>OX494449.1:11523750-12977500 GCA_950381575.1 Plusia festucae
TGATATCAATGTTATGACTTCTATTTAAAAGGGGCTTGGATTAGCCATGTCTGATGAACGAATAATAGATTAGTCTATATATGTGTATAGTTTTGTTGGACATTATGTAAGTTATAAAACCTAAAATGTACCTTGTGATAAATAAGTAAATAAATATAAGAATGAAACCCGTTTTCCGTTGTCACGACATAGCATGAAAACGGCTAGACCGATTTGGCTGATTGTGATCTTGAAATGTTTGTGGAAGTCCAGGGAAGGTTTAAAAGGTGTAAAACATAAATAATAAGTAAAAAAAAAACTGTTCCTAAACTCGAGAATTACCTTAATTAATTTACTTTTGACAGAACGAAGTCTGTCCGGGCAGCTAGTTAATAATAATACTACTAATACTAACTTCATAATGTACGTAAATAAAGGAAGGAGGGAGGCCTGGAGATCCGTCATGCAGGTTTCAAACCTAGTGCACACCCCAGCTCTCACAAAGGTAAAGTTTAAGGTGTATGTGAAATTGTGAATATAATAGTAGTAAGAAAGTATTATACCTTTTTGAGCGAAATAAATGAAATTTATTTATTAATAGATTCACGCATGTATCACACTATATTAAAGTCTGCTAACTACATCATGGTCTGCCCGTGACCATGACACCTGCAAAGACGTCGAAACGTCGGGAACTAAAACTAAAATAACCCGCGATAGAATCCGTTTAAAAGTAGTTTTATTTCAATATATTGAAGTAATCTGTACTCTGTAGATGAAAATAAAGATAACGAATCTCTAACAGAAATAGAAAATTGGATATCTATGTTTAAAAGGAAGTATAAAAACAGTTTGTAACTTTGTCAATATAAAACCTTCACTTAATAGCAGGGCCAAGATACGAACCTATGACCACTTTTTTATTGGGTTCAATTTGTTGTCCGTCTGTCTGTCCGCTACTGTCTATTGACCTGGGCAAATATGTAATATGGTGTAAATGGTCTTGTATTAAAAGTATAGGATAAAATCTGGAAACTATACAGGATTAATTAAAAAGGTAATTCAACGAGGTAATCAGGTGCATAAAACTGAACTGACTGACTTTCCCCGAGGAACTTTGGTGAATCTTAAAATAGAAAATGAACTTTTCATACAAAGTGACAGGTCACGTGACTTATGTTTGTATGTAAAGATGATTTTTAATTTTAAAGATTTCGACCTATGTTTCTTGGGAAAAGTTGTTCAGCTTTATGCACATGATTACATCGTTAAATATACACACTCCTTTTAAATCAATCCTGTATTATACATCAACTATTTTATTTTATTTTGTTCACATACATTAAATTTTGGTCTGTGGTGGGCGAGTCCGACTCGTACTTTACGTTTTGGTTTTACACAAAGAATCTATCTTCATCTAGTTCTTTGCGACCTAAATTCCAAATTACAAGTATTTAAACTTTTTTACAGTATTTTAAGTGTACACTTGCCAACAAAAGTCATTAAAATATAAAGTACATACACAAACAAAAGTGTCTCAATGTTTAAATCAAACATGGAATGCCAGCTAATTGTAGTAACGCATGCAATCTAGCTGTTATTAATATTACTACACTAATTCACTTTTGTTGGCGCATGTACTCCGGTATTTTAATGTACTAATTGACTAGTGTGGGGTTTGGTATGTTTTTAAAATTTTTATAAATCACTTTTTGATAAGAATTTGACTTCATATGTTATGTTCATATATTAGTGGAAAGTTATGTTTAAGGCGTGTCGTATTGTTATTAGGTAGGTATTTTTTATATTAAATGGTGAAAACTCGTCTTCTGGTCAATGCCTTTTCAACAAATCTTTTTTTACTATTATTTGATGATCATAAAATATTTTTTTGTCAAGCGAGAAGGTAATAAAAAATCTATTAGAATAAATTAAAAAATGTTATATAATTAGTAATTAAAAAAGGTAATGTAATGTGAACCTGTAGCTCACTTGCAATATCTACAGAAATAATTAATTCATCCAAAACTAGAAAACAGTTACATGGAATAATAATATTTCATATGAGGATCAGAGATCAGAGACTGTCAAAAACATTATTTGTTACTTGTTGAAAATTATCTCGCGGGAACTTTGTGTTATTTAAAACTACAATCTTCCACTGTGCCAAATTTCATCACGATCCGTTTAGCCGTTCTGAAGTGATTGACTAACAAACATCCATCCAAACTTTTGCATTTGGAATATTACAGAACATCCTTCAATCTACACAAAATGACACTTCATTTAACAAAAATATCTAATTAAGGTCACCGTATAATAAATCAAGTACTGTAACAATCAAATCTACGGCGCGGCCCCAATCCTCACTAACGACGAAACGGGACATATTTTATTAATTACCACACAACGTTATCACGAAATATTACCTTTATATCTCATATTTGCATATCGTGTTCTATATAGAATTATGGGAGCGGCGTGGCATGCGATGGTGGCTCAATATGTAGGCCATTAGCGATTAAAAACCAATATCCTTCCTGTAGTTGTAGTAGCCGAGGGGTTAGCTAATTTTAATTTATTTTATTTTATTTATTAGGTTCTCCAATAATTGTGTACACTTAGAAAAAAGTGAGGTACAAGTAGTAAAAATAGAATAGCAGTGTAACAATGACTATTATTGCTAAGCTCCACTTGTAAAAAAATACAGTCACGTACTTTAAACTTTATAGTTTTAAATATTTAATATAGCTGCTTGATTTTAATTTTACCTAATGTGTTGTTTTTTTTTTATTATAATGTGTTATGGTGCAGATCTGTTTTAAGCGGCTAAGTACCGTGGTTTACCGTACGGTTTGACCGATAATAAAGATTAGGCCGCGCTCGCCGCGGTTGATCCTTGGATGGGTAACCATTTGTACACCGACATACATAACAGAGATACCCACGTATCTCGAAAGCACGTTAAGATTTCTGACAGTCGTTAATTCATTGGTATTCTGACAATCAGTTATAGTTTGTGGTACCTTCGTTGTCTCTGATTCCATAACACAAGTGCTTTAGCTACTTAAATTGGATTCGGAGCAATGTATGTGATGTTGTCCACATTTATTTCATTTATTATAGATAAAATTGCACTCACACCCACCGAACATAGTATTCGTTGAACCTTGTATTTTTCGCTGATCGCTTATAATTTAGACAGCATTATATATTTGATGGAAATTTGGGCGTATCCATCGAAATATGAGCGCGACTGTCCTCGTGTTAACTTTAATGATTTTGATAGAACGCGCGATTCTCTACCAACCATTTTTATATACGCTTTTTGTTTGATTACTCTTTGTTATTAGGCAATGAACTGAAATATTGGTTTATATTGGACGTTATATTCTTTACGTAATAGTTATAACCTCACGTCACGTTATAGTGTTGAGAAGATGTATGCGATAGATTTATGAGAATTGAAAACTATTGATGTAAAAGGTCCAGGTCTAGGCAAGTGACTTTTCTACAGGCGTTAACGCTGATGGAATCGCTCAGGGGGGTTATTCTCTAAGTCCAAACAGAACATAGCATGGCATAACACAGATTATAGTTCAAGAATCCTAGTTCGCCATAACTTTTTTGAGTTCTGAGAGTCACCGGGTAGTGTTAATGTATACGTTTTATTTTCAACAGATTTTTGACTTTAAAGTATAGTAAGTTTTTAACCCGACACGTAACAGAATGCAAACCACTTAAACTTAGTGATTAAGGCCCCAGATGTATGAAAGTGACAAGTCAAAGTCACGTGACTTATCGAAAAGAAATGTCATTTCCTTACATTGAATGTCATAGTATTTTCCATCATCGTTAACGCTTGTAGAAATGTGACTTGCCTGCATTTTGCAGTCAAAAATTTTTTCGTTACGTTTTTTATAATTTTATAAAATAAATTGTCGTGGTGGCCTAACGGTTCAATGACCGGATTCGCACGCACATGGTTGCAGGTTCGAACCCAGGCAATTACCAATGTGACTTTTTCAAAGTTATATGTACATTCTTAATCATTCTAAGATATCATTGACAAACGGTGAAGGAAATCATCGTAAGGAAACCTAGATTTCAAAGTATTGGAATCTGAAATCGCCAACCCGCAATGAGCAAGCGTGGAGATCAATGCTCATCCCTTCTCTATATGAGAAGAGGCCTGTGCCTGTGGGACGTACATAGGCCGTTATTATATTATATTATTATATATTTATAATTTTATTGAAGAAGTATATTTTAATCAATTATAGAAAGGGAAGAGTTTTATTTAGAAACAGTCTAAAACACTGTTTGTTGATAGAATCTTATCTGACATAATTTTTATTTTAACTACTCATGGATAAATTCATCTGGTCGTCACCATGCATTCAAGCAGACCACAATTTCACCAACTCTACATTTGAAGAGGCCACCAGCTAATTACTGGATAATTAATCCCAACCACTGCAACTTCATAACTGTATTACACCTGGAACTGCGGCTAGCATGCAAACATCAATTAGATTGTGTTAATAACTAGAACTAACGTGTTAGAGAAATGGTGGGGCACAAATCGCTTGTGTCAACAGCGGTCAGGAAGTTCCTCAGCAAATATTCCACCTTTGGACCTGTCTTGGAGTAGTGGATATATGAGTTTAGGTTTCATCGGGAATATCCCGTTTTCAACCCATTATTACTGGTTTTTTTTGGAGAAAATCATCGATCATGTTTGATATTTTTCACGAGACAAACTTCTCTAAAACAGCTGGACCGCTTTGTATGAGATTATGATCATATCGGGAAGGTCTGAGAATCGGACAGCATTTATTTTTCATACCCCTAAATGATAGAGGTGGCCCTCTCCAGTGGTTTTCATAAGGCAGAACAACGTTTTGCTGGGTCAGCTAGTGGAAGTATATAATTATGTAGTTTATCGGTATATTTTATATATAATATTTGTAAAAGTACACCTGTTACCCTTTCTACTTCGGTTTCTTTCTTTATCTTTCCTGTCTATCCAAAGGTTGTCTGGAAGATATCGCTATTAGCGATAAGACCGCCATTGTACCCTTTCGTTGCTATGTATATTTAAATACAATAACTCTAATGGTGTATAATAAAGAATATTCTATCCTCTTCTATTATAGTTTAGTTTGAGGTGTGTGTAAAGTTAAGTTTTTCAATATTTCTTATAATTTTAAATAAAAGTTTGTAATTATCGAACCGGCTTACGAAAATCATGGCCACTTTACTTCCAAAACTCAAAATGTACAACTTGGACATAGTTGCTCACAGGGCTGCCTCAAGGGTTATTGTTTGATCTCTAATCAATCCAGGGGTGTGCCAAGAAAGTTTGTAGTGGTAGCTAATTAGGGATTATGTATGATTCGCCTGTTTGGACACGCGAAGGGTTATGCTGGTATGGAAATCTGCGGCGAGGGGTTAGGGGCGTTTCTTTCGCTTGTTATTAGAATTGTTATTTTTCTCTTAGTTTTGTAGGCGACTTTTATAAAAGCCGTAATATATTACAAACTTTTCAAACGCTGTATACTTAATTGACTTAAATATTTTGTATCTTAGACCTAACATTCCTACTGGTTGGTAAGGTTAGGTTTGGTGGTTAGGTTACAAAATATAAAACACAAGATGTTTTACAATTTAATTATTATCTTAATTATCTTATATTAAAAAACAACATGCAACACAACCAGCGGAATCATCGACAATCTAACGCTTGTCTTGAAGAAAAAGTATGCCTATAATACCAGCCTACCAATGTCCCACTGCTGGGCACAGTTAACTTTGGTACTTGGGTTCGAACATGCAACCTTATATACAAATGAGCATACGAAACCGGTAATTGAACCGCTAGGCACCACGACAATCAGTATGCTTAACGATTTTCACTAAGCATAATTTTTCTTCAAGACAATCGTTAGATTCTAGTCCATTATGTTTCATAACTATGCCAAATTAGGTAGTTTGATGATTTGTAGAATAACCAGTAATAGCTGTCACTTACTCCAAACAAGAACACAATACAATATCATCATCTCCGCTATTTCTAAAGCGGGCAAACCATTACTAGACAACTTACTCAATATGAGACCAATGTAACTTTGAGTCAATACTAAACTTCATATTACGTGACGTCAGACAAACTTTCGATACGCATTGTGGAAGGCAAATATTGAAGCTACGCTCCCAAGTTAGTTGGGCAACTGTTGCGCCACTATATTGGACAGGGCATAAATGTTTGTTTGTTTGTGCTTAAGATACTCGTATTTCAAGTATGTGATTTAACTTTGTTGATAATTGTGTGGGATTTTCTATTATTCTATCTAAAATAGGAAATATGTCTTAAATGACAAGAAACCACGTACAAAACGTCGTTTCACGAAAACTAGATAGAACATGCGTTATCAGCTAACTTTAAAAGCTTATAACTTTTGATCCCTGTACAAATATACTAATTAATATTATTTCGCAGTATTGCTTAAATTTACGAAATATTTTGGAAGACTTGGTATCAATCATATTCAATACGACCTCCGTGGTCGAGTGGTTTTTTTAACACACCGGTTTTCAAGGTGTCGCCAGCTCTGAGGTCCCGGGTTCGATCCCCGGACGGGTCAATGTAGAAAAACACTTTTCTACATTGTCTCGGGTCTGGGTATTTGTAGTACCTTCGTTGTCTCTGATTCCATAACACAAGTGCTTTAGCTACTTACAATGGATTCGGAGCAATGTATGTGATGTTGTCCATATTTATTTATTTATAATACATTTTCTATTGTAGTAAAATACCCATTATGACTTATTAATAATTAAATCTTTATACTCCTGTATTTATTATTCAATCTTTGACTGTACCTAGAATAAATTTAAGCCAAGTACACACGTTAAACGATGTCCACTCATTCTAAGCTTTTCCGTCTGTGATACCGAAACTCGCAATCCTGCCTTTGAATCGTATGAATGCGGCCTATTAGGCTGTGTTTACACTGACCGGAAGACGTTTCTTTCAATGCTCGGACCGGCGCAAGTCAATAGGACATCATTACATGCGCGGCACGGGGAAGCCTCGTTTGAATAGGATAGTTAGAGGTGAGTAACTAGACTGTACATTGAATGTTTTTTAGAACAACGTCGTAAAAAGCAACTGTAAGACGCTCAGCGGTCCAGATATATTTGTATCAATAAATTATTTCTTTAATTATTATTATTATTCCTCGGCGAAGGTGGTGTGATGATTTAATCAGGTATGCGGTGGGTATGGGCAAACATCACGAAATATAGAGAGTTTTGGAAGAAGAAATGAGAGGTCTTTGCCCAGCAGTGGGATCTACTATTAGCTATCAAAAATATTCTGCCTGTTCTTCAGATCATATCGATGTTCTTTTTTGATGTTTCAAGGAAATTCAAAAGTTTGTTCCAATAGACAAAGTAAGTTTTGAACTTCAGCCGTGGCAATATAATAATTGTTGTAAAAGAATAGTTTGTTTGTCCTGATGATGATCTGTGATTAATTCCCCAATAAAAAAATCTTCTATTTTACAACTTCTTAAAAAATAAATCTGGGCTTAGCCAGCAGGAGGCTTAAATTTTGCATTCCGAACTAAAACTATAAAATTATCGAATTAGACGTATGTATGTAATTATAATACAAACAATAAGTTTTTTCTCCCTTCAACTGATACTTGACCAGTTTTCAATCAAGTGAACTATCTCATTCAAACGCTCCACCATTGGTATTCACTCAGAGTCGGTCAACATTTGTCCAGCGCTGAAAGACTTGGAATGACCAGCTCTGTACTATGACCATTGGAATGACATGGATACTTGACGTTCATTCATAACTGTTTTGTTATACATACACTTTGATGTAAGCCGCTGTTCTAAGGCGAAGATAACGTTTCGCGATGAGGAAAATGTTTAACTGTTAAAAAAATTTAATGAAATGAATTGAAATTGAAATGAGATGAACTATTGTTTTCTGAGGTTTACGCGAATATTAGACATTGAAATAAAACTACTTTAAACGGATTCTATCGCGGTTTATTTTGATATTAGTTCCCGACGTTCAAATCACGACGACTGAAATCAAAATAAACCGCGATAGAATCCGTTTAAAGTAGTTTTATTTCAATGAGATGAATTGTTCAAAAATAGGACTGATTTTAGACTAATTACTCTTTGATGAAATAAGTTCTACATATAAATAAAATAACAGAGTCCTGAGAAGATACTCTTTGCGAGCAATGGAAGAAGTAAAGGCTGGTATTGTTTTCGTATTAATGTTCAACCAACAAACAGATAAACAGATTTCCGGAAAGTTATATATAGATTAGCTTAGTATGAGGAGTTAAAAAGAAAAAAAAGGCGCGTTGGCAAACATATGAGGCTAACACATTATCTACTCGTGTTAACAACAAAATTTTAAGAGTCCAAAGTTTAAGTTTTTAAAAAGGCTAAAACACTAATATATTTCCCCGAAATTTCCATGAAGTACTACGATTTAATTCTTATCAGTAAAATGTTGAATAAACCAAGTAATAATCAGACACCGCGGGGTATCTTTAGATATTAAACTATTGATTATAAGAAGACGATACCTCCAGCATCATTATTTGCATAACAAGGCTTTATTGCCACCTCACAGAAACCATAACAAATGTACATTAAAAAACACACCTTAATCTAAGAAAATAAAGTAGATATTACAGTGGAGTTAAATCTTTGGTCAAACTCAGGGAGTTGTATTTAAAATTATGCGCCTGGGTTGACTGTACACCGCTATGTGCCGGTCGGTAACAACGAATTAGGAAAATAAGCCTTATAGTTTTGACAAAAAGGCCGAAGTGTAATTTACCCCTATTATGTGGGGTGTATTGCTTATACAATGGGTAGAAGTAGAAGATGTTATTTGCTCTTATTGGTACAAGTCTGTTAATGAAATTTGATATAAAAAATATTGTTTTCAGAGGTTTCCGCGAATGATAGACATTGAAATAAAACTATTTTTTGGTCTGCCCGTAACCATGGCACATGCAAACAACGTTGGGAACTAAAATCAAAATAAACCGCGATAGAATCCGTTTATAAGCAAGTTTTATTTCAATTAAAAATTATAAATGAATAACGTTTCTTAATCTTGCTAATTATTACTGCGTATCTGATGTACAGTATTATTTTGTGATAGTGTGTTGTGGCCTCTCGGAGATTTCTTTCAAAATGAAAAGAGAACTTAATTACTAACCTCCACAAAACATACTTATAATTCAACACAGTGCATTCCAGTTGGAAAACATAACAACAAAAGGGTTGCAGGACTCCCCTCAAAATGTTAGCTTTAGGTAATTATTCTATTGTCATTTTATTTATATTTTAACAAGTTATCGCGGTATATCTCGAAATAAAGTTTAAAATGGCGTCGCTTCGAATGCTAAGTGTTGTTTTATGTAAATTTTAAATTATAGTTGTATTAACGTCTAACTTTGATTTTGTTAATTTGTATACTTCTAAGATACGTCCGTTTGTTCGTTGTTTAATTTTATTGTGAATCTTAATTTGTTTTTGTTTTGGTTTTCTTGGGATTTCAGGTTTATATTCATCGGTGACTGATCGCTCAAAGAACACTTTTGGAATAACTCATGTTGATAAAGTTCTTAAATTAAGCTATAAGTACGTAGAAATCCTATTCAGACATTTTATACTGGTTGATACCAGGAACGTAGGTGTCGTAAGAGGCGAATAAGACTTATAAAAACAAGGAGAATGGGCAGCAGCTTTCTCCTAAAGAACTGAAATTAAACTACTGTCACCAACCTGATTGCCCAGCGTGGTGACTAGGGCAAATACCTTAATGTTGGCGTACCATCGCGGTCCTATAATGGGAGATGCCTAGGTCCAGGAGTGACCCGGGATAGGCTGAGATGATTGATTAATTGACCAGGGACGTAAATTCTTTTTGGCTTGGACGAAAGCTGCGAAGTTAAATTTATAGTTTGTCATACAATATATCAATCCAGCCTTGTTTTACCAACTAAGTCTGATTTATTAAATTAACTCTCTGGAATGTGAAAGCGGCTTTTAGGAGTATTTTAAACCTAGGTAATTATATTTTAAAGCAAAATATAAAAATCAAAATCACATCACATCTCAAAAAGTATTTAAAATATAACTTAAAAATGGGATACACAAGAATATTCACAATAATACTCAAATATAACATTAATAAACAAAGCCAATTGCATTACGCTTCTCAAACATTAATACCAACTTTCAAACATTATTCACATTAAAAAAAACAACAAAAGTTCTTCAAGAATTGCCATAAAAATTGTGAATTATTATCTTAGATAAATAATATTGTATTTTATTGCGATGGCAACACGTTGTGTCTTATAAAGAGCTGAAGTTTTGGACATTAATAGGTCTTCCCGAGTTTGGTGGGATTAATAAAATGCGACTGCCATACTTCTTAATTAATAGCACTTTCTAAAGAAAACAATATCATTTTATTAGCATAACCTGTTGGGGAGATTGTACACTTGTCGAACTTGACTGTTCTAAAAAATATCGTATTTGGTTGCCTTTTGTTTTTTACGTTATACTTTGTGTTATTAATTCGGAGTGCAAACAGAAATAAATATAGAGCAAAGATAATAGTATTGGGCTATTAACGATTTGTTTTTTCCACTGTCAGTGACTGACTACGGTTGCTCTTGGATGCTTTTTTATAAATATAATACCGGTCTTTAAATATCCTACAGCTGGGCCCAGGCTTCGTCCCATATAGAAGGAATTTGCATTGATTACCACGCTTTCTCAATGCGGGTTGATGATTTCAAAACCAATTTTTGGAATTCAAGTTCCGTCACGATGTTTTCCTTCACCGTTTGGTAAAGAGAGTATTTATAACTTTGAAAAAGTTACATTGGCTTGGCAAGCACCTTGGTTTGAACCCGTAACCATATGCATATGAATCCGGTCATTGAACCCCTGCACCACCAAGACAATTTTAAATTGATATAATTAAATATCTCTCAGTTCCTCTCTTAGTTATCTGTAAGACATTAAAATATTTTAACTTACATTAGAAAACTGGTAATAAACTATGTAAAGTTCAAAAAGTTTACAAAGATAGCTTTCGATGTGTTTCATTAGTGATGTATTTTAAAGATACGTGAATAAACTTGAAATATTAACATTAATTTAACGCAACGACTAAAAACTCAATGTACAGCCTCCTTAAAACGTCTTAAATAAACTCAGCGATGACAACTTAAACAAAGTAGGAGAGTTAAGCAGTTAATGTTACTTTGATAAACTTTTTTGTTGGCTGTTGATGACTGAATTGATACATGATGCTATTACCAACACTTGTGCTTTGGGACCTCTGACTGTACCTGTGACTGTGTGTCTGTAGGACGCGGGGTTCGAACTTTGTTAATTAATTACTTTGAAAAAGTTAAGATTCCAGTTTGGTTATGCTTTAAATGTTAAAATATGTTAAATTTCAGTGCAGTTTAAAATAAAGGACTTAATTATCTAAGTATATAATTGATCATAATGTTATTATTTAAATTAAAAGTTATTTTTTTTATTGTTATATGGTCTTGTTTTTCTTTTATAGTTATCAATGTATTTATGACTTACTTTTAATTTTATTTTACTCAAAAGCGGTAGGTAATTATAATTCTCTAAATGTGATCACATACATTGCTCCGAACCCAAAGTAAGTAGCTAAAGCACTTGTGTTATGGAGTCAGAGACAACGAAGTTAACACAAGCACCCAGACCTGCGAAAATATAGAAAAGCGTTTTTAACTGACCCGACCGGGGATCGAACACGTGACCTCAGAGCTAGCACCACCTTGAAAACCGGTGTGTACACTCTCGACTACGGAGGTCGTCAAGCAGTAATCTTTCTTAATAATTGTCAGAATAATTAAGGAAGAAGAATATATTATAAGAATATACAGTAATTTTTCCTCACTGAAATCTATGATAAAATTACGTAGAACAACCAAGGATATATTTTTTTTATATCTTTAAACGAGCAATTCTTGTTTATATGTATCTATATATAATCTGTATCTCGGAAACGGCTCCAACGATATTCACGAAATTTAGTATGCAGGGGGTTTCAGGGGCGTTAAATCGATCTAGCTAGGATTCATTTTCAGAAAATGTCCGACAAGACGAGCAAAGCTCGGTCATGCCGGTACTAATATACTGAAGAGAACAGTTATTTAAACTTTGAAATGTATTATTGTGTAATTATAATTAAAATACTTTCGAAACTGTCAAATTCACTTTTCCTCTCAGTAAAACTCGAGCAAACAACATCAACATTAGTTCCACAACCATATAATTATTATCCAACTTATGCTTCTAGGCCTTTTAGATGCCATCTGTCCTGGGTCCAATAATACCCCATTACCACAATAAGAAGTCCGCCTAATGAATTTAAATATCCCTGAAGCCACTCGTGGAAGGCTGACACATATTCTCTCAATAACATAACACAATTAGACAAAGTCGGTAACAGCAAAAATCCATCTGGAACTTGGCACTTAAGGGCTATCCAGTTCGTAACTCGACCACTCGCTACGTTCTTGCTACGAGCTACGAATTAGGCTACGGCGTAGAGATATTTTACTGATTAACTTTGCCAGTTAAAACTTAATTTTGTAATTTTTTTATTATTTATTAATAGTATAGTATATTAATTTATTATAGATGAATGATATATTAGAATGTAAAAATATGGTAATATGAAAAAATAAAATTTTATGATGTTATTTATAGAGAGTTTTACATTCAAACATTTTATTTAAATCTGATTAGTTATGTAACAGTTTATCACTATTTTTGGACACACCAAAGTTAACCAATTAAATCCAGATTGTAATACAACATCATTCACACACTACCAAAAAATTAGCGTCATATATTCAAGCCAATAAATCATTTTTTAGCCTCAAAACTACCTCATCCATATCTTCCCAAATCATCACCGAAAAGGTGGCATTAGTGTTTCGTCAACGCATCCTCCCCGGGCCTTGCTAGAAACAATAATGAGTCCCCGAGATTTCCCCAACGTGTGCTCCAAACCTACGAATTTGTAAAGTTATCAAATTTTCAAAACACTGTAACGCATTACGCCTCCCGTCACGTCGCCGTGTATAATTATAATTGTTAATACTCTGATGGCTCAGCTTGATTTATTGTGGTTTTCAAGGAAATAAGTGATTACGCATTCATTAATTTAAGTTTACAAGATTGGTTTAATTAGCTGAGTTTATTCTGTTACCGATTATTTGTCTGTATTTGTCTTATCTGTGTTATGTTGTTAAGGTAAGTAGTTGTTTCTAAAACTATTGGAGATTAGCTTTTGCTCGCGTGGGCGTCGGTTATTGCGGAAAATTAGCTACCAGTGAAAGAATTTATCAAATGGGACCTGAGATTAGCGCGTTCAACCAAACAAACAAACTTTAATACTAGTATGAATACTTACAGAAAGGAAGCTTTTGGCTACCAAAAATTGGATGAAAATAATATTGTTATATGCAGGACAGAAGAAGCGCCATATCTTGCGATAGGGCTCCACATTCACATTGAGTTTGCGAAGGATCGATCATGCCCTTCGGAATAATTTTGAAATTAAATTATTCCGAATTATTTTTAATATATTTAATTTTGTTTCGAACAAAAACTGTAAAACTTGTCAAAGTTAGCGATGCATTGTGTGATGAAAACCAGCGCTTAGCAGGTTACAAGGTGCTTTACACATAACATGAATGGTGTTGAACAAAACTAGTCTAACTATTATAACGCGTCGTGTCGCAGAAACACGTAATCAAACGCACTGCCATTATTTAGCATTAGGACGGTTATAGCCATATGCTATAGAGCTGCTGATACCACAATTTTAAGTGGAGGTGGTGGGGGTTTTGATGGTAAATTAGTATAATCATGCATATTTTTGATATGTTTTAAAGATTTTTTGATAATATTGAATGAGAGGATAGTGGTATGAAAAAATACCCGTTCTCAATCATTATTATATTAAGGTTTCATTATGTTCAGAGTAAAATTTGTGTCTTTTTTTGCTATCCGAAATGAATGAATAAAATGAAATTAATTGTTTTTAATTTATAATGATAGATACTTCTAATTAGTTAAACGTTTTAAAAATCAATTTCGTACATATATATAATAATATAACTTATGTCTTTTGAGGTTGAATGCCTTTGTTAAAACGTTACTTAAACAATGATAATTTACTAATGACAAATAAAAACTATTAAAATTTTAATTAAAATACTACACATTCAAAAATATACCAAAATACAATATGGCGCCAAAAATCGGTATTTTTTTTATTTGATATACCCAGTGTCACTCTCACAATTAAGGGAATCTAACGATACCTCTTAAGCTGAAACCGATCGAGCTGTTTAGCCTCTGGTCTGGTTTTTTTACGTCATTAAAGTAAGTATCAAAGAAATATACATACATACCACCTCCTTCCAGTACAGTGACATCACAAACTAAAATGGAAATTAGTACCATCATCTCCAACAACTTCCCCTAATAATATCATTTGACAAGTGCCAATTTTAAGTTCATTTGATATTAAAAGGTTTTCGCGGAGTAGCACTAAATACTACGCTTACATTATCTTGTTCATCACGTTATGTGGCAGGCTCGCACTAAATTTGTTAGGGTTTGTACGATGCTGTTGCTAGGCTGTGGTCTGAAATTAGTTTCGCTAAAGGCATAATATAATAGTTTAGTCTTTTTTTTGAGGTAGGATTGTTTTTTCTGATTGATTTTAAGAATTTTGAGGAATAAAATACCTAAAAATAACAAAACTTTAATTAATTTTTGTGAAATGTGTTGACTGTTATGTCTAGAATAGATAACTTACGTCATAAGCGTATGCTTATGACGTAAGTTATCTATTCTTTTATATATATTTGATATTTGTGCTACGAATTTTGTCAATTCGTTAGTTTTTTTTTTACTCCAACGTTGGAGCTCTAAATTTGATATAATTTATGTACGAATATGAAAAAAAAACTAAATAATTATCAATATTCGTTGAACAATTAATGTTGTTACTCATGATGTCTACTTCTGCGAGAGTGCAGGTGTTTGACTAATAACTCTCTATATGTTTATTTATGTTAGACGAATTTCCTAAAAATCAATTTTTTTAAAGCTGACACAATATTTACATTATTATATCTTTGACACAAGATTAAAATTAGAACAAGTGTTCTACGAAAAATAAACGTACTTAAAACACAATTAATAAACATAATTATATATTTATCGATGATCCTATGTCATAACTTTAAAAAAGAAAATTGCAATATTAACAAATAATACATAAAATAAATTTTAGTTAAAATATTTCAAAACTCTCAATCAGTACTTGCTATTAAACATCACATAATAAAAGAAAATCTAAAACCAAATTACACTAACAAGTAGAATTAATATTCTCAAAAGACTCTTATTTAAATAAGTGAAATTAAAATTTATCTATAGAGCGATTAAAATAAAAGCTGTTGGAATCCTCCGAAGACGCTTAATATAAAATAATAGAAAAACTTATAAATATTCACGGAGCTGAGTTAAACCTTTAGCAGGAGTGACGGATTCGTTTTTACTTATTCTACAGAAAATCTGCTTAAAATCCGTATTAAAAGAATCACTCGGAATTTATTTGTTCGGCGGTTTGAGGTACGAGAGGTAGCGGTTTTGGGGTTAAAGACATAATTTTTTACCTGCTACAAAAAATTCTAAACACTATACAGGAACAATTTAAAAGGAGTGCGTATATACAACGAGGTGATCTGGCGTTCAGTTTTGTGCACCTGATTACCTCGTTGAATATACGCACTCCTTACTACTACATATAGAAATGAGTTAATCGTGGCAAAGCCAAGGGCCATACTTTCAGTCGACAGCGATGTGGATGAACTTTTTGACGCAATTTTTTGTTTAAGTATTTTCGTTTAGTCTTAGATGTGTCAGTTAAGTTTGTAAAATTTATTTTTATAAGTTTTGAACTATACTAAACACTTCATGTGTTAATTATGAAAAATAATAAACACTTGACCTAGCCAAGTGACATTTCCACAAGCGTCAAAGCTGATCAAATCGCTAAAATGTATGAAAGTGAAAAGACTAAGTCACGTGACTTATCGAAAACAAATGTCATTTCCTTACATTTTATGTCATTTATGACATTTATATTTTTGTTAACGCTTATAAAATGTCATTTGGATTGAGGGGCTAGTTTTTGAAGGTTAAATCGCTGTCTTCTTATAAAATGAACCGGTTCATCGAGTTTTCTCCTTATCTCGCGGCAATGGTCGCGATTCTGAGAGGTTACCCTTTGGATGTTGTCGTAGGGAATGATTTTAAATGTAAAAATTATTCAAATACTCAACGGATAAGACTCCGCGGTCGAATAGTTGACGTCTTCCAAAAACTGGTTCGGGGATCGGCGTTTTTGAGTAATAAGCCAGTATTTTAGGGATAAAATGTTTCTGTATAATTTTTCGTGACAAATTTTGAATTTTATCATTGTTTCTGCTGTATTTTGAGAGATTTAAATAAGATGTTGAATTTTGGATTTTAAATATGGTGATTTGATGAACGAATTGTTATGATGATGCCTAATCTTAAAATATTTTGTAAAATGATTTTATAACTGCTAAACTTATTTTATATAATATCCTGTTGAGTTTAAAATACTGTATTGTAGTACTGATTTTTATGACAAAAAAACATAATTATTAATTGTATCGAAAGAAAATTATCATATCAAGCATTAAGTCCGTTTACAACATTGCACTTATTTAATATAGCCGGGACCCTGTGAGTGTCTGCGTTACCTCTTCATGCTCAAACTGGCTTAACCAATTTTGATAAAATTTGGTATGGAGGTAGCTGACACCTCGGAATAACACTTAGAATTATCATCCCAAAACAATAGTTAACTATCTGGTAACTCGCAGATAGTACCGCAGGTCCCAGCTATGCGACTACTGGGTGAAGTCCACGCCTAAGTTCTTCCGTTGTTCCTCGCTTTTTCATACAAATTGATAGGTCACGTGACTTATGTTTGTTTGAAAAGTTGATTTAAAATTTTAAAATTTCGATCTACGTTCCTCGGCAAAAGTTGATCAGTTTTATGCACCTAATTACCTTGTAGAATATACTTACCCTTTTAAATTAATCCTGTATATTAAAATATCTTTTTTCGAATCAGCATTTTTATATTTTCCATGTATCTGATTCGGGAGCATAACACATGATAATTGTTTTTCCTCCTAATGTATTTTACATAGTTAAAGTAACACCATAGATAACTCAGTGATCTAGAATACTTCAATTAGCGAACAGACAGTTAGCGCCCCTCAGTAGAGGACACTCATGCCACGGCTAATTAATACAAGTGTGCATTGTATGTTTAAAAATGGCGGATTTGTATGGTACGGATAAAAGTTAGTGTGGAAAAATATGAGGTGTGTAGTGACGATTAGACAGAAATATTTGCAATGTGCATAAACTTAGTCGGATTTTTACTAAAATTAAACTCGAGAACGGGTGGACCGATTTTCATGATCCTTGATTCTTTAGATATTTTTCCATCGTGAATGAACAGGATTTAAAAACGCGGGTGAAACTGTGGGGCACAGTTAGTTTACAATATGAGGTAATTGTAGATACTTTTTGTACTAGAAGATTTTTTAAGTTTTAAATTGCTTATATCCTATGCTACTTAATATCACTATATATGAGAATTATTAGCCTTATTAAATTGATTTAGTTAGAAAGTACCAAAATTTTCAATCAAATCAATAAAATCTATTTTATTTAAATTAATTATAATTATTTATATTTTGCAGAAACTGTTACAAGGGTGTTATTATATAAACATGGTTCAAGTGATTCTACCGTAAGGCATGCAAAAACGTTACAATCATGATGAAGATTGACATTGAACTATATCAAAAACTAAAATATACTTAGTAAGGTGTAAATACCTACTCAATTAGTCTTTCTGTTTATCTTGATTATTATAATATCTAATCATTTACTTAATACTTAAAGTTAATGAAAAAAAATATAGCGAAAGAAAGAGTTTTAATATCCCTCCTATTACTACAGCCAATAATTAAGTAAACACTTAAGAATCTTCATTATAAAAACAATAAAAGCCAGAACAAACCATAAAACATAACCTAACAAAACCAAAGAACGGAAATTCCCGCCAAAACGACCGCCATCTTGTTTCTCACTTCAATATTCCAGCTGCAATATTAAAAAAACAACACTTTTCTTTACTTAATCGAATCGTTAACCCTAAATTGGCATCTCGATAACAGATTCAATTTTAGGCCGACGTTTGCTCTCATCTTTGACAATTTTGTCGCCGATATAGCAGGGAAGGGTTAAGATGCCTGCCGATAAACAAAAAGCCGAAAAAAAAAGTTAATTTAACTTCGAGCGCGGAAACGAAGTCGCGGCGTATTCTTGTTTGATATTTATTTATTTTGTTGGAGGCGATTTTGGTGCGACTTTTGTAGCTATAAGTGTGTCAATTTTAATATTATTTTAAGTTAGTCTTCGTTGCATTGTTTAGGCACAATATTACTGATTTGTATGTATAAAATATTTTGTGCTTCATACAATTATTAATTCTACATTAACTTCCACATACAAAATTATAATAATCATTTTTTTAATTATGTGTATGTGGTAGAAAGGTAGTTCATTAGAAAATAATCTTTGAAAAAAGGTGCAATTAAGAGTAAACATTTTTAAGATCAGGAATAATTTGATGTAATTATTAAAAATATCTTTAAATCCATTAATTTAATAAAAAAATAGAACCAGAACCAATCTCAAACACATAAAAAAAATATACAGATATTTACTTTTATAAATAATTTACATAATAATTTTATCATATTGTCAGTTATCGTATTAACTACTCTATGCACTTCCCAATGAATTCAAAGACAAAAAAAAAAACAAGCCTTAGACAATACAAGGGAACATTCTTCTAGCGAACTCACCATTATATATATTACTTCTGATTGGGATCAACTTGAAATTAAGAAAAAATAAAGGGACAAAGGGGGATGCCAGCGATTGTCTTTTTTTTATCTGTAAGACTTGATTTAACAAACGACCCCTTTTTTATTTTGATCTCTTTGTGTTGAATTGTTTATTAACGTCCCCAAATTGGATGGACTTCGATAATAAATGTGTAATTATTACTGGCTTTGTTTACCGTGAGATTGCATTATTTTTGTTTGAATCTTCATAGTTCCAATATATTTTGTTTATTAAAATACCGGCCTATAAATGTCCCACTGCTGGACACAGGCCTCTTGTCATATGAAGAAGGAACGAGCATTGAACACCACGCTGGCTCACTGCGGGTTAACGGCCACACAGGACATTTAACGAATTTTCCGTTAATTATTTTAACAAATTCTCGATATTTTTTTATTCTAGCTTTGGATCTGGGATATCAATAAAACATAAGTCGTTTTGCAATACCGGATTGTTTCAAAATACTAAGCAGTTTTTGATAGTGAACCACCTCTTCCAAGAATTCAAAAATCCTTAACTGCCTTTTCCCTTGTAAGAATCGGCGTCCAGTCTCTCCTGAATCGGCTGAGTACCGTATTTTATGAAGAGGGCATCTGCATCTTTCAAAACTCATTGGCTGATCACTGTTTGTGTTAGCCAATGACAGTAGAGATATATAAAGTGAAAAGAAACTAAATATTTTGATAGAATGGGAATTATATGATCAGTGTAGTTTTTTTTTTGTTTTTGCAGGTCTCAGAAGATCAACAAATAATTACCTACAAAAGGACTAAAGATCATAACTGAAATAATGTAAAACGACTATGTACTTACTTACAATATTATTTTATTTATGAGATATATATCAGTCTATACTTCTATACTAATATTATAAATAGGAAACCTTTGTATTTTTGTATGTTTGTATTGAATAGGCTCAAAAACTAATGGACCGATTTCAAAATTTCTTTTACCATTACTTAGAGGGATTCTTCCGAATCCGTAAAGGCTATATTTTATCCCGGAAAATAGATAGGATTTTCCGTGGTAGTGAAAATTGTGGATTAAGTCGACGAAAAAACTGCCGTACGTTAACGATTCTCGCGAACGCTGCCTGAATGGTTAGAGATGTATGGTTGACTTCTATAGAAAAGTTATAGAACTCAATAATGCCTACAAAAAAGTCCGCGATAGTATAAACCAAACATTTATATTTTAGCCATTATAACCACTTTTCCATAGAATAAAAGTAATTAAAATTATTAGCCTATGTTTATTGATCATATTATTATTATCGTCAAATACTAATCCTTATTCAAATAAACTATTAATTGAGCAAGATTGTTTCAATAGCTATAAATTACTTTTTATTTTATTCCAATCGGACAATTCATTCAAAAGATATTACAAATTTAAAATTGTAATTGGTATTAAAATGAATGATGGCCTCCGGCCGATATGTGTCGCACGACTCGCACGGCGAAACCGCAGGGGAAGGAGATGCACATCTATGAAGAAGTAAAGGTCCACCCGTGCGAAGCCGGGGCGGGTCGCTAGTATTATATAAAATATTACTTGATTACATTAATGCTTTTGGTAAGCAGAACCCAGTACTAAGCATTATTTCCTGGTAGGACTGGTTATCAAAATTATGTTATGGCTTGACAGCTGTCAAAGATTATGCATGATCTTTGACAGCTGTCAAATGACTGTGATAATGAAAAACAAATTGATGATTTGATTGATACACTCAATATTATTGTACACCAAAATAGTAATACTTGTCTTACCCCCAAATAATAATACTTGTTATCGCCCATCCATCAAGCCTGACATTAAAGGGCCAGCTACATACGAACACCCATAAAACCACGGCAATCAGAAGTCACTACACAAACGGTGATCGAACCTGCGACCCTCCCGAAGACTTATTTGTTCCCACTGTAATTCCGTGTTCGTAATAGCTGGACATAGTGTTAGCTTTGTATGGACATGATGGTAATGCAAATTCATTATTATTACAGTTATTCTAAGAAGAAATAAAAGAATGAGATTGTAGGAAAAATAGGAACGATACAGGCTAAAATAATTAAAAAAACATTATTTAAATATTTAAATAAGTTAAACTAAATTAATTGTTACGTACAAGTACTTCTGACGTATTTCAGCGTAATTACTTACTTTATTTTTGGACACTGTTTTTAAATAGTTACAATCCTAATATTTAACTGTCTAGATTTTGTTTATTATTGTCACTTTCCGAGATTATCAACGCAACATCCTACCACCTACGTTGAGTTGAGAATCTTAGAAAGCAATAATTATATCACTATTGTCAAATTAGTTTGTTACTGTTGTTGTACACTGTTGTCAGGCTTGTTCAAAAATATCATCTGCCTTGCCCAAGCTATTTTGGGGTCGGCTTCCAGTCTTACCGGATTTAGCTGGATACCGTATTTTACATAGAGCGCCTCCCTATCTGACCTACACATATCCATTTTCATTTTCCTGGATTTTAATCCTACTAATATTATTAATGTGAAAGTGTGGATGTTTGGATGTTTAGATGTTTGGATGTTTGTTATTCAATCATGCAAAAACAGCTGAACGGATTTGGATGAAATTTAACATGGAAAAGAATATAGGCTATCTTTAATCCCGATTTCTTAACTAGTTCCCGAGGGAAAATTGAAAATTGTTTACGTGCTAAGCCGTGGGCAGACAGCTTATAAATTTGGTATTTTTCTCTATTACAGCACAAGCTATAACACGAGTGAAAATGTTATTCCATTTTTCATTACTTTCACATTTTTCATTTCTTTTTTCCAATTCTGAAGTCCACGCAGACGAAGTCGCGGGCAAAAGCTAGTATCAAATAAATCGCAAACAATAATTTTTTTTGTTATACATGTATAACACAAAGGCCATATTAACCTATCGTGGCGATAAAGGGGCGGTCCTCACTGGCTAGTTTCCACATTAAACAGTTTCCACTCGTCCAGACTGGCCAGTTTGCCGAATAGCAATTAAATTCGGTCGCGTACGGCCCATTGGGTAGCCAGGGACGGACTCTGGGTGACCTTCCGAAGTTTGAATTAAGATTTGAGATCGTTATCGATATAGTTGTTGTATTATAGTGATGGGATGGAGCGTCACGTGCGGTGTTTCCAAATAATAATAGTATTCCATTAGCATAGTGGCCAAGGAATTATGAATCTAAAAATATGATTAGCGTTAGGTTTAGTTTGCTTTGTTGGGTAGTTGAAGTAATTTTTTATTTTAAAATTAAGTGTATCCAAAGACTTTAAAAAGACATGCGTTAATTTGTGTAGCGTGTTTTAATTAATGCTATATTTTCTAAATGTTTTTTTTAAAGATCAAAATATGGTTTAGATCAGACATTGAATGAATTGCAAACAACTGCACCGAATTTCCCTAAATTATTTTTGTTTTTCGTTGTCAAGACAAATTTTGTATAAACGAAAAAAAGCTAACATTTTTTTTTATCTCATAATTTGAAAGAGAATGCGATTGAAAACTGTCATAGACAAGTTTAACGGGAAAGGGACCTGCTTACGCGGGTAAAACCGGGCCACAGCTTGTATACTTATTATTATTGTAATAAATTTCATTTACAAGAAACTTATACATGTATCATTTTAGTTTTTTAATAAACACGATTTATATATTAACTTTGCTTAAATGACAAACAATAACTAGAGTCCAGGATCCGCCCCCCAGTGGGTCAGTTCATCAGAGGTCGGATATCGTAAAGATATCGGCGCAGACCTTAGCCGGGGTCACCCTTTGGTTTACGAGAGCTCGCTCATAAACCGTGTACATACTAAAGCAACTATGTCCTGGAATTACAGTGATTGAGTAAATAATCTTTTTATAAACAATATTGAAAAGAAAAAAAGGTATTTTATTTTTTTCTATGGTTATCTGATCATTTTATTTACATGCCATTTTGTTTTTTCTTTATATTGAATTCTTCTTACTTTCTTTTTAACCACACACTTTTTAGCACCAATTTTGTCTCCTACATAATTATGAAATCATACAAAACACCCGCATTGGTGTATAAATACAACAGATTATTAACTAGCCCTAGCCAGTAAATCGGTTCAGTAGTTTAGGCGTGAATGCGTAACAAATAGACAGAGTTACTCTCGTATTAAGAATATTAATAATGATTGGCGAAATTGACACCGCGGATCATCGAATTTATTACAATTTAAGAGTGGAAAATGTGTGTCGTGTTATTTAAATAATACTATACTATTGTAATAATAATATTTGTTTATCCTGTGTGAGCGTAGTAGAGCCAACAATGCCAGCATTGTTTTTTATTGATTTTATTTAACAGTTTTATTTTATAAAAGCAATAAAAACAATCGACGATCAACCGAAATCGAATTTATTATAATTTGACGACCTCCGTGGTCGAGTGGCGTACACACCGGTTTTCAAGGTGTCGTCAGCTCTGAGGTCCCGGGTTCGATCCCCGGACGGGTCAATGTAGAAAAAAACTTTTCTACATTGACTCGGGTCTGGGTGTTTGTGGTACCTTCGTTGTCTCTGGATTCCATAACACAAGTGCTTTAGCTACTTACTTTAGATTTTTTTTTATTATAAATTTATTTCCTCGTCTGTACACACACTTGGTCTTGGCAAACGATTGTAGTAATTGTAGGCAGTACACAAATCGACGCACAACGATCGGAGCTGACTCGGGCCAGAATAACCATTACGTCTGCCCTTAAGTACTCTACGTCCTCAAGAATATGTGTAAATACGGATAAAATCTAAGAGGGTACGACTACAATTGTCTTTATAGCGGATATATATATACACTAGCTTTTGCTCGCGTCTCCGCCTGCGTGAGCGTCGGTATTGCGGCAAAAAGTAGCCTATATGTTTCCTCAATAAATGGGCTATTTAACACAGAAAGAATTTTTCAAATCGGACTAGTAGTTCTTGACATTAGCGTGTTCAACTAAACGAACTCTTCAGCTTTATAACATTAGTGAAGACAAATGCCAACCTGTTATATTATCAATGTTCCACTGCTGGGCAAAGGCCTCTTCTGGAGAAGGGACGAGTATTGATCACCACGCTTACTCATTGCAGGTTGGTGATATATACCTATACGTAAATATATACAACACTAAGTGTAATCTTGTACGTCTAATTAATTTTGCTTAGTTGACAATGCTTAGACGGGTCTGTTGGTCTAGTGGTTAGTGACCCTGACTGCTAAGCCGAAGGTCGTGGGTTCGATTTCCACCCAATACAAATCATTGTGTGATGAGCACGATCATTCGTTCTGTGTCTGGGTGTTATTCTTGTAAAGAAATAAATAGCAGCGTCACTACATATACATACAATCAGGATTTTTGTGTAGTGTATAAATAAATAAACTATTTATGAATACTAAATTCGAATCTCATTTGAATTGATTACAAAAAGGAACAAACTAATTAAAAAAAAAATTGCAAACACGCTCTATAATTTTCATACGTATGTTAAACCAAACAATTCAACAAGAATCAATATCAAAGTCAACAAATTAAAATTTAATAACATTTCTTGTCAAATATATAAATAATTTCCTAAATTACAAATCCCCCAGTGTTAACCCTATCGATACAACACGAAAACAATAAGAAACTTTGAGCCCACAAAATTCAGTATCTAATGAAAACATAAATAATTGAGCACACTTAATACACTAATAATAGCTTATAACAATAATTAGTTCGGCGATTTTGGTCCCGATCCCCGGGGGTCAAGCGGACCGATTGTCCTTTGAGGGGTTGATTAAGATGACCGGTGGGGTTGCTTCGATTAGAGAGTAACATGCAGATGGGATATTTTGTGGAACATTCGAAATATAAAGTGTGATTATGTATAAAATGGTAATTTATATTAGAAGTTAGTATGAAAACATTTGTATAAGTTTTTAATAAATTCAGACTATTATTAAACATGTTTCGTTTTATTGCAAAATTACTTATATTTAGATTAAGACCGGCCTTTATATGTCCCACTGCTGGGTACAGGCATCTTCTCAAATAGAGAAGAAACGAGCATTGATAAGCAGTCTAGTTCACTGCGGGTTGGCAATTTCAGATTCCAATTTTTGGAATTCAGGTTTCTTCACAATGTTTTCTTTCACCAATTTAGACTAGATAGTCAATAATAATTGTAAATTTTATTATCTGTATTCCATACCAGTCTACTCAGACTTATAATGACTACTGGGATGACTTAAAAAATATTAAAAATCTTATCCGATGTTTACAAAGAGCAGCTAAAATTTTACATCTATAGCCCTTCGTACACATGACAAGCTTCAGCGACGCGTGCTGTTACTACGAACCTACCCATCTGTAAGTTAGTCTTTGGTATGTAATGACCAGAACAAGGAAGGGTAGGACACAAGTTTAATGCGGGCTTTCCTTACCTACCTGGCGGGATTAACACAACCCCTATTATTTGAACTGAGGTTTTTTTAAAAGTGTTAATTTGCGAACTGGTTGAGTCTTTGATGTCTGATGGTTGAATACTAATTTGTGTACGTTGGACTTTGGTTTTTGATGTGGAGATAGGCTGAAGAGTTTTAAGAAAAAAAATAATGTTGTCACTTGAAAAGGTCGAATCATCAGAAACTAACTAACTATGCAAATATTATTAAAGTAAATATCTATGCTAATATTATAAAAACTAAATATCTATTCTAATATTATTAAATTAAATATCTATGCTTATTTAAAATAAGTGTTACTAACAGTGGAAGAGTTTGTTAGTATAGCCTTTTGTACTTGTAGCTACTAGATACAAAGGTAGGTACTTTATATTGATGTTCCTGTTGATTAATAAATTCATACTAAAATCTCTTTTTTGGGATCCAATGAAAGTTTCTAATACGACTTGTGTTTCCAACTCCACTGTAAGGTTCTTCTTCTGATCATAGGATTTTACAAAACGTAACTATGATATTATTATGTAATGATGAATAACTTATATTTTAAACCTAACATGGTTAGCAAGAAAATTTTAATTAAAAACTATGGACCTTACGTTACAATAATATTGGGTAATAACTCCGAAGTAGTTCCCATTTATAAAGAAAAAATCACAATTCGCTCATAATATACTTAATCACGAAATCAAAAAACAACGCTTGTATACCACTAATTACATCGCCAATATCCAAACAAGATTATCAAGTTGGCCGCCTGTCACCTGTCAAAACCACGAAAGAAAAACAATAAGATTTAAAAGAAAACGCTAATCAAAGCAGACAATAGTAGAATGAATTAGACAAACTGATTATGTTTATCTTTTACTCTATATCTTTCTTTATGTTGTTTAAAGGATAAAAATAATTACAAGATGAAAGATATTTCCTTGCTGGCAGCAGTTTTTTTCTTTTTCGCTTTTTCTTTGGCCCGAGACGCGATCTGTCGCCGTCTCATTGTGTTATCCATTGGCTGGCGTTAGTGTTGTGTGGATCTATATAATTGATTTAATTTATCTTGTAAATATTTTTGTAAAGGTTTTTTTAAGTAGAGTATTATTTTTTATGGAGGTAATTCTGTATCTTATACACTTAATGTTTGTGAAGAAGATATATTTAATAATGGTAAAGCAATATTGAAAAGTTCACTATTTCATAATGAAAATTATCAACACACTGAAACTAACATATTGATCAGGTAAAAAGCAATAAAGTAAAAAACATGGAAGAAAAACAAGAATTTAATGTGCCTTTTATGTTTTTTATAGATGTTTATAATGTATTTAAGAGCTGGATGGAGCAATCATGCTTGTATTTCGATACTAAAATACGCAAAAAGATATAAAACGTCGATTATCTTTTACTATTCAAATAGCCTTATAAGCCACGAAACAATAACTAATCAAATGCATTTAGTATTTTTTTTTATTTATTTATTTAATAATTCAATGAATTAATTTAATCTGTACAAAGTGCTATCGAATTTAATTTAAAAGACTTTTTCTTATTTATTTGAGGCTAAATCGATTTGTGGCATGTAAAATTAAATAAAGCTTTATTATTATTGAAATAGCCATGTCCACAATATCCTACCGGTCAGTTTTAATTCAATTTTTCGTCCATAGTAATTAACCCTTTTGAGAGAATTCTTTGCGAAGAGACAATAATAATAAGCTGACAAATGAACATTAATGCTAAGGGCATAGTTCTACGTGCCAAGCTTTATAAATAAGGATCCCAAGGTAAAATAGACTTTAAATACATTGATATAGGTTATAAAATTAAAACTTAATTCAAAATTGATTTTTCTCCTATAATGAATAGAAATCAGTATGAGTCCCGTCAAGTATTATTTATATTACATTCTCGTTGAAACCAATCTAGTAATGGATACAGGCTCATGTTTGCTTCTATGAAAATTTACCTCCTAATAACTCATACAATTTTATAAAATTTATGTCAAACGAAGGATATCTTAATTTCTAGGATATTATAATAATACTGACCTATAATTGTCCCACTGCTGAACACAGGCCTCTTCTCATATAGAGAAGGAACGAGCATTGATCACCACGCTGGCTCACTGCGGGTTGGCGATTCCAAATTCCAATTCCTGGAATCTAGAATTCCTCACGATGTTTACCTTCACCGATTTTCAATGATGTCTTAGAATAAATAAGAGAGTACAAGTAATTTTGAAAAATCACATTGGTACTTGCGTAGTGGGTTCGAACTTGAAACCTCGTGCACGAAAATTCGTTCATTGAAACGCTAGGCCACGACAATTTCTGGGATATAAAGAATTATTTTTTAATCAGTTACAAAAAGACAGATCAGTATCAATATAAGCTTAAATAAACTGCCCTCGACTATGGATAATACACCGAAAAAAAAGTTATTGATAGCGTTTAGATAATTGCTTAAGACTGAAGAAAATCTAATAAAATTGAGCTTTTTGTTCAAGTTAGCAAATATAGTGCCACATACATTCACTCAACAAATTCCCAAGCAACACTTTGTCCCAAATTGCAAGAAAAAATACACGAAAAATAGAACCTACACAAATCTACAACCTTATTTCCGTGAAAAAAGTGGCCCATTATTTTTCCCGCCCGCCCTACGTCGACCGGAAGCGGGCGTTAGGCGGTTATTGGTTATCGATTGGTTTCCGATCAGCCAACCAGGGCGGGAAGGCACGCCCGTACGCACGCCTATACGTGTACGAGAGGGTACGGTATTGGAAAAGGCTGGTCGTAAAACGTTAACGTAACGTATGGAATATTGATAGAAAATATTTACGTTAGAAAGGTGTGATCTACCTACGTTGTATGAAAAGAGGTTTTATTGATCTCTAGATTTTTATAATGCCACACATTTATCTCCGATAGTCAAAACCGGAACTATATATTTTTTTTGCATAAATAATACCGGCCTATAAACGTTCCACTGCTGGGCACAGGCCTCTTCCCATATAGAGAAGGAATGAGCATTGACCACCACGCTTGCTCATAGCGGGTTGGCGATTTCAAATTACAATTATTTGGAATCCACGTTTCCTCACGATGTTTTTCCTTCACCGTTTGTCAATTATGTCTTAGAATGATTAAGAAAGTACATATAACTATGAAAAAGCCACATTGGCCTGGGTTTGAATCTGCAACCATGTGCATGCAAATCCGTTCATTGCACCGCTAGGCCACCACGACAGCATTATGATGTAATTATACATATTTCTACCGGTATGCAGATATCCTCTCTCTTTCTAGGTTTAAAAAACTTACGTTTAGTAAAGAATTATTTAAGCAACATAGGAACACTGATAATTTTATGCTTGTGCTGGTAGCTTTGATTTCGAATTTGCCCCCACTGTATTAAATACCCAGCCAGATGGACAGATAACCTGAAAAAGGTAGCTGGATAGGCGAAGGACTGGGTGTAGTGGCGCAACTTTCGAGAGGCCTATGTCCAGCAGTGGACAGCGATAGGCTGAGTTGATATTAAAGAACATTTTTTTTAACGACGCCCGCACTAAGGAATTTAATCCTTGTGTCGCGGGGGTTTCACAAACATTCACATCACATGCACAAAGAACACCTAGACTTGGAACAAGTATCTGTGGATCACGCACCGCGTGGTGACCTATACCACTCGGCTATCCGTGCAGTCAAAAAGATATTAAACACAAACATTTATATTTATTATTCTCGTAAATAATGACTATAATACAGAATATTAAAAAGAGCTTGCGTATGGCAGCCATTAGATATTTCTTTATAACAAGAATTAAACTGATTAACAAAGTATAACAAAAACAAAATATCTTAGAAGTCTTCATATAAATGCAAACTATACTATAACAACTAAAATATCTATTGTGTCTAATGAAGGCTATAGAGATGGGGAACCGATCAGTCAGGACATGCGCATATCGAGTATTTTTTTCGATGGGGCGTGGTTTTCAATACATCGATAGATATCGATACACCACGCCTACCTGTCGATACTATAATGTGTATGCACGCCTATTAACGGTATACCAATGGGTGTGTTTAGTTCGTGAAAACTATCTTTACTAATTCTATTCTTGTAGGCAAGTGTTCTTATAGTGTCAAAAACTTAATTGACCTGGTAATGCCTTTCCCGGTGTTGAATTTACTGTTTTAATTCAATTGAATTTTCGTGGTTTTTTAGGGCAAAAAATATGCCATCGCTCAAGTGTACAAGTAGTATATACATTTTTAATTTCCGATTATTATACATTCAAGCTATATAAAACATAATTAGTGAATTAATATTCGTTCCAGATTTTATCGACACGTCCGATAGATTTGTTGCACTATAAAAAACATATAATTGTAACATATTACCGTGGTCGAGTGGCGTACACACCGGTTTTCAAGGTGTCGCCAGCTCTGAGGTCCCGGGTTCGATCCCCGGACACCAATGTAGAAAAACACTTTTCTACATTGTTTCGGGTCCGGGTGTTTGTGGTACCTTCGTTGTCTCTGATTCCATAACACAAGTGCTTCAGCTACTTATTTGGATTCGAAGCAATGTATGTGATGTTGTCCTCATTTATTTATTATTTATTTATTTATTTATTGTATGGACATGTCGTTTATTTTCTATAAGTCACGTAAAATTGGATCAGTGTAATGTTTGTAGGAATGTCAATTGCGGTTCATTAATCATTTCTGGACACACTAGGCTTAAGAGTCTCAATCACTCTATACAACATGACGTAACAAAACCCCTGTCAGATCCAATAAACGCGTATACGTGGTAGTTCATGAACCGTCTCGCATAGGCGGCTTCTTTGACACAAAACTGTAGGTATTAAGTACGTGTACTTTGAGGAGCGGTCAGTTGTTCAGCTGTTGCCTTGGATCAGTTTTTATTTGTATTTAATTATTTTGACTGGGGAAAAAATTATAATCTCCAATCCATTTAATAGTTACGTATATGTGTTCGCAGTACGATACCGAATAATACTCTCATGGATCGGACAGGATTTTAGTTACATGCTGTATATTGCTGAAAACTGCATTAAAATCCATTGCGTAGTTTATAAGATCTAAACATACAGCAGGAGCGACGTTGATATACTATTTATTAGTTACTAGCTGACCTTGCGAACTTCTTCCGCCTAACAGTTATACGATACTAACGTTACTCAATTGTTTTCCCTTCCCGGAACCTCTCCACTAACACTTGAACTTTATGGTATGGTATTAAAGTTCAAATTAACTTTTAAGTATTATTACGATTTGTTTGTATGAGAGTATAGAAAAGTGTTGTTTTTATACTTTTAAAGACATTTTTTTTTGTTTTTTCTCTGCGTAAGAACCATTTTCGTACGTCAAGGTATTCCTTGACGTACGTTACGTGACGTTAAAAACATAATTAGCGAAATCGGGTCTGCTGTTCTCAAGATTTGCGCTTAGCAACACATTCAGCGATTCATTTTTATATTATAGACTAGCTTCTGCTCGCGACTTCGTCGGCGTGGACTTCAGAATTGGGTCCAAAAAGAAATGAAAAATGTGAAAGTCATGAAAAATGGAATAAAATTTTCACCCGTGTTATCGCTTGCGCTTTAATAAAGAAATAAAAGGGGTAAAAGGTAGCCTATGTTCTTTTCCATGTCAAAGGCTACATGCATGCCAAATTTCATCCGAATCCGTTCAGTCGTTTTTGCGTGATTGAGTAACAAACATCCAAACATCTAAACATCCACACTTTCACATTTATAATATTAGTAGGATAAAGGATACTCTATCATCTATATTATGTAGAGGTGAGCATCACAGGGCGTTGAAGGAGTAAGTCCGTTTTCCAATACCGTGAGTGCGCAGACTCGAACCGATAACTGTACGATACGTGGATGGGCGTGGCGACCACTGAACATACCTACTGCTATCGATGAATATTGAAAGTTATAGCTTCGATGGTCCAATATGTGTAGAGAGGTTAAGTGTAAGGTGTGGCAAGGTAAGTTCGAACTTTTGATGCATACTTATATTGGTAATGGCCTTATTTCACATCTTCTATCGTTGTCACTTTTAGCGTATTTGTGTATACGTAATTTTGACTTTTTTTGACTCGATCCAAAATTCTTGTCTTATTTTTTTTGTATATTCATGTAATTCGAGATTATACGGTTCTTTAGCTAATAAATTATTTGTGACTAGAAATATAGGTACTTAGATCGTTTAAGATATTTTACGGTTAATGTTATTTGTATTTCCTAATTAATAACACTGGCAAAACATCAATGATAAAAATTACTGGATGTAAGGTCTGTTCATCTATACTTGTCACAAATAGTAAACAAACCGACGTCAATTACAAATCACGATTTTTCTCAAAAATCACACAATGTATGTTACCACAATTAGTTTACAATTCTGAATAGATCACACAAAGTTTCCCATCACTAATTTTATTGACATTTCTTACATACGCCATATTTGTTTACATGTTTGGACAAGTATAGATGAACAGACTATATATGAAAGTATTTTTCCGATAATGCTTTTAGTTGTCCTGTTCTGCTCATCCCCTAGAAAACAGTAGGTCCTGGTGTGATTGTATAGCATAATATGCATAATTATTATAATAAAAATAAATTTTAGTCCAAGAATATTAAAAACAAAAACTTATAGACTTAACCAAAATATAATTCAACACTTTTAAGTAATTTTAAGTCATAATAAAATTATAAAACAAAGTTATTAATATAAATAATGATCTAGAGGTGTCGCTGGCGGGTTAAAACGAAAATGGTGTTGTAGGATGGCAAAGGAAGTGATATTTACGGGCTTGAGTTTGTCTCATTACGTAATGAGGGAGCCATGGGATGAAATTTACTTAAGGGGTTGAAAAAGGCCACATATTACCATCATTGATTTTCATTAGTAATCCCTAGCTTATATTGAAATAATTGGTGAAGCTCGCTTTTTTCATTATAATCAGTAATTTTATTAATATCTTCTTAAATATAATCATGACGGGCTCGTGACTAAATGTCAGCCGTACAGTTTGACCGATAATAAAGGTTAAGTGGAACTCGCCGCAGTTGGTCCGTGGATGGGTGACAATTTGTAAAAAAAAAATCGAGATACCTCCGTGCCTCGGAAAGCACGTTAAGCCGTTGGTCCCGACTGTCATACAGTCATACAGTGATCTTTGACGGTCGTTAAGTAATTTCAATTCTGACAACCAGTCTTAGGATACTGTTTAACCCAGCAATGGGTTGTGGAGGTGAGATAGGCAGTCGCTCCATGTAAAATATTAAGACTGGCAGCCGACCCCAACATAGCTTGAGAAAAGGCAAAGCAGATAACTAATCATGAGGGTAATATTATAATTTTCAATTAACGATAGCAAAAGAGGAAAAACTTAAAAATAAACAACATTTTAACGTCAAGATGGATAAAGAAATCTCTTTAATTATAAACATTTTGACCTTAACTAATAATGTCACTTAGAATAGGTATCGTTTGTTTATTATCCGCATTGTACCTATGTTGTAAGTTTATATTAAAATCCCAGATTAATTTGTAATTTGTTCACATTCAGACATTTGATTTGTTTTTTTCGTAGAATTTACGATTACGATTATCCCTACTACTTTTCTGTAAATATAAGCACAAAGTTTTGTTGTTTTAACGCCAATTTACAATACATTTCTCTATGTATCATTATAAAATAAGTTATATATTTTATAAAGTTTCTAGGTCTAGATCTCACAAGGGAAGCTATCTTTGTAAGAGCTGGCGTAGCGCGTAGCATCGTAACCCGTAGCTCTCTTGCTACGCTTATGAAAAGGTTTTTAAGGAAGTAAATACTACTTGGTAATAAATTAACCCTGTGTTCCAATTAACATGTTCTCAAACATTTTCATAATAAAAGTGGTTTATTTTTTACTAATATTATTCAAATGTTGATAAAAATTTAAAAATATTTATCTTTTCTCAAAAACGTATATTAAAACGTGTGTTATGTAATATGTATTTTCTTTTATTTTTTTTACAGTTTATAGTAATTTTGGACATACTTTACGTATTACTTATAATTATGTTTTGAGCGGCGAGTTTTGTTTGTTGATTGAGGCTGTAAGTATATTTCGGATTTTGATTGAAATCAAATTTATAATGATATCCTTAATGTGAAATCTCAATTTTATAAACACTTCTACTTTAAAAACCCATAAATAAACTCCTTAACATGAAACGCTAATGCTCAGCTATCCATGAGTTTTATTCTCACTACTCGACGCTAGATGGCGTTATGTGTCCATCTAAAATTCTCACGACTCAGTACTAATAAAATTTCCATTCCTTGGTAAAAATAAATAATTATTAAGCAATGTTTTAGGCATATTCCCTTATATAAAGTAATCAATTAAAGATCTAAATCTTGGATTACAATTTTTTAGGACATACAAGTATAAGCAACTTTCTTAGTGTTATTTTCATGATAGTTTGTAGGCTATTTTTACTTCATAACCAAATACACTTATTGTAACAAAAAGTAACATTTAACAAGTAAACCCTTATTTATAACTTCGCTGGTACCTATACCAATAAATTTTGTTATTTTTTACCGTGTGACATTTGTAATGCGTTCCCCTAAATACGTACAAAAAAGGAATTAATCCGCACGCATGCATCAAGTTGTCGGTCTGTGCGCACCTTGACATCTTTATGTAGGTTTTTTTATCTTTATTTTTAGGGTTACTTAGGAAAATAAAGAATTCATTATTGGTTTTGAAACTAGTTAAAGCCTAAGCCTATCTTATTAATTTATCTACATAATATAACATATAACCTGTCTTGATACTATCTAACAAACGATTGGCTCTCTTGAAACTTGGAAATATATTAATGGCATGAATAAAAGCATCAATGGACACAACTACAAACCACTTGCCACTGTTGATATGGGATCTATAACTATTTGTGTCAAAAGTCAGAGGCTAACGATTGCCGTAAAAATATATTCAATATACACACATACTCATAAGTTTTAAATTATTTTAAAGGCATACAGAACCACGCGGCAAAGAAAATAGGCTGTATTCCATGACGGCAATAAATACGTCTTCACTTCGTATATATCACACGTTCGTACCCATAAATAATTGTGAATGTCTACTGTTTGCTTACTGGCGTACAATTAAATTATTTATCTCAACGTTTGACGTAAAGAAATAAATGAAAGTCGTGTGCCACTGTTGGGTGCCATTACACTTTGAAGTCAAATTAAAAACTGATTTAATATCATTTAAAAAACATAAAAACGAATTGTATGTAATTTTTGCAGTAATTGTTGATGACATCGTCGATTTCAAGTAATTTTACAGATGTTTTCGTCATTTATTTATTTATTATTAAAAGGAACATGATAATTAATGTCCAACAACTATCTCCAACAAAACTATACACATAGTTTGTCTGTTGGATCAAGGTAGAGTATTATAAACTAACTATAATGTTTCTTATTTCTTAGTAATTTTGTATCTATTAGCGTGTCCTGCCGCCTGTTCATGCGAGGACCTGTATAACGCCACTGAGAATTCTGTCCGCGTGGCTTAGTACTGGTCCGTAAAAGTTTGACTTTGCCATTGATCGACACGCTAAGAAGAAGAAGTATCTATTTTTATTTTGATATAACCAAAAGTCCACAATTTGGTTATGTATCCTCTGTCGCGATTTAAAATAACAAGTTTCAAGTACAAGATTCTAAAAAGAATAAATGTTTATCGATCTGCTGCATTCCTTCAAATCTACGATAAGATTCTGATGATATTTACGTTTTTTAATTCATTTTAATTAACATAATAATATTTTGTTATTAAAACAATTAATATTAAGCTTTGATATTTGGTGAAAATTAAATACAAAGGAATAAAGTAGTATTATATCCATTACATGTAACAGTGCGACCATCTTAAGTGTTTATTGCCGTTCATAATTTAACTATGTGCAATTATCACGATTCTTTGAAACAAGTACACACTATGAGTATTTGAGTCGCGATGCCACTGCTGGACGGCCTCGCGACGACATAGCTAACCGGCAATCAAAGATAGCCAAAGCTGACCGTTTTTGCAAAGCCATATAAATAGCTGACCGGAGTCATTAGGCATTTTGAATATGTAGTATAATTGTTCTTAAGTATGTTTTTCATAAAAATAAAACCGCACATTTCTAATTAAAAATTGATACTGTGTCATGTCCAGTACAATCCGGAAAACTTATTTTTATATTCAGAGAAAAACGATCTAAAATAAAATATTATAAGAAAAAATAATTTCCTTATGACTTCGTCAAAGTGTGTAAGTACATCAGAACTCCTTATAATACCTATGTAAGGTATAAATTAACAGAATTGCTTCATTCGCATTCCGGAAAAAGGATACGACAAGTATAATTTTGTTGTATAAATTTTTTACTTTAGGAAAAAATAATGTTCTTGTTGGATCAATAATAGTCAATAATAAGCGATTATAAATGTGAAAGTGTGGATGTTTGTATTGAAGCTAAGCTGTGGGAAGACAGCTTAAACAAATGATATATTTCTCTATTACAGCGCAAGCAGGTATATAACACGGGTGGTAATTTTATATAATTTTTCATTACTTTCTCATTTTTCATTTCTTTTTGGACCCAATTCTGAAGTCCACGCAGACTAAGTCGCGGGCAGAAGCTAGTAATAAATAAACTGAATGCCCATTAAAAGGGACATGCACGGTGCAAGACTATTATTTTTATCACTTCTTCTTCAAGTAACGGAAACAAAACAATATCTCAGGAAAGTTCCTATCACAAATTACTTGAAACTCGCACCCTATATCAAACATTAATATGGAAATCTCTATTCACAAACAATGTATCAAAACGAAAAATCGTCAAACAATAACTCGACAAGTACGACTTATCCGTTTCTATGGTCATAACTCTTGAGGCACAATAGATGCTGGTTCCAAGTTCTCTGCAGGTTTCTTGGAGGAGCTGAGAACAATACTAAGAGTTATTGCCACCAGTGTCCGGGGGAAACCGGATGCCTTGGAAAAATGGCCGCTAAGGAACGAACTCTCGATGCAGCAAGGATTTACTGGATGTAACTGGTTTTGGCTGGTTCACGGCACCTTTAAGTGGTTTAAACTAGTTTTTAGGTGAATCATTTGTAAGTAGCGGTTCGTTCGATATTTTATCACGTAGATCAGGCAGGGTGAAGTCATCTTGTTCAGGCAATATAGAAAAAAGATGTCTTCGTCTGCGTTTTAGTTTAAAATGCGCTATGGTGAAATAAGTAGCAGGTAGCTATTGTTTTTTTTGCATTCTCTTTGGTGTACTATGTTCTTATGTTTTTGCTGGAACTGCTTCTTCGACTTTGACAATTTTACTCTATCGTTATAATAATAATACCGGCCTATAAACGTTTCACTACTGGGCATAAGGCTCTTCCCATAAATAGAGAAGGAATGAGCTTTGATCACCACGCTTGCTCATTGCGAGTTGTCGATTTCAGATTCAAATTTTTGGAACCCATTTTTCTTCACGGGGCTTTACTTCACCGCTTGTCAATGGTGCCTTAGAATAATTAAGAAAGTACCTAAATATAACTTTGAATAAGTCACATTGGTACTTGCCTGAGTTCGAACCTGCAACCATGTGCAAACGAATCCGGTCTTTGAAACGCTAGGCCGACACGACAGTCCAAAACATATTGTGAGAGTTTCCTTTTTGTTTCTTCATTTATATCCCTGTCTCGTCAGGGGTGCACATCTAAAAATTAAGCTTAAAATTAATTAAAATCAAAGCAGAAACTAAGCAAGCCGCTTTCAGTTGCGAGTTGTGGCTAAACGCTTGACGCAAATAGAATTAAATCCCACATCTTGAGTATTCGCGATTATAATTTATTACGAATAAATGAAATATTATAAACGCATCGGCGCACCGCTCCGACAACGCCAGTGGCAATGGCGTTTGCTTTGTTGGGTTAGGGATGGGAAAAAGTGTTTGTCGATGTTTATTGTGCATTGTCTTTTAGATTACTTTTTAAGGAGGTTTAAAAAACATTTAGGTGATGAAGCTGCTTGGTGGACGTTTGGAGTATCGTAGCAGGTGAATCAGTAAAACTGTCAGACGCTCTGTTTAACTGTGGGAGACCTCTTCAAACATAAACTGTATCATTGTAAACATTTCAAATGACTTCATATAATCGTGTTTATCGATGATAGTTATCTTTATTCTAACCACTTTTTTTCAAGTTCTTACATAGTTTATGACTTATGTTATTTTAAACGCAGTGTCGACATGAACAAATGTTTAATGATTAGTATAAAATAATTGAATGAAATTCTAGTATGTGCTCGTACTTCATGGCACTTACCAAGTATTTATTTTTGATAAATTATAATAAGAATAAAAATAAGTAATTATTATGCATTTCGTTTAAATAAAATTTAAATTTGCAAGACAATTGATCAATCTATATCTCGATATAAACCACTCTTATTTTTGTTCAATGGCATTCTCTAAGATGCATATAATAATAAATTAAAATACGATATATCGATGTAATTTTATGAAATCACTAGCGCCCCCCAGCTACCGACTTCCTTCATACTCGCGCTCAGTCGAGCCGTGCCTTTGTCGGGAACAATTGTCGACAAATTAGAAACGAATTGAGTTATTTAATATCAACCCAGTAATATACAGGTTATTGTTTATTAACAACATATAATAACGTCCTCTGTTTTCTTGTTATACTTTGATGTTTTAAAACGGTTCTTAGATTTAATGAGATGAGAGTTTGTTCCATAGAAATAACATTATCTTTTGTTTAAGTCCCGCATGTCACACTACGTCTATACATCTAATATTTCGAAATTGTTTCAATAACCATGACAATTATAAATACACTATCGTCATAAAATACCTACTAAAGTATATCTCTTAATGCATTTAATAAACATATATTACAATATTAGTTTAATTATTTTATACCAAAATGAAGGAAATATAGTTATACGCACGTGTTTTAAAGCTTACCTATATTAAAAAAATCTATCATTAAACACTGGTGAAATTTGATACTTCTCTCATTGACAATTTAATTTCTACAAAACAAAATAGATACTACTTTACAAGATACTTATAAATACTGTATTATGATTTTTCTGAAAAGTTCTTTTCAAATATATTCGAATAATAAAAAAACAAATGACATCTTAGACGGTCTATCATAATATAAGTATCACACAAAAGAAAAAAGATTACATTCTCCACTTCCGTGCAAGAAAAGGGATCATTCTATCACTCCCCATAAACCACCCTGATTTATGTTACAAATTTTATTGACAGCCAGTGTACGGTGGATATTGAGAGATCATATTTTATACTTTATTTGGCATATCTGCCTTTCTCCTTTAGGGCACGAACGACTGTGTCGTTTTTTGCAATTTGAATATTGGTTTGTGAATTATTTGTGCTTTTATTGTGTAGGTAAGTAGATATTTCGCCATTGATATTTTTATGTTAATATTTGAGACTATTTTGTTTGTATTTTTGTCGTGTCACTTTGCGTTTTAGTGTAGAAAAAATTGTTTTGTGGTCGTAAATTTAGACGCATCAATATTAGAGTAATATCAGCTTTTAAATAATAAATAAATAATAAATAATATCTTGGGACAGCTGACACATGGCCATCTGATCCCAAACTAGGCAGAGCCTGTTCTATGGTGACCAGACATCTGATAAACATACTTATATATTTCTAAATACATACATATTATAGGTAAATAACACCCAGACACAGAACAAATGATCGTGCTCATCACACAAAGATTTGTCCTGGGTGGGAATCGAACCCACGACCTCCGGCTTAGCAGTCAGGATCACTAACCACTAGACCAACAGGCCCGTCAAATGTCCCACTTCTGGGCACAGGTCTCTTCACATTATAGAGAAGGAGCGAGCATTGATCACCACGCTTGTTCACTTGGAGATGCGATTTCAGATCCCAATTTTTGGAATCCAGTTTTTCTCATTGATTTTCTTCACGAAAGATATATGAGATAGAAGTTATAGGTCTGTAGATTTCTTCTTTTTAATGCCAATCTATTTAATGTTAGAGTCTTGTCAAATATCTCAGAAAACAATAGTATACCGGTATAATAAAAATAGGTCAAATACACAATTACAAAACGACACACACAAGTACAAAATAACAAGCGCCTATTAAGAAAATAAAAGACATCTACAATCGTCGATACAAAAAAGAAAACTTTCGAACAAAAACTAAAATACAGGGGAAACTTCCCTGTCGATGTAAAAACACCCCTGAGGGCAGTCACGACCGATTTATAAGCAGTATATCATATACAAAACACTTTCCCGGTATATGAAGCGAAAATATATATATTATTATCTGATTGCCAACTACTGGGGCCTCTACCCTTTGGCGAAACGATCGGCTTGGGACTAAGAAACTGTTTTGATTTGTTTCGTGTATTTTTTGGAAGGTTTTGTTTTTGCTGAAATATCGAAAAAAAAAATGATTTTTTGATGAATATGATCAAATGATGTGTATGATTTGTGACCTTCACATGCCAAATGAGAGATAAAAAGATTATTTATATCGTTTATATTTTAAGTAGTATGTTTTTGTTAAGTACAAGTAAGTTTAGTAGATTATTTTTTATTGTGTTGCTTTTTGACGTCATTTTTTTAAGATTTTATTACATTATTACACACGAAAAACAAAAAACTACGAAAAACAAAAAACCATAATTTTTTGTTTTTCGTGTGTATGTAGATATATGATTTATTATTTTATTCGTTTATGATAAGTTTCTAAATATTTAAATATTACTCTTACTGTTAAAAGATAATATTACGTAAGTAATATGTTAATATTGATCCATATTCAAATTAAACTATTAAATAAATTACTATTTCAAAATTGTATTTTGTTATTTCACCTATATGAATCAGTGTAGTCCTGCAAATAAGTTCAACAATTTTTTTTTAACAAAACATAAAAAAAAACTTATATTATTCACACACATTTGACGCACATTACACATACAAAAAATATCATGAGGCTTATTTACGGTAATACGATTCACCTGTTGGCTAGCCTAATCAATGTTACGAGCCAGACATAGGAATCGCATCTAATTCCCCATAAAATAGCCCTAAAACAGGTGAAACCGCGGCATTAAACTACACTAAACAGCGGGAACCGATCTAAACATTGGCCGTACGGTTGTAACGTGTAAGCTTAAATACTGTTAAGGTACCATGGAGGTAGATTTTTATATTCAATACTCATAATACATTAGAAGAATGAATAATAATTATATTATAAAAATGTTTAACATTATTATTTTCGGATGTTAACGAATGTTGGACATTGTAATAAAAACTTTTTAAATGGATTCTATCGCGGAACTAAAATCTAAATAAACCGCATTATTAAAGAAACTCACGGTTTGTTTTCCGATTCCGAAATTTAAGATACTCTATTGTTAGTAAATAGTTACGAATGCGCATTTTAATAGTCTTAAAAAAATATAGGAAAATTTTCTTTTCTTTTCTTTTTTCTTTTTTTTTTAAAAACGACGCCCGCACTAAGGAATTTAATCCTTGTGTCGCGGGGGTTTCACAAACATTCAAATCACATGCACAAAGAACACCCAGACTTGGAACAAGCATTTGTGGATCACACAAATGCTTAAAAAATTTGTTTAAAAGAAAATCTATGTTTAATAATTTTATGTCATTGTACGATATTTTTTTCCTGGCTGGAGCCGTATACTAAGTATCTCGCCAACTTTGTCCGGTAGAGGGTTGAAGGCGTCGAAGGAACTCGACGCAAACTACGGCAGCCCTGAAAAGTTTTTTTTTTGTTTTAGGACTCTTTTCAAAGTAGTGAATTTGGCAGCCTTTCTGATTAAATTACCTTATAGTTTTCTTTATGTATTGTACTTTATTTATTAAAATTTTATGACATCGTTATAAAAACCCTCAAACAGTAATGATGATATAATAAAAAAATATCATATATAATCGAGTAATCATATCTTTCTATGAGTGTGTTATATCCCAAATCGTTAAGTATCCAAAAACATATAGCCTATAGGTATAGGTATCCTTAATCTGGGACATTTTAAATACAATCTCCTTTAATATATTTATCTCCATTTTTCACAGTGACCCATATGAATTGACTTGGTAATTCATGTTTTTAATGGGCTACACACAAAATGAATTTCGACTGTACATTCAAAGTAATAGAGTTGAATTTTAAGTAAAGTTTTCATCAAAGAAAAATTATTTGGAGATCCGTAGCAAAAAAAATCAAAGTTACAGAATTCTACTAAATAACTTTAGATATAAATAAAAACTTTAATAATTATTAACATTGTCTTATCTTCTATAATAATTATACCGGCCTAATAAACGTCCCACTACTGGGCGCAGGCCTCTTCCCATGTAGAGAAGGGAGGAGCATTGATCACCACGCTTGCTCATTGCGGGTTGGCGATATCAGATTCCAATATATTAGAATCCAGGTTTCCTCACGAGGTTTTCCTTCATCGTTTGTCAATGATGTCATGTACATATAAATTTGAAAAAGTCACATTGGTACTTGTCTGGGTTGAAACCTGCAACCATGTGCATGGGAATCCGGTCTATGAACCGCTAGGCCACCACGACAGTTGTCTTATCTTATGCTATATAAAACAAAGTCGACTTCGTCACAACACTTATCACTCCAGAACGAGAGGACCGATTTCCATACGCCGCCCCTCTAACGATAAACCTCGCGGGCTGAGCTGCGAGCAAAACCTATTTAAAATATACGGAACCTTACCAAACATAACGTATCAACCTTATACCCATTTCATAGTGTGACCATATTAATTTATATTATAATGTAATTTATGTTCGGGTCTTCCTTTCAGGTCTCTTTACTTGATACTTCTTTGTACAGTGGCCAGTGCGCGTAAAATTATGAAAAATTACAAAATCCCCCCTTTTACCCCTTTTTTCCTCCGTTTAAAGGGGTGACAATATTAGGTAAAAATTGAGGAAGCATGAAAGCGTGTAGGTATGTTTTTTTTCGGTATTTTTAATTACTGGTTTTGTGGTGTTTTTACATTTTGAATAATGATGTGAAAGTTCTTTTAAAACTCAATTTACAATTAGATACGATCTGAAAATAACACAGTTGCGAAGTTCAAGCTTAATGAACTTCGTGTTTAGATATTTAAAAGTGATCACAATTAAAGACATAAAGTATATAATGCGTAATACATATTGTATTAGTAACAAAATGTGTCAATCATTGGTTAAGATCTACGATACTACTTTCCGCCTTGCTGTTGCACTACGCATAGGTGCTTCATGTTGTTCACCGCATCGCTGCCACTGCGGTGAAGTAGTCAACAGCCTCGGACACCACGGCCTATCCTGTAGCCGTAGCGCAGGTCGCATAGCGCGGCACGCGAATATCAACGACATTATTCGACGAGCTCTTGTTGCTGTCGGCGTTCCAGCTGTACTCGAACCCAATGGCTTGGCACGTGATGATGGCAAGAGACCGGACGGCATGTCTCTATTTCCATGGAAGATGGGTAGGCCTTTAGTGTGGGAAGCTACATGTGTCGATACTCTTGCGCCATCCCATCTTCCAAGTTCATCGTGCTATGCTGGTGCTGCTGCTGCGGCTGCTGAAAACCTCAAACGGCGGAAATATAACAACCTAATGGGCAGTTATATATTCGAGCCGTTTGGGATTGAAACACTTGGACCGTGGGGCCCGAGTGCACATATGGTTTTCAAAGATCTAGCCAAACGCCTTGTTGACACTTCACGTGACCCGAGGGCTGGCTTTTACCTTGGACAAAGAATAAGCATTGCCATACAACGTGGCAATGCAGCCAGCCTAGTGGGCACACTTCCGGTCGACAGCGATGCGGATGAATACTTTGACGCCATTTTTTAAACTTTTATTAATATATATTATTATTAGTTTTTTATTTATTTTTTCGTGTGTATATATCATTTATTATTTTAGTTATGTTAAGATTGTATATATTTAAAGTTATTGTAAATAGATCTACTCTAGTATAACTTAAGAATTATGTAAATTTCTGTCTAAGATAAATTTCAAATCCACATGTACGCTATAAAATAAATATGTGGTCTAATTATTTATTTCAAGTAGGGCTGCTATAAATTGTAATCAGTCGATTATTTTTCTGATATACAAGAGCGGTTTACACTAGTCAAAAGAACTGGAGAACCCACCTTGTATATCCAGATAAAAATGGAAAATCATACTTTCCTAGTTTCAATAAAAACGATATTGTTAGTTGGGTAATATAAGCCAGCGATAGACTCTACAATATTAACTTCTAATCTAAAAATAATACACAAACTCGATTGTTTTCTTCGAGCATAGAACGCTTAGAAACAGCGCTAAAATAGAAGCACTTCCAACTGTGTCAAATCAACACAATTGGTACGTCCGAAGTTGCCGTCAGTTGTCAAAGTCGCTAGTGCAAGTATCTCCTTAATTGTAGGATGTCCAAGAGAGGCAGAATTCTGATTTCCACAGGATTTTCTCCACTTTTAACTTTTCACAATATTTTCTCAGCCAATTATTTCTCAGCTTTATTCCATTCCTCGGATTTTCATCGGGGAAATAACCCCATTCTTAACCCTTGTGTTACAATTATAATTATTTTAATATGCAAATTATGATAATAAAATTTCGTAGGTTTTTGTTTTTGTTTGTGGCGAAGGCTTATTGGGTTATACTTAATTATATTTAGAAGGGCTAAGGGCTGCCCCCCTGACCAACCCTTAATTTTTATTTATGTCTACATGTTAATTCACTCTTTTGTGAATATTTTAAATTATGAAGTCTTTATGCTTCGTTCATAATTCGATCTTAAAATGTATTTTGACCCTTTGGGTTCTCGGTGCGTTTTCGGACTGCTTTTTATATATCAACCTTTAATAATTAGCAAAGTGCAGAAATAAATGAGGTGAGTAACACTTATTAATTGAACTGGTTAGCCAGACTTTTTACGCATAGGTATAGGTATAGGGACATAAGGTTTTCTGATATATCTGGTACAGGGAGAACAAAACTTCAGCTTAAAATGAGCTAGTTTAATAATTGATATTCAATTTTTTTCTTAATTATTCGACATAAAATTCATAACCGGACTGCTTAAGCGATGTATCTTAACATATAGAGTGTGGTAATAAAATATTATCCGCATTTTTATGTATTTATGTATTTTTTTTAATAAAAAAAATGTTTTTATTTTTAACTTATTTTAAGCTTAAATTTGGTGTACCCAATCCATACCTTTCTGAAATACCATGTATAACATGGTGCTTGTCAAATAAACCACTTTCAATAAAATCACATTATTTTCTAGTTTTGTACTTAATTCTTACAGAGTGTTTTAAGGATTCAATCAAATAAAAATGTTTTCTGAGGTTTACGCGAATGTTAGGCATTGAAATAAAACTACTTTTAAACGGATTCTATCGCGGTTTATTATGATTTTAGCCTGTCCGTGACAATGACACCTGCAAAGGCGTCGAAACGTCGAGAACTAAAATAAAAATAAACCGCCATAGAATCCTTTTAAAAGTAGTTTTATTCAATCAAAAAATTCACAGACAATCAGAAAAAAGACTGATTTTTCATGACTTTATAAATGATGATTAGATAGAATATACAGAGATTTTCTTAATAAAACTTTAACTGGATGAACATTATATTTTTTGATATTAATTAAATAATTGTTACCTTATATTCTGCTGGCTTAATTAACATCACACTATGTTCACACATTTTCTTTTCATTTAATTGATAAATGAATGATATTTTGACAATAATACTTTATAAAAAACAGATTACAAACTAAACCTTTTTTAATAAGCTTACAAAAACACATAGATATTGATATCAAACATCAAACAATATAAAAGTTCATAAGAAAAATCGCAGACACCCTAACCCTTTTCGTTAGTCCCATAAACTCTTCAGCATTAATGAAATCAGTGGAGGGGGAGGGGCAACCATTTTTCTAAGATAACATTTTTAATCGTTTTTCACGGATCACTAACTATTCCAAACCCCCGTCTCCGCTTGGTTGAACAGATTAAAGATTATTCCTTCTTTATAAGGCCCTTTTCTGTACGACTTGATTTTAAGGTCAGTAACATTTTAAAAGTTTGAATTTATTGTCCCGTTTTCGTTGAAATTCGATGGAGATAATATTGGAGGTTTTTTTTTGTAATTAAATTATGAGTTTTGTAAATCGGATGGTTTGCTTATCCGGTTAGAAATACAAAAAATTCAAGTGGTAAGAAAAAGTTTTACAGTTATTATCGAAGCGGTGGTAGCTTTAAAGGCTATAGCATCGGACTTTCGATCATGTGGTCGAGCGTTCGAATCCCACCCATTGCACGGACGTGAACCAACTCGTAACACAAGCACATTTAGCTTAGCACGAGGGGTTAACAAGAATACTAGTAACCTGTGACCTATATTGCTTTTTTAAATAAAAAAATACATAAGCGACTAATAAGTTTAAGAAAATGTGATGTTGGATTCAATGCTCAACTTCTGTTATCTATACCTATACTCCATTTAAAATAGCATTAGACAGAAGTTAAAAAAGGTTATTTATAATGCACACTTTGTTGCAAAAGTACAATAAACTTGTTACAGTTACGATTGACGCCTATAAATTAAAATTTATTTACATACCAGCTGTCACACTTATTTGTAATCATGTTAACCATTTTTAACAAATTATGTGGCTTTCATTTATTTATAATATTTCATTCCAATCTAAACTGACAGTGTCAATGCTAAAAAGCTAAAAGAAGCAGTGATGAACAATACTGGAACGTTTTTCGTTTTACTATTATCCTACCATTATTTGTTTATTTATTATTTTATTATGACTAAATCGAAGACGAAGAAGTTTCACTATAGTGTGTTGTAAGTTGTTATTTTAATTAAAATATTGTTCTAAAAATTACTTTTATTTTAATCTTAATTAAATCTAAGTCATCATGACATGATTGGTTGTCTCATTCATTGTTTTGGTGTAAGTTTGTAATGTGTGATGAAGATATTGTTATAAATAAAGCGTAATTTAAAAAAAAAAATTATTTTGTTTATTTAAGTACTTAAAACAATTTCTTTGAAATAAAATGTTTTCAATTCCTGCTTCTGCGAGCCTCTTTTTTCTAATGCTATAATAAATGGAGTATAGTTATTTTTATCGATTCCAATAAACGAAAATAAATTTCTGTCATCGGTAAGTTAGATTTTTTTTCTGGTTTGCCACATAAATCCTACTACAAAATTTCTTTACACATAATGTAAAGGTTTATGATTTTTTTCCGTTTTTTTTTCAAATAAATATTCCAAATTTATTTTGTTATGAATCTCAAAGCAGTAGATTTACTTGCCATTAGTCCCACTATAACTTTACAGACAAGTGATGCTGATGTTTTAAGTGTAAATTAATAGTGTAATTGATCTAACGAGCTCTATCGTAAGCAAACAGCTACAAAACTGGAGGTCTCTCGTGATTGCACCCAACGGCTATTACAGACTGACTCGTGTGGTATACTGCGATGGAACATTCTTGATACATTCAGTTTTGCTACTATACATATTTTTTTCGTTTTTTTTTTGCGTGTAAGCTGTGCCTCTGGTTATGGATTGGTTTTTCGAAAAATTTATATCTGGACCCATTTAAAAATAAAAAAAAAACATTCAGATTTTCTTTAAAAGTAACAATAATGAGCTTTAGTTTTTTTTTTCGAATTTTAAGCACAAGAGACAATATTGTTAGTTCTATATTTTTTGTTATAACTACTACAATAATTTTGCGGTACTAATTTTTTTATTTTTCAAAAGTTTTCTTCCATCAAATTAAAATCACTAACCTCAATTTCAGAAAAAACATCATCGTGCTTAAATAAATTAAGCATTGTAAACATACCAGCAAATTATGGTTATATTAAAAGAAAATATTATTCAAGTATCAAAACTATTTTCGTCGTACACGTCACGATGCAGACTCATGACCCAAATGTTGTGATAGCTCCCAATAACAGCCGGCGGCGGTCAATCATTGCTGCTATTAATTAAGACTACACCTGGACCCACCAACTTGTGTATGAAGATGGGACGAGAATTTCGTAGTTAAGATTTCAGGAGTGAAGTTTGCTATTGCAAAATATTTTAGAGAGAAATTGATGGTAAGTTGAAGACGATGCAAAGCCAAACTTATGTATAAAGCCTTTTTCAGACTCTGGTTATGAAACCAAAGATTATTCCATAAGACATATGAAAATTGTTGAGTGGTTCTGCAGTGATAGACTTTTCAAGATTCAACTCTTAATCAAATTGCTACGTAAGCCTTGCTACGGTTTCTCGTTACCGTCGTAGCTCGTAGAGCTCGTAGACACACTAACGTGACGTTTAGTTCAAAAATGTACTTACAATGGTCTACGATAATTTTGTAATGGTCTTTTGGGAAATATAATGTATGCATTTGTGATTAATGAAGATTGTTAAATAGCTTAAGAATAGCTTACAAGCGTATGTAGATAAGAAACGATGCAATAAATTATATTTTTCTTACAAATACAGTAACGTACAACTAATTAAACATACCTGCATGTACAAATAACAGCACAACATTAAGCTAATATTAACGTAATGTAAAAAACACGGTACAGTTCAAACGGTCCAAATTTAGTATCGGCAATAAAGCTGGAAACACTCCTAAAGCATAGCTAATTAATGTAAACATGGAACGATTAGGAGTACGAATAAACACGCCAAATGGCCTGCTGTAGCAATAAATACCTATAATAATTTTAATTACCCCAGAAAAAAGACATTAAACAGTATAAAAGATAAAAAAATACGCCATATTGCAAATGAGTGAAACAATAAGGGGACGGAGATAAAATTATATTTTTAAAAGGTATTATATTAATATATATATTAGGTGGAACAGGTTCGCACTCGGCGAGGTCATCAGAATAAATAAATTATGATATAGTGGGGGTTTTTAGCCGCTCTCGACGTGGATGCGCCACAGAGTTGTGCTTGATTAGAGGGGCCTGTTCAATTATTTATTATTGGAAGTACTATCCAACTGTTCACTTGTTTTTGTCTTTTTTTTTCAATTTTTTGTAGTTTAATTATATCTGTATAGTGGATAACGGTGGCGGGATCGGTTTTTAGTTTGGTGTCAAGTGGTTAAAGACAGAAAAATCTGGAATTAAACGGAGAAGAAATTTCCCTTTGCCGATCAAACAATACATTATTTACATACAAAATATATTTTAGTTGCAATTTTTTTTAATAACTACAAAAAAATCGTCCAATAAAGACATTATTTAGCTTCAGTATAGAGTTCTGGTCTAAAAATCAATCAAATAAATGCTCAGTCCTTTTCGGTATAGAAAGAGACCTGTGTCCAGCAGTGGGACTATCATAGCTGCTATTATTATTATTTTATACAACTAGCAAAGTCATATTAAGTATATTATCATCTAAAATAGCAATTTTGTTAAATCAATTTTTGAATTTTTTTTATCGATGCCTCCTCTATACATTGTATACACAACACGGACGTGAGTTTTAAAAAAAATGTCGTCGTTGTCTAATGAATTTATGGTCAGGAACTTGGTCTGTGGTCGGACAATTTTTTCTCGTGGGATGAGATAAAGACCGATAACTCAGCCCATGACGAATAGTCCGGAAACGTTATTTTTGTTCGTTTCGTTAACTTGTTTAATATTTTGAATGATTTATGAGGGTGAAATAAAATTTTGGTAGATTTTATTGCATTTTGAAACATTTTTAAATATGAATACTGGTTCTGTCTTACATTAAGGTGAAGGGTGAGCTAATTTATTATTATTATTATATAACATTTAGCACACTTAAACTGTTAGTTTTTTTTATAAAATTAATTATGGATAAAGCCTTAAACGGGTGACCTAAATTAAGATCGGTATTAATTTTATCGAACCCCGATGATGTAAGAAAAACTATCATACTATAATCAGGGTATTTTAATCGGATGTGCCGCACTTAGCAGAAATATGGAATTGTATATACATGTGTATATAAAGATAGTAAGCACTTAGATAATTATATATAGAGAGTCCAGTATATGGATAGAGATAGCAAATAATTCGATTTTGAAAACTTGAGCAAAACTAGAACATATTTTTCAAGTAGCAATATTTTAAGACTTCCTTACCTCAAAAGGAAAAACGGAACCCTTATAGGATCACTTTGTTGTCGGTCTGTCTGTTCGTCCGTCCGTCTGTCTGTCAATACTTTTTATCTCGGGAAAGCGTGGAGGTATTAAGTTGAAATTAAAGCCATATGTTTAGCTATCTCGTGACTCGCACTTGTTTTGTTTTGTTCCTTAAACTACCAATATTTATTTACTATAAAAAGTTTTTTTTCACCATTTGTAGTGGTGATTGTGCGCAATTCAATATTGTAAATGTATTCTGTGGTATTCAAAATGGCCGAACGTCAGGCTATCACAGACAGGACCTCAATAACCGTAAAGAGCAACGTTGACCTTATTATTGGTTACACTTTATAATGGAGGAACTTGAGACAAGTTTTTGTCTTTAAGAAAACGATTACTGACGTGACAAAAAAATTTTATAATTTTTTTTTGTCTTTTTTAGCGGTAATGCTAGACTAAGCTAGCCCAGCCACAAGGTGCTATTGCAAATTAAAAAAAAATGGTTAACTAAAATCTAGTAATGAATTTGCTGCATAGTGTTGCTAGTGTTAACAAAAAAAAAAGATGCATATTGAACTAAAGCACAGTTTCTCTGTATCATTTTCGGTTTATATGCACACGCTATCAAGCATTAAAAACTTCAATACTTGACTTCAAAGCTTCGAAGCTTAGGTCATTATAATATCTTTTTTTTTGAGTTGGCTTCAATGTGGGTCGTACATTCCTAGTATTCTTGTTAACCCCTCGTGCTAATCTAAATGCGTATTACGACGGGGTTAACGTCAGTAGTGCAATGGATGGGTCTCGTCTCGTCCATAGCAAAACCGGCGAAAAATATCTAAAAAAAAAAACTTTTATTTTTAAATTTCCCTAGTCCATATTCCCAGTGGTCATCACACCGATCTTGCCAGCCGTATTAACGAAAAAGGCACTATTACAGAGTTCCGGTCGGATATATTTTCCACTTGGTTAGCCGATTTTACGGGCAATTGGGCTTAGGGGGCGTTCAAAGGTCGGGACTCGAACCCGCGGACAATGGCCCAATAGTTTATCTAGTGCCATTTTGATGGAGCGATCCCGATAATGTTAACTGCCTTGTTTGGTGTTTTGTGAAATCAATATGGTGGGTTGGAGTGCATAGGTGTGTGTTAACTATTCATGCTGAAATAAAATATTTTTTTTTTTAATCTTGAACAGGTAATAATCACACTATTCTAGACTTTATGATGTTGTTAGTATAGACACTGAAATTGTGAGTTTTAGAATTGGAATTTAGAATGAGACTACCTTTTCGGTTTGTATCCGATGAAAAAAAGAACTTTAAATATCGATCCATATTTTTTTTATACCTGTGGGTCGCAGCACTTCGGTAGTGCTATGGTTGGGTTTCAAACCCGGCAACCATATGATCGGAAGACCAACGCCCGAGCCATTAGTCCACCGCCGTTTAAGAATGGTGGTAGCGAGCAAAAAGAAACACCATACAGTCAACAATTATTGAGAAATTCATCATTTTTTATTATTATTTTTTTTCAATTCATTTAACAACGTCTATAATGACAGGTGTAGATGTCGTTTCTGAGGTTAACGCGAATGTTTGACATTAAAATTAAACTCATTACTGTATTAAACGGATTCAATTACGGTTTATTTTAATGTTTTTTCCCGACATTCAACATCTTCGCAAGTGTCATGACACAGACAGTCTGCCCGTGTACGTCTACGCGATAGAATCCGTTTAAAAAAGTTTCAATGAAATGCGAAGATGTTAATCATACATCATCAGCAGTACTGGCTAATCGAAAGCCCCCACAAAATAACAACGGGGTTGAGTATAACGTTAATCTTATACAGAATAGCGATAATATGCGCGCTGGTTTCTTAGAGTTGCCAGCGTTAATTTATGCCACGGCACGAACTATAGCATTTTAACTCCTTCGGAGATAGCTAGCGGGACACGATGGGTATAAGTCAGAGTTTCAGGATTTTTAAATGTTGAGAAGATAATGCTGAAATGTTGGCCCAACATTGACGGCTGAACATGAGGACAATTATAGCAGGTTGGTGCAAGAACTTAGGCCAATATCTTATGTGATCCAAGTTGGCCAAACTTTGTGTAGCTGAAAATGTTTGCACCAATATGGGCACAAATAAGAATATGATTTTAAATAAATTAATAATAACACAGGTGTAATGAGTATAGGAAGAATTAAGAATTGAGAAATTATAACTGTACACGTAAATTTTAATTATGAAATGAATTATTTTTATGCATGTTTTTATTATAAATGTAATTCTTTATGTTGAGTTCATTCGTGTCATTATTGATTTGTGGTGAATGGAATAATAGGTTTTTTCATTTTTTATTTTATCATTTTTCTTCATTCTTTATTTTTATATTAATAAGGATAATTTTAACAGAGTACGATTAAATATTATTATGATTTTATTTAGAAGAATTTACCTACACATAAATAATTGTTTTAAATTATTAACACCAGCAACTTACGAATGTCATCAAAAATTATATAGATGTACTTTGAGTTAAAAAAATGTAAAATCCGGACTTACCCTTACTTTCAAACCAGCGGTTAGTGGCGATCCGACTTAACCGAAGCCAAAAAGTGTACAGTCACGCCTCGCGCCCCCCTCCGCGATCCACGCCTCCCCCCTCTGTCCGGGCTAACTTCATAAGACTATGAATTTAAATACGTTAGTCGATGTCAAAGGGTCGTCTTGTTGCATCCGTTAGGTGTGCTAAAATGACGCTGTTGGTACTTATATAATCGGTTCAGCCGTTCTCGAGTTTTAGCGAGACTAACGAACAGCAATTGATTTTTATACATATATATATAGATAGATTATGTACACTAAGTACACTAAGAACTGTTTTTGTATGACAACTAGCGCCAATATTTCCTCTATTGAGTAGTAGCAGAACCAATAGTGTTGCCACATAAAATATTTTATTTCCATTTGGTAGATTTGAGTTTTAGTATGAATTTCCTAGAAAACATCACGTTTCGTCGCGCACGCACCCAATCTGAGCATAATACTGACGACAGTATTACCTCCCATACTCTGGACTGTACCACAAATAGCATGCCAGACATGTCTGAAGACGAGCACATATCATACAAAGAAGAAATAGAGAAACTCAAGTCGCAATTAGATAGTGCGCACAAAGAAATCGAAACACTGTCCGTGGAAAACAATAAATTGCGTGAAATGAATATGGAGCTAATAAATAAAAAGGAAATCTATAAAAAAAAGTCGAACAGCCCAATCAATCAAAAAACAAAAACTCCGAATAAAGCATACATAACAAACGGATCCAAGACCATGAAAACAAAAGAAATTCAGACTATAGACCGTATACCTAAGCATGATCATAGTAACTCACCGCAAGCAGTACAGTCAAATATAAAGACTGATAATTCAAAATATCCCATCGATGAAAATCCGCCAGTTGTAGTTAACTCAACTGACCGTGAGAAGAACAAAATTTGTATCCTGAGCAACATTGTATTACATAATACACACCAAGTAATAGAAGACACGTTTGGACACAATTTTACTTATTGTCATTACAATTTTCCAAACTGTAGTACAGATCGTCTTTTGTGTAACATTAGCAACAAATTGTTAAATTTCGGCATAAACGATTATTGTATAATTATGTTAGGACAGAAGGATCTTAAAACATCTTCAAACTGCTTACATTTGGTAGAGACCATTAGAAAATCGCTTGAAAATATAACCTATACAAATGTAATAGTGTGTAGTCCTACGTATATTTACGGATCTCCTATATATAATTATAAGGTCGAGGTATTCAATAACCTATTACTTAAGGAATTAAATAGTGGATCTTACGCACACTATTTTGACACAAATTCTTATTTAAGTTTTGACATGTTCTCGAGTTTTACAGGAGCAATTAATAAAAAGGCACTTATACATATTTATAAAAAAAGTATGGAAAATATAAAAATTGACATAGACTACTTTCAAAACTTAATACCCCTGATTAATTCAAATGTAAACAATGAATGTACTAATTTTTTTCTTTAATAATGTGGATTGTACCGCTCAGTTATATACTGAATATCAAGATAAATTTCAATCGAATAAATATATTAAAATAATGCATCAAAATATTGCTGGATTGATAAATAAATCAAATAATCTAAGTGTATGCTTGAATGAGCTATCTGAAAAACAAATTAATGTAGAAGTTTTATGTATCACTGAGCATTTTATTATGGAAGGTTTCCAGAACCAATTATATATACCTAACTACCATTTGGTTTCTTGTTACTGTAGAAAGCAGCAAAAGAGAGGAGGCGCATGTATCCTAGTCAAAAATGGTATACAATCTAAGGATATATCTAAAATATCAAATGTATCAACTCCAGGTGTATTTGAAACTTGTGCCATAGAGCTTATTAAGTATAATATAATTGTTGTCTGCATCTATAGGGTACCAAATGTCAACAATTTTGACTATTGCATGGATAAATTAGAAGTAATTTTGCAGGAAATATCACGCTTACACTACAAGAATATTATATTATGTGGTGATTTTAACATAGATGTACATAAACAAAATAATCACACTAATACATTTGAATGTCTATTGCATAGTTATAACTTAAAGTTAGCATTTAAACAACCCACTCGTATGGCTACATTGACATGTATAGATAATTTTGCTCATGATTTCAGTAAAACATGTAAGAGTGATATTATAGAATTTGCCTTGTCCGACCATACAGCACAGCTGCTTCACTGTCCTGTACAAACATTCTACGCCATAAATTACTGGTACACGACACGGAGAGATTACAATATTGACAATCTAAATAAATTCAAAAATTATATCAGCAGTCTCTCTTTTTCGGAAATTTATGAAACAAATGATCCTAATATCGCTTATAACAAATTTATTGACATATTCCAATTGATATACAATTTATGTTTTCCGAAAAAACTGATTAAAATAAATATTATAAAAAAACCAAAATGGTTTTCCAAAGGAATAAAATTGTGTAGTCGTAAAAAAAGAAAACTTTTATGGCAGTTTAGATTAAACCCGACTAGTCAAAATAAAACTTGTTTTAAGAGCTACTCCAAACTGTTTAAAAAGGTAATACTCTTAACACAAAAGGCCCAAAATAATTATTTCATTAAAACATCCAAAAACAAATCTAAAAGTAGCTGGCAAATAATCAATCGTGCTAAACATAATCTACCTAAACATAGTATACATCAAATTAAATTAGGAAACCGCTTAGTAACATGTCCTCAGAATATTTCAGAAATATTTAATGATTATTTCGTTACTAAAATCCAACCACAAATGCACGTTGCCAGTAATCCCAGATGTCTTAAATCAGAATGGAACAGCAAGTCTATATTCATGTCACCAAGTGTACCATTAGATATATACAAAATTATCAATTCTTTAAACAATACAGGCAGCGTAGGTTATGATGACATCTCTAGTAAAGTAATAAAACATGTATCAGCTGAACTATGTGGTCATCTAAGCCATATCATAAATTTAAGTATAAGCGCCGGAGTCTATCCATCTGCACTAAAAACTTCTATTATTAAGCCACTCTTTAAAAAAGAAAATAGAGATCTAACGGAAAACTACAGACCTATTGCACTTATTCCGGTAATGGCAAAAATATTTGAGAAGTATATATATAAAGAACTGTCTGAATTCATAAAAAAAGTGATATTTTATGTGACGAACAAAAAGGCTTTCGCCAACATAGGACAACTAATATGGCTATATATGACTTTTTATACAATGTTATTAACAATATTGACAAACGAAATCCAGTCTGTGGTATATTTTGTGACATGACCCAGGCATTTGACTACGTACATTATAATATACTATTAAGAAAATTAGAAGCTTATGGCATAAGAGGCAATGTCCTCAATCTAATTGAATCATACTTAAGACATAGATATCAAATTACTGAGATTAGACACATAAATACTGTAAAGAAGAAAGAAGAGATTTATCGTTCATCAAAGCGTGAAGTAGAATATGGGGTGCCGCAAGGCAGCGTTTTAGGACCATTTCTCTTTATATTATACATCAATGATTTGCCTAAATGCATTGAAGAACCAGTGACCCTATTCGCGGACGACAGTACTTTGACAATACCTTGTAAAAGCGTAGAGACGTATGAGATTAATATTAACAATTCCTTAAAATCAGCCGTACAATGGATGCAACAAAACAATTTAAAAATAAACCTAATGAAAACGAAGGTTATGCATTTTACGCAACGGTTACCTAGTATGAACCTTAAAATTCAATACTGCAATGAAATTATAGAAGAAGTCGACTCAATAAAATTTCTTGGCCTTCAGATTGATAAAAACCTTAATTGGAAAACACATATTGAAACTTTATCTAAAAAACTTAGTACATCAGCATACGCTTTACACACACTTTCATTCACGTTATATACAGATGCTCTACTCACAGCGTACTACGGGTTAGTAGAATCGCATCTACGCTATGGTCTTATATTTTGGGGTAACTCAACAAAAAAAGAATTAGCATTCAAGTCTCAAAAGAGATGTCTACGGGCGATGTTTAAACTTGAGAAGACAGATAGCTGTGTGCCTTATTTTAAAAAGTACAATATTTTAACTCTGCCGTGCTTGTACATATTAGAAGTAGCTGTGTTTGTTAAGTCGAACTCGCATTACTATAAGCGTCTAGCCGACGAATTTCCACGCAATAGACGCGACGATAGTCAACTTTGTCTCCAATCCGCTAAGACTACTCTTATGCACAAAAGTGTATACTGCATGGCGCCAGTCATTTATAACAAATTACCTAAAAGTTGGAAGGAAATGCCTAATTCTATGTTTAAAAATAAGCTTCGTAATTTTTTGACTAATCGAGCATATTATAGCGTGACTGAGTACCTTAATGAAAAAGAATTTGTAATGACATAATTAAATTAAACTATCCCGAATTTAGACATAAGAAAATATTAAATTGTTACACATATCTTAACAATAATGATGACAACACTTATATTTGTTAATTTTTAAAATTGTAACCATAATATTTTGCACGTCACCCTGTGGCAAACATGTCTGCACTTCATTTATTTTGACATCTTGTATGTATCTCTTCTGTATGTACACACACATGTTTATGCAAATAAAGATTATTCTATTCTATTCTATTCTATTCTAAGATCCTAACTTTTAAAGTAAACAAAAAGCCACGTCCGACATAAACTTTATTTTTTTCCTTTAATATTTTTTTTTCTTGCCTGTGATGTATGATCACAGCGTTAAAATTGTACCTTTTTGTATTTTAATTTTTTTGTAAACGGGAGTCAAGGGTTCGAGCTGAAAACCAGCGCTTGGCGACTTTGGGGAAGCCTAAGCATAAGCTGACGCTCGAACCTTTTGCTTTCGGTATTATAGCCTCCATGTTAAGTGTTTTATTTTTCTGTTTGCTGTAATACTGGAAACAATAAACTTCTATTCTATTCTATTCTATTCTTATGGAAGAATTTACGAGTTAGGTTTTTGGTGAAGTATTTTTGGGTTACATGTGTGAGTGTTTTACAGCCTCAAATTTAATTAATATAGTAGAAATTGGAAACTTTTATATACAATACATTGTATAAAAACTATTAAGGTGCCTCCTTAGCCAAAGTATGAACATATAACTATTATGGGTCATTTAAATCCGAAGTGTCACGAAGACTCGATAAAAAAAGAATATAGAAAATTCTTCGTTTACTGAGCAATTCTCATATTTCTTCTAAGTAAAATTAACTCGCAAGCATTCCGTAGTTTTTGCTTATATTCTGCACCCCAAAAGATTTTCGTTTCATTTGATCATTCTACTTAATAAGTAACGTATTATAATAATGTGATAACACGGTAATAATATTATGATTATCGTAATATCAATACACTCAGATCAGCTCATAGTAAATTCGCGAAAAAAGACTGTTACCATATCACCTTGCATATTTTTTTTGTTTAATCAATTAAAGTACCTTGAACTTAGACATCTATTAATCAATATATATCACTAAATTAATAAAGATTGCAGCATTTTAGCGCTCCACCACAAACTTTCCTTATCACAAGCGGATTGTTAGTACAGTGAGTAAAAATATTCGGGACACGGAGTCACTTGATGTTTGTTAATTACTAATTACTTAACTTTCACCACTACAGCTGACTTTGATGGCAATGAATTTGAATTAGAATCACTAATTCATAAGTTATGAATTCGAATTAAAATATATTTTTAATTAATTTATTTATTCATAGAAACTAATATTATATTCAAAAAGCATTCAAATGTCTACATTTAAACAATCGCGTTGTATAATTAAAATAAAATTATGATGACAATCAATGTATGTATAATTAATTATGTATAATATGGTTTAATGAACAGATTTTCGTGCACAAGCTTGCAGATTCGAACCCGCATTAAGCACCTTGATGTGACTTTTTCAAAGTTATATATACTTTCTTAATTATTCTAAGACATAATTGACAACCGTTACGAAACCTGGATTCCAAAAATTGGAATCTGAAATCGCCAACCCGCTTTCTCTATATGAGAAGAGGCCTGTGCCCAACAGTGGGATATTTATAGGCGCATATTATTTAAATGTACGAAACGTCATTTGAGAACAAAAAAAAATGAATACATCTAAAACTCTGTAAGGTATAAATAATTTAAAGTTAGCAGTAATGGTAGAAAAAGACTTGTCGAATAGGAACTTTTCTTTAAACATAGAATAATTCTTCCAATGTTCATTCATGCTGTGATTCATGCTACTAATGTATCAAGAGTACTAAGGCCCAATTTTCAGATCCCGAGTTAACTCAACCAATGGTTAAATATGCTAACTAATGGTTTAAAAAATCATTTTTTCATCAATTGATTGTCTATCGAATGGTCAAATCAGTTCGAGAGTTAATTAATTCACCATTTTTTGGAATAAAAATTGATGAATAAATGCGTTCTACTGAACTTTAAAACCATTAGTTAGCATATTTAACCATTGGTTGAGTTAACTCGGGATCAAGAAAATTGGCCTAAGTTGAATGAGTAGGTACACTCGACAGCAAAATGTCCATCGCATGTCTCAGTAACACAACAGACCAAATTGATTTTTCACCGCCACTAATCGCAAGGTTCGGACGCAGGGAGGCCAATAAACGGTAGGGATGTCTTTATGGGGCAACAACTAGCAAACCGCCATTACGAGATCGCTATTAACTCTGGACCATAGAAGTGGCCGATGCGGTATTGATTTTGTCATTGGTAGCAAAAACTCTGAACTCAAGTAAAGGCAATTCATTATATTTTTCACAAGTCTTGAGTGATTATATAAATAATTTGTGCTAAATAAGACCACTAAGGCTGGATGGATTTTGTATAATTTTAGTTACGGGTATACTGTGTATCATACATAATAATTATATCTTGGGACAGCTCACAGACGGCCATCTGATCCCAAACTAGGCAGATCCTGTACTATGGCAACCAGACAACTGATAAACTTCCTTATCTATATAAATAAAAAGACAAGGCCTGACTGACTGACTGACTGACTGACTGACTGACTCATCAACGCCCAGCCCAAACCCTTGAACCTAGAAAGCTGAAATTTTGCACAGAGGTTTCCTTTATAATGTAGACAAGGAATAAGGAAGGATTTTTTGAAATTCAACCCCTAAGGGTGTTAAATAGGGGATGAAAGTTTGTATGGAAAATCGTCATTTTTGAAGTTTAAACCATGAAACTTGGTGGTTACCATTCTGGTAAAAAAATTAAAATCGACGTGTTTCAGTATTTTTCGAATATCAATCCCTAAGGGACTTAAATAGGGGATGAAAGTTTGTATGGAAAATCGTCATTTTTGTAGTTTAAACCATAAAAATTGGTAGATAACATTTGAGTAAAAAATTAAAAACTACGTGTTTCATTATTTTTAAAAAATCGACCCCCTAAGGGTGTTAAATAGGGGATGAAAGTTTGTATGGAAAATCGTCATTTTTTGAAGTTTAAACCATGAAACTTGATGGTTACCATTCTGGTAAAAAAATTAAAATCGACGTGTTTCAGTATTTTTCGAATATCAATCCCTAAGGGACTTAAATAGGGGATGAAAGTTTGTATGGAAAATCGTCATTTTTGTAGTTTAAACCATAAAAATTGGTAGATAACATTTTAGTAAAAAATTAAAATCGACGTGTTTCAGTATTTTTCGAATATCAATCCCTAAGGGACTTAAATAGGGGATGAAAGTTTGTATGGAAAATCGTCATTTTTGTAGTTTAAACCATAAAAATTGGTAGATAACATTCTGGTAAGAAATTAAAATCGACGTGTTTCAGTATTTTTCGAAAATCAATCCCTAAGGGACTTAAATAGGGGATGAAAGTTTGTATGGGAAGTTTGGTATTTTCAAAGATAGACACATGAAATTTCGTAAACGGGTTTCTCGATAGAAATAAATGAAGACGTATTTCAGCGATTTTGAAAATCTACCCCCTAAGAGGGTAAATAGGGGATGGAAGTTTGTAGGTATATGAATTATGTAGTTTTCATAGATAGGCACATTAAATTTCATAGGATTATGAGTTAGAAATAAATAAGACGTATTCCCGAGATTTTAGAAATCTACCCTCAAAGGGGGTGCAATAGTGGTTGGAAGTTTTTTTAGGAAGTTCGTAATTTTCAAAGAGAGAGATAAGATTTGGTTTCATGAGATTTGGTATACGGGTTTTTGGTTAGAAATAAATGAAAACATATTTTAGCGATTTTAGAAATCTACGCCTTAAGATGGTTAAGTAGGGGTTGCAAGGTATTATATTGTGGACTTTATTTTTAAAGATAAGGCCATGCCTTTCATATACGGGTTTCTGGATCGATACAAATAAATGACCATCTAAAACATATCTTTACGATGACATCCGTGTTCGAGTGGCGTCCACAACGGTTTTCAAGGTGTCGCCAGCTCTGAGGTCCCGGGTTCGATCCCCGGACGGGTCGATGTAGAAAATCACTTTTCTACATTATGTCGAGTCTGGGTGTTAGTGGTACTTTCGTTGTTTCTGATTCCATAACACAAGAGCTTTAGCTACTTTCTTTGAATTCGGAGCATGTAGCGTAGAGCAGGATGTATGTGATTCTTCTTCATCTTTTCGTGTCAATGATTTTCAAGTTTCGTCTGACCAAAAAGCTGCCACCATTTTAAAAGTTTATCCAAACTCAATGTATGTGATGTTTTCCACATTATCTTATTATTATCTTAACGCCATAATCTTTTATGAAAAATATAATTGCTCCTTACTTTGAAAATCACAGAATACATCTATCTATCCTTTACTACTTACTACTCTTAACTTTACGCGCGTGCGAAGCCGCGAGCAACAGCTAGTATATTTCTAAATACATACTTAATATAGATAAATAACACACAAACACGAAACAAATGATCGTGCTCATCACACAAAGATTTGTCCTGGGTAGGAATCGAACCCACGACCTCCGACTTAGCAGTCAGGGTCACTAACCACTAGACCAACAGACCAGTCAATATATACCAATAAAAATATGTAGGTATTAACTAAATCCCTGTTACCACATCCAAACCAAATCAATAGTTTTATACATTGGTCCTATCGTCCGTATCTTCGCGAAACACGTAAACAGCGGTGTGCGATCGTAAAAGAAAATGTGTTCGACTGTACGGAACAATTTGCGGTCTGTTCATGTATCGATCACGGTTTGTTGTTCAACCACTGGGCCAATATAACCAACCTAGCTCTTTATTCTGTCTTGTTGACAGGGGTATATAGCTTTGTTTAGAGGCTTATTTTCCATATAGCTGATTAATTTTTTTAAGGAGTGCGTATAATCAACGAGGTAATAAAAAAAATATAATTAAAATAAAAAAAATAAAAAAAAAAGTAATCAGGTGCATAAAACTGAACAACTTTCCCTAAGAAAAAATAGGTCGAAATCTTAAAATGGGAAATGAACTTTTCTTGCAAAGTGACAGGTCACGTGACTTATGTTTGTATGAAAAAATGATTTTAAATTTTAAGATTTCGACCTATGTTTATTGGGAAAAGCTGTTCAGTTTTAGGCACTTCGTTGAATATACGCACTCACGACACAATTCGTGTCGTGAGTGCATATATTGAATTGAATATAATGACAGTTTTTTGGTACAGAATCTTTTAAAACGATTGGTGAATGCTTGTTTTCCAATGTATTGCTATGAGCAATTTTGCCTGATTGCATAAGTTAATCTTGTATGTGATAAACAAAAAATAAGTCTGAATAATTCAGGCAGTATACAAGCAGATTTTATTATGTAAGCGACACTACACTTCTAATTTCTCAGGACGAAATATGTGCAGAAAAATTAAAGAAATAGTCGATGGTCGTTTTACATGCAGAGGTTAATTCTTAGGTATAAGTGATTGATCACTGCAAGCAAAAATAAATGAAGTGGTACAATGTGGTACATAATAAAAAAAATAGTACTGTATTGTAAGAATGGCAGTAGGTTCACCACTTAACCTCTTCCTAACGCCTATAATATTTACTACCTTCACAGGAGAGACAGAATAAAGTTAAAGTAGCGTGATTTTACAGTGACTGTCTTAAGGTCCCTTTTGACGACTGTGCCATGGATTATGGCTACTTAAACTCCATCATAGAAAAATCACAAGTCACAAAATTAATGACAGAATAAATCAAGAATCCAATCAAAGTGAACTATAAAAGCGATAACTAGCTGGTATTAGCAGTAGCCAGGGATGCTATACCTCATAATAATTACGAGTAATACCCATAAAATCTTCCAACATTATTTTTATAACGTAATAAAAATATTATGGTTATATCTCCAACAAAAACACTGTGATATTGATGGCTGTCATCTAATTTGGATTAAGATGTTATAGTGTGTAAGTGGGGTGTAAAAGTATTGATTATATGTGGGTTTTAATATCCTCAGAGTTTTGGTCCTTCGTGATTGGTCCTTGTGGAAATTAGACCGCAATAGAGTGATGAAGTTTGGATGAGAGTTTGTGGCACTCTTTAATGAAAAAGGAAATTATTCACCAGCCTGATAATTAAAAAAAAAAATACTTTCGCAATGTGGGCAGCACATTAAAATTATTCTTGTTAATTTCTCGTGCTAAGCTAAACGCTTGTGCTAGTAGTGGGTTCACGCAGGTAGTGCGATAGGTGGATTTCGAACCGGGAAATTACATGACCGCAAGTTTAACGCCGTAACCATTAGCCTACCGTCACTGCTCTATTAATTCAATATTAATGAAGCAATCAAAATGGCTTTCTGACAGACTATTATTACAAAAATAAGAATTAGTTTTTAATGTGTAGTAATAACAATAGAGTCTGATATGAATATGAAATTTTAATAATAAAACAGAATAACACATTGAAGCATAAATCGGTTCAGAACAAAAACACAAAAGGAGCTCCGTAAAGCAAGGTACAAAAAAATCTAGTCAGTTTCGTCTAATTTTTTGCAAAAACCATGATGCCACAAAGATAACAAGCCAATTCTCCTTACTACTATCATAACTCTTGATCGATGCTACATAAAAAGACAGAGTAACTCGGTACGCTTTAATAAAGGACCAAAAAAATAACTTGTACCGTAGGTGATCTTGTGGAAAATTAAAAACGCTCCAGGGCGATCGGGTAATATACTTTCTCATTACAAAAAGAGGGAACGATCGCCATTTCAGGTGTATTGTGTAAAAATTGTGAGAGCGTAATGGAGATGTGTGGTTCAAATGTTGAGGTTACTGCGGGTTGGAGTTTGATTTTGTTGAAAAGGTGGGGTTTTTGGTCCTTTGTACATTGATTGAAATTTTAAAATGGGTATAGTAAACAGAGAAACCAAATTTCACGTCCCAGATCACGTCACGTCACAGATTTTAAGTCCCGTTATTTACTTCATTATTTGTAAATCTATACAGTAACATAAATAAATCGATATTAATATCATCTGTGTGTGATATTGAGAAAACATGCGACAGAAACCAAATAGAAAAATCATTAATAATTTACCGAATTTCAACTACTACTTATCACAAAATTCCAAAACGCTCCCAAAATTGATAAAAATGCATAAAAAATATTGTTGGAATAAAAGATCCAAAACCGTACGAAAGGACCAGAAAAAACAAGAAAAATCCTTTCGTAGAAAGTGAAGCTACCATTAGTTCATAACCGCGTCGGTGCGAGGTTACCTAGAATAAATTCAGGTTCGTTCCTTGCCCGTAATGAATGCTAAGATTAAGATTTGTGCGCTGTTGGCTTGTGCTATTGTTTGCATTGTGCCTCAGTACAGTCGGCTCAGCATGTTGCTTTTATTCTGTGGTCCTTTTAGATAAGGAATGTCCATGTATGAAAGACTGATTGCAAAGGTTTCTTAGAATTTTCTTGAGATTAAGAATTTCTAAGTCAGTGCTAAGATACTAAGGTAAATGAATGACAATAGGTACAATGACATAGTGTTTTATTTGAATTCATAATAAATTTATTTTTTCTTTATAAAAGATAAGAGAAAAATCTGAATCTGCGGTGAATGAATGCAAGCATTACATATTACTTAATAGAGTATGAAAAAACAAGTTACAGTTCAGTGATAATTATGGAATTTAAAATCCTTTGTTTTTTCTATTAATGACAGCACTGCTTTTTTTTAACTGTTCAATAAATTAAAATTATTATAACTTACAATTTTTCCACCCGACTGTACAGCGAACCGCTCAAGGCGGACTTCTTGTAATGCACGTGGGACGACAACGCTTGACAGTCCCTGAGTCCGTACACACTTGCGACTGAACGAGGTAGAGTTGCGATTATTTTGTCGCAAAGTTTTCTGTTTAAGTTTTCCTATCGTTCTAATATAATATTTCAAGTATTTTCATTAATTTCTTTCAACAATATTAATGTATGTATAAGTACGGAAATAACTTCATTATTAAAAACCCCTTTTATATACTCACACACAGTTTATGTGTTAATCAGCTACCTCCATACCAAATACTATCAAAATTGGTCCAGCCGTTTCAGCGTGAAGAGATAACAAGCGTACACAAACACTCACAAAGTTTCACCTTTGTTATATTATTAGTGCGATATCTAATAATTATGTTTCAGAAATAGTCGTTGGCCATATAAGTTAAAAAAAAATAAACTTATCGATAAAAAGGCAGGTGAATTTCGGTAATTTTTTTTCTTCTTTTGTTCGCTTTTTTTGTTAAAAACTTGTTTTTATTTTTATTTTATACTTATACATAAATCCTCTTTATTTCCACACAACATGCAAGATCACAGCATCTTAGGAACACGCGCTCCTAGCCACTTAACACGGATCGCCAATACTCGACAACTGCTAATGGCAGTCGTTTCTATTAGTTTTTATTATTCAGCTCGCCCCCTGTGCCGAATTGTTTTCCTTATGGTATATGTACATGTATATTCGATTTTGTTATTGATTGCTTAACATGTTTTTGGGTATTAATAATGAGCCTGAAATTGGCAGCCTTGTGAAACGTTTATTCGTTTATGGTGTTTATCGGGTTATTTCATAATATTATATTATTAAGTGGACACCATCGTGAAAAAAAATTTTTTTCTAAGTACTTACTCAGTACATACCCACAATATTTTTTGTTACAAAAATTTTTGTTTCCAAAATGATGAAACAAAGAAAAGTTTATTTTTATGCTACTGTTCTTAAACCTAACAAAACATTAAAACACAGAAATAGGGACTAAAAACAACATCCTTTACAATACTATAACCAAAACACGAAAATGCATTTCCCGGCTTCAATTGTCACTTGTCATTCGATCAACCAAATGACATAACAACAAAACATTGGCGGTAAACTTTCAAAATGGCCGCCAGAGCGGAATAAAATCACCATTAATTCGTGTTGGCGACGTAGGTAATGTGCCACTCGTTATTGGAACAACCTGTATAGGCGAAAGGATGGGATAACACTCGATTTAACTGAGCCCAACTGAATTAATCGAGTATTTTATCGATATTTTCAGGCGCAAGGTGATGAAATCTAGTGATGGTATGTTTATATTTTAGATAATTGTTATAAATGCTAATAACAGTTGTAATATGCTCACAAATAAAGATTAATTGATTCATTAACTTTAGAAAAGCTGGAGTACATAAGGCTTTTGACTTACGATACATAAATGTATCTAAAAGTACAGTTCAGTATATCTGTATGTTAATGCTCTAATCCGATGTTCTTTTTAATTTACCGTAAATAAATTGCTTATTTCGTAAAGAAAACAAGCAACTACGACTCAAATGAATCATAAAATATAGCAAAGCCATTCGGTAAATCAAGTACTCATTCAATCTACTTATCGAGTAGATTTGAAATTACCAATTTACTAATAAAAACAATAACTATCGAAAGCAATATATCGACATATCCCATCCCTACTCCCAATACCGTTACAGGACAATTATTGCGGCAATACAGTGCAGCGATCAAGTTAATTATTCAACCAATATTGTAATTGTATTGTGCTTTCATCTGCATTCATACGTTATTTGCTATCCAATCGTCATTATGTCACTATAATAATGATTTTGTACGCAATAAAATGAGTGATGATTGCGGTTTCATATTTCCTACTTATGTAATTGATGTGGATTGTACTGGTTGGATTAATTTCGGTTGGTGTTTAATAATATGCACATTTTTATACAGGCCGTGTGAGATGTGTTTTAGATTATTAAATCTTTTGATTGTAGACTTTTTAAATTGAAAACACCCTCAAGTTAATAATCTACACTAATATTATAAAGCTGAAGAGTTTGTTTCTTTGTTTGTTTGGACGCGCTAATCTCAGGAACTACTGATCCGATTTGAATAATTCACTGTTAGATAGCCCACTTATTGAGGAAGGTTATAGGCTATAATTTTCCACGATAACCAACGCCCACGCGGGCGGAGCTGCGAGCAAAAGCTAGTGAAGTTAAACTAAGCTATTTTTTTAGAATCATATTTGTAAAAAGGGTTTTCATGAGTATTGAAATTATAATATGGTTCGTTTTTTATTCCTGGAGACTAAATTGACAAGTGCAAATGTCAAATTGACATAAAATCAATTGTAATATGTCATTATGGCATTTGTATTTGTCAATATACTCTCCAGGATTAAAAGACAGACTATAATAACATTTAACATGTAAATAAATTGACTTGCGTTTATTACCCTGGTGATCATTACGGCCTCTGTATACCTATAATAGAAAAGACAGCGCTGGTATTGCCTTAAAAAAACCCAACTTTCAAAAAATATGTTTGTATTAAAAGTATATTCACATACAATGGTGAATTAGCGCTCATAAGCTTTACAAGTAAACAGTCTGGCTCCTCTCGCCCCAAATGACAAGAATCAATAAGACGACCAGACGACATTATGCGAGATTTATTATCCCAGTACAGGCTTATTAATCCGGACGGATTCGCGTTAAATAATGTAGAGTTAAGAACTCTTGAAGACATAGACAGGAACATAATTGTGATTTGACTTTGCCAAAACATCGATTTATAGAACATAGTGATCTCATGTCCTCATTTTTTTATTGTTGCATTTTTGCTCTTGATTTTCTGTCATACAATTAATGATTGGAGAATTATTAATCACTCGCACATGGACATGTAGCACTTGGATTCAATTCTTTAACATATTTATTGCTCTACTGTTCATAAATATAATTAGCTTATTATTATAAGATCTAAAACTTCCTTTGCTTATATTTTTCTCTCTTCGCGAAAGTCTCTTAGAAGATACATTAAAATGCTACCAATTCCAACTAAAACGTCATAATTCTGAGCATACCGTATCTATTCGTGCTAATGTCTGTGGCATCCAATATACAAAAGTCGGGAAGAATGCGACAAAGTATTGGTGTATAAAAACCAAATGTTGGCGAGCTCTGCCCGACTCCTCCAGCGTTTAATATACTCCGATGTACTGGTGGATAGAAAAGTGTTAACTGTTAAATGTGCAGATAATTAGGCATTGGATAATTATTGATGATTTTTGTTTAAATCTTTTAAAACTTGCCTGTTATTGATGCAAGGGTTACCAATACTCGAGAATGATATCTAGAGCCATCAAAACAATAATGTCTAAAAGACATAAATATTGAATTTAAAAGTAGACGGTACATTGTTATTTATTTTCATCAAGCAGATTTAGAAAATGACAGATCCTAAATCAATATTAAAAAATACAATATGTAAATAAAATAAGTTCTGACAATTTAGTGTTAATACATACACATTGAGGGAATTTTAAATAAAAAAATAATAAATAAAGAAAACAATGTTATAATAACAAACGATCTTTATTAAGTTTCTTTATGTTTATTATTAAGCTAGAACAAAAAAAACATGTTGATCCGACTCTGCTGTTAAAAAAAAAACATTCAAAAAGTCGTAACACTTGTGTGTTCACCTCTCCGCGCCATATGTCACTGGTCGGCCACGACACAATAAATAAATAGCACAAATTCCGAAGTGACCAGTGCTGTCCCTATAAAACCTGACTACCCGGGTAGTACCCGGGGGTAGATAAATATTGCAGCCCCTACAATACCCCCTACCCCTAACATTTGTTACTCCTAGTTACAGTTCAACCCGAAGGGAATTTGATTGTTGTTATTGTTGGGCATTTTGTATTAGTTGATGTTCGAATCGCTAACCGTGACATAATTTTCAGTGATTGGCCTTCATTTTTACTGGCTCGTATAAGAAGAAATCCACTCAATCGAAATCCTTCACACTTATATTTATGTTTAAAAGAAATGCATTTTTCCTGTGAATTCGGCTAAAAATCTTCCTAGACATCAATAGGATAACATGGTTAAAAATATTATATTCTGAACGAAACATATTTATTTCATTCGTTTTGTTAAAAATGATGTAGGTACCTATAAAATAAAAATCTCACAGCACAAGCAAATACCAATTTCAGAAAATTTGTTACCTGAACATTTCATAAGTCAAAATAATAATCGCATGCCCCGAAAAACTCCACTACTAGCATTTGCCCGCGAAATCGCGGCAAATAGTAGCCTATAGCCTATCTCAATAAATGGGCTATCTAAAACTGAAATATTTTCAATCGAACCATTAGTTAATGAGATTCGCGTTCAATCAAACAAACAACCAAACTCTTCAGCTTTATAATTTTAGAATAGATGTAGAACTTTTGAATGTCCAAACAATAGCTAGCATCTTGATTCGCCCACCCTTCACCACTTCCTAAGCTCTGGCTGTGAAGAAGAAACTGCTAAACTAACTCCCCACCAGCACGCTGTCTTACAACGACAATAATAATCTCTTACTTACATTACTGTTAAATTATTACTCATACAGAATCAAAATACTCTTACATCAATAACAAAAGACTAAACAAAGAACATCACGCTACGTCATCGTTTGCATATAACCCTCAAGGAACTATTTAAAAACGCAAATAATTTCCATTTTATCTTTCGCATCTGCCGATACAGTTGAAGTCATAAACTAGCTGGGACCTGCAATAAATCCAGGGCAGAAGGTCGCGGTACTTCCCACCAATACCAGATAACACTAGAATGCAACTTGTCGCTGCCATTCTTGTGTTATTACTTTGTGGCTAAGTTGAACAGAAGAGGCTTTTAAAATACAGGAAAAATACATTTTAAAATACATTTTTAAGGAGTACGTATATTCTACGAGGTGCATATAACTGATCTACTTTCCCCAAGGAACATGGGTTAAATTGAAATCTTAAAATTTATAATGTAATTTTCGTACATAGTGACAGGTCAAGTGACTTATGTTTGTATGAAAAGATGATTTTCAATTTTAAGATTTCGACCTATGTTCCTTGACGGAAGTTGTTCAGTTTTATGCACCTGATTACCTCGTTGAATATCCGCACTCCTTTTAAATTATTCTTGTGTAGTTATTGTGATCAGTAAAATTTTTACAAGCATTAAGGATGATAGAATTCGCTCAGGTGTCATTAAATGTTTGGAACAGATGTTTCATTTCGATAAGTCACGTGACTTAAGACTTTTCACTTCCATACATTTTCACATTTGCGATTTGAGTATGTATACATAATACCTAATACACATTTTAATCTTTTAGAAACCGCCGGCAATTTGTAGTTTGATCTAGTTTTTTTCATGTCTATAAAGGCATGAAAAAAAATGCAATAGAATCTAATCATCTATTCATTATAATTATTTAGTATCAAAGACACGAAAATAATCTCATCTAATAGAACAAAATGTATTTATTAAATAGACATGAAAAAAACTAGATCAAGCCGCATCAATACTCTAGTATTATACTGATTTCAGGTTCTAATTAAAATCAAAAGAATCCATCTCCACACAACTTGACCTAACCCTTACCGTGTCATCGTAAATCAATTTCTGCAAGCATCCGCCCGAATGCAGTCAATATTGCACGCTACCGTCGCGTGCCAGCGTCGATGGTGACCCGATATTACCGATATACCGCTTTTGTTTTAAGTGCAGTTCTTGTATACAGTAGGGGACTTAGAAAGAAATTAAAATAAAAGTAAAAACATAGCCATGGATTTTTTTTTGTTATTTATTAATTATTTATTGTTATTGAGGAAGATGGTAATCTTACAGAATAGCATTTTTTTTTGTGTGCGTCCCATCCTTACTTGAGAATAAATACTTTTATTTCTTTATGTTTTCAAGCTTTTGAATGAGTTATCAAGTCAACGTAATAATAGCACAAAAAATAAATAAACTTATTGCACATTCTTTTATTTTTATTTCAGTCTTATAGATCTTCACCGCTAGTTCCATACCTAGCGGTGAACTTATTTTAAGAAACATCTTCGTTTTTTTTAACCACTAAATGGCTTCTATTTTAGAAAGAAACCTTCACTATCCAGCCTAGAAGGTATCGTAATCTGAACATACAATTTTCAGCGATGAAACGGAAGGCTGTGTCGTGACCTTATTAGACCAGCTCAAGTACAATCGATTGTAAGTATATTATTATGCTTGAAACATAAATCCTTTGCCCTCATCAATATTTCATGTCAGCTGTATGACAGACTAGATTCCAAATTAGTTTCAGCCATAAACTTCGGTTGCAGTTTTGTGATGTAATCTATTGCTGATCGTTTTTTGTTGGTGTATCTTGAAATAAATTATTGAATTCAATCCAAGACTGCTTTTTGTGGGATCACTATTCGGGATGATTCAGATTCTGATTCAATTTCTGACTGATTTTTTGAAGGACATAATCGATCAGTACGGTCTATTTTTCACATACAAAAAATCGGTCGTGTGTGGACAACCTAGCTATTCTTAGTGAGAGTTCCGATTCTCACTTAAAATGATTGTGTTTTGTTTTATGATTTAATAAAAGAAATAATATGTAAGAGATAGAGACATGCGTATACAGTATCTACAAAAGAAATAATACTAAACATTACTAAACAACTGCATTCATTGATCGATCAAGAACCGTTTGACAGATTGAACTTGATATTGTTAAAGAATACGATTTTGTGTTAAGAAAAGGACAATTCAGACGAGTGATGGGATAGTGACAACTTCAGAATTATTGTCCACGATGATTTCTTTAAACATTTGTTGCTGTTGACTTTAGGTAATAGGTAATATATGATAGGATAACATGATCACTATGATCTGATCTCCTAACCTGAGCACCGCATGGCATGCTTTCAAATATATTTTACATCATAACCGTCAGCATATTTTTTTTTTTTTACAACGACGCCCGCACTAAGGAATTAAATCCTTGTATCGCGGGGGTTTCACAAAAATCAAGAAAGCTACTGCATATAGAGCAACTACAACCACAAAAATTCAATATTAAGAACTTAATAATCCAAAAATAATTAAACCCGCCACTCATAACCAAGTGATGCATGATCACGGAACGAGACTCAAGTGTTCCTTTAATAACATGGGTCAGGATATCACTGCTGAAGTATTTCCCACCTTACCACAAGATCATAAAGTTTATTTTGATACAACCAAGGTCGCCAGAAAGTCCGCAAAATGAACATAGTCGCGAGTTTTTACGCGACGCCGTTATTTAGATCTAGCCAATACTTGAGTACAGGGTGTTTGGTAAATAAAAAATGTTGCTGTGAGTTAAGCTGGGTTTTCAACTGGAAACTGAAGAAAATTAAACGCAAGTTAGGAAAAAGGAACGTAGAAATATACTCTGGAGAATTATGCTAGAAGAGATTTGATCATTGTAATATTAACTCAACCTGTATCTGTCACACAGAAGGTTAACAGCTCTTCTAATACAGAGAGAGAAAGAGCATCAATCACGCTTACTTCAGAGTTGGCTCTTTTAAGCTTTTTGAATTTAGGATAACAAAAAAATCATTGGATAGCCTGAGTACAAAATTTGCACCGAATCCTTAAAAAAAAAATTAACTCGAACAAACGTCATGCCATATCTAGCGTTCTTACTATCATTATACAAGCATAGTTTGATTCCTGATAAGTAAGAAAATGACGTATATATTTCGTAATTTGAATTGCAAAAGATTTACCAAAAAGTTGGTTTCTCAAATCTATAATGGTTTTTCGGTCAGATTTGTTTAAAAAATTGCGTTGATTGAACGAAATTTCCACACATTTTTAGAGCTAACCTTTTTTTTACAGCCTGTATCCACATCCAATAGGTTTCACCGTACTCAGAGTAGATAGTTCGCCTTTTCTTCTGGCCACTTCGACTAACGATGTCATTCGCGTTCCGGCCTGTCGAGTTATTGAGACTTTTTCAAGAGACAAACCACCCTGCTGCCTCCCTCGCACCGCCTAAGGGTGGATTACGAAGATAGAGTGGATATGGAAGTGGCGAAGAACTAAGTAGAGTGGAGTTATAGAATAGTAGACCGTATATAAATTATTTAAGATTTTTTATCTGTTGTTAGGTGTGAACTTTAAGATTTTTCGTGATTTCGTGAAACGTTAACAATAATGTTAACGTTTTGCTTACGACAGAAACTTCGCAGCAATTCTACAAAATCTGTCGTATACAAAAGCCAATTAAGCTATTGCAGGATTTTTTTAGTTTATGTCTTTTATCGTTTATATCTTTGTTCTTGTTTTTGATAACCATGGTTTAGGTACTGCTTGATCCGTAGTTTAATCTAAAAAAGCAATTATTATTACCTAATAAAAAAGTGATTTGACTTTTCTAGAATCAACGGAAAACCAAAACAAATAACTCATCACATTCCATCCAACCAATATTTTTACTACGCTCTTTCCTTACTACAAAATTTTGAACTACGCTTACCACATCTAGTGACTCTACATCCATACAGACTTGAATGTAGATATCTAACGATAATTATGCCGGTTGAAAGATTGAATACACTTGAGCTGCGCATTTTTTTCTGCCGTAAGCGTGGGGTTCACCTGATTGGTGATGGTATATTGTGCGTCATTTAATTAAAGGAAAAAACGTTGGAAAATATGTTTTTGGGCTGTTTACAGATGGTCTTAATTTCTAGGCTTCTAAGTATAAGGAAAACATGACGATATCTATAAGAAATAAACTCTTCAAAATTTATCAAATAGGGCTGATTTCTTGGGACAATAAATATACAGGATTAATTTATAAGGAGTGCGTATATTCTACGAGGTAATCAGGTGCATAAAACTGAACAAATTTTTCCAAGGAATATAGGTCGACATCTTAAAATTTTAAATCAACTTTTCATATAAACGTAAGTCACGTGACGTGTAACATAGTATAAAATAAAAATTTTTTTGCAAAAAAAAAAACCGACTTCACAAAACCTTAAAAGCACTAAAAAGATAAAAATAATACTGTAACCTACCACTATTAATAAACCTAACATAACCTACGATTAACCTATAATAAAATTTAACAAATTTTTGGAGTCGGTGCCAAGCTAAGTAGTGAAACGACTGGTAATTCCAGAACATTTTTCCGTTTTAGTACAACAAAGCTCGATAGATGGCGTTGTTCATTCGTATACCGGTATTTGTCCAAGTAAGGTTGGTCATGACGTTCACGTAACTTAAGATTTAAAGTTTATCGTCGAACTCCTTGGTTATCTTGCGTTGTTGCTTTGCTTAAACTGTTGCTCTGATTTAACTGATTTCTATGTAAATCATTAAGTATTCACTATCTTTTTCTTTGTGTCTAAATATTAGTTATTAAGTCTATGTTATATTTTAAAGTACTTTTTGTTGTTTTCCGATTTAATTTAATATTTAGAAGTTGTAAGATTTATGGTTTATTTGCCCTTAGTCTGTAAATATATAGTTATTTAGGTATCGTATATTGCTTGGCACCGACTCCAAAAATTTGTTAAATTTTATTATAGGTTAATCGTAGGTTATGTTAGGTTTATTATTAGTGGTAGGTTACAGTATTATTTTTATCTTTTTAGTGCTTTTAAGGTTTTGTGAAGTCGGTTTTTTTTTTTGCAAAAAAATTTTTATTTGTTAATTTTTAGTGCCATTTTTAATCTTACACAAAATATGGAGGCCAGGTAAAGATGCTTCTCGTATGAGAAAGTGGCGTAAAAAAGAAAAACGCTTAAAACAAATTAGGGACAGAAATTCTCAACGCATTTCGAATGAGAGCCCCGACCAGCGCGAAAACAGACTGTCAAAGCAGAGGACCTATACGTTACGTAGGTTGAATAAGGAAAGTCAAGAAGAAAAGAAAGCCTAGAAGATTACGATCTTTAATTCGCAATCGATTAGCCAACGAGACTCAAGAAGATTACGACCATCGTATATCTTTAATTCGCAATCGATTAACTAACGAGAGTCAAGAAGATTACGATCGCCGTCTGAGTCAAGAAGATTACGAATATCGTCTTTCTTTAATACACGCTCGAAAGTCAGATTACGACCATCGTCTTTCTTTAATACACGCTCGACTAGCCAGTGAAACTGAAGAGGAACGGTCACAACGATTGAGTAACCTACGTATTCGTTCTAGTCAGAGGCTGCTTAATGAAACGGCAGATTTTCGAAGGTTCCCCTCGACTTCTCTGGGATGCCATCATCAGATACTGATTTCCTTATCAAGGAATCATTTGTGAAGTAATTGCCCATAAGATTTTCGAAAGTTCCCCTCGAATCCTCTGGGATGCCATCATCAGATCCTGGTTTCCTTATCATGGGACCATTTGGGAAGTATACCCTTTCCAACAAAAAAATCATTTTCACTAGTTGCCCATACGATTTTCGAAAGTTTCCCTCGACTTCTCTGGGATGCCATCATCAGATCCTGGTTTCCTTATCATAGGACTATTTGGAAAGTATACCCTTTCCAACAACAAAATCATTTTTACTAGTTGCCCATACGATTTTCGAAAGTTCCCCTCGACTTCTCTGGGATGCCATCATCAGATCCTGGTTTCCTTAACATGGGACCATTTGGGAAGTATACCCTTTCCAACAAAAAATCATTTTTACTAGTTGCCCATACGATTTTCGAAAGTTCCCCTCGACTTCTCTGGGATGCCATCATCAGATCCTGATTTCCTTTACATGGGACCATTTGGGAAGTATACCCTATCCAACAAAAAAATCATTTTTCAAATCGGTTGGCAAGCGACGGAGTTATGCCCGAACAAACAAAAAAAAAAAAAATACAAACATCCGAATTGAGAACCTCCTCCTTTTTTTGAAGTCGGTTAAAAATAATTTTAGATTTCGGCTTTTATGCACCTGATTACCTCGTAGAATATACGCACTCCTTTTAAATTGATCCTGTATGTATGTGGTTGTCTATTAAGTAGGACTCTGTAGTATCCTATTATTATACCTAAATGTTTTCTGGAAGATATTGCTATTAGTGATCAAAAATCAAAATCAAAATCAAATCTGTTTATTCGTCAATGTAGGTAGGTGTACAAGTACATTACAATAGGTGTTAAGTTACAGGTAGTTCGCTACATCGTGCCTGTGGGCATACGAAAATAATAAGGAATGACAAATATAGACAACTATAGTTATATTAACATTGAAGACTGTTAACTTTAATTAGCTAATTATATAGTACTATATATTCAATTAGCTTATTATATTTATACAACACTATTAAAATTTTAGGAAATACTATATAAATTTTATACACTTTATTAAATTACATCAATTATATCTACTGTTTATATAATTTATTTATTTTTATATACTTAATACTATTGTTTTTATCATCTATTTTATTTTTATGGCTTACTTATTGTAAAAAACCACTTATTGAATAGTAGCATTTTTTTATTAACAGTTGCTTCAGCTTTTTTTTAAAGATACTTAAATTTAGTTTTCTTAATTCGTGAGGTATTTTATTATAAATTCTTGGGGCCATTTCATAAATACTTTTTCGTAAAAGGGCAGTTTTACTATGCTCAATGCTTAGAATATTAGACTCCCTTTTCCTCAACCTTGGATCCGCTGAAGGCCTTATTTTGAATAAATTTATGTTACTTTTTACAAAAACCGCCACCTCATATAAGTAAAGAGATGGAAATGTTAGCAAATTTAAAGACTGAAAGAACGGTTTACAACTATCTCTAGGGTGCAGGTTGCATATTGCACGAATGCACCTCTTTTGTGCTAAAAATATTTGTTCCTTATCAGTTGAATTACCCCAGAAAACAAGACCGTATCGCATAATAGACTCAACATAACTGTGATAGGCTACAAGTACCGTCTCACGATTCACAAATTTGGATAATTTATAAAGTGCATAAGAAAAGCTGTTTATTTTACTGCATACAACTTCTACCTGTGATTTCCATGTAAGTTTAGAATCTATCAATAGACCTAGAAACTTGATGTTGTCTTTTTCGGAAACTGATATACCATCATAATTTACATGAAAATGATTTTCCCTAAGTCTTTGTTCAAAATGCATTATATGGGTTTTGTCTAAGTTTACGAGTAGATTATTACATTTCAGCCATTCTATTGTTTGTCTCAATGTGCTATTTACCTCTTCTTCATAGTTATAAGAATCATCTGCTTTAACAATAATTGTGCTGTCATCAGCAAACAATACCGTCGGATGTTTTATGTTTTTGGGGAGATCATTAATATAAAGTAGGAATAACAACGGTCCCAAAACACTCCCTTGAGGTACTCCATATTTTACTAGCCTAGATTTAGATTTAAATTTAATTTCTTTTTTGTCTGTTATATCGATATTAGTTATTTCTGTGAACTGTGTTCGGTTACTTAAATATGATATTAATAGATTGAGAATATTCCCACGTATGCCATATCTCTCCAATTTGTTTATTAGAATATTGTGGTCTACATAATCAAACGCCTTCGTCATATCCATGTAAATCGCACAGATAGGTACTCTACTATCTACGTTATTCATTACAATGCGAAGGAAATCAAAAATAGCCAAATTGATAGATTTCTTTTTCCTAAAACCTTTTTGTTCGTCGACTAAAATATTTTTATTTTCTAAGTAATTATATAACCTACTGTGTATTACTTTTTCGATTACTTTTGAAAATATAGGTATCAATGCAACTGGTCTGTAATTTTGCATTAAAGTTTTGTCTCCTTTTTTAAATAGTGGTATTATAATTGAATGTTTTAGCACATCTGGAAAAACTCCTTTTTCAAAACACAGATTTACTATATGAGATAATGGAAAACAGATAATATGATGTACTTTCTTAATGGTATTTGTAGTTAAGTTGTCATAACCTGTACTTTTAGTATTTTTTAAAGATTTAATAGTATCAGAGATTTCCCTCGGCTTACATGGATTGAGAAACATGATCAGACCGCCATTGTACTATTTCACTATTGTGTATTATTTTATGGCTGTAATGATGGTTAGAAAATAGAAAATAACAAATCCTTGATGAACTAAAGCGAAGTTACCCAATAATCTTGAGAGAATTGAGATTGAGGAATCTCGTGGTGGACCAGAGATTTATTAACAGGTTCGAAAACAATACAGGCAAGTACGAATGTAATCGTAAGTATCAATGCTTGTTCCTTCTCTATACGACAAAACGCCTTTGGTGAGCTGTGGGATATTTCCTGGCCCGTATTATTATACCAATTGATCTAAATAGTTTTGATGACCTCCGTGGTCGAGTGGCGTACACACCGCTTTTCAAGATGTCAGATCTCTGGTCGAGTCAATGTAGAAATAACCACCTTTCTACATTGTCTCGGGTCTGGGTGTTTGTCTCTGATTTCATAACACAAGTGCTACTTACTTTGGTTTTTCTTTTTTTCTTTTCTTTTTTTTTAAATTACGACGCCCGCACTAAGGAATTTAATCCTTGTGTCGCGGGGGTTTCACAAACATTCAAATCACATGCACAAAGAACACCCAGACTTGGAACAAGCATCTGTGGATCACACAAATGCTTGTCCCATGCGGGGATCGAACCCGCAGCACGTCGCGCACAGTGGTAATTAGCGTGGTGACCTATACCACTCGGCTATCCGTGCAGTCAAGTTTTGGAGCAATGTATGTGATGTTGGCCACGTTTATTTATTATTTAATTGATTGTATAGTAAAATAACGGCGATCTAAACGATTTGATGTTTTACTTATAACGTTTAAGGTTTGTTCCATTAAATATATAAATTATCTTCGTCGATCTAAACACAAGACTAGTAGGTACGCCTCTCTCCGCCTGTACCTCATTTGTCAGTAATGTGGCTGGTGATAATCATATTTTTGCTCAGAGATCGGCCTCGATAATTCTACACTGCACGGTCAGCAAAACAAGCGAAAGTTCAGAAAATAAATGTTAAATGTGCTTTACACAAAATATGAGATTGTTTTGAACTTATACTTAACGCCCTAGTGAAGTTGCTTGAATTTTTTTATGTAATAAACGTTTCCCATTATATTACCCGAATTTAATATGTTATTGTAGATAAAAAATATTTATTTGAACTAAAAACAATATTAAAGATAGAAAAAAAAAATATTATGAGAATGTCGATTAGAAATCCATTATTGTTAGGTAAAACTTAAATTTGTTATTAATAAATTAATAGAGTTCGTTATTCAGCAATGCAATTATATAAAATGTTTTAGTTTTTTATCATTCAGTTTTATAAGATTTGCTGACGGTACTGAGTCTGCAATATTGCTCTATTACATTTGAATAATTATTCTTCTCCGTTGATGTGTTGTCTAGCTCCAGGCTCCTGTAAATATAATACACAAATATTCCTTGTTTTTTAAATTTTTAACCTAAGTATCTGTTGCTATTTGTAATATTTTATTTATTTCGAACACTACCTCTAATTGATTTTTTTCTTATTAGGTTTGGTACGAAGGTCGAAGTTTTAGATGAGATAAATTTATCTCTTGCCAATATATTGAGGTATAAACATTTGAATGTTTTTATTTAAAATTATGAAAAAGAGTGTTTTTGGTTCAAAAAACAAATTTCAGGTGTGATATTATATTTCTTCTAATACTCAATTATACATATCACAAGCCAAGCCTACGCGGTTTCTCACGACTTGCTTTTCTTACGAGGAACACCACGTGATGTTAACCTTCCCCCTGAGACAAGGTACACTTCTAAAAGCGTTGACGATGATAGAAATCGCTTAAATAACATTAAATGTATGGAAATGACGTTTATCTTCGATAAGTCACGTGACTTAGACTTGTCACTTTCATACATTTGAGCGATTCAATCAGCGTAACGATTGTAAAAATGTACCTTGTCTAAAGTAAATGAAGGATCAAGGATAAGGGAGCTTGTTTATCTTGCTTTTTTTTCAATTTTTTTCAGAGATGAGAGCGTTCAAACAAAAAACGCTACTAAAGAGTTATTATAATTATAACAAGCGGACCCGACCCATTGACGCTTTGCAGGTAGCACAGTAATAAATGCCAATAATTATTTATACAAAAACCTTTCTCTTTAACATTTTATCTATTGTTGAAAACTGCATTAAAATCTGTTGCGTGGTTTAAAAGATGTCAGCGTACAAACACATAATAACTTTTGTTTCTTAATGTGAAATATTCCTTCTGCCTAGCCTTTTCCCGAACTATCTTAGGGTCGGCTTCCAGTCTTACCGGATTTAACTGAATACCGTATTTTACATGGAGTGATTGCCTATCTTCTCTGCAACCTATTGCTAGGTTAGGTAATACAGTATTCCATAGTAAGACTGGTTGTTAGAATTTTAATGATGAATGACGACTATCAAAGATCACTGTATGTATGTCAGTCGGGACCAACGGCTTAACGTGCTTTCCAAGGCACGGAGGGGTCTCGATTTTTTTTGCAAACGGCCACCCATCCACGGGCCAACCACGGCGAGTGCCGATGAGACTTACACTTAACCACGAGCCCCTTCTCATACTGTATAAAGATATAGTACAGATTTAAGGACTAACCGAAATTGCTTAAATGTTTACAAACACACAGACATTTATGAAATTCCTAATTCTAGGGGTAGTCCCCCCTATGGGGAGTCACGGGCTATTTCACTGCCGGGACCCATACGTACAGTAGACATGTTTAGACCTAACTTTATTGCATGGGTTTAGGGAGACATTTTGTGATTGTTTGGTATACAATTACTGAAGGGAACTATTAGTTTATGGTCCCAATTAATTGGGAATAGGAACTTGGTAGGTATTTAAAAATAACAATTTTTGTTTTAGGTTTTCTTTGCTTTGGAAACAAATTTCCACGATTTGCCCAGCAATTAAAAATGTCTACGTATCCTTTCTAATATTAGATAGCTAAACTCTCTCTATTAGATTACTAAACTAAAGAGAAAAGTAAACTTAAAAGGTAAAATCTAAAGGTATTGAAAAATTTTTTAGGACAAGAAAGAATCTTTGAAATCAAATGGCACTTCGTGAAAATATCGCATTTACACAGCCAAAATAAAATAAAAAAAAACAAAAAAAAAGTCATTCTGTCCGTGAAGTGACTATGACACCGCAGATGTTGAATAGTCGGGAACTAAAATCAAAATAAACCGCAATAGAATCCGTTTTAAAAGTAATTTTATTTCAATAAAAAAAGGATTTGAATTAGGAACCTCATTCTAATTGATGCCAGATAAAAATACAAAACAAAAGCAATTATACGGAGCGAAAGATGGTCGAATCTATTCTTGTGATTGATCAGCGCCGATTACCGCGGCTGATGCATGAATGGCGTGCTTGTAAGCAATATCCAAGGAGATCGATTGCTCCTCATTGATTTTTAGTTAAGAATTCTATTAGTAAGTTGTAGGAAGCTTGTTGCTTAATTCGGTATGTTCTTGGTATAATTTAGGTATCTGATTACTTCTCCGGTACTTTTTCGTTTGTGTTCAAAATTTTGTACAAAACTAAATTGTAATTTAACTGTAACTCTATTCTAAATTATATGTCTCTCATAACCAATTATTACTCAATACTTAAGAACGAAATATTTTTACATTGAAATTAATTTATTTTCACAATGAAAAAAAAAACACGTTGAAATATGTAGGTAAAATTCTACTATTTCCATGTAGGTAATACCTTTGAAAATCGGCCTTTTCGTTGGACTATAATAGGTATTTATATTTTTTTCTGCCGCATTGAGCTTGTACAAAAACAAACGCAAAAATCCATAACAGTAGAGATAAATCATGATGTTCCACAAATTGACGTGTCCAATGGAACAAAAAAAAAAGCAAATCAAAGCTGTCAAAAGTCGAAAGCCGGTGGCGAAATATGAAAAAAGCCGGGTTTTCACTTAGCCCCTTGTAATTGGGAAATGTATATCGGCACATTTTTCAGCCGATACGCTGATGTCAAATCGCTGAAAACAAGCCGAGTGCTGTGGTTCAGGATATGGTATGTGCTTTAGAATTTTGCGGCTGGAATAATGCATTATGACGTAATAATTTTGACGATACGATGTTACCAAGAAAATTATTCGTGATCTGTATATGTTTAAAACCTATTATGAGTTGTAAAAAATAATATAAGTATCTTTAATAATAATACAATAAGAGGTACAAATGTGTAGTCTCAAAAAAATACTAAGATATGACACATAATTGTAAATTTTTGGTTTTCAATCTTTATGAGCAAGCGACTTAAAAAAATATATTTTTACCTACCCAATTTCTGCTCTAGATATACCAACTAATACTATACAAGTTGGATTACCAGTATTATTTGGTTAGAACAGCACCAAATAATTTAATAATTAACACCAACAAACACATTTACCAGGTCCCATCAGTGATCAATACCGTCCATTAGCATTGGGGATCGAAAAGTGTGTGTGATAGGTAAAAATGGTGCTCCCACTAATGCTGCATCGGGTCGATGTGACCGTACACTGTACGATACTTTAGAGATGTATGGTATTATTGAACTGAATATCTAACATGGGCAAATACTTCAAGAATGTAGTTGTGAGGTCTGGGAATATGATTGGTGAAAAATATTGGGTTTTTATTTATTTACGAACAGATACAATAAAAAAGAACTATAATAACACAATATCCAAAGTACCAAGTTTCTTCATATAAGAACACTCATTCATGGTTTCTTGAATTCAGTAGTAAAATAGTAATTTAGAATTATTGAAAGTATCCACATACTAATGTTAAAGAATTTAAAAAGTATATTATTGTAGTCATTTGTATAGTTGGTAGTAAAGTTCTATTATTGAGATTTGCATAATGAGTAAGATTTTTTTGGAACTTTTCACTTGAACATAGAGATTCAAACACACAAAACAAACTGTCATTCACTGTAGGTGCATTTACTAAAGACTTAGCAATACCTTTAATTATTCCTTGACCGAAATTCTTGAATAAAATTATTTTAATAAAACTGAAAAATCTTATTTTTATATTCATCAAACACAACTTTTCCATCTACTATTGCGCATACTCCCCAAATATGTACATCGTACTGTCCTCCATAAATCCAGATTAGTCAAGTGTTTGGGCGTAGAGAATGTCGGTCCGTGATATATGTCCCACATCAATTCTTATGAAGATGCCGCGAGTGGTCTGCGTTCGATTCCAGGGGCGCTCTTCCATTTGATTTATAATCTCGCCTTTTTTGTTTATTGATTTTCAGATGTTTATTTTGTTGCATTGTTTTTGTGGTCCGGTGAACAAGTCTGTTAAAACATTTGGAAGTGTTAATTTTGTTTTCTGTAAACATTCACGGTAAATTTTAACATTTTCAATGTGTCGTTTTCTTTACGTTTCAAATTTTGAATTTATTTTATAAGGGTTAAACAGAGAGAGATGTTACCTTAAATATTTGTAGTTAGCTGAATCTGACGAATACTGAAGCCAGACTACAAAATAGGGAAAATGTTGAAACAAAAGAGTACTTCCAGTCACCTAAACAATCAAATTAATGATGTTTTTACTATTAATGTAATCCTTAATTAAGGCAGAAAAGTCTAAAACTCAAAATTATATTACAACCGGCCTTTTTTACACAAATTACGACTTTATGATACCGGTACTAGGGAGTTCCGATATAACAAAATTAACCAATGACCAATAAGGTGTGAGTGTCCATTTAATTATATTCAATATCCAGGGTAGGGTAAGTTTCCATGAATCCTAATCAATTTACCATTGAATGCCCTCCCTTAACCTCCGATAGATAGCGTGTCACGAACTCTTATCTACCATAACGATCTGTGTGTATTTATTAAAAATTCTTAATAGGCAACTTGGGGACGCAAAACTAGCTAGCTGTCTGGGGACCACGTTGCGAATAACATGGATGTGGTTTTAATAGAAGGTATTAGGATCAAGTATTGTTTTGTTTTCGTAAGTGTTATAATTGTTAAGACTGGCCAGTTAGTCTAGTGGTTAGTGACCGTGTCTGGGTTCGATTCCCACCCAGGACAAATCATCAATCTTTGTGTGATGAGCACGACCATTTGTTCTGTGTATGTATGGGATTTTTTTTAATATGTTTGTATTTATAAATATATTATAAGTATGTTTATTAGTTGTCTGGTTGCCATAGTACAGGCTCTGCCTAGTTTGGGATCAGATGGCCGTGTGTCATATGTCCCTAGATATTATAATTACAATAATTGGTTAAAAAATCTCCCTGTATTCTATATTTAAAAAATGTAGCACTGGACACAAGGCAATAACTATTTGATTTTGTAAAAAGAAAACAGTAAATATTTTTTTTTTCAAAGGCCGTATAATAAAGCACTTATTTATAACTAAAGTGGACTATCATCGCAGTATCTTCTTGAACTCAGAATTTGTCACTTTTAATGAATACAATTTTTTGGTATTAGCATTTAGCTGGTCCTAATATCCTCCTTCGAGCTTAATCATACGCTTTATAACAATAGGTTGGTGATGTTCACTCAAAACTGCGCTCATATTGTTTCCATACTCACTCAATCCATGTTCCTAGTTATGTTCTAAATATTTACTAACCTCGAGGTTTCTATTGACATAAAGGAAAATAGTAACAACCCCTAATATTGATACAGTTTGTTGGTTTTGTCGAATTTTAGAAATAGGCTGCGTGAGTTACCTCTATTAGAATATTTATCAGAATGTTTGAACGACTTTTGTTTTGATATTCAGTATTTTCTGTAACACGTTATTAAGCTTTCGACTTTTATAAGATTTGGTCTTTTCGTACGATTTTTTTTCCATCTGGTCCTTCTTTCCGAAATTAAGGATCAAAGAAATGTAATGCTGGTACATCTGCGCTGACATTTTCCCTTTTCTTACTAAAAATAGATGATAATACTAGCCTATATAATTATTTCCCATTGTTAGGTACAATAAGCCTTTTACCATAGAGTCTGAACGATCATTGATCACAACGCTTGCTCATTAGGTATTTAGTCAAAACGAATCGAAACTAAAGGACCGTGGTACTCTCGACCGGTAAACAAAAATCGTCTACGTTTGAAAGGACCACGGTCCTTTAGTTTCGGTCCGTTCAGACTAAATACCCGGGTCTTGAGGATTGGTGATTTCAAAATCCTAATTTTTCAATCTAGTTACCTTACCATGTTTCTTTTCGCCTTTTTTCAATGATTTCTTGGTTTATTCTAGAAAGTATTTTATCTTCGAAAAAGTCACATTGGTATTTACCTGCAACCTGCTGCCACGATATAGTTTAACAATTGACTATACATACAAATTAATATGAAAATGAATGCGTCATGGAAAAATCGAGGTACACGACCATGTGTCATCAAAAACACATCGATAAGCCATACACTACTAAGTCACCAATGACACAGCATTCCATGAACATAATATCGTAACAGTTTAAGTAAGTAACCAAGTAATTTGACTAGGGCGAGGTCCAATCATACCAAATTATCAGCTTTTAACCCTTCCTATGAAGCAATTATCTATTGGTCGTTAACTAAATGGGTTAACTTAAAACGAAGGTAACACGCGATCGAACCTTTTATATGGTGTTCTGTTTTGATTTCGGTTATTATGGAAGGAAGTCAAATGTTTGAAACTGTAATTATATGTAACTTGTAATTTGATTTATTTGGCTTGATTTTCTGATTATGTTGGCTATAGTATCGGCAAAGTTATTTATAGTTTAAAGTAGTATTATATACAAGATTGATATGGTTGAGGTGGCGACTTCCGCGTTTGAGTGGCGTACACACCGGTTCTCAAGGTGTCGCCAGCTCTGGGGTCTTGGGTCCGATATTGTCGACTCGAAAGACCACATTACTCTAGCTTATTTAATTATTTTTACACCATCTGGTTTATTTATCTGATTTTATCAGTTCTAAATAGAAAATATTATTTAAAACTAGAGACCCTAGTACCCGTCCCGGATTCTCACGGGTAGCACAGCATCATTAAGTACATTTACATCAAATTATTTACAAAAACCTACCTCTTGAAGTCTACTTTTGGTGAAAAAAGATCTGATTGATACATTTAGAGTAAATTGCGTCCAGACAGACGGTCAGACATTGTTATATAATATGTATAGATATTACCTTTTTATCTTCTACGGTAAATTAATATAATCATAACTATGAACATAATAAAACTATATATCTCAATATAATATATTTTCTGCAGAAATTTCCACATGAAACCCCCACTTTAAATTAACATTTTTCAATGGGCGTTAGGTTGTCTCCTATGCAAACGTATAAATTATGTAATTACGTAAAATTAGCGGCTCATGTAATAATATCGTAGGCCAAACAATATGAGGGATAAATATTTATTAAAGGCCCGGAAAGTGTCCACTATTGGGTCACTACTTGAAGCAGAGTAACGTGTTCAGTGGATGCGGTATTTACTTACGCACTTCATTTTTTTACTGCACTTTTTACACAGAATTACCACTGTGCGCGACGTGCTGCTGGTTTGATCCCCGCATGGGACAAGTATTTTTGTGATCCACAAATGCTTGTTTCAAGTCTGGGTGTTCTTTGTGCATGTGATTTGAATGTTTGTAAAACCCCCGCGACACAAGGATTAAATTCCTTAGCGCGATATTCGAGTCAATCCGCATGAAAATAAGAATAGTACTTTAGTAACCAATAAATATCGAATACTTTTAGATTTGTTGTCTGACGTTTAGGTATATTACTAAGCTTACTTCGTCTACTATAGAAAAAGCTGGAAGAAAAAGTTAATTTAATATGAAATCTACGATACGACAGACATTTCTTTAAACATTTTAATTCCTTTACAAAAAATGGTTTGCGAGTAACGTGTAACTTACTACTAAAAACTGCTCATTGTTATTCTCAAGGCTCTAAAAGAACACAAGATTTTCTGGTTTTCCCAAAACTTGTAGCTTAATACTGAAAATTGGAGCATCCGGGAATAAAACACCTTTAGGATCACTAGTTTCGTATCAAGTGTATCTGTCCAACCAAACAAGGGCCGAACTTGTATCTTAAGGTGCGCCATACTACATATACTAATACACCTGATGCTAGGTATACTAGCGTCCCTAGCGGATTCTTTTCCACGGGAGCCACCATTTGTAGCGTTCCAGGATTATGTCATAAATAAAGAATAACAGAAAGTAGTTAATTTTTTTTTTAAATTTAGTTATGCAAAAAAATATATTTTTTTTTATCCTTTCCAAAGTTTCATACATGCATGTACCTTGTTGGTCAAGCGGCGTTAATATATGTAGCCCTCGGGGCGCCCTTTCGTTACTCCGACTGTCATACCGTGTTTTATTATTTATCCACGCACTGGACGACCCTGTTCATAGTTTGCTTCATAATAGAAACATATATGGTTAACTACGTAATTTGTGGGACAAGAATAAACTATTGATGATACAATAACGTCACCAAGTTTGTTTCTTTTACATTAACAGTAATATTTTCCGCCATTTTAAACAGTAGCTATAATAGGGATTGATTGCATAATATGTTTACTTTTACTAAAGAATATATTTTTAATTAAAAGACAAAATTTAGTAATGATATCACATAGGTTTCTTAATCTATATAGTTTCGTATATAAAAAATATCCCTAAAGTTTAAGGAGCCCTTTATCTTATTTTATAACTTACTAGCTGTTCCCCGCGGCTCCGCCTGAGGTACCCAAGTTTTTAGTACCTAAAAAATATAGCCTATGATACTCAGGGTGAATGTAGCTTTCTAATGGTGAAATACTTTTTGAAATCGGCACAGTAGTTTTTGAATTTATTCATTACAAACATACGCACACACAAAAATACAAGTCTTTCCTCTTTACAATATTAGTGTAGATAGAGATGGTGAATACCAGAATACAAAAAAAAACTTTGACTTTCCTATATAAAATTCTGAAGTCCATTAAAAAAACCTAACTTTATAACCTTCACAATCAAACAAACCGTATCAAAAGCCAACCCTTCAGTGCTCACGCAATTAAATCAAAAATACACACGCTAGCGATCGTTTATTAAAATTGACAGGCGGGCCACACCTGCGTCGAAGGGTTGAGCTACAAATTGATTCGTTGGTACACACGTCGTTATTAAAACATTACACGGTTAAATGTGGAGGTAACTTTTGTATTGTGAGCTTTTAAGGGTTAATGGTAGTTACGGCTTGGTTTGAGTATTGATGGAGTTATTTTATTTGATGGGTTTATCAGTAAATTAGGAGCTTATTTAATTTTGTTTAAACTCGGGATGTTACTTGGAAATTCGAGTCGAGCTTTTAAGAATAAGTCGAACCGAATTGCTTGCGGATACATATACGCGTCATAAACAACAACTCTTTTCTTTTAACTTCAATAGGCATGTAAACTATAAATGTTTTAGTCTAGTTTTAGTATAATGAAAATCTATTTGACACGTATATTCTTATTCCGTCTTGTAAACAAAAAAAAAATACCTACGAATATACAGTGTATGGAAAATTTGCGTGACGTCACTCTTCCATACACGGTGTCTTTCATAAAGCTATAGTTGGAGATTATTGTACAAGCTATTAAAGTATGTAACTTAAAAATTGTGTCAAATTAATCAATTTACATTACTTTTACTACAAACTACAAAAGAAGACTCGTTAAATACTATCTTTTCAAGTTATTTAGTCATAAAAACCTCAAGAAAAAGCAAAAGATACCAAAAAGATACGATATCTTTTCGGATTACAAAGGCTCCATTAAATCAGCGATCAAAGAACATAAGTTGTGGAGATAGTCCGATACAAAGTTCAGTAAAATTGTTATTGTATTGTAAAATATTACACCACTTATAACGAAAAACAATACAAAAGTTTACTCTATAAATAATGTACGAGAGATTGTGAGGGGTTAACTGAGAGATACTAATGTAATTCGATTGCATTTTGGTGTGGTTAAAATGTGAGTGGGTTTAATTATTTTGTCATTATTAAATTAAATGTGGACAGCATCACATACTTTGCTCCAAATCCAAAGTAAGAAGTTAAAGCACTTGTGCCGGTCAACACACTGATTAATTTGCGAAATGTAAATGTAGTACATGCCTAACGCATGTACTACATTTAATAATCTTTGTTTAGGTACCTCATTCAGCTACAGCAATGCACTAATGTATAATTTATGAATTGTATTTTGCTGCAATTCGTTAATGTAACTGCTTATTATAAGCTTAATAGGGGCCTGTCCTAAATTTGCTTTGATGAAATAATCATAATGAACCTTGAGATACTTAGAAAAATTTGTTAGCAACATACTCGACCCGATTTCACACACTTTCGAGAACCAATAGTAGTGGTGGCATAGTTAACTACAGTTACAACGTTTTCCCCGTCGATTAAGATAAGTTGGAGCACTCGATAATGATGTAAGTTTCCGCGTGTCGTGGCCGACATTTTTTCGCGTACGGTTAGAAGATAAAATATTTTTTTGTGATTTTTTCCTGCACTGTCTAGGGTATTGTCTTATATTACTACAAATTGGGCTGTGGTTGGCTTTTAAGATTATATTTGAATAATCTAGAACTCTAGCTCAAAATTGTAATAAAAAAATGTCTCATGCCGTACTTATTTATCACGAAAATACTTTTTTATTTAATCAATATTATCAAGGATGTCAAATGCTCGTATATTTCTAGTTCCATTTCTTTTTTCCGAAGACTGTTAAGAGGAGGTCCGAAAAATACATAGTAAGTGATTCCACAAAATTAGAATCTAAAATAACGAACCAGCAATGAGCGTGATGATCAATGCTCATTACTTCTCTACATGGGAAGATACCTGTAATAGGACGCTTAAAGACCAGTATTGTTATTTTTACTATGTGATATTGATTCTTCTGACGCTACAAATACTATTGAAGCGTGTAGATACAGTCGGCATAATACGTCGGATGATAAACGATTGTTTCCAACTATTGTCGTTAGGGGTTGTTTTTATTTTTTGCCTGTTGTCCCTGTAAGAGACTAATCCAAGTTCCTTCTATATATAATAACTAGTATTCACTGACATTTGTGTGAGATCTCTTAAATAAAGTCTTCAAAGAAAACATAAACAAATGGTATTAGGTTACAGACAACGTTATCGCAAAAGCTTCTTCCGATTAAATCCTTAAGAAACCGACATATACAGCAAAAACTAATTAAATAATTGAAAAATTTGGTGGGAATAATGATAGCACAATAAAGATAATGTTATTTGTTGATTTAAAACCGAGTGCTCACATTCTTTTCAAAGATTTATCCAAGCGTCTTGTTGACACCTCATGTGACCCAAGGGCTGGTTTTTACCTTGGTCAGCGGTTAAGCATTGCCATTCAACGTGGCAATGCAGCATTGCCACGCCAGCTTTATGGGCACACTTCCAGTCGACAGCGATGTGGAAAAGTTTTTGATGCTATTTTTTAGTTTTAGTTTTGGTTAATTAATATAGTTTAGTATTAAGAGTATTTTTTAATTAAATATTTTTGTTAAGTTCATAAATAAATAATAAATCAAATAAAAAAAAAAAAGCTCGCATTGCTTTTTTCAGACCATCGCAAGGTATCCACCATTAAGCCAATGATCCAAAACAGACAGAAAAACACAAACAAATAAAGTGTACTATCATCAACACCATTCGCCATTACCTATTAATGACATCGGCGAAAAAAATCGCATGCGAAATAAATTCTCTTTTAAAAAAAGTACGCTGAGTCCCTCTGATGAGTGTAATATTTTTCCCAACTGATATTAAGTCATGTTTAAGAAGGTTCGTCATTATCCTTAATAGTAATAGATATTTTATTTTGTCGCGTTTCGCTTTGGGGTGTTTACACAATATTTGGGGGTGTATTTTGAAAGCGCTCGATATTTTCACTCGATACAACAATTATAAATTAATCTTTTCTAATACTTTTGCTAGTTTATTGTCATCTCATCTTTGTGTAAATTGTACTTTCTGTTATTTAGATATATTTCAGCGTATTAGAATCAGTTCATAGTGATTTCAATTTATAAGGATGGTTCATATTACATACTTAGTTACATTTCCTTAGGCAGGCGTTTGAATAAGTATGGAATTCAAAGTAATAAGATTATACATATTCTGTTTCAGCATGGTACCATTCCACTGGTAATGTGATAAGAATATTGTAATAGTATCCAAGAAACTACACTTTATTTAAAAAGGTGTTCTACAAAAATATCGCATACTCTAATCTTAGTAGAAAAACTATCGATCACTGCCACAATCAACCCCCTGATACATTTGGCGTTCGTTAATAGGTTTTTCCTTCATAAAGGGAATGTTAACCTATTTATTATACAGCTGATATTAAAAACGAGGGGACCAGCGCTGTCATAATACAACAAGATTAAGAATGTACATTCTCATGTCTGTCACATTTTAAAAACCAAAGCACAAATAAAAATATAAAAAAATAATTAGAGAAATATCCGAGGGCTAACTGCTAATCAGGCTAATACAAAACTTTTTTTATGGTAATTGTACCTTCTTGGTTTTCAACAGTTAAATCAATTTACTAATGTTGTTGTTGTTGTAGTCCTAAGGCACCCCGCTGGTGCAGAGGGCCCCAACAAGTTTTCTCCAAGCCGGCCGGTCCCGCGCGATTCTTCGAGCGTCTTCCCATTTGACTTCTTCCATCCTGAGCTCCTAAAGCGAGAAAATCCAAAGTATTTTCCTAGGTTAAAAGTTCAGGTAAGACCGTAGTAAAACAAACAATAAATTTGATTTACAGTAGAAAACTTATAATGTTGTTTTAAATAAATTAATAAAAAATGTAATGCAAAATATTTTTAAACAGGCAAATCCAGGTTATTTTCATAGTTCAAATAAACTTCAGAATTTCTTTGTGTATCCTAATGCGATTGTCACGGATTGTTTGGCGATCTTAATAGGGGTTAAAAGTGCGTTTTTATTAAAATTTGAAGGAACCTTTTAATGGTAGAAATAAAGATATTTTTTAATATTTTTGGTAGAAAAATATGAATTAACTAATATGATATAGCTAAAGGTTGGACGGTTTTAACTCGCTCTAATATCCACTACAACCAATCAGAAATAAAAGTATTATTTAGATGGCATAAAATCAAAGCATTTTGTATTTTACCATGGGCATCATTTTACATTGGGGTTTATGAGCCGAACAAAAAGGCAGGTGAAATCGTAAGGCAGAGGAAAGTAACATTTATTTATCATCTATAACATTATATTTATATTTTAAAAATATTCCACTCAATCCTAAACTATAGTGACATTTTTTTTTAGAGTTAGGTAATATTGTCAAATATTTCTCCTTACGCAGGTCGGCTGGAAGAGATTTCTATAAGAAATAAGCAGTGCCTTACATCTCTGTCCGAATGTTGTGTGCCATTATTGTTTGTGTACATAAATTGTTAAATAAATAAATATGTACAGCAGCCTAGTGATACAGTACGTAACTTTTATTTCTTCTCGAAATTATTCTGCGCGAACAAATAGAGCAGTAGGAACCCAATAAAATTACGCCTCCATAACCCTAAAATGTAACCACGTTTAAAATTCCCGATACGTGCGGGGTACTTGAGACCGTCACATTCGCACCATATTTATCACTGGATCAAACTGGATGAAACCGGTTCCGGGTAATGCTTGCCGCCAATATTTCATCCGTTCGCGTCTCAATACGAAGAGGGTTGTATATCATAATGAGAGTAGGGAGGTAGGGATAGCGGTGGTTTGCCAAAATCTTTGAATATTTTTTATTTCTTTTTTTCTTAGAATTTTTAAATAAGAACCTATATTTTGGCCGGTATGTTCATTGTAATTCACTAATCTAGTTACCTACTTGAAATTTTCTAATGTGTCGTAGTTCATAATGATAAAAGTTAAGAGATAAAAAAAATATGTGTTGCTCACACTGATATGTTCTCTAGTAATGAAATGTATCGCATGGTTATATTACCTTCTTAAATTGAATCATATAATTTTAACTGATTTTTTCATTGTATGTTGTACTTATTCAGCTAAAGATACCACATCCAATAAAAACAAAACCATTCTGCAATCGGATGATATCTTAAAATGGTGTTCAAAGTTCGACAAAAAAATGGGGTATGGTACAAATATAAGTTGAAAGCTAAAAAGATCGTAAGAAACAGGACTATTTACTAAATTGTTTTTATGTTTGAAAAGGGAGTCTGAAACAAAATATTTTTAAGAAAATTAAAATTTCTTGGTAACAGGCTTTGTATTCCCACTTTCTTGGAATAGTTTTCTCTTACTCCCTTTCCCTTACCTCGGTTCTAATACAAATGCATAACGTTTCTCTTCAGCCTAGAACCTTTATACCACTAATGGGCCTCGCCTCTTTTTGGTACCGCTATCAATTTTCATTGGACGCATATACTTTCATTTATATATATTGGGTAAAGTTCAGCTTGTTTGTTATGTGTAGACTAACAAATTATGAAATTTATATAACTTCGATCCGCTTATAACTTGTACCACTCCCAGAATTAAGACACCCATAAAACAATGTCAAGCATGCGAGAGTTAAATTTGTCGCGATCCGTTTGAGCCGATCGATCAGCGCGAGCTGTCGTTCGCGGCTTTCCTGACAAATATATCGCTATTAAATGCACAAGACTTTTAAAGTGCGTGTTGGGTGTTAAAGCTGTCAATTGAAGATATCATCGATATGTTATAGGATTTTGTTGATGGAGTTCTTTTTTCATACTAAACGATTTGATTTAAATGATTTTCAGAAGTTATAAAAGTAGTTCTTGGAGTGGGAGATGTTTCATTGTAATCTTAAAGCATTCTACGCGACAACGATATGTCGACTTGCCCGCACTATGTTTAACGCTAAATGTATAGAGATGGCATGACAGATTAGTTCTTAAATTATTAATTTTACTGGAACTTGTGATATAGAAAAAAATGTTTCATTTAAAAGTTTTTTAGCCTTATATACGTTTCAATGCAAGCTTTTAATACCTAATAGCTGCATAAAATAGTTTCGTGTTACGTTTTTAATGGCACTTATGTATAAAAACGCATGATCAATTTAAATCGCTGTCATCAAATCACCAAATCTGTCCTCAATTTAAAGTAAACAAATCAATCAAAATGTTAATAGCCACTGAAAACCACAAATAATAAATTCACTAAAGGCTTCATTACTAATATTAGGTACATGTAATTAATTACAATATGCGTTTAGTGAACGTGTCAATTTGAACGCACAAATCCGATTCGCATCCATCACCAATCGCGGCATTAGCATTAGCGCATTAATTAACAATTAGTTGGACGCGCGTCGCCGCGTCAACGCGTCCGCTACACGCGCGGCTTGACGGCTGTGGAGGTGGGGTCGCAGTGCGAGCGGCGAGCGATTTACATTAATTTACAATATTAGATGTACCATGCCAATAAATTAGACGACTTATGAGATCTGAGTAAAGATGACCATCTATATTCAGATCTGTCCGGACATGTCGACGAAGCTCAACAAACGCTAACAAATTGATACTTGCAGTTACATGGGCGTTGAATTTGTGCATTGAGGTTGCGTTGACTATTGAGTGTACAGCCTTTTGTATGTTCTTATAAAAACAGCCATCTCCGTTCGATATCTGCTTCAACTATTTGCTTTATGATAGCAGACAATTATATACAAGATTAACGGGTTTACCAAACCACCAAACCGAACCAAAGTGTTTTTTTTTATATTTTCCTTTCATAACTCTCAGAGAGTTCTCTAAGAATATAAATTCAAAGGACACGATACAAATAAAGTACATAACTGCTTTAAGACACTCGCTCTTTGTCCCGCTACCCGCTAACAGTGAGACCACTACTCAACTTTGACGTTTGCGACACGTAATGAAGTTTGTGGCGTGAGGTTGTCAGCGCAACATGGTGCTGTCAAGTCGGACATCACGACCGTGTTTAGAACGATCTAGCCTGTTTGTTATGAAAAATACTTAGAATTTAAATTATAAATACCCATATGTTCTGGTCACACACTTATAATAAATTATAGAGTATGTTTCAAAGATTTTTAATTATTCTAAAACATTATTGACAGTTGGTGAAGGATACTTAAAGGCCAGTATTATTTGTATTCAAACCTAAAACCGTGATAGGATCTGTCAAATACTTTTATTTCAAAGATCGCTTCTAAATAAAGTCTAAACTCAAAAAGAATTATTCAAATTCTTTCTAAAGAAAATCGATCTTCTCCTAAACATCTATAGCCTCCCCTAAAAACAACCAAAATACCCTCAATAGATATGTATCAAATAAAAAACGACATACACATACATGCATACGTTCGTTCGCAAATTGTCTCAATCTTCGACAAACGTTCAGAGATAGCACGCAATAAAAAATGTGTTAAGTGCCCTTATTTCACTGAAATTGGGTATAGATTTTATTTAATCATAGATAAGAAGTTTTTGCATACATTTTTATTCAGATTGTTAAGATAAATGGAATTGTTTGTTTCTGTGAGAGCAATTTGGGAGGATATAGGAGTTTGTATGTATCAATGTATTTTTTTTTTATAGAATGTAAACACCTTAATAAACTTTATAAGGCTGAAGATTTTTCTCGGAATTAATTCTGGAAATGGTAAATAATTGAATTTGAGTGTTTTTTTCTTATAAATTCTGAAGAAAGATACAGGATACTAACACATAATGTCCAGCCTAGATATAACGCAGGTGAAATCGCAAGGCACAGCTAGCCTGTAATATATCTGAGGCATACATCTAATAAAAAAAATAAGAAAAACAACTTAACCATCACAACTCAATATCACTTTTACATTAAATTAATATCTTTTGGCACATCATAACACTATATTTTAAAACAGTATTGAGTACCCACAAAACGCTCAGAATTCAATATCTTAAAATGTTCCAATCGATTCAAAACATAAAAAGTTACAATCCGTAATACACAAACCCTTAGCTTCTCAATAAAAATGCTATATTTTTGGGGTTGCTAGAGTAATTTTTAATACATGCAACATTTAATAATAATCTATGTTGCGTGAGAGGGTGGCGTATTGGTGGTTGAATATTGAAAACTGATGTTCGATATTTAAATTGCTTGGGGAGGTGGGAGAGCGGTTTTCAAATTTCAAAATGGTTTTGTTATTTTTTTTCTTTTAACAGATTATTTTTTATGGAGTAGAAAACATTAAGAATTGGCTTAGACATAACAAAAATTGAATAAATTCGTATGTTGATTGTATTCCAAATATTTTCAACAAGAGTTCCATTTAGACTAAAACACAACCCACTTCTTCCAGTCAAACATTGTACATACAATTAGTCAAAGTCCAAAAAATACTTTTCTACCTTAATAGGAGACGTGTATGGACTTTCCTCCATACATACGTTCCCGCCTCTATTTTTTCTGGTATAACCTTAGAAAAACATTATTTCAGTATTATAATTATTAACTAGTTCTATTTATCTCGACAGGAATGTTGGTGTAGTGGTTAGTGACCCTGACTGCTAAGCCGGAGGTCGTGGGTTCGATACCCACCCAGGATAAATCTTTGTGTGATGAACATTATCATTTGTTCTGTGTCTGGGTGTTATTTATCTATATTATGTATGTATTTACAAATATAATAGGTATATTTATCAGTTGTCTAGTTACCATATAGGCTTTACCTAGATTGGGATTAGACGGCCGTGTGTGAGTTGTCCCAACATATTATTATTATATTATTCTTTCAATGAAAAAATCCAAAATTACCATGGCCATGCGACTGGCAACAGTTTCTTCAAGTACCAATATTTCAGGACATCACATTTCCCTTTAAAAATCTGAACTTATCTCCCTCATTTACCCAAATAGCTTCTCTGTCACCCTACAAGGTAACGTAACCGTTAACATACTATTGTTTCCAACATAGATTTATACACGATATAATTTTTCAATTTTCGAATGCAATGTCTCGTTGTGAAAGGCGAGTATGCAAAACGGTTGTTTATTGCGTTGTTCTAGTAAAGGTAGCTGTTTAAGATACTGTTTTTGCTTTGATTTTTAAATTTTTCGCGAAGTATTAGCGTAATTGGTCTAGCCGTTCACGCGTGATGCGGCATCACGCGTGACCTAGGGAAATAGGGATTTATTTTTATATATAAGAAGATAATTATAAGATATTGCGCTTTATGCGCGAACGGGTAACAGAGAACTGTACACAAATACAGGATTATACACAGAAACCTTCGTCTTGAATCATTCTGTCTAGTGCTGAAAACTGCATTAAAATTTGTTGCGCAGTTAAAAAGTTCTAGGCGTACAGACGGCGGGCACTGCTGTTTTATTTTATGCAAATATTCAATTCAAATTTTTACTAACTCAAAAACTCTAAAACAAATCTGAGTAAGTACATATTTTATGTATAATGTTCTAATATCTAACACACTATCAGTACTGTGACTATGAATTCAGAAGAGCGCGGAGGAAGCATCATATCACAGAAGGAATCAAACGCCGGAAGCGGAAACGAACGTATTTTTCGAATTTGAATTCCGAACTCCGACTACTTCCGTTACGGAAACTTGAAGATTTTACGAGATGGAACTTTTAAACGGAACGACGGATTTATTTGTATTTTAGAGTACCTTTTTAAATAAAATAGGATTCAGAATCTAGGATATCTCGACTTATTTATAGTATAGAAGAGATATGGAGCAAGACATATGGAGCTATCTGTGACAGTAACTCTTCTTCTGTCTAGCTTTTTCCTAACCTATAATGAGGTTGGTTTCTAGTCTTACCAGATTAAACATAGAACGACTGCCTATCCGACATCTAAAACCCATTACTGGGTAATAAAATATCCCAGTGTAAGATTGGCTGTGATAATTGTAATGACTTATCCGCTGTCAAAGTTGACATAAGACAATCGGGACCAACGACATAGAGGGGTCGGCAAATGTTTGCAAATGGTCACTATTGGAGGATTTCTTTTTTACAGCGTCACATACATAGCTCCGAATCCAAAGTAATGAGTAGCTAAGGCACTTTTTTATGGAAACAGAGACAACTAAGGTACCACAAACACCCAGATCCGAGACAATGTATACAAGTATTTTTCTACATTGACCCGTCCGGACACCGAACCCGGGACCTCAGAGCTGGCGAAACCTTGAAAACCGGTGTGTACGCCACTCGACCACGGAGGTCGTCATTTTGTTGAAACAATCCGTGGATACTAATAAAATGCTAAACAGAACCGATTTTGATATAGTACGTGGAGTTTTTTAACTCCAATAACGGACTTCAATGCAGGCGGAGCCGCGGCGAATGCTTGTATTGATAATAGAAAAATGTTGCTTCTACGTAATATGCTTTTATGTTGTATATGTTATATTCAAAGCTGTATGACATGTCTCGGCTGCCATCATACGTGACATTGATTTGCTCCTTTAAAACTGGACGGTTTATACTAGAATGAGGCAAGAAAATATACTATTCTTTACTTTATAAGCAATTAAACGTGTAAAACAAAACACAAACAGTAGCTAAAATTGGGTTTTCAATGTCTTTTACATTGTTACAACTTTCTCTTTAAGGTTATGTTGACGTATTGTCAAAATACAAATAGCAGAGAGAAATATTTTGAACATCAGGCAGGACTTAAACCTACGACTACAGGATGAACACACCAAATATCCAAATATTTGTGCCACTCTCTAATCGTACATTATGCTAACTATATAATAATATCTTGGGAAAGCTCACACACGGCCATCTGATCCCAAACTAGGTAGAGCCTGTACTATGGCAACCAGCCAACTGATAAACATACTTATATATTTCTAAATACATACTTACATACTATAGATAAATAACACCCAGACGAAGAACAAATGATCGGGCTCATCACACAAAGATTTGTCCTGGGTGGGAATCGAATCCGCGACCTCCAGCTTAGCAGTCAGGGTCACTAACCACTACACAAACAGGTCAGTCACATAGTAAGAAAAAAAACATAGGTATATTAAAACTTTCACGAAATTATATGTAAAAATTCTTGATGCCATACAGCACACCTCCAGCCACCCCTAATGCAGATAAATGTAGTTCAGAAGAGGGATTTTTGATAGCTCTGCGAGGGACGAAACTATTTATATTGAATTTGTTATGTTAACGTATTTATTATTTCGCGTTTGCCAAACGATTTCCTACATACGTCACTGTTTCTTTTGTCATTTGTTTTGTGGAGAAAAGGTAGAAGACCGCTGTCAAGAAATGGGAGCCATGTTCGAATTTGGTTTGAATTTGGAATATTTAGGACGGACGGTTGAGCGAGTTTGAATTTAGAATACTTTTGGATAAAATCTTTTTATTGTCTAGGATTACGTCAATTGTTTTTTATGCTACTTAGTTTCCATGGTAACTGAACAAAATTATTCTGAAGATTGGATTCCAGTGAATGGAGACTAAAGATTTGATAAAAAATAAATTTGCAGCTAAAAGATATTCACTTAAGGAAAACATACAAATCCTACTGGTAATGTAATGTAATACACGATTCAATCCGCGCAATATTTGATAACAACAACAAAAACACAGCCAATTCAATCTCACTTAAGGCCAAGTGATGCCGTAAAGGGAAAATTCCGTCCGTATGGTAAAACGCCTGAAGCATACGACACGATCATATTCACCAAATTGAGATAGCACAAATTACATTTGATTTTATTTTACAATTTCTTTTCGATATCTTCGCCTTAAAAGTGACGTAAGTCGCATGAAAATTATTTTGAGTTTTATTTGTGACGGATAAGGTTGTAGTTGCACTGTGCTGTCTTTATCAGGATTTTCTTGGAGTGATGGAAACATATGGGAAGTAATTTTGTAATATTTATAAAAAATTATAATTTATAAAAAAAACAACTGAAAAAGTATAAGTCAGAAAATAAATAATAGGTCGAATTCCCAAAACAAAAGAGTTCGATGACGACATTTTCTGTTGATTTTTTGGTTGACAAAAAACTGGCGAGTATCGCGCACTTTTCGTTTGATAGATCTTGAAAACATTCACGGCAAAAACGTCAGTTTTACTTCATCTTGAATTTTAAGCACAAAAACCCATCCCAAAATTTTTCGCCACTATAAACAGTCACGGGCACGTCCAAAATATTCTCCCATATATTCCAACCGCGACTAATGTTCAATACTTGATGTACACCAAATGTGATCTTTTGGCAGCAGGGGTGTGCGTTATTGATGTCTTTCTTGAGATATACATGTCTGATCTCCGTAATAGCCCTGATTTAACCACCCCTTGATATGCAGATGTCGTTCGCCACTAAGTGATTCGTGGTTTGTGTCTGCTTGTGCGTTTACATGTTTTTTTGTTAATATCTGTGAAGTATTTTTGTGCTTACAAATTGGTTTTTTAGAAGTTTTGTTCTGAAGTTATTGATTTATAGTTTTGAAGATGGAATTTTGCCTAGTATATATTACACATTTATCGCATAAATGTGATATTGCTCATGCTTAAACTACAGGATTCAAATTCAAATCATTTATTCGCATACTAAGGTAAAAACAGAACTTCATAAAGCGTAATGTAGGTACAGGTTAGCGACATTTTTAGGCGTTAAAAGGTCCATAGTAAAGAAATAAAAAAAAATTAGGATGTACCTAATAAATTAACAAATAAAAAAATAATCTTTTAAGCGGATTCTACCGCGGTTTATGCCTGTGACCACGACACCAGCAAAGGAGTCGAAACATCGGGAACTAAAATAAAAATAAACCGCGATAGAATACGTTTAAATGTTGTTCTATTTCAATGTCTGACATTCACGTAAACCAGTGAAATAAATTGATTGACAAAAAAATTACATAATTTTAAAGATAAATCAATTCGTGCCAATAGTATACCTTCTCTGTACAACACTATGGCCTCTAAAAACACGCTTGCAATGCAAATCAAAGCAGGTTTCTTAAACCATATTTCACCAGAACCCGAGAATTACCCTACCACTAACCTATATACAAAGAATATATCTTAACATAAACGTAGCATATCTTAAAACACGTCCTTTCTCCCACAATGACCAAGGCTTGATATTCGACACACGTTTCACTGTGATTCGTCATCCAGCTCTATACCTCCATAACTCTGTGGATGCCACTATCCTTCAAACTGGCTCGTATTCGTCACTTTTATACCTTTATATTTACCTAGGCACGCGTAAAAGCCGATACATAGACCTATGAATTTATAGACGCGGCGAAAAAGAAAAAAATTGGTTTCTGAACTTTCTGTCGCGCATGGAAGTCTTTCTTGATCTTTCTCAATGAAAAGAGTTTTCTCATACGTTAATAATATTGATTAATTTATTATACTTATAGAATGTGTATTATAAGTAAAAATATGATCTGTTTACGGCGTCGGATACTTATGTTTATGGCTTCATCAGCAAAATCATTAATCTATCAGTCTTTAACAATGCCTTTTCCTTTTGATTCTATAAAGAAAAACATAAAAAACGGCAAGTCTGTTAAATGCCTTAATTTTAGTGCCCGTGCCTTTATTATTTTTGTTGGGCAATGGCTAAAAAAAGAGTAAAACGAATACAACCTAGTCTTTACAATAATGTGTTACGGTGCAAGTGGAGCTTTGTATAGTCTTCTTTTTAAATCAAAAAGAAAATATTTCTCAAGCATCACTTTAAATTGCTTCTTGTACTCTCTAGATATTTTTAAGCCATCCAACAATAACATCTTAGGGCATCACGTATAAGACATTTGCAGTGAGGGCGCGGGCTGTATGCCGTATTTAGGCGAGTCGTGACGGTGTTTTACGAGAACTAGCCCTGGACACCGATGTCTAATGAACATTTTTTTACGACTAGTTATGTGTCAATGTTTGAAAGAGTCATTATGCTGATTATCAAGGTCCCATCGTCGTTTCCCACCACTGTGTGAAATGGTAGCTACATATAGTCAACCCTAAAGACTATTAAAAATGGCAGTCACAACCCAAATCGCTGCAGATTTATTTTTTATTGTAAGATTGAGCAAACTAGGAACTATTTTTCACTGTGGACAGACTAAAACAGAAATTAGTGTACCCTAAAAGATACAGAAACAATCCATTTTTTTTAAAGCTACTACTATAATAACACAAAATAAGTACCATGTTTAAGCAAAGATTGAAGACAAAACCTTGTATTTTTCGTAACTCAATAACCAATCAATTGCAAACTCTTTAGTCAACTTACACAATAGTTATTGCACTGCAGGATTTAACCAAAATATCATCTCAGAAACCCTAACATCTTTATTTGGCATCGACAGAATACCCAATAAAACAAGAATGGACAATTTGTGAGCTATACCCTACCTTAACGGAAGTAGGGTGCCCAAGTTATGGGCCACATAAAAACGGGACATCCCCCTGTATGCGACAACTGGATTGACCACACTTTACTACCGGAAAATAGGGATAGTAAAATTTTTATTTCGCCCTTTACTTACGGAAAATTTGGTCATGTTAAATGATTGGTGAAATTATATTTTTTTTATGAATAATTCAATAATGTGTGGAGAAGCTGAAAGTGAGTGATAATTTTAGTGAATTTGATGAGAGAGTCTATGATGTAAAATTAATATTTAAGCATTGTAACTAACGGAAAATCTATTTAATATTGTATTAAGCAAGAATTTGCATGTTATAAGTTTATGGATTTTAATTTATTTTTTAATGTTTCTACAACTTTTTTTTATTCTCTCATTTTAATAGAGGTATTTATCCACAATGGCATGCCAGCCTCATCGTACCTAGTATTTTTATTTTGGCGCCTTATACATAAATAAAATAATGTAACAATATGCGAATTGTTGCTATACATAAAATAAAGGAGAAATTGCACTGAAAAAGTATTGAAGTCGAATGAGTACGAGAAATATATAGAGTCACAAATTTAATAAAATATAGATAGGTCATAATATTTTTACTCCGATGCCTTCCTTTTAGGATGCAATAGTAAAATATATTCCTTCAGGATAAACAAAGATATAATTGAAGGTAGTGCTTCGTCCCATAACAGTGAGGTGTGGACTATAAAAGAACCACAAATGCGGAGCATCGGATTGACAGCCTCATAAAGAGACGAAATGCAACACAAGGTGTGACGTTTAAGTATCTCTTCGGTAATCTGTGTTCCTGGTACTTTGTGGATGGATATATCAAGGTTCTTCTCCCTTGAAAGGGTGGGTCTCCACCTACCCCCTTGATGTCGAATCATAATATGTGTAGAGTCTATTGATTTGTCTTTTTAATTAGATGGTACTCTTTGGACATCTGTGCCCCTGGTACTTTTTACCCGACTGCGTCAAAAGGAGTTTATAGAGTTAGCTATTGTAACTTAAAGTTGTTTCCCCCAGAAGAAGTAGATAAGATTTTTAAAAATGTTTTTTTTTTAATTTGATTCATATTATTGATAGTGGATTACTTAATAGTTGTAAAAATCAATCTTTACAATATCCTCAAAAATCTTACGTAGTGTAATAAACTTGAAAATAACTTTTGAGATATAAGTAGGTACCTGTCTTGAGAGACTTTTCCAACCAAAAACAACCCTAAAATACTAAGCTGCAACTAGCCACTTATCTCGTAAAATATCTATAAAAACCTGTGGAACAGGATCGTCAGACGAAAGGCATTAAATAAGGGATGTTGAACTGAATGCCATCTCAATACGTTTCAAAGCTATAATAAAAATCCCCGATCCCCTGTGATTCAGTAATTTTAACGGCCGAAGAAGTTAAGGTGTTAAATCTTTGGCTTATAGTGTCGTCAAACCACAACAATAAACGTCTTTAAAAAAAGGTAAAATCTTGCAAGCTAAGATTAAAACCACTTTTTATGTCCGATTGAGATTAAATATTTACCATCAGTTCAGTGACAATACAAGGTTATCTTATTTTCGAGCTGGTCTGATAACGGATCCTCAAGGTAAGGGCTTTGTCACGAAATGTCGTAATTTAAACTGCTGCAACCTGTAGACCAGCCGCTGTAGGTCATAATAAAAACAGTTTTTTCCCTACAGTTGAGTTAAAAATATCAAAAAAATCCCTTAGTTCGGAGTTAGCTATTCCAATCAGCAATTTCCAACAAGATCCATTTTACGCTCCCTTAATCAAATTTAAAATACCTTTTTTTCCAAGTAATTTTGACGGAGGTATTTAGTCAACCCCCCCAATACTAAACAGTCACGTCGCCGACCAATTTAACACCCAATTTGTGTTGGCGATGTTCCTTCGGTGAGGAAAGGGTTAAAAAATACCCTTCGGAGACAATAAGCCAATGATGAATTTGTTAGCTATAAATGTACAGGAATACTATTAAATGTCTTTCGTAAGTCGACAATCTACATAAAAAAATATTTCTGTTTCTTCAGGAGATATAAAATCCCTTTGAATAGACAGAAATCAGTGAGTTTTTGCATAATAAATAACTACAATACGGACTCATCATAATAACATAATTGACTATTAATGAGTTATCGCAGTAAACTGACAAGCTGTATAAATTAAATAAAAATTCTCATTTATTTCACACAGGTTTGTTCCAAAATAATATAATTTGAGTATAGTTTGAGACACTCATGGGCTTTCAATTATCTTCAAACAGTTTCAAATTCCCATATCTAAACTTCAAGTACGAACTGACCACACAAGTCCAACAATAGCGTTAAGGCGAAGTTTCTCGCGTCTACGCGTCATAATCTTGTCCAGCGGAACCATGGTCCGGGTACTTGAGAACTTGCCCTTAAGTTGTACCGTCAAAGTTTGTTTGTCACACACGCTAAGTTTCAGATAATAGAAGGCACGGACAGTGGGCGATTTATGAGTACTAGCTTCTGCCCGCGACTTCGTCTGCGTGGACTTCAAAATTGGGTCTAAATCTTCGCTCGTTCTTCTATTCTTTAATCTTCCCACAGGAACTATTTGAGAGATCGGTATAGAAAGTACATGTCCTTCTCCATAGCATAGGTGACAAGCATAACAAATTTCAAAGTTGTCTGCCCGTGGCTTAGCTCGAAAACAATTTTCAATTTTCCCTCGGGAACTACTAGGAATTGGGATAAAAGGTATCCTATGTTTTTTTCCATGTCAAAGGCTATATGATTGCTAAATTTTATCCAAATCCGTTCAGCCGTTTTTGCGTGATTGAGTAACAAACATCCAAACATCCACACTTGCACATTTATAATATTAGTAGGATTCTACAATCATATAATATAATTATATCTACTATAAGCAGGTACTGTTACCAACCTGGTATTAAAAACCGGACAAGGGCGAGTCGGACTCGGACACCGAGGGTCCCGCATAATACATATTATCATATTATTTATGACTTAATTGCAAACGTATAGTTTTCACTTTTTGCTGTACCTGTAATATAAGAAGGTATTACTTGCCAAACTTCAAAGTTCTAGGTCAAGGGGAAGTGCCCTATTAATTTTGATTTCCTTAAAAGTGCTGAAATTATATTTTTTGCGGTATAATCAGCCGTATCTTTTTTTACGTTAACTTAGGAAATTGAATTTTTCACAACCTCAAGACTGTGGTCTCGACCCCTCTACGCACTTCCGATAAAATAGTTCTTGACAGACAGACGGACGGACATGCTGACAGACGGACAAAAATCAATAATCCTATAAGGATTCCGTTTTTCCTTTTCAGACACGGAACCCTAAAAACAATCACCATCATCGTATCAAACGTAAGACGTCAACTGCTGAACATAGGCCTATCCATTTCCAAATGGGCCGGTTAAAAGTGGCTTGCATCCTATCAATGTTTTATAAGGAAGTAAGGAAACGAGGTTTTTTTTTATTTTTCATATACCTATCACGGATATATGAAAAAAAAAAAAAAAACAAAACAAATGATCAGAATAAAAAAGGAACTAAGAAGGCTCATTCGTTGCAAGTGCACTTTATTATGTACCTATTTAAATGTATTGTGTATACTTCCCAGATTATTATCTGTTTTTATATTAAATTATAAGATGATATTGGACTTTCTGATCCTCTCTTTACAAGGCATCTCCATAGTCATCAAAAACTTGTAGCTAGATATTCGTCGTTACTACTTAAATTAAGAAACAAATAAAATCACATAAGACAATGAGTAATCATTGGTTAATTATTTACAAAATAATAGTCCTTGCACGAACGTAATTACCAGTTAATATTGGTTTAACTGGGTCTCTAACTTGCGAGGTCAGAATGCGGGTGGTCTACTCATGTATTATGATTGCAACTCATTGTTACTTAAAACTTAACCAAAAATACTGTAAAATATGATTCCCTTACTCCAATTACTAATAACTTTATCACATTCTTAAATGTCTATTTGTCGCTACTTTACACCTTATAGTGACAGAGACAGCATGAGATTTAACGGCGTCTTTAAACTGATTGATGTTTCTGTATTTGACCATTGGACCCCAAAAACTGTTAATTCCATAATGTAATGTTTGACCAACGACGAGCGGCATCGCGACGCCATAGCTGAGCAGTGTCTTGACGTCATGGAGTCGCGGCCGCTCAGCTATGGCGTCGCGTGGCCGGTCGTCGTTGGTCATAACTCATCATGTAATTACAACTCTTATTCTCAGTATAAGTCTCGATGACTTATCATCGAGACTTATACTGAGAATAAGAGTTAGGTAAAACCCACTTTTAGACAACTTGCTATTTGAGATTTCGCTTAGTTAAGCTGTATTAGGTACCCTTTCGAACTTTAAGCGTCAAAATAGTGCCAAACCTTCTAATTCACACGTCCGATTATAGGTAACGGATTTAAAAAAATAGAACTTAGGTACTCATTGCCAAAATGCAACGCGCTCATCCTACAATAATTGAGTTAGAATTCTAATCGGTTCGATATTACAAAAAGTCCAACGTGGGAAGGCGTCCTGTGTCCTTGCCACTTGATGCCATCGAATACTATTTCCTTTTTTTAGTGCTTTGCAGACGATTAATGAAATTTACACAATCAAATTAAAAATATCTGTATGACTCGATGTTTAATACATAAAACCTCTTTGTACTACAAACCCGACAAAATAAATGATAATATCTTTATCAAGTTGTTGTTTGACGAATAACGTATTCATTTTAATTTCAGTTTATTAATATTTCGCGGACAGTGTAGACGTGTCACGGAAAAACTTCGAAAACAACTTTTATTTCTCTTGCAACAGACAGAATAGAGAAGAATAAAAAACATAATAATTTGTGCAATTAAATGGTGGTTAGTTAACTAAAATATACAAGAAAAGATTACAATGAATCCTGGATACTTTTCAGGAAGGAAAAAAGTGGAAAGTAAGTTGTAATTTATTATTATTTTACATTAAACAGTCGTGGTGGCCTGGCGGTTCATGACCGGATTTGCATGCTCGTGGTTGCAGGTTCAAATACAGGCAAGTACCAATGTAACTTTTTCAAAGTTATATGTACTTTCTTAATCATTCTAAGACATCACAGACAAGAAGGAAAATATCGTGAGGAAACCTGGATTCCAAAAAAAAAACAATCTGAAATCGCCAACCCGCAATGAGCAAGCGTGGTGGTCAATGCTCAATCCTTCTCTATATGGGAAGAGGTCCGTGCCCAGCTGTGGGACGTTTATAGGCCGGTATTATTATACTAAACAATCTTTCCTATAGTGTGCCATCTAGAGTTTCTCTCCAAATTGCACCTCAATACCCAGTCCTTCACCTTCCGCATACAGTCCGACGCAGCTACCAATTAGGTATCAGGCGGTAGTTCACTTTTAGGGTTCCGTAGGTACCACAAAAGGAAGAACGGAGCCCTTATAGGATCACTTTGTTGTCCTGAGATTAGCGCGTTCAAACAAACAAACTTTTCAGCTTTATAATAATTGTAACGATTGTAAGATCCAATAGCACGATAGATTTAACTCATATTTATTTGTTAGCACGAGGAAATTGACACTTTGTTGTTATTGTCATTTTATCCTCATGTGAATTAGTTCTGGAACGAACAAATAGTTATTACTATTTTTTGTCGGGACTTAGTAATGAAAAATTGTAAGGGGGAAGAGATGTGACTGCTTAAAAAAATATTCAAAGGGGTATAATTGAAGACAAGCGATCCGCCCCGCTTTCGTACGGGTAGGAAACTTTCCGATATGCCTTTGTGTTTTTAAATAAAACAGAGTCCATGTAGTCCATAGTAGTCCATGTAGCTTTAGAAAAGTGAAAACTTTTTTTATATTTGTTTAGTAGTTTTGAATCCTATTGATTACAACCAAACTAATATTTCCTTACTGGTGCTATCTCATCTAAGTTAAGGTATGTAACCGGTTTGAGACAAATAATTATTTTTTATTTTCATTTTTTTTCTTACTTTTTTTCCAAAATAAGTAAGGTGTATGTAACAGCTTTTAACCATCCTCGAAGAGTGAGCTATCAAAGAACAAAATGTTTTTAAAATCCGTTTAGTAGTGTCAGAAGTAAGTGCAAACAAACAAACAAACAAACTCTTTAACTTCAATATGTAACATAATTTGTACTTTCAATTTGTGTGATTCCCCGAAAAATAATTATTTAAATGTCTGTCCTATGTAAGGAAACTCCCGGCCGACTTGTGTTTATTATATTTTGTTATCAAATATCATCAAGTAAGTAATAAGTTTTTGATAAGACTATTATCGAGCCGGTCACTCACATTTGTAAAAATACTCGAACAAAGTGTGTAATATTTGCGAATGATGATGCGAAGTTTCATATCATAGTTCTTTTAATACTTTCGGAATGGTGCGAAAGTTTGTGAGTTAGTTTGTGACTAGACTAACCGGCAGACACAAAAACATCTAGCTATCAAGTGTATTTTTGTTAACTAATCATGTTGTTAATCTATACTTCTTATCAATTCTGATATAAAAAAAGTTAAGATTTTTAGTTGTGTATGTTTTCTTAATCTTTCTTGTTTGGTATTGTCGTGGTGGTCTAGCAGTTTTATGACCGGATTCGTTTGCACATGGCTGCAGGTTCGAACCCAGGCCAATGTGACATTTTCAAAGTATATGTACTTTCTTAATCATTCTTAGACATCATTGACAAACGGTAAAGGAAGGCATCGTGAGGAAACCTGGATTCCAAAAAATTTAATCTGAAATCGCCAACCCGCAATGAGCAAGTGTGGTGATCAATGCTCATTCCTTATCTATACGGGAAGAGGCCTATGCCCAGCAGTGGGACGTTTATAGGCCGGTATTATGTATTATTATTATTTAATATTTTGTATCATATTAGCTCAAATTAAACTGCACTGATTTCAAAAATTCTTTCACAATTAGTATCTACACTAATATTGTAAAGCTGAAGAGTTTGTTTGTTTGTTTGAACGCGCTAATCTCAGGAAGTACTGGTCCGATTTGAATAATTCTTATATATAGATAACCGACGCCCGACGCGGGCGGAGCCGGGAGTAAAGCTAGTTTTACATAATCCCTGAGAAACAGGCTATTTCTTACCAAATAAAAAACTTACAAATTGTGTAAAAGTAAGTTTCAACATATTTAACATGGAACGACTGCTTATCTGACTTCCCTAACCTAAATTACTGGGTAACATAGTTTGCCATAGTATGCTGGTTATCAGAATTGTAATGACTGAACAACTGTAGAATCATCGTATAAAAGCTGGGTCCAAACGGTAAGCGTGGAGGGCTCTCGTAATGATTATAAATAGCCACCCATCCAGGGACTAACCGCGGCGAGCGGGGATTAACCTTTATTAACAGTCAAACCAACCAAAATATCAGGCACACTTAAATTGGCCACCGAGGTAGATAATGATATTCTCTTTTTCTTTTAGATGTATACCCGACTGCTAAAGTGTTTAGCGAGGCATCGAACCTACTGCCACCTCTTGAGCCACCCCCACCTGTAGAACCAGGAGACTCGGTGCCTGCAATCGGACATCAAAAAGGACTTGTGCATTACATCCCCAAAAGTACAAAGTCCCAAAAATCATCGTATTCTAGTACAAGCGTAATAAAAAAAATATGTTAAGATTTTTTAATAAAGTTATTTTTTGTGTACAGTAACCATTGCGTACTAAGAAAGCGTACATTATTATTTTTAAGTTTACAGCAAGCAATAGTTATTGCACATCATATAAAGGCAATAATGTGTCTAAATCTCTCTTTGACAATATCTTAAAATTATGTTAACTACTACATGCTTAAACTATTATTGTAAAAAAGAAATAAAAATCGTAAATTAATTACGTATAACTGGTTTTATTTTAATTTTTTTTGTAATAAATCATCATTGTATATAATTATATTTTATTAATATTGAGACTGTGAGGTGTTCACAGTCTCACACTCGGTCATCTGATCCCAAATCAGGCAGTGCCTGTACATATGTACTATGGTATCCATGGACAACTGATAAACATACTTATATGTATTTCAAAATATATACAGTCACGAGCATAAATATGTCACGAGCATGTTATTCAGCGAGAAGTTTTTGTTGAAACTCAAAAATATATAGGTACATGATTTGAGAACTGTTATAATTTTATGTTGTTAAATGATTAAAAGTTGAATTGATGGTGAGTTCCTGTTAAATTATTGGTTTACAATTTCGTTATGTGTATACATATTTATGCTCGTGACTATATAGATAACAGACACAGAACAAATGATTACACAAATATTTGTCCTGGGTGGAAATCGAACCCACGATCTTTGGTTTCGCAGGGTCTCTAACAACTAGACCAACAGGCCAGTCTATGTGATGGTTACATTGTACTAGCGGCTACACCCGGTTCCGCCCGTCTGGATGTAAGTAATCGCGGTTATAGGTAGCCTTTGTCCCAGATACGATGAGATTTCAGCGTGCGATGAAAAAGTCTATGACGTTGACGGGCCTGTTGGTGACCCTGACTGCTAAGCCAGAGGTCGTGGGTTCGATTCCCACCCAGGACAAATCTTTGTGTGATGAGCACGATCATTTGTTCGGTGTCTGGGCGTTATTTATCTGTAATATGTATGTATTTAGAAATATATAAGTATGTTTATCAGTTGTCTGGTTACCATAGTACAGGCTCTGCCTAGTTTGGGATCAGATAGCCATGTGTGAGCTGTCCCAAGGTATTTATTTATTTATTATTTTATGATCACGCGATCAATCGATCGATTGATGATGATCGGTCAACCAAAAACAATATTATAGATCACACTATCAGGCTAACAAACATACCTAGCACTTTTGGGAAAATCCTTATACCTACCTAAATATACCAGACTTCTCAACCAAATTACCCAGGTCTATATTCATCGTCCTTGTCCTCATTTACAGGTACTTATCCAATACTTAAAGTCTAATATATCTGGGTAAATCTACAAAGTAAGGAATTTTTTGCGGCTCAGCCAAATTATACAAAAAAAAATGTTTCAAAGTAATTTATTGGTATGGAATACTGTTAATTTAAGCTGTTTCTAGTTGGTCACTGAAAATAATTAATAATAGAAATTATTTACACAACGAAATCTTTGTTCAAAGTGTCAAATTCTCAGGATCCTGTACTGTCCCTCGGCCAAATTCAAGTAAAAAGTACGTCGTGATTTATTCAATTTCTGTATCAAGGTCATTATGATACCCAAATTAATGAGTTAACTATTTCTTCTTGCTAGGTAGAATAATTATTATCTTATTTACCCAAAAATATATTTAAAAAATCTTGTCAACATTTTGTCCCCACGCTTTCATATCAGGATCCTGGTCGGTGTAAAATAAGCAAATACCAGCTAGGCTTTTTGTCGTGCGACGTTGCCTTTCAGTTGAGTCGATCAGACGTACGAAAGAGCCAAAGAATATCATCTAACTATTCGCACCTAGCGCGTTGTTTAGTCAGCCCGGCGCGGTCAGCAAGGGAAGTGGTGTCGTAATCAGTGAAGTTCCCAGAATCCTGGTAAGATATTTTTTTACTTAATAGTTATATAACATGAGTAATTATAGCGTTTTGATATGTAAGTTGCTGACGCAAAGGCATAGTTTTGCTTAATTTTGGTTTAATTTTATAAATTGATCAGTTTTTTTGAATATTAGACAGAAATTCTCAGGATCCTGGTCTCAGGTTCCTGTCAAATTGAAACCCAGGATACTGAGAACCATCCAGGATCCTGATAAGTTCATACTAAAACATTGTTTCTGCGTAAGATAATTTACAATTTTATTTTATTATTCTACCTATAAACATTAAACTACGTATAAAATAATATAAGAAATCATTTGAGTAGCTGTCGTAATTAAATATCTACAGATAATTAGCATTGGTACTGGTCTACTTTTAGTATTCACGTTATCTTTTAGAAACTTCGGCATAAAGCATAAAACATTAATTTTACCGATCTTAGCAGTTCCTAGTACTATTTTGATTATAGTTATTTACACTACAACTAAACTTATGCCATGCCATATAAATCTTTAATAGTCAAATAACATTGATTGTACATATATTAGTGTAAAATTACGTTGGTTGCATTGCACTATATTTTGAACACTAAATATTATATTTTGTTGTACAGAAAAAATGGCGAAACCAAATAAACAACTGACAAAAGAAGAAATATTAGAGAAAAAAAGAAAAGCTGAAAAATTAAGGTACGAAAAAATTAAGAATGATCCTCAGAAATTAGCAGCTGATTGGGCGCATGATGGATGCATTAAAGGCGATTTTACATTGTTTACATGTCCTGACTGCTCAACTGACTGTGATTACAAAATATAGCTTAAAAATAATTGTATTGAAACCGCCAGTTATTTAAATTCGCTTTTTTATTATTTTCTGTCTCTTTAAGCCTCAGACTTCATTATGTTCATGTTGTTAACTATCAGATTTTACTTAATTAAACTTAGAATAATAATACTTAATGCTCAATGATCATTTGATGACTAGAGTTCCTGTTCAAGACTGTTTAAGCATTTAATTAGTATCTAAGCCAAGCGAAAAGCTGTTTCTCGTTATTTAAGATACTGGTACTATTATAATAGTAGATTTAAGTGTCTTTAAGCCTCAGACTTCATATGTTCATGTTGTTAACTATCTTTAAGAAGATTTTACTTTATTAAACTTAGAATTATAATGCATAATGCTCAATGATCATTTGGTGTCTAGAGTTACTGTTTAAGACTGTTTAAGTATAGAATTAGTATCTAAGCCAAGCATAAAGCTATTTTTTGTTATTATTAAAAGTACTGGTACTATTAAAACTTAATTTAATAATATTAATTCTAAAATTCATGTAATACATGATAAATAAACGTTGATCTCTATAGATTTTTGTTGTTTTTCTCAGTTTCCTGGTGACCTTCTCAGTTTCCTGTGGCTTGATTTCCTTAAAATGGCCATAAATCGAAAACTATTAAATATTTTGACTGTTCCGCTCTAGATGCGCTAAAAGACGTTGTACTCTTGTTATTAGACTGAATTCCGCAACCAGAATGTTTAAAAAAATGTTGGCCGATATCAAACTCAGTTTCGTCCATAGTTTGTAGAACTACCCATCTCGCAATAACTAAGACCCTTAATGTGATTGGCCTTATGTCAAAGGATTAAGGTTCATATTGCAACTCGTTTATAACTGACGTACGGCCCCTTGGACTATTAGTTCGAATAGATATTACTATTTACCAACCACCGCAACTGATAAAATTATGTGGTTTTATGTATTGACAATAATAGTCAATCGTTTAAATTATTATTTTATTGTGTCATCATGAACACAACATTAAAGAAGGATCTAGGTAAAGGAAATACAGAATCACTCACATCAACAGGCGAAGTGTTATCTGTACGGTTAATCCGCACACGTCGCGGTTAATCCATTGATGGGTGTCCTTTATAAACATACCGAGACCCCTCCGTGCCTCGGAAAGCCGGTGGTTCCGACTGTCATACTATCTTTACCGGTCGTTAAGTCATTATAATTCTGACAACCAGTCTTAATATAGGATTCTGTTTTACTCATTCGTGGGTTGTGGAAGACAGAATGTGGAAGGCAGTCACTCCATGTAAAAAATGTTATTCAGCCAAAATGCGGTAAGACTGGTAGCAGATCCCAACATAACTTAAAAAAAAGCTAGAAAGATGGCGTTAAAAATCTAGAGTGATAATCTTCAAATATCTGTGAAAAGGTAAAAAATGCAATAACATTGCCAAAAATGGACAAATAATTAATGAAAACAGATAAAAAGTTGCTACTTTTAAGTCTGGTATTCAAGAGGCCAATTCCAACATTTCGTTTTTCTGTACTGCACTCAATAACCAATAAACCTCAAGGTTTTAGTCTTTAATTTCCAATTACTCAGTGTACCAAGGCTCTTCTATGTTCTAAAATAATTAAATGAGGCATTTTAATGGTAACCGTATACGGATATATTGGAAGGCTGCTTAATCATCCAAGGATTTTGAGGATAGGCGTGCAGGCTCTAATTATGTGACTATGGAGGTTTATGATATACTTAATCTATCTGGTCCCGCGTGTCGGCCTGTTTCCACGACTCAGTAGTTTATAACTATATACAAGGTCCAAAGAATACAGAATTATTTCAAAAGCAGTGCGTATATTCAACGAGGTAATCAGATGCATAAAACTGAACAACTTTCCCCAAGGAACAGAGGTCGAAATCTTAAAATGGATTATGAACCTTTCATACAAAGTGACAGGTCACGTGATAAGTCACGTGACCTGTCACTTTGTATGAAAGGTCTGGTAGCAGATCCCAACATAACTTAAAAATGAAAATTGAAAATCATCTTTTCATACAAACATAAGTGTTTGTATGAAAAGATGATTTTCAATTTTAAGATTTCGACCATGTTTATTAAGAAAAGTTGTTCACTTTAGAACCTGATTACCTCGTTGAATATACGCAATCCTTTTAAATTAATCTTTTATACTTAAACAGCATAGGTTGTGGAGGTCAGATAAGGAGTCGCTCCATGTAAAGTATAGTACTTATTTAGATAAAATCCGGTTAGACTGGAAGTCGACTCCAACATAGCTGGGAATAGGCTAGTCTTTATTCTTAAATTACTCTATCTATTCCTGAAAACTGCATTAAAATCTGTTGCGTAATTAGAATGATCTAAAAAAACAGCGGGAGTGACTTGGTTTAAGATTTAAAATGGTAGAAAACTGCTCATACCTTTCATAGAAATTGTCTATGGATGGTATGAATGGATGGTGCAGGTTAAGAATCGCCGAAAAGAAAGGTTTCTTCTAATTATCTTATTATCATCTAAATATCTACCTTCCAAGAATTTAGTTTGGTTGTTCGAGACAACATTTTGAGCAGGTTTTAACCTTGACGCTGACATGCCAATTCTAGAATCCGAAAATCACCAATGAAAGAAACAAAGAAAGAAATTAAAATAAGAAATACTTCAAAAGTGCGAACAAGCGTCAAAATCAAAATATATATTTTTTTTCAATTTCAAGTAGGTCTTTTAAGGCACTTTTGAAACGTAAAATGACTTAACTGGTGTGGTTCTAAATGTCAAATGTCATTCCTATGGAGATGAACCGGCAAGAAACTCCATTGCGTAGTGATAAATGCTCGTTCTTTCTCTATAATTATGAGAAGAGGCCCGTGTCTAGCAGTGGGGCATTTAAAGGCTTATATTAGTATTATTTATAACAAGTAAAATAGTTTTAGCCACAGAAAACCAGTTTCATTTTACTGCTTACCAGTGTTTGAGTCATGAAGGTCGTAACTGTACCTATATAATTAGTACGAAAGTGCAAGTTTTTTTGCTGACCATTACTTTACGTGTGACGTCTCCAGTTCGATTGCTAACTTGGTAATTTATTCGAAAAAAATAATAAAAAGAAATATTATAATTATATGTTTCAATACTTCATCTTTATTTTTACAAGTCAGAATCTTGACGCTAATACGTTAAAATCAATTGATTTATATAAGGCCTAGTTTCATATTTGGTGAACACAAAACCAACATTTGCAAAAACATGTCACTTTAAAAAAAAACAAATTATGATTAATTTCTTAATAGAAAGTGCAATGAGTTTTTTTCCATAGAGCATAGATTCCGGTCATGACCCAATGAAATCTCTTCAGCAACAGATTAATTGACAACAATTAATGGCTGACCACTACCAATTTCTCTGTGATACACAAGAAATATTCGCTCTCTTTCCATCATGTACTCATTTCAATTAAGCCTCTCGCTTCCGCAAATTTATCTTACAGAAAAAAGACGTCACTGACCTCAATACTGGCTTGGACAGTTTCACAAAGTACTAGATGTAAAGTTAGTTTTATAATTTAGACTTTATTCGCTTCCACTTAAGGTTGAATTTAGATTGTTAATAAATACTATTCTTCTATGTGTGAAGTGAACGCGGCTATCAGTTCGCAAAACGTTCAGTCGCGCATCGAACGCTGTTTTGAATGGTTATTGTTTAAATATTTAAATATTGAATGTTTCAATTTGAAATTGTGTTCTAGAACTGTGTGGTTCTTTATTTGAATTTGGATTTTGTTGCCGTTACTACCTCTCTAGTAAGTGTTTCTGTTGCAATTTATTTTCATTCTGCGCGGGAGAGCTTTTTAGTACTATTTTTGGTACTGTATGTTTTTTTGTTTTGTTTTGTTGATTCTATGCAAAAGTGTGTTATTTAATGCACTTTTGCACAATTCTTGAGTATTTGTTATACAGATAACACTTTAATCTAAAGCATAACAGGAAAAGCTATAACTTTATCGACGTAATGACACTTATGTTATTTATTATTAACTAATAACCACGTAAGCTAAACAGCTGTTGTCCCAAATTCCTTTGAAAAGGACTGACACTTATTAATTTACGATTTGATAAGTTAAATGATGGACGATCGTGGCCCATTCTTAACCATTGTGTAAACGGTTATGCTTCTGAGTCACAAGTTTAAGTTAACTCTTCGTTCGTATTTTGCTAAAAGAAAACGACCCTTTTGTGTTCACTGTTATTAATAGTACATATTACATTCCTATTTAATATAATAATTAATTAATTATATACTTTTTTAATATTTGATCTTTCGTAGGAACAGTTAACCAAATACTAGTTGAAAGATGTTGTTCTATATTATATAAAATTACTAGCTATGGCCCGCGGTTTTACTCGTGTTAGTAAGTCCCTTTCTCGAAGAACATGTGATCTATCCACAGAAATATAAATAACTATTTTATTTATCACAATTTTCTGCCTCATTCACTCACGCACTTTTCATATTAAGAGATATAAAACGAGCTTTGTCCGAATATTATGAATAAGTACAAAAAAATATATACCTAGGTACAATTTGGTGCAGTATTCGGAAGTTATCGCATACATACATTTTGGCGATTTATTTTTATTAATAAGATATTTTGATACATAGAAACTTTGTTGCTATAACATTTTAGGACAATTTTACCTGATGAGGTGGGATTGGTTCACCAAAACTGTTGTTGTTGCGACTAGGAATCAAACTAGCCTTATCATGGACGGCTAATGCTTCTTACTGTAGCCAACTTATAGCATTATAATGTGGTAAATGTTTGTTAGGTATGAAAATCAACCTTATTGCGAACACGTGTGGTTGGCTAATATAGATACATACTTCTGTAGATAATATTTAAATGTTTTCTTGTGTTCTTTTCTACTTGATCCTATTTTGTTTTTTTAATCCAGACATCAAGGTTTAGAATTCCAATTTATGTTTTAAGACAAGTTTCTTGATTTTCCTATTAATTTTTATCAAGATTATTTTAAAAAGAGTGCGTTTATTCAACGAGGTAATCAGGTGCATAAAACTGATCTACTTTTCCAAATTAACATAGGTCGAAATCTTAAAATGGAAAATGTACTTTTCATACGGTCTACAAAGTGACAGGTCACGTGACTTATGTTTGTATGAAAAGTTGATTATTAATTTTAATATTTCGAGATGTTTCTTGGGAAAAGTTGTTAGCCTCGTAGAATATAAATAAATATAACAACTAATAGTTTATAGTTCTCACTATGCTTAGGAGTAAAAGAATCCTGACAATTTTCTCTGATGTTTTACGTAAATCAGTATAGTTTATTTTAATAAACCAAAACACACTTATAAAAATAGACAGATAGATGGTAGACCAGGTATAAATTGAAAGTCATCATCAAAATTTTCTTTTGTATTCCAAATTCTGTTAATATTCTATTTCAATTCGGATGCAGTTTTTAAGCCTATCGTAAATTAAAAATAATAATCGGTAATTTGAAGGACATCGTGTTTATCGGTTATTGTTTTGTCCCACAAAGAACACACCCTACATTATGATTGAAGTCTCAAACTCGGGTAAATTTTATCGAAGTTAAATGAAATGATAACATGAGCTGATAATGTAAATTATAGAAACAGTTCAAGTGTATTACAATAATATATTTATTATATAATTATTATATAAAGATGAAAGTGTAGAGCCATTATGTTATATATGTGCTTGTACAAATAACTGACTAGCTGTTTCCCGCGAATCCACCCGCGGTATTTAATTTTTTAGTAATAAATAAGATGGCCTATGTTACTCAGGGTGAACGTATCTTTTTAATGGTGAAAGAATTTTTCAAATCGGCTCAGTAGTTTTTGAGTTTATTCATTACAAACATACACACACACAAAATAAAAATCTTTCCTCTATAGGTATAACATTAGTGAAGAAGTAGAAGCGCCAAAAGTTAAATTATCAGGTGTTAACAAAAGAAATTCTCTAAAAAAATCATCCCAGATACTCGTAATCTCAGCATTCACTTTTTTTTCTTTTAAAGCCGTTCTATTAGACGGAGTATAAAATAATAGAAACTGCACCTGCACCTTGCACGTGTAACTTGTGCTAGATTGTCTTCGAAGAGTTTGGCTGGTCTCCATCGGATTTCCCGACTGTAAATCGGTTAAGAGGACAATACTGTCCTCATTTAAAAGGTCAACTTTTAAAACAGGACTATTGATAACTATGTTTAACTGTAAATATAACTAATACAATTGTCGTGTCGCGATGTTTGTTCCCAAACTCCTCCGAAACGACTGAACAAGTTCGTATGAAATTTTGAGTGCGTGTCGGGTAGGTCTGAGAATCGGCCAACATTAATTTTTCATACCCCTAAGTGATAGGGTTGGCCCTCTCCAACGTTTGCCGGAGCTAGTAATATATAATATTCTTCTGTTAATACAATTGAATTGGGATTTTCTTAAGAGTTTTTTTAGATAACGTATTTGCGTAGATTTTACAAATAACACAGTTTGGAGCGAATTGTGATAACATTGTTTTTCGGTCAATGTGAGTAAAGTTATCTGTAGGCAACTAAAAGAAGAATAGGTTCTGTATAAAATATTGAATCTTGATCATATGCAAATCTAAAGCACGATTCTCTGGACATTCAATGTTGAACGTCAAAATCATGTCCAATATCACTTTTTGGTTTCTCTATCCCGTGTTTTAAGAGGGCGGTACTTCCCCAGGTGGGCTTCATTCGGCGCGACTAACAATATTCTTATCACTGAACACAAATTCTTCTAAGTCTTTAATGATTGGTGGGTTATCATTATTATGTAACTACATAGTCCTCAAAAACTCTTGACAACGAATTATGATATTATTATTAGATATATTTTAGTCCTGAATAGTTCTGAGTTTTTTACAGTTTTGTTGTCTGCTGATGCACAATGGACTGCAACTTTACATAGGTATATTGCAAAGTGACAATAAGTGCGTAATCATTTCTCCCCACACTCCAAACAAATTGCAAGGGCACGAATCGTACAGGAATGGTCCCAGTATTGTACTTAAATCATTTTAAAACTCCATGTGTTCACAAGGAGCTCTAAAAAGATTGCAAATGATAATAGATCATGAGAGTAAATGTCATATAACATAATATTTTCAAGTCGTTATCTTTGTGAAAGACAGACAGCTTAGATATTCGCGTATTGGGGTTACGGATAAGCTATCAGGTCTCAATGTTACAATACTATAATATTTCCAAACAAACACACATTTTAGTAGGCGAAGTTACATTAAACTTGAGGATATGGATCAAATAATAATTTGATTACAAAATTTAATAGCAAATAATAATTTATTATTCTTAATTTGTGGCAAATAATAATATTTTAAATCATTTCATTTTAAAATACATGCATGTTTTTATTAATTTAGAACTATAAATAATTAATTTTTAATTAAAATTATAATTTGTTTTGTTAAAGTCCCTAATCTAGGCAAAAGTCCTTTCGTTATAGAAGGCACGAGTATTGATCACCACACTTGCTCAATTGTAAATCAATTTGAGTTTCAATTTTGGGAACCGACTCTCAGTCAGTGGTATCTTAAAATAATTAAATAAGTAGCTACCTAAATAACTTTGAACAAGTCACATTGCTTTGAGCTATCTAGATTGAACTTGAAACATGTGCATACAAATGAGTTATTTGAACCGCTATGACACCTGCGATAACCAGTCTCAACACTCATTCAAAGCCGACTCCAAATAGTTTAGGATATTACTACGAAATACAAATATTTGATCAGAATAACCTACTTTTTCTAGAATCCATTCAACAAAGTTTAAAAATCAAGAACCCCATAGATTGCGTAAGATCGCCTATGAATCATAGTCATATATTTTGGACCCCAAAACCTTTCACCACGTCATGAGGTGAAACTTTCACTTCGATACAACTTGTTACTATATTGATGACGTGTGATTGTATCCTGGTGTTGAGTCATTCAGAACTTATGAGAGATACATAGGTAATATAAAAAATGGTTAATTTGGACTTTAGCGTCCTAAAATCATTGACCCAAAGTGAGTAATCGTGGTGATCAATAATTATTGTACAATACGGCCGATGAATCTTGGCGCGCCTGGAAAGAGATACATGACAGTTTGAGTGAGATGCCAGTACACATAAACTGTGGGTGAAAATGAGACAACAGTATCTTCTATCGCTTTTTACGCTCGCCAAGATAGACACCGTAGAGTATACTAGCTGTGGTCTGCGGTTTTACCCGTGTAAGTTCTCGTTCGCGTAAAACGTGTCTATCAGTCTTCCATCACATTCGCTTTCGTAATTATTATGAGGTTAAAAACAGTTAGTTCTTTTTTTCTTAACAGACTTGACAAAAACATTAATTATTCAATTTAACCTATTCGTCCCCGAGCGGCGACCGGTCGCCGCATTACAATAAAAAAACAATTGTGTCTCATTAGCGGTGATTAGAGAGATTAATACAGTTTTCAGATATGCGCTAAGCTTCACAATTGGACACAATTTTCGACTGCACAGGATTGCCGAGTGGTATTGGTCACCACGCTAATTTCCACTGTGCGCTACGTGCTGCGGGTTCGATCTCTGCATGGGACAAGCATTTCTGTGATCCACAGCTGCTTTTTCCAAGTCTGGGTGTTCTTTGTTTTTAAACCACGCCCGCACTAAGGAATTTAATCCTTGTGTCGCGGGGGTTTCACAAACATTCAAATCACATGCACAAAAACCCAGACTTAGAACAAGCATCTGTTAATAACTCAAATACTTGTCCCATGCGGGGATCGAACCCGCAGCACGTCGCGCACAGTCGTAATTAGCGTGGTGAGCTATACCACTCGGCTATCCGTGCAGTATTATTCTTATTTAGGACGGATATTCCATATTATACAAACTAATCTCTTAAAACAGTAACAAAATTACATTGTTCATCAAATTGATCACATGCTTATTATATTGCATATACAATATGACTTACAATTACTAAAAATAATCTGCATTACATTGTCTTCCAATTTGTTTCATAGCCACATCCGCTGTTATTTAAAATCAAACCATTCTTTGGTACCAAATAATCTTTAGTTATGATATAACTTATTGTTTACTACACTCGTAACATAAGCATTTAGGTTATCACGAGGGGTTAACAAGAATACTAGTAATATGCAACCTAATTAACCTACAAAAATAATAATAATTAATCAAATAAAATTACAAATAAAAAAATGATTTTTTTTCTATTATGCTTAGTTTTGTTTAATTAGTTTAGTATTAGGTGTGTATATAGTTAAGTTGGAAATATTTATTACTAGCTTCTGCCCGCGACTTCGTCTGCGTAGACTTCAGAAATGGGTCCAAAAAGAAATGAAAACTGGAATATTTCAGTAATAGAGAAAAATACCTAATTTCAAAGCTGTCTTAGCCCACGGCTTAGCTAGTAAACAATTTTCGATTTTCCCTCTGGAACTACTTAAGGAGTCGGGATAAAAAGTTAAGCCTATGTTCCTTTCCATAGGTACCAAAGTTCAAATTTGTTCAGCTGTTTTTGCGTGATTGAGTAACAAACATCCAAAAACCCACACTTTCACATTTATAATATTAGTTGGATTATTTATTTTATATATCATATTCTCTTTTCCTTAACAAATAAAGTGTCAAAAAAATATCACAAATATTATCAACCTTGTGTTATGATGTATATTCCTTATATGTAATTAATAATTGTTAATTTTATTTTCCTTATGGACTTCCACTTACATATAAGGAATATACAAAAACTCATGGCTATCCTGTATTTGCCTATTGTTAAAAATAGATTTTTGATGTTCAATAAAACTATTTTAGAGTAAGATATATGGAGCTATGGCCTCAAATAAGTAAAATCATATTTTAGCTAATGAATTTATTTAACAAACCATTTAATATGCAATGACTGCACGGATAGCCGAGTGGTATAGGTCACCACGCTGATTACCACTGTGCGCGACGTGCTGCGGGTTCGATCCCCGCATGAGACAAGCATTTGTGTGATCCACAAATGCTTGTTCCAAGTCTGGGTGTTCTTTGTGCATGTGATTTGAATGTTTGTGAAACCCCCGCGACACAAGGATTAAATTCGTTAGTGCGGGAGTCGTTTTTTTTAAAAAGATAAAAAAAGATAAAAAAAGATAAAAAGAATATTTTTTAGTAGTTTAGTACGCCTCTTCGTGATAAAACAGCCATTATACCCTGGCTCTGCTTGCTGTCATTATGTAAGCAACATTCTTTAATAGGTAGAAGTATAGCATAGTTACATCTATCTATAAACACAAAAGCGCTTTTGAATCACTCTATCAATTGCTGAAAACTGCATGAAAATCTTTTGCGTAATTTAGCGCGACTTTGTTTTTTACTATGTTACGATGCTCTAGTAGACAGACTGAAAACATACACAAACAGATGTATTGGTCCAAAATAATCACTTAAACCATTGTCACACAAATCGCCTACCAAGAAAGGCAATGTTGTTGTTTCAAACAGACAGACAGATAATTAAAATACAATGCAGCACTGACTAGAAGTATTTGCTAACACATCAAAATAAATCTGATCACGTATCGTTTATTTCCAATTGTGATTGTACTCAGAAGTTGCATTCTTGGGCGTCCATTTGCAAATCAATTGGGTTGGATAATACGGAAAATGTTTTCTAAGTTAAGTGCAGGTATTTGATTGTGTCAGCACGTATGTCCGACGTAGCGGTATCAGAGAATTAAATAAAAAATCACAATGCTTTTTTGTCGTACAGAGTTTACTTGGACATTATGAAACTGATGACACTATTGCTAGGTTTTCGTGTAAGTGAATAGCTTTGTGAATATCTTATCGTTAAAACTTGGATAGTTTTATTTTAAAAGAAAAATTTGTAATACCGTGTTTCCCAGTTTTGTTTATAGGTTACTAATAATTTGGGTCGCACATTACTTATTAGTTTTCTTGTTAAACCCCCGTGGTAAGCTAAATCACGTAATCGCAAGTGTTAGGAATGAGTTCAAGTCTTTGGTAGTGCAATGGCTGGGATTCAAACCCACGACGACATGATAGCAAGTCGAATTCCCTAGCCATTAGGCTACCGCCGGTTAAAAATGTGTTGTGGAGGTCAGATATGCAGTCGCTCTAAGTAAAATATGGTATTCAGCTAAATCTGGTAAGCTTGGAAGTCCACCCCAACATAATTTTAGAAAAGGCTTGTCAGATAATTATTAAATCCATCTGTCTAGATCCACTATCTATTTCTGTTATTGAGGAAATCAAATTTTTAGAACTCCACACGATATTACCGTTTTTTCAAGTGTAGTTTCTTTGAAGTAAAATTGTCGAATGTCTTCAAACTAAAACAAAAACTAAACCAAATCAAAAATTAGTTACTTTTAGTTCTTTGAATTAAACAAAACACATGCAAACATGAACAACATGAGTCATTAATCAGATAATTATATTTCAAAAATGGCGTTTAAGATATTTGGATGATAAAAAAATATTTTCCGTTTTACAAAGATCCGACGATACGATACCGGAGTCAAATGATTATGAACTAATAGACTTATAATGTTACACCATACAATTTATTGACTGACGAGTTATTTTTGTCGGTTTCAAAATAAGTACCTACATAGTTCGAACTCTTTAAAAGTCCATTGAAATATAGATTGATGAAAAACAGTTATAAAATTTAAGGTTTTTTTACCCCCAAAATTTTTTTTTAGAATAATATAGAATATATAGCACAATGTCAAAGATTGCAATTTTTTGTATGAGATTACCACGCCATCGTTCGTGGCAGGACTGGGAAAATAACCCTGTTAAAGAAACAGATAAATATACAACTTATAAGTTTGATTTTTGTTGCAATTTGAGACAGTGTTTATTCTAAGTAACAAATAAAAAACTGCAATCCGGAATGCAGTTGATTCATATCCAGTCCGCATTCAACAATGACTCATTTACCCTCAAAATTGGATCTAATTTCTCCGAAATTGTTTTTACGGGACTTTTTGGGCCCTTTTCTTTGAATAAAGACAAAGGATGTGCCGACTGGTTCACTAAACAGGTAGAAAGTGAACTTAATTAGTTGAGTCATTAGGTTCAGTTATGATTAACAAGTATGTACTTAGAATATTTGAAGAGTGTAGTTCCTTTTAAAATACTATTAAAGATGATTGTAGTTGTAATGTATGCCGCGTTTGCAATAAGTATTTACTAACTACCTACCAGCGAATGCGTGACTATCTGCCCCAAATTTAGCGCAAGAAACAATATTGGTTAATAAATAATTGCACGTGTTTTACTGGGCTAAGACTTTTTTTAAAGTTTACTAGCATTGTGGGCGCACATTACAAGACGTAGTTTTGTGAATCCCTCGTGGTAAGGTAATTATATGCTTGTGATACTAGTGGGTTACGTCGATAGTGCAATGGGTGGATTTGAACCCGCGAATGATCACAAGTCCGACGCGTTTTTGGCTGCCGCTTACATTTTTTATTAAAACTATAATTAAACTTGCCACGTTGTCCCTATTTCATAACAATTGTCGGGAATAGAAGTTATGCACTTGGTTGCAGGTTCGAACCCAGACAAGTACCTACCAATGTGACTTTTTCAAAGATATAATTATGTTCTTCTTTAATTATTCCAAGACACCATTGACTAACGGTGAAGGAAAACATCGTGAGGAAACATGAATTCCAAAAATTTGAATCTGAAATCGCAATGAGCAAGGGTGGTGATCAATGCTCATTCCTTCTCTATAATAATATGGGAAGAGGCCTATGCCTTATAAGAAATGGAACATTTATAGGCCGGTATTATTATACAACAATTGACACAGTCAACATAAAACATCCTCCTTTTTTAGGTCCGTAGGTTTTCAGAATTCGGGGATTTCTTTAAAAAAATTTAAGTCTCAATACTCGAATATAAAACTCAACGCCACTATACACTTTAAAACGTGTAAATTACACAACAAACTACTTTAGAAAACGGAATTAAAATCCAGGTCAGCAGATCCTTAGGTCAACTGACACATCGGTATGCGGCATCAAATACCACCTACATTAACCAACAGTTATAGACAACAACTTAAAAAGGATAACGGAACTACTTACTGTTAACTTTTCAAGTCACAGTATTTGGTACTTCAATAGTTTGATATAGATAACGTCTTTATCTCAAAGTGATAAGGTAGGTTTTGCTAGTGCTAGTTTATTGTGTGTGGGTCCACCTACGTTTGATTTTTTAAGGTTGATTGATAACCTGTAACTGTCATTGTTTTAAGGTTTTTATGTCAAAAATAGATGGATAATGAAGAAAAGAAAGTAACCTAATTTAATTTTTTTTTTTCAAACGAAGATTGTCTCTATATGTTAGGCAAATTTCTTGTAATAATCTTGTTTCACCAAATATGGACACAGACATTTTTTTGTGACGACAATGTGTCACGCATCCCACTTAATCAGTTCACAAAGACTTCAACATAAAGTTAAAAATAAGCCGTCAATGGCATTAGTAACAAAAATACTGAAAGCGTTGCTCCACTGCGGCGTATATGAATTCTAAGCCCTTATAGCTGCATATGAGTCTTCTTTGTTTTATGCGTAGCGTATCCGTGGGTGTAGTGGATGTTTTCACTACCATCCTTCTTATCCTACTTAATTATTATACATGTGAAAGTGTGGATAAACAAAATTACTCAATCACGCAAAAACGGCTCAATGGATTTGGATGAAATTTGGCATGCATAGGCTACATGCATGCCAAATTTCATCCAAATCCATTGACATGGAAAAGAACATAGGCTACCTTATATCCCGATTCCTTAAGTAGTTCCCGTGGGAAAATTTAAAATTGTTTCCGAGCTAAGCCGTGGCTTTGAAATTTGCTATTTTAATTCATTTTTCATGTTTTATTCCAAATTTTATTCCATTTTCATTACTTTCACATTTTTCATTTCTATTTGGACCCAATTCTGAAGTCCACGCAGGCGAAGTCGCAGGCAGAAGCTAGTTATCATATAAGGCGAAGCTACACACGTGCAAAGCGTCTCTATAAATATTTTTTTAATCTTTCCAGCAATTTGTGTCGCTCATTACTAACATTCTTTTCAACCCGTCGTGCTTAGCTAAATGTTTGTGTTACAAATGGGATCACATCGATGTGTAATTAGTGGGTATCGAACCGACAACCACATGATCGCAAGTCCAACGCCTTAGCCATTAGACTATCGGCGCTTCACATACACCATTGCAAGACATAAGACGTCTAAACAAAAGACAAGTGAGCATCACCAAAGAATCAAAAACACAACGAGAGAATATTGTAAATACATGTAGTACGTTGTACGTACAGTGTAAAGTGACGTCACAATACTCAAAAACCACTTCCTGAGTGACCGATAACAATTATCATTAGTAAATAATGTCTAGGTTACTATTTTAACCTTGAACTAATAACTTCAGAACATATTTTACCTAATTAGTAATTTCTCATTTAATTGGTAATTGATTTATAATTAGCAGCCTTCGTTTTCTCTTATTGAAAACTAATTTGATTACTTTGTTGTTAAAACATTTTTGTTGTTGTGTGTTTCTGCTAATTATCTATAACCAATGTTAGTATTGTTTTTAAGTGATTTCGAAAGCATAGTAAATAGTGTGACTCAATAATTTATTTATTTATAATAAGAAAACCAACAGCTATACAAAATGTGTTACCTAATTTAAATACTTATTTATTTTTCTTTATTAAATAAGTGTAGGTATATAGATATAATATTATGTTACTATTCTCTCGTTATAAGAAGAATGGCGAGCAGTGGGTCAGTTTTTGGCTGATTTTATAATATACTAGCTTTTGCTTGCGGCTACGCCCGCGTGGGCTTCGGTTATCGTGACAAATTATAGCCTATATATATATAGCCTTATATAGCCTATATAGCCTTCCTAAATATGTGGGTGGGCTATGTAAAAATGAAAAAAAAAAACAAATCGACCTATATTCCTTGGGGAAAGTGGTTCAGTTTTATGCACCTGATTACCTCGTAGAATATACGCACTCCTTATAAATGGATCCTAAAAAACTTGTTGAACAAATCTTAAATCAACAAGATACAAATAAAATGGTACTTTCCTTGTTACAATTTTTCATAAATTTACCTTCAATTGATAATGCTAGCTATTGTACCAACAACATAACGGTACAGGAAAATTCGATGGTCAATATAAAAAAGATAGGTACCTCGTTTAAAGTGTTCGGAGAATAATCAGTCAACATTCACTGGAATCCAGTGTTTCCTCAGTTTAGCTATGATTCATGTAATTGAGGTCAGGTTGTTGACCCTACCTCTGAGGTGTAGGTATGTTTTTAGGTGATAATTGTATGTTATATAACTTTGTGATTATCGATCCTGAGCGGTACTGGCACTAACCGACAATGTTTATTTTTCTTTTTTTTTAAGTACGACGCCCCCTTTAATTAATTTAATCCTTGTGTCGCGGGGAGATTCATAAACATTCAAATCACTTGCACAAAGAACACTCAGACTTGGAACAAGCATTTGTGGATCACACAAATGTTTGTCCCATGCGGGGATCGAACCCGCAGCACGTCGCGCACAGTGGTAATTAGCGTGGTGACCGTAAGGTATGATAAAAATATATATAAGGAGTGGATAAAAAATCGTTTCTACTGTTGTATTTAATTACAAAAATGATGCATATGTGAGAAGCTGCCTACTATTATTATTAAATCATTAATTCAAGTTTACATTCATATAATGGTTAGTAACAATATTAACTTAAGATTATGTTAGTATAATTATAAAAAATCACAATCAAATCATACAAAATGAAACAAATGGGAGAATTACATACAAAATCAAAATCAAAATCAAAAAGTTTTTATTTCTTATAAACCTCAAGAAGGCGCTCAAGAAACGTTATATGCTACTCTACTGATTCTAGTTGCTCGGTTCCAAAGTGTCCTTCCCATGGAGAAGAACCGGCAAGAAACTCCATAGGTCACTCTTTTAAAAAAAAAAAATTTTTACAATATTAGACACTGATATGCGTCAAAGGCGCAAGGTAGCCTGCGGTTATGGAAGACATAAAAATGACATCTCCGGCGTTGGAAGACATGCTAAGCATTCAATGGCTAATTTTGAAAATCTACGCTGTTGACGCATTTACAAAAACAAAGCATAGTTAACACAATGTAATAATAAAAAGGAAATAAGAATAATAGTATAAACAAAATTACCACTATAAATTTTACATACAATACTATATGTAGTCGCAAAAAAAAAAAAAACAAAAGGAAAAAATAGAAACCCTAACAGTAATGTCAAGGCATGTCAAGTGCCTTCTAGAAATACAGGCGGCAAAGGAATCGCAATTAAACAATACAAATAAAAGCAAGTTTCGCGAACCGCCAGGGAGGCCACATGTGCAGATGTTAAACAACCCACGCCTTTTTGTCCTCCACGTAGTCTTTAACTTTATAATATGCTTTTTTCAAAAGGATTGATTTGACACACGTTTTGAATTTCTTACCAGGTAGGTTAGTAATATCTTCTGGTATCTTATTGTAAAAGCGAATTGAATTCCCTAAGAATGATTTTGAGTTCGTTTTAGTAAGCCTAAATTTGGGAACAACTATTTTATTTTTATTTCTAGTATTTATATTGTGATGATCACTATTAATGCTGAAACTAAGGAGGTTTTTACGCACATACATGATATTTTCCAAAATGTATTGAGATGCCAGTGTAAGAATACTAATTTCTTTAAAAGTTTCTCTTAACGAATCACGTGGGCCCATGCTGTATATTGCGCGAATTGCCCGTTTCTGTAGAATGAAGATGGAGTCTACATCGGCCGCGGACCCCCACAAGAGAATACCGTAAGACATCAAGCTATGAAAATACGCGTAATAAACTAATCTAGCAGTGGGAATGTCAGTAAGTTGCCTAATTTTTCTGACCGCGAATGCAGCCGAACTTAACCTACTCGACAGTGCTGCTACATACAGGCCGGTATTGAAAGGAAATCTATAAATTTTTACCTATTTTATCAAAAATTTGGTGGAATATGAGCGTAGCGATATTGATATAGACTTGTCTTTCTATAACATCTTTCTCTAAAAAAAAATATTATGAATAAACGAATAGTAAAAAAATAAGAAAATTTTATCAAATAAACTAATTTGAGTTTCTAAAAATTCTGTGCCCAACGCCTGCCAATCTCCAAACCGAATTAAAGAGACAAGCTCTAAGAAAGTGAGAAATAAAAAAAAGGGAATTTATAACCGGGCCTTAACTTTAACTAACACGAATTAATCTTTAAATCCACATTTATTTCGTTCCCCCTCATTAGTTAGGGAAAAAAATAATTTAATTCGCCAATAGGCCCTCCCTGTACACCCCATCAGACAATCACTAATTACCCTCCGAGTAAGCTATACAAATCGCCGAAAATGTTTACTAATTTACAAAAAAGGCGAAAAAAATTTTTTTTTTCACTCGCCAAATGAACTTATTTAGCTCAAGAGGGATTTAATAAAGATTTTTCACGGGTTCTCTCTTCGACGAAGTTTTTAGGGGTCCGTGATGTGTGTGTTAAAACGCTTTCGTTATAATGTACGTTTATTTTTAATTGAATTGGATCCGTCAAAATGATAGTGCATTTTACGATCTGTTTTAAAAAAATAGTATTTGTATAGTTTTTTTAATTATCAATATCTTTTACCCGCAGCTCTGCCCACGTGTAAGTAGTTTTTTACAAATAGTGTCCAAATAGATAGTAGTAGAGTTAATTAAACCCATACCAAATTTTATTAATATTGATTGCCCTTGTGAGAACTGGCCTACTTTCGCGTTTAAATCATCATAGTTCATTTAAATGATCCATTGTAAAACTATATATTTTTTTAAAGAGTAACCTATGGAGTTTCTTGCCGGTTCTTCTCCATAGGAATGACACTTTGGAACCGCGCACCTAGAGTCATTTAGTTTTAAAGTTAATGTTTCTAAAGCGCCTATTTTAGGTTTAATAGAAATAAAAACATTTGAATTTAATTTGAAATAGGATAATGCATTATATTATTTTTATACGGAACCCTTCCCGAATAAGCGACTCTATCAACGTTTCTTCCGGCGACTTTTTTTCACTGACGACTAATCTCAACGATATTTCTCGCGTCGGAGATTGAATTAGTGCACAAACGCACCTCGTTTCGATGAGAAAATACAATTAAATAACTTCTGTCAACAAAAACGAATAAATTTACGTGTTTTTGTATCTGTACCATTTTTTTTTTCATTGACAGTTATACTGTTGTAACATGTAACTCAACGTTTTAAAGATCTATATCTTTATCATCAAAACTAGCTTTTGCTCGCAGTTATTGTTGCAAATTATAGCCTATAGCCTTCCTCAATAAGTGGGCTATCTGATAGTGAAATAATTTTTCAAATCGCACCAGTAAGTAGTTCCTGAGATTAGCGCGTTCAAACAAACAAACGAACTCTTCAGCTTTATATATTAGTATCTAATTTTGTAGGTTCATGACAAATGACAACAGCAAATAATTTTCTCTTTTGTAAGTCAAAAAAATCTCTAACATTTTGAAAAAAATACACAGGTAGAGTCATCACTTCTTTGTATTGTAATTTTCTTAAATGTATATATGGGTTTCGTCTAGAATTCGTACTTATAACTCTACAGCTCGGATTCAACATATTTTTCTGGGCCACATATTACAATAATTATTATTATTCTGGTTACAAACAATACCCATGTAATACTGATAATATCTATAAAGAAATTGTTAAATAATCATCGGCTTTTCTCCATTAAAACTTAAAAAATCCACGATAAAAGAATCTCAATCTCTTACTTATAGTTTAATCTCAAAACAACAACAGAAAGAGTACAATAAAAATCTTAGCCATTTTTAATTCCAGCAACATTAGGAGACAAGAAAGTACCACCTTCCACGTAGACCAATGATCTTAAATTAACGTCGCGAGGGGGTCTAATCGACCATTTTTTTCCCGCCTGATTACGAAAGGCTAATATTGAACCCCCTCCATTCGCTCAAACAAATGTTAACCCTTTATTCGCGCTTTCCCCTTTCGAAAAAAAAGCCCATAAAATATATCTAATTAAAAAATATCCGCGTCTAAGGCCTGACGCTCATAAAGAATGTCAATTAAGCCTGCGACGTTTTTTTTTCTTTTGGTGAGTATAATTTTTTTTTTCGTAATAATTTCTGTCGTTCCGCGGCCGGCAAGGGTTAAGATAGCGAAATTAGTATCGGTATGAAATATTGAGTAATTTAATATTTGTAGGTGGGTGCCTATTCCGACCCTTTTTCTGTTTGATGTTCGTATTTTTTTAATCAAGATTAACAATGGGGAGGGTTAAATTATATATTATTTTATATTTTTAATTCGAGGCATGTGCTATTTATTGTACCTACTTTGAAAGACAGACTGTTTTACATAAACTTTGCTTCTCATACACTTGGTAGGTAGGTATATACCTACTCAATACTCAATTTTGCATACCACCTTAAGAAAGATGATTTAACAATTTTTCTTGGCTCTTGGCTCGTCCAATAAGTAAGATATATAGATATGAGGGGCTCAAGGCTAAGTGTAAGCCGCAGGTTTGACCGATAATAGAGGTTAAGCCGCCCTCGCCGCGGTTGGTCCGTGGATGGGTGACCATTATTTTGTAAACTTACCGAGACCCCTCTGTGCCTCGGGAAGCTTGTTATGCCGTCGGTCCAGACTGTCTGAATACATCCGATCTTTGACAGTCGTTCATTCGTTACAATTCTGAACACCAGTCTTAATATACGATACTGTGTCGCCCTGTAAAATGTGTTGTGGATGTCAGATAGGCAGACGCTTTACGTAAAATACGGTAATCAGGTTAATGCGGTAAGACTGGAAGCCAACTCCAACATAGCTTGGAAAAAGGGTAAACAGATGATAATTATTATTATAGATATGATATAAATATTCAACTAATAAAAGAACAACTACAATAAACGTAACAACTAAAAATGTAATGTAATAGGTAGTTTTAATTTACTATCCTTGAATTTTATTCTCGATTCTTGTGCCACGCAATTGAATTATTTTCGGTCATTGACACGAGATGAGGAAAAACAACGCGAATCTTAATGTCAGGGTTACACCATCATAATTGTAAAAATTATGCCATAGTTATAAGACAGTGGTATAACTAGATTTACCAAGAATAAAAAAAAATAGTGTAGGTATTGCGAAGAAGGTAGGTTGTATTGCGAAAAAGGATTTAATTTGAATCAGTAGTTTCTATTTTTATCCTGCGTGGTAGGTGTGCGACATCTGATTATGAACTTAATTAACAATTGGTTAGTTAAAAGTCCGTTAATTGGTACCGTTTTTTACCTCTGACCTCCACAACCCATTTTACTGGGTAACAGAGTAACACATTATCCCCTAGTAAGGCCCAGTTTTTTGATCCCTAGTTAACTTAACCAATAGCTAAATATGCTAACGAAAGGTTTCAAATTTTGGTAAAACGCGTTTTGTTTGTCTATCAAAGAGTCAACTAAGACGGAGAGTTAATTATTTAACCATTTTTTATAAGAAAAATTTATGAATAAACATGTTTTTTTATTTGAAACCATTAGTTAGGATATTTAACCATTGGTTGAGTTAACTAGGGATAAAAAACTGGGCCTATGACTGGTTGTCGGAATTATAATGACTTAACGACAGTCAAAGATCAGTGTATGACAGTCGGAACCTACGGCATAACATTCTATCCGATGCTTATTGATTGACGGACCTGTTTTTCTAGCCGTTAGTGATCCTGACTGCTAAGCCGGAGCTCGTGGCTTTGATTCCCAGAACAAATCTTTGTGTGATGAGCACGATCATTTGTTCTGTTTGTTTGGTGTTATTTATCTATAATATGTATATATTTAGAAATATATAAGTATGTTTATCGGTTGTATGGTTACCATAGCACAGGCTTTGACTAGTTTGGGATCAGATGGCCTAGTGTGTGAGCTGTCCCAAGATATTTATTTATTATTTATTTATCCACGTCCTTCTATTTAAAAGGAGAAACAGGGGGCCTACTCTGAAATGTTAAATCCGAAGTATCGGCCGATGTTTCGGTCGTTTCCTACTCCGAAGTACATTATTTTTCGTTCGGTCGGTTCAATCCGTCCGAACTTATAATTAAATAACCATATAAGTAAGTATATATCGCCATCGTACGATCGCAACAATACGGTGCGAAGACGGCGACGCTAGAGTTGGTTGAAATTAAGTATTTTTCCTGTTTTTTTCACAATAATGTTTGTTTACTTTGGTTTACTTGTCATCCTTTGACTTTTTATTTTCTTTTTCTTTAGTATAAAACTATAGTCTTTGATTTGGACAATCGGCAAAAGGAGTCTGAATATCAAGAAATATTAAGATTTATTGCGAAATAACACTTAACCATACAAATAAATACTGAATTTAAAGCAAGGATTAATTATATTGATTTTTAAATTAATTTTACGTTGTAATTTATTAGTTAAATTCTATCGAAATGAATATTAATTCCCAATACAAGCATATCGACAAACGGTTCAACTCTAGCACTGTATTTCGTTCGGTCTGACACTCTTCCGAATATTTACTATGGTTCCGACCGAACTTATCTAATCCGAACTTTCTTCGTAGTAGGGTACATAAGCAATGTTCGGTCGTGTTTCGGTCGGTCCCGAAGTATCGGATATCGAATTTCAGAGTAGGCCCCCTGAAGTATATAATTACTGTACAGAAGTGAAGAAATTCCGAAATTATTGTAGACATCTCGTCTCCAAATGTTTACGTGTATAAGTTTATTAGTGTGCACTTAAAAACAAAGATAGTCATGAAAACACTTTCAGCATGGAGTAAGTCACTTAAGTATCTTATCTCATATATGATACAATCGTTTTCATTATCACCTGATAACATTTATTTTGATAAATTATTGACTACTAACTAATAAAAATATAACACAGTACAATAGATAGGATTATGATGTCATATTTGAAGGGTGAGAACTAGCTTCAAGATAAGGCATCTCTGAAGTCTAATAAATCATTTTTTTTCTAGAAAATGAAATAACTTGTTTTATTTACGTACAGAAGTTTAAAGCTACCTGGCTATATTTTCCATGTCAAGTACACAGAGTAACCTGAAACTACTTTTGTAGGAGAAAATAATTATATTTTTGTTTTTAAAGATTACGAGGAATGTCTAACCATGCTAGTAATTAAAAGATAATCATTAAAGCAGTTCCTGTTTCGCGAAGATCATAGTATTACATGTCACACAAAACGTAGTCTGCTCAAATATACCACTTACCAACACGGTAAGTGATAATAATTAAATAAAATTTGAACAAAATTGGGTATGAAAGAAGTTAACACCCTGGATTGTTACATAGATAGGCTATATTCTGACAAAATAAGATATTTGTTAAACCGCGAGTAGCTCCGAGGGGCGCAGCTAGTATTTTTAAAACGACTCTAAGTTAACTAGATAGTAATAAAGAATTATCTAATTCACAAACTGCATAAATTCAGAACAATCAAACATCTCAGTTGCGATTCACAAACATGCATCGTTCGTTAGTTGATAAACAAAATGGCTGTCACCGATGGTAGGTGGGTAAATAAATAAATACATAGCGCTGCATCTGGGATGAACAATGTGGTGGGTGGGTTTGAAACTTGGGGATAAGACCATGGGACTTATTGCATAAGAAAAATCGTTTTAGATTTTTTCTATACTGAACTGCTCAAACTGATAGTCAGCTGTTTTTGAAATAACATTTAAACGAAAGTTCCGAAGTAAAGATAAGCCAAATTGTATCTCTATTTTATATTGACTACTACGGTTCAGTAATTGTTAATGAAGCACTGTGTTTTTTGACTAGTTTGGGTCAATATTTAACTCAGTCTCATCCACGGCGTAGGGTCTTGATGATTTTCCCTTCCAAAAACGTGCAATCTTATGTCCAAAATAAATTACTGAAATGAACGAAATGACTGAAATTAACGAAATGAACGAAAAGACCGAAATGAAATGACACTTACATTTTATTAAATGTTTACAGGAAATATTGCATACTATGAAATTCTGTGTTTCCTAAACTCTGTCTTTTCCCAATAAATTTTGCAACAATATGACATGCAGAAAATTATTGCAATAAATGTATTCGTAAGGGTCGTCCACACTAGTCCCAACTGCAGCGTGTTTCTCTAACTATGGCGAACTTTCAGCACGCCGTGTTTGGTGTGAACACGTCGTTCCGATATAGTTGCTATCTTACATAAATACACTACCTACTACCCACTACCTACTACCGTATCTACTACCCACAATACATTGTATCTCAGTTGAGTTGTCGCTGTTTAAATTGCTTTACAATCTCACATACTCAACGTTTATTAATATCAGTAGGTGATATTAATAAAAGTATTTCTTACAACACAGTTATTCATTCATATTAAAAATCATTATTTACTTGAAAATGACTAAGCGGAAAATATAAAATGATATTAGTAGTATATATATACACTCAAAGATATTACAGACTGCTAAGCCAGAGGTCGTGGGTTCGATTCCCACTTAGGACAAATGCTCGTGTGCTCTATCATTTGTTCTGTGTCTGGGCGTAATTTTTATATAATATGTATGTATTTATAAATATATAAGTATGTTTATCAGTTGTCTGGTTGCCATAGCAAAGGCTATACCTAGTTTGGGATCAGATGGCTGTGTTCATGATCCGATTTCATGGTACACAAAGATTTTTCCTGGGTGGGAATCAAACCCATGACCTCCGGCTTCACTAACCACTGGACCAACAAGCCTGTAATAAATAAATTTTACTGTTCTGTTCTTAACGCTATCTTAGATTCTCATAGGTATTTTTTTTTTTTTTTATTACCAATTTCATGTTTCGAAGTACATAGTTATTTTGCCTGAATCATGTGTATTTTACAGATTGAATTTATTTTTTCCTTAATAAACGTCTAGTGTAATAAAGTCACCTCGAAATTGTTCAAAATATTAATATAAATAGACCCGGAAATTAAAATATAATGCTATAAGCACCGTGTCATATAAAAATCTATTGATTTCAACTGTAGCGCATCTAATACGATCTTCAATCCATTTTTAGGTATTCTTATGTAACCTCTTATACAAGGAAAACTTTTTTAAATGTAATAAAACAAATCAATGATCCAAATGGGTAGAAAAAGTATATAAACGTATCCAGTTTTTCTATAGGAAGTACTTATCAAACATTTTTATTTCCTATATCAACTAAGTAATACAAAAAAAATGTATTGCCTTCCAAATGGTACTTCCCAGGACTTTTTTCAAAAAAGGTATTTGTTGTACAAAACAGATACGTTAAAAAAAAAACTATTTGATTCCTATTTTATATCCCAGTGCTGGACAAACGCCTCTCCTTTCGTCTATTCAAACCTTGTCTTTTGTACGTTTGTCGTGTCCAGTAGTTTTTGAGATTAGCGCGCTCAAGCAAACAAAGTCTTCAGCTTTATCATATTATGTTTTTTTTAATAAATTTTATAACAGAAAGAGCCTTTCTAATCCCTGTTAACGAGCAAGCATAATCGGTAAAGAGCTACGGAAAGTAAAAGCTTTGAAGGATGAAATTAAAACCAATCGGTTGTTTCATATTCAAAGGATGCCATCAAAGGGACGTCAAAGATAATCAATTTTACAAATATCCCCCCCCCCACCCTTAGCGTACGTCTTTTTCTTTTCCTATGAAATAAATCTGTTCAGACAACGCTTAAGATAGAAGTGGCAACCCTAAAAACGTTACAAATGGCAAAATAAAACAAACAAAATTGAATCTTAATCTCTGAGATATAAAAATCAAAATCGAATGCTTTCAGTTAGGGTTGTACGTAACATATCTCGATATACTAAAATATGATAACACTGTGTGAAAGTATCGAACTTAACTTTATTAATACTCGATCCAAAGGATAATAAACTCTATTTGTTTGGATACAAGTTACATATTCCTTTATTTTGTATTGAGTTATGACGTTTAGATACGGTATGACGTCATCAATACTGTATCGCTGTATATTACTGTTATATCTCGCATTAAGACTGAACCGTTCTTGGGAAAAATTGGTTAATAAATGATATATTAAGCTGCCTACACATCAAACAATGTGAAGGACTTTGTCTTTGTACGTTTTAATATTGATTTTGGTAGAAAAGCTTCAGAGGATTTAGATATTAAAAGAATGATTTGGTAGAGTCTTGTGAATTAATATTATAAATGGTATAAATATGAGTAACTGTATGGTTTGAAAACTTCTAACTTAATACTTTTAAGCGGGTTCAACGGACATAGCTTATGACAGAATGTGTTAAACTAAATAAGAATTTTTGAATTAAATTAATAGTTTTTAGACATCTATGTTTGAAATAAATGTATAATTTGAAAATAGTTTCAATTCATTTAATTTATTTCAAACTTTTAATAGACCATCTATGTATTTTACAAATTTATTAAAAGAAAACCTTTTTTTAACTTCTATAATTTGGATTCCTTTTTTTCATGCATTTCTTTACTTAAAGAAATTAATGTGTTTAATTAGATCTAGGTATATCTCTACATAAAAAAACTTTGAGACGTACAATACAGTATTATCAAAAACATTTTCGATTTTTCCAATAATTTTTATCCGTATCATGTGTATTCACTTTTAGAATACCTAAACCTATACATTATTATGGAAACGTCTGATAAACGGAGACTACTTATTTATTATTAATGTGGAAGAATCTTTTATATCGTTATTCGATGCTTATACAAAGATATATGTTAGAACAAATGCATTTATTTATAACGTTTTAGGGGCGAATGTGTGTTTAAGATACACAACAGTATAGCCTTATTGCATAAGCCAGCGATAGCAAAATGATTAGACGGCAAAATTTTACAGGGAATACCGTCAAAATAGTAATTAAAGAATTTATGTGACGATATTGTTAAAGAATACCTAATTGAAACGAACATTCAACCTTATCTGCATGGCATAAAGTAGTTTTTGTGATGTGAGACTTTTTGAAACTAAAATGACTGCATTTCTATGGTCGTTTTTGAGGACGGATCGGAGACATTGACTGCATCTTAGATTTTTCCAGATCATGTGACAATGTATAAATTAAGTGGCGGTTGCCTACTGGCTAGGGCGTCGGACTTCTGATCATGGGGTTCGAATCCCACCCATTGCACTACCGACGGGAATCCACTCGTAACACAAGCAATTTAGCCTAGCACATAGGGTTAACAAGAACACTAGTAATGTGCGACCCAAATTAACTGTAAACTTAAAAAAAAAAACTTTTTTTTTGTTGCTGTAACTCGTCAGTCGTCATAGCATCATTCTATTCTTACTTTCTTTCTCAAATCATCAATCTTCACTTAATCCCTCTTTTTAAATGTCCTCTCCCCTTATACTTACCTACCGATTGATTTTTACTCTTCTTTTTATTTTAATAAAATGTAAAAGTTAAATAAACTGTTGTTGTAATGCTTAACTCTATTTTCTTTGTTACAGGTCACTATGCCTCCCGCCAAAGATTTAAACTCAAAACAAAACTTTAGCCGGTCTTTCTCGAATAGTAAGTAATTTATCGTTATACTATAAAACTATATTCAAAATGTCTCATCCTGAAGCAGCAGGACTAACATGCACACCACTATAAAATTGTCGTTGTATTTCATAGAGTCTTACACGACAAAATATATATTACAGGCTTCGGCCCTAACATGGCTAACTTACGCGCATCATTAGAACCAGCCATTGCCATAGGCAGCCATGTTAGAAACGAAGACAAAACGTTAGAACGAAGATAATTATGTTGACGAGTAAATTCGATAAAAGGCCACGACAAAATTTTATCGTGGTGCGCATAATCCAGGACTCTATTTACATACGGCTCCTGCTGTTGCCTAAGATAGGATTGGATTGGGATGCTGTGTCCCAATATCGCAGGGTAAATACAACTTCTCCCACCAGAGTCTCTGAAAGTGAGAAACATGGGTTTGGGTCATACCGTGACTCCGTCACAATCACTGGGGTGTTTTTCACGTCACCCCGTGCCTTCGCCTTGCGTTGACAACATTAGCTTTACACATTGAAGAAAAAAGGTTTACTAACCTGTTAAACTGCTTAACCGGAAGTCTTAGGTTCAATATCCATTTTGGACAAATGTTTGTATAATGAATATCATCATTTGCTCTGTCTGGATGTAATTTATATTTATGTTTGTATTTACGAATGGACATGTTTATCAGTTGCCTGGTTACCATAATACAGGCTCTGCCTAGAACAGTGTCAATATTTTAAATATACTAATTATGAAACAATCACTTTTAAATCAAGATAATTATATCTGATCAACTGTTTATCGCGCGTAATTTCCCAAACATACATTTTTGTTTAGATCGTATTAAATGTTTGGAAAAACCTGGCGTTATGTAGTAAAAGGCTGGATGGATGCCAAGTGGGCCTTTGTCTCTGTAGCCTTGGATTGACAGACATTTATAGACATGTGAAACCTGAGATATTATGACAACCTAAAATATCAGATAAGGTTGTGATGCCCTAGTGGCTTAATGACCGAATTCATGTAGACCATCCATCCTTCACCGATTGTCATTGGTGTCTTAGAATAATTACGATATTACACACTTGGAAAAAGTCACATTAGTTGCTTACAATGGGTTTGAACTTGCAACCTTTTGCAGACAGATCCGTTCTCTGAACCGCTAGGTCAACACAAAGTAAGATAATTCTAAAATAATTTCTTGTTCCTTTTACAGATGAAATGATAATGTCCGCAAAGGTATACCACCCGGCGACGAATCTGATGCCGCCAACGCCTCCCCACTCCCCCACGGGAGTAGCCCCAAGTTTTCCCTCCAGCAAATCCAACTCAACTTGGGGGCGACAGAACAGCCACAATGGAAAGTACTCGTGATACCACCACCAGCTTAGACCGGTTTCAACAGTGGGGATGGGTCTCAGACCACTCAGACCAATGATACGTGTGGTCTGGCATTCTAGACCCGATCAGCGATCTCGATTTGGATATTAGATTTGATGGCATCCATCAGACATAGCCGTTTTTTTGCTGGCGTCTGTACCATTAACTAGCAAACCCACTCGGCTTTGCACGGGTATTATACGAAAACCTTCCTCTTGAAGCACTATGCCGATTTGTGAAAACCTTATGACATTCGATATAATTTTTGAGCATAGCGCGTTCAGACACACAGGCGCGGGGATTTTGTCTTATAATAATTATGTTTAAATGTCTATAATTAATAAGCCAGATAATGATCTACGTACATAATTAACCTAATAATTAAATTGTTAAAGAATTGAAGACTTGTCTTGTCAAAATACATTTTTCTGTAATTATTTTGTGAAAATAAAGAAAAGACGTTGAACTTATACTGATTGTATATTTATGTACAACTCACTATCAAGATTATAATACAATAAGTTTAGTAATCTCCGGTTAATCACGAAAGGAATTGAAAACAGTATCAATTAATTATTTAAGTGTTAAAAAAGGAAATATTTAACTAAAATGATTAGTTAGGTATAGTTTTTTTTCTTTGTAATGGAACTTTCGTCTTCCAACGAACGCTGTGTCTGAACAACGGAAAAAAATGGGTGTCGAAAAAAAAGTAAAAAAAAACACTGCCGTGTACAATGTATTATCTTTATTTAAATGTAATAAAAATTTGTAAATATTATTTTTAAGTGACGTTATTAAAGAAATTAAAAGACGAAAATTTTTTTATTTTTTTTTTGTTAAATACATAGTGAGTACCTAGGTAGGTATTTTTTGGCATTTCTTCTTCGAATAATATCATAAATACATAATTTTGTGAGTATGTGTATGTCTGTTACTTTATCTGCCTGCTGCTGACAGCCTGGACTAACACATAGGCTCCAATTTAGGATTTTTTAAGAAATTACTATATTTCGGGTGTTTTTTAACTCATTTAGAGTAATCTTTTATAAACCAACTCACTTACAGATGTAGGTAATTTACAGCGCCTTTTGGATATAAGTAAGTATACTTTTTATGTAACATTCTGTATAGTGGAAATGACAGACAGAAAGAGTAACTTTCGTATGGTTCCAACGTATAAAAAAAATATCGTAGCAAGAACCAAAGTTCTCTGATGTATCAAAATTATTTATCAAAGTAAATCATAATATCTACGTATAATTAATGGCACATAATTATTATTGGGTATTTGACTGTTTATTTTTATTTCATAAATCAAAAGGTACTTCAAACTACTAAACTTATAACGAATTCTAAAAATGACACAGTAATTACTTTTATATTGAGCTAGTTACAAGCATTCCAATATTGTTAATTTGACAGAGATAGCGATAATGTGTTGTGACGTCATTATTTATTTCTCCATACTAATCTGGGGCTGCCCCGTACAAGTTGTCGTTTTGCGAAAAAGAGATAGAGCATGCTTCATCAACTAACTTTAGATGCATATAACTTATATAATCGTGTATATATTTTTGTTATTTTTTCGCAATTTTGTTTCAATTTACGACTATTTTTAGAAACATTTGTCAGAAATAAATTTTTCGATAGTAGTGAAATACCCAATTGTACTATTGGAAGTATTTACCCCGTTAATATATTTATCTAACCGATAATCTTTTCCTATTGGTACTAGGTAGGTACTTATTATGACAAAGTATCCTACAAATTAATAAAAACTATTAAATTCACACAATAGGTACTCACCATTAATGTATGAATAGGTAAGACAATACTGACTATTGTTTTGTCATTCTAGACTACCTAGTTCCTACCTACCGTTTAGAAATTTCTACTAACTATTTGGGTAAGTATTTTTTAGTAAGTAAGAATAACTCATGCTGAATTTAAATTCATGACATGGTACCTACCTACTTTACCTACTTACTTAGATAATCAGTGAGTGTAAATAATTGAATTTATTATCAAAAGTCAACAAAACATATTATTGATAAAATGTGTAAAATCGAAAAAATTAAACTCAAAGACAACAAGATTGATTTAAAAATAAATGCAGATAGCATTATCGTCCACCTATGAATAATAATTTTGCTTAATCATGCGTAATTCGTATATTCTCATAAACCACGCCACTACATTCGTATTAACAGAAGCCATGTAATAGATGGAAATTGCTTGTCAAAGAGCAGGCAAAATAATAAATAAACTAGTAATGAAATTATTTAAGTTAGCGCCATCTCTTAGTCGATAGAAGACCTATCGATTGATCGATGCATCTGCAATCATAACTGTACTCAATAAATGTTTACAACTTTAATAACAGATGGCGCTGTTTACAGTTATTTCTGGAGCTGTGTACTGTTATTTCAATACATAATTATAACTATTAGATAATAATAATTTTATTTAATACGATAAGTCCACGCAAGAAATATTTTGTTGTTTCATAAAAAATAAAGATTAAAAACATTTTTTGGATTCACACAAGCTTGATAAAGCGCTTTCTGCTGCGTACTTTATGTTGAAACTATGAATACAAATCGATGAAGATCGATGTAGTTTTAATAAATGGCACTAGATGTCACTATATTCAATTTTTAGACGACATGTTCTCAAAAAGAACAATTTAACAGTATTTTACTAAGTTTTATAATATAATCTAGTAAGTATGTTTCAATGTACTTATTTAAAATTAGGTACTTAATGCAATAACTTGATCATTTATTATTAGATCTACATACCTAAGTTTATGAAAAAAGGGTTGATTTTAATAGTGATCTAAGGTTGTGGCCACGGAAAAAAATATAATATTTCTGTGGTTCTGGCGGTCAAAGAGGCATTCGGTACGATACCAGGGGCCCAATTCTCCTATTTTTAAACCGTCCGATGGCAGTGTAATGATCGTAATGTCGACGATTTTGTAAAAAAAAAAGCCCATTAAGTTTGAAATGTCAGTAAGGGATTACCAAATTATTGGCAATCGTGCAAAGATACTATGACATACAAGATTTCACAGATTAAATGCTTAAATGCCTCCAAATGTGCCAAAATCAATCGAAACTACGATCATTACACTGCCATCGGACGGTTTATAAAATAGGAGAATTGGGGCCCAGCTTAAAGTCCGGTGAAGCAGTTAAAGGCTGCGCTTAGGGTAGTTCTGCAAAAGACTTCATAAAGAAAACACTTCAACTACTATTCAGTTTTGTGCAATGTGACAGTTAGTGTGAAAGTTATTCCAAAATAAAAAAAGGCTGGGCAGTGTAAATGTGGCTCCCTACTTGAATATCCATCTACCTAACTATTTTTATAACACTAAAATTAGATGATAAAAACAAGTATGTAGGTGTAGGTATTCAGTATGGTATTTTATTAAATTAATCAAGATTTCATTTGAACCCACATTTAAAAACTAATTTACCACGTGCGGAATATTTTGTAACCTATTAAAAAAAAATTAATTCCATCTTATTAAATACATAATTGTATCGATATATTATGCGAGAATTACTATTTATGAGTACAACTCTATAATATTATTATTCAAGATCGATTATGACGTAGATTTTATGTAACATGAATATTAAAAGTAGATCAGTGGTTAGAGGAGAGTAACCAAATATGGGCTACCATTTTGTTTTAGCCTCAAAAATAAAAAACTATTAAAAAATTAACCATTTGTTGACGTCAAAATAATCAACCATACATTTTTAAAGAGCTGAGTAACAATCTTATGTTCCTAATATTATAATATATTATTATATTGAGCATTAAAAAAAATATCAAAATAGACGCTAAATATGGAACAGGTACTCAAATATGGGCTACGAATAGAAACTCATAATATCTTGTACGAAAATAACAATTATATTTATACTTATTTTATAAGTGATCAAATTACTTTGGTAAATGAAGAAATCACATCATTTACTTAAAAAAAATCACATTTCCAGGTGTCAAACTCTGGCCCAGCACAGTTATTATATGCCCGAAGTTACACATTAAGCATCTGACCCACAGTTCTCCTTCATCATCGTTTGTTCTTTATCCCAAGTTTTCCTTGGTTCTTTCTTCTTAGTTTTTGTTGTCTCCATTCTGAAAAAAATATAACTAGGTACTTTTAGAACCACATAATTAGGTATTCGTATTTTAGGTGGTTGGATATGGGCATAGCCCATATTCGAAATTTCTTACTAAAATCAACTTGATCGTGTACTTTACAGATCATTATAAAGCAATCAATAAACCGACCAAAAATCATAAAATTAAACTTATATTCTGCAATAAAACACATAGTTACAGTATTTAGACCTAATTTTCATTGATTAAATAACACATTGATACGTACCCTTGAAAATTTTTCGACAGCAGTAACACAAGTATGGCCGAAACTGGCGACAGCTCGCGCGCGACTGACGAGAATGACACCCGTATTCAAGAACGATACTATGAGGCCTCACAGTGCAGACCAACGCATAGGGCCGCTAGATTTCATTCATAAACAATACTTGAGTGATGTGCAACACTATGCGTTCACTTAGAAGGACCCTTACCTAAAGTAGCTAGAGAGGTATTTTAACCAACGCATAGTGCGACAACTCAACGCAAATAACAAACTGGCACCGGGTACAGGTTGTTTGTAGTGAATTGTGATGCATTGATTTGATTGCGATGGATTACAGCAGTGAAGATGATTTAGATAATTATATCTTTGAGAGAATAAACAAAAAGGATCAGCAAAAGAAAAGTGATAAATGAATTTCAAAATCTTTTCGACTATTACAGTGCTGATGAATTTCAAAGACGCTACAGATTTTCAAAAGATATCGTTTTATATATACTTCTGCCTCTAATAAATGCAGATCATTCAAAAGTTACCAGTAGAGGCCTTCCAGTGCCTCCTATTTACCAGTTACTAGTGTTAGTAGTTGATTTCGTACACAATATAAGCAAGCAACTAATATCCATAATGGAAAGGCGAAGACATAAAACGTTATCTATAAAAAAATGTGTTAAATAGAGCACTGAGCAGTCTGTGTTGAGAATTCAAATAATTATATTAAATAAAAAATATCTTGGTTGACATTTATTTGTCAGTCAGTCGACTCGAGTGAAGTCGCATCACAACATTAACCAATCACGACGCGGGATTCAATGCTATGCGTCCGCATAGCAAAGAGTTCATCAAGTATTTTTTAAGAAACAAATGGCCTGCCATTACGAACGCAGTGAGAAATCCCTTACTTATCATAGTGTTGCTGCCATACTTATGTAAGTATTGTTCTTGAATACGGGCCTGAGTGAATGCGATGTTAGAGCGAATGAATACGATAGACTATCGTCGTTTGTTGCGTCTTTCGATTGTAGGTTTTCGAGAATTTCTACTAGCCCATATTAAAGCACTAGCCCACATTTAGTTACTCTCCTCTATCTTTCTTCTCCTTTCGAATTCAATGGACATTGGAGTTTGAGGGGTTGGTACCTACCTACCATGTCAGTTGGGCCCGAAAATTCTTTTGTATACTTACATAAGTATTTATAAGTAAACGTTCACTTAGTTAAGTAGCCTATTTATTTTATAATTTATCTAAAACCGTTAGTATCTTTATGTAGTTAGTAGCTTTTACGGAACCCGTATAAGATAATTTTGCTGTCCGATTGTCCGTCCATCTGTCTGTCAAGACCCTTTATCTCGATAACACGCAGAGGTACAGCTATAGGTATACAGGATTATTTTGGAGTGCGTTCTTCTTCTTCTTTTCGAGTCGATGGTACACTTTTTTCATAAAGTAATTAAATTTATGGAGTGCGTTTATTCTATAAGGTAATCAGGTGCATGAAACTGAGCAACTTTTCCCACGGAATATAAGACGCAATCTTAAAATTTAAATTCTATTTTTCATACAAACAAGTCTTGTGACTTGTCACTTTGTATGAATATTTCATTTTCAATTTTAAATTTCGACCTACGGTTTTTGGAGAAAGTTGCTCAGTTTTATGCACCTGATTACCTCGTAGAAAAAACGTACTCCATAAAAAATAATCGTGTACATATATAGAAATAGCTAATAACGTCTATTACAGGTGCAACAAAAATTATATATTTATAATTAAATCATAAGAAAATATGGTATTTATACGGGACCTTCGGTGGGCGAGACCAACCCCCACTAGTCCAGCTTTTTTATTACAATGCTCTTTTTTTTATTGAAAAGTCTAGCAACCGTCCCCTACGCAGTTTGGAAAGAGGTTCGGCAGAACAAGACATAATAATAATAATAATAACTCTTTATTGTACACCGAAACAAGTTTACATAAAAAACAAAATACATTAAAGGTACAATGGGCGGTCTTATCAGACATATCTACCTACCAACCCTTAACAGTAAGATTACTGTCATAATGTATGCAAACAAACCAGTATTAAAATCACCGTTCCATGTGTAGCTATGTAGCATAACAACATCCAAAAATTGCACAATATTTCTCAATGGGTTTCAATAATAGATTCACACTTTTTATATGTAACTAATTCGTGCATTGTATTTGGAGTTCCGTGGACTGAGATAAAAAACGCTACCATTATTTTTTAGAGAGCATAAAAAACTGTTTTGGAAATCCAATGTCAAATGTCAGAATTAAAACACTGATGGTTTATTATAATAATAATTTATTTTCCAAGTTTATTTTATACTATGTATTACTATTGAGACACATTTGTTGTTATTGTTAAGCTATAGTAGGTATGGCTAATCGATATCCTAAAACTGGTCTCATTTTCATAAATCTGTCCAAGGTTTTATTAAAAACAATAGGATAAATTATAACTTACTATTTATCAAAAATATTCTATATAAAAAAAGGTACGGAACTAAAATGTTACACGCAATATTTTAGTTCCATACTCTATTATAGGTAACTTAGTACAAAAACTTTGCATATATTCGAAACCGGATTACATGGTGAAATCTGAATATTTATAGTTCATAATAGTAAAATAATGTTCACTAGATACATTGTGTTAACCAACTTATAGAATATATTCAGGATAAAAAATAAAAAAAAACGTAAAAGATTATAATTCGTTGAATTTTGTAATAAGACAAGCACATACACAAAGAAAACTCACATTTAGAATAAATTAATATTTGTGGATTATAAACCTGCGAAAATTCTCGCTGTCTTAATGAAGTACCTACTGTATAGAAAAAATATGTAGAAAAATGTTTTTTTTAATATGAACATATCCATAACTATGTGTTTCGTAAAGACAGCATATTTCAAACATACAGACAAACATGACATTTCGTATGAATGCTTTTTTGACAGGTTTTTTTTGCAACAAAAAAGTGTTAATCCTCAGGAAATATTAACGATATAAATTAAAATATTATCTCTAACATATAAGAAGATTATCTTACAAGATAAGTTATCAGTAAACGATCATTTTACGGTAATGTGTTAATTATTTGATTTATGCGTTTTTTTATTTAAATTCATTCATTTGCAGAAAATGGGTGGGTATACAGCTTAATTCTACTAATATTATAAAAGTGAAAGTGTGGATATTTGGAAAAACGGCTGAACGGATTTGGATGAAATTTGGCATGCATGTAGCCTTTGATATGAGCCTTTTTATCCCGATTCCTTTAGTAGTTCCTGAGGGAAAATTGAAAATTGTTTCCGAGCTAAACCGAGGGGAGACAGCTTTGAAATTTGGTATGTTTCTCTATTACAGCACAAGCTATAACACGGATAAAAATTTTATTCATACCATTTTTCATTACTTTCACATTTTTCAATTATTTTTAGACCCAATTGTGAAGTCCACGCAGACGAAGTCTTGGGCAGAAGCTAGTTTGAAATAAAGCTTATTTTAAACGGGTGCCTCTCACTTTTCAATTTAACAAAAAAAATGGCTACGGTTCCTGACAAACATAATCACACCATTTCCTTATGAAAAATGAAAAAAAAAAATGAAAAAAATTGTTTATTGCTAGAAATTTTACATTATTGGTTATGCTCTAGATCCTACACTAGGATTCCCTGTGTTGTAGGACCTAGGCTCTGCGGTTCATTTACAAAAACTTAATTCTAGTACTAAAAACCTAAACTAGAACAATCAACATAATCTGAGTATGTGTGTTTGTCGGTTTATCTACAGATTACTTTTCTATTTTAAGATTTCGACCTAGGTTTCTTGGGAAAAGTTGTTCAGTTTTATGCACCTAATTTCCTCGTTGAATATACGCACTCCTTATAAATTAATTCCGTATAACATCGGATGTTATATTATTGCAGTGAGAAATCTAGCATTTTTACCACGATTATGATGATATACTTCTTATCTGATAGATAGATTATCCAATAAATTAGCAAAACATTGAATTTTCTAAAAAAAAAAATTACTTCTTTAAATTAAATTTTAAATTGTTTTCAATAATCTAGCTAAACATTTAGCTAATTAAATTACATAATTTTGACACCAATGATAGATTCCAGCAGCTGATAGCCGACTTTCATTAATTGGAGTGGCAATTACAGAAGAAGAAGACACTAATGACAAACGGTGAAGAAAAACCTCGCGAGAAAACCTGGTGTCCCAAAATTGGGATCTGAAAACTCCAACCCGCGCTATGCAAGCGATGCTCGTATGCTCATTCATTCTCTATTATATGGGAAAAAGCCTGTGCCCAACAAGTGGCCCCACTGTTGGACACATTAAAAACCAATTAAAGGCTGACGATTTTATTAATATTTTTTATTGTTATTTGGTTTGTTCAGCTTTTGCTCCTATTTTCTTATCCAACGAGTTCCCCTAAATATTAATTTAAAATCTCTTAGGCTTTTGCAATTATAAGATATTTTTATGAAAAATAATATTAAGTAGGACTTGTTATATTTTGGGACAGTCCGAAGTAATGTTCAAGTTTTGGTGACTCTAATCGGATTTGCCAGTCACCTAAGGTCCATCAACTTTTTCAAGTCAGTGCAAATACTAACTCGGGCCGAACAGACACACAAGGAATATTTATAATATTATTTTTAATAATTAATTTTTCTTGAAGTGAAAGTAAAAAAAGATAAATTTAGAGGTTATCTTGCGAACTTGATAAAATATGAAGTAGATAAAATAGATAGATAATCGTATATTTATGGTTGCATTGTGAAGTAAGTTTCTGTATCATGGAAGAGATTGACATACACAGTCAGAAGAAAGCACCTTCGGAATGGAAGAAAAGGAGACATTTTTTGAGACAGGTTCGTAGTATTTAAATTATTATTTATATTCGTAATATAAACTTTCGCATCTGGATCCGCAAAAAAAGCAACATTTTAATTCTCAATCTTTTTTTTTACAATATGTAATATTTCTTAAAGAGACTATTTAATCTATGGCAAAATGAAATCAAACCTATCATGATTTTTTTTCTAATAATCTACCCTTATTCAACACGTCTGTCTTCAATAAAAATTCAGGATGGGTGTGATATATTTTATGATTGTACTCGTATAAGTAAATAATCATTTATAACATTAACAACAGCCCTATTTTATTTATTTAGAAGGTGTAACAATAATACTTTCGAGCATTTTTATGCTACTGATTTGTTAACTGCAGTCCATTTTTGCAGAAAAAACTATCTTCTTTATTTTACAAACTTTTATGTATCTGTATATTTAGGGCAGTACGTATGCGGACTAATTTTTTATATCCGGTTTTTAGATGATGAAAAAAATATTAGACCCGTATTTTTTGCTTTATCGAAATAACGAATATCTACTTAAATACCGCTAATTTAAGTTAAAAAAAAGCTTGCCACGTCACTTGTGGCTACTATTTTCGCCTACTTATGACGTTGCAAGCTTTCACTTCCTAACTTTGACGCGCCTCTGCTTAGTTATTTAATGTTTAATATTTTTCTCTAATATATTTAAAAAATAAAGTAAATAATTATACATATTTAATATTTTTTATTATCAAACATCTCAGGTATGTATAAAGTTAAGTTCGTAAATACTTTTTTATCTATTTTACTAGTCAAGTGTTCTTTAAGAAATAAAAAAGAATGTTTTTTTTCATTATACAATTACGGACTCAATAGATTTTTACTATCATACTTCGTCCATAATTATCACTATAAACTTGATTGAGATAATAATAATAAACAAAAAAATAAAAAATAGGAGGATAAGGCAACAGCATTGCGCAAACAACAAAAAAATCCCTTCCTTATAATTTATCTTTGATTAATCATCTCTTGACAGTATGCACACATTAATGTCATTTAATTGCAATATGTCTAATCAAGTTTAGATACCTAAAGAACAGGTTATTGTAGCACTTTATCCTTCCGTGTTTCAATGCTTAAATAAAATAACGAATCGGTTAGATAAAGCAAAAGCCTGATTCACAGAGTCAACAAACTTTGGAGCTTTTATAGCTTTTTAATGAATCTGGTCAAACTCAAAGCGGTGGTAGCCTAATGGCTTAAAAACAAGTGTTCGAGGATTCACACCCATTGCACTACCGACGTGAACCCACTCGTAATACAAACATATATTTATTATTTACCTTACTACGAGGGGTTAACAAGAAAACTAGTAATTTGCAAGAATAATAATAATGTGCGATCCAAAAAACTAGAAAGATTAAAAAAAACTGATAACACTGGATATGTAAACATAAAAACTCGGCACCAAAAATCATTTATTTCAAATAAGGCTATGTAGCAATTTTTGAATTTCAAGTTGTACTTAGACAGCACCCTGAATCGCACATCCTTCTCCGGTTCCCAAGTGCTCTAGCTGTACCTAGAGAAGAAACGGCTCAACAAACTAAAAAATAAAAATAGCGCATACAGCCAAATAAAAAAAAACTAGATCAGAATCATTTCAGCCATTTGGATACGATTCCACAGACAGACCCACAGATACACACCCTAAACTTATAACACCCCTCTTTTTTGTCGGGGGTTAAAAATTCATATATGTATTGTTCTACTATAAATTATTCAAATGGCAATGTGATGGACGAGATTCCTGAAAAAACGTCCTAGGACAATGGTTAAAGGTAAGAGAATAAAAAATGACGATTAAAAACTTCATGATGATCCAGTTATTATGTATTTTTGGTCCCAATCATCGATGGAAGTAACAAAACCGATGATATCACTAAGAAGACCAATCTCAAAAGAGTTAACCCAGATACAAATACAGGCAATATTATAACCACATTCTACAACGGTACCTAGCTGATCTTGTTATTCCACCTTCTTTATTAGCAATATCTTTGTTTACTATACAGTATAATCGAATAGGTCATTGCACCTCTTCCACGTTATCTCGTTTTTATCTGATTTCATTAACATTATCAGTAAACATCCAATAAAATTCAATGTCGTCATGTGGTTACAACAATGATTTTATTGACTTAGCTATTATAGACGATAACTAGATTGCTTATACAAGGATGCTGATTAAAATCTAAGGCCAAACTACTAAGGTCTTAGAACTTTCCCTGGAGCATCAAAGAACCAATAACGAAAATCATCAAGATGTAAGAAAGTAAGAAATAGGTCAGAAATATAACTTTCGTAATTTTAATGTTCAGTGCTCATTCTTGTCTTGTATTAGCTGAAAGGGAAAAAAAGGTCCCATTCATTCGTTGATTATTTAGCCGTTGTAAAAAGGTTAAACCGCGCTTGCCGCGGTTGGTCCGGGATAGGTGGCCATTTTTAAACTTACCGAGTCCTCTCCGTACCTCAAAAAACACGATATGCCGTTGGTCCCGACTTTCACGGAGTGATCTTTGACAGTAATCGATAACTCATTATAAATCTCACAACCAGTCTTTGAGATATGCTAGTAAAATGGGTTATGGAGGCAGCAGTTGCTCCATGTCAAATACGGTATTCTGGTAAGACTGGAAGTCAAGCCCAACATAGCTTCATAGCTTGGGAAAAGGCTAAGCAGAAACTAGTCGAGTGATCCCAAGAATTCGCGTGAGTAAGCCGTTGAATCTTTAAATAATTAGAAGAAGATCAACTTTAAAACTATCGCGTTACATGATTTTAATAAAAGCCGGGACTTTTGCGACATGACCAGTGTAACCCGGCCGAAACGTCAAGCCTTAAAAGGTAAATGCATGAGTTCGCGTTAGTTCCCGTGACGTAATTTTATTGGAAGAACATCAGTTGTAATGTTTTAAGAAAAATAAACTAGCCTCGTATATTGTTTAAGTTTACTTTGAGCTGCATAAATAACAAAGAAGTCCTGTTTTGTTTTACATAGAGTTAATTATGTTTTATACTAACACACATGTTTTTGCAAATAGCTGAGCTTAAAAAAGTTTGACAAGTTGTTGACCTATTATTTTTTATACCTTGACCTTTCATAGATAAGTATAGCCCTCACTCGTTAGGCTAAAACAAGTCTTAAAGAAACTAATGAATTTCTCAAGGCCATATCGTGCTTGCGATGATAAAATAATTATTGTGGTTCTAAATACACTCTATCTCTCTTGCAGAATAAAAGTTTCTCGTGGAGAAAAAATAATGTCTGAATCGCATCAAACTAAACTGCTGCTGGTTATATAAATAATTTTGACTGTATTTATTAAACCAATACCTAGCCACGTTAGACAGTTCCTAGATATCAGCAAAGCTGTCTTCTTATCGACGCATCACGGGAAGAGTATCATTCGTGGTAGCGCAGTCACGTTTGCGCAGAAGCCGGCGTTTTAAAGCATACCCAAAGTCGGTTGAAGTAGGGTTCAATTCACAAAACTCAAACAGACTGGGTGCAAGATGTCGTGCGGGATAATATGCGATATTGCGCACAGTGGGAAGCCAGCTTAAGAGAAATGAAGCCATTTACTATATTTGCTGGCCATTATTTCATTAATATGGAAAAATCAGTATTTCTATTCAACGTGGCAATGCTGCCAGCCTTTTGGGCACGTTTCCCGTCATTGACAAAGATGACGATGAATTTTTTGATGCTTGTTAGCCATTATCAATAAATTTTGGTTGATAATGGTTAATAAGTTTCCTATTTTTTTTATTTAGCTTTGTTTATTAAAGGTAGTTTACTATAGTTTAATTTATATTATTAGGTTTGGATTGGTATAGTTTTATTTTTACTATAATTAGTGATACATATGTGTATATAGTTATATTAATATCATAAATAATTATTTATTCGAGTCGAATCTTTCTACATTTGTAAGCTCGCCAGCAATATGTCATCACAATTACTTTGTACAGTATTATAATTATTATCTTTCAGATTCTCATCAGCAGCGGAGGATGGACGACCTACTTCATCATGGGCATATCATTTGGAGCTCCCACGGTCTTCATACCGCAGATCAGGCACGAGGCTAATTCTACCGAAGCCGTCAGCGAAGAAACTGCGTCTTGGATACGTAAGTGCTATTTTAAATCTACAAGGTCTTTCTTGCCAGCGAGCCCTTTAGCTGAAACCGAAAAATATTGTTGATTGGGGATGTTGAATGGTGTTGACTTATACCGTGACTATAAATTATCTGAACTTTGAGTTAACTCAAGTCATAAACTTAAGTAGTAACTGCATTTTAAATCGTCGTGATTTGAAATAAACGTACTTGTCTAGGTACTCTTAAAGCCAAGAGTTAAGTTGAGAGAAATTTAAACGAGTTTGTAGATTGTTAAACTTGTTTGAACATGTCACAATCATAAAATATGGCATTGAGAAAGATTAATGCCTGACAAAATATCCTGCTCAACCAATTTTTTTTAGATCAGCTGCTTTTATTAAACGCAGAAACAGGTCTTAGAAGCCTAGTATATAACCTTATTAAAAATACTATGTATTTTGTACTTTCAGCTGCCATCATAGTCTACTCAGGACTACCCTGGTCATTTATTTTGCCATTCCTAATGAAGTACATCGGACGAAAATACTCCTTCGGCTTCGTCTGTTTTAGCAACCTCATCAGCTTCATAGTCTTCTACTTCAGTACCACTGTCAACCACATTGTTATCAGTGAAATAATCAACGGTATCAACACTGGATCACATTTCACCGTGTCAGTAATGATCATCACAGAATATGCTTCACCAAAACAGAGAGGATTTTTCTTAACCATGAAATCTGCCACTCTTTTCTGGGGAATATTGTTATCTAATGCTATAGGAACGTTTTTTCATTGGAAGAATATAGGAATCGTTGGGATCATATGCAGTATCTATAGCATATTTATAGCTTTCTTGATGCCAGAATCCCCATTTTGGCTCGCTTCTAAACAAAGATATGAGGAATGTACGAGATCCCATAGATGGGTTTTGGGAAAAGATAAAGAATCTGAGGCAGCATTAGAAAAACTGATTGAATATCAAACGAAAGTTAATTCAAATAAAATATCACAGGATTTCGAGTTGAAAACATTTTTAGCTCACTATTGCAAAGTAATTTCATCAAAGCAGTTTTATAAGCCTCTTATTTTAAGTTTTTTTGTGCAATGTTTGTACGTATTTTCTGGCAAAATTGTGTTCAGTGTGTATGCTATAGATATAATTAGTAAAATAACTGCGGGCCACAAAATGTCTCCTTATACGGCCATGTTAATATTAGACGGTGTCACAGTAATGTGTATGTATATCGGATGTGGAATTGTCAGATTATTTACAAGACGTAAATTATTAATAAGCACATCTTTAGCTGGAATAACATTTTTGTTTGCGATGTCTCTCTATGCATTCTTAATTAAATCATTAGTTATAGAAGAGAATAATAATTTAGCTTTATTTATGTTGATTGGTTATTCAATTTCAATATGTATTGGACCTGTGATATTAACTCAAACTATACTTGGAGAATTAGTTCCTATAGAATCTAGAGGACTTGCTTCATGTTGTATTGATGTGTCTCTTAAAATTCTCTTAGGAACTGTAGTCAAAATTTCACCGTACATTTTCAAAGCATCAGGCACTCATGGCGCTTTCTTATTTTATGGCATAGTAACTTCAATATTTTTAATTTTAATTTATAAGTTTTTGCCTGAAACTAAAGATAAGACCTTACAAGAAATTGCTGAATGGATGATGGGAAAGAAGCAAAGTCCTGTGTCTCATGAAGCAGCTGTGCCTCATGAAGCAGCACATTTTATATCTGATGGTAAAACGTAGCTTTGAATAGAGATTCTTGAAATAAAGTGTTTTTTTTTTATGGAAAGAAGCGGGCTAGAAGTGATATTTCTAGTTTATTTAAATGACTAGTAAAATTGAGAATGAAATTTTGTGGAAAATCACTTTGGTTGACGTTGAACTAGTCAAGGGGGTTATATGATAAAGTCCAATAAAGAATGTTACGTAAAAAAAAGTTAATTTAATTATATCGATAGGTATCTTAATAATTATTAATATGAGAAGAGGTATTTTCCTAGATGTGATATAGTTTTAAATCGATTGATTAGCTTGAATAAGTAATATAAAATAATTATTATTCTTTGTTTGTTTCTGTGAGTCCTTCAATCATTTTTAAAATCATATTCCCAATCCTAGCTGTAATAATGCAATTGATATTTTTTTTATGGCTACCTATAACTTCCTTGTCATGTATTCTCTTATATTTTTACTCAGATCTTCTGAATGTCGACAAATAGTTTTGTTGTGCAAAGCAATTATATAATTTAATCATTTAAAAATAAAAGTTGTTTTTAATTGTGATTTTATTCTACGCCTTCGAGTAATTTACGTCGTCGTATACTAATGATCTGATTATTTTAAATTCTCATCAATTAACACGAATTTTCGATTCATTTAAATGAAATCGTAAATTATGTAATCATTAGTAGGTAATTTTTCTATCTTAAGTAGTTATTTAAATTTATGGTAAACGGAAATATTTCGAATTTATAATAGTGCAATAGTCTGTTACCTACAAAACCTATAACTATTTTTTGTTGTTGATCATCTTCTGTCTAGCCTTTTACCTAGCTATGAGTACCAGTCTTACCGGATTGTATGACTACTCACTGCATGACAGTCGGGACCAACGGCTTAACGTGCTTTCCGAGGCGAAAGCACTCGATATGCGATAATACTCGATACGCATACGAATGGTCACCCATCCAAGGAACACAGAGCATACAGCTTACACTTAGCCACGAGCTCCTCCTCCATTATTTGTTGTTGATAATACGTCTAACATATGGTTATCAACCATCGTCGTCTGGTAATTCTACTAAAATAATCCATACAGTAGGTATAATTATGTGATCAAACTTCGCTTGCAAAATTTATTATCATTCTGAATCTATCTATATATCTATATCAGCACATGCATGCAGTGGTGTGAAGAACATTCCTTTAAGTGTTTAAGCATCACGTAAAGGACTGCTAAAGCAGAAACTCATAATCACAATAATGGATCCCAATTATCGATTCTTAAAATCTGAAAACTAGTGTTATCCACTTTTCAAATCTGCTTTGATTATATTATGCAATCAAGTTTGTGTATAAATCTCTAGATGGCGTGCTAACATAGTTACACTGTACAATGTACTCTGCCTTTTAACATGTCTGCTAGGTCGATATTGATCCACAGAGCTTTAGCTCATAACCAATAGATGGCGTATATGTAAATTTAAGATAATTCAGAGAATTTTGATATTTATACGCTCCTACGATGTCATTAACCAGGTCACAATTTTGCAATTTATTATTTTACTGACGACCGGATTCGTATGCACATGATTGCATGTTCGAACCCAGGCAAGTACAAATGTGACTTCTTTAAAGTCATAGGTACTTTCTTAATTATCCTAAAATAAAATGTCACTTACCGTATTATGAGCTGCTCGATTACATACCAGATATAATAATAATAATATCTTGGGACAATTCACACACGGCCATCTAATCCCAAACTAGGCAGAGCCTGTACTATGGTAACCAGACAACTGATAAACATACTTATATATTTCTAAATACATACATATTATAGATAAATAACACCCAGACACAGAGCAAATGATCGTGCTCATCACACAAAGATTTGTCTTGGGTGGGAATCGAACCCACGACCTCCGGCTTAGCAGTCAGGGTTGCTGACCACTAGACCAACAGGCCCGTCTTGCTAGATATGCTACGAAACAGTAAAATTATTCAATATGAACTTATGAAGTGCTTATTTGAATAACATGAATAGTAATGTTGTTGACACTAGTAATAGCAACTTATGGGTCTATCTTAAAATTATTTTCTGGTAAAACAAGTTTCCAATATATGTGCTATAAAAAGATAAAGGCGCAAAAAAATTAAATATAAAAAACACTAAGAAATAAAATACGAGGTCGTTGTGAGTGACTTTGATATTTTTCTATAGAATGGGATCTTGTAAAGTACCTAGTTGCAAATATCCCTGAGTGGAATCAAACTTTAAAAGTCCAAGAAGCGATGCATTTAGCGTTAACTTGTCTAGACAAGCGTTTGATATGTATATTCTTCAAATTGAACTGATAACTAATGACAAATTCAAATCTTGTAAAGCATATTTATAATACTAAAATTTGGGAACAAGAATCTAGAGATAATTTTCCTTTATTAAAATTAAACAACAATAAGTGATTGAGAGAAAATATAATAAGGTGTTCTTTAGGGCTCTACTATTGGACCATATAACTTTTCATCGTCATTAGTCATTTAAGTGTAACACTAAGTTTAAATGACTGTATCCCCGCAATTATCTGTCTAGCTAGTCTTTTCCCAAGTATCTTTGGGTTGGTTTTCAGTTCTATCGTATTTAGCTGAACACTATATTTTTAATGGAGTGACTACCAATCTGACCGCCTCAACCCATTTTTACTGGGTAACGCTGTATCCCTTAGTAAGGCTGGTTGTGAGGAATTATTGTAATGACTAAAATGTCAAAGATCAATGTATGCCTTATGAGGCACGGAGAGGTCTCAGTGTGTTAAAAAATGGTCACCCATCCACGGACCAACCACGGCGAGCGCGGCTTAACCTTCATTACCAGTCAATCTGATCGGCGTTTACTTTGCCGTTAGTTCCTCTGTATAATTAGTGTACAAATAATTATAAATTTGTATGCACCCATTGTGGCAATAAAAAAAATGTGAATGGTTGTTAACAACTTACCTTATTCTAAGAGAGATTCTATGATTTGTAGTATAAGTTTTTAAAAGAACTAATGAAGATCGCAGGATCGCGCTGGATGGAAGCCGCTTCCAAACGGCCTTATTGGAAATCGATAGGGGATACCTATGTTTAGCACTTTAGCAGTGGATGTCCTACGGGTAATATGATGATGATAATAATGGAAAGATTTTAGTTTTTATGTGTATATAGGTATGTTTAAATATTTGTCAAAACATAAAAGTGAGAAATAGAAAAACGGAAAGTGCGAGTCGAATTCGCCTACCGTGGGTTCCAGGCAAAGACAATATTTTTATGATTTAATTACAAATATAGTTTATAGACTTTGCCTGTATTTATAGTTTAAGACGATATTACTTACTTGCTTAATTTAAAGTTCTAAGTCAACGGGAAGTAGCTATAAAATTTGATTCCCTTGAGACTGACGACATACCTACGTTTTTTTTTTGTTCACTGACTGACTCGATGCCTCCACGCGTTCCCTAGATAAAGGTCTTCATAGACATACCTATAGAAGGACGAACAGACAGACAAACAACAAAGTGATCCGATAAGGCACCTTTTTATTATTAGATACAAAACACTAAAAACAAGTTAAGCAGCTTTTAATGATAATAAATATAATTATGCTTCTGAAACAGGTTTTATTGAAATTAATGCCACTTAACAAGAATTTATCCAACCCATCATTTTTGACAATATTCATAATCAATATTTAAAACCCAAATGACTTCGGTCAAAACATATTTTTATTCCTTTGCTATCGTATGGTCAAATAAGACGCTTTTTCTTTGTTTATATTTGAATTAGGTATAACGTTATAATCATGAGTGATTTAGAAGATAAACGAAGAAATGTGCCTGGGATTTACTTGTTTAGACAGGTAAGAGTTTTTTCATTTACCATAGGGGAATATCATATTATTATAGTTAGAACGTAAAAACATAATTATTTAAGCGTAACGCGCACTGCGATAAAAAATGTGGCGAGAAAATATCGTAAATCTGTGAACAATATTCGCGTAAACCTCAGATATAATACCTGCTGGATAATGACTAATAATGAGCACTGATCACCACGCTTTCTCATTGCGGGTTGGCGATTTCAGATTCCAATTTTTTAAATCCAGCTTTTTCTTTCGATGTTTTCCTTCACCGGTCTTAGAATTATTAGGAAAGTATATAAAACTTTGAAACAGTCTCATTGGTCTCATGGGTGGTCACTTGCCTGGGTTTGAACTTGCAAACATGTGCATACGAATCCGGCTATTGAATCGCTAGACCACCACAGATTTTATTTTATTAGCATGTACATATTTTTCAGATGTTCATCTGCAGCGGGATATGGTCCTGCCTATTTGTCGCAGGTCTTAGTGGTGGATCCCCAACCATCATGATACCCCAGTTACGAAGAGAAGCAAACTCCACTGATGCCGTCAGCAAAGAAATGGCTTCGTGGTTATGTAAGTTAATTTCTTCTTCATCTGAGTAGTCATTTCCCAAGATGTTGGGTTTCCAGTCTCGGCGGATTCTGCTGAATGCATATATGACCTGCCTATCTGACCTCAACATACATTTTACTTGATCATTAAGTATCTCTTGATAATGAAAACTGGCTCAGGTATACATCATACCTAATCAAAGTTCGTTTTCGTTTTGTTCGGAATGTTAATTGTTTAATTCTCTTCTCTCTCTCTCTTCTCTTCTTATTAGTGTCAATGGTATTACATTATTTTATTCTAGATTGGATAATAAGTTCATTAGACTTACCTATTTTATTTTCAAGTTGTTTATCGTCTTCTTCTTTAAGTGCCTTTCCAATTACTGAAAAAAGCTAAACTATGAAAAAATTATGAACAGTGAAGAAATAAATATTATCTTTGATAAATCAAATTCCTACCAAGGATGTTTCGTGAGGCTATTGAGATTAAAAAACATCCTAATTTCAATAGAGAAGATGGCTGGAAGATATCACCTACTTGGGACCCAATAATTCACAAAATTAAACCAAACCCAAGAGCAGCGCTGCAAGACTTCAAGACACAGTGAGCTCATATTGCGTAGGTCGGAACAAAAATAATTAATAAATGAAGGTAGAACGAGCAACGAGCAACACTATATATACCCCTGTCAAGACAAATACCACCTCAGTCGGCCCGTGACCATGACACCTGCAAAGGCGTCGAAACGTCGGGAACTAAAATCAAAATAAACCGCGATAGAATCCGTTTTAAATAAAGTAGTTTTATTTCAATGTCTAATATTCGCGTAAACCTCAGAAAACAATAAAAATTCGATAGGTCTAATTGTGAGTGACACTGTCTGCTAAGCCGGAAGTCGTGGATTCGATTCCCACCCAGGACAAATCTTTGTGTGATGAACACGATCATTTGTTCTCTGTCTGGGTGTCATTTATCTTTAATATGTATGTATTTATAAATATATAAGTACGTTTATCAGCTGTCTGGTTGTACACACTGATTGTACAGGCTCGGCTAAGTTTGGGATCAGATGACTGTGTGTAAGAAGTCCCAAGGTATTATATATTTATATTTATTAATAATTATTTATCTGTTAAAATAGTGTTTTTGTACTTTCAGCTTCTGCATTCAGCTACAGCGGCATCCCTTGGACAGTTATTATTCCGATCCTGGTTACGATGGCCGGAAGGAAGATCGCTCAGACCCTCGTCTGCTTGAGCAGTTTGATTGGCTTCATCCTTCTATACACAAGCTCCAGTGTTTACCTTATACTGATCAGTGAAATATTTCAAGGACCAAGTTTTGCATCTCTTTTAACAATTGCTGTAATTGTGATTACTGAATTCACCTCCTCTAAGTATCGAGGCATGTTTCTCACATTAAAATCTGCGACCTTTTTCTGGGGTATTCTCGTTGCCAATGCGATTGGAACTTTTTTCCATTGGAGAAATATTGCAATACTGGGAATGTTTTGTTCATCCTATAGTTTGCTGTCAATTTTTTTGTGGCCGGAATCACCTCTCTGGTTGGCAAGGAAAAGGCGTTTTGATGAATGTGCAAAAGCTCATCGATGGTTAAAAGGATTCGATACAGATGCAGAAAAAGAACTAGATAAAATAATTTCAAGTCATCGGAATGTTTACAAAAAGACATCTATAAGAACTGAAATCTTAGAATCAATTAAGGTATTTAATAAGATTGAGATTTACAAGCCTATACTGTTATCCTTCTTAGTGCTATCATTATATACGGTTTCGGGTAAAGTTATTTGTACTTTTTATTCTATAGATATTATTAAGAAAATAACTAAAAGTGATTCAGCGGCTTACACTGGAATGTTGATAATAGATTCTTTAACAGTGTTAACAATGTATGTAGGATGTGTTCTAGTAAAAAAATTAAAAAGGAGAACGTTATTACTAGTTTCCTCATCAATAGCTGTATTTTTTATGTTATGCTTATCATTATACACGTATTTAGTGAAACTGTCAATAGTTACTGAAGAAAAATATTTATCTATTGCGCTGTTAGTCTGTTATTCAATCAGTATAAGTAGTGGTCCTGCAATCTTGTCTACAGCAATATCTGGTGAATTGATACCTTTAAAATTAAGGGCTTTTTCTATGTGTGTTATAGCAATATTTTTTAAATTTACACAAGGTACTTTAATAAAAGTGTCTCCTTATTTTTTTGATTACTTTGATACTCATGGTGCTTTTTTGTTATTTGCTGTGTTATCATCTACGTGTTTGGTTTTGATATATTATTATTTACCAGAAACAAAAGATAAAACATTACAAGAGATTTCTGATTGTATTAAGGGTGTCAATTATGTTGACGAGGCCAAAGAACTGTTGCCAATTAGAAAAAATACTACGATTGTATCTAGTAATACTAGAAATATTTCTTAAGTTTTAAAATTCGTAATCTTTTGTATGTTTATGGACTAAAATGGAGAAACTAAAAACAAAGATGCAATTTGTGCTGTGATTCAATATTTTCTAATGTAAAATTTTTTGATAGTGAGAAAATATTAGACACGATGTTCTCTTTCAACTCGTAACCAAATAATTATGAAGATTATATACTGAAGAAGCAAAATTTCACATAACGTCAATCTGTCTTAAAATTATTGCTAACGTTGTAATTTACAAGATACAAAAAAAATTACAAGATATAAGGTTTTCTTGACCTATAATAATTTTAGATTTGAAGTAGTTTGTATATGTATAGATATATATATTGAACTGTTCTCAGCTTTAATCAGGGTGACATTATTGTTATTAAATACTAATGTACATGTACTTGTATGTTTTTTAATTATTTTTTTACCAGATATGTGCACACACTTAAATAAAAAAACTAATCATCAGAACTAAACCATTACATTATTTTAATTAATTTGGTCAAAATTATTTACCCCCACAAATATGTTATCATTATAAATTACTTTGAAGCCTTTCATTGTCCTGGTTCAGAAAATGTTACAAAAATGTCTGAAGATATAAAAAAATGTAATTTATAGCCCGCGGCCATATCTCCACTGGTCGCCGGTTCAATGCCCGGGTTATCTTTCAAAGCGAAGTGTTCCTTTTCCGTCTATTAATTAGATTTCAGCGGAAATTAAGAAATGAAAACGCGCAGTTTTTATCCATAAGTTTTTTCGCGAAGATTGCGTGGTTAACTAATTATGAAGTTAGAATTAGGAAAATGACTGAGGGGCTGGTTTTTAGTACGATTTCCATGATACTAGTAGATTTTTTTCTTTTTTGAACAAATTTCACTCTGATCACGTTCTTTATGAGAATTCAATTTAGACATTTCGGGTTTGTAAATTATAAACATGTATACTTAATAAGATATACCTAGAACTTCGCAAAAGAAGAAAATTTTCTACATTCTAAATTAATGCGGTTTTAATAATATGAGAAGTTATGAGGTGTTCTAAGCTAAAACACATCCTAAATATTATGTCATATGATATAACTACAAATTATATGCAACAAAAAATTATCAAACCTAAAACATAAAACGTGTTGCAAAATACCCCGTAAAAATAAAATTAATGATCAAAGCCAGAAATTTTGTCAACCCTAGTAAGCTGGGTCTATTTTTCATTCATAAATGAAATGAATGTATAAAACTATCCAATTAAATAAAAAGAAGAAAACTTCTTGAATATTATCAAGCATAATTGGCATAAAAACTTCTTGAATATTATCAAACAAAATTGGTACAAAAAGTAAAAACAATAAATGCAATATCATGTCTTCCTCTCGCAAAACACCAAACACTCCAAAAATAAAAACAGGTCCTGCCCCCCTAGCCAAGAGACATTTCTACAAGCGATAACGATGATAGAAATCGCTTAAATGACATTATATGTATGGAAATGACATTTGTTTTCGATAAGTCACGTGACTTAGACTTGTCGCTTTCATACATTTAATGTCATTTAAGCGATTTCTATCATCGTTAACGCTTGTAGAAATGTCACTTGGCTAGGTGCGCTGGATTTGATTGCAGGAGAGTTTTCAGTTACTTTTAAATAGCCATCAACTTAATTACGAGCTTGCTGTATTATTATTGATAAAAGTATAATTTACTGATACCGAGTCAAATTTCAAATCGAATACTAATATCTGCAATTCATGAGAAACATGGGTGAGAAGTGAGATACGTGGTGGCCTAGCGGTTTAATGACCGGATTAGCATGCACATGGTTGCAGGTTTGAACCTAAGATCTACTTTCTTAATCAGTCTCGAGACATCATTGATAAATGGTGAAGGAAAACATCGTGAGGAAACCTGGATGCCTAAAAATTGGAATCTGAAATCGCCAACCCGCAATGAGCAAGCTTGGTGATCAATGCTCATTCCTTCTCTATATGCGAAGAGGCCCGTACCCAGTAATAGGACCTTTATAGACCCGTATTACGAGAAATATATAGAGCTTACTAACGTCAATAATAAAAAAGAACATCATCTTAACAACAAACTATTATTGATTCTTGAACTTCGTAAATGAATGCAAACTCAAGTTACTATACCTACCATTCACAAACTGGAATCACATGACAATTGGTATCACATATGACTGCACGGATAGCGGAGTGGTATAGGTCACCACGCTGATTACCACTGTGCGCGACGTGTTGCGGGTTCGATCCCCGCATGAGACAAGTATTTGTGTGATTCACAAATGCTTGTTCCAAGTCTGGGTGTTCTTTGTGCATGTGATTTGAATGTTTGTGAAACCCCCGCGACACAAGGATTAAATTCCTTAGTGCGGGCGTCGTTTTGTTCAAAAAAAAAAAAAAAAACATAAAATATGGGATGTTTCTTAATTGCTTGGTGGTTAGTAATGATTTGATGCGTGCCTTCATTGTCGCTGCTCTAATGTTGATCGCTATCGATTTCATATGGTTTGCTCCTAGTTTGTCAGGTTTTTATTGGCCCACTCAATATCTATCACCCAATATCTTCTTTTTGTTTTAAAATAATATTTATTTTACAGACATGCGGAATTTCTTTATTTTTCTCTTTTAAATTATACGACGCCCGCACTAAGGAATTTAATCCTTGTGTCGCGGGGGTTTCACAAACATTCAAATCACATGCACAAAGAACACCCAGACTTGGAACAAGCATTTGTGGATCACACAAATACTTGTCCCATGCGGGGATCGAACCCGCAGCACGTCGCAATCAGTGGTAATTAGCGTGGTGACCTATACCACTCGGCTATCCGTGCAGTCAATTGAATTACCATATTGAGCTTTTGACCTGATACGTAAACAAAGCATTATAATATAATAATAATACCGCGGCCTATAAATGCCTCACTGGTGGGTACAGGCCTCTTCTCGTATAGAGAAGGAGCAAGCTTTGATCACCACGCTAGCTGACTACGGCTTGGCGATTTCAGATTCCAACTTTTGGAATACGATGTTTTCCTTCACCGTTAGTGAATAGTGTCTTAGAATAAAGTAGGGTAGGTGTAAGTAAAGGCACACAAAAATTTTCAAAATTATATTTTTACGAAATTAGTTTATTTTAAATTATAAAAACTTGTGTTTGGGGCTTATTACTATAAATATATCCAGTACTCACGTTGGTATCACTGTACATGTAGTGATACTTTAAATCAACACCACCTGCCAGCACTACACTATTTATACTCCCAACAAAAACCAATTCTGCAGTAATTTTACTGCAAAATGCCAGGACTAAGTGAGATCCAGCTGGACCAAAACAAGCTCGAGGAAACTTTTAGTAAGAGGATGGCTGAACTCGAGGCTCAACTTCATACTAACACCGCCAAGGACACAGTAGCGAAGGTGGCTGAAGAGTTCCGGAACTTCACGGAGCTGATGGTTAGTATGCTCAACCTGCTTCGTCAACAAATTTGTGATTCATGTGTCCGCTCTGTCGATACCATTGAGACACGGCACCGGAGGAAGGCGATTCTTATGTTGGGAGTGCCCGAGTCTGAGGACCAGGACAATGCGAATGACAAACTGCGGTAATGGACATTGTGCACAAGAAGATGGGGCTGTCCCAGATCTCTCCTTCCCTCTTCGGATCCTGCTACAGGATTGGAGCCCGAGGAGAAGTACATCACCGACCAATACTTGTGTGGTTCTGCAGTGCTGCTGATAAGTCTGTTGTCTGGAAGGCTAAATCCAAGTTACGGGGGTCATCTGTATCCATCAAGGAGTTTCTGACAAGGTCACGGCAGATAGTCTTCTCTAAAGCACGTCAACATTTCGGAATGCGCTCCTGCTGGACTCAGGACGGCACCATCATCGTCAAGGTCGCCGAAGGAAGCCGGCAGAAGATCACTACCATGGACGAGCTGGTCTCCCTGATGACCAAATATTTTTAACTTGACGCACCGTCTTATTTACAAATTGATCGTTAATTTTGTTTACAGTGTTTGTTTCTAGTTTCTACTCTGTTCTGTCACCGGTCGTGTCATTCTGACGTTTCGTTTTGTTGCGTCAGTTTGATTCGTTTGGAAACTAATCTGTTTTAATCTTTTTGTACGTTGTTGATGTTCTATTTAATATTTTTTTTCTTTGCTTGTGTATGTTTGGTTTATGTTTTGCTATTGTTTTAATTATCTAATTTTGTGTGAGCTGGCGGGTGGTGCAGAGATATAATATTTGTACTGTCAGCGCAATTAGTGTTATTTTTATTTTTATTTATTTTTAACTTATTTAACCTCTTATTTAATCTATGTCTAGCGACGAGGCCTCATTTTATTCTGCTTATTCCTCGTCAGATGAAAGTTTTTCTTCGGTAACAGGTTCCCTAGGTGACTTGGTGCGACAATCGTTTGGGTCTCAATCTCGGCAAAATTTAAATGTTTGTCACATTAATGCTCAGAGTGTGCCCAGCCATTACTGTGAACTACTTGACACTTTCTCCGACTCAAACGTGCAGTCCTAATATCGGAGACTTGGCTCAAACCTCACCTTTTTTCTACCTCCTACCCTCTTCCCGGGTTCGTTCTGGTTAGGAATGATCGCATCGGGAGGAGGGGTGGTGGTGTCGCAATTTACCTTAAAAGTGACGTCTCCTACAAAATTCTTTCCACCTCTCCTGTGAACTCTGTTTCAGCAGAATTTATTTTACTTGAGGTTTGTGTCAAGGGGGCTAAAATTATTCTTGGCGTCGTTTACTGCCCTCCCTCTTTCGACTATTTCTCCAGTATCGAACCGATAAAATTAGGTACCTACAAATTGAAAATATCCCTAAGTGGAATCAAACTTTAAAAGTCCAAGAAGAGCAGTACCGTATCCGAGCGGTGCATTTAGCGTTATCTTGTCTAAGGGTTCTGCCCACAGACAAGCGTTTGATATGTATAGTTTTCAAATTGAACTGATAATGACAAACTCAAATCTTTGAAAGGATATTTAAATACTAAAATTTGGGAACAAGAATCTAGAGATAATTTTCCTTTATTAAAATTAAACAAAAATAAGTGTTAAGTTCTTTAGGGCTCTACAATTGGACCATATAACTTTTCATCGTCCTTTTAGTCATTGAAGTGTAACACTAAATTTAAATTACTGTATCCCCGCAATTATCTGTCCATCTAGCCTTTACCCTAGCTTTCTTTGGGCCAGGTTTCAGGTCTACCGGATTTAGCGGAACACCATATTTTTAATGGAGTGACTACCAATCTGACCGCCTCAACGCCCTCAACCCATTTTTACTGGATAACGCTGCTCATAGTAAGGCTGGTTGTCGGAATTATTGCAATTACTAAACTGTCAAAGATCAATGTATGCCTTATGAGACATGGAGAGGTTTCAGTGTGTTAAAAAATGCGCGGCTTAACCTTCATTACCTGTCAAACTGATCGGCGTTTACTTTGCCGTCAATTACTCTGCTCCGTATGATTACTGTACAAAAAATTATAAATTAGTATGCACCCAGTGTTGTAATAAAAAAACATTGATTTTAATAACATACCTTATTCTTAGAGAGATTCTTAGATTTGTAGGTACTATAAGTTGTTAGAAGAATTCATAAAGATTGCAGGATCGCGCTGGATGGAATCCGCTTCCAAACGGCCTTATTGGAAATCGATAGGGGAGACCTATGTTCAGCAGTGGATGTCCTACGGGTAAAATGATGACGATAATAATGGAAAGTGTTTAGTTTTGATGTGTAAATAGGTATGTTTAAATAGGTATTTGTCACAAAATAAAAGTGATAAGTAGAAAAACCGGACAAGTGCGAGCCGAATTCGCCTACCGTGGGTTCCGGGCAAAGACCATATTTTTATGATGTAATTACAATTTTTTTAGATTTTGCCTGTATTTGTAGCTTAAGACAATGTTACCTACTTGCTAAATTTAAAGTTCTAGGTCAACGGGAGTAGCTATAAAATTTGATTCCATTGAGACTGTCGATTTTTTTACGTTATCTGACTTAGGTATTTGATTTTTCACAGCTTCAGAATACTTACCGTTAATTTAAATGTATGGTTTTTTTCAACTCGATACCTCCACGCATTCCCGAGATAAAGGTCTTTATAGACATACGGACGGACGAACAGACAGACTGACAAAAAAGTGATCCGTTAAGGTAATTTTTTATTGCTAGATACAAAACCCTAAAAACAAGTTAAACAGCTTCTAATGATAAATATAATTAATCTTCTTAAACAGGTTTTATTGAAATAATTCCACTTAAAAAGAATTTACGATGATTATTTCCAACCCATCCTTTTTTTTGACAATATTCATAATCATTTTAAAACCCAAATGACTTTGCTCAAATCGACGGCTCTATCAAAAATTTAACACGTTATTAAATTTAAAAAAAATATTTTAATTTTTTTGCTATCGTATGGTCAAATAAGACGCTTCTTCTTTGTTTATATTTGAATTATAACGTTATAATCATGAGTGATTTAGAAGATAAACGAAGAAATGTGCCTGGCATTTACTTGTTTAGACAGGTAAGAATTTTTCATTTACTATTACCATAGGGATAGCATACTATGTATGGAACGTAAAAACCTATAACGCGTAACGCGCACTGCAATAAATTTTGTGGCGAGAAAATATCGTAAATCTGTGAACAAAAACTTTAAATAATCACGCGTAATACCTGCTGCATAATCAGCAATCGCTTGCTCAGTGCGGGTTGGCGATTTAAGATTCCAATTTTTTAAATCCTCCGTTTGTCAATGGTGTGTAAGAATGATTCATGTGGTACATAAAAGTTTGCCTGGGTTCGAACCTGCAACCATGTGCATACGAATCCGGCTATTGAATCGCTAGGCCACCACAGATTTTATTTTATTAGCATGTACATATTTTTCAGATGTTCATCTGCAGCGGGGTATGGTCCTGCCTATTTGTCGCAGGTCTTAGTGGTGGATGCCCAACCATCATGATACCCCAGTTACGAAGAGAAGCAAACTCCACTGATGCTGTCAGCAAAGAAATGGCTTCGTGGTTATGTAAGTTAATTTCTTCTTCATCTGCGTCGTCATTTCCCAAGATGTTGGGTTTCCAGTCGGTTTCTGCTGAATGCTATATAACCTGCCCATCTGTCCTCAACAAGTACATTTTACTGGGTCATTAACTATCTCTTGATAATTAACAGTGGCTCATAGATCTATACCTAATCAAAGTTCGTTTTCGTTTTGTTCGGAATGTTAATTGTTTATTTCTCTTCTCTCTCTCTTCTCTTCTTATCAATGTCAATGGTATTACATTATTTTATTCTAGATTGAATAATAAGTTCATTAAACTTACGTCTTTAAATAATGTTATTATTTTATTTCCAGGTTTTTATCGTCTTCTTCTTTAAGTGCCTTTCCAATTACTGAAAAAAGCTAAACTATGAAAAAATTATGAACAGTAAAGAAATAAATATTATCTTTGATAATATAAATTCGATTGGCCTTTAGGTCTAATTGCTAGTGACTCTGACTGCTAAGCTGGAGGTCGTGGATTCGAATCCCACCCAGAACAAATCTTTGTTAGATGAGCACGATCATTAGTTCTGTGTCTGGGTGTAATTTATCTTTAATATGTATGTATTTATAAATATATAAGTATGTTTATCAGTTGTCTGGTTGCACTGGTTGTACAGGCTCTGCTTAGTTTGTGACCAGTCCCAAGATACTATATATATATATATATTTATTTATTTTAAATATTTATTTTTAATTTCATACCATTATTTTTCTTTTCATGGCGTTTATCTGTTAACATTTTTGTTGATTTTGTACTTTCAGCTTCTGCATTCAACTACAGCGGCATACCTTGGACAGTTATTATTCCGATCCTGGTTACGATGGCCGGAAGGAAGATTGCCCAGACACTCGTCTGCTTGAGCAGTTTGATTGGCTTCATCCTTCTATACACAAGCTCCAGTGTTTACCTTATACTGATCAGTGAAATATTTCAAGGACCAAGTTTTGCATCTCTTCTAACAATTGCTGTAATTGTGATTACTGAATTCACCTCCTCTAAGTATCGAGGCATGTTTCTCACATTAAAATCTGCGACCTTTTTTTGGGGTATTCTAGTTGCCAATGCGATTGGAACTTTTTTCCATTGGAGAAATATTGCAATACTGGGAATGTTTTGTTCATCCTACAGTTTGCTATCAATTTTTGTGTGGCCGGAATCACCTCTCTGGTTGGCAAGGAAAAGGCGTTTTGATGAATGTGCAAAAGCTCATCGATGGTTAAAAGGATTCGATACAGATGCAGAAAAAGAACTAGATAAAATAATTTCAAGCAATCAGAATGTTTACAAAAACTCATCTATAAGAACTGAAATCTTAGAATCAATTAAGGTATTTAATAAGATTGAGATTTACAAGCCTATACTGTTATCCTTCTTAGTGCTATCATTATATACGGTTTCGGGTAAAGTTATTTGTACTTTTTATTCTATAGATATTATTAAGAAAATAACTAAAAGTGATTCAGCGGCTTACACTGGAATGTTGATAATAGATTCTTTAACAGTATTAACGATGTATGTAGGATGTGTTCTAGTAAAAAAATTAAAAAGGAGAACGTTATTACTAGTTTCCTCATCAGTAGCTGTATTTTTTATGTTATTCTTATCATTATACACGTATTTAGTGAAACTGTCAATACTTACTGAAGAAAAATATTTATCGATTGCGCTGTTACTCTGTTATTCAATCAGTATAAGTAGTGGTCCTGCAATCTTGTCTACAGCAATATCTGGTGAATTGATACCTTTAAAATTAAGATCTTTTTCTATGTGTGTTATAGCAATATTTTTAAAATTCACACAAGGTACTTTAATAAAAGTGTCTCCATATTTTTTTGATTACTTTGATACTCATGGTGCTTTTTTGTTATTTGCTGTGTTATCATCTACGTGTTTGGTTTTGATATATTATTATTTACCTGAAACAAAAGATAAAACATTACAAGAGATTGCTGATTGTATTAAGGGTGTCAATTATGTTGAAGAGGCCAAAGAACTGTTGCCAATTAGAAAGAATACTACGATTGTATCTAGTAATACTAGAAATATTTCTTAAGTTTTAAAATTCGTAATCTTTTGTATGTTTATGGACTAAAATGGAGAAACTAAACACAAAGATGCAATTTGTGCTGTGATTCAATATTTTCTAATGTAAAATTTTTTGATAGTGAAAAAATATTAGACACGATGTTCTCTTTCAACTCGTAACCAAATAATTATGAAGATAAACTGAACACTAAAGAAGGAAAAATTCGCATAACGTCTTGTCTTAAAAATATTGCTAGCCTTGTAATTTACAAGATACAAAGAAAAACAAGATATTTATAGGTTTTCTTGACCTATAATTTTATATTTGAAGTAGTTTGTAGGTATATATGTATACATGTATAGTGAACTGTTCTCAGCTTTAATCAGGGTGACTTGTATGTTTTTTAATTATTTTTTTACCAGATAATTATGTGCACACACTTAAATAAAAAAACTAATCATCAGAACTAAACCATTACATTATTTTAATTATTTTGGTCAAAATTATTTACCCCCACAAAAATTAATATCATTACAAATTACTTTGAAGCCTTTCATTGTCCTGGTTCAGAAAATGTTACAAAAATGTCTGAAGATATAAAAAAATGTAATTTATAGCCCGCGGCCATATCTCCACTGGTCGCTGGTTCAATGCTCGGGTTATCTTTCAAAGCGAAGTGTTCCTTTTCCGTCTATTAATTAGATTTCAGCGGAAATTAAGAAATGAAAAAGCGCAGTTTTTATCCATAAGTATTTTCGTGAAGATTGCGTGGTTAACTAATTATGAAGTTAGAATTAGGAATATGACTGAGGGGCTGGTATTTAAAAGAATAAAATTTTCTACATTCTAAAATTACTGCGGTTTTAATAAGAGGAGTTTTGAGGTGTTGTAAGCTAAAACATCTTAAATATTATGTCATATGATATAACTACAAATTATCTTACAAAACTACTTTAAAGGGATTCTATTGCGTTTTATTTTGATTCGGTTCATAATCTATGTATCGCGGTTCATGGTCACTGGCAGTATGACACCTGCAAAGGTGTTGAAACGTCGGGAACTAAAATCAAAATAAACCGCGATAGAATCCGTTTAAAGTACTTAGTTTTATTTCAGTGTCTAATATTCGTGTAAACCAGAAAACAATAATTATCATCATTATCTGCTTAGCCTTTTACTAAGCTATGTCAGGGTCGGCTGCCAGTTAACTGGGTTAAGCTGGATACCGTATTTTGCATGGAGCGACTGCCTATATCTCCACAACCTATTGCCGGGTAAGGTAGGTAGGTATTCCATAGTAAGACTGGTTGTCAAAATTGTAATAACACGACTGTCAAATTATAATATGCAATAAAAATTATCAAACCTATAATAATAAACGTGTTACAAAGTACCCCGTAAATATATAATTACCTAATTATCAAAGCCAGAAATTTTGTCAACCCTAGTAAACTGGGAACCAGATTATTTAACAGGTTTTTCTATTTTACATTCATAAATTAATGTACAAAAATATCCAATTAAATAAAAAGAAGAAAACTTCTTGAATATTATCAAGCATAATTAGCATAAAAACTTATTGAATATTATCAAGCATAATTGGTATAAAAAGAAATGAAAAAACAGTAAATGCAATATATCATGTCTTCCTCTAGCAAAACACCAAACACACCAAAAATAAAAACAGGTCGTGGATTAGATTGCAAGAAAGTATTTAGTTACTTTTAAATGGCCATGAACTCAATTACGAGCGTGCTGTATTTGATAGAAGTATAATGTACTGATACCGAGTCAAATTTCCAATCGAATACAAATACCTGAAATTCATGAGAAACACGGGTGATATACATGGTGGCCTAGCGGTTCAATGTGACTTTTTCAAAGTTATTTATGTACTTTCTTAATCATTCTAAGACATTATTGACAAACGGTAAAGGAAAACATCGTGAGGAACCTGTATCCCAAAAAAATGGAATCTGAAATCGCTAACCCGCAATGAGCAAGCGTGGTGATCAATGCTCATTCCTTCTCTATATGGGAAGAGGCCCGTACCCAGTAATAGGACCTTTATAGACCCGTATTACGAGAAATATATAGAGCTTACTAACGTCAATAATAAAAAAGAACATCATCTTAACAAGAAATTATTCTTGGTTCTTGAACCTCGTAAATGAATGCAAACTCAAGTTACTATACCTACCATTCACAAACTGGAATCACATGACAATTGGTATCACATAAAATATGGGATGTTTCTTAATTGCTTGGTGGTTAGTTATGATTTGATGCGTGCCTTCATTGTCGCTGCTCTAATGTTGATCGCTATCGATTTCATATGGTTTGCTCCTAGTTTGGCAAGTTGTTATTGGACCACCCAATAACATAATTAAGCACAGATTTTTAGTAAGTACCTTATTTTTGTTTTAAATCACTATTTATTTTACAGTCACGCGATATTGAATTACTATAATATGGTATAATATATAAATGGTATGGTATAAATTTTGACTGAAATTTTAACTGAAATTTTGCTTGTTCCTTCTCTATACAGCCTATAAATGCCCCACTAGACCTGGACTGGACTGAGACCTCTTTTCGTATAGAGAAGGAACGAGCAAAATTTCAGTTGTTATTATCATTTTTCTACTTATTTCTTTGGTGCAATTTAGTTATAACTCCATTAAATCTTCATAATACAAGTTTGAAGTTTTGAGCTCTGGAAAGACCCTAATAAATAAAATCTGAGCAATTAATATTTTGTTGTTGGTACTGGTAGAATTAGTAATGCCTAAAATTCTTTTTACCCGACTGTGCTAGAAAGAGGGTTATATTTTTCGTGGCTATGTACGTATGTACTTATGTAGGTATGCATAATTGTTTAGCACGCTCTACAACCTAAACAGCTTTATCAATTTCAGCTTGAGAGGTGTCGTTACATTCGTCTTAACTGTGAAAATGGCACTGGGTATATCAAAGTTGAAGAAAAAAAAAACAATTTTGGCGACTTATTATGATTAAAAAAATGTGTGACCAGTGCATAATATGGGGTATCGAAATACTCGCTCAAGGAGCATTTCAAAATATAACTTACTAAAATGTAGGACAAAAAAAATACTGAAGTTACTTTTCAAGCAGTCTGATTTTTTTCCTTCTGTGGTTACGATACATACTTTTTCTTTCTTTCTTTCATTCATGTTTTTGGAACTTTCTTCTTGATTTTTACCACAGAACAGATTTTCTGTAGCGTGGTTTTTACAGTCGGTTCTAATTTGTTTTAGTTACAAGTGAATATCCATTTCTTGAGCAATGTCTATTTAACCAAATTAATTTGTAATACGACCAAATAGCAAATTCCCTATTGAGTAGCAGACTTTGAAGCCCACTATCAATAAAACCATCACGCGGCCCGTTCGTGTTCCTGATGCATTTTCTATTATTAGATCGAGTTGATCATAAGGAATCAACGACATATTGACCGATTCTAAAAATAGCGGTGATCGCAACGTCTATTAGTCAATGAATCGATTTACTCTGAATAAGGTTGTGACTTGATTTGCTTTTAGAATTATGGTGTTTTAAGTGTAGAAATTGGGTCAGGTCTGTACTCGTTCTGCCAGAACTGCGTTGGGAATACGCAAGTGATCCCGTGCTCTGGCTAAGGCAATAATGGGACCGGGATGTTTTAGTCGGTTAAAGTCCGACATATTCCCATGCCGTGTCATAAGTCATGAGCTTTTCACCCCGCAAAAAAAAGAAAGGTCTGTACTTGTGAGATGTTTCTGAGGGTGATAGGTGTATGTGTTTTTTTTTGTATGCAAGTTTATGGATAATTATACAAAGAAACGATGCTGACTTGAATAGAGACCGAGCGAACATGCTGGCTCGCAGATTTGCAAAATGCTCTAAGCAAGTAAAGATCACTATTTTCAGAGCCTACTGCACATCCCTCTACCCATGCAGTCCGAGGGCTAGATATACTCAAAAGTCTTACAATGCCCTCCGCATCCAATATAATAATGCGTTTAGAGAGCTGATGGGACTGCCTCGTTTTTCTAGCGCATCAGGGATGTTTGCTAAAGCGCGTGTGGATTGTTTTTACATTACATAGGCTACGTGAGCGGTGTGCGTCCATGGTGCGCAGGGTGAGGTTCAGCTCGATCAGCATTCTAGAGATGATAGCGGGCAGGTTGGACTGTAGGTATGTCAATCATTGCTGCTCAACCTCTCATGGAATAGTACAGCTATGATTTGGCAGGCAATGACCTGAACGAGACGTGAATAAAAACTATGAATAATGTTTTCACTAATTCACTAACATAATTATTAAGATAATGTTAAGGATGAGATATGAGAATACAGGATGAAAAGGTTTCCTTATACAATTACAGCTCTTACAAACGGTTTACAATATACGGTGTCTCGAAGAACCTACACTATTTTTTTGTAGAACGCCTGACCAAAAACGCAGGTAAGGACGCCATATAATAATATAAGTTTTTGTGAAGGCACCAATTTATCCTCCACTTATTAGCGACATACATTAATTTCTTAGCGAGATATAACTATAAATTGTTTTATATAATATATTCCTCCATAATTTCTATAATTCTTAGTAACATTTTGTGTCAGGCGTAGATACTAACACTTACTTTAGACCCGGTGAAAGAAACTATATACATAATCTGGATGGTTAATTTAATAATTAATGTTGAAAATTATAAGCGGACGCCTTTTTCTGGATAAATGCTATATTTATTCTGGTGTAGAAACGAACTTATTACTTATATTCTTCTTTTAAGATGTTATTGACACGATTTAAAGGTCAAAGTTATTTGTACCGTTTATGTTGCCGACATTTCAACACTATTTGGTTTTGTTACTATTCGGCTTTTGGTTTTAAAAACGCCTATTTCCTTTTTTAATAATATAATAATAATAATAGCCTTTATTTAACAATCTTAAATATTTACCACCTTAGATTAATAATTAATTGTATCAATTAACACCAGTTTCGCGAAGATTGTCTTGCTTCCCAGCATAGGCCTCCCCTAAAGCTTGCCACAAAGTTCGATCGTGCGTCTTCCTCCTCCATTTTTAATAATATAATAATAAATAAATAAAAAATTAAAAACAAAAATAAAAAAACTAACCATAAGTACTTTTAAAACTTTATGTAATTATTATAGAATTTAAGATTTTGTTTACCATTTTGTAATCTCCATTAAATAAAAGGCTTCTTATTTTATTATTATTTTATTTATGTGTTTTTAATCCAAGCCTGCCGCCATGGTTTAGTTAACCGTATTTGTCATGGATTGTACTTATTTCGGATATTTTTTTCATATTGTAGTCTATCCTATAAAGTTCACCTGTTACCCTTTCTACCTCTTGTTTCTTTCTTTACCTTTCCTAACCATCCAAAAGTTGAGGTCCGAAGCTTTGACGAGCTCTGCTTATAGTCTTACCGTTTTCATAAGCATACTGTATTCAAATAAAGCGACTGCCTATCTGATCTCCACAACCCATTTTACTAGGTAATATAGTATACCATGGTTATATCACTATTATAGAATATCCTTTTTCAACTCACACATGGCCATCTGATCCCAAACTATGCAGCGTATTATGGCAACCAGCCAACTGATAAATCTAAATCTTCATCTAAAATATTTTTATTTCGAGTAGACCTTTACAGGTACTTTCAAAACGTTAATGACGCTAGTTGCTCGGTTCCAAGGTGTCATTCCTTTTGAGAAGAAACGGCAAGATATCCATAGGTTACTCTTTTAAAATTGGTTATATGACATGCATACAATTTAAATAATATTGAGTAAATAAATGCAGTGTCTTTCCTGGACTGGCCTTAAAACCCGGATACCGGACCGGAATGCCGGATAAACATACCCTATGTATTTTTAAATATATCATATTGATAAAAATGATTAGAAACCCAGACACGGAACAAATGAATGCCCGAGGAAAAGAAAGAGGTATCTTTGTATGATGAACAAAGATACCTCTTTCTGGGTGTAAATCGAACACACGTCCTCTGGGTTAGCAGGCATGATCACTAACCACAAGACCTACGGGCCTGTCATAATTTCTGAAATACATTTTTGTGTCGTCCTCTGTAGGTACTATTTCTGTCAATTAACAAAAGATCATAATTAAAACAATTTACTTAAGATCTAAGAACGGAACAGAATCCGCGACTATAAAACTAATTTGTAAGTGGGTCACATAATAAAAATACTGAATGTTCACACAACAATTGATGGTCAACTCAAAGATGAGTCATATCAATTGATTTACAGCAAAGTAATTCTATTGATAGAGAAACTATGTATGGGAACTGTGGAGCAGTTCAAGGACTTTTTAGAGTTTTTACTCACGATATTTAAAAGAATTAAGGGCGTGTTCTATATTTCAAAGACTATAAACTAGCTGTTTCCCGCAGCTCCGCCCGCTTATGTTTTATGTAATTGACAATTTTCTTTACTATAAACCTCACGGAGCCCGAGACCTTTCCAACGAATGCAAAACCGTGGAAATCGGTTCGTGCGTTCTGGAGGAAAACCCGACTTATTTTTATATAGTAGACTAGCGACCCGCCCCGGCTTCGCACGGGTGGATATTTATTTCTTTATAGATGTGCACCCCCCTCCCCTGCGGTTTTGCCGTGCGAGTCGTGCGACACATATCGGCCGGCGGCCATCATTCATTTTAATACCAATTACAATTTTAAATTCGTAATATCTTTTGAATGAATTGTCCGATTGGAATAAAATAAAAAGTAATTTATAGCTATTGAAACAATCTTGCTCAATAAATAGTTTATTTGGATAAGGATTAGTATTCGACGATAATATGATCAATAAACATAGGCTAATAATTTTAATTACTTTTATTCTATGGAAAAGTGGTTATAAAGACTAAAATATAAATGTTTGGTTTATACTATCGCGGACTTTTTGTAGGCATTATTGAGTTCTACAACTTTTCTATAGAAGTCAACCATACATCTCTAACCATTTAGGCAGCGTTCGCGAGAATCGTTAACGTATGGCAGTTTTTTCGTCGACTTACTCCACAATTTTCACTACCACGAAAAATCCTATCTATTTTCCGGGATAAAATATAGCCTATACGGATTCGGAAGAATCCCTCTAAGTAATGGTAAAAGAAATTTTGAAATCGGTCCAGTAGTTTTTGAGCCTATTCAATACAAACATACAAAAATACAAAAATACAAAGGTTTCCTCTTTATAATATTAGTATAGATAGTATAGATAATATTCTGTGCTTCGGGTGTTAAATAAGGACAATGGTGTACAATATTATTAGGGAAACTTTGTCTTTTTTTAATAATAAAATGCTAGCACGCTGTAACATATCGGTCGCTTTAATAAACAAAATAATTCCCTAAATGATATCTTATAAACAGTACTTACATAGATTACTTTTAAGACAGCTTTTCGTTTATCAAACAAACATTAATATCATCTCTTTTGCCGATCTAGACTGACTTAAGTTCACATGCAGCTGAATAGAGATAAATACCACATTCATTTTAATGTAAATAAATCTGCGTACGTCTAAGAACTAAAATAAATTCATAACATTCTTGAGATCAGCAAGCTGTTTTAAATTGATATTAACTTCATGCATGTAGAAAACAATTCAAAAAGATTGCCCCGGGTGAGGATCGAACTCACGACCTTAAGATTATGAGACTTACGCGCTGCCTACTGCGCTACCGAGGCTATGGAATTGGGGCGCGAAAATAGTCTTCTGGATAAATTAGATGTATTGTTTTTAAAAATACCCACCTACTAAATAAAAATATCTTAATTATAAGCCAGCAATGATTACAGGCGCGAAAATAGGTACCATTAGTTTTTTTTAATGTCAAATATTTTCACACATAGGTATTGTGTAGTAATACTTATTATAATTTATTAATTAAAAAATAATTGTGTAGTACATATAGTGTGTAAATAATGAAATCGTTTCTTAAATAGTGTTTAATTATTTTGGTCATATACAAAACGAGAAATATTCGTCTGTATAACGAATACGATTTACCCTTAAATTATGTATAGGACATTACCAGGTAGGTACCTACCAAACAGTAAAAAAATATCAACAAAATACCAAATTTTAAACAAAATGTCCTCCACAAAAAATACTAAAATGTCATGTAAAATTTGTAAAAGCTGACCGCAGAGCGTGCACGGGCCGGCGTCGAACCGCAACTATTGGCGGACGGCTGCAATTGACAGCACACCTCAATTTATGGCCATACTGTCTAGCGGGCTAGGCCGGGAACTATTACTACTGGATGTGACATGAAAAATAAAAAAACAAAATCACATTACTATCAGACATGTCATGTGCTGATTATAGAATAATTAATGACATTTGAATTAAAATTTAATTAATTGTAGTTTTAACACTATGAAAATGTTAGGCTGATGTTAAATCCTAATGTTTTAAAAAAACTCGTTTCGTATTGACATCTATTTATTGCCACCTAGGTATACTATTATTATTTTTTATTTTTACTTACAATTCAAAATACAGATATTGTTTGAGGTTATGTATGTGTGTAAATAGATAAAAAGTCACTTGATAATGGTGAATAAGAATTAAAGAATTAAATTAAGTAAGAATTAAAGTACGCAGGAATGGGTATTTTTTTACACAGTCCAAAATTTGTCCCCGAAAAATTGCTTGTATAGTATATTTATCTAAATATTTAAAAATACTAATAGGTACATAGAAAGATTGTTTTAATCCCCGAATTAAAAACTAAAGGTGTTCTCAAATAATCATTGACACATCCAGTATATTCCAGTATCACCACAGGCAGTATTTAATTAATTCTCGCATTGGAATAGTGTGAATTCTGACTGCAACTGAAGTCAACGGTTATTTTGTTTTGTCGTTTTAATTAATGCCTAGTCGCTATCAGGGGTGTTGCAGGAAACACTGTTTATTGTTACTATTGTAGTTTTGAATGCGAGACTTTTAGGGGAAGATATTTTTTTTAAGTCCACTGAACTCTTGGAGATTGAAGTTGAATTGGCTTTGGTTTTTTTTTTGGTCATTTTGTGACTGAATTATAAATTAAAAGAACTTTTTATTGTTGATCACATTAAAAAAACATGTCAAAATTATTCAATGTAAAAAAAATTGCAACCTAAAAAATGGCGTCTGAATACACCAATTAAAAAATATAAGTCAAAAACATCAATATAACTACCAAAAATACTTTTAATTAATAAATGTGTAGGTATCACCAGTTAAATTAAACACCTTATATTATCTAGCCAGGTTCAACAGTGACAAATAATGAATATTGTTATGTAAGATAAAAAAAATTAATGCTTATAACAGATAAATTGAAAACCAATAATATAACATTATAACGTACTTCATAATGCTTAAAAACTAGTATACATTAATATGGCCAAACGCTAAAATACTTTCCATTCTAAAAACTTGGCCAATATTTTTCCGTTATCGTTCAAAAATAATTTATAATTTAATTAATCATGGCCACCCCAGGGTATCTACCAAACGAATAAAAAACTCTCTGAGCATAGCCTGGCCATGAATAAATCATTTGCTAAGATAACCAACAAAATAATTAGCTATGACGCTTACCGTTGCCTTTTTTCTTAATTAAAAATAAATATCAAATGAAGACGTAATCAAGAGGATGGGAGTTCGATTCCCCAGTAAATGAGAAATGGTGGGCAGAGCTCGGTAAATGGTATTGAGTTCCGTATATTTATTTTTACTAATTATTATCTTAAGAAATCAAATAAAAGTAATGTAATATCTTTATTGTGCCGTTTAGATTTTTCAGGATTCAAGTCGAACAGATTACATTCAATTTTACGTTTAATAATTTAAAAAACCTGAAATATTGTGAAAATTGGGAGAAATCGTATGATTTTTTTTTCCGACAACCAGCCAGTTTTTTTATTTCGTAGGTAGTTTAAAAAAAATAAATGTTTCTATTTATGTAGAAAATTGAAAACAAGACACTTAAAATTTCATATCAATGAAGAAATCACAATCGTCAACCCTTTAACTGGCTTTTAGCCACTTGAGAGGATATTAATATTGCTATGATAACCATCCCCTATATACAAAAATAAAGGGAAAAATTTCTTTTTTTTTCTAAGAGAACCCTAAAATTAAAATCGCACCTAAGGCGAGTCGCCATTTTGAAATCGATTTTTCATTAAGAATACTAACGAACTTAGGGTGGATTGAAATGCTGTATTTTTATCTTAATTTTCATCTGTAAACAGACTTGTGAAGTACGAGTATTTATGGAGGTGATCGCTTATTTGAGTTGGTAGAAAATAATTTCAAGGGAGCTTGCTGTACAATTATTATAGCTTTTAACAAGTAAGAATACAGTTTTTAATGTCGATATAAAATATAATAGAAAAACTAGTCGGCCCGGCAAACGTTGTTCTGTCACCCCTATCACTTAGGGGTGTGAAAAATAGATATTGGCCGATTCTTAGACCTACCCGATGCACACAAAATTTCATATAAACGGTCCAACCGTTTTGGAGTAGTTTGGTAACGACACGAGAATTTTATCTATTGAAAATTTATTGTTAACCATTACTGGAATTTGAAATCTTAACTAAGATAATATAGTTTAAAAATGCAGTATTTTTTTTAATAATATTTGCAAGTAATCAAGGCAATACATTTCGACATGTCGAGTGGAGTCTGGTCCTCAGCTAGTGAAGGGAATCAGATATGAATCTTTAATTTTCCAAATTTATTAAAACGCTAAGCGAACTCCGCGTTCAAACAGCAATATTTTTAACGACGGAGGTTAGGTCTAGTGATGTGTTAATTAACTATCGATGGTTTTAAAAGTTATGGTTTAGAATTTGATATTAATTTTGTATTTATAGTTCAGCAGCTTGTTTATAAGTAACACAATTATTACTGGCAGCTGAAGTACCTACTTGTAAAATTTTAATGAAAGAATACTGGTGATAATTTAATAACAACTTCAAATATTAGTTATGTAGGTATATTTTAGTAACCTACGTATTTTACTGGAATATCCATAATTCATAATAATAATTATTAATCTATTACAAGACTTAAGATTATAACAATTAATTGAAATGTGAAGTTATTTCAAAATAATTAGTGGTGTGATCACGAATGCCACAATGTATTTGAAAATTCCTTGAAATCATCTATAACTTCATGAAACCACTTTAAATTAAGTACCAATTCAGCAACAAAAGCTCAATCAAACCAATTATCAATACGAAAGTCACGTTTACAGATGACTGCATCGACCATTCATTCACTCAATCATTCAATTAACCTGCCAACATTCCGTCATACGGCGCCATACAATTAAAAAACAATAAATGCCAATAAAACGATGACACTATATACTAAATGCATACAAATTGATGCGTGCGATACTATCGGTGGTCTTATTACGTATCTAGCAAAAGCAAAGCGACAGCAATCGAAAGCATTTTTTTTTAATATTCCAATTTAATTTTTAATTTGTCACTTGTTATCGCAATACGTTAAATACTAATTATCAATTTGGTAACAATCATTGTGCATAATATGCTGCCACACTGCTTTTATGAGACACGTAATAACACTGCGGATCAATTCGCGATGACATCAGCGATGTAAACATTTGTGTTGTGATTCAATTATTTTATATTGATGTCAAATTGATTGGCCACGGCTGTGTCGTGATATATTTGGAATAGTTCCGTTTAAATGGTAGCAATTATTTAGGTCTCAAATTGTTTTAGAAGTGAGAGCTGTCTATTATCTATGCATGCTCCTCATAGTCATCGAAAATGAATTGAAAGCATTTTTTATCTATGGAAAACTTACAGCTAACCAAAACTAATGAAAGGTATACAAAATTGGCAGCCAATTTAAAGTCTTCACTTTTAAAGAACAGAGTAGACTAAAATAATCAGTGTAATGATAACAACTATTTTTATTGTGTATGCAATAATTGCATGCAAGGTTATCAATTGTTTTGTTTTCAATATAATATTAAAAGCACGTGACGTCCAAACTACGATAATTACGATAACAGTAAAAAAGGGATTACAATAACGTTTGTAATTTTCTTATTATTAAGTTTTGCCTAGGTATGACTTACTTAAAAAAAAAACATATCTGGTCAAAGCAAGATATTTAGACACTTTTTTTCTTTTGCTAAACAATTTTTAAATTTTTCATGGCTATTTCATCTTAAAACATCGATAACTTGATGTTACTCGAACACAGCCCTACAGTTGGTACGCGATAGGAAATTAAAATTTTCCTCTTCATTTAAAAAGAAGCACTGCCTCGGGCTAACTCCTTAATGCGGTTCTACATCTATTTCAGAATATACTTTAATATCTATCGATGTAGCCTCTTTATGTAGGTATATGTTTGTGTATAGACGCGAAATATATTCACATTAAAACTAAGAGAGATTCTGCTAATTATTTCACCTTTACCTACATCAATAAAATATTATAGTTTTTACCCATTCCCATCCTGCTTCATTCAATAATTATGTCTTCTGAGTGGGAAATTTAACATAACGCAATAATTAATCATTCATTGTACACCATAATTATAACAGTTGCAGATGTTATTATATAATTAAGTATAGCTAGGAAGAGCCTGTACTATGACAATCAGACAACTGATAAACATATTTATATATTTATAAATACATACATAATTATAGATAAATTACACTAAGACACAACAACGATGATGAGATGATGAATTTTAAAAGTTGACTCACCATACGTAAGGCAAATTTGTAACAATGTAAGTACTTGTAGATCTTCACAATGTGATGTATTTACCTAAAAATAAGGGTACTAATATATATGGGTAATACATGCATCTGAAACGAATAAGAGACGAAAGCATACGAGTAACCAAATAAAAAAAAAACAAACTGAAAGTCTTAGCAAAGCTGCGTCTAAGTCCAGACTGGAAACTTAAACATAATTGAAGCATACAATTTTCACCGAAAAAACGAATTTCAAACGTTCTTTGCCGTACGTAGTACCGAAACTTGAGATCCATGTATTTGTAGAAGTCTGTTATACCTTAAGATGTGAGGCATAAGACCTAAAGTTGGTCTGAGTTGGTCTCAGACCGGATTTCTTTGAAATCGTTTCTTTGCCTCAATTAATTTCTTGCGAGCCGTTTTGCGTTTTCAATACCGTCAGACCTGCATGTATGAGTTTATATAAGTTTAGGCGAGTCCAAGGTTGCTATATGTATATCTCGGTTTTGTTTTGGTAATTATAGATTTATTATAACGAAAATTTCAAGAAAAGGAGGTTAAGTAAGTAAATAATATATTGTAAACTTTATGTTTATAGAAATTACTGTTATGATTTATTAGCTTCTCTAAAAGCTGGAATACTGTAACGTCAATCAGTTTGAAGCCGCCGTTGAATCTCATGCTGTCTCTGTCACTTTAAGGTGTGAAGTAGCGACAGACATAATTTAGAATATCTTAATCCCCTGGTGATATAGGCTATATCATATTAAAAAAAATTACACTTTTGGCGGAAGCGCGGGTAACAGCTAGTATTATATAAACTTTGTTACAAGCCAATTAATCAAATAATAAATGATCATAGCAACATGGCTTTCTCTAATTCTAGTTAAAAGTTCTAAACCTCAACACGGGGAACTACACTTGTATTAAATTACCATAATTTAGGGTTCCGTAGTGTTAATCGAAGACTCGGGATGGTTCAGTAGGTGTCAGAGCGACGCGTTGATTGAACCCATCGTGCTACATTGGTGATGTAGTGAAGCTAGACAACATTGTAATATAGAGTAGGTAAAACAACTTCCAGATAAAAATATATTTGAATGCGCACTATCAAAAAAGTAAAGAAAACGTATTCAATTTGAATCAATTCAATGATAGTATATATCACATATAACTTATAAACCACTGCATTTTTTCCAAGCTCTCTCTTCTGAAATATAAACTTCACATTTTAGTCAAATTAGTCAACTTTAAATAACTAAGGGACGTTATTGATTTGATATAACAAAACTGGCTTGGTCTTAAGAAAATTACGTGCTATAATTTAACTTAGGTCCTGATACTAAAGAATAGAAAGAGAACATACATTGTCTGCTATTGCTCTTTTTTTTATCCCAAAATATTAAATAAAACACGAGATCGCCACTCTAAACTTAATTCATGCACGTTTGGAAAGAGCAACTTTAAGTTTGAACTTTCGGCAAAAGGACGTTGACGTCCTTTTGCCGCTTGCGGTATCATCCCCTCTATAAATTCATCGCCACTAGAAGACAAGCATCTTGCGATATAATTTGATTTGTATTTAATTAAACACTGGCATCGATTCCCGACTTCACTTGGACTGCCTACCCCCGATTGGAATTCTCGTTAAGTCGTGATTGGGGTCCGTGTAGTTTGTTATTTAGATTAGATATTGAAATCAAGCAATTGACAGCCTGATTCTGGATGCTGTTTACATGTTGTTGAACTAATTGGTTAATGAACAGGAAATAACTATATTGTGTTTTTGGAGAGAAAAAGCATTATTGGTAAAAGCGACGGTAGTCTAATGGCTACAGCGTCGATCTTGCTATCATGTGGTTGCTCGTTTGAACCAGCCCATTGCACTCCCGGCGTAAGCCCTCTTGTAACGCAAGTATTTTGCTTACGTTAACAAGAATACGTTTAAAGAAAGAAGATAAATGAGATAAGATATATTATAAAATTATAATAATACCGGCCTATAAATAACCCACTGCTGGGCACAGGCCTCTTCCCATATAGAGAAGGAATGAGCATTGATCACCACGCTTGCTCGTTGTGGGTTGGCGATTTCAGATTTCATTTTTTTTTAATTCAGGTTTCCTGACGATGTTTCCTTCACCGTTTGTCGATGATGTCTTAGAATGATTGAAAAAGTATATATAACTATGAAAAAGTCACATTGGTATTTGACTGTGTTCGAACCTGCAATCATGTGCATGTGAATCCAGTCATTGAACCACTAGGCCACCACGATATATTAAGTAAGTAATACAATTAGCCATTACGCAGATCTGCCATCCTTACCGCTTCATAGCCTTGCCAGGATGAAAAACTTTGTACCATAGACCTCTCTTCTAGTCTTGAGTTGTAATGAAGGGCGAGTGTTCTCAATCATACCATCTCACCATGATCCAGTCACCAGACGGGCCTGGTGGTCTAGTGGTCAGTGACCCCGACTGTTAAGCCAGAGGTCGTGGGTTCGATACCCACCCAGGACAAATCTTTGTGTCATGAGCGCGATCATTTAATTTTGTTCTGTGTCTGGGTGTTATTTAAATATAAATGTATGAATTTAGAAATATTATAAGTATGTCTGGTTGCCATAGTACAGGCTCTGCCTAGTTTGGGATCAGATAGCCGTGTGTAAGCTGTCCCAAGTAATTATTATTATTATAAAGTAATTGTTACCAATGTCTTAAAAAACCTAAAAAATTACCAATGATATGATATAAACAAAGTAATATTCCGCTGCTTCTGTCTGATTATTATATTACAGACATCTGCTTACCTTCACTCCTAAAACGGCTTTATGACAAAAACAACGCTACGTTAATAAACTATACCCACTAAGCCAGACCTCTGCCTACCCCTAAATCATATATTAGCGGCAAAATGAGACTAATGCGGGACTTATAATCAAAGAAAGAAATTTCTGGCTAGCCACACGTGATCATAGGGTACGTGGTACAATGTATAAGCGGTAGCGGTTTTGATTTCAGTTCTTGTAAGATACGTTTAAGAATGGATAATCATAAATGTTTGAACAAAATCTCACATTTTATCATAGGCAAGACCATAAAGATTGTTTCTTTTTCATTACTTCCCAATTATTTTCCTACCTATTTTATTACTGCAATGATAAAACCATAAAAAATGGAAAAAAATGGATATTCTTCTTTTTTTTTTTTGCCGGGTTTTTATTGTCTTCTTTACCCACAAAACGAGCATAGCTATAACTATATTTTTATTAAATAGAAATTACGAACTGCTACAATAGCGCTTTCGCTCACGATAATTTGTAACTAACATCCGTGTTGACGCTCTCGCTACCTCCTATCATTTAAGTCATCTCCAAAAAAATAAAGGGGAGGATGTACCAGGGTGGACATCAAAGCGTTAAGTGCTCCTTTTGCTCATCGAATCCCATTTAGGCGAGTCTCCCCACGATAAATAAGATTATGTCCGGTTACACGTTATTTCTCGTTTTCTTATGGGTTTTCAGTAATGGTGTTACTTAGTTCTTGACTTATTTAATGGTGTTTTTGGATATGGGATATCAAAATAGAAGTAATGTGGATTTGATCCTCTCCTCGTCCCATGGGCTACGGTGGATATGATTCACTTGAAGAAAGGTACTTCGAAACCGACCCGATAGATCTAAAAACAAAGAATATGAATGATTTTTATTAAATATATGTAGCAGGTAGGAGTAATTTTTAGGCGGAAGAATTTTTTTAGGAAGAGTAGGTGGAATTTTTCTTAGCAGTCACAACCGATGTAAGTTTGGCCAAACATCAATAGAAAAACATTAAAACCCTCAGTGAAACAGAGTTGTGGCATCCTATAAGGAGGTTGCTAATGCTCCGGCTGCGAACCTCAACTGAAAAACCAAACATATAACCTCGTTGGGTGACGTTAGACAGGTCTCAACTTGAAAAAAATATACTGTACTTTTATCCTCTGGAATGTCGACTATTTTTCCGCCATTAACGAATGCATTAAATTTTCTTTTATTTTAAACTAGCTTCTGCCCGCGAAATTGGGTCCAAAAAGAAATCAATTCAATCAATTTTCCCTCAGGAACTACTTAAGGAATCGGGATAAAAGGTAGCCTTTCTCTCCTCTTTTCCGTGTCAAAGGCTACATGCATGCCAAATTTCATCCAAATCCGTTTAGCCGTTTTTTCATAATTGAGTAACAAACATCCAAACATGAAATATTAGTAGGATAAATATAAACATAAATATCTCGTATATTTTCCCTAGTTCCCATATTATTATAGTGATCTATGTATCACAGTTTCTTTATCTATGTAACAGAATAATAAGATAAATAAATTTCTAGAATTTACAATCAACAAGATACCTAGTTTTTATCTCACTTTTATCTTCTCTGATATTTAACGTAGGTACAGCACACACATAAAAATAATTCCTACAAATACAGTTTTAATAACGTAGTGGCACAAATAATTTATATTTAGGAAACATTGCGAGCGAATAATCTAAAAGCCATAAGCTTCAGACGAAAAATGTTCTCGTATTCACGAGTGGACGCGGAACAAAATGATATAAAGCTTGGTGCAGGAGTGAGAAAAACTCCTAATGTTTTATTAGTAATATAATTTAGACCAACTTTGTAATTTAAATTAATTTAAATGTGTGATTGTATTTAAGTATTGTATGGTTGTTGTATGAACAACAGAACGAAATATTGGATTTTCAGATTAAGCTTTATGCTTGTTTTACCATGAGTCTAATTATCTAACTGCAGTATCTAATATAGTAATTAATTAAAATTTAACTAGTAGCATTTATTTTATTTCTAAATTCTAGGCGAAAGACACGTTAGTGTTCATACAAATATATTTTCCACGAATAAGATCATACTCAGCAATTTTAATATTTTTTGTCTACCTTTTGACATCACTCAGTAGTACTATTTATTAAATGTGACTTATATCTCTGAATATTATCCTAAACAAATTAGTTTAGAAATGATAACATCCATTAGCCACCAATAGGTACCTACTCTCAAAGTTACTAAAAAAATACTTTCAAGTTCCTAGGAATATTCCTAGGAAACTAGTAAGATCAACAACAAATTCCGCTGTTGTACCCTACGCTTTATCTAAAACCAAACACTAATCCTTCTATATACACATTAACAGATTTCTGAAGCGCAATCCGTACAGGGATTTTCTCTATACGAACCAAGCCAGACCATTCCTCTTTGAAAATACAGCATTTAATTGAATATATCCGTATTTACGTACTGTTATTATGTTTGTATAAACATTTTTGTTTCTCTTGTTTAATTATGTGTAATTAAAATGTCTGGGTGTTGTATTTGTTTGGAAGGTTGTGAGTTGGAACTATTAGTGAATGATACTTATTCAGTTTTCATAAAACTATGACTTAATTTCCTGCATAGGTGCTCGGACACAAGGTGCATGATGTCTATGCCACGTTGGCTGCGCATTCACTTTTGATGTCTTAGATGCGTAGCGTACCCGTGGGTGTCGTGGATGTTATGACTATCATTTTCATACAAACCGAAGTTTGAAACACGTTCGCTGCGGATTCGATCCCCGCGATCAACGGGACAAGCATTTGTGTCAACCACAAAATTAAATAAGTTTTCTAAGTGTGTATTCTAGAACTTACTGACTTACAAAGTGTGGGAGTCAACCAAAAATGTATTTAGAAGATATTTAATAACTTTATATTAGATAAAGATAAAGATTGCTGGCAATTAGGTATTCTTAGTACTGCAGTACAAGTTAGTTCAAGATAATTTTCATTAAACTATCTATTACTTGAAGTATAAGCAGAGTGGTGATCCTATTTTATGTGTACACTAACAGAAATGCACAGATACAAACTTCCCACATTTTCCCTCACTTGGGGAAATGTGGCAAAAAATACCGAGACTATACCCCATCAATTCTCATATCCCAGATCATTACACCTATCGGAAAGAAGCCCTATTATCTTATTAGAAATTACTGCTGTTCGCTACAGACGATTATAACCCTTATTGGATGGAGCGTAAGAAGTGTTGGGGACGATATTCCGATGTATATTTTCAGCAGTTTATGTAGCATGCTGTTGTTATTACTTATACGGGATTAGATTTACTGGATGTGGTATGTTTTGTGCTTTTATAAGTTTAGTTATTATTTATGACTAAATGTTTTGAGTATTAACGACATTATAACAGTCATTTGAATTACAAGAGCTAGTTGAACTGTTGATTATAATCTGTTTGCAATTTCTGGGTTAAAAAGGCCATCTGCAATAACTGATTCAATAAGAAAATACTATCCCAGGGAAGGAAGTATTATATGTAATAGTATGGATAATATGTAGAAAATATCTTCAGTATTTGTATTTAACTAATGCTTCTCTATAACCCGTATTGAGTAGTTTAAACACATAATTAATCTTACTAAAACAGCTGAAAATTTCGTCCGTTTTCATTTCGCTCATAATTCTACTCTCTCTTAACACTTTCTTCGTTTAGGGGTATCAGTTAGATCCACGCTCACACACGTCATGTTTATTTGTTCCTTGCCACATCTAGTTGTACCTTATTCTGTACAAAACATTGTCGGCTTCTATTATGACGTACTATCTTTGCACAACACTCCTTCCTAATGGTATTTCTTTACCATCGATGCCATTTCCTGGGATATGTGCTGTTATTTCGGTAATAATTAATCTTGGATTATAATCTTTTGTCAGTGATCATGTTTATTATGCTTCATAAATATTATGTTTAGGTGCTACAAATATTACGTTTGGTATAATTTTTGTTAAGGCATTCGAGCTTTTTTGTTGGTAATGGGGCAGATTTTGAATCGTTGGATAAATTTGGAGTTTTGTCTTCTTCTACACATCTTTGGTAAAAGTAATCGTAAGAGAGAGTTATTAAAGTCTGTAATATGTTCCTTATTTTTTTTTTCATTTTTGTTTTTTTCATCCTTTTTAAATTTTGTAACTACATGAATCAATGTATCGATCGAGTGCAGCTTTAGAATTCTCGATATATCTGTAATGAATATTACTTTGTATAAAGAAATACTAAATTTTAATTATTACATAACATAAATAACCTTTATCCAAAACGGTTTAATTGAATAACATTCAAAAAACAACAAGACAATAAGCAAAAGAGCAATATGGTACAATAAAAAGAAATACATTAGACAAGTATAATTTCTTTAGTCTCATAAAAAAAAACAATTTAAAATTGCATGACGTCACCATGTCTAACAATTTTTGCTAACTTAATTTGTTTTAGGTAACATACCCATTCTTTACGCAACATGGCCGCCAAACAGCAGAAACAATATTAAAAAGAAAACAAAAGAAGTAATGATACCGATATTGCACAAACACCAATAATCGAAGTAACAGCATCCCTTATTAACCACCCCAAGGCAGAACATGTATTAATTTATGTTTGTGCCGACAGTAATGACAGTAGGTCGATTATATGTTATTGGAAAATATTGGCGTTTCGCCCCCAGAGGTTTGGTCGCCTGTTTTGGTAGATACACTGTTTTGATTTTGGTACTGGTAAACTTGAATATTGAGAAATACTACAAGTATCTATATGATTATAAGAATGAAAAGGAAACGTGAAAAACGTTGGTAGTAAATTCTCATTCCAAGAAATCAAAGTAAAGAGAAGACAAGCAAGAATTCGACATGTTGAGGTGGTAGGGCAGATCAATGACCGGATTCGCATGCAGCTTTCTTAATCATTCTAAGAAATCATTGACAAACGGTGAAGGAAAACATCTTACGGAAACCTGGATTCCAAAAATTTGAATCTGGAATCGGCAACCCGCAATGAGCAAGCGTGGTGATCAATGCTCACTTCCTTTACTATGTAGGAAGAGGTCTGTGCCCAGTAGTGAGAGGTTTACAGGCCGGTATTATAAGCAAGATTCCAAACTGCTAGCAAAGACGAGGCCAATATAACTTTCTCATTTTCGTACACATTTTCGACAAAAATTGAATCAAAATTCTTTCGACAAAAATTGAATAAAAATAAAATAACATCTGCAAGTCAATTTCATAATAATTCAATCTCACTTCTTAAAGACCGAACAAAAACAATCAATAATCCTATCAAAAACACTTAAAAAAAAATAATCAATGTAATAAATGCCAAAAACGAATAAATTCTTATGAGCGATCGTAAAACGCACAATTAGCTTCCGCCAAGTCGGGAAAAATCCATTAATTCCGTCGTTACTCGTTATGCCTTATATCAGTCACCCCTAATTAAAAGACACCCTTGGAACAGTCTTCATCCATGGCTTGTCTTAAATTGTTCAATATGTTGCCACATGGAGAAAACATTCATCAGAACCTGCTACCGTTGGATTTTATGGGCAGGTTTTAATTGGAACGGAAAGCCGAATATTTGGTCTAATTGAGCATTGGAGTATGACCAGATAAACTGTAAACAAAGGGCCAAATTGAGGAATTCTATAGAATGGAAAATGTTATAAAGCTGAAGTGTTTGTTTGTTTGTTTGAACGCGCTAATCTCAGGAACTACTGGTCTGATTTGAAAATTCTTTCTTAGATAGGACACTTATTGAGTAAGGCTCTAGGCTATAATTTGTCACGATAACCGACGCCCACGCGGGTGGAGCCACGAGCAGAAACTAGTAGAATGGATAAATCAGTGGAAAAAGACAAAAACATCGAAAGTGAATTGGATTTCCCTTATAGTAAAATTGGATTAAAAAAATTCAAATTTCTTCTAACTCATGTTCGTTGTCCTAATCTCTCTAATAACTCTCTAGAATCTAGTTACCTTTTCTGTATTAAACTCAAAATCTTATTAAACCTCATTAGGATTACTAAAGTCTTTAAAATAATTGATCTCGTGTGGTAAAATTTAGAATGGACAATATAAAGCCATAGTCCATCACCTCGGTAATTTTAGTGTGACAGTGGGGGGATCCGCCATTTTACTTTTAATGGTCATTGCCCACGAGATAAGTTCGTCCCAAGGGGGCGAGATCTGAGGAATCAATGCGGTAGGCCTAAATATGATACTATTGTTTCAAGATATGAGAGGTGAAATAATTGTGAGAAATCTCACTAGTAAAAATGGCATACTGGTAATTAAAACAAATTAGGATTTTTTCGATGACTTTAAGGAAACTATTAATAACAAAGTGGTAGACTTTAGTACTATTAATAACTTAGTATACTTAGAAAAGTTCCGTAATGGTTTAATAAGATCAAGTACCGATTGTTTTGATTTGTAGGTTTATTCAACATACCTTGCTATTTTCTATTCTTCATGGTGAAACTCATTCATTACAAGCTATAGAAATTCGAATCGAGTTATCGCGCACCAATAGTACGGAACCCGGTAGTAATTCCGTCACAGATGTTTTCTATGTTAATTCTATTGTTTTTTTGTTAATTTTTATGTTCTTTTTCATGCTCGATTTATTCCGTTCGTCCGTTCGTTTCAAGATTAATGCTAATGCAGGATAGAAACGTTTGGGCTTAATACTCTTCCCGGACTGATACTGTCTTGAATGAATTGTCGATAAAAATTAACGATGCCTCATAATTAGATTCAATTTATTTAATTAATTGAAGTTTTTTTTGCGGATATTTGTAAAGGAAAATTATTGGTTACCTATTTACTCAAAGGTAATTAAAATGCCTTATTGTTATATAAACTGGGCTTGTTCCACCATTTTAGCAATATGGTACCTTTCAGTGTATCTAAGAAGTACAAAGATAATAATGAAATATTTACAAGTATTCGCTTTTATAAAAAAATGCGAGGCACCAAATTCAAACAATACTTGATCCCAAAAGAAATAGCTCTCAGCTCTTAAATAAAACAACTGAAATCACGTCTCGAATCGAACTGGCAATCGCAACGTTCTCTTTTAAAAAGTATTCGAAATACAAATTTCTTTTTAAAAATGTCGAACGAACCACCCTATAAATCCATTGCGATATTAACATTTAAAAAATACTTGCATAAATAAAAATTCTTAAAATACAAGACGCTGGGGACAGGGTGGTTCGAAATTCGAATTTGAAAGTTTTTGTCTCGATACGAATTCATTTCGGCTAATATTCGATTTTAATTTCGGCCAATGTAATATGATCTTTCGCAAAGAGGTTATATTTAAAAGGTAGTAGGTAGTAGTAGTATATTTATATTTTTGTGACAGCAAAATTCAAACCCATTTTAGATTGTAGAATTTATTATATAGTTACACACTGCATAGCCGAATACTCAATATTAAGTAAGATGTTAGACATTATAACTTATGCTGTATCTGCCTTTTTAATGTGAAAAGTAACGACAAATAAAATTTAAGAACGTGTTAAATTAAAGTTCGAGTATTCAGGATTAAAGTACCTAAAATCAATCGCAATTGAAATTAATTTATCTTCAATGTATTTGCTAAAACATGCGGAGGTCACACTAAAATGGCGCTCAAACGCATCGTTGCCCGAAGCCAACTAATTTTTTTTAAGCTGTCATTAATTCGAAGTACAATATTCACCCCCTGCCCCTCCCAATGGGAATGGGGGCGATTAATCTGTGTTTAATGTCGCCCCCGAAAATATAAAAAGTTGCTAATCAACAGATTGGCGGTGCTTTTCGCCTAAGGGTGTGGTAGTCGGATGCTGTGTAGTTTTTTTGTCTTTCGCAGACTGATTTCTGATTTAAAAAATGTGGTCTGTCTTTTAATTTATATAAGCATATAAATTAACGGACAGGCAATCATGATTTAATTATTTAGTTAACATGGAAGAGATTCTTTGCTTATGCCAATTTTATTAAAATAACAGTGACTGATTTGATATGGCTGCACGGATTTGGCCAAGTAGTATAGTCACTAGACCAATCATAGGTTTGATCCTCGTATGAGACAAATATTTATATGATCCACGATTTTTTTCTTGGTATTCTCTAAGTAATTGAATTTCTGTAAAACAGGGATTAAATTCCCTAAGATATTCCTATTAGGAAGATATACTTTATGGTCATCAATGAATATTCATGTCTAATATGACATAAACCAGCTAACGTATAACTTCTTCTTATTCACAAAATTAACGCTAATATGGAATGAAGTTCGAGTCGTTAACTATTATTCCGAATCAAAGGGGGGAAGATTTTTGCCCAGCAGTGGGACTAAAAATAGGTTACATATAAAAAACTTATTCCACCTCTCTAAGGTTTAGCCTTATCATCACTGTTATTAAAAAAAGTTTCCATACCTTAAAAGTCAATTTCCATTTCATTCCAATTTGAAACGGTCCAAGCGCAGCTAATACACCAAATAATCTCCGTCCAGATTAGCATAGCTAATCAAATTAACTGACATCAAACAAGTAATCAATATTAAAGAGCATTGAAATCGTATCGTTACGCGCCGGCTTGATCACGGTTCAAATTGCCCTCAAAGTCCACGACTGGAAAAAAATTAAATTTGCCAAGTCGATTTCATTTTTCATTAATTCATCGCGGAGGGTCGTTTGGTGATAGCAAGGTGACTGGAAGAGACAAGCTGAGTTCAAAACCCTTTAAAAAAATTTATACGGCTACTTCATTATTTTAAAACAATTATTGCACAAGAGAGCGGTGAAGATTTTGTATCGCCTATTTGAAAAATAACGACCTAATTTCTTATTACTTATTACAGGTACATACATGGATATTCTACATGTAGCTACTGATAGATATTTGAAAATAACTACAAAATGCGTATTGTTTTGCAATAAAGACACTGTTCGTATCAAAATTTACCACTGATGAGCGAACGCTCGCAGGCAAATTTAGACAGAAGAAGTAGTCAAAAGTAGGTTTACTATGACTCCGATTTTATCTAAGTAATGCTTATTTGTATATGAATATATATAATTTCGGTGATATGTTGTATGACCTAATAAAGATGGTATTTTTTAGGTCATACAACAGATTACCGAAAGTCTGATTATAATGCATATACAAATAAGCATCACGTCTGAAGATTCTGTATTTATCTAGAATGACAGAAAATTCAAAGGAGTCTTATTCTCTGTCTTTAAGTCAGTATTGCCATTTAATTTTCCAAAGGTACTTCTAGATTCTCCAAATCTCTGTGTCCCCAGTCGATACCGAGTTCCTATATAAAATTTCCCTCAGGGTTTTCTCGCTCAAAAAATACATTTTTTTCTTTACACAAGACTCTGTTTAACCCTCAAATGGTGGCTAATTTCGAGACGAGATGGTTGATTAATTATTGATAGACATTTGCAAGATCGCGACTCGAACGACTGCTAGTATTTAATGTTAATTTTTCTCTTTTTAATCCCCTGGCAGCCATGATTTTTTTATTAGGGATGATATTGTTTTGCTTTGATATTTTTAAGGTTAGTCGTCGTGGATTCTTGGAAGTCGTTTACTTTGTTTGAGAGCGCGTCTTGTCTATATTCTAATTTATGTTGTTGTATTTTTAAATCATCTTAATTTGTATTATTTTAAACCAGGTATTTTATTTTGACAAGTGATAATAATATGACCATTGGCCATAAGCATGTCGTAGGAGCGTTATCTTCAATACTTATATTTTGTAGCATATTATAACAAATGCCCATGTAATAATAAACATTATGTAGAGGTCAGATCTATACACAATTGACTTTTAACTGCTTTGGATATCAATCGATCTTTCATATCGATAAAAACCTTAAACAAACGCAAGTTTCAGACACAAATAATCATGACCGAATGCTTGTAAACAGTTTCTCAAACTGTGTATTTTCCAATCTTATTAGAATGATATCATCCTTTTCACCAAGCTAAGCATCGATACCAACATCTCGATTCTAACATCGAGTAATTAAAAATCGAATGTAATCTGCAACCGGCAACCGCAGTCAATGCGACGCCGACGTCTCCGATGTACGGGCGGCCGAGCGCGTCCACAGTATGCCACAATGGCGGCCTGGACAATGCTCGCGTGTCGAGTGACAGATCCTCTGACGTGACCTGGGTGGGTATAGGCTGATGTTTTATTGGTGGTTCTACTATCATATAAATAGAATTAGAAATCGCTCGAACAACCATTACATTAAAATAATAATAAATGTGGACAACATCACATACATTGCTCCGAATCTCCGAAGTAAGTAGCTAAAGCACTTGTGTTATGGAATACAGATACAACGAAGGTACCGCAAACACCCAGACCCGAGGCAATGTAGAAAAGTGTTTTTCTACATTGACCCGGACCCGGACGGGTGTCCGGAGATCGAACTCGGGACCTCAGAGCTGACGCCACATTGAAAACCGGTGTGTACGCCACTCGACCACGGAGGTCGTTAGAATTTCCTGTTTATAAAGCACCCTAGCACAAACGCTATCGACAATGACGTTAAAATTATTTGAGCACTTCTCCAAGTATGGATGTAGCATTGTAGCATCAAAAATTGTAAGTTAAGCCACTTTTACAGCAATACTTTTTTGAAAGCGGTCGCACTGCAAGCTCAGAAAGGATAATATACTATTTTTATACAATTTACTCGATTATTTATTTAGCAGAGGACAAATTCTCTCTCAAATACTCGATCAATAAACATCTAAATTACGTGATTTAAAATCTAAATCTAAAAAAAAATGTCTACCAATATTTTTATTTCTGAAAAATTGCATTGGCTGCCTGCGGGCTGCGATACATGTTTCCCGGAGAAACATAATTATATCAGATCATAGCAGATATTTGGTTAAGGAACTGATTTTTAACTTAATGGTGCAATAGAAACATATTTATATAGTTTACACTACCTTATAGTCTGTTAAAAAAAAGTCATTTTGTAAAAAAAAGTAGATCAAAAATCTCGATGCTAGAATTGCAAAAACATCACGCTGTGTATCAAACAGGTACTAGCAATCTACGCCATTCAATACAAGAACAAGTCTCGTCCGCATCGGTCATACATCGGTAATTGTATTCAGATTTGTATAGCGGTAGGACAATACGCGACGCTATTGGGTTTCCACTTATCTGGGTCACTGGCCAGGGAATAAAATAATGGACCCCACAAAGTTGTGTTACTTATCAGTTCACTGTAGGGAAATGTATTTTAGTGTGACGAGGTTCGTATTACAAGTCAGCCTATGTATATTCCAATTTACACTAAATTAAATTAATAGTAAATAAACTTTTTTATTTATTTAAAGTATTAACGAAGTAGATATTTACAATCTTAACTTAAACTAAAATAATAAAACATAATATACACACGGAAAAAAATTAATAGTTAGATATATTATAATAAAATAAAATAAATTAATAGTTACATAGTGTAGATATTAACATAATTAATTGGAAAAAAAATATCTGAAAATTCTTAAATTGTTAATTGAAAAATTATATTTATAAAGAAGAAAATAAAAAGTTAATGAATTAAGAAAAAAGTTTTTCTAACGACCTACCATCGACAATATCGGTGCGAAATTTCGGACTTTTCAATATTTTGTATACTTACGTCAAATTTTCAATCGAATCTGGGAACTTTCTGACAATACCGCATGGTTTTACTACAACACTTTATTATATATAATTACTAGTTTTTGGTATGGCACCGGCCACGTGGGCTTCAGTTATCATGGCAAAATGTAGCCTCAATATTATACTTCATTGTAGTTCCTTAACATTTTATTTTTCTTAGATGTAAATAATTATTAGCCTACGAAGTGAAGTGAAGTGGTTTCCTATAATTAAGGAAGCACAAAAATTTGTTTGCTTGTATATTTTCATTGTTGGAAACCCTAAATAAATAAATCACTCTAGAATTCTTCAAATCGGACCAGCAGTTCCTGAGATTAGCACGTTCTACCAAACAAACTCTTCAGCTTGAAATTAATATAACCATATTAACTATATTCACACTCCTACAAACATATGCATACCTATATACGTCATAAAATCATCATCCAAAAATAGCAAATAGCCACAACGTTCAGTACATAAGTACATCGCTATGATACTTGGATCCGGCTGTCAAGAGCCTGATAGCACTCGTTTCCTTCCTACATTTCCATAAGACTGACGTAAAGGTCAATGCAGTTCTGCATAATATGAAAAATTTGCTGCTAGCTTTCTAGTAGTAGACCTTGGTTAGTCGTGATTCTATTGTTTCTATTTATGAAAAAAGCTGTATGAATAATTATAATCATATTTTGCCTAAAACATAATACCGGTCTATAATGGTCCCACTGTTAGGTAAAGGCCTCTTCTCATATGGAGAAGGAATGAGCATTGATCACCACGCTTGCTTATTTCGGGTTGGAGATTCCAGTTTAAATTTTTTGGAATCCAAGTTTGTTCAATATTTTTTCTTTTACCTTTTGTCAATGATGACACAGAATACTTAAACAAAAGTATTAAAGATACATACCTATAACTTTGGAAAAGTCATATTGATACTTCGATCGAAACTATAATATAAACTAACCTATTTTGTTAAGAACGTTCGTCTTGTTTTGAGAACGGAGTATTTTACTAAAAGCTAGTTTACATGAATTAAAAGATCTCTCACCTCAAATGACGGTGATGAAAAAAATATAATTAACGATTGATAGATGTCTACAGATAGGTAACTAACTATGTTATCCTACTTTTAAACGTGATCTATATGATCAGACACTTAGTACTTAAAATAATTATTTTTGAGTTACATTTTAAACTTAATCAAAAGAGCTTGGTATAGCAACGGAAAAACAAAAGAAATCTTCCATTAAAAAATTCAACAAGGCAACATCAAATAGAATTGATCCCAACCTACTGAATTATGAAGCCAAGGGGCCAGCATAAAAAATACCCACAGAGGCATTGAAAGATTGAAAGGGGAAATCACTTAACTTACCCAATTTATTGCTAAATCTCACCCGTGGGAGAGCCGTGGTCAGACTAACAAACATTAGCTGAAGAAACTTATAAGCCGGGATACCCGGCCCGGATAAATTGATGCGGCCAAACAGGGCCATTTTTTTCGACGATTGATTTTTTGTGCGCATTTTTTATGTAATGAGATAAGTGTTTTGAAAAATAAAACTCTTTATTTACGATATATAACGATACTTTATTCTAGTATTAATTTCAGTCTGAATGACATGATGAGATTAAATATGAGTGTAACTGATTTGATTATTAATTATGTACCTACCTACCTAGTAATAATAACATCACTGAAAACACTAAAATTTATCTCATGAGGAGGAAGTGTCGAAAATTAAACGAAACCAATGGAAATTGCTTGTATTAAAACTAGTTGTATCTACCATGCGGTTTCGCCTGCGTACCTGACTTTGTTTTATACCTATAAAGATTCCAATTTTTTTATTATTTTTAAACTTTTAGTAGGTATTAAAGAAAGAAAGTGTAGAGAAACCATGTAGAGCTGACTGTCAACCTTCATTAATCGGAGAGGCACTATTCATAAATCTATTATTATATATAATTCCAGTGTCACGATGTTTGTCCGGGATGAACTCTGAAACTACTTAACCGATTTAAATCAAATTTGCACACCGTGCGCAGTTTGATCCAACTTAAAAGATAGGATAGCTTACATCACAAATATAAAAAAAAAAACATGCGTGCGTACAAAGTACACATGTCAGAAGTGAAACTTCTTTGGCGAACTAATTTATAAATCTTGTTTATATTTATACAAATCTAAAACTTTAAATTTCCAAGATTAAGAGGAAGGGAAAAAGGAAGATAGGTTAGGAATTTAATTGTCATTTAAAATAAAAAAAGGTTTGAAAATTAATGTAAATTATAAATTTAATTTTTTCAATTTATTTCTTCAATATTTACATTGTTTGACATAACGTTTATCTAAAATAAATAAAAATAAGTATTGTTACAATAATTAACAATAGCGAGATACACAATTTGTAAAACAGTAACTATTATGCAAATGCGCTTCGTCTATGGTCTCACATGCAAAAATTCTAGATTGAGATTGAGACGAATACATGTAATTTCATATAGAGAAATGTCCTCCATCTTGGATCAGGAACTTTTGCGCGATAGACATTTCCGCGAAAGCTTGACCTCATTTTTATTTTTAGTGACCTCGCAAATCTTAAAAATGACATCACAAAAAAATGCATATTTTTCTCGGTGCCATCTTGGATTCTAATTTCGACCCCATAATCGTTTTTAGCGACCTCGGGTACCATGAAAATGACACCCATGATGAAAGAAATGCATATTTTTCTCGGCGCCATCTTGGATTCTAATTTCGACCCCATAATCGTTTTTAGCGACCTCGGGTACCATGAAAATGACACCCATGATGAAAAAAATGCATATTTTTCTCGGCGCCATCTTGGATTCTAATTTCGACCCCATAATCGTTTTTAGCGACCTCGGGTACCATGAAAATGACACCCATGATGAAAAAATGCATATTTTTCTCGGCGCCATCTTGGATTCTAATTTCGACCCCATAATCGTTTTTAGCGACCTCGGGTACCATGAAAATGACACCCATGATGAAAAAATGCATATTTTTCTCGGCGCCATCTTGGATTCTAATTTCGACCCCATAATCGTTTTTAGCGACCTCGGGTACCATGAAAATGACACCCATGATGAAAAAAATGCATATTTTTTTCGGCGCCATCTTGGATTCTAATTTCGACCCCATAATCGTTTTTAGCGACTTCGGGTACCATGAAAATGACACACATGATGAAAAATTTACAAATTGTCGTCGGCGCCATCTTGGGTTTTAATTTCGAACCCATAATCGTTTTTAGCGACCTTGGGAACCATGAAAATGACACCGATGACGAAAAATTTGCAAAATTTCCTCGGCGCCATCTTGGGTTTTAATTTCGACCCCATAATCGTTTAAGCGACCTCGGGAATCATGAAAATGACACCCATGACGAAAAATTTGCAAATTGTCGTCGACGCCATCTTGGTTTCTTGGCACCCATTTTAATAAAATTATTATATTTATTAAAACTAATTAATAGAACTAAACTAACACCAGATAGCCCTGAAAGTTAGCTCCCGAGCTACTAACATGGTAATGTATGCAGCTCGGGAGCGCCCTTCCCCCGTCTCGCCCCTCGCACCCCGCACGATTGCCCTGTCTAGACGTCTTCGTCGAACGACTGTATGATGTTAAGACTGTGATAGCACTATGCGTGATACGACGTTCGCTCTGTCTCACTTTTTCTCTCAATCTTTCTCACTCGCTTGCTATACTCTCCACGGCTAGTTGCTCATGCTACGTTCGCCCTGTCTTACTCTCTCTCAATCGGTCTCGATCATGAAGGTATAGATGAAAACCTTCATGGTCTCGATCTCTCTCTCTCTTTTCTGACACTTCCGTTCAAAGACATTGTAATGTATTCTACTACTTCCGTTGCATACCGGCGTGACGTTTCATCTGTAAAAATTTTACCCTCATGCGCCAAAAGAAGTTTCACTTCAAAAAATTGAGACCGCGGTCAACAGCTATTTTTCAGCAAACATGTTCACAAAAAATCACGTAAAAATTACACTCATCAACGTCCATAAGCCAATAGAAAAAACAATCTACGTCTGATTCGAAGACATTTTTTATCCGGCGTGCACGTCTTCTACTCAATTTAGGGGTTGTAGCAAATCGTTGGCTATTGACGTCCAAACTGTTATCAACCCCTTTGGGATCGAGGGTAGATTTATTTTTCTGTATAGTGTCGATGTATCCGCAAGATAAATGTGTGTCCGTGGTTTTATGTTGTAAGACTTGTTTGCTAAGTGCTGTGTAGTTATTTATTGAGTTGTGTTAAAGATTTTGTTGGGAAGAACTGTTGATCGAAATGAATATTTTGCTACCATAATTGGGAAAAATATAAATAGACATTTGCTTTGTTTTTCTTTAAATAGCTTATATCAACTAACTCATTTATTATAGGTATTTTACCTACTAAGAAATAAATATGAAAAATAAGCTATTTTAGATATTGCAACCAAACTGTTTGTAGTATTTGTTTAAAAAAAAAAAAAAACATGTTTAACCACTGAGGTTAATAAGTCATGAAAGTTGGAATGTGGAATATAACATGCTTATGTTACTATCTTTGTGTAAAAAATAGGGTCTAATAATTACAATATTTACAATATCTAACAAAAAAAAGCAAGAAGAGCCACTTCTTCTAATTCTCTTCTAAGTTATCCCATCGGTATATTTGCATGCATTACAAATCACATTAACCTCATAAAACAGAATGACCTGTCAAACAGAAGCGGTTCAAGAGGGCTATATTATGTCCATATCTGAGAATCACTATCACCCCGAGGGTACAAAACTATGACATATAAATACACTGATAAAACAAACTTATTTTCTAAACGTCGAATAAAAAAGACTTTTGTTACACCGAAGTGAGTAAGCATTTTTTTTACTGAACTTCTTTTATTGTAGAAAAAAAAAGGTAGTAAGTATGTAAAAATTTTTTTTCTTTATATTATGTTTATGGTATTATTATTTATTTATGTGAGTTATCCTCATTTACAACCAATGACGAGATTCACTAGTTTGCTATATACCTCTAATCAAAGAAGGAATAGATGCGCCTACATGCACGAAATATAAATCCCGCCTTGATACCCACCCGAACAGGCTCGCACATGATCTTCTTTTCAATAGCCACCTCAAACGGCTAAAAGAACACGCATTTTTGAGCTGGATTAATAATTTTCAGATCACTGATAAAAAGAGTCATCATCGCTGGATAAAGATCTCCGCATGCCTATCTCTTTTCTACAGAAATTGCAGATAAATCATAAAAAACTGAATTATTTGAAGCATTTTGTAAAATAAAGGTTTAGTTTTTTTTTTTCATAGGAAGTATTTGGGATAGGACATTCTGAGGCACAAGAGTTCCAAGAAATATCTATTCTAATGTTACAAAGTAACTTTGTCTATCTGTGTCACGTTTAAGCCACAAGATTTTCATGGATCTTGGTATAAACTAAGTTTCTATTAGATCCTAAGAATGGACAGGCTTATCCAACAGGCGTAACCGCTGACAAACGCTAATTAATAAAATAAGGTAGACATAGGCACAGAAATCAATCAAAAACTGTATCTTAAAGACCAAGGGTGTCGATAATTACTATCAATTTTTCTTGAAAAACTTTTCAAAATACATAAACTAATTCATACATAAACAAGCGTACTATTCTCGTAAAAACAACGCTGTAAAGAAACCATCAAATAACCAAATAGAATCGGATACTCAACGGTCTCACTATTGAGTGCAGAGGGCCAGGGGCAAGTGGGTTAAAATGGAACACGGCGCAATAAAACACCCCTTCTGTCCATAAATATCCGACTTCGGAAGTTGGTCTGTTAGCGGTCGGATATTTTTTTCTCTGTCCATTCTATTTTGCGGATACTCAATGGGGTGTCCTTATTTATTTGCTTCGAATGTATCGACAATTGGAGGCTTGAACGTATGGATATACGGATGTGAGATGCTTTTGAGTTCGTAAATATCGTTTTAAGGGTTTGCAAAAGTACCTAACTATTGCGATTATAAGGATGTGAATTTGGTACGTACTGTTTTGTATTGATAAAATAATATGTTCATTATTTCTTATAGGATTTATTGTCTGTGTAATATTTGTTCGTTAGATCCATTAGATCATGTAATCTGGAAATAGTCAAGTGTATTCAGAAACAATCTCAAACTATTGTCATATAAAAAGCTATCCCAGCACGCATTTCTTTGCTTATTTTCTATCATCGACAAATTTCACGCTGAAACAAAAAAACGAAACATAAATATCGTACTTTAATAGAGCCACTATCTTTTCCGTCGTATTGCCTGGTCATAATCTCATTCCTCAACCCTCTGACTTGACATTCAAATTGCCACTATTTTTCACAAACATATTTTATTACATTGCAAGATCCCAATAAAGATATCAAAATATCGTCTTGAGAAGCCCATTGGCCCAGGGCATTGTGTAAATCTGTCTCAATAGTAATAGGGAAAATCGCCGTTTAACCCTCTCGTGCCCTCACAAACGAACAAATGTATCTTTTTATCCCCTCGATATCCGAAAAAGAATTGCGGCTCTAAATTAAAAAGTTCGGGAAACTTTTCCTTGATTTGTGAACATGGTTAAATTAAGTATTGGGCCAATTTAAATATTCTTTTTAAGTAAAGTTCAGATGAATTAATTTTATGTGCTTTATTTGCGGCGTTTTAGCTGATTTTTCTGTTAAAAGTAGAAAATTACTTGACGGCCTTTGCCCAGCTGTGGGACAGTATAGGTTAAAAAAACCGATATGTTGCTTCAAAGTTCAAGGTCTATTTCGAGCTTATAGGAATATTAGGTTTAAAGAAATTTATTTCTCATAAGAACATACAAAGTTCACTTAAAATGAGGTACAAAAAACAATACATCAAATAATATTTTGCCTCCGGAGCGCACATAATACATAGTCTTCACGAATTATCTCAGCGTGATCCTGAATTTATTAATACTGTCGTACTCTTTCACTTCCTTTGGTAAGCCGTCGTATTCTATATTCACTTACATATTAGAAGTGTTGCCTCTAAATTACTTTATACTTGTGATACAATAAGAATTAAAATCTCCCTTTAACAAGAAGACTTTAATCAGTCTAAGAAAAGTCACGTATAAAATTAAGAACCGCAATTCCAATGAGCGCATCAGAACACCAATAAAGAGTGAACGAGTGAAGAATGTTAGCAATTTAAATTTTTGATTCCAACTCGAATGGAATGCTCGTGAGTTTAAAGCGCTGCAATATTGGAGCCCTTTTTAATAAAGTTAGACGTTATATAAGAATAAATTCGCTTAAAGCGCTACCAGAGACAGGGGCACGGAAGTCATAAAACACTGAAGATGTTGATTGAGTGAGAAACGGGTATTTGGTTAAAGCAATTACGGGTTTATTGGGAAAAATTGGTAATGTCTCCAACAGGAGGAAAGCCAGCCTGTCAGTTCTGAAAGAGTTAATTAATGATTGGGGAAATTAAAGCAAAGGAGGTAAACTTTTTTGTAATTTTATTTGTTGTTTTTTGTATAGAAAAAAAAATGGATTATTTCATAAATCTATTAAAAGGGTTAATATTTCACCCTGTAATATGAAATTGAATTAGGAAAAAACCTAGATTGTAATATTATATACCGTACTTATAATAAATACCAAAAATTTCGATTGACTTATTATCACAGAAATAATGTTCGCCTTTTTACATTTTCAGTGTTGGTCTAGATTTATTGTATTGTTGATTTATAATTTATACATTGTATAACAAAATTTAAAACTAAAACAAATCAATATTAATACACTAGTTAACTTATTTCTTCATCTTTTTTCATGTGCCAATGTCATTGTCTTCTTTCAGAATAAAATACACCATATGTTTGTTCTATTCCTAATGTAATATATCGAATCTACATTGAACATAAAATGAAACAGGTAACGTAAACAGGTGCCCAAACAAATACAAGTAAGTTCAACAAAAGAAAATCTCGGCTTTTATAAAATTAAAAACGCAGCACAAGTAATGATATTAAAATTCAACGCTAGTGCTGTGGCCAACAATTTGGCGACAACGGTAGCGGGGCCGAAGAAAGTGGGGCTCATTTGGACAAATAAATATTATAATGTGAAAAAGTAATATTAAAATTGTTGGCGATTTCAGATTCCAATTTTTGGAATCCAAATTTCCTCACGCAGTTTTCCTTCACCCTTTGTCAGTGGTATCTTATAGCGAAAATAGGTACATACAGGATTAATTTTATCCTGAATAACTTTGAAAAAGCCACATTGGTACTTGCCTGGTTTCAAACCCGCAACCATGTGCATACGAATTAAGTCATTGAACCGCTAGGCCATCACGACATCGAAATAATGATAGCTATCTACTGATACTAAATAAATAAAAAGCTGGATTCGATATTGCCTTATCTCAACCTCTTAGATTTATTAGAAAATCGCTGTTTTCCGGGCCATACTTAACGTACAGTGCAAGCGGACATAATATTTGTTTTAAACAGAGTCGGGCGCCCACGTAAACTTATTAAAATATTTCCAGTTATATTTAATTAGTGTTTCTGTGCCATTCGTCCCCTTTCTCCTCTAAGCCCAGGTGTATCGCGGATTCGGGTTTGGTTGCTCGTTTTTTTTGAATTAATTAATTTGTATTATTATAATTCTTATTTAGTATTTTTGGTTGCCTAATGAACTTTTTAATTGATGGTAATGTTTTAAATAAATATACGGGAATGATGATCACAAATTGCTATTGGGTTCAAATCAGAATATGTATTAGGTTTTCACTCGTAATATCGTCGTCGTACCAAATATATGTTTTTTTTTATGTTTAAACTTCAAAATGCCGACTTGATAAATAGCTAAATGCAATTCGCCGTAAAAAAGTATTCATCATCCTCTTACTTTTAAACCAATTTTATTTGAGGTCAAGAAAGTGTGTCTTTTTGTTTCATACTTCTCTATCACACGTGATCTCACAAGTAGCATCTTTTAGCCATATCTCTGTCAAAAAGAAATGACAAATAATTTGAGAATATTGAAGTAGTAAAATCTAAACCTGTCCTCGTTATAAATTAAACACAAGTAAATGAAGATATGCATGCAGCGAGTCACCGGCTATTATTTTTGAACCAAATGAAATTCCCGACAGAACAGAATCGTACGTGTAACTTTAGAAAAATGTAAAATAATGTGAAAATTTACAAATAAACACTGCAACGGGCATGTGTGTTTTATTAGAAGGAAAGTTGTTCCGTATGTTATTTTGTATCAGTAGATATTGACAAGCTATGAACTGTTATAGCTTTGTGCCAGCTGCGGGTTCGATTTCGAATTAGGTACAATTCTTAATTTTTTTTATATAACCTGCTTATTGTCCCACTGCTGGACAAAAGTCTCCCCCGTTTGTCTACAAATCTTTCTGTCTTGAGAAACTTAACACCAATCACTAAAGTAGGGATCGATGTCAACCCACCACCGTCTTCTCAGCTCGCCTCGTCTGCGAGTTCCAACTTCAGAATATCACTATCAACATTACAAGAATCTACATACCAAACGAATATATTTTACGAGGTGCATTATTATTTTTAAGGCGTAGGTATAAAAAAGTATTTGAATTTTTCAACGCAACCCTAAAAATACGAGAAAAAAGCACAGTACAATACGCGCAGGTCACACCTGCGCGCGTATTATTTCATAATTTGGAGAGAGGACAGCCAGCTAATGATGTTTTTATTTTATGTTACATTACGGTGTGATTGAGGACGCGACTAGCTCGCCTCGCTTCCGCATAAAGGTGTAAAAATTGGGTAATTAAATGTATGTTATTTGCATGTGTTGCATTTATTAATTGTTTGTTCAATTTTTAATTATTTAAGCGGTGGCGGTAGCCTTATGGCTAGGGCGTCTGACTTGCGATCATGTGGTTGCGAGTTCAAATCCCACCCATAACACTACCGACGTGAACCCACTCGTAACATAAGCATCTTAGCTTAGCATGAGGGGTTAACAAGTAATCTTTAAAAAAAAAACCCTGTATAGCAGGAAAAGCAGCTATTTGCTTGGCATACCTAAGGACCAGTTTTTTGATCCCGAGTTAACTCAACCAATGGTTAAAATGCTAACTAATGATTTCAAATCTCGGTAAAACGCGTTATTCATAATTTTTTATTGTAACAAATGGTTAATTAATTAATACTGCAACTTATTTGACCATTAATTGTTAGGGTAACAATAGTTAGCATATTTAACCATTGGTTGAGTTAACTTGGTAACAAAAAACTGAGCCTCAGTAAACAAAATTTTTGATTCAGGATAATAGAATGAAGTGTAGCGAATAACTTCTGAAAGTGGAAAGTATACTTAAAATAGTTTTGGCGGTACAAAATGTCAACTTTTCAAATCAGCAATGTAGTACACGTTTTAATAGGACTTTAGAGGATTAAGGAAATTTTAAGTTTACTTCTTGGTACCAAATCCTTTTTTTAATAAATACTTGGTAATATTGGAATAAAACTACTTTTAAAGGGATTCCATCGCGGTTTATTTTGATTTTCTTTCTTGACGTTTCGACGCCTTTGTATGTGTCATGGTCAAGGCACGCCAGCGATAGAATCCGTTTAAAAGTAGTTTAATTTAAATTTCTAAAATTCGCGTAAACCTCAAAAAACTTGGTAATATATTCAAGCCAAGATTTGAAACCTGCCCCCCTAGCCAAGTGTCATTTCTACAAACGTTTACGATGATTGAAATCGCTCAAATGACATTAAATGTATGAAAGTGACAAGTCTAAGTCACGTGACTTATCGAAAACAATTGTCACTTGGCTAGGGGGCTGTACCAAATTATTGTAGGTAATGTATCAAAAGCCGCTTACAATCACTTACACAACCTACTTACAAATAGCTGAAAAAAGAAAAAAAAACTTAGAACAATCTCACCATGTCTTTACAACTAAAAAGAAAAAAGATTAGCAGAAGCGGGTATCAAAAGCACATCAAAGATTTTCGCTAACGCCATCAGGCGCAAACGCAAATAAATGAGCTTAAAATTTAAAATTATAATGGGATTGTGTATCCGGTGACACAAATGTGTGGAGTTTGTTACTAACGACTTGTGTTCTGAAGACGAGATGAGGGATACAAGTGGCGTGGAGATGGTATAGCTAAAAGATTTTTGGGAGCAGCTCCCAAAAACCGTGATAGAGTCACCTCTAATTTTAAACTTAAACATAAATAAATTCAGGACTGATCCACCGATCAGTCCTGAATTTATTTATCAATCCACCGTATAATTAATATATTTATTAATCCACCGATTAATAGTTTATAAAAATTAGAAACTGTAAAAAACTAAAAAAAAATGACAAAATACGAAAGATTTATATAGGATTTCTAATAATTTTCTAGATACGTTAAAATAAGGTTCTTCCAATAATATTTGATATAAATTCGTGTTGTCATTTAAACGATTTGGTATACTTCTTTCTTGTATTTGTCGCAAGATTTGATTAATTTTGAATTTTTGGATCAAAATTTTTGTATGTGTATTTTATATATTGTATTCAATAATTTAAAGTTTTAGGTCAACACAATCTCTTTTATCTTTCGATAATAAATACACATAATTAAATGCAAAACCGCTCTGATTGGTCCAAAATTTTGTTGCTTCTTCATCTCCATATCTTTCCATGTCGTATAGTTTTACCTGCCATCTCGCGGCAACTAATTGTGAGTGCAGATAAAGTATGGTGTAAGATGGCCGTAGTGGATTGCATCACCGCACTCCGTAGACCTGTGTCTACCTGCATGCGTCTAATGCTCGTATTCAGGGACTAGTGGAAACATAATAATATTTAACAGAAAAAAAATTGGGTATTGTTCGGCCGAGTATGTGGTTTATCTATACTTCTATACTAATATTATAAAGCTGAAGAGTTTGTTTGTTTGAACGCGCTAATCTTAGGAACTAATTAACTGATTTGAAAAATTATTTCTCTGTTAGATACTTAGCCCACTTATTGAAGAAGGCTATAGGCTATAATTTGCCGGTATCAGGTGCCCACGCGGGCAAAGCCGCGAGCAAAAGTTAGTAATAATATTATAAAGCTGAAGAGTTTGTTTGTTTGTATGTTTGTTTGAACGCGCTAATCTCAGAAGCTACTGGTCCGATTTGAAAAATTCTTTCAATATTATATAGCTCACTTATAGAATAAGGCTATAGGCTAATTTGTCATGATATACGACGCCCACGCAGGCGGAGCCGCGAGCAAAAGCTAGTTTATGAATATAATACCAATCTTATCAAATAAGATACTTTTCATTATTTTGCATCCACTTCTTGAACTGTTTGGCAACAATGATTAGTTCATCAAACCGGAGGTCTGCCTTTTTTAAATTTCTTTATACCATCATTCTTAATGGGTAAACTCTTTGTTAAAATATATTTTCAAAGTCCTAACCTAGAACCTAGAAGAGTTCTTTTATTTTTTAAGTAGGGAAGCGTATAAAGATATTTACTAACATTATAAAGAGGAATTGATTGTTTGTTTGCATTGAATAGGCTACGAATCTGCTGAACCGAATTGAAAAATTCTTTCATTGTTGGGAAGCTAGACTGTCCCCAGATGACCTAGGCTATATTATATGTATTAAAAAAAATTGAGACCGCGGACAGACATGCGGAAAACAGCCTATTTCTCCTAAATACAATAAAATAGTCTCTTGGTCTGAACAAGGTAGCATCAATGGCTAAAATAAACGCATTACAGCTTCTCGTCTTAAAACAAACTAAGAAAGACGCATGTTATTGTTCTTGAACCGTTAGTTAGTTGCGGTTTTAACTGACTTTACTGAATAGTGCAGTTCAGAGTTACAACTAGAGTATAGGCTTAGAGTACTTTATTTCTACATTCATGTTTTAAACTTGCTAAGGTGAATATACTTCTGTTATATATTACCGGATTATAAATGTCTCACTGCTGAGTACTGGGACACAAACTCTTTTCATATAGAGAAGGAACGAGCATTGATCACCACGCTGGCTCATTGCGGGTGGATTTTAACTGGAACCTGGATTACAACTTTTGGACAGGAGGATGATAATTAATACCATAAATATATAATAATTATAATAATAATACTGGCCTATAAATGTCCCACTGCTGGGCACAGGCCTCTTCCCATAAAGGGAAGGATGAGCATTGATCACCACGCTTACTCATTACGGGTGAGCGATTTCAGATTCCAATTTTAGAAATTTAGGTTTCCTCACGATGTTTTCCTTCAGCGTTATAGGTACTTCTGTTAATATTGTTTTAAATAATAATCCTTTCGTTTTTTTAAACAAAAATAAGATGAACTTTGTCATTAAACTAGTAAAATTAAGAATATTTGTGTTTTATAAAATGTCTTCTTTTCTTTTTCTTTTTTTTTTTATTACGGCTCCCGCATTAAAAAAGTAGTAGCAGTATATTTAAGCGTTAATGTTTTAATATTTGTTTCGGACAAATCAATGACTGAGGAAGCAATAGTGCATTATTCTTTTAAATCGATCCTTCATAAGTTCAGCCACTAATCAAATAATAAGCTAAATAACTTCCCAAATAAAATTAGACGTAATTTAGTATCGACGTAGTCCAGCAATAAATGTGGCAGCGGGCGGCGTGAGTTGTTACCACTGCATCGCTCCATTAGCGATTATTGTACAAGTTTTGTCCTAACTGGACGATCGAAGATAGAGGCTGAATGGAAGAGCCATTCATTTATCGTCGACTGTCCTGTTGGTATGGTGTTTTGTTGAGAGGAGTTGAGCGCACTTGTGTAATGTTACATTCGTTTTTCAAAAAAGTTCTGCTACCCAACCTGTGTCTTTTTTTAGCAGCATTCTTAAAATCGTCCAGAGCATTTTCGTCTGTTCTTTATTAACAACATACACGAAAAGACAGGTGAATTTCGAGACTCGGCCAGTGACTTCTCTAGCTTAGTTAGCAAAGCAGTTACTGCCAGCGTTGAACAGTAGTCGCGGGTTCGATTCCTACCGAAGTTTCAAAATTTTCCTTTATATTAATAATTTATACATTTGTTATAATCATCGGCACGGATCTTGAGCGCTGACCTTCACCTGCGCAGAAGTGATTTATTGGGTCCCTTTTGTGGTATGAAGTGAAGCGCGGGGCGGGCTAAAGTGCGGTGATTGGCCCGCAGCGCATCGCGTCATAGCTGTCACTCGGGATTCGTTCTTTGCTACGCTTGCAGTCATAGCTGTCACTCGGGATGCGCTCGGGATTGGTTGCTCGGCATAGCTTGCACGTACGATGCGCAAAGCGATCCCCACTCTTCCGCCGAGCGCTCAAGATCCGTGCCGGCAGTTTTATATTACTATTATTATGTTTGTTTTGTAAGATTTTGTACGTGTACATAAATAAATAAAAATTCCTCGAAATTAATACCACGCATTCAACATAAACGATCAGATCAGAGAGTGTTTTTCTGATAGTCTTTGATAAGAACAGTGCCACATCTAGTAACCTTACATCTCGAACGCCGGACACAGCAGCCAAATTCTTTGTACGTATTTACTTGTATTATTTATTGCTTTCGTATCGACTGCGCTCGCTGCCGTGCCAAGCTATTACTCCGCTAGTTAGGCCACTTCCAGTAGCTCTGTTTCTTTGTTCTTATTACGAAATTAACTAAAGTTTTTGAGTTCGAGTGCCAATTTTGTTTTGATATTGAAATTGTTTGGCATGTTGTATTTGTATGGTTTAGTAGTAGGTTATATATAATTACTTGGTGGCCTAGCGGTTCCATGTCCGGATTCGTTCGCACATGGTTGCAGGTTCGAACCTCGGCAAGTACCGACAAGTCGGCAAGTAAAATCATTTATAAATGGTAGGTAGGTAATCATCGGGATAACTAAATACATGTTTGAGTTTTGAAGGCTTTTGTGTACCTATGTGTAATTTTAGTTTGATAATGGAATCTTCTCTGAAATTTAAATTGTATTATTAAAGAATGTAAGGTACCTATTTCTTGATATTTTCTCAAGATTTAAGAAAACTTATAGGCATCTTGTAGATGCACTGTATAGGTACTTCCCATTTTTCATCAATGTTTAGCGAAAGACATGCAAATGAAAAGTAATAGGTTAAACCCGTTTTTCATGCACTGAAATTCATTTGCAAACATGAGGTTCAAATGAAGCCAGATATTTAATAACAATTAAGCAATTTATATCGAAATGGCTTCCAATACACACAAATAACTCCACGCCACTCAATCGTAGTTTAATGCGAACAACATGTGACGTCACGGGCCAATACCTCACAATATCAATCCTTTATTCATAACCAACTTATTTTGCAGTCCCTTTCATCCTTATGACTAGTGCATAAGGTGGAAATTTGTTTGAAGTGGTGTAAGAACAGTTGTGGATAGCATGCATTGCTCGTTCATTGGTTTGAATTCGAATTTCGAATAATGTTAAGGAGTTTGCATACTTATGTTTTGATGAAAATAAATATTTTAGTGTTAATTTCTTTAACACAACTAATAAACTTATCTATGATTTCACATTTCAAAAGTGCCTGAAAAAGCCTACTTGAAATAAAAATATATTGATTTTAAATGAAAAAATGTATAGGACGTAATGATATTCTTCAAAACATTTAGTAACACACAAATTAAAGCTTGAAATTTCGAAAAAAAAGGCCATAGAGACTATTGATTCTAAGCAAAGAGTTACAAAGAGAAATGTTTTTGTATCATCATTTTTTATATACCTAGTTAAGAAAAGTATGAAACTGAATATAATAAAAAAAGACTGCATATAATAGCTAAAACACGTCCTTATTAATTTTCTGTACCAGTGTGTAGTATCCTTTAGTGCAATCGTCCGGTCGACCGACGTCCGATGTCCGGCACTCCGGCCGCGTCGGACCGGATCCGGCATGTGCCGTGCGTGTTATTGGGCATACCGATACTGATACACCCTGTATTCACAACATACAGGAGGAGTATATATTGGCAATAGGGGTAGTCCATTGTTGTATATGAAGTTGGTAATTTATAATTGGTTCAGTAGTTAGCCGGGAAATCTTTACTTTTGTAATAATAATATATATATAATAATAACTCTTTATTGTACCTACACCGAAACAAGTTTACAGAAAAAATAAATTAATAGTTTAAAAACAATGATATTATAAGTAAAAAGGTGTAGATAGGTTACCTACACAAAATTCGATCTTCAAAAACGGCACACTAACTCACACATAAATAACTGAATATTGCAAAGCACCCTACATTACGATTACACGTCAAGGTAGGATGGCATGATTCGATTATCGCAAGCAAAAAAGAGACAAATGTAATTGGCGACAGTGCGTCGTCTAGTGTAGAAGAAATGATGTAGAATATCAAGTGTGGCTAGTTAGCCACATTTTAACGTGTCGCTTGCTGAGCGCCTATAACCTATCTACACCTTTTTACTTACAATATCATTGTTTAAAAAACACTAAAAAACACGCTTTACTTAATCGTGGTCAAAGTTCATTACAAGACGTTTCTAACAAGTCCAAACACGGCTATGATACGATCATCCTTCATGAAGTTCCAGTTCATATCTTCCGGCTCCATCATCAAATCAGCTCGACAGTACAATATTATTGTATTGTCATCAAAATCACGTACAACTGCCAATTTTCATAACGCTACGATTTTTAAAAGGTGGTTAAATTAGTTTTCTTAGATTTGACTACATAGTTACATACATACAGGTCGACCTAATAAAAGCGTGTTAACAAAATACATTATAGGTACAATGGGCGGTCTTACCACTAATTTGTATTTTTAATAAATAATTAAATTCTTTATAGACCCATTTTACATAAAATTATAATTTGCTAACCTTTGAACTAGTGTTAACTGTAATACAAGGGTCGGTGTCTTCACCAATATTCCTTCAGTTTACATTATTGTGTCAATAAGAGAATTGATCAAAAATATATTATTGATAGTAAGGTTATTTACATAAAAATTTAGTTAAAAAAAAACAGCACGTTACAACCAGCCAGGTTGGTGTTGGACTCGCATACGAAGGGTACCCTTCCCTTAACTTAAAACGACTAAAATCACGTTTAATTGTAGCCCCTATTAATATTAATTTTATTCCGCTTTCTAGTATTTGTTGTTATAGCGGCAACAGAAATGCATCACTGTAAAAATCCAAAGGTCTAACTCGGCGTTTAGTTCTTCTAGGTAGCTTGCATTCCTTGATAGGTGCTTCAAAATCCAAAATCGAAAATTAAAATGATTGCTTGCAGCAAACTTTACCTTAAAGATACGAGAGAAGATTACAACTTGATTAAAAAATTGCTTTCAATAATATTAAGTAGGATTGGAGACGTAGTCTTATTGCGAATGGTTTTCCTTTTCATAAACTAGAAAATATGGCCCTTATCAATTGTTTACAATAATTTTTTCACAAATTTTATAGTGTTGATAGCTACAAATCAATATTATTATAATAACTTCCGTGAGACGAATTCATAATTATTTAAGGATTCAACGGTTTACTCACGCGCATTCTCGGGAACGCCCGACTAGTTTCAGACTCAATAGGAGTCCTTAATCATGAGCTGACGCGGCGGCGGCGGTGTCGCGAGTCGACTCGCGACACCGCCGCGGAAGAATGCGCGTGAGTAAACCGTTGAATCCTTAAATAGCTACAAATCAATGATCGTAAAATTTTGTCAACCCATTATTCTTTATGAAAGTGTATACCTAGATCAATTCTATAATAATTTAATCGGACGAATAATGTTTTAATCTATAAAAGTAGTTTCACTCCTGAGCAAAAAGTTATTTATTTTACATAAAATCGCATCAAAAAATACTTATTAAATAATTTTTAAAAAGATATCGCACTCACACCAAGCCTCTATAATCACATAACAAATGACCATCACACAAGGGTTGTCCATCACTCATACATACGAATAAGGATGCGACACAGTAATTCCATCCCCCGATATTTGACGCAAATAAATTATTGTTAGCGTGACAACCCTAAGGACATGCAAATTGGGGTGACCCCACGTCTTTCGAAGCAGGTTATTTATGGATTTTGAGATATTTTGTTGAGTACTTGAGAGGATATAGCGAAAAATGAGTTGAAAAGCAATAGACTTCTTAAAAAATCTAAAAAAATAAGATATTGCTTTGAAATATTGAGAAATTAAAGGTTAAAAAGGAAAGTTAGCCATCACCTGTCACGTTACAAAAATATTGTAACTTGGAAAATTATCAGATATATAAAATTTAAAATAAAATTGATGAACGAAATGGTGCAACATGCATCTACTAATTATATACAATACTAATTATATATATTAATGTGTATACAGACGAAAATTGTTGTGCATATATTATATTTTTACTGAATTAAGTATCCGCCTCAATTAACCATAAATTCTAAAACATAACTCAAAAAGTAAAACAACCTTACCCGGGTCCTGCGACCATCAATCCAGTTCTATCTCCAACCTGTAGTGACCCGGTTATCCTTAAGTCCACCAGTCGACCGGTCATTTATCACCCCCGATTACCAACCCTTGCCTTACTGTCACTTGTGGGATCCAGAAAGAAAAATGAACGTCAATTGGTAAATACTATAAAGTAGATTGAGTGGAATAGGGTTAATGTAATTTGGTCAAGTCGATAGATTGCGTAGGTTCTGGGAGTATAACAATATTTGAATATCTTGGAAGAATCTCACATACGGCCATCTGATTCCAAACTAGGCAGAGCCTGTACTATGTCAACCAGACAACTGATAAACAGACTTATATATTTCTAAATACATACATATTATAGATAAATTATACCCAGACACAGAATAAATGATCGTGCTCATCAAACAAAGATTTGTCCTGAGTGGGAATCGAACCCCCGACCTCCGGCTTAGCAGACAGGGTCACTAACCACTAGACCAACAGGCCAGTCAATCAGATCATTGACAGATTCTTTTACGAAGGTAGTTTGAATGACTGATGTAATACCGTCAAGATGATTTTGTTTTTATCTGTTCTGTTGATTATTTGCTAACAGTACCTGCCATAATTCATGTACAAGATCAGCACATACAACCCCTTATGCATCAAATATATTAGTGTGGATAACATGATTATCATTAAGGGTATTATCTGTCGACGCAACTGTAATGTTTGGTCTATCAACGAATTTCCATTTGATAGGTACGTATATCATTTCATCTAAAAAATATAGAGAAGCATGAAAGACATTTTCGACTACATTCTGTAACTACGGTGTTTCAAGAGTCAATTGATAGCCCAAATCCTTTAAAGACCCGATACAAAATGTTAGAAATTCGTCCATTTTCACTAAAGGGCCACATTAGGGAGGTAGGGTGTAGATGAGCAATGGAGCCAATAAGTCAGCCTGTATTAACACCCCATACTTTAATGGGTCACATATGAATAATGGTCAAAGGAAATTTTGACTATTACAGAGGATTCCCTATTTTCAATGATGTTTTAGGGAATTCGGAATTCATGTCGATTCAAGTGTCATGTTGTTTGTGATGTAAGATGTGTCATGTTTGTATAATTTGAGTGAGGTAGCGTTAGATTAGGATTGAGAAATATCCTGCCCATATACGTAAGGCTTTTTATTCTCTGGACTTCAAGGTGAAATGAAATATTTCGTAGAACCAAATTCGGAAATCTTCTGTTTTGATGGTGGAGGGAGACATAATCGACCAGTTATAGATTTTTGTAATGACATTATCAGGATTAAATTGCAATATTGCTAATTTAGTCATTGTATCTATCGATAAAATGATTTAACTATAAATATAAATATAAATAACCGGCGGTTTTACCCGTGATCTGTCAGATCATTTTTTTTTCGGTAAGAAGTAGCCTATACGTTTGTCCAGGGTGTCAGCTACCTACATGCCGCTATATCAAAATTGGTACAGTCGTTTTTACATGAAGCTGTAACAAACATAAACACACACTCACAAACTTTCTCATTCATAATATTAGTGTGATTCCGAAGGATTGAACTTTTAAGAAACTACAGAAGAAAATTTTAGGGTAGGTACGAGTATGTCTCTAATCATTTTAATCCTCACTCCATTAAATCGACAAGAGCAATCTAGGTCTAACCAAATTAAAATTATCACGACACGTGGCTACGAAACGAACACATACACCAGAAGGCGAACTCGAAAAATACAAACAACTATCAATCAAAGTAACCGCATACATGTAATCCCCAACCCTTCCACTGGCCATCGCATGTCATTTTGAAAATCCGCACCCGGCTCCTTCCGAGATATCTCTTATTTATTGTCAAAATGCCAACCGGGATGAAACGAAAACTATTTGTCATTGACAAAGCTTTTTGGATATGTGCGACAGGCCCTTGGATATTGGTGTTGTTTAAGGTTATGGGGATAGCTGTTTTGTTGAGTTTCCCATGTTCTTGTCAAATTCTTGTGTGGGAAATGTTCTGCAGCCTGGTTGGTGAGTCTAGGTCACGTAAAGCGAGTGTTTGTACTCTACTGATATTTAACACTGGTACTTAATTTTTTCAATCTGTTAGTTTTTTTACTAAATACTAATGTGAAAACTAGTCTTACTTTATAGTTCTTGTAGAACGTCCTGGCACTTAGGGCTTAAGAAGAAGAAGAAGGAGTTGTTAAAAGTTTCTTTTGAAAATGCAACTACAAGATTTTTTATGCTCGATCTGAGGTGAGTAATTTCAGGTCCCAAGTCATGAACCCATCAGAATTATCTCCAAATATTCCAAAACTTATCTACCACCAATTAGCTCTGTATATACCTGCAGGCAAGAGTACCTCCTGGGAAAAACGATGTCATGTATAACAAGGGGTTGTCGATGTATTCAGTGATCAGATAAGACGTCTCTTTGGTAATGGGATGCTGGATATTGGACGCCGTCACGACAGGAGGAGACGTCCGGTTTTTGAACGATTGTCAGTTGTTGATGACTGTTAGGGTTGTACGTATGAGAAAAGGTTGATATTTACTGTGGTATATGCCTATTCTGTAATACTGAAGATAGGCGGAATTGTTAGAGCTGAATTCAGGATACATTTTATATGTAAAAGCACAAAATAGTTAAAAAATGTGACATTTATTTTGAAAAGAACAGATCAGTTTATCTCAGTCTCCATGGAAGTTTGTTTTACATAGAAAATTCACATCTTAATTCACTTTAGTTCGAATTTTCAAAATAACACATTAAAACCTTAATAACGGTACGTGATTAAAACGAGTACCTACCTAACATTTATTTCCATGAAAAAGAAATATATATCTTCGACATTTCGTAAAGTAACGCGTCCATTCTTTTAGCACAACCCAAGCTAACCCAAACCACAAAAAAACATCAACACCAACCAACCCAAAAAACCAACCTAATCGTTCAACCCGAAAAGAGTTTAAAAAACCATTTATTTTCCCTTCACAAAAAGGTTCCGAATTACTCGATAAATATTTGTCGTTTAGTGGCAGCCCTGGAATTGTTGGCACGTCATGTCCGAGCCCTTTTCAAAATGGTCGCTGTCAGGGGTAGCGGTCACTGTAGCGGATTGTGTCTTTGTTATTATATTATTTATTGATATGTTTATATGTTTAGTAGCTACTTACATCAACTTAGGTGGTATGGTGATTTGGATTCTGTGTAGGTGGTTAAAAGGATGAGATTCAATTGTTTTTGTTTTGTCTAAGATTCTGTCTTTGAGATGGATGTCTGATTGTTTTATGACAATAAACCGTCTTAGAATCTACCTCTTCCTTTGAGGCATGGACAAGAAGACTCCCTAGTTTTACTATCCAATTCGAATCAATGCGAGACTTTAGTAAATTTTGAACAATCACCGTTTGTTGGACTAAGTTAGTGGTCTAGTGAGTAGAATAAGATGTTTCCACACAGCTACTGAGCGATATGCTGCGGATTCGATTTCCTCATGTAAGTAGGTAGGTAACTAAAACTAGTGTGATCCATACTTATCTATAGAATTAAAGTATCGATATATTTTATTTATTTATTTAAATTAATGTACACAATAGTACAAACGGTAGACTTAATGCCACTAGGCTTTTTCCGCCAGTCGACCTTTGAGTGAAAACGAAAATTAACATCGAATTTGATACAAAAGGCTTCAACGAAAGGAACAAAATAATAACCGACCACATTTATCATACATTTATAAAATCATATACATGTATCTTTTATACAGATAAATATTATTATTTTTGAAAATATTTTTCTTTTTACGACGCCCGTGCTAAGGAATGTAATCCTTGTGTCGCGGGGGTTTCACACACATGTAAAAAGAACATCCAGACTTGACACAAGCATTTGTGGATCACACAAATGCTTGCCTCATGCGGGGATCGAACCCGCAGCACGTCGCGCGCAGTGGTAATTGGCGTGGTGACCTATACCACTCGGCTATCCGTGTAGTCAAAAGTTAGACACACATACTTACTAATAGATATACCTACAAGTACAGATAATAAAAAGTTGTTAAACAATTGTTTTACCCAAGTTTATTCCCCAACATTGAAGACACAATATTTAAGTTAACTCATTAACTTTTCATTAACTGTTAACACATTGCTTTAACACCAGCCATCAAACCAATACGTATATAAATTATGAACAACACTAAACGCTAGTGAGGGGATCGCATCGATGTCTGCGGTCAGGATCGCGTTAACTTTGCATTATTAATGATTCATTTAGTTCACACTAACCGGGCGGAGCTCGTGATCCCTTTGGGTTTTGTGTAGGGATAGAAATATTGATATCGATAAGTTGATAAACAAACTATAATTTTATATTTATCTTTTAGGGAATATAAGATCATTCATAAAAATCGTCATCATTATTATCAGATCTAAGTACTAAAACGAATAAAAAATTATCATAATATATTAGATGACTTTTTATTAGACATAATAACTACAAAACTGATACTATAATAGTACAAACTAGTTAGTTTTAGCATACAAATAAAAAAAAAACAGATAATGATGAAACCATGTTCCTTTTGAAAGTATTAAAACCTAATTTTTATACTACTTTTTGAAATTCGTTAAAACGATTATAAATTAAAGATAACATATTATATCTGTTCTATCAGACATTCACATTTCACCTTCATTATGCTTAAATAATGATAACAATATATTCATCGACATCGATATTAAAACTTCGCAACTCTAAACTGATGTTTAGTCAGTGCAATCGGCGATCTGATTAATAGTGCTCCCGCGAAATGTTTAATCTTTCGAAGCTACTCGGGACCCTTGATGAAGGAGAAACAACATATATTATGCATTAACTATCGATTGTTTTGTGTACATCACTACGTGTGGGAATAGTATGCAAAACTATACTTTGAATCAACTTTGTTGTTTTTGGTTTTAACTGTTATTCGTCGATTAATAGGCAGGAAGACAGGTAAACACATATTGTACATTGATCGTTGAAAAAAAAATATTTTATTGGGTTTTTATAGCAAGTTCTGATAGTAGAAGCGGTGGAAGCGTAATGGCTAGGGCACCGGACTTTCCATTATGTGGTTGTCGGTTCGAATCCCACCTACTGCACTACCGAGGTGAACCCACGTAACACAAACATTTAGCTTAGCACGAGAGGTTAACAAGAATACTAGTAATGTGCGATACAAATTGAAGAATTTTTTTTTTAATACAAAAAAATATGTTTAAACTATTTTAGAAAATAAGTCTTGCAGCCAAATGGAATAGTAAACTTGAAGAAGCTAACAATTAAAATTGTAGAACTTATTGTGCTCATCAACTTTTGTCGCTGACTGAGCCTAAATTAATAAATAAGTGATCTGATATCTCGTTTTCACAATCACATCTAAATGACTAACTATCCAGATATCTACTATATCTAAATGAATCCTCAAGAAAAAAAAAACAAAACTATAGACAAGATAAATTAAGTACCTATAAGTTTAGTATAAACATTTTCTTTCCAATGCAAACTTTATTCAGTCAATTTGAACAAAAATCTTGTAGACACATGTATTAAGTTTCAAATGATTAGTCAAACATTACGGCGTCTTGTTAGAGGTGGGATCAAGCGGGGAGCCAAACATGGGGTATCTTCGGTTCACCCCTCTAGTTTGGGCCGCTAAGATCACGCTTTTTAAATGAAGTGAAAATACTATTTTCCTTTATTCGTAAATGTATCGTTGCGTTACTAATTTTCGTTGTAGAGTTTTAATATTCCTTAATAAATATAATATAATATTACTTAAATATAAATATTACTATTTTTATTTCGTTGTTTATCCATTATCAGAGGTATAGGGATGGGATATATACGTTGACGACCCGTTAAATGCGTGAAAAAGCAGACTTAAACCACTATTTTACACGAACGAAACTCGGATATTAAGATCTTATTATTTTTTTTAGAAACGAAACCTTACGCCGAAATTTGACGGCGGTTTACCAATTGGATTTAAATACTAAATACCCGACACGACCAACAACGCCAAAAAACATTTACGTGTAAATAAGAATTAACAAAAGCGCCATCTTACCGCTCCGATTTGCAGACAATCGCGGGTCTTACCAATGTTTTCTTTGTTCGAACGTTGGCCAAATATTTGACCTAATTATACGCTTGATTTAACACTCGCGCTGAATTTACAGGCGTTTGTCTTTCCAACAATGGTTCATGTTTTTACCGATTGTTAACTTGTCGGCTTTTTGTGTTATCTTTAAGGGGAAACTTGATTTTTTAAAGGGACTGATTAAGATATGATGTCATCGATAGTAGATTTCTTTATAGTGATGTACAAAATAATAAAATGTATTTACTTATTTTTATTATAATTGAATATTGTTACAGTATTATTAAAACAGAAATAATTATTTTCGTAGTCCTGACAGTTGTGGTTCAATTTTCAATCAACACTTTTTGTTTCCACCCCCTGAATTGTAAAAATAAATATTGTGTGTCATTTCCAATATATTTCACATCAAACTGACGATATTATACCTGAATATTAAATCCGGAAAGTATCAAAAAATTTAATAACGAAAAACACTAACCCTAAAACGCCACATCATTTGTCACAGTAACTTTCAATAAGGGTACAATGTACCAACTTCATATACCTCACGAAAAAATTCCAATATTATGATTTATGCTATAATGCCGAATGGCATGTCACTATTTGCGCCCCCCATTTTAAAAAGACCTCCCTTTTACGTTCAAAAGTAAAAAAAAAGAGGTTGAGTTTTACTGGTTTATATCAAGATAAATATTTTTCTCCCCCAAGTTATGCAAAAATGTCGCACAGATATGCTTCTCTTTGGGATAATACTAAAATAGCGGGAAGCAGTTTTTGTTCATATAAATCTTCAATAGACTTAATACACTGGAGTGCTATTGGTTTTTTGTGTAAAAAAAGGGTAAACAGTAGAGGAATGAAATGTTTCGTTTTATGGCTCTATAAAGAATGGTATATTTTAGTATGAGAGGATAAGTATAAACTGAATAAATGTGCCACAATGAATGGTCCTAGATACGTTGACAAGTGATACACTAGGTTCGAAAATAGGTCAATTATTACAAGTGAGTTGCGTCGTTTAATGGACTCTAGATGTCTTAGAATAATCTTGTTTTGGGCCTATGATTTGTTTGAAATGAAGTTGTGTTAATTCTTGAAAGAACCTACTCGTACTTTAACAGTTTGCCTATGAACTTTTTTTGAAATAGGTCTACCTCTTACAAAAAAAGGTAACGTATCCTTATCATACTTGCCTACTAATATAGATTGGTCTGATGGGTTATGTTGATTATGTACAAAATCTTTTTACAAAACTCCTTTTAATTGCACTGCGATAAGATAATGCCGTGTAAATTTAATGATCTCAAATGGTCAAAAAGTGTCTTCACGATTCAAAGATATAACATCACTTTTATTATTCGAAAACAGTTGAATATCGATTATTGAACTTGGGCCCGCGAAAACACTATATGCTATTACTCTATCCAAAATATTTATTGGTTAATTTAAAAGACAAAGAAACACAAAATCCTAATTTTCTTACTAAAAATTCAATTCACAAACAAAACAGTCTCGATCACAGCGTAAGCCTCCAGTTAAAATATTACTTGTTTCATACAAATATAAAGGGAATATGTGTGTTATTTATTAGGTGAGAAATACTTTGATAAATCACCACCTCGCGAGGGGTACAAATGTACCCCCATCGCATTGTAAGGGTTAAAATTGCTCTGGCTGGAAACGCGTGTGTATAGAATATATTGTAGGTATTAGATAGATACGATTGAAGAAAATTGTCGTGTTTCATAATTCTTATCTTTGAGGCACAGGCGTATATTTACGCTTTTGTCTGTGGGGGTAAGCAGAGCTTGTAGTTGTAGGTATATACAGACTTTGAAAATGGGTGGACAATTCATTTTTTCAGTTAGCAAATTTTGGCATACGTGAGGTCAAAATAATGTGTAATATGAGAAGTGAAAAATTATGTTATCTTATATCTTTAAACGAGCAATTCTTGTATATATATATATAATCTGAATCTCGGAAACGGCTCCAACGATTTTCATAAAATTTTGTATGCAGGGAGTTTCGGGGGCGTTAAATCGATCTAGCTAGATTTCATTTTCAGAAAATGTCGTGATATCCGTGTTTTCAGTAATCTTAAATCTTTAAACGAGCAATTCTTGTATAATAATATACGGCCATCAATACTGTTACAATTCAAAATAAACAAAATATTACATTTGAATTTGGAATCTGTCATTTTTATATGATTGTTCATTGTGTTTTCTCATTTTGGCGCCAATACATTGTACAATATTTTGCGATATTAAAATGGAGTGGGGTGATAAAGAGAACCGAATCGCTGTGATTGCATTATACAAAGTAGGTATGGAGCCAAATTCAATTTTTAAAATCTCCATACGCTTGGTATTAGTAAAATGTTTGTCGGGCCATTAATAGGTACAATTAAACCTCCTCTGAGAGTGACAGAAAAAAATCAGACCGTCCACGTAGTATTCGTACGAAAAAGGTGGTCAAAGCAGTAAGGGAAAGAATTCGAAGAAATCCTGTCCGAAAGCAAAAGATTTTATCTCGGGAGATGAAGATAGCACCTAAAACCATGACTCGTATTTTAAAAGATGACTTAGGACTTGCAGCCTATAAGTGACGTACTGGTCATTTCTTAACTGATAATTAAAAAAAAGAATAGGGTGGTAAAATCGAAACAGAAGCGGTACGCAAAAGGAGGTCACAGAAAAATTTTGTTTACGGATGAGAAAATTTTTACAAGTGAGCAACATTTTAACAAACAAAATTACCGTATTTATGCTCACAGCTCTAAGAAAGCTTCCACATTTGTCGACAAAGTGCAACGTGGGCATTATCCGACTTCAGTGATGGTTTGGTGGGGTATTAGCTATGAAGGAGTGACTGAGCCATACTTTTGTGAAAAAAGTATCAAACATCGGCACAAGTGTATCAAGATACCATTCTTGAGAAGGTAGTGAAGCCCCTTAACAACACCATGTTCAATAAACCAAGAATGGTCCTTCCAGCAAGACTCGGCGCCGGGTCATAAAGCTCGGTCTACGCAGTCTTGGTTGGAAACGAACGTTTCGGACTTCATCAGAGTTGAAGACTGGCCGTCGTCCAGTACCGATCTTAATCCACTGGATAAGATCGGTATCGCTCGATTATTTTTTAATTTTAATGTTATTTTTGATTCATTGATAAGCTGTAAATAAAAATATTTGTTTCTAATAGAATATTAAACTAATTGCACTCGTGATTTTTTAATTAAATAACCAGTTCATATTTTTTTATTATTATGTCTGTAAGATCCAAAAATAGTATTCATACTTCCTCATTTCATCAGTATGTAATTCGTATTTAAATATAATTTCTAAAAACCCACTAACAAAAAAAAAACGAGCAAAGCTCGGTGATCCAGGTACTTTATTTTTATAATAATAATATGTCTTGAGACTCACACGCGGCCATCTGATCCCAGACTAGGCAGAGCCTGTGCTATGGCAACCAGAAAACTGATAAACATACTATGTATATTTATAATACAACATACATATAATATTAAAGACAAATTACATCCATACACAGAACAAATGATCGTGCTCATTCCACAAAGATTTGTCCTGGGTGGGAATTGAACTCACGAATTCCAGCTTAGCAGTCAGGGTCACTAACCACTAGACCAACAGGCCCATAGTTATTTTTCTTTTATTTATCGAAAGCCTATTCAAAAAAAAATCTGATACGTGTAATTTGTAGAGTTACTTTTCACTCATTTCCAATTATCTAAGATATAGCTTACGGGTTAATGAGAACAATTTTTTTCCTTTTCTGATTTTGAGACTTGAATTTTGAGTCTTTAGAGCAAGATTTCTTAAATTTCTTCCACTATTAATATTAGTATGCCAGGTTTTTTCTTCTATTTCAATTATAGACTGTTACCACCAGATCTTCGACATCCAAACTCCACCACTCAATAAACGGACTTGTACAACTTAAGACTCGAAGAATACCACAATTACAAGCAAAAACATAGCAAATAAAACATCAATACGCGATGATAAAGTACACAAAGCAGGCTACCACCCTCGGGGACAGGGGTGCTCTAAGAATAAATGCCCTACATAAACCGGAGTGCTAGAAAATGTACGTGAGCGTTCTTAGTACACCATGTGCGAAGACATACACAAAGCTGTTGATACCACCGATACTTTAATTTTAAAAGGAACAAAGAAACTTGTTTTTCAAGACACTTTTTTTTTCCGTAAAGAGATTTAATTTTACCTTATCAAGCAAAGAAATGGTCACCTAACCACAAGTCCTGGTCTGCTGGAAAAAAAATCTACAGAAATAAATAAACAGTACCTATTCACAGACATTGAATAGGTACTGTCTGTTTTCTTTATTGTCTTTCGTTTGTTAGATTTGTGTTGGTACCTACAAACTTAATAAAAATAATAATTAATAAAAAATGGATACTTTACTTAATAAGGAGGAAACACTTCTCTCTTGTACGACTTTCAAGCAAGTCCAACTTACAAGATCTTCACATTTACTAAACGATAATAGGATATCATTTTCATGAATTTTGAAGAAATATTTAGCATTTCAAATTCTAAGAACGGGCATGTTGTTCTAGTGGTTAGTGACCCTGACTGCTAAGCCGGGTCGTGAGTTTGATTCCCACCCAGGATAAATGTTTGTGTGATGAGCACGATCATTTGTTCTGTGTCTGGGTGTAATTTATCTATAATATGTATGTATTTAGAAATATATAAGTATGTTTATCAGTTGTCTGGTTGCCATAGTACAGGCTCTGCCTAGTTTGGGATCAGATGGCCGTGTGTGAGATTGTCCCAAGATATTATTATTTATTTAAAGAAGGGTGTTATCATCTCCACACAAATCTCAAATACCGAACGCCGTTACAAAGACGGTTTTCTGTGGCGTAACGCGCGAGTATCGCATTATATCATTTATAAACAAAATGTGTTAAAATAAATCGCTACGTCGCACCAAGAGCCTCAGATACGCGGTTTTAATGGCCACACACGATGTGTATATTTTATGTTCGCGTTTATTTTGAGATCATTTTCGAGATGATTTGAGTTCGGAATTAATACTGTTTGTTTGAATATTCTTTGAAAGATTTTCAGGATTTTAACATAGGTACGTAGACAGTGTGCAGTATAAGGATCTATAAGTTATGATTGATCAAGACAGCGGTAGCCTAATGGCTAGGGCATCGAACTTTCGATCATGTGGTTGCGGGTTCGAATCCCACACATTGCACTACCGATGTGAACCCATTCGTAACTCAAGTATATAATAATTGGCTTTCCATGAGGGTAATTTCAATTATTAGGTAGTATATTAAACAGTAAGTAGGTAGAACATTGTGTACATAGATGTAAATCTTGAAATATAGAAAATGTGTCTGTTAATGTTTTGTTGGTATAGGTAAAAACTTTCACTAATTTAATCTAATTAATTACTAACGTTATAAGTACCTGTATTTAAAAATGTTAGGCTATGTATGACAAAAAAGGATGCAATTTACTGACTTTTGTGCCTACTTAAGACGATTTCGTAAAAAAATACATGACTCAATTTAGATAGGTACTAGCTTTTGCTCGCGACTTCGTCCGCGTGGAGTAATGACTTCCGTCAGAATTTGGGTTTTTCACTTAGTTATCGCCTGTTCCATGGTCTATCGATTACATGTGTAAACAAACATTTAAAAAATCAAATTTTTATTATATTAGAAATATGTCTCCATGAAATCATGGTCTAAAAAATGCTATGTTCACTTATACATATGCTATGCTCACTTGCTTCACTGGTGGAACCTACATACAAAGATTTAAGTGAATCCATTGAGAAATAAACATTTTCAATTTACCACCCTTTTCTCCCCTTTGGGGGGGAATTTCCAAAAATCCTCTCTTAGTGGTAGCCTACTCCTTCCAACAAACACACATGCCAAATTTCAGCTCTTTACGATCAGTAGTTTCGGCTGTGCGGTGTCTGTCATTTACCACCCTTTTCTCCCCTTTGGGGGGGAATTTCCAAAAATCCTCTCTTAGTGGTAGCCTACTCCCTCCCAACAAACACACATGCCAAATTTCAGCTCTTTACGATCAGTAGTTTCGGCTGTGCGTTGTCTGTCATTTACCACCCTTTTCTCCCCTTTGGGGGGGAATTTCCAATTATCCTCTCTTAGTGGTAGCCTACTCCTTCCAACAAACACACATGCCAAATTTCAGCTCTTTACGATCAGTAGTTTCGGCTGTGCGTTGTCTGTCATTTACCACCCTTTTCTCCCCTTTGGGGGGGAATTTCCAAAAATCCTCTCTTAGTGGTAGCCTACTCCTTCCAACAAACACACATGCCAAATTTCAGCTCTTTACGATCAGTAGTTTCGGCTGTGCGTTGTCTGTCATTTACCACCCTTTTCTCCCCTTTGGGGGGGAATTTCCAAAAATCCTCTCTTAGTGGTAGCCTACTCCTTCCAACAAACACACATGCCAAATTTCAGCTCTTTACGATCAGTAGTTTCGGCTGTGCGTTGTCTGTCAGTCAGTCAGTCAGTCAGTAACGGAAGAGTTTTATATATATAGATTATCAATCTGTAGGTACTTAAGCCTCTAAATCTAAAATCAAAATTACACTATAACTTCTGTCCCAGTTTGTCCTCACACTAAAACGCACTATTATTAAAAACAATTACACACTTGAGGCAAGTTAAACAGTAACGCTGTTACAATTATCCACAGCATCCTCCTCTGAGGCCACTCGGCTCCGAGAAAGGTGCTGTGCGATAGGAAATTGTGCGAGAGCTTAGATTCGCAGCCGTGGGCACTGCCCAGCCGGGGTGTCGGCCGTTGGAGTTGGGAGGATACGAATGCGTTTATTTTGACAAGTTTTTTAGAAGTTATTTAGGAAAACCTGAGAACAGGCAGTAAACTGCTTAAAGATTTAATCTATTATGTCAAGAGTCAATTTAAAAATCGATTCTCTCCAAATCCAGCACTTTTTTTATTATACCTACAGTGCAAAAGAGATGGGCCAGCAATCAAGCAAAAGTTATGGCTAATACTTATTTTTTTTTTCAATTACCTTCTTAGGGGATGGTTTTGTATATTGGACCTTTCGTTAAGTTCTGAATTAATAATAAAAAAATATATGTGTGTGTACCAGAGTACACAGGTAAGAAGTGAAACTTCTTTATTTTCTAATCGTTTTTTGTTTTATTTTTAAATTATTATTTAATTTATATTTTTTATTGTTTTTAGAATTAATAATGTTCACTAGATTTACAGTCATATTTATTAATACTTGCTAATTTTAACAGATTTATATACATTCACTGATACTTACAATCAAAAAGTGAGGTTAACCTCAAATAAATATTAAAATCATGCTCATACGTGTTGAATTTATAAAACGAAATATATAATCACTCTCACTTTTCTTGTTAATTCACTTAAATTTGAACAAGTCTTTTTATTTTATCACTTTCAAATTAATATATTGTTATTCTTTTTTCAAACCAAACTTCAAAACTAATATATTGTTGTTATTATTATCATAATATATTACATTATATTCTTTACGTCACTATACTAAACTTCGATAAAAAAAGCAACATGGCGCGTAACCGAAAAACGTGACGATTTTCATCACGTGACTTTCTCCCATACGTCGATAAAGAGGTTTCACTTCAAAAAAATTAGTAAATACAGTCGAACAATTTACTGTAATTCTTCGATACACACACAAAACATAGATAGAGCTTTCGTTGTGAAAATTTCTTTTCATATAAATCATCCAGGTTTCAAGTTTCTTGAACACTAAAACATACACATTCGACTTAACACTCACCTCGAATATTTATGATAACTTTGAAAGTTAACGTAATACTGGGAAACTGGATTGTTTTTACTCCTCAGTTTATCGTTATTATTTGCATAAGAAAGTTCATTTACAAGTAAAATAAATTAGCTAATTTTATTTGATCTTAAAACATTCCTAGAATTTCTGTCTAACCTATTCCAAGCTATTTTGAGATCAGCTTCCAGTCTTATCGGATTGAGCTGACTACCGTTTTTTTCATGAACCGCCTGCCTATCGAACCTTCAGAACCCAATTTCATGGGTAATCATGAAACATCATCAGAATCTCATAAGTATCCAATATCTTAAAATAATTGGCGTCTCATCCTTGTTATTCCTAGCGTAACATTCAAAACACCAGAGCGGTTATTACAGGTTGGCACTCGACGTTCACTATTGAATATTGGACAAAGAGCTCTAATTGCACGTGTTCCCTGCAACTGCAATGCGGTCCTGGCCACGTTAATTTCCACCCTGGCTTACGAGGGATCGATAAATTCTGCTGTCTTAACCAGGATACGGTATATGATCCTTTTTGGAAACCCAGGACATACAGAAACCCTCTTCTTTGGGGTGAAGGTTGTGGTAGGTACTAAAGAGTTTATAACGGACCTCCCGATTCGCGCCCGGCGCATAAGGACTAGAAGGAGGGCTGATAATGCCCTCCTTCAGCCACCATAAATGGCCATGCACAACAGACTTGGGGAAGTTTGTTGCACGATCACAAAGGCCAAAGATGGCGCGTGCGGTGCTTCCGCGCGCCGCTTTATCAGCGAAATGAAGTAAAGCTATCCAACGCTCAATGTTGTAGCTCTGTTAAAGAGCCTCCCTGCTGGGGATCGCGGTGGTTTGCAACGCGTTCCCGCATGGTCCCCAGGAGAAGGGAAAGGAGAAGCACTCCGGTGGTTTTAGCCGGTAAGAGTCCGGCATACCCCTCCGCCTTCCCCAGGGCGGAGGAAGTCCATGAGGATTTCCCCGGGTAAAAAAAAAAAAAAAAAAAAAAAAAAGAAAAAAAAAAAAGGTACTAAAATAAATAGGAATATTATTGGATAAAAGTATTCCTACTAATAATAATTTGAAGGCTTTAGTCTAAAATAAATAAATAAATAAAAGTTATGCTCGTAAATAAATTACCAATTTATTTACCTATTTTATAGCTTGAAGATTATGGAGATAAGATTTTATTCTGCTTTCTGTACTAAAAATACTATAAAGATTTTTTCTTTTTAATTTCCTAGGCTCAAAATCGAGGAGCCTGGAGCAAGTTGAGGAAGACTTTGACCAGCTGTGCGACACCAAAACAGTTAAATAAAAAAAAAACTTAAATAATATCTAGAATATGAAAAAAAAATGTGTGAATATGACGAGATGTCTTAAGTCTTTTAATCAAATAATGACTCAAGATCATCAACACTTTAGACGTTTTGCCCAGTAGTGAGACACTGTTTTTTCTACGACGATTAAACTCGTCAAAGCTTTCATAACACTTATATATACTTATATCTTTGGTTTGGACTAAGTTGTATAAGTACTTGGTTCATCACATATATTAACATTGATTGTGTATAAAATGACACGTGTTTGGGTCAACTATTCCTTTGACAAAGTTAACCTTTGTATGAACGCACGCTCGCTGTGGGGTACCTAATATTTCCAGGTATTTGATAATAGAGGTTACTTACCGTATTACAGTTATGAATAGCGTACTAAACACTAACATTTAGATTGCATCTAATCCATAAAATAACCAGAAATTATATTTATTTTATTAATAATACCAAATCCTAACTAATGTTGAATTGGTTATCCTAAAATTTTAGGTATCTTCATTATAATTATAACCTCTGCAGGGAGCAAAGACCTCTTCTCAAATAGAAAAGAAATGAACATAAAATCAAGGATTGGCGATTTCAGAATAAAAAATATTTGAGAATTTCTTACAAGGTCTAGATATGGAGTCCCAGAAACAAGTTACTAAAGTGAAAATAGTTTTTTATTACAAGGGTCTCTATAAGACAAATCTGATATTTTTGCTTGCACCTTTCACAACCAGTCCAAAACTTCTCAATTCTTGAGAATACATTAAGCAAACTTAATGTATGCTTAAGGAATAAGTATATTAGAGGAAGCTTGAAAGTAGCGCCTATGAAAGAAAAGGTGAGAGGTAAGCGTTTGTCGTTGTATGGACATGTCATGAGGAGGGATGAAAGTCACATAACTAAACAAGTTATGAGTATGACTGTGGATGGGTAGACAAGCAGAGGAAGACCGAAAAAGAAATGGATGGATTTTGTGAAAGATGATATGAGAAAGAAAGGAGTGGATCCCGCGATGACGAGTAATAGAGATGAATGGAAGGAAAATACACATTGCGCCGACCCCATATAAATGGGATAAAGGAAGGAAGAAGAAGAAATAAAGCAATTTTTTTAATTACTGAACTACCCATCCAATACTTAGTAGATAACTAAATCTCAACAATAATTGTAAAAGCGTCTAATACAGTATCATTACTTCAGTAATAGTTAAAGTTATACTATCGCCCAATGTCCGCGCTCACAAAGAACTTAGCCACACATCACTTAGCATAATACTGAGATCAAACGAGCATAGAGCTAAGAATATTTAGACACACTAAGATACTACCTGGGCCGGCAGCCAACTTGGACCTTTACTTTTTTTCCATGTCCATTTGGTATTCTAGTCAGTGACCCTGACTACTAAAACGGAGGTTGTGGGTTCCCACCCATGACAAATCTGTCTGTGATGAGCATAATCATTTTCCTGTGTCTAGATGACTGTTATTTATCTATAATAGAATAGAATATTTTTTATTGCACACCATGAGAGTTACAGCTATAAAATAACAAACAACAGTGAAAAGGTACAATGACAGTATCACTAAAAGATATATCTTACAGGCAAAATTTTAAATATAATATAGGTATTTTAAATTTTTAAATATGTTTTTTTTTATAGTTTGAAAGGTATGTTATCAGTTAAGTTATATGTAGCTGTTCCTAGTTTGGTATCAGATGGTCGTGTAAGAAACAAGAACTAAAAAAACTACTTTAAGAGATCCCAACCACCTCTACGATTTTCTTAACTCTACAATTCCCACCCCGAGGCTATATTTCTCTGCAAAGGTCTGTTCAAAGGCGATACGTGGCAGCACCATCGCTGAAAGTTATCTATTCGCGCTTAGTTTAACAATAGCCACTCTATTACAACTAATATGAGTCGAGTTAACGTGTGAGATCAAAGTGTATTTTGATTTCTGTTTGACTGACGTTGAAAGGTTCGGTTTTTGTGTGTAAGTTTTAATTATACAAATTATACGTATCTTAAAAACGCATTTTTTTCTAAAGAATACCGGTTGGAATCAAAACTGAGTCCATAACCGTAACAGTCGTTTGGTTCGAAAATAACTACAATAAAAATCCTAATAGCAATGGTTGTCGCATATTACTAGTATTCTTGTTAACCCCTCATCGTAAGCTAAATGCTTGCATTACGAGTGGGTTCACGTTCGCAAGTCCGATGCCCTAGTCATTAGGCTTCAAAATATTACGGAACTGACGTAATAGGTAGTTAATACCTACGTACAGACACGAGCATTAATATAATAATGTATACACATAGCGAAATTGTTAAACTTATTAAGCGAGAAGTTTTGGTTGAAACTCAAAAATATATACATGATTTGAGAACTGTTATAATTTTATGTTGTTAAATGATTGAAAGTTGAATTGAAGGTGATTTCCTGTTAAATTATTGTTTTATAATTTCGCTATGTGTATACATATTTATGCTTGTGATTGTACACAAACCCGAGAATTATATATTTTGTGTTATAGAAAAAAGCAATTTTTTTATCGTCATTTGACTGTTAGTTATAAATGATACACTAGAATTTAAGCAGGCGTGATTATAAAACTGTTCATCATTTTGTGATTGAAACTCAAAGGTTGTACTCTGTTAAAGTCAATGACCAAGTAATAGTTCGATGGCTTAACGCACTGATTTCTGACGCCTCTAGCAAAACCGAGTCCATAATATTAACCCCATAGATTTCAGAGAAAACGATTCGTAGGTAACAATTTTATTAAATAACTGTAAAATTGATATGCTATAGCCAATCGATGATGACGCAGGCTTGCAACAGGAACGTGTAATCATGATATGTGTATTATGGTCTTATTACCATGGCAAATCTATGGCTTAAGGCACCGAAACGATTTGTAGATAGCATGTTTTAAAAGTTCGTGACGATGACACCTTATTTTTATTCTTTTTTATTTAAAAAGTTTATTATCGATGTGGGTCGCACATTATTAGTATTCTTGTTGACCCTTTCGTGCTGAGCGTGTGCTTGTTACGAGTGGGTTCACGCCGGTAGTGTATGGTGGGTTTTGAACTGATAACCACATGGTTGCAAGTCCGACGCTCTAGAAATTAGGCTAACACCGCTTAATTTTTTTTTCTTAATATAAAATTTATCTTTATCTACATCTACATAATTATAATTGTACACATCAATTAGCTTCCAGTCTCATTTCTAGAAGGCTTTTGACGTGCTTTGACATTCTTGTAAGGGATTTGCTTAGGACTAGTTACATATTTAATGCATGAAAATTGTTTTATTTTTTCGTGAATTATGCATCTGTTTTGTTTCTTTTTTTGAAAATGTATCGAAAAAGTTATGTTTAGTAAAATGCATGTATTGTTTTCTTTTTTTTTTCGCTTTTGATCCATAAACATGGATCAAATGAAAAAAAAAGATCATTATGTTTTTACTATCTTACGTTGTAGTCACGTATTTAAGAAGTAATGTATTTTAAATTATTGTATATAACCATTGTTGGTTTAACCTTGTTTGTATTGAATATTTAGGTATGGTTTTATAACATCAAATTTTCTGAAAGATTCTGTAAAATATCTACAAACAAAATAAAACGTATGTTCGTTCAACATAAAGATCAATCGACACAACCCTTCTCCACACACCACACTTAACCTACTCACGAAACTAACCCTCCAAAGTTCACTTCAACTTAAAGGTCACTTATCGAAGTGGCTGCGGTCTGATCGACCTGTAAGGCCAAGGTCAAAGGGATGGGTATCGTGATCGACGAGTTCGGGTTGAGAAAGTAAATTTATCGGTTCAAGGGTTAAATGTTGGATGGTAAGGGATGAAAGGTGCTGATGGACTGGTGAGAGGTATTTTCGGTGGTAAATGTGTGGTTATACTGGTAACAATCGCTATTGTTATGTAATTTGACTAACCTGTTGGTCTAGTGGTTAGTGACCATGACTGCTAAGCCGGAGGTCGTGGGTTCGATTCTTACATACAAATATTTGTGTGATGAACACGATCATAACACAACAAAAAAATAATAACACGACACTAACTCGGCACTATTACAAGCCAAGGCTCTTCTGTAATAGGATTATAATAAGACCACATTTAACATCAGAAACCTATTGAAATGAAGAAACCAGATTGACGACATATCTTTTAAGACCAGAGAATACCTTAAATATCCAAAAAAAAACATCAACAAACCCATCATCAATAAGTCAACGTACATCAGTCATCAAGTCCAGTATAAAAATATCCATTAAAAAGCAGTTCACCTCGCATCCCGCAAAACTGTGGTACAAGGATCCCGGCACTTCGCACCTGTTAACGTATCAATAACAGATATCCCGGTACGGGACGTCGAACGCCCCGTCATGCAGCTGAAAAACGATAAGTCGGTGCAGGGCTGCCACTGAAACGAAATGATTTTGGATGGATAAAAAATGTGCTAGTCTTTCCAATGGGTTTTCTGATGATGGTGCATAAATTATGTCATTTGGTTTGCTAAAATTAGACATGAGGTCGTTCAAGAGTTAACATGAGGTAAAAAAAAACAGTAAAGCAATTTACGAAAGTTATTTGCAAAATCCAAATCCATGTCAGACTCAGATAAATCTGCGAAAAAATAATATTTAAGATGTACTTAATACCAATATACATTAAACTTTTCCTTTCCTACTTTTCTCAAAAATAAGTCTGACAAAATCTAAAGCACAAAAATATTTTTTGAACTATGTACAGCACAAAGAAGACGCTCATGATTAAAAAATTATCTAAAAATCACGATAGCGAAGAACATCATACGCAGTACCCTTAATAAAAATTGGGACTGAAAAATCCAACGCATTTCATATATTACTAACCAAAAAAATCAAATCTATTGAAACCAATCAAACTAGCAGCCCTATTCCTGAAGCCGATCAACCTGTTGCGCCGAACATTCGATACCCTTCAATGGGATGCGGAAAAGAGATGACGATATATAACCGGACCAGTGTGCAAGCAAGACAGGACACAAGTGTGAGGGGCCCACTTGAGCCCACACGTTCCGATGGTTTCAGCGGACCTATAAATATATGTTCGAACTTTGGTGTCGATGAGACGGATGGAAAGATGCTCTACTCGGCTATGAAACCCTGTAACATGCCTGTTAAATATACATTTGAGGTGGAGGTGGCGATGTTGGAAACCCTACATCACATTAGAATATCATTCATAGCTTATGCATCTACATAATTATATATGTGATCCAATGATTTGCTAAGATTTATTGAATGGAAATGGTTGCTTATAGACCAACAACAACTGATTATTGTTTTTGCCTATATATTTTTTTAACCTAGTTAACCTAGTTAATCAACTCTCAACAATCAACTGCAGATTTCAATCACTCAGTCGCTCTTTATAAAATACTCATATGTAGCTGAAACAAGTTCCAAATAGTGTTTTAACAAAAAAATAAAATACATTCTTAAAACTCCAAGCTGTATTTCCATGGGGCTAAATTGAAAAACAATATTACAAATAGAGCAACTTCCCAATCACTATATCATCGGAAAAATCCCGTAAAAAACGGCTAAAAAAAGACTACCTCGGTCGTCCCGGAAGCTATCGATGTCCGGGGACTAGGGATGTCCCGCGCGGGACTTCATTGAACACCGGGATCGCATTTGCATATCGACAAGTGATTTTAAATTCTCTCCAGTGCCCGGTAATTGATATTGGGGATTTTACTTAAAATGGAGATGATTTTTAACCACCGTTGAGTTAAACTTGGTTTGAACATTATTGCCGATGCTTTTTATGGTCTTTTCTGCTGCAATTTCAGTAGATTGCTTTCGCTTTTTCTGGTTTATTGAAATATGAGTTCGTAGTTCGTGATTTATTAATTGATCCAAACGGTTTTGACTGCAATTTACACTCGTATGTCTTGTGATTGGTGATGTGTGGGATTCAATGGAAATATGGCTATGTCGTGGTGGTCTCTCTGTTCATTGACTGGATTTGCATGCATATGGTTGCAGATTCAAACTCAGGCAAGTATCAATGTGACTTTTTAAAGTTACATCTACTCTCTTAATCATTCTAATTGACAAGATCATGATTGACAAACGATGAATGAAAACGTCGTGAGTAAACTTGTTTCACTGGCAAGTTTTCCACAAATAACGTGCTGAACTCTTTCTTTAATTGACTTTCTTTGTCAAGATCGAGCCAACCATGACTTTTGGTTATTGAAATAATTAGGTAATGGCTATTTTAAATAATCCTATTTAATAAACCACTGCCTGTCTGTAAAAAATATTGCAATAAACTTGCGAAATGAATATCTTCAGTACATTGGTTTGTCTTGGTGGCCTAGCGGTTCAAGGAACGGATATGAAATTAAAATCAAAATATTTTTATTTCGCGGAGACCCTTTCAGGTATTTTCAAAACGTTAAATGGCTGTAGTTGCGCGGTTCCAAAATATCATTCCTATTGAGAAGAACCGGCAAGTTCGCCATATTCACAAATGTGTTTACAAGGTTGCTTTTAACCCACTACAGTCAAAAACCAAAGTAACTTTTTCAAAGGTATAATTATTTTCCTTTTTTTTATTTTCAGACACCATTGACAATCGCTGAAGGAAAACACCGTGAGGCCTGGATTCCAAAAAAAAAATACATCAGAAACCCGCAATGAGCAAGCGTGGTGATAGCATTGATCACCACGCTTGCATTCCTTCTCTATATGGGAAGAGGCTGTGATCAAGTGTAATTCACAGTCCGGTATTATTTTTGAATTGGATTAAATTTTTCTCATCTTGTTTTTTAGCAATTACAATAACATTTTAAATGTAATCACTCATCTATATAAAACAAGAATTACTTTTGTAACACAAGTACAATAAACCGATATTAATAACGTTTAGCGATCCCAATGAACGATGAAATAATGCCGGGCGGCTGTTACACCGTAGCGTAACTTTTGAGTTATTTTCGGTGATATTTTATTTAGAATATTATGTGTATCGATTAAAAATAAACCGCTAAATGAGTATTACTTTTAAGAAATAATAATATGTGACTGTTTTCTCATTGTTATCTAAATTGATGTTCAGGCAGTTCGCATTAGTTGATAAACTACCAGGTTTAGGTATTTGAGTTGTATTCGTAAAATAACGTGTTCGGAAAAAAATAACGTTTATATTTTGTGCACAAAACTTAATTATTCATTTGTATCTAAGTTTATTCAAAAATGTGTTCCATCTTGATGGTAAAAAGTATTACCAAGTGACCATACCATACATGTGCAGTTTCCGTATGACAGCTAGTTCATACTACTTAAAACAAAAAAAAAAAAAGAATTCAAATGTCTTACGTAATATTTTCTATTGTAAGCGTGGCGGTGTAACACAATCCCAAATCCTAACATCAGAAACCGCGTTCAAAAATCGCTGTCGCTTAAAGGAGCGTTTACAAAAAAACCGCGACCTACCGAAAATTAAATAATGAAAAAATATAGCCCCCACTTCCCTTGTACAGATGAAATTTGATTAAAAAATCACGATTATTACACGACCACCCCATCCCGGAATTTCAAACGTACTTTTGGCGTCAAAATTGATGAATCATACGATTTCCGACCTTAGAATATAGAGTTAAGGGTTATTTTTTATGTGCTGACAGTAAATTTATCGATGTATTTTTCAAACATTCGATGCCCCCACCCCCAACCTTCTGTAGACCCCCTTTCAATAATTTTTCATCGTTTTGATCCGCTCTTTGCGGTCTACTCTTTGTACTTAGATTAACAAAGTTTTAAATTAAAATTGTAACAAATATCGGTTGTCTGTTAAAGAGGTTTTTTAATATTTTTTTGAGGACCAATTGATGTTTTGTTTTTGTTAATTTATGTTTGTAATTTTTGGAAAAAAGAATGTCAAATTTACATTCCCGGAAATGTTCACTGTTTCTTATTCGAATAGAATATTATTTATTGTACACTATGAGAGTGCATTAAAATAATACACAGCAATGAAAGGGTACAATGTCTGGCTTATTTTTATTTTATGTTAAGGTGATACCTCCGATGTGGCCCGCAAAATTCAAATTTTCATGTGTTTTTTGCAATTTGCTTATCAGTGACAAGTTGTAACTTGATCAAAATTCGATTCGCGACAATAACAAGTATAATTTTAAATATAAAAATGATCATAACATGTGCTCCATTCATTCTCACAAAGATTAGTCTAAAGTTAGTAAAATTTCCGAAATCTAACTCATTTTCAATTATTCTTTGTGCGAGCGAATGGAGCGAACGTTTTAATCATTCTTATATTTGAAGTTATATTTGTTATTGTCGCGAATCATATTTTGATCAAATTACCACTTGTCACTGATAAGCAAATTGCAAAAAACACATGAAAATTTGAATTTCGCGGGCCACATCGGAGGTATCACCTTAACAACTAAAATAGAATAGAATATACTTTATTGTACACCAACATGAACTTTGACGACCTCCGTGGTCGAGTGGCGTACACACCGGTTTTCAAGGTGTCGTCAGCTCTGAGGTCCCGGGTTCGATCCCCGGACGGGTCAATATAGAAGAACACTTTTCTACATTGCCTCGGGTCTGGGTGTTTGTGGTACCTTCGTTGTCTCTGGATTCCATAACACAAGTGCTTTAGCTACTTACTTTGGATTCGGAGCAATGTATGTGATGTTGTCCACATTTATTTATTTATTTATAACTTAATATCTATTAGTCGGCCTACACTGCCAACTTAGTTCTGCCAACTTTATAAAGCTGAAGAGTTTGTCTCTTTGTTTGAACACGATAATCTCAGGAACTACTAGGCCGATTTGAAAAATTCTTTCACTGGCCATTTACTAAGGTAAGTAGGGCTTTTTTGCCCCGGTAACCGACGCCCACGCGGACAGAGCCGCGAGCAAAAGCTAGTTACCTATAAAACTGTCAACAGCCCTTACAAAAATGAAGCAAACGTCCCTTTTTTAATCATGTATCAAAGGGTACGAAACAATACACAATAGTACCACTCAAAGCTATTTTGAAGATCAAAGAATAATATTGGTGAAGCCGACAACGATCCGTGCATGCTTATGCATGCTGCATCCTATGGAATATGAATGAGGGACGAGCTTGCATCGCAACTCTAATACTGCTTTATAGCTATTTTTTTCAGTAGAATTTTGATATTAGAATTTTGTTGTTGCGGTAAATTTGACATTATATTTTTTTTCACAAAAATATTGAAACGTGATGGTAAGATCCGTAGTAAGCTTGTAAGTGTGTATGTTTGTAACCGCTTAACGCTCAAACGGCTGGACAAATGACGATAAAATTTAGAGATAAAACTTAGATTAACACATACCTAGGCTTTTTATGATGAAGTTATGTGTTAAACCGCTAGTTATTTAATAATTATAGATTCTTGATACTTTTTGATTTAATAATACAACTAATTTGTCGCTTTTAAATTTTATTTCATAACCCAAAACTTTACTTTTCTGAATCCGAGCGTTTCTATTTTAAGATATATCAAACTAATCGATTTCCAAATTAATCGAAAATTATAATTATCATCGTCAAAAATAGAAAAAGTATTTTTTTACCTCTGATTTGGTAAAAAAACTGACGATGGTCCGGTCCATCAAAAAAAAACATTTCTATTACACCTTAATTTTATACTGCAAAATATTTTTTGACTTACACCACACCCTTGTTGGATGACAATACGCGTAATTACGAGAAACCCTTTGATCTGCTGATTACTAATGACGATCAGTGGCAGTCGTATTCAATCACCGATATGTGTATTCATGACTTATGAATTTGTAATTGTGCGCGGCTGACTTTACTTTGCTTAGGGCTGTCACGAAGCGTAAGAAAAATTTACTTTGTTCTGAAAAATTATATTTTGACAGAAAATTTTAACGGAAATTATTACGATGAGTTTTCAGATGTTTAGTAGATTATAAAAATATATGTAGCTACCAATGTATGTTCTATAATCATTGGTGAACCTACGGAACAATACCTACAGTACCTATCTGTGACCTGAGTTTATTTTTCAGGTTCAAATAAAATTGACATGCTGTGGCAAATAAAGATTTACATTTTATGCCTTTTAAATGAATAAATGACTGAAATTCAGGTGTGATCACATAATCAGATGACAATATTTACTTACAAAACACAACAATTATTTCTAAAACAACCTTCACATGATTGAAAAAATCTTTTTGAGAGCGAGTATGGGATAAGTGACAACCCTATTTGAAGTCAAGTAGGTACTAAGGGTCTGTCGTGCATACTATGAAAGTATGAACAAAGTGTTTGTGCCTTGCGGATACGCCTGGAATTTACTATTACGTACTTTGTTCCTTTTTCCTAATTATTATTATTTAAATAAATAAAAATATGTTCGGCTAGAGTTCTGTATGTTAGTAGATATCTAGAGTTCTGTTCTATTTTAAGTGTTATATTATTTTCAGTATTCAATACTTATTGTAATAATAATCTATATTAATAATTTCGTTCAGGGCTACGGTAGACTCGATCGAAACCTTATATGAATAACAAAACATAAAAAAATATTGATTTCGAGTCGACAACATATATCCGCAAAATTCGGATTATGGAGAATTTCGTTAAATTCTAATGGCACTGACAAACAAAAAAACTGCAGTCGCCATCTTGGGTAATTAATAAGGCCGCGTTCCGTAACAGATAATTCTGCTTCGAAGTGATTCAAGGAGTTTATTATCATACAACCTCCTTGAAGTGATTACAGTGCTGACAGGGCGTATGACAGTTGCATGATAGTTGGGACCAGAATCGTTTCGGAACGCAATATTTATTTCGCTTTTTTCACGTTCCGTTGCATAATATACGCCTCGCCAATTAACACATCGCGTGCGTCGCGCAAAAGAAGTAGCCATCACAATGAACTGTGACTCATTTGACTGTGTAAAACGAAACGTTTATATTAATAACACAAAATGTTTATTATTTTTAATTATTTATACACATTATCGCATGTGTTAGCGATTTTTTTTTTTTTTATTTAATTACAAACACAAAATGTACTTATAAAATATATGTGTAGTCTGTAAGGTATATATCTATGGGCCTTAGTAGCCTGAAAATGCCGGCAACATTGAGTTAATCATAACAAAACTTAATACTTTTCTTCAGTCGTTGACGGTTTGCGAAAATATTATTTTGAAACTTTTTTTATGATAAACTCCTTTTTTATGATAAACTCTTTGTTATGTGTTCTTTCTTTAAACCTGGGGCCCAATTCTCCTATTTTTAAACCGTCCGATGGCAGTGATCGTAATGTCGAATATTTTGTAAAAAAAATAAAGCCCATTAAGTTTGAAATGTCAGTAAGGGATTACCAAATTATTGGCAATCGTGCTAAGATACTATGACATACACGATTTCACAGATTAAAAGCTTAGAATAATACCAAATGTGCCAAAATCAATCGAAACTACGATCATTACACTGCCATCGGACGGTTTATAAAATAGGAGAATTGGGGCCCTGAGATTGGCCAATTGCGATAACAACCATAGAAAAAAGAATACTAACCATAACAAAAATCAATGCTGTCAGTCAGCGGTAATTTTATTTCTTAATTACATTATTATTATTAAAGAAATGTCTTGCCGGAAACATTGATTGAATCATAACAAAACTTAATACTTTTCTTCAGTCATTGACGTTTCGCGAAAATATTGTTTTTGAAACTTTTTTATGATAAACTCTTTGTTATGTGTTCTTTCTTTAAACCTGAGATTGGCCAATTGAACCGATATTATAGAACCGATGACTACAGAATATTTACCTACATTGTGTATCATGAGTCACATTTAAACCGAGCGGAGCCGGGTTTTCATCTAGTATGTATTAAAAACCGTGCGACTTCAGAACTTGAATGAAACTTGAATGAAATTTTATTATTTTACATGGTTTGTAAAAATCGCTTACCCGCATTAAGCCAGCGTGGTGATCAATGCTCCTTCCCTCTTTATATGAGAAAAGGTCTATGCCCAGCATGGGACATTTATAGGCCGGTATACCCTTTATCCCACCGCAAGAAAATCTCCCTGCTGGACATGGGCTACCTTGGCCAACCTGGAAGTCTCTAAACCGACTTCGGACTCAGGTTTGCCGAAGCTTAACTTAACTAATAGTTTCCAATTTTATTTATTCTTGCCTGTATTTTATTTATACGGAACCCTACAAATAAAATAAGTTACAGTATAGTCTGAATTAACTGAAACAAATGATAACACTCACGCTTCCTTCGGCAGTTAATCTTGATCTGTGGTATTGTTCTCTCAACCTTCGGATATGGCCATTACTGTTCACGTCTGTATTCCTTCTTTGTAAATTATACTAGCTTTTGTTCGTGGCACCGTCGACGTCACCGTTACCGTAGAGGCGGTAGTAGGCAACCGCGGTAGCCTATAGCCTTTCTCAATAAATGGGCATTCTAACACAGAAATAATTTTTCAAATCGGTTCTGTAGTTCTGGAGCCTATTCAATGCAAACAAACAAAAAACAATCAAATTTTTCCTCTTCATAATATTAGCATAGATGTATAATTGTAAATTTATAGTATAACATCAACATATTATATATATTTTATAGTGTTAAATGGTACACCCCGCTACCTCATCTATTAGTTTTCTGTCTTTCCTGTCCATTCAAAAGTTGTCTGGAAGATATCGCTATTAGCAATAAGACCGCCATTGTACCCTTTAAATAAGCATCCTAAATTGTTATATCATTTGTGGTGAACAATAAAGAATATTAAAAAAAATTTGCTTTAAAAGCCACTGCTATACAGGATTATTTTTATGGAGTGCGTATATTTCAACGAGGTAATCAGGTGATTAAAACTGAACAACTTTTCTTCACTCCATAAAAAATATCCTGCATAAACTTAAATATTTTCATTCATTATTCATCTTTTGAATATCAATTTTCAATTTAAACATTTAAACAACCTACTCAAAAGTAATATCACACATTCTATAGCTCCCAAACTCCCATAATGTTATTTACACCATCGATTATAATATAAATCGGCGAATTTAAATTCTACCCCACCATTACCGGTTGGGAAATACGGTGAACGTCATAAAAAGTAATAAAATATATTCATAAAGAGTGGAAATGTGTTGTCGATATTAAATGTGGGAGATATTTTTGAATGTACGTGTTCTCTTTGAGAATCGTTTCTTTCAGAAGATTGTAGGCAGATGTCTGGGAATAAAGGTATCGAAAATCTTTAAAGAAAGAAAGTAAATTGGTGGTGTAGTTGTTACACGGTGTTACTGTTTGTAAATTAATGATCCAATGTCAGATTTCGAAAAATAACGTAGGTATTATGTGTAACTCACTTCTAGTCAAAATGTTTGAGTATTTTCATTAAAAGAAATTACAAGACCTATAATTATATTGCGTATATAATTCGTTACTACAATCAAGTTTATATAGAGTGATTTGAAAAACTGTTGTAATTCTGATTTGTTGATATTGTTTTTTCTTTATTGCAAATATAAATTAAAACGGAATTATTTAAGACCACTTAAATTGAGTATATCTGTGCATCGAATATTCACTTATACTATATTAAGACTCTTCACTAGTTAAAAGAAACCAGCCAAATTCTTATGAAATTTCTTACACTCGTGTTTCACGATACCAACCCTAGAAGTCTCCATTCCAAAGTCTGGAATATTTTATCCGGCGCGGAAACGGATATTGCAGTGGGGCCGATGTCTCTGTCGTTCCATTTGTCAAGTTGCCTGCCTGATATCAAAGAGGGCGCCACAAAGAAACTGGTGTGAAGGATTGCAGTCCACTTGACAGCTGCATGTTTATCTACATGAAGAAAATACAGAATTGAGAGAACGGAAAAATCTATAGGTACAAGAAAGTACGAAAAATATGAGGAACAGAGAGCGCTAATGTGTTTGCGCACACATTAAACTTTTGCACTATAATATCTCCCGCGTACATGGCTGATACCACGTGAGATTGACCGCTGATGCTAAACACGGTCTGGAGGAGATTATTTATGATTTCCTAATTAAGCATTCCTTATCTCGGAATGTTTTTTTTTAATAATTTGAGTGTTGAGCTAGCTAAGCCTTTAGTTTTTGACTTCTATTAACCATCGAATTTGGTTTATAGCTCTTACTTATTTTGTCCTATTTCTAAATACCTGAACATTTATAATATGAGAACGTTTGAAGTCAAAACAGTAAAGTTTAACACTGTCATATTACGTTTGAAAAATAGTTCACTAGAATCTCAAATATCTTTAAAGGGGACAGACAACATAAAAATCGAAAATCCCAAGTCTTACGCTGAAATATGGGAAATGAATATAAATGCCTTCAAATATGGTTATATGAAGTTGTATCAGTTGAAATATGTTTACAATAACGGTAACTTGAAGATATAATGCCTCTTAGGGGAACAAGTAAAGGAAATATTCGAAGTATTTTGCACTTTTATGTTTTTTTTTCCGAATTGTGATGGAATTCTGAAACTTAGAGTTAAGTTTTATATGACAATGTTTGTTTTTTAAAATAGTATTGTGTCGGTTTTAACTGAGTGGTTTTATTTTCATAATTTTAGAACTTAACTTTGAGCTTTTATTTTATTCTCGCAATTATTTTAAACGAACTATAGATCAATCAATAAAGTATTTCAAAATTAACCCTTTCACTGTCCCGTGAGTCACATATGAACATTTTCATTGTTTAACTATTGTGTCTTCTGACGGGACAGAGAAGGTGTTAAGTATATCATCAATTGGAAAGACAGTTACAACTAGGATTTTTTTAATCAACCTTAATATCCCAATAGGAAAATATATTTATTTATCCAAACTGTTCCTGTTCTAGTACGTTTGCTAATATCCTTACACTAAAATATACAGGACCAAATATAAAAAAAAACACATACAAATACATCCCACAAATAGCAATACTAAAACCCGGACAATTCAAAAGACATATCGCGGAAAAATCTATTATAGCACACACGCACACACACACGTTTCTTTTCGCACACGTGTGCATGTGTGAGTGAGGGTGGCTAGGGTGGAGCGAGTGAAATCTTCAGTAGATGGATGTTCTAATATTCAAATGGGATACGGAACTATTATTGTTGGAGCTACTGTCGATATATATGATGGCGAAGCAATCTTGATCATTGGGAGTGCTAATAGACAAGTGAATTAACTATTGAAAGAACATAATATATTTATGATGTTGTTTTTAAATTTTATTAAGATATCATTATAACGATTGTCTTATTTGTTAAGAAATATAGAAGGTATTTAGCTTAACCATCTGTAAGTATGTATCTACCAACACGTGTATTATTTTCAAATATTCATTTGTTTTTTTATTCACGGCAAACTGCCTAGTTGTGCAGGGCAAGGGTAAACGTTATAGTACTTAAACGCAAGTGTGAGAGTAGTTTAATTGAGTTACTATGATAGCACATACATATATAATTATGTTTTGGATTGTTGCCCTTTTGCGCCAAATAAATATTTTTCTTTCTTTCTTTCTTTCTTTCTTATATAAACGTAATATAATACACGCATATTTGTTTGTTAGTGTGTCCTGCATATATATTTAGTTTGTTGTAAACACAAAGAGCTATCTTTTTTATTTACAACTGCCACTATCGGTGTCAAAACTGAAATAAAAATAATACCCATTTCTTACGTAATCGAAATCACACAAACAACTAATTCCACACAGAAACAAATCAAAACACAAAACCTAAAATCTAAAACTCCAAGTCAAAATGAGCTGTCAAAAGTTGTGTGCCCCTAGGCAACCGTCAAGTATCAAGACTGCAGGGTGGCGTAGCGGCAACTTCTTTGCATACTTCCGCGAAAGCGGGTGCTGGCGCGCGATACGTCACTTATATTATATTGTCTGCCTACACATATTGCTGGATAGTGATGGGGTAGCATCGGTGGAAGTGATTGGATTGTGGTTTATCGATGTTTGTGTTGGGATGAATAATGTGGAGGTTGGGAAATGAGTGAAATTATTTCATATTGTTTATATTTTGTTTTAGAATGAACTTGAACAAAAAAGTTGAATTCAATTGCTCTCAACATACATTTTCTGGACTTAAAAAAACTACAAAGACAAAAAATATATATATTATGGTACAAAAATTAAGAACGCGTTTGATTTCACTGTTACCATGAGTAAATACAAAACGCAACACTTAAATATTAAAGGCTTCCACAGCTATTAGACTCGTAGAATCCCAGCCTTTACCACAAGGCATTTAACCCATCACATCAACAATTCATCGATAACCACACTAGTTAACACTAAATCTATCGATGAAGATACTTCCCTACTGATATATCAGCTCACTTCATTTACCCGCGTTCCCGTATCTTTTGTTTGCTATATTTTTGACAAGTACAAAGCGAAATCTGCGCTTGTCGTATGTTTGACAGACGACCGGGAGGTAGGGAGGGGGGGTGTAGGGGGTTTGGGGTGCTAAGTTGTTATTAACTGCACTTGAAGACCTATAGGACTATTTGTGCATAGTTTTGGTTCGATGGCTTTGAATGGAGCTAGTTTAGTTTGAACGAAATAAGTTGTTTGATGAATTAACTAAGGATAAGTGAACCAGTTGTTTAAGTCTGTTTTCTTCTGTACGTAATAAGCTACCGTAATAAAAAGACTTAGAATTTAAATTTCACCGGTATCGTACCGGCCACCACACCAGTATGACACCGCTATTATAATCGTTCTCAAGCGATATAGGTATTGTATGACAACTGTAACTTCTCAATCCGTAAATAAGTACTAATTTTACCTACACTAATCGAAATGTGAGACGATAATTTTTCCAATAATAATATAATAATCAGTTTCTGAACGACCGCTCAAATAAAAACGTATGTTAAGCCAATCGTCATATTGTGATCGTTTTGGTTATAATTTGGTATATATTTAAAAGAGTTAAATATATGGAGTTGTTTGCTATTTCATCTCAATTGGAATTACATCCTGGAGACGCGCACCCAAAGTCATTTATTTGTAACAAACTATTAGATTTATTAATACTAATTACTTCACCTTCACATATCAGATAGTACCAGCCTATAAATGTTCCACTCTTGAGAGAAGGAATGAGCATTGATCACCACGCTTGCTCATTGCGGGTTGGTGATTTCAAACTCCAATTTTTGGAATCCAGTTTTCCTCACGATATTTTCCTTCATCGTCTGTCAATTGTGTTAGAATAATTAAGAACGTACAACTTTGAAAAGTCACATCGGTACTTGCCTGCATTCGAACCAGCAAACGTGTGCATACGAATCCGGTCATTGAACGTCTAGGCCATCACGACGTATTAGAAGAAGCTTTTGAAAGCACATGGTTTATCCAGAAGTAATGTTATATCCCTAACATTCAATAAGGAAACAGGTATCAGTGACATCTTGAAAATAATAAGAGCGTACGTCTTAACATATCATAAAAGGTGTGTGAAATAGAAACTATAACAATTTGACGTAATAATGTACAGTGGTGTTATGTTAACCCCCCGAACCTCCTCGATACAGGCATCGCTTTTACCCACCTTCGATGGCTGCTGTTATGTAATATTTATCAATTATTAAATTATTTTAAAGTTTTTAATGGTAGTAAGTTAATATTGAGAAAAATATTAATGAACTAACTAAAAACTCTATTTATTTATCTTCTTTCCTTTCTTGCTTTTCTCATATTTTTTTGCGTGCGATTCGCAATTTGGCTGTTATTCTAAGGTCAGACCAAAAATATATATTAGATTTAGGTTATTTGCAATATATAGTTTTCTAAAGTCACCACACTAAGAATAAGGAGTAAAAAATATTTTTCAGAAAATCTCGTTATTATTGCTACGGTTGTTGAACTTTGATTCATTGTGTGTTAATATATATTTTTGTTTCCTGTAGCTAGCAAACTCATAAGCTTTATCAGTAGTATGTTTAACTTGCAGTACAGTGCTTAAAATACCTCTCCACTACTGGAGATTGGCCTTCAGCTCAAAATCTGCGCCAAGCGAAAAAGTTCTTCTACGTTGGCGATTTCCGTCCATTTCCGGACGATATGCAACCAAGTAGGCTAGGTAGCTAAGGAAACAAAATTGACCCAATTGCGAATAAAATAATTATTACATTGGAAGGCAATAGCTGCCTATTGACATCTAACATGATGCCATCCCCACGCCCGCGACAGAAACGTACATAATTTGATTAATTTTCGACTGGCACAAAATGCGAGTTCTAATTAAAACTAGTGTAAGTGGTTGCCGCGATAAGGGTAGTTTCGGGGTGTCTCCCGCTTATGTGTGGCGTATCGGCTTTCGGATGCTAATGCACGTTCAGGAGTTTGGAGTGAACGCTTTGAAAATATGTTTAAGACAAGAATTTATATTTCAAAGAAACTTGTCTCAAGTACAACAAGTAGAAAATTTTTTCAAGCATCTTCCAAAATGTAATGAACCCGTGCAAGGATATAATTTGCAGCAAATTGTTTTGTGGCTTCCATATTATTACTCCTTCATTCTATTTCTGTTTTTCCTAAGAATGGATGGGTCAACCAAGAAATGTTTGATTCATCCAATCAACCTGGTCTTAAGAAGTTCCGAAATATCGATCTCACATTAAGAATTAAATGAATGAACTGATCATTACAATCCTGACAACCAGTCTTAATGATTACCCAGTAAAATCCCACCCAGTTGTGCAGGACAGATAGGCAATCTGTCTAAATCCGGTAAGACTAGAAAGACCTCAACATAACTTGTGAAAACGCGAGGCAGATGACTTTCAAGGGACGCACATGTACTAGTCGTATGTATCACCCGTGTAGGTTGCGACCACTTTTCCTAAGTACTCATATCAAGCGTTTGACTTTGACAAGACATACTTAACTTATACTTAACTATGACTTGTGTTAGCTTATTATATCGCTAACTACTTTTAACACCCGAATGTTAAGCTTAAGCTAATATAAAGTTAGTTTCGTAACGTGTCACTTGTGGAATGCAATGGGTACGGTGGATTTTCTGTATTAGTATTTGAGGGGGAGATCAACTTAGAAGTTTGTTCGATGACTTACGTATTACCCTATTTTCAAAACGGAGTTTAAAATAGTTATTTGATTTGTGTTATTTTTAATTTTTAATACTTCTATTCCTTGTTTTTTAAACTGTAGAAAATTAACTTTGTTTATATTACTCGGATATGCAATAGAGAATAGTTATTTAGAACCAAATCCTTTTATTTTTTTATCTTTCGCATGTTTACTGTAATATTCAATGTCGTTTAACGGTATCATCATATCCCTGCCCTTTTTCCATTTATATGTGGTCGGCGCGATTCGTCTTTCCCATCTATTCACTGCTACTCGGCATCGCAGAATTCACTATTTTCTTTCTATTCTGTTTTAAATAAAAAAAGCACATTGGTACCTACTTTCCTATCACGGGATCGAACTTGCAACGTTGCGCAAAAAAAATCGTGTATTGAAGCCACGACACGTAATCTGGTAAAAAATTATAAAGCATCAACAATCCATGAGATGTGATTGACAAAAAATATCATCAGAAACTATGTTCACTCCATCGAGTTCATATTACACTCGTATATAAAGTCCATTACAAAATCGGCATTACCTAAACCACCGAGCTCGAGAATTCGCGAAAATAGACAACAGGAACATTACTCTGTCTGTCATTTGTTATCTACGAAACTCTCACATCGGACGCATGACAAAGATATGTTCATTTTCTAAAATAATCAACCCATAAATCCAGGGGAATGACAGTGGAATCGGTACGAGACGCCTTGTGTACGTATAGCCTTATTTATTTTGTGGTCTGCGGTTTTTGCCTGGTTTTGCTTGTGTTCCGTTGATTATTTTCGGAAGAAAATTGACATTACAGGATTTATAAAATAAAATTTCTTAGTGGTTTCTCAACTCTTAGTTTCAAAAATCGTTGAGAAATGACTCTTTTATTTTAAGTCTCTAAGCATTTTACAAGTAACAGCATGCAGTTAACCAATAACTGTAACGATCTAAACTCTTGATCCTTTAAATAGTAACCAACTTCAAATAAATATATCTTCAGGACATGCAAAGGTTCATATTCAAATGACGTACACACGTAATAACATACGAACGTTGCCTTAAACTAAGTTATCGTGGAGTGCGAACCGACGACACACAGCCGAGAATAATTCATCGAACAAATGCATAAATCAAAGGCAATACACACTTCCAAACACTACTATAAGTCCCAAAACTGAAAAACCAACGTATTTTGAACCTTATTTTCAAAGCCAAAAGGACGAAGAATTTAAAATTGGCAGTTACGTAACGGTATTTGGAAGTATGTGTTTGTAGCAATTCGAAATTCAAACGGGCGCCTATCGCAGCTCGGTGATTGGTCAGGGCGCGCGTGGCTGTGATATAAATAGTGCGGTTTCTGCTGACTGTTAGGCTAATATGGAATATGGGATTGATTAATTGGGGAAATTTCTGTATGGGAACATGTGTTGGGGTTCGGTTTGAGTTAGGTAAAGGAAAAACGATTTCAGGACTTGTAAGATTTTTTTGAGGTCAGATTTTCGGGTGAGTAGTATTTTAATCTTAAATTGTGGCCTATAAACGTGATTTTTTCTTTCTAATTCAAGTTGGTGACACTATAGTTATCAATCAAATCTTTAGTTATTGTTATTATTGTCTATTTTATTACCTAAATACAAAAAAATGTTTCAAAATAAACACAGTACATAATTCTTTACTCAATTTTTTCGAAATAAATAACCAATTCATGATGCCAACTCATCGAAATTATAAATTTAACTTCAAAGAACTTTTGTTCAACCCAGAATCACCTACTAAATCCAAAGTCCATCTCCATACATCTAAAGCCTAGGATCTAAAATATGCAGAAGGTTTCACACGTCGAGCGACATGTCACAGCTTGCTCTCAGCTATTGATTGAGATGAAGGTGTACCTGATGAGAACCTTGATACCATACATCGAATGTCTTAGGAAGGGACTGCATTGCCATACAAATTGTATGTTTTTGGTTCTTGACGTACTTTCTCTTGGTGGCTTTTTTTTTATTTAACTTACTTTGGAACAATTTCTGCTCCATCTCGATTTTCACGGAGATAACTTCAACCTTTTTTTATTTTTAATGGCTAGATTTTTCCGTCTCTTACCACTGTAGAAAAGTCTTGATACTAGCATTTTTTTTTTCCATAATGTATCCTTATTTTCTGGATTATTTTTAATTAGGAATATTTCTAACTAGCTTCTGCCCGCGACTTCGTCTGCGTGGACTTCAGAATTGGGTCCAAAAAGAAATGAAACATGTTAATGTAATGAACAATTGAATGAAATTTTTCACCCGTGTTATAGCTTGCGATGTAATAGAGAAAAATAACAAATTTCAAAGGTGTCTACCCACGACTTAGCTCGGAAACAATTTTCAATTTTCCCTCGGGAACTACTTAAGGAATCGGGATAAAAGATCGGGATAGCCTATGCTCTTTTCCATGTCGAAGGCTATATGCATGCCAAATTTCATCCAAATCCATTGAGCCGTTTTTGTGTGATTGAGCAACAAACATCCAAATATCCAAACATCTAAACATCCAAACATCCACACTTTCACATTCATTAGTAGGATAATGTATCCAATTAAACGAATATTGTTACTATCAAAATTTCTGACGTTGATAATCAACATTATTTATGCAAAGCCTGCTGTACATTAGGAGTAGTTCTATATCTCCCTATTTGTGATTGACAGTTAACCAGATTGTAACATGTGTTACAGTTGATATAGAACCTTATTGCTTTGTCATGTCGCTGCGATGGAAACGCGTTAATGATTATGACGGCCAGGAGTTGCCGATAGATCTTGGTTTGTGACTGATGGATGAAGCTAGAATTCCGAATGTGTTTGAAGGTATTGAGGTTAAACAAAGTGGAAGAAAATGTGGATGAAATTAAATCCACATTAAGTTGTAGAAATTCTTACTGAGTTAAACAGGTCAAGTAAAATAGCCGGTGATGTTCAAGCTAAAGACATAATATGCAAGTTCACTTAAAGCTGATTTTTCATAAATAATTTAAAAAAAAATGTGTTTAAATAATTTAACCTAAGTAATTAATAGTAAGCATAATTAATCAGACTTTGTAAATAACGTAAACTTAAAATAATTATTTGGAAAGGAAATTGATTTGATGTAGAGTGTTTATATACAAGTGTTAGTAAGTTTAAACCTGCTTAACAAAAATGCTACGAGTTTCAGTTGAAGGGACAAGTCGTACAAAAGCTCATCTAATATATAAAATTCTCGTGTCGCGATGTTTGTAACCAAACTCCTCCGAAACGGCTCGACCGATTTGTATGGAATTTTGTGTGCATATCGGGTAGAATGAAAATCGGCCAACATATATTTTTATACCACTAAATGATAAGGGCGATTATCTCCAGAATCTGGCAAAACAAGGTTTGCTGGGTTTTCTTGGAAATTCTTATGCTTACAGCTGATGCTTCGTCGCAAGGAACATAATTAATGTCCAGTCAACACAGCTAATTACCAAACACCACAATATCATTAACCAAACCTAACATTAATTTACAATCATACCATCATTTACAGAACATCTTCGCATCAATTACATTAAGGTTGATTACACGCCTGCGACATGCGACTAATAAGACCGTTGCGACGCAATCGTGTCGCACGCGTCTCTAATATTGAAATAGTGATTTACAACTACTATAAATCTGTTACGTGTCCACTTGTCTGGGTTACAAACGTCGGATAATCGCATGACAGATTTGCGTTAGCGTCCTGCAATCGCACGCTTAGGTTTGTGCTTTCTAATTACATTTGTTTTAGATATTTCGGGGGTTTGGCTTTTAAAGCAAGCAACTACAGATGATGAACATTGAGTCTTACTTTAAGTTAAGGACGGCTTATTCTTACATTTTGATAAATTCTTGGTCTTTTAAGCATTTATGTAAGCTACATTCAATTAATTAGAGACCAAGTCCAGTAATGCATTTTGTGTTTAGTTCGTAAACTGATAGGAATTAAAAGTATGTAACGATCTTACGGGACAAAACAATTGTAACCAAAGAATTTTCTTAGAATACATTATTCTGGTCCGTTTTTTAACATGGTTAATGAATTTAAATGCCTGTCAATAGAAATAATTATAATGTAATACGTAACACAAGCATCTTAGCTTAGCACGAGGGGTTAACGAGATTACTAGTAATGTGCGACCCACATTGCTAGTAATCTTAAAAAAAATCGGGACATCTTACACACGGTCATGCGATCCCAAACTAGACAGCACCTGTACTATAGTGACCAAACAACTGATAAACTTATGTATTTCTAAATACATACACAGTTTAATAGAGATTGTAATTTTCAAACTATACAGACTATTTTGGGACAACCAATAATACATTAACAGATGTAGTAAACAAAAGACAACACGCTACATTGTACTTACGAACCCCCTAATGATTCAATCCATTTGACAATCAGAATCCATTCTGTGACGTAATAAATCATGCGAGCAGCATCCGCTGAACATAATCAATACACCATCAGCATCGAATTGCTATTGTGTGGACATCTTACATAATTACTAAGAATTAGGTGTAGCTATAGTTATAGATGTCGTTGTAAGGGAATCGTAAGATGTTTTGGTAAACAGCTACAATAGTATAGTAAACGGTATGTTGAATTTTAGTTATCTGGAGTTGGAATACTATTATTGGAAATAATTAATTATTTTTCGTCTAGCTCCGAACGCATTTTCCAAGTCAGCTTCAGCGGTTTCCAAAGTAACGTATAGATTTTCTGGTAATATCTGATTGTTATTAAATAATCTGAATCTGGGTCATCTACAAAATTTTTGCTGCTCTCAATAATTGTTCCGGAATAATTTTGTTGGCTCCAAATAAAATTACAAAGCAACAACGTTTTTGTTCTCATATTTGGTACTTATATGCACACACCCCCAACATTTCAGTTCATAAAATTCGTACCAAGTGCAACAACAAAATTGTATTTTAATAATCTCCTATTCATTCTTCCAAACATAACACGATCTAATATCCAGTCCCATTGTCCACACATGTTCCGGCACTCAAAACTCGCTTCACCGAAACAATAGGACACCTGCACACAATCCGATAATAACACAAGATTATTATTAGACATGAATTATAGTTGCAATTAGGAGCGACAGTTTAAGGGAAACGGTACTGTCGCGACAAAGCGCAGGACGCGCACTGGACAGTTGCGCACGTAAATCAATCAGCAGGCTTGAATGGAAGCTGTTATTATATAAGAACTGTATAATAAGCTGTATAGTACATCTTATAGTTAGCAATCAATAACTTACTATTCATATAAAAAAATATTGTTTTACTCACTTATTTCCAAGAGCAAAAGATGTAAATTTTTCTCTACTAGCCGAATTAAATTAATTGAATATTAAGTTCTCTGATCATACAGTAGTGGGCGCGTTGTGTATATATTTAACTAAAGTTTCTTGCTTTTGATTTTCTTAGATAAAAGTGACATTCACTTTAAAATATTTGCTATTTTGATAATTCGATAAGGCATCTTCACCAGACATAGGTACCTATAAGTTTGAGGCAGTGTTTAAGATTCAGGGCTACCTATTGCTACTCTAACATTCCCTTCATTTAGCAAAAAACTCAGTACCACAGCGTTAGATAGATGTTCATGTGGTTCAGCTGCTGCATTCAAAGTATAGTTACCTAGTATCTACTAGGTCTGAGCACAGATCGCGTCGCGTTTATCTGCACGGAGCCCACCGCCGATATGTTTTGTAGTCTCGCACGAAGCGCCGCTGTGGACGCGTGGTCCTTGATGTGGTAAACTAATAGAGGCTTTTGTTTGTATTGGTACTTATTTATCCTTGAGTTTTTGTAAAATTTTGAGAAGAAAACAAAATATCTGATCTTATTGAACAAGGTAAAGAATTACCGTTAGACATCATAATAAGAAAAAGCATTCAGTACGAAGGTTTCAGTCAGTACTTTTGTACTGAATGCTTATTTTATTTTTACTTCATTTATAAGTATTTTTTTTATTGAACGTTGCATTTTCTAGTTCGATTGCGGTGAAAACCTTACTTTTATGAATTTCAAGTATATTCCCTTCATAGGTTTGCTGTTGCCTCAGATCAAAGCCTATTTATGTCACGTCATGTTGTTACGGATAAACCATTCGTTACTTTATTAGTTATAACAGTCAAAGCATCTAAATTCTAATGTTATCCTAAATACAAACTGCCCAATCCACGGCTGCCTAGCTCCACACACCATACCGTGTGGCTAGCCGAAATTTAGATGTCACAAGTGGAGCTTTCTGGCTAATGTCCGGCGTACGAGTTGTTTGTTACTGCCGTGTGGTGTGCAAGATGGAAGATACCAGCGAATTATATGCTCTTGTGTGAGCCTAATGGCTTCTGTTTTACTTTGTGATGTGAGCTCCAATTTGCATGTATGGGATTTTGATTGATTGCGCAGATACGTTTAGGATTTAGTGCTGGTATGCTGTTCGTTGTTTATAGTTGGGGAAGAAATTTGGGTATTTCTGGGATTATAATTGTACAGAAATTTGGTGTAAGGTAATCTAATAAACGCAAATAAGAAAATGACATTCAAAAAATCTATTTCTATTCGAATTAGTGCTTAAAACATTGTTTTATCCATATCTCCATTTTTATTCCGATTGTAAAATTTTGTGGAAATCTGAAAAAAAAACTTTAAAGCGTCCAAAACACCACAAATCCAACAACAGCCACAAACAACCAATCAATCGCACACCATACTAAGGCTGTACACACAGCATTACAAAGCGACGCAAATGACGCGAGCCGCGATCAACAAGCCACACTTGTTATTCAATAACCGTCCCCAGCGATATCAATTTATCACGAGTTCAATGAAGGCGATACTATATTTCATTGCTGTACCGCCTGACATTGAATCTCCGATGTTATCTGCGAATAGATTATGAAAATCTATCCCACCCTGGAATTCCAACCTTAACACTAAAAATTTACAGACCAATTTGGTTTAATAGGTTAGGTGGATGTAGGATGTTTTCCGAAGGCGTAAAGGTTGCATATTGACGTCATCCAAAAGGGAGTAGGCAGTCGAATGCAAAACGGTTGAACCATGGATTTGGCATATGTTATAGGGTGGTAACTATTGTCTGACACACGGGTAATTGGAATGATCAGGATAATCTGATTAATTATTTAATTACATCAAAAACATATTGGAAATTGTGTAATAAAGCAATATTTCGGTATTTGTCAACAAAAATTGGTTAAAAGCAATTATATAAATTTTAATTAGAACCATGCTTCCGTGTGCATTTATCTACTTCACCATCATCCAAAACCCTTGTCATCTCACTTTTGGGCAAAGCCCTCTCTTTTCACGTAAAATTTTGTTATCTACTTAATAAATAATAAAAATAAAAAGCCTTTTATTTCTTGCTTTCCTTAACAAAATTCAATTAACATTGTGCATGCAAAATTATTCAGAATAAAAAGAAACAGTAAAATTAATGTAATTAAATTAAATACTAGCAATTTTTTTTTTTTTTTTTATCAAATAATTATTATAGTATAGATCATAGTAGATAACAAAATTTAGTTTAATCTATTTTATTTTAAGAAATAATATCGTTAGCAAGAACCTTCTCGATGAGAGGTAAAGGCCTCCTCCAGAGATGACCAGTGCTCTCTATTCTCGGCCACTCGTGCCCATTGAATACCTGCTACTTTTATAATGTCGTCTGCCCAGCGTGCATTTTGTCTTCCTCTTCTTCTCTGTCCTAAAGGACCTGTCCATTGAGTTGTCTTTTTAGTCCATCGATTATCGCTTAGCCTCGCTACGTGTCCAGCCCATCGCCATTTGAGCTTAAGTGAGTGGCTGAGAGCGTCAATGTCTTTAGTTTTCTGTCTTATAACGGTGTGGCGGATCTTTTGGATTTTCTTAATTTTCAGGATGCTTCTCTCCATGCTCCTTTGGCACGATGTGATTTTATTTTTTACTTTTCTGGTAAATTTCCAAGTTTGACAGGCGTATGTTAGTGAGGGGAGTAGGCAGGTGTTCATGACTTTCGTTTTCATTCGTATGGTCATATCGCTTTTGAGTATTTCTTTGAGACTCCAGAACTTTTGCCATGTTATGTTGACTCTTCTCTCTACTTCGAGTTCGTTATTTTGTTGGTTAAATGAAACTTGCTTTCCCAGATAGATGTAAGTATTAACATATATTAAGGGTGAATTATCCAGATATATTAGGTCTTTCAGTGTGGTTCGTCATGATATTGGTTTTTGATAGGTTGATTTCTAAGCCCACTCTACGACTCTCTTCGTGTAGAGTGTTTATCATAGCTTGCAGTTGATTGGTACTTTCTGAGAACAGGACTATATCGTCTGCGAATCTCAGATGGCTTAAGTAATGTCCATTTATATTTATTCCAACTTTATCCCATTTTAGTCTTCCAATGATGGTCTCTAGCACCGCTATGAATATAGTTGGCGAGAGTGGGTCTCCTTGTCTCACGCCTTTACTTATTTGTATAGGTGGTCCTGTAGTCTCTAGTTTCACTCTACTAGTGCTGTTATCGTAAATATTTTTTAGGACTTTTATATAGTCTAGTGGCACTTCTTGTGAGAGTAGAGTTTCCCATATTGATGAGTGGAACAGAGAGTCAAATGCTTTTTGGTAGTCGATAAAGGCAATGTAGAGTGGTCTTTTAAACTCTTGATATTTTTCTATCAACATTTCTAGCGAGTGTATGTGATCCACTGTTGAAAAACCTCTTCTAAAGCCCGCCTGTTCAATAGGTTGATATTTCTCTGTTTTTTCTTTTATTTTCTTCTCTATTATTGAGGAGAACAGTTTGTATAGTGAAGATAGTAGGCTTATCGGTCTGTAATTACTTATGTTATTAGGGTCTCCTTTTTTGTAAAGCAAGATTATATCAGACTCTGACCATTGACGAGGAGTGTACGAGCTGTTCAGTATCTGATTAAATAGTAGAGTTAGTGGTTTTGCTAAATACTCGCGTTATCTACTTAGCCCATGTTAATTACATTTTATATTTAGATAAAACAAACAAAAACCTAAAAAAATTATTTTATTCAATTCAAATTCATCTCACTACGGGTATACTACTTTCTTTATCATTTTAAATTAGCAATTATCATTAAGTGTTGTTAATCTCTAAAGTAACTCTTTCTACGAAGTCAATAGTCAAGACCTAAAAAAATATTTAAAACAGTCCAATTATTTTTTACATAGATTGTCTGAGTTTGTAAAATTTCAAATTCAAAGTTAAAAAAAATATCTGCTGAACGAATCGTCTGTATGTCCACCACCTAATCTATATGTCTTAGTTGATTCGGGTGGCTGTATTTCATATCGGAACTAGTGAGCATGCTACTAATTGCCTTCGGTGGCGTGCGTATTGCGACAATTCCATTTGTCTGTCTGTCTGTCGGGACCCTTTGATTGAGCCCATCGGTAGGTGTTTTGTATTGTTCGGATTTAAGGAATTATTATTTGGGTGTGATTATTGGATAGTATGATTTTCTGTGTTTGGATGATCACTCTTCATCAAGATAAAGTTTAATTTTGATGTTAGATCCTGTTACCTGTCTAAAAATGATCTTTTCAAAGTTCTGTGTCTACTGTAATTTTGTTAAAATTAAGTAATAATGAAATCGTAGCAGAAAATTTCCTCTATGGGTAGTTTTTAGATCTATATTATGTTAATTCATTTTATTTATAAGGAGGTAAATGCATCATTCATTTCATTTCATTTTTTTATTTTGTAAACATAGGTTATAGAGATGGTATAATAAAAATAATACATAAGATCGCCATGTTTCGCTAAAACGGCATACAAAATAGTCATTAAATATAATTTTACATTAGCCGAATTCTTCTGTCTTTATTTCATCCTGGTTTCTCACTTTAATTTCATATGGAAGCGTCCATAGGAAATAAATGTGACATTCCATCATACCAACAATCAATCATTTTTATGACCTCTCCTCGTAAAATAGCACAATAAGAAAATTTTAATCAAACTCCCCAAATGCTATCAAACTGCCACAAATTAACAATTCCGACTTTCAATATACGTCATAACCCTAAAAAGCGGTGACGGGCAAAAACGACCAACTTAATAGGATTGACAAGATTCCCGACGACCAATAAAAGATGGGGGCCGATCCCATAAAACTATAAGGAGAAAATATGTCTAGAGGATATTTTCTGAGCTATAACCGTGACCATTGGAACCCCGAATGTCATACCAATGAATTCATGTCCCGCAATTTTTTTGCACGGTTTATCGCGTTTCTTTATTACGGTCGGTCGTTTTTGGCTTGTTGGGTATGTATTTTTATGGGCAGCATTCGAGGGGTTAGGAAGCTTTACCGCGAATTTGTTTATAGCACACATATTGGTTTCGGTGATCGCATCTTTAAGTCCGTTTTATATTTTAATAATAGTGTAATATGAGTTCCTATTATGTCTATCTTCATTTTATGTATCTATACTAAACGTGGTTATTGTCGAGGGATTCTCAAAAAGGTATTATTGATGTAATATTTCTGTAGCTGTATTTTATGCAGACCAAAAAGGCTCCAACTGAAGCGGATCAAAATATTTATTACTACGATTTCTTTTTATTTATTTTTCCTTAGCCTGTACTGTCCCACTGCTGGGCAATGGCCTCTTAAGTCCCTCCATACATCAGCAAAACTATTCTAAAAGACTTCTTTACCATCCAAATTTTCAAATATTCAAAATTAATTCCCTACCAATTTGCTATCAAGTGATATGCACCAGCTATCAGTCATCAATATAACAATGCCATAATTATGACACTACCCGAATAGGGTGACATCAAACACTCTAATAATAAGACAAAAGCATTGAATACAAAGAGCTGTATTAAAAACACGAGAACCCCCCGATATGGAGAGCTTTCGACTCGATCTTACCAAGACATCCATTAGGCATTATTGAAAATTTTAATATCAAAAATTGTTGACTGTGTTTTTATGTTACGATACGACAAAATGGTTATAGAAACAGAATTGACAGTTGATGAAATAGGTTTGCTATCAGTAATGAAATCGGGTACTTCTAATATGTACAAGACTTATTAAATAATATTATTTCAAATGTTCCACATTTTTTTAAATTTAGATAATTGGATCAAGGTTTCTTTTTCATGATTGAAAAAAATATTAGTACTAAATAGGTACGTCTTGTTGTAGTTTCTACCTATTATATAAAGTTAAATCTTGTTAGGTAGGTCTTATCTAGCCAAAAATCTTACAGAAAGCTAGACTGGTCTCTTTTACTGTTGTTAAAAACCTTTTAGGAATATCTAAAGACTTCAACGTACTTAAACGCAATTACTTCTTAAAAAATATCTGAATTTTAACAAAAACATTATATCTTCAGATTAAAATTTTATTATTTATAATTATTTATTTTTTAGCTTCCCGTCACGACCACGTAACGATGTGATCACGACAAAAAATCGTTCAGTCTAAAAGTGGTCAGAATTGTTTCAAGAAATATCATTTCATCGCAAGTGAGCCACTTTTGTTTTATAGAGCATTCTGTATATTGCCGCGATTTGAATGTTACTTTGTGGGTAGATCGATATCTGTAACAGTGTATAGGAATATGGGTTGAGGGTTCAAAGTTATGTAATACTTAAACTCGAGAGTTCTCGATTGGGAGTATACATAGTGTGGTCTGTCTGAGTTTGAATGAAGACGCAATTTTAGTACACAAGATTCCTTTTTATTTATTTTATGTAATTTTCGACTAAAAATAAAATAATTAACGCAAAAAATATAAATTTGGCTAACACACACAAAATAACTTGTTTTGTAGAATCAAAGACAACGAATGTAGCAAAGTGGTTTTTCTACATTGACTTTTCCGGCAATCAAACCTGTGATCACAGAGCTGGCGACATCATGAAAACCGAGGATAAACTCATCAAAAAAGTACTAGTGGAAGCTATAGAGCTTGATACTACTAATGATTACAATCAAAAGGACACTGATTAGCAAAGATAGGAATATTTTCACACATTAACACCTCATTTTTTTTCTATACAGCTTTTGGGACCAGTTTAAAATTCTTTTACGATATTTCCTAACTTTGTTCCAGCAACACAGCTGTTCAAGAAAACAAAAGACTGCATCCTAACACTTTCACACAAAACTTTTTTGATAACCGAATCAAAACTCCCAAAAATACACAAAAACCATCCACCAATATCCTACGGTCCTCAGAAATTTCACACACACATCTGTCAATGTTTTTTCTTACTAATCCTTAATCCTACTCATCAAAAATCGGAAAAAATTCGAACATGTAGAATTCTGGTATAAAATTATAAAGCGTAACATATCCAGCGGAGTACGTATTGAGTTTGATGTTGAGTTATGTGAATCAGACGGTTTTAGGGGTCCGTGGTGGGATTCGTGAACCTTCGTTAAGAGTGCAAATATTACACGTATTAAACATTGAACTTAGGTTTATTAACTAAAATGTTTATTAATAATTCATTGTTTTTGGCAAATAAATCACTAATGATTTTGGTTAGAGCACTGAAGAAGCGGTGAATTGTGGGCGAATCAGGGTGCTCTCTATAGTTTGCTGACCTTTCAAACAGGCTATTTAAAAGAATTTTGATTTTTAAATAGGTACCTACCAACAAAAATGAGTGAGTTCAACTTAATTCCAATCAAGTCAGAATTTTTCTTGTGAAAGTATTTACAGAATGTTGTATATTTGAATTTTCCAATTACATTTACTTTGGTAGGTACTCTGGCCTAACCACAAAATAAATACAGGAAAATCAAAAATAAATATTTCATATTGGCAAAACAATTTTACGGTATAAACACCCCGTGAATTGATTATTTTCGTACGTCGAACTCCCCTTATCTTTAAAAATATAAAAAAGGCCTTAGGGCAACCTCCAGATATAGCTACTTTCTTTTTACATAAAACAAAAAACAAATTAAAAAAATATATAAGTACGAAATCAATCATCAAAGTACGGAACACAACAAAAAAAGAATAGCGGCACACCCCTGATACATACATTTTTTTAAAAGTACAAAAAAATACCTTTCGCGATTCGACCTGTGTTTAACCGCTGTCAAGGGTTGTCAATCACGCGGCTTCGGAACCGCCCGCCGGCCCACGTTTGACAGCCCTAGCCTGATATTATTTCACTTGTTTTTGATTTTGTTTCGTCTGTTACATGTTATTGTTTCTTATTAATTAAAGCTTGATTATGTACTAGTATATACCTACTATATAGTATAGTATAACGTACCTGCAGTAAGAAATCTTCAAGTTTAGTGTGGAAAATTCCCTTCTATTTCAAAATATCGATAAATTTGATTTGATTATCGATAGATTATCGAGAAAAAACCTTTTATAATATAATATTGTTATTATCTAGTTTATTTATTGCAGACAAGGAATACCACAATAATAATAAAAAATGGCCAATGCGTCAATTTCTGTCGATTTTATCGAGAATAGGCCTTTACTATTTCATTCAAGTCTTAAAATATCTTAAGTAACACATGACTGCATTTATTCTACTAGATAACCCCGCAACATCACATAAAAATCTGATCTCTAAACATCCAACCATGACGTATCACCAAAAAAAAAACATTTAAAAATCTTCGACTAAATTGACGAGAAAGACAGATGACGGACGGACAGACAAACCGATATTTATACACATGATCTCTTATTATTAAATCATCAATCAACATTATGTTACGACCGGTATCCATGTTTAATTACTGGTTACCTGTATTGATTAATTTACGTCGTAAATTATGGATGTGTAATATTTTGAAGGATAAAAATGTCGGCTACGAGCTTGTGGTTTTCTATGATTAATTGAGCAATATTAGACATAATTATTAGTGTTGCTAGGTCTTTAATGACAGTTATTTTATCTTGTTGTTGGATTAAGCTGATTGTCACTAAGAAATAAGTCGTGTCATGGTTTTTACCAAACTTTAAAGCGCCGTCCCATTGGCATATCGCGATGATGTTATCGTGCGATGAAACGGTCTATGATCGTATCGCATGATCGCGCGACCTTCAATAAGACATTCAGTAGAACAAAGTACGATCTTTAAAAGCATGATCGAGCGATCTTCAATAAGACATTCAGTAGAACAAAGTACGATCTTTAAAAGCATGATCGAGCGATTTTCAATAAGACATTCAGTAGAACAAAGTACGATCTTTAAAAGCAAGATCGAGCGACCTTTAATAAGACATTCAGTAGAACAAAGTACGATCTTTAAAAGCATGATCGCGCGACCATCAATAAGACATTCAGTAGAACAAAGTACGATCTTTAAAAGCAAGATCTAGCGACCTTCAATAAGAAATTCAGTAGAACAAAGTACGATATTTAAAAGCAAGATCGCGCGACCTTCAATAAGACATTCAGTAGAAACAAGTACAATCTTTAAAAGCATGATCGAGCGACCTTCAAGAAGGCATTCAGTAGAACAAAGTACGATTTTTAAAAGCAAGATCGCGCGTTATATTTTGTCGGACGCACGCATCATCGCACGAGCCCAGGGGGTTATTCTGTAAGTCCAAACAAAACATGGAATAATGCAGATTATAGATCGAGAATCTCGGGTCGCCCATTATTTTTTGGGTTGTGAGAGTTACCGGGTAGTGTTGGTATATATACACACCGGCACAATTAGCGGAACACAAAAAAAAAGCAGGATTTTAAAATCTTTTACTTGAGGAACTGGCCAGTTATGATATTTTTTTCATCGATCGATGGGAGACAGCGAATATGGAGACGCAAAGGAGAACGCCACATACAGTCTAATTTTGAACACACAGTGGCTTATGGTAGCGGCTCGATTATGGTTTGGGGAGGGATATGTTTGGGAGCTCGCACGGAGTTAGTGATAGTCACAGGAGGGACCATGACAGCGGATCGATACATCAGAGACATTTTAGAAGAACATGTTGTACCATTTGCCCCATTTATTGGTGACGACTTTATTCTAATGCAAGATAATGCTCGTGCTCATAGTGCACAATCGGTACAGGCATATCTGAGCCACGTAGGTATACCGGTGATGCAGTGGCCAGCAAATTCCCCCGATATGAATCCGATAGAGCATGTCTGGGACTTGCTAAAAAGAAGAGTTAAATCCAGAATGCCACCCCCCAACAATCTGAATGAACTTGGAAACGCATTACTTGAGGAGTGAGAGCGGTTGCCTCAAGAAATCATCGATAACTTAATCTGTAGCATGCCCAGACGAATGGAAACCGTAATCAGAGCAAGAGGGGGAAACGCTCGTTATTAATTTTGCTTTAATTTTATTGTTAAATCATTTAATGCTTACTTTTTTTTATTTTTTGTGATGGTTCATAATCATCTAAAAAATTCACTTATTTCAAATTTCTTTATTTTTCAATAAAAAATAACGAAGACTTTTCAAAGTCGTTGTTAAAAGATGTTTATCAATTTGTTATTTTGTGTCTAATTACATTTTCGTCAAATATATGCGTTATTATCTCATAGTCTCAGATTTTTTTCTGTTCCGCTAATTGTGCCTATACGTCTAAGGCCATTTAGCAGATTTTTCAAAGGTTAAGTAAGTACCTACGAGATAAGCCTCTCTTAACCCTACACGTAACAGCGTGTTAAACGTAGATTTAGTGAATAAGGTCCAAGGGTGGTAGTAAGAATTGATTATTTTATTATTGTCCTTAATTGTCTGTACAGTTTTACTTGTATGATAAAAATAATTAAATACGTCAATAATCTAAGTAAATAGACGGGATAACAAATAATAATATTTCTTCTCTTGAACAAAAACGTGCGAAATTAATTAAGATATTAGATTCTTGTAAATTATTTTTATTTTATCAAAAATACTAATATCTATTGAGCACGTCACTATACCAAACACTTACTATTGTCATACCAGGTACTCGAGCACCAAAAAACGTTATCAAATAATTGAATCGATTCGATTTTTTGCACGCACTCGATAATCCTCATTGATCGATTACGCAACAAGCGATGCGTTCGAAAACCCAGTGTAGCATACAAGTTAAAATAATCGGATCAGTGCAGGTACGATGTGACATCCATCAGAAACACCGCAAACTTTTTTGTTGGAACTTTTTTGTTTCTGTCACATGTTTCTGGCCGAAAATAGTTGGTGTGAATGGTGCGATGAATTTCGATCGATGCTTAAAAATGGTTTTTTTTTTATTGGGCTGCGAATTTTATTATGACCTGTGAATTAAATTGATAACGAAATCAAAAACCGTTTTTGACAGAGTTCTAAGTGGTAACTAGTATGTCAATTACTTTTATACATGGTTGTAGTATGTCAATTATTTCCATTTATTTATTACTTTTGTTGCTGAAATTTAGTAAACCGACACTGTTATCTATTTCTGTAACGCCTATCTAAGTATTTGACATACTTTGAATACTTACCAAACCAAAAAGTTTCTTGTTTACTACATTGGTATCTATACTTTGATATATTTGTTTGCTTATTAACGACCTGAATATTATTTTTTTTCTAGACTTTTCAATCACTTTCAAAACGCTAAATGACTCTAGTGGTGCGGTTCCAGAATGTCATTTTTATGAAGAAGAACTTGGAAGAAACTTCATTATGTTGCCTACTTTTTCTTGAATGTTCGAAAACACAGAGTGGTTTATCATGAATAAAAACCGAGAGAGGATGTACTAAACTCTTTTTTATGGTTATTACTTACTACTACTGAAGCTAATTGATCACTACCCATATTCAATGCCCTTATTGCTCACAATAATATTATTCATTGATCTTCAATTCTAGTTCCATCTGCACCATTGCTATCCAGAAAATTATATTATTATGGTGTCCGCTTCACGATCTAGTTATACATACATGTCACTCAGCAGTCAGCAGGGCCTAAACCTACATAGGTACCCTCGTTCGTTATTTTTACTAAAGGTATCCAGCTCGTCTGCCATCTTCACCTGGGCCAACTGCGACGTCTCCTGCCGTTTAAAGGGACCCATTTTTTAATGTAACCTAATTATTGTCCCACTGCTGGGTCTCCCCCGCTTGGCTCCAGAACTTTCAGTCTTGAGCCACTTGACGCCAATCACTTAAGAAGCGATCGATGTCATCCCGCCACCGTCTCCTCGGCCTGCTTCATTTGCGAGCTCCGATATCAGGAACCCACTCAGTGGCTATTTTTTGGGTAGTAAATTAGTTCCACTCCTGAAATTATTTTATATAATTTCTGATGGTGGTTACTTGTACTAAAATCTTTTTGGAATTTCGTATTCGGATTGAACATTAAATATAATATTGTTGTGCTGGCTATATGTAAAACAATCTTCCATATTGGCTGTAAGTTATTCAAAGCTGTTCGAGTTTATCTTCATGTGTTTTATTTGCTCATCGAGTTGCGATACTTTGTGTGATGTGCAAGACACAGGAAATAGAGGTTTAAGAATGCTCTAGATGAATTTATCTCAATTCCATCAGTTATTATTTACTTTCTATACATTGTTCTATCTTGGATTTTAAATTAGAATCATCATGAAAAAGACACCTTTTCAGACGGTTTTGACCATTGCTTATTTATGTCATCATTCATGTAATTCAGTTCATACTGCCTATTATTTAATTTCTCACGTGTTTCGTTTTCGTGTAAGTATATAACTACGTAATTTGTTTTGTGCCTTACCTGTAAGGGATAGTCTGCAGTTCAGGAAATGATTCCATTGATGCATATTTTTCTTCCTAAAAGATCGTTTTCGATTCAATTCGTCTATTATAACCATCAGATATTTCTTTTTTATTTGTTTATTAACTATGGGTCACCCTTAATCCAAGGTACATTGCAAATATTGTTTCGAATGGAAACCGCTTCAGTTTCCTTCTTGCACCATATTATAAAGGGGTTGTCAGAATATACGTCAAACGTCATCGGCCTGGAAGACGGCTCTTCGGTTCGGATACAGCCATGTCTTATAAATATTATATCCATGTAGCTTCAACCTTATACCTAAAACAAATCCATCCGAATTTCCTCCTTAAAACTATCACTTCAAAGTTCAATTTCATTTCGTCGACGGGAGATCGTAAGGGTGATTTAGCCATCAGTTCGTCAAGATGAACAACCAATTATAAGTCAAGTTTGATATTACTCTTTAGAATTTTGATTTCTTTCAATTCTTTTTTATATCGGTTTGACGAGCGAAGTGGTTATTTATAATTAAAATGGCGATTTCTGATCTCTTTGCGTGTGATGCGATTTTTAATTTTGTGTCGATCAAAAGGATTATGCAGATCTAATTTAGGATTGGGCTTCATGCGAATCATGGTTTGAGAAGGATGTTAAATAGTTGGGAGAGGCTAAATATAGGACTCTAGACAAAGCTACAAGCATACGTTTATATAACCGAACACAGCTTTTTCCATCCATTTTTATTTATAAATTATCTAAATTTTATAGTGGGGATCAAAAATACGAACTGAATCTATATATATAAAAATTGATCCCTATTTTTCTTGGTCACGGCATCACGCGTGAACGGCTGGACCGATCTTGCCAATTCTTTTTGCTGTGGTTGTCAATATCAGAAGAAGGATCTTACGAGAGAAAAAATTAAAAAGTCTGATCGAAACATTTAAAAATTAAAGAAAACTTAACGACTTTATTACTTTTCTATGGTAACCTTTATAGCTTTTGACATACATAACTATTTGACATGACAACGTCTGTTAGGTCAGCTTGTTGCTATATAATATGTAAAGCTAGATATAAAAGACATTAGCAATCTATTAATTAACTGACGTCATCAATACGGTTGATTATCGAATGAAAACAACGTAAGTTGACTATTAAGATGTTTGTGGGTGGTCTAGTCTACACAAGTATAGATAAAGAACAAATGAATACTTCATTCGTTTCATAACTTGTATGATGACTATTAAATTTGTTTCAGACTCTTTATTTTCATCTATGTAACCGTTTGACCTGAGGCGTCTCACTATTGAAAAAAGTAAATCAAAGTGAACTCGTATGATATACTTAAACAAAAGAATTCAAAAATTATAAACATCCAAAGAAAGTTACTCCATGCAAAACAGACTTGCTTATCTCCACATCCTCAATAAATCGATCCCCGAATATTTAATCAAATCCATTCAGAGTCAATTCGTAAGGCAGAAAGAAAAAACACCATTATTAGTCATTTATTTTCCAAATGACAATAATCCAGCTACCTTATAAGAAGCCAATAAAAGCTTCGATACGAGTCGAACTGTCGACTATTCCTGGTCAATTTCCAGTTACAATGGTACGGGGATCTGGGCAGCTACTTATGGACCAATACCACTTGTAAATATGGATATGAGCAAAAAGATTATCCATGATTGTTTATTGTATTGAATCGTTTATGTACGGTTGGTAGAAAAGATTCGGATTTTCTTAGATTTTTGTTACTTGCCGTTAACAGTTTTTTTTATAATGTGTGAAGAGCATCTCAATAGTTAATCATAATTATTCAAATAACGATCCTCTACTCTAATTACTGTCAATCTTAACAATTTTATCGGATCCTTAATTAGCACTGTGTGGTATAGTTATTGTTATAATACCCAATTTTGAACTTAAATATCAGCATCAGCTACTTTACCAATATCTTTACCTATGTTTGTATGCTTAAACTTTAATAACAGCCCACTACTGGGCAGAGGCCTCTTCCCATATAGAGAAAGTAGCATTTTACTGTACGGATAACCGAGTGGTATAGGTCACCTCGCTAACTACCACTGTGCGCGACGTGCTGCGGGTTCGATCCCCGCATGCGACAAGCATTTGTGTGATTGACAAATGCTTGTTCCAAGTCTGGGTGTTCTTTGTGCATGTGATTTGAACGTTCGTGAAAACCCCCCGACACAAGGATTAAATTCATTAGTGCGGGCGTCGTTTTTTAAAAAAAGAAAGAAAAAGAACGGAAAATCTATTAAACTAAAACCGATATATGACGGTCTCTTAGTTTTCAAATAATTTATGCCTTTCCCAGCAACACATTTATTCTGAGTTTTAATTATCCTTTAATTCGCAATCGTTATTAGTGTTTTGCTGCGGACCGTGCAGAAAACGGTAGGCAAATGAGTTGTGCGAGTGCCGATACCTGCGGTAGAGAACTTATTTTCATATTTGTCCCTCTACATTATTTATTACATTTGCCTTAGGGCTGCCCTCAATACAATATCTATCATTATTTGATTGGAGTTAATTTTAAAAATCACTTATGTTTACTAGTTTAATATTCACAGCTTGCAGTACGAATGAACAATTCGAACGACGAAGACGTAGAATAATATTTTTCAATGCACTATTGTCGACTTTTGAAAACAAAAACAAAATGTTAAAGGCATCTGATAAATATATAGATAGAAATTTCCTGTAACATATTGGAAGACCTAAATAAATGTGCGTGAAACTAGTATTTTGAATTAAAGCTGACCTACTTGTTCAACTCAAACAATTCAATATAAAGCTACTTCAATGTAGATATTATAAGATAGAACCATCTGGTCGCTACAGCCTTCCTAAACTAAATAAATCCAAAGAAGATTCTGACTCACGTCTGACTTTGACATCCAAAACTACATTCTCCTTATCATTAACTTTATAAAACATTACTTAATTACCTTAAACAAGATTTTATACTTCACCAAAAACATCTGTTACCTTATTTTAGCCATTGACGATAGCCGATAGACAATAAAGATAAAATTAAATGGCATTTGTGGCAACCATACTCGGTTTGACGTGACCAAGCTTATTGTTCATATTTTTTAGTCTGCCGATTGTCCCATAAGCATGGTATTCAAATTAGGAGCAAGCATTGTGCCCATGGAATACATCGGCAATGTTGTACGGAGCTCGGGTGAGGATACATTAGGGATTTTAGTAATAGAATCGTTTGATTTGTATATTTTGTTAAACAATTCGATCTTATTAAGATGTTTTGAATTTAAGTTAATGTTAATAAAAGATTCTGTATCGACATAAATTTATGTTGTTAGTTTTATTTATATTTTTTAAGTAAAGTATGCAAAAAACTCTGAGTGTGGACATTTAATTATGCTAGGATAAAATGTAAAAAGATCTCACGTCTCTGCAAGATTATTTTTGCTTCCAATTCGTATGAAATCTTATAAAAAATACCTATATAGCATTTGTCAGTTTTCGAGAATTCAATCTTAGATATTTAAAAAAAAATGTGTTAATAAAGTCATATTGGAATCCTATACCAAACTCATAAGTCCGTGAAAATTATTGCGCACTGTGTCCGCCCCTTGATATCTTGAATAATTATCCTATTATGTATCGCATCCTAAGCAGATAGCTCTATTTGTGTGGGTAAGCAATATCCTTGTTTTTCATACAGATGATAATTTTCCTTGAATTCGTTAGTTTGGGATGGACTCATGATTTGAGTTTTAGGAATTTTGAGAACTTCTGATACTGGTGACTTCAATGTATTTCTGTGTATCGTATGTAGAATAAAAACGGTTAATGAATAAATTATTTGGAAAATCCTGACAATTACACCACATTTTAGTATGGTGGGGAAAAGTGGTCGGAGCATTTTTCAATCCTGACCTACTTCGGGCAAGGGTTAGACTTCAAAAATGCGATGACGCACGCAAACCTCAAAAATGGCCACCAGATATTTTTCAGGAAAATCCAGTTGTTCGTCAATTCACATCAAAGACAACCATCACTTTTTATAACAACGAAAAAATGAACAAACGCACAGTGGTACACAACCTTTTCTTACCGCAAAAAAGTTTTCCGTGGGCCAACCGGGCATTTTTCCCTGCGCCATACAAACGGACCGCAGCGTTTAAAATACAGAAAAAAAAGTTGTCGGCACTCGTCCCGACCGACAAAAGAGGATTTTTTATTTTATATTCCAAATATTAAAGGACATCGTTAGCGGTTAGCATTTGTTAAATATCTGAAATATTTTCGTGAGCTTTTAGGGTTTGAGTTTGTTATTTTTTTTTTAGCAGCGGCACGCGAGCAAGTTGTCTTGTTTAAGTGGGGTGTTTAAAAAATAAAGTTTTTTTTTTCACCCAGCGGTTATTGTTTTGTGAGAGAGTTGCAACCTTTCACCGCAAAGGGTGTTATAAGTTCTTGAAAGGAAAGTTTTAATATTTTTTTGTCCAGATGCTCAACGCTTTGTCGCTCTGTGCGGTTGAAGATTTGTTCTATTTTTGCTATCTTGCATTTGTGGTTTATTGCATGTTTTTGAAAAAAGCTTTTTACTTAGGATAAAATTAAAATTCATATTTTTCTACTTTGCTATTACGATATCCCACAAATACCTACATTAGTAGTAGGACCTCTCTTAAATAGTCGAATCTTGTGTTACGTTATCATATTTTTGGATTCCATTGGAAAGAAACAACCAGCAATGCTACTGACTGGACATTGGACAGCAGTGTATTTAGCACAAAATGAAAATGCCATAACATATGGATGTGACGATTACACTTAATTCTTAAATTAAACATCAACACTTAAATTTAATGACTGACTGAACCGCTGACTTGAAGTCAGCAGTGTCATATGGTTGCCATATCTGACTATTTTGTCTAAACGTGATAGATAGGTATGATAAGTAGAAAAACATAACAAAAGATCCATTCAACCCATTAGATATTCATTTAAATCTACCACCTAAACGAACAAAACCCAACATACAATTTATAATCAATTAATCCAAATTACAACAAACGAAAACGCTTTAATATTAACAGACCAGCTCGAAATTCAATGAGGTATATCAACATGCAGAATGGAACCCCGGGGGTAGAACACGTGCAAATGTCATGCAATATGTTGACAATTGCACCTTCGTTGCCAACAGGTGGTGTTCGATCATGCGAGTTCAGATCGGTGTTAATACTTGCTCCAGTGACTCTCTTGATTGTTGTAAGATCGCTTAGAATGCGGTAGGTATTATTTTCAATGAACGCAAATTTTAGGCTTTTTAAACTTGTTCGTTACTTAGTCTTCTTAAACATGAAATCTTTTGTAAAGCTTGAACTAAACGTTAATATGGTTCTCTACTTCTTTTCAGTTTGAGGTAATTTTTATGGCACAGAAACAGCAATGTAAACCATCTTTACTAATTAGTTAGTCAAAAATGGTAGTTAATGATCTCTTAATAAATCGCTATCAGGGTATAGTGATCCACGGCTGTACACAAGTCTCTACCATAGATATAGGCCACCAACTGAATAAAACAATAATTATTATATTTTTATTCCCTAATTTTCTAAGTCATCTAATCCGGTCTGAACAAGGCATAGCATTCCATCTAATTCTCTGAGGAACGTCTAGTGCAGCATTACCTTACAACTTAGTTCAACTGTCTGATTTGGTCGCACTCATACTTAAATAGCTTTTGTCACTTACACAGTTTCTAAGCGAATATTAGATAATTTCTAATGTGAATTTGAACCTGCTGAGCTCTTGAAATGTTAGAAGTTAAGTTCATTAATATTGGTAATTTGAAGTTCTATTGTGTGGATAAGTTTAAAATTTGGCTCTTACAGTTACGGAAAAATCATCTCAGAAGTGTGGATGAACGGGATTAGAAGGATAGATTATTACTAATTTTTTTGTGTGTAAAACATGTTGTATAGTAATACGCTTTTATTTTTGGTATAACTCAGAGTAGTTATGAAAATAAATTTGATCAGATAAAATTAAACACAATTTTTACTCAATCAATCAATTTTATCAAAATTTACATAATCCCAATTGATATTGTTTTAATTCTTTCATTTTATCACAATGCAAATAAATAATTCTAGAATCAATCTTAAATCCATCAAACCCAAGAGCGAAACAGATCAAAATCTCATACAACTATGTCACTATACGACTTTGCCACACATACAACTGAACTGGTAGCAAATCCGATAATGTGCCGTAGTACAAAGTTGCTGCCGTTTACCACAGCGAAAAACCCATTTTCCCGCTCGATATACCAGCCGTATCAAGATGAGAGCAATTAAAGGTCGGATGCCTAGGATTCTCGTGAGGGACTTTTGGATGTGGTATTCGCTGTTTTTGCGCTAGAAATACTATCAATGACAACTTCGTTATCAATGCCATGAAGGCATTAGTTAAAAAAAACTGTTGGTGTATTTTTGTAACTGTAGTGACTAAATATTAGGACCATCTGGAAGAATTCTATTAAATGAATTAAACGTAGTTTGAATTCTCGTATATTGGTAAATATGGATTTAATTTTAAATCTTGTACTTAACCTACGTATAATCATCTTTACCATACAACGCGTACGAAAAGACTAGTAATAGGTATTTGCACTATTACTAGACTATTATATCTTGGACTAAATAATCTTCTTAGAATCACTGCGTAGCCTTTGTTATGTAATAACTAGCTGTGCCCTGCAGTTTCACCTGCGTAAGTTGTCCCCGTGCCCGTATTTTTTGTTTCATTGTTTTTAATATATAATCTACTATTTCGGACGGCGAAGAATCCAACCAATCATGGATCATGAATATCAATCGACGGTCTCGAGTTATAAGTGGTGTACCAAATACGATTTTGTTATACATAGTAGGTAGATGACAATTCTCTGTATCTACAACTGGCAAAACAACCGCATCCAAAAAATCACCGATCCCAACAAAACTGAATTGCGCATAGCGTTTTTACGGCATTCGGCGGAACCGTATGACTAGACGCAGCGGATCATTAATCCTGAAGTTTCAGATGTGAGCAGAGCGATAAAAATTACGCGCGCTATGCTAGCCAAGCGTAGAGTATAATGATATGTTATCTGCCCGACATATTCCTGGATTATGCTTTTTTAGATCCGTGACAAAGATTGGGTATTTTTGGCTGCGTTCGGTTGTGATGACATTCTCGTCTTGTCAATAGCAGCAATTTCACGTTTACGAGCTTCCACTTTCAAAAACATTATGATGTTTTTTTTTGTTTTGTAATTCTTTAAGGAGCCCGATGATACTTGAAGCTGATTCTAAAGCTGAGCGTTTGTGGCCACAAATAGATGTCGTATTTTAAAAAATATTGGTTCATCTTTAGTAAATTTCTAAATCAAGATTTTTTGTCACTCTTGTTTTATTACTGGAAATGAAGATTGGATTATATGACGTCAGTTTTAAATACTGTCCTGGAATATTGAACAGACTGCAAATTTAATTCTGAACCCAATAGATATGATTCGTAATTTTATTGGTGCTTGTATGACTGGCTATTGTGTGCTAGTTAAAAGTTTATTCTCAGTATTTCTAGTCTTAAAGGGTTTCATAAATATTTAGAACTCTCTAATTGTTCACTACCCTGTGGAAAAACATGATATAGCCTGCAGCGACCCATCTGAAGAGTATAGACGAACGTATCGAACGAGGCTTAAAAAAAACACTGTTATTAAATGTTCATTAAGCTGCGACAACCAACTTTCAAACAAATGTAAACAAGCAATTTTCACCCTTAAAACTACTGTTCTAGATCCCAATGAAACTGCATCTGTAACTTCACCACTTAAAAAACATAACTGACGAAGTTTGTAACTGATTTGTCGAGGAAAAATAAACTTTATTGTAATGGGATAAGAATTAATGTGGTCGTAGATAGGTTTGTTATGTGAGTAACACAAAACAGTAACTAGTGATTTTGAGTTGTACCGATTTGGATTAATGAATTAAATATACTTGTATGCAGCTTACGGCAGGGATTCATACCTACAATTATAATTTACATATTATAGCCGGATACAAAAACTTTGACTTTAAGACATCTGGTATACTGGAATATAATAATATGTATTTAATAAAATAATTATCAATACGATACCATGAATCAACCAGACTTACAATCATTTGTATTTTTGATAGAAAAAGGGTATTTTCAGGGGACTATGTTAGGTCCCATATACATCATTGAACGTAGTACTTCTTCCACACACAATATAAAAATCGCTAACTTGTAAAAGCATGTTACATCCTTTTTTTATATTTCTGCATAGTCTTTTCAGTCCTAATCTAAACATTCGTTTTTTTATATTTGGTTCTAAAATTGCCGTGAATACACAATTTAGGATTAATGAACTAATTTTATCCGCGCATTAACATCGAACCGAAAAATATTTTAGGGCAATTAAAATATGGTCTGTTTCTTGCAAAAGGGACAAAAAATAACGCGTGACGCCTCAGGTTTGGGGCGGGAATGCATATCTAAATAATTATACGGCGTCAACGGCTAATGATTGAAAGGTCTTCAGAACTTCGTCAGATTTATTCAAGAGTAGAGGAGATACCTACAGAGTTTGAATTCAAAAGCGATAGTGTTTTGTTTTTGTTATTTTAAGACTTTTCTCTTTTTGTGACTCAATATTCTCGTAAAAATAGGGCTCAGGGTAAGACTATATAATATAGATTTGGTTGCTTTTATGTTATGTTTAGTTGATGGTAAATAAATTAGAATTAACTATGCAAGCTGACTGCCAACTTTGTTTGGAGAGGTACTAAAATAGTAAATATTATGCAAACATTTCGAAGAAAGGTGGCTATGAAAATGTGGAAATCTCAGTCTCAATTTAAATATATAATATGAATTAAAAAAAAAAACAATAAAAAAATATATATAACCGCTAAGACTCATATGATATTGATTAAGGTAGGTATAGAGCTTGTAAATTTTACAGCTTATGGAGTTAGAAGATTGGCTATACACTGATAACTTTTTCACAATGCTAAACATAATTTATTATGGTCTCGTCTTGACACTATTTTACATGAAAATATTTTGTTGGGATTTTTTTATATGACGGAATAGCAATAAATTACACAGCGTCCGAAAAAACATCTCATCATGTCAATAACATACACAATAATGTCGCAAGTCACATTCAAATTTTTGTAATAACAACACATCATTCTAAGTAATTTTTTATCTTACATTTCAATCAATTTGCATAACTCAAACGACTTCCATGCATCTTTAGTTTTCGCTTTAAATTACGCAAAAAAACCAGTAGCATTATAAGAAACAAGTCTAATAAAACATTCGTATGAACATACAGAATTAATCTCGTTGAAAAATCAAAATACACGCAATAATAATTGTGTTGGATCAGCACGTACAACCAGGCTATTACACGGTACATAATATTCTAAAACAAGACAGTGTCCACTTTCTGTTCCGAGAAAATACATAGTCGCGCGCGCACTTCATTGGAATCGATCGAGCGTAACGATTCCTATCTCTTTCACTCACACGCCGCTTACGACAGACGCACAAGTGCGAGCAGCACAGCCATAAATCCACCGATCTATAAGCCACGCCCTCAATCGATCTGATAAATGAAAAACCCGTTTAAGTGCGCGGGCGCAATGATTTCAATCTCGTCATGACTTGATGTTCGTTTCGCGATTACTCGTGCGCTTCGTTGCTTTGTATTTAAAATTATCTTTATTACCCCATCCGTGGGAGTCTTAAATCTCGCATTTAAATGTTTATTACAACATGACTCATAATTATGTACGTTTTAAATGTTCAAACGTGAATCTCTCTGATCCTAGCCAGTGTGAGGTCAATGTTAGTTCGTTGACATGCCTGATGGGCTATTTTTAGTATCTTATTTGCCTATTTTGACGTCTTAATGGGTAAACTTATTTTTTAAACTGCACCTTGTAACAGTAGCTTAATTGAGCTCAATATGGGTGAGTTTATAAATTTGGCTAAATGTTAATTGTTATAATTATGATAATTTAATTACGAACTTAACTACTCATTATTTTAAATATTTTCCTGTTGTATTATTTCGGGGTTATTATTGTACCTAATGTATTGTAGGTAATTTATTTATTGAATAGCATGCCATGATTTTTCTTATGCAGCCTTCTACTTCTATGAAAACTTTATGTACTACGAAATGACTCGAGAAACAAACTGATTTGATAACGCTAACTCAATGGTTTACAGTTTAATCTTAACATAGATAAGTTTCTTGTTACTTCAACTATTTCAGGAGAATCGCTACATTATCCATGTAATACCTAAACTATTATATTACCTTAAAAAACATATTAAATGCATCAGAATTTTTACCTACTTCCACGAAACACATCGATAATAATATTACTTTACGCTACTCCGCGATAGATGTCGCTACGTGCCTTAAATTTCGTAATGCGACTCTTGCGCATCGCTCGCTAACGCCATCTTGTGACGCACCAACCAAACTAACCACACTATCTTCGACCAATTTGATTGGAACTTTGATCTCTGCGTTTATTTAAGGCAGTAAGGTTCTTATTTAAGTGGTCATCAATAATTTGATTTTAATAGCAGTTGAAGAGGTTTGATACATTCGTACCGTCTTCACAATTACTTTTACCACGAATGATTACTTGAATGATGTCTGATAATTCGTATGAACCATGCTCAGGGCCTGATTGCGTTGTTTCTTGTAGCATATTTTATTGATGTTCCCTTTAAAAATATTTATGAGTTTGAGATGTCGTTCTATGTCTATCATCATGTGTGTTTATTTGTGGCGGGAGATGATTTTTATGGATCTTTGGAGCGTTTTAATGGGACTATAGATCTAAGGTGTTAAGTATACCAGATAATTAACTAAACACTTTATTTTTATTAAAATGGATATGGCGCCACCGGTTTGCAACTATACTAGAAATACAAGTAGTTATTATTTAATTTGCTATCCAATAATATTTTGAACAACTGTAGATATAATACCGGCCTATAAATGTCTCACTGCTGGGCAGAAGCCTCTTCTCATATAGAGAAGGAACATTCCATCACCACGCTTGCTCCTTGCGGGCTCCCGATTTCAGATTCCAATTTCTGGAATCCAGGTTTCCTCACGAAGTTTTCTTTCCGATAGTCAATGATGTCTTAGAATAATTAAGAAAGTACATATAACCTTGGAAAAGTCAGATTGGTACTTGCCTGTAGTGGGTGTACCTGCAACTTTGTGTACGAAACCGCTAGGCCACAACGTATATGTTTATTATATGTTTTGTTATTATTTGTTAGTATAATTATGTTGGTTTTAAATATTTTTTTTTGCATTCTTGGAATTAACCTTAAAAACATCAGATATACTTTCGATAATAAAAGGTTTTCATTATGGGGTTGAGTTGAAGAAAATACGATTATAATAGTTTGAACTCGTGTTTCAACCATACAGGGTTAACGCGGCTATTTGCGAATTAGCCGGCAAAGCGCTGAATTATTAGGTTATGAAAGTTATGGACGGTACTTAGTTCAGATTGAAATCTTAAGTCGTAATCGTGAGATCGAGATGAGCACGATTTTAATATAATTTGGTAAGAGATTGTTTATAATTATATTTCATTAAACAAGACTATTATTTGCACGTTTACTTTCGTTTCGAAATTTCGGAACGACATCTTGTGGGTTTTATGGATAAATTGAAGTTTGCTCACTCATATTTAGCAATAGTTTACAACCATTTTTTTTTAATTTACCTAGTGTACAGCGCATTTATCTACATAGAATATCTAAACTAGTATTTCAAAGAGGAAAAATTTGTGTTTGTAATTTGCAATGACTAACTCAAAAACTACTGGACTGATTTCAGTAATTCTTTCACTATTAGAATGCTCCATTATCTCTGATTACCTAACATAATATTAAGCTTTTTTTTTTTAATAAATAATCAGAAATCGCAGGCGGAGCCGTGGTCAAAAACTGGTTTAAGACTAATCATTTACTGTTTAAAAAAGTGTCTGTGTTAAGTGTCAAAGTGTAAACTTAATAAGCAATTAACCCCCGAATACGATGTTCTTAAATATGTGCCTGTCGCCACTTTACACCTCAAAGTGAGAGAGACAGCATAAGCCTTAACGGCGGCTTCAAACTGATTGACGTTTCAGTATTCGACTTATCAAACTTTAGGTTCGAAATTGAAAAAAAAAAAAAACTGCTCAAATTTATTTGCAATGCCAGGACCCATGTCAATTCATAAGATCAAAAAATCGAAGAAGCAATTACATTTGAACAATAAATAATGCCTAAGTCCCAATGAAGGGAAGATTAATTTTATTTATGATAAAAAATCGTCTGTCGCTGAGGTCAATAAGAGATTAATTTTGATATTCGGTAGCTGACGGCTGTAATGCTACTGGGTGTTAAAAATTAAGGAGATGCTTTATTTATTGTATTTCATGTCACGGTGTTGTTGGTTGGATTACTTTGTTTAAAAATATTCCAGTTATATGAAAATTTGTTTGACGACCTCCGTGGTCGAGTAGCGTGAACACCGGTTTTCAAGGTGTCGCCAGCTCTGAGGTCCCGGGTTCGATATTCGGACGGGTCAAACGGGTGGTAGAATAACACACTCTGACACCAGACAGCTGATAAATATACTTATATTACTAAATACATACATATAGATAAATTACACCCAGACTCAGAACAAAAATGATCGTGCTCATCACACAAAGATTTGTCCTGAGTGGGAATCGAACCCACGGCCTCCGGCTTAGCAGTTAGGGTCACTAGACCAACAGGCCCGTCTTGGATTGAGCTGGATATAGATAATCTGACCCAGCAACTCATTTATCTTCTAGGTAAACATAGTGATACTGGTTCCTTGACCGTAAGTACCAAACACATACATAAAATCGAATGTAGGTATGGTTAGTAAAATTTTATTAATTTCGATTATAAAATCTCTTTTATTAGGAACTCATCGTTGTTTTAGTAAAAATGTGTTTTTTCTTATAATTATTAGCCTCGTAAATTGATTTTTTTTAACATTACTAGCAATGTGGGTCGCACATTACTAGAAATCTCGTTAACCCCTCGTGCTAAGCTAAGATGCTTGTGTTACGAGTGGGTTCACGTCGTTACTGTAATGGGTGGGATTCGAACCCGCAACCACATGAACGCAAGTCCGACGCCCTAGCCATTAGGCTACCGCCGCTTAGTTAAATTGTTGTGATACATATCAAACAACATTCAGAAGAAATTAAATTCCCGGCAAATTTAGCTGTACGTGCAGTGGCATTTACCAGCTGTTGCCTGCAGCCTATTTCATACTTGAGGCTTCAAAACAAAAAACAAGTACTTACCATAAATTTATTACTCCATGAAAAGTCCATCAATTTTTAACTTTTAAAATAGGACCACCATTCCAATCCTTATCGGGTTTTTTAATTTAACCTATTAAACGAACAATTAAGTAACTTACTTATAAATAGGCAGGCCATCACTATCACTAATTATAGTCATACTTAATTTTATTGTGGTCAGTTTGTTTGTTTGTAATTAATTCAAATTGAAAGAAAATTTTAATTCCATATAGCATCCATTTTGTGAAACCTATTAGGTACTTATCGACATTAGTATCAATTAGGTATCACCAAATAAAACCCAGACCAAATTGATGAAGATGGCTCTTAGGCTAACCTTGAAAACAACCTTGTATCCGTCACTTTTAGGTCTGAAGTAGCGACAGATAGACATTTAAGCGCATCTTAAAGTTAATTTGCGTTTCAGTATCCGGGGATCAGAGAGATTAATTATACAACATGTAACAAAACCCCTGTCAGATTCAATAAAAGCGTATTCGTGGTACAGTTCATGAGCCGTCTCGCATATGCTGCATCTTTGACACAAAGCTGTAGATAGTAAGTACGTGAACTTTGAGGAGCGGTCAGTGCGGTCAGTGTTGCTGTTGCCTTGGATCAGTTTTTATTTTGATTTAATTATTTTCAATTAGGAAAAAAAATATCTCCAATCCATTTAATAGCTACGTATATGAGTTCACAGTACGATACCGAATAATACTCTCAGGGATCGGAAAGGGTTTTTGTTACATGTATAGTTAGTTATGTATACTTAGTAGTAAAGACAGAGAGTGATACGATTTAATTTTTTTTTTTTAATCCTTCGTTTAATATTTAAACAGGTTCATATAAAAAATAAAAGCTTATAATTTATAACATCTGCAAATTTTTGTATATTAGCTGATTTAGTTATTTAAAGTACACAAAAATAGCTTCTATTCAGACATCAATTATGATAAATGATCTGTGTTGCTACAGCAAAAAAACTGATGACGCAATTTAATTCCAAACCGCAAGCGTACCCAGAGCATATCACCAGTTAACAATAAAACTAACAATTAACACTGTCAACAGGAAGCGGTGTTATAGACCAATTTCCTCTCGCCTCGGTCCTTTGTACCTATGTCGTTACCATACAATGGTGGTCCAAATTGTGGCAGTGACGGGTTCATCCCTATAATGTATCGATTTGAATATTTTGACGGTTCATTTACGGGTTGAGATTGTATCTATATTGGTTGAAAATTGGTATGAACAAGATGGGTGAGGATTGACGTTGATTATTACAAAGCTTCTTCAGGAAAAGTCTTAGGTATAAACTGTTTAGCTTTATAATATAGCGTAGAAGTATAGATAAGTAAAGTTTTTTCCATAGTGGGTACAGTATCAGAAGCATTAATGTCAAAGTTAAGATTGCAAATTCATTTTTATCTTAACATGGCATTTTCTTCACTCAGAAGAAGTATGACTGATAATAGTTTTAAGATTGACTCTTCAATGCGTTTCAACTCTACTCTAGTATGAATTGGCATAAGTGATTGTTCTAGAGATTTTTAAAAGAAAAAATACTGGCGCATTTTTCCTATCTTATGTAGTAGTAGGTACAGCAGTCGACCGCTATAAGCTTGGTTACTTTCTTATATCTACCTACATATATCATAGATGTTACATTATATTAAAATTATTCATTTGTTTTACCATGAACAAGCAATTTTCTAAGATAAAGACAAATTGAAGAGAAAAGTTGCCTAAAAATTAAAATTGTACAGTGGTTCTGTTATTTACGATTGTAAGGTTCATACACTTATCTGTCATACGACTTATAACGTACCATTTGTGCCATTTATAAAACATACTGGTACTACCATGTTTATCTGATAGTTTAAATAATCTCCTCTATTTCCTCAACTACTACCACTTTATTGCAGTTGAATGCGTCAAAGAGTAAGGCATTACTACCACTGCCATAATTTGATAGACTGAAGGCTATCTCAAAAATTAAAAAGACGGGATGCTGTAAAGTAAGAGCATTCAGCCATAACTACCCATTAAAAGAAATAATGGAAATTAAAATAGTAATAACATGACATTTTCGTTAACAAATTGTGATAGTTCCATTTGGTTGGTAGGATGGATGTCCAGTGAATTAATGTTATTTAACCTTTTATCATACAACCATATCGGGTTTAAAATATAAATAATTAAATACTAAATTATTTTTTTTCCATTTTCTATTGTCAAAATGCTTTTTGACAATAGAAAACTACTTTACCTACTTTGAAAATAAAGATTGCTGCATCGTAAAAATTTAAAAGAGTACTTATTGAAAAAAATATAATATTGATTTCAATAAGTACTACTTTCAATTTATTTATATTTTCCAATATTTAAATATTTTCGCATTTAATAAAAATACAAATACAACCTAAAACCTCATAATGATAGCGTCCAAAAATTCGATTGTATCGATTGTGGATGTCGATTGGACGTATACCCAAAAGGCTGCAATGCCACGTTGTCATAATAATATAAATCTTGGTTATAATGGTTACTTGATTTATTTCTCTATACATTGTTTCATACGCAGTTGATTGCTCAGATCTAACTTAAATACGTATTAAGCACAATAATCAGATGCAAACAAAGTTCCTGACAAGCAGACACGTGACAAAATAAAACCATTTAAATTCCTTGATCGAACAAACAGTGAGCTGATGATTAACTTCCTTAGCGTGGGCAGTGCAGCATCGGATTATGTTAACAAGATTAGATTGCTCTTAATGGCTGTGAGACGGGTAAGGCGTCGATTGTTATAATTAATGAGTCATGCTCTTATCAGGTCACGGGATTATATGGGCATTTGTTTTTGCTGGTTGGAACTGAAATGGAAAGTTGTGGATTTTTTTCCCCTGATTGTGTCTAGGGAGGTACCAAGGAGTCTTGGGAGAAGCCAACAATCTACATCCTAAACTGCAATAATAAATAAGGTTTACTGCCTCTGTTTTGTTTTTCAGAGTGAAAACCATATGCTTTCAACATGTGAATGATGATAAATTTGTACATGGTCGATGTTCAAGTGGTCTTCGAGTGCTGGAACTTTTTCAAACTTTCAGTCATAACACATCGCATCAGTAGGTAAACTAACGTTCACGCGGGGCTCGTGGCTCAGTGTAAGCTGTGAGCTTTGGCTGATAATAAAGTTTAAGTCACGCTCGCCGCGGTTAGTCAGTGGATGGGTGACCATTAGTAAACATCCCGAGACTCATCCATGCCTCAAAAAAGACGGTAATCCGTTGGTCCCAACTATCATACGTCGATATTTGGTAGGCATTACAATTTCGGATACCGAATAAAAAAGGAAAATGGGTTTTTGAGGTCAGATAGGCAGTCGCTCCATGAAAAATATCATATTCAGGTAAATTCAGTAGGACTGGAAGCTGACAGACCTAAAAATCTTTAGGGAAAAGGCTAGGCATTATAACATCAAATCAGTAATAAGAACACAATTAGACATTTTCGACAAAAATAATACATTTTTTATCGATTAGCTACATGAATTTATCATATCTAGAAGCAGACACACTTTTACTTAACTAGAAGCAAATTTTACCAAGGAGTCTCACCTATGACTTAGTTCAGTAACATAATAGATTTCTACTCAAACACAATCTTAACATACCAGTATACCCATACCTTAATCACGACATTCACAGAGTCTGTTATTAAACCTGCAAGGTTAAAAAAACTAAATGATTCCATATCATTAAAGAAATTAACACATTTTTTAACAAATTAATCGAATACCTCTAAAGGTCTTCCCCTCTCGTGTTAATTACGTTCATCTGCCCATTCTACCACTAATTGTAGTATCCGAGCTATTTTTATTTTATTAATAGGTACTTTAGTGTATATCTAGTCGTTTCTATTTTAGTCTACTACTTATTAAAATTTAGACGTGTTATGAAGGCATGTATAGTGTATTACTTTCGGAATCTCCCGTTTTTTTGTGAACTATTTGGGTAATCTCAAAAAAGAAAACTGTAAACTGCACATACGCATAAATTATTGTAAAAGCCGAATTTAGCAAACTTAATAACCAGTCCAACAGACGGACGGCGCCACCGAGGCCGGCCCAGAAAGAGGTGGCGGGATGATCTGGACGTGTACCGCGAGGGCTGGTTCGAGGTTGCACGGAATAAGGATGTATAGAGGGACTTGGGGGAGGCCTTTGCCCAGCAGTGGGACAGTATAGGTTAATGAAAAAAATAATAACCAGTCTGCTTGGAACACAGCTATGTAACTAAATTATTATTCCATAGTGTAAAAAATATTGACGAAGCATTCTTAAGAGGCATTTGCCCTGCAGTGGGACGATCATGGCTGAAAATGAAATGAAAAGAACCATTCTAAAAATAGAAATCGTTAAAAAATCCAAATCAAGTTAAATTTACACAAAACATGAAACTACAAAAAAATTAAAGTTTTTTATTTAACTTATATTCTTGATACAGCAGAGATTAAACTCACCACACTAATCCAGATGGGTTAGATAAATGTTGCATACCACATGTTCAACAAAGAATGAATTTAATCTCACAGTACGTTGTCAAATAACAAAAGACTTCTAATAGAAAGAAATAATTAATAACAAACAACAATACTAATATCTGAATCAACAAATAGGATGAAATGATCTGTCATCCACACATCCAAAAGATGTATGTTGATGGATAGTATTTATAAAGGTATAAAAAGATCCAGAGATCGACGTTGTGTGGAGACAAATTGTGACTCTTGAATATAAACATTAAACAGTGTGATGATTTTGTTTGAATTAATGTGTAGTATATAGAAAATTTACAGAGAACTGACAGGATCAGATGACTGTGTATGAGTTGTGCTAAGATATTTTAATAAAACCCTTGTTATTACTCACTTTTTCCGTTTTTGTACTGAAAACCAGAATTTTAACCAATTCTATGAAACCTTGGATTTTGTATACCTATCAAAATTGTTTGATAGCGTAAACGTATAGAAAAGAGTTTTTCTGAAGTATAAATAGATGAGTCACACAATTTTTCGTCACATTGGAGGCTGAAATCAAGATTCGGTTGGCAATAATCATGTAGAGATGAATGCATTATTATCATCATTGAAATATTATTCTTATTGATTTATAACACATTCATGCGGAACAATTACTTTTAAATTATATAATTTTGAAGCTCAAAGTTGCGTTGAATCAGGGCCGCAGGTTCGAGTCCTGCCGGAGGTTCAAATTTTTCCTTCTTTCTATTTATATGTAATCATTGAAATAATATACATATATGATTTTCTTCTAATAAAATTAAGTTATGACATCAAAAAAAAAATTAGGAGCTGCACAGCTGATGCTTCAAATTTTTAGATTTCAGACTGCATCTGTGTTTATCTATAAATTTTCTGTATACTATAAAAGAGAGTATTAAATATGAAAATTCTTAAAGGATTAGAGGCGGTGACAGATTCGTTTCCACAATAAAGGTGGCTACTCACAATTGATTTATGATTTCCAGGCGAATAAAGGCTGGTGTGCAAAGCTTTATTTCTTACCTTATTTTGTTTATGAATGGAAATGTGGAGTCATTGGTTTGGATATACGTCTATATTGTAGCTTCGATGGATTTAAATCCGTTTACGTGTGTGTTCCGGGGCTTAGTTCCCGACAAGGTTAAAGCTGGAGAACGTAGGTCGTAGGTGTATGAAGTGATGTTCAGAGGAACAAAATAATATTAAAAAATATTCCTCTGATGCTGAAATTATTATTGTATTCAAACATCATCGTCCACGTCAGGTCAGGGCTGGCAACCTTGACATGAATAGTAATATTTGTTAACTTTTAAGAGGTTACCCTAACACCGTAAAGACCGATAAGGCCAAATGTACCAAACTTGTTGATTGTCATAAGTATCTCAAAGAACTAAATGGAAAAGTAACTTTATCGGCATGATGGAGTTAGGCAAGGGTGTTGTTATTGCTATCCATGTTGAGATTGGCAGGCCCTGGTTGCTTTTTTACTATAGTAAAGGAATACAGCAAAGATTATATACATTTGATTCTAAAATGAGATCCAAAATATCTAAGTAATAGGATCAGTTTAAAAAACTTTGGAATATTTTGCCTGCAAACGCAAGAACACAAAATAACATCTCCAGCAGTACATTACTAGTATTCTTGTTAACCCCTCGTACTGAGCTAAATGCTTGTGTTACGAGTGGGTTATTCAAAATTCACGTCGGTAGTGCAATGGGTGGGATTCGATCCGACAACCACATGATCGCAAGTCCGATGCCCTAGCCGTTAGGCTACCGCAGATTTCAGGTCGATTCGAGAAACAAAACTGCTATCGACAAAAATTACCAAAAATCTACAAATATATATTAATATTATCTCAAAAGTATTTTACAAATATTCGTAAATGTAGGCAGCGACCGCATTACCGAGCCCATATTGTTAACTGGTCCACAATGGACTCTGAATCAAAGCATATAGTTGTGAGCAAAAATATCGCCTGGATACGACTGAGGTGATGTATGGGGAAGATAGGGCTGGTAGGAAATCTAATTTATTTTATTAGTAACTGATATTGGAGCTTTAAGAAATTATGTGAATGTTATATGAATTCCTAAAACGATTACAAAATTAAATGTGATTATTAAAAAAAATCTGAACATTTTCGCATGTTTTATACATATTTTTTTGCATTATTTCCATCGCGTTTAATCACATCATTAATATAGTCAACATATTTTTTTTCTTATCGTGGTTATCATTTTTAGTTTGGCAGTAGTAGTTAGTGCCAGTTTAGATAGATGTGGTTAGCAAAAAAACATGTAATGTGCGGCCCTCATAGCTAATAAGATAAAAAAAATAAAAGGGAAGTTTATCACTATTAATATCATTGATTTGAGCGCAAACTGTATTGAATATTATCGAAATAAAACTTCATAAGCTATCAATTTATGGTTGTGACAATCCTGCGAGGTGCGTAGGCGAGTACACGGCGAGAAGACACCACCAATGTGAATGGTCGCCTTTAAATGCAGGGGTCGCAAACACTTTTCAGTTAGAACGAAGTAATATAAAAAATATTACTGGACAACATTTTGTTGTGTGAGTAGTCTTATTAAATACATTTATAATTTTGTCCTCCTATTTAAACGTAAGTTTTCTACCAGTCACGTCTTACATATCAACTAATTTAAACGAAACATTATTTCTATGTCGAAATTTTCAATCTAATGGAGTAGGCACTGTATTCAAACAAGGACGCATTATGTATAATTATAGCTAAAGCAACATACATCAACCATCAACCATCTGTTAGAACTGATCACAAAATGTTGTCAACCACTGTCTCCTTGCAAGAAAGTCATAAAGAAATCATAAATTACATTACAATACAAACAGGGACGATATGCACTAATTTCAATGGTGTGGGATTCAATTTTATATGAATTAAAAGTCGCCACAGCTCAACTCCTTTGTAAGTATTGTTTGGTGTTGAGAAAATAATAGCTTTTTTGTATGACATGACTTTACTAGTGGAAATCGATGGTACTTATAATTCTAAAGCGACAAATTATTTTAGATTTGAACGTTTTTTTTTTTAATTGTTAAGACGCTGTTCCGACTCACGAAATTTAGTTTTGTATAAATACGGTAATGATAAAATTCGCGGACACGCTATGCAAAAAATCTGAAAAAAAATGCTATCAAGTGGACGATTGTAGCCAACTTGACGAGAACTTCATGCACCGCATACACGCCTAAATTACTCTAAGTGTTCAACATTAATGATTGTTTTTTTTTCAGAAGCCAAGCAGTAACTTCTGCAAACAGCGGAAAAAAGTCTTAACCATGATAATAAATAGAGATTTATAAAAAAACCTATATTTATTTACCTATATATAATATATTTATTTACTGATATTCGAAGTTAAAACTAATTTGAAAAAATTTTTTTCGACTTAAAATACAGTCGAGAAACCTTAGTAACACATTTGACTCATACAAAACACCTACTTTGTATTGAAATGAGTTTTTGTTTGCCCATGAGATTTGACGGGCATTGTATTAAGCGTCTTAACTCATGATTTATTATATGAATTTATATGAACTATTAATTAAGGAACTGTGAATGTCGTAAATATGTCTTCGAGTTTTCAATCTTCTATTGTGCGGTTGAATCAATGGGCTCCAAGTAGGACATATCGTTAGAAGTATTTAGTTATGAGATTCCATTTTGTTCCTTTGATATCTCTACATATTACTCACAATTATTAAAAAATTACTTAGACGGATAATTATCATAGATATTTTTAATCCATCATTCGTAAAATTGTGAATAAAATATGAGAGGTAAGTTTTTGTTATGGTATGAGCATGATATGAAGGGACAACAGTCGCATAACTAAAAAAGTTTTGAGTACCTATGGCTGAGCGGGTATAAAAGCAGAAGATTTACGAAAGAGAGATGAATAGATTGAGGAGAAGATGATATGAGAAAGAGAGTGTTCTGAGATGACCAGTAATAGAGACTAGTGGAATGGCGCGACCCAAAATAATTGGGAAAAAGATAATAATTCGTTATTTAGACATCCTCCCATCCATTATAAATGAAAGTCCTGGCAATATTTAACTTTTATACTGAGGGAGGTGCAGCAAAATCTTACAAAAGAAGTTGCAGATTCATATACTAATTATTTGCAGAGTACTAAATTATCAAATTATCATATTCGAAATTATAACCTTTCTTAGAGTAACTCACACGTGGCCTTTAAATGTTCCACTGCTGGGCACAGACCTCTTCCCATTTAGAGAATGAACGAGTATTGATCGCCACGCTTGCTCATTGCGGGTTGGTGATGAAATGACCTTAGAATAATTAAAAAACTACATATTATGTGCATACGAATCCGGTCATCAAAACGCTAGGCCACCTAGATATATTTTTTTTAACAGTTAAGTAGTAGTTAGAATATAAGGCAAGTAATCGTGGCAATCAGATAAAGATACATAAACATTTCTTTGATGAATAATTAGTAGTTTGTAGGTACATACTTTATAATGATGTTATTTCTACTGAATTCTTGGTTCATTACGTAACACATGAAACTAGCAGGATTTTTACCTATTACAAGATAGTTACTTAACTTCAATACATACTCTTACAAAAGGTTCTTACTCACAAAAGCCTATGAAAAATCTTTTGTTTCTTTTAAGTGTCGAAATCACGACTAACGTAGGTATTTTCCTTTATAATAGCTGTTACGACACTACTTCTTTAATTTCTTTACCTTTCGTAAACTTATTCTACGACTTCCCATTCATTTGTTCCACCTTTTTTCCTGGAATTCTTACAGCAATTGTCATGTAATATTATTTGGACGACCAAAGAATTTATGTTAAAATTTTTTGTATGACGTCGGTAATGTTATAGTACCCAAATTTATTTTTTTCAATCATATATATTTAAGTTCTGTTTAAATGTCTAACTCATGCTGTACTGTAGCTATGCATGAAAACCTGTAATTGGCTTTATGTTTCTTATCCTTATTGATTTTTCACATTTTGTGCAGCTGTTGGTTTTCCTTATTATAAATAAATAAATGGGGAGTAAGGGGAGACCGGAATACTACCTTCACCGACCCTATTGTCAACCCCACCTGCACGCGCCATATGGCGGCGGCGACCAACTGGTTACCGTGGTGCTCCCTGCTAGATAACCAATGGGGCAATGGCGACCGAGAAATGGCGGTATAACCATAAATACCCGTTAGGGCAACCTGTACGGAAGAGGCGTCAGAAACCTTGGGGCCCAAATTCCCCCAAAAAAGTCTGGTGCAGAAGGCAACGGGAAACCACTGCACTAAAATCCCACGAGAGTCATGATGAGGTCTAATAAAGGTAAACGTTTGCCTAGCGATCCGAGTAGCGACCGGCGCCCTGAATTGTCCGGGAATCGGGGTGTGAAATTGGCTACCGGCCATGTGGTAGCAGGTGACCAGGCACCCCATGGAAACTATACTACTGGAAAAACGAAACTCAAATTGCGTGATGACATCCGCATCGGGACATGGAATGTGAGGGGCCTCATTGACGAGGGCAAGCTCCATGTGTTAGACCACGAACTCGAAAGATGCAATACCGTTATCACAGGACTGAGTGAGACGCACTGGAAAGCGAGTGGACACAGAATCCTAGAGAAACACACCATCTATTTTTCAGGAAACGAATCCTCAAGTTTCTCAGGAGTGGCTTTGGCAATACCCACACTCTTGGCTGGGTGTGTCTTGGGTTACAACGCCGTCAGCGAGAGGATCATTACCATGAAACTGAGTGCTTCACCATGCGCACTAAATATCATCCAGGTATACGCTCCCACAAGCGCCGCTACTGAGGAAAATATCGAGGACTTCTATAACCAACTGGAAGCGTGTATCAACAACATCCCAAAAAGAGAGATACTGATGGTTATTGGCGACTTTAATGCTAAAGTGGGCACCACTGTACTGGATGTGGGTTTACGAAATATCGTGGGTAACTATGGTCTAGGTTGCAGGAACAGCAGAGGAGACCGTTTAATCCAGTTTGCGGCAGATAACAGCCTCACTATAATAAATACAGTCTTCAAGCACCACCCTAGGAGATTGTACACCTGGACTTCTCCAAATGGAAAACACCGCAACCAGATCGACTACATATTGATCAGAGCAAGATGGAGGAGCTCTATAAACAACGCACATACACTGCCTGGAGCCGACGTCATGTCTGACCATCAGTTGCTCGTTTGTAATATGAGGATCAGATTGCGCAGACCCACAGCCAAGAAAACGGTCAAACGCATACAGGTAGTGGATAAGGATTCCTTTGCCCAGACGCTTCAAGACCAAAAACTATGCTGGGACGAAAGGTATGGCAGGGAGGAAAATGTGAACCACCTCTGGAAATCTACTATGCAACATATAAAAGACGCCGTACACAAATCTCAGCCTCACGTAAGATCCAAGAAGAAACAGCACTGGATGACGACCGCTACCTGGGACTTGATTACGAAGCGTAGAGACCTTAAAGTTCGTGGCGCCAAAATGCAAGAACTGAATGCCATGACTTCTGCGATACAAGCTGCTTGCCGTCGTGATCGTAACTCAGCGCTACATTCAATATGTGACGAGGTTGAAAAACATTCTCAAAAGTCTGAAACAAAGGACTTACATATGAAAATCAGACTTATAACCCGTCAATTCAAACCAAAGACTTGGGCCATTGAGAATGCTACTGGAGGTACCGTTACTGAGATATCACAAGTTATCTGAGTGGGCGTCTGGAGAGATTATTGTCAGTCCTTGTTCACTGACGATTCAGTTAACACCGCAACGACCTACGACGAAAACTCAGAACAAGAACCAATGCCACTGAAAGATGAGGTACGAGCAGCGATCAAACACCTTAAAGTTAACAAGGCTGTGGGTTTCGATCAGATTCCGATTGAGACGATAAAGGCTATGGGGGAGATCGGAGTAGACATGCTGCACACCATTTGTTGTCGAACATGGGTCACTGGAATTTGGCCGAACGATTGGTCCCACTCCGTATTCATCCCGCTCCATAAGAAAGGATCGACAAAAAAGTGCAGTAACTACAGACTAATTTCTCTCATATCTCATGCGAGTAAAATCCTGCTACACATTCTCAACACGAGGCTTCAAGCTTATTTGTCCCGAGAGATCGCCTCAGAGCAAGCCGGTTTTATAAAGGGTCGAGGTACCAGAGAACAATTGCTCATTATGCGACAAATTGTGGAAAAGGCCAGGGAATTCAACATCACCCTCTACATCTGCTTCGTTGACTTCAAGAAAGCCTTCGATACGGTCAAATGGTGGAAATTGTGGTTAGTCTTGACGGAAATGGGAGTACCGCCACACCTGGTACACCTTATCAGGCGCTTGTACGAGGATGGTACTGCTGTTGTCCGAGTCGACGATATCGACTCTGGTCACTTCAAGACACAAGCCGGCGTTAGACAGGGTTGTATATTGTCTCCCCTACTATTTAATATATACACGGAGTACATAATGCGGATAGTTCTTGAAGATTGGGATAAGGGAATATCCGTAGGAGGTCGAAAGATATCTAACCTGAGATATGCCGACGATACTACGCTCCTAGCATCAACCAGAGAGGATATCGAATTGCTTCTCCATCGACTAGAGACCACAGCGTTGGAATTCGGACTTGCAATCAATCGTAATAAGACCAAAATGATGATTGTAGATCGTGCAGTCAATAACCAGCCAGACGTCCGGAATATAGCTAGTTGTGAGGTGGTCGGGAGCTATATATATCTGGGCTCCACTATTACCAACGCTGGAGGCTGCGAGGATGAAATTCGAAGACGTTGTGCTATGGCTAGGTCATCAGTGGAGAAACTCACGAAGATCTGGAGAGACCGTAGAATAACCAGAAACACAAAGGTTCGACTCATGAGATGCCTGGTTTTTCCAATCTTCCTATATGGAGCTGAGACATGGTCGCTGAGGATACAGGACCGTCGCAAGATTGACGCACTGGAAATGTGGTGTTGGAGACGTCTGCTCAGAATTCCGTGGACCGCACACCGTACCAACGCTTCGATCTTAAAGGAACTCAACATCAAAGAGAGATTATCGTCAACTGTGCAAATACGAATCCTCAAGTACTTCGGGCATATCACCCGAAACGAGAACTCAATGGAGCGGTTAGTGGTGCAAGGGAAAGTCGAGGGCAAAAGATCTCGCGGGCGGTCTCCTACACGGTGGACAGACCTTATAAAATCGGCAACGCACTCTAGCTTAAATGAATGTTCTCACTCGGCTAAACAGCGAGCTACATGGCGACGCATCGCGAGAGCATCGGTGGCACAAGAACCAACCGAGGCATGACCACGACCACTCTGTCAAGAGTGTACGACTAGAAAGAAAGAAATAAATAAATAAATATTTTATTGAAATTTCCAGTCGTATGAAAGTCGAGTGATTTAGTTACAAATAACATAAACTTATATTTCATCATCTTAAACATTGTTTAACACAGGTTGCTTTTGTTTCCCGTGCCTATTAGTAGCTGTACATTTTGTGACCTCTCATGGATCAAAAACGAAACTCACGGATAATTTGTTTTGTTTTTTTTTTATGAGATCTACAGCTGTGACTTCTTCACTAGACTTTTTGGCAAAACCATGAAGCCAGAGCAATAGAAAAATTAACTACGTTTGCAACTTTCTGTAAAAGGCTAGAGCTGAACATAGTGCGTTGCTAACGAAGTCTTATGAGTTAAGTCTCACGCTGTCTCTGTCTTTTAAGATGTATAATAACAATATATAGACTTTTAAGAACATCTCATAGCCAAAAAAGTACCTACTAGCTGTTCCCCTCAACTCCACTCGCGGTACCGGTTTTTATTAAAAAATATTGCCTACGTAACTCAGGCTGAATGTAGCTATCTAGAAGAAAGAATTTTTGAAATCGGCACAGTAGGTTTTGAGATTACTCATTACATACACACACAAAAATATAAATCTTTCCTCTTTATAATATTAGTGTACTTAAGTGTGCAAAATTTCATTCTCCTCCGTCCACGTAATTTCCGTAAAAAGGGGTACACATTTTTTTCTTCATTATAAATTTATAGAAGATCTAAGAGTTTTTAACTTTAATACATTTATGACATAATTACTAATTAATTAATAATAAAACCATACTATACCAAACCTTAGGAGGGGCTCGTGACTAAGTGTAAGCCGTACGGTTTGACCGATAATAAAGGTTAAGCCGCGCTCGCCGCGGTTGGTCCGTGGATGGGTGACCATTTGTAAACATATTGAGACCCCTCCGTGGCTCGGAAAGCACGTTAAGCCGTTGGTCCCGACTGTCATACAGTGATCTTTGATAGTCTTTAAGTCATTACAATTCTGACAACCAGTCTTACTATGGAATACTGTATTACCTAGCAATAGGTTGTGGAGGTCAGATAGGCAGTCGCTCTATGTAAAATACGGTATACAGCTAAATCCGGTAAGACTGGAAGCCGACCCCATCATAGCTAGGGAAAAAGGCTAGGCAGAAGACTATACCAAACCTTAATAATATGAATAAGTAATCAATCTATTCATCTTAAAACTTGAACCAAATCTAAAAACAAAACATAGGGTGTCGCCACTAATGTCATTGACACGATATTGCGTGAACGGATGTCAAACGTATTTAATAATTAAGACTGTATTACTTCCAACACTAATTATCCTATAAACCATCCAACATTCAATGGAATTTCAACTTTGTCTTTCGACGTTAAGTTTGGAATTTGATTGGGAGGTTATGGGTGGTTGTTTCGTTTTGTTATGTTTTGAATATTGATGACTAAAGTCATTCATATGAATATGGGATCATGCAGTCAATTATGTGCGGCGCGATCATCGCACGGATAGTATTAATACTAATTGCTTGTTTTTTAGTTAGTTCGCTCGTTCAAACAATGGCGTATGTTTAATTTTCATTTGACATTAATTGATGGCAGTCTATTCGATATGTATAGTATTTGGATCTACAATATAGCTAATTAATGTGGAATTTAGTTAATGATTGTGTGAACATGAAGACCGCTAATATTATTGTTGGGAAAACTTTTTGAATCTGTTTTATGTCTATTAAACATTGGTTTTCTATCATTTTTTTTTCTTTATTGTTAAATTATTTGTGTTTCAAGTAGGTCAAGGTAGATAAAAAAAAGTTTATATACCTAGTAATATTTTCAATTTTTACAGTTAATCTTACGCCTTCTTTTAAGTATACGTAGTTACCTGTGCTAAGAGGCCCTGTTCTTCAATAACATTTTATGAAACTTGGTAAAAGTGGTAAACAAAGGAAATTATATGAAAACCTTTATCGATTTACAATTAAACAAAATAAAAACTTTAATTTTAATAGATTTCTTAAGCATCCTTGCGTTAATTTATAGAAAAGTAAACAGAAAGAAATCAATGTATGCTGATACCTTAACAGTGACTCGAACTGTAAGGAAGTAATACTTGAAGATGCATAAGCGAAATATTACAAAAATACAACCTCATGTGTAGTCAGCGAAATCAATAATGTTTCGTTAAAATCGAGTATTTTTAAATGTTTATGTATTAATATTTATTATATCTTTCAGCTATTAGATATTAAATTTCCATAATTTGCATCGTTAAAAGCTCTAAATACAAGTAAACACTGACTTTATCTTTGACAGCTATTAATAACTTCATAAATAATTTGACGCACCTGCTGATAAGTTAATCCCGATCGAACTGTTGCTATCTCGCTCTGACGTCACCATCAATCAATATGTTTGTCCTGCTTTAACGGATGAACGGAGCTGTCAAAACGTCAAATAAAATTAAGCTGAAGACGGACAAAGATTATGTTAATCAGAGTTGCTACCGGTCTTAAAAAAGTTGTTGTTATTATTTATTTAATTCTTATTAATTATCACACATTCTCTATTATTTTTATTGTATTAGAGATACATTTTGTTTATTTAACATGTAAAAGCATTGAATAAGCCATAAGTTACGTATGATTTCAATATCCAGGAAGTTTATAGGAATACAAAACCTAATAGTTCAAAATTTGATGTGTCTACCAGTATTCTATACACTTCTCAAAATCGGATAGTCTTTTCAAGTATAATAAACTATCGTTTTTAAAATACAATATCGTGGTTGCCTAGTGGTTCTTAGATAGGATTCTCGTGCACGTGGTTGCAGGTTCGAACCCACTAAAGGCAAGTATGAATGTGAATTAAATAAATAAATGTGGACAACATCACATGCTCCGAATCCAAAGTAAGTAGCTAAAGCACTTGTGTTATGGAATCCAGAGACAACGAAGGTACCACAAACACCCAGACCCGAGTCAATGTAGAAAAGTGTTTTTCTACATTGACCCGTCCGGGGATCGAACCCGGGACCTCAGAGCTGACGACACCTTGAAAACCGGTGTACTTATACGCCACTCGACCACGGAGGTCGTCAAAGATTATTCTAAGACATCTTTTTATATACCGGTATTCTTACATTACAAAGAATAGTATCAAAATATTTGGACTGTCTGCTTTCTACCTACTCTTTGGCAATACCGATCGAGAAATCATCCTGTAATTAATTAAGACGCCAAGAAATTTGATGACAAACTTGATATCTAGGGGAATCGTTTACCGGTCAATTAATTTTACTTTACCGTTCCGCGATCGGTAATTTTGTTTCGGTATAGACTGATTATATTTTGAAAATGTCAGATGCAATTTGGTTACCGGGAAATTTTGGGCGAGTATTAAATTAATGCTTGTATTTATAGATAAAAACAAAAAAATTACTTAAAGATAGATATTAGAATATTCTTAGGTAACTTTACACTCAAAGAGGTAAACTTTTATGAAAAATATTAAAATAGTAAAGATCCAATGGCGATATAAGATTAATAAAATTGGCAGGAATACCGTTTGAGAAGAGTCTGTTCCTTTTTTCTTGAAAAAAATCCTTTTTCTTTTTTCAGCCCCAACCGACTACCACAATCCATACTTTTAAGAGATCAAGTAACTAATATTAAAAAAAAAAATACCATTAAAAAAGGAGAATACAGAAAAAAATATCTTTCTTAAAATCTTTCTTTATTTTGCAAAGGATTGCACAATTATCATAAAGCATTTAACTTTTTCGTTTTCAAATATCAAATGGCGAATAATAAAAACTTTTATTAAAACCCGTTGCGACAAATCGCCGGTCGTTGCGATTAGTCGTCTCATTTTTACGACATATCTGTCAGAGTTCGTTCGATGCCAATCTAACTTTGTCGAGACGAAGTAACACATTTATAGCATTTACATGCGTTGCGGGCATTGTACGAAGTAGGTAAATGATTACAATGACAAAAACCTGTAGAAAAAATATATATTTTTAAATGTGAGGGAGCCATCCTGTTTTATTGGAATGCCTAATATTAATCGAATTTTAGAAATTGTGAGAATATTTTTTTTTTATTATTTTGTAACGGACACAATACCCAATAGGTACAAAAAGTATTCTCATAGTTTGAATATTTAGGACTCTTTTTTGAAAAACATATACCTAGTCATAGTTATAAGTGCTAACTTTTAACAAAATAATGTAAATCCGTTATTATGCGTTTTATTATTTACTTCGCATTTGCGAATGCATTGTCCATAAAAATTTGACGTTTTAAACCGCCCTGAATTCGTCACTTCCCCGCAACACAGTACAGATACAACTTATTTTAAGTTTTTAATGAAATATCCTTTGGCGGGGTTGATCTCAAGCAAAAGAATAATTTAGTGACTTTTGCGAATTTCTCCGTGAACTCACTAAACCGATGAAGTAGATGTGAAATTATTAGATTGTTGATATGAGCTAATTTTACTGTAATGGAGTTTACGTGTTCTTCGTATTGAGTTCAAATAAATGAAGTTTTCAATTGTTTTTTACAAAATGGTTGCCGTAATTAGTGGGTTTGGATTGAAGTGTTTGAGATAGAAAAAGAAGCATAAGATATTATATTAACTTAAAATACATACAGTCGAACATAGAATATCCTTCTTTATTACCGATGGTAGGTCAATCAAAAATGAATAATATACATAATAAATTTGAAATACAATAAATATGAAAATTGTGTAGTTCTCAATTTATAATCAATATTAATAAAAATGAGTCGTCAAATGTTTTGTTAAATGCATGTTTTGTGTTCCTTATTGCTAGGTAACACAAAAAAAATAACAGTTTTTTTTAATCATAAATAAAAGAAGAAGAAAGTACTTAGGTATATGAGACTGTGGTTGACATGTTTATCAGAAACTTATTCGGGTGAAACCGAGGGCCAGAGCTAGTTACATTTAAATCGGACTCTACAAAGCTTTACGTTTTTAAGGTACTTATATTGTAATTATAATTATCAAACTAAGTTATTCTCCACTCATTGATTTCAGTTCAGTTATAGAAAAAAATAATTCATGAATAAATAAAAACAAAACGAAATACTTCTACATTCTATCAAACACGAGACGCCATAAAATTCGGAGTAAAGTAGAAATAAGTAAACAGAAAACAAGACAATTTAATACGTCCAATCTTCGCCGATGTATTGCCAAACCAATTGTAGTATGACAACACAGACTAGAAATGTATAGAAGTTTTATAAAAATAGTAGCTGTAGCCCGCGAGACCGCCCGTGTAGGTATCGAGGCATGCTTGCCATCTGTTGGCACAGGCTTGCTGAGATCGATCTGGTTCTTTCTTAAAAAGGCCAGTCCAGGAAAGACCCTGCATTTATTTACTCAATATTATTTAAATTGTATCATACTCATAACCATTTTTAAAAGAGTAACCTATGGAGTTTCTTGCCGGTTCTTCTCCATAGGAATGACACCTTGGAACCGCGCAACTAGCGTCATTAACGTTTTGAAAGTGCCTGTAAAGGTCTACTCGAAAAAAAAAAATATTTCATTTCATTTCATTTCATTTCATTTCATCGGCTATCCTAGGCTTAGGTACCTATATGATCAAATTCTTGTACCTATCTCCAGCATTTACAAATATACAAAGCTCAGACGAAAAATATTCGTATCCAAATATATTATTTCCTTGTTTTCATCTCCAGTTATTTATATCTTGTTTTTATTCTATCTTCAGTGTACAATCAAAAGTTTGTTATCTCAATCAAACTTTTTTAAATATCCCACCCCTACGTCATTCAACCCCTAGCAATAATTTCGTTTTGTGTTATCGCCATTTTATTTCGCGATATATTTTTATTTTATAGACGATTGTTAAAAAGTTTTGTACGTGTTTCTGGTTCTGGTTTGTGGTTTAATTAAAATTGTAATGATGGATATTAATTTGGGATAAAATTATGGAGATCTGTTCGAAATTTGTATAACATGTTTGCTGTATTAAATCTGTACAATTATTGTCAAATCGAGTTTGGTAACTAGGCCTAGTTAAGAATGTGAATCGTAGCCCAACATTGGAAAATCTTAGGTTTAGTATAAGAGTGTAATGATTTCTTTTCTACTACTACAAAGCTAAAAACTTTATTAAAAAATCTCTTCAAAATCACCTAGCCAATAAATCGGAAAAGAACATCAAAAAATTCAAACAAAGAACTCAAATCGAAATCCGACAAATAATACGAATACCAACATAACCATAACACAAATAATTAAGTTATAAACACAATTAAAAAAGAACATTACAATATTAAACCTGGCCACAAAAAGCCCATAAGAAAATTGTCGCGTTCGCTTTTTAAACTTATGTTCGTCCGTAACTTTACATTTTAAAACAGTTTTAAAAATAAATTGCAATATACAAATTACCAAATACAACATCAATATCGCATTCTGGCAATAATCGTCAGTTTGTTGCATAAATGACCTTCGTTGTGTGGTCCAAGGTAGAAGCGATTGGAACGTTTAAAAATAAAAGTATAGATGTGGGCGTTGTACCTCTTTGTAACCTTTGTTAGGTTTTCAACAAGAAGGTTGGTTATTAGAAAACTGAACTTTATCATAGGTTTTTTAAAGTTTTACTTTGGTAGGTAGGTACATATTTTTCGTAGAATTAGGGACCACGGTTCTCGCTCCGAAGTTACAGGCTGCCAATTCCAATGATCTTCTCATAGTGTTTATTGGCTTTTTAAATACAGTTGTTTAGATAAACCAAGTAATTTTCCAAGTTGGGACGGTGGTGTAACAGCTACATTGTAAGTTCAACCTTAGTTTTAAAATTTGCAAAAAAAAAAACAACTTTGTAGTAGTAGTGTAGTAAGTAGTGTGTTTCGCTATGTAACTACTATTCTATATTATTTACTGCATTCATCATATTATCTGACATTTTGCAACGCGATTTTATACGGGGAACTTTTGATTCACGCGTTCTCCTATCCCTTAAAACAGCCTCAAACAGTAATGTCCACTTTGAATTATAATTATTGCTCGGGTAATGTATGTCTTCTTCAGTTAAAGCATTGGGTGTCCCTATGTTTTGTTGTCAAGTCACAATATGAATGGGCGACCCGCTGCGGCGATATTGGAAAAAAAAACTTTTTTCTTCCATTTTTTCCGAACGATGTCCCCAATGAGTTTCCGATTTAGGTTTTTATTTTGTTTAAATAAATGGTTATTGCGTTTCTATATACGTTTTGGTAATTAAATTTTATTTGTGATAATTTGTTTGGCTTGCATACTGATTCGGTGATAATATTGAATTACCTCATTGGTCAAGTTGATGTAAGGTTTGAAATACCTGCTTCTGAAGTGAATATATATTTTTAAAGAATTTCTTTATCTTATTATTGTTTAACAACGCTTAAAAATCTTGAGGACTATACAGAAGCTTAACAATAAACTATGTAACCAAACACCAAACCTGCTACTAACTTTTTTTCTAATAAAAATTCTCTTGCGTTCACGATACGTAAATTAAAAAATAAACATTCGACTCTAATCTCATTCCAATAACAAAAAAAAAAACAGTGTTGAATTGACACATTTGAATTTAAAATTCGAATTCGATTGACGCGTCGAACACGGCCGAACGAGCAGCGCGCGTTCGACTGGAAACAATATGAAAAATATTTATTTACAAAATTATTCATATCACTTAATAAAGCATTATATAACCTTTATCTCATTTATGTTAAAGTTCATATTGGCAGTGACTTGTAATTTTTAATTGCACATGAGTTTGTGAAATCGACGTCTTCGGTAGCAAGTTTTACCGATTGGAAAGATTTAACAACGCATTCCGATGAAACAATGCGGATAACAATGTTTCGAATGCAATAAACTAAAAAAAAAAGCATGCGCCATCCTCTTTTATGGAACGTATCAAATACAATGATTGGGTGCAAAATTATAAGAATCTATGTTGTCCATTAAGACTTGGCGTGGTTTGTTTATAAAAATGTTGTGGCCAGTTTTTTAAAGCCTAAAAATGTAAATATTCGATAGGTTAAAAAGATTGACAATCGAGCACATCATGTGTTGTATTAATTGAACTAGTGACAAGAAGTCAAAGATAGCATACTTAAAAAAAAGACCAGACTATTTAAACAAGAGAAAACTTCATAATTTTGATGATGGCTACTTAGAATACAAAATGTATTCACGAGACATTCAGATAGACATCAGTCAAATAAATCAAGGAAACCACCAAAAATTCCTGATTACAGTCGGTAAAATCAAAACCCAAAATCATATCCAGAAAGCTATATAAAATAGCTTCGTGTTAACTCGTGTTAGTTCGTGAGTCTTCGTACGTGACGTTGACATCAGATGCGAGTATCGCGCTGTTGCATCGGGGAGCCGGCAGAGGGCACTTCGCAGAATTTTGACCTCTTAGAATACGTGATTTAATAATTTTATGGGTTTCCATCGAATTATAATTTCTTGTAAGGAAGACGGGAGAAATGGTTGAGAGATTATTTACATATTTAGGTAAAAAAAACTTGTCTGGAGTAAGTTTTAAAATCTGACCACTTGAAGAAAAAAAACTATTGGAAAAATGATATGACTAGGATGAACTAGATTACCAGACTTATTGAAAGTACGAAATAGATAGCTAAGTACTCCATTCTCGATCTAAACGTAAAAAAAAATATTTTGTATCACATTTTGACATGGTAAAAGGGTTTTTTGAAGATTAAACTGATAAGTAGGTATTGATAATAGAAATGTTAAGAAGAAAATTAAATTATGAAACAACAATAACTCGAAATTTTCGCGATCTAAGAGTTCTAAGAGACGATTTCATTATTGTTCCTCGTATGGAACTTTTAACTAGTAAATTAAATTCAAAATAATTATTGTAGACAAATGCAGTTTTGTCAACATCATGCATAAAATAAATAATAAATAAATAAATGTTTTGGGACACACGGCCATCTTATCCTAAACTAAGCAGGCAGCAAGCAGATCCAGTATGATTTTTTATTTTTTTAAAGCTCAAGTACAGAAAAAATATCCAGAAAAGGTCATGATAGGTAATCACACAAAAAAATTCTTGAGTAAAAATGGTACCCACGACCTCCGTTGTACTAACCAGGGTCACTAACCACTAGACCAAAGTGCCAGTCAAAAAATTATTTATATTAAAAAATGTAGAAACGAAACTAAGTAATTTTAATACAAATGTCCCTCTTAACCCCCAATCCTTTATTCTCAAAACACAACCTTTTAAAGCCTATCTATACGAACACGATATAGATTAAGACGTATGTTATTCCCGCGACAAGTTATTAGTTATGCCCGGGTTCGCCCGCGATTCCTAGGAAACACCCACGCTGGAGAACTTACATATTAATGTCGCGAATCTTAACAACTGGATGTGTATTGTGTGATATTGCTGGAGTTTCAAAGGTTTTTGCCTCGATGTTTTAGCTTTGAGCGATTGTAACTTTTTTTAATATTTACTTTATTGTCAAGTGTCTTTTGTTACTGTTAAAAGAAGAAACAGAATCTATCTCGATTAACTAATAACTTCGAAATGCCTGTATTTTGGGTCTTATTAGAGAATCTCCCAAAACACAAATGCTGTGTTAAATGCAATATTGACTGAAAACAAATGAAATGATTCGATATTGTGAGAAAGAAATGTAGATGTGAAAGTAAATCTAAGTTGTTTTGTCTTATATGTTCATTTTAAGTTAATTCTTTCTAAATTTAAAATAACAACACAAAAATGACTGATTTGCAGAACGCGTAAATATTGAGTATCAGTTTTTAAGACGCCAAAGTTTTGTCGAATTTACTTCCAAAGGTTTCTTACTAATTTCTTATTCAAAGAAATTTTAAGTCCCATTATGTCTTGAATCAAAATTTAATTTACAAACACAAGTCACCGGTTTAATCCTAGTTGTGCCCCGCGGATTTACCCGCTTAAATCATCCCCGTTCCCGTACATATTATACATTTTTTTTTTCATTTTTTTTAATATTTATTCTGCTATATTGGAGACGAATCAGTCCACCCGATTTCGTATAAGAGTTGTCATAACTACTACAAGCCCCACTTTGTGTTATATAGTAGTTATAGATCCGAAAGACTAACTGCACCTAACGGATCCTACTACAATACCTTAATACCTGCACACAAGATCATAGTTATGCAAATTCCGTATCTCTTCCAGTCCCATCCTCTACCGGCTATGGGCGCATGTCTATGGTCGCTGTGTGGTCACCTCTACGTTATCCATTGTCTATGTTTTATGCCCGCTATTAGTTTATACAACTATTGTGTTCGTGGATTGATTAACATTCAAGAAATTATTGTGTAAATAGAAATGGTTTACAAAGAATTTAATATGTGTGTGCTTGCAAAATGGCCGATGTGTAAAATATTGTGATGTTTATTGGCAAGGATTCTTTAGTAAACATATTTTACGAGCGACTATTGATATTAATGGCAATTTATGTGGGAAGTATCTCGTTGAATAACTGTAATGGTTTTCCAAGGAATTATCTCTCTTTTTTAAGCTTACTAGCAATGCGGGGGTTAGCAAGAATACAAGTAGTATTCTTATTCTTGCTAACCCCTCGTGCAAGTCCGATGCCGAAAACACATATTTTTTTATTGAGGGATTTTTTATTCCCTCTAAGTTATTGTTCTTTAGGTTATTATTCAAAACCACAAATTTTAACAGGAATGACGGCTAATAGCCCATAAGAAATGAAGCAATAAAATTAAAAAATCGAGAAGGTCGCCTATTAACACTCAAAAACAGTGGCCCGGACGAAACGACCCGTGTGTTTGAAAATTATTTACACTTAAAAAAAATGAATCTACACTGAATGTTTTTTTTTATAATAATCCACACGAATTTAGTTATTATTTAAAGGCCAATAAGAACTAAAAAATTGTTACAAAAATGCAAAACTAAAGTTGTCACGTAAATAAATAAACAAAATCCTATGTTGTTTTTCGGTTTATTCATCAATTCTTAAGTCGATTTTGGATCTTATTGCTCTCAGTATAAGTGTGTTTAGGTCAGTTTTGTGAAGGCAGAAAAGAGTTGTTTTTTTAGTCAGGTATTTCTTACTCGCGGAGGGTCCGTGATAAATAAATATCCACATGGCTTGACAAATGAGTGAACACTACCTTTATAGAGGCGGCTTGTCTGAGAAACACTGGCGTATTAAATGGTATGCATCCTTTTAAATATCTTTTAAATTAAATTAGAAAAACATTTCTTTGAAATCGAGCTTTATATTTCTTGACTTTTGTAACTTTTTTAGTTTTTAAAATAATAAAAGACGTAACGATTTTACTACTTTATATAGTAAAATATCAATAAATATATACAATAAATAAATAAATATGTACAATAAGTTTTTAGTTTTAAGTTTTAGCTTAGTTTTTTTTCTTTTTGTGCATCCGTAATCGCTACATGCAGCCTTCGCACAACAGTGTGAATATAAACAAACAAACCAATAACCCATTCATCACAAAACACATTTAAATCAATAAAAGCCATAACACAATAAAAAAAACACAAAACATATCAGATTCCTTCGTCGTGAAACCCAAACGGAATTCATATTAGCCGATTAATAAATTCTGGGAAACTGAAAATAAGACATAAATTTAAATAAAATACACAATTTATCGGTGGTTTTAATCTAAAGTGTCTACGGTCGTGTTCTTACCATTGTTTTAGATTAAAAGATTTGTGTTTGCGTGATGTCGTATGAGAGATGAGTTTTAAAGTTTTTGAATATTGTTTTTTTGGGCAGCGCGTATAGGGTTAAACGTCAGGGCGTTGACATCTGGTGTTGAAGCTTGTTTGTCATTTGAGGTATGACCGGTGTGTCATGATTTCGTTGAGATATTATATTATTGTACATAATGTTAGTTATATTATGCCCAACTTACTCTTGTATTAGCCATTTGGACATTGGATATTCTTTCTTCTTTAAGTGCTACTCCAATTAATGAAGGTCGGCTACCAGCTGCTGGAATCTATATCTATTATTGGATATTGCACTGTGGAAATTATCAAATACTTAGTTTATTTTTTTTATAGTTTTGTCAGAATAAAAAAAACTTCTACCGCTTGAAAGCGCTCTACGAAGGACAGTAGACATGAATCCATACTAATTTAATAAAATCAAAAGTAAAACTGCCTGTCTATCTGTAATCATGTATGTATCTGTCTGTTTCGCGTTCAAGGCTAAACTACGAAACCGATTTTGATAAAACTTGGTATGGAATAAGCTTGATTCCAAAAACGGAAATAAGCTTTTTACTGCAATAGCCCAATACCACTTAGGGCGCAGCAGAAAACCTTTAAAGACAAAGAATAAAGTACCAACCAACTATATCTAACCAACAAAATTAAACCCGTGAAGTTCTCAGCAAATAAAAACCATAAAGGATCCCAATCCCATTTCCTATTAGCGAATCGCACTTGGAATAATCAAAATAATGAGAGACCACCGCATACGATTCGATTAACAAAACTACGTAATTAGTACTATGATAGGAATACGAAGAAAATTACCTTGCACCATCATCCTCATAATTGCAACCAGCTACCGGTCTTACTTATCCCCTATCACTTTTACTCTCACCAAAATCGATACTTCTATCTCTCTCTTTTAGATTTATAAAATCCAATTCCAAATCAGAAGTTTAGTTTTTTGATTATGGATTTTATGGGGCTGTGGTTTGGTTGGTTTTTGAGTGTATGTTTTCGCGTATCGAATTTAATGAATAAATTCTATTGTGTGATTGTTTCTTTATTAAGGTGATGATACACTTATGTGCAATATTGAAATTCTTCCTGAATACTCGCAATCCAATCAAAAGATCCAATGGTCGCAATAACTGCTTACTAGCCTTTTTCAGTTAAGGGTTATTTATGGATTCGTTGTCGATACAAAATGAATATCTTTTCCCACAATATCAGAATATTTACTTATGTATGCTTAACATGTATAAGAGAGCTAGTGTTCAATGGTCACGGAACATTAGAGATAAAAACAGCGTTACACCTTAGTGTGCAACTACATTAAAATAAGTTAATTCGATTCATCGGTCAACATCAAAGGCGCATCGATGTTCGTTCCATTCGATTTACAATCGGTATGCGTAATTGTAGTTGATAAATCGAGTTATAATCGATAATCGGTTCGGTCGTGGAGTTTCGATTTTATTGGTTAGTAACCGTCGGGTATTGGCAGTTTTTACGACTCCATAGCTTCTCTGAGTTAATTAACTGTTAAATAAATTATTTTCAAATAACGGTAGATATAATTGTGAGTGTTCATTTTTTAGGTATAAAAAGAGCATATTAAAATAATTCATCAAAGTTACAGGCCTCTACTGACAAATAAAATAATGCTCTTCTGCTTCGCTTTATCAAAATTTCAATTACACCATTAAGGGCCTATTTTTACTTAACCTATGTTGTCCCACTTGTAGGTAAAGGCCTCCCCCAAGACTTACGACTTCAATTTAAGCTTATCCCCTTTTGCTTGTTCACTAAAATTTTTTGTGATTAGCAGATTCAAGATAAAAAGAAGTTATTTTGACTAATGTAATGTGATTAAACCCTTCTACTTCAAAATGATACAATCAATACTTATTCTCTGAATAATATTCGATTATCATAAAAACCCTTTAAGCGAAGTTGAACAAGATTCCCGAAGTTTCAATCAAGTCCTCGACTGCATACGAATCAAACAAATCGACAGCAACATTAGCAATCAAACAAATGGGAAATAAACCAACAAAACATAATTACAGATGGCACAGTAGCAGGCCTAATAGATGGCGCTAGCGGCGCGGCTCAATTTACAAATTAAAGAGCGCGCGCGCACGTTGCCGCCGACGCCGCCGCCACAGTCAGGTCCTATTCTGGGTAAGTCTAACTAAGTTCGTCATAAAGATATGAGAGAATGTATTAAAGAAAATAATGAAGACAGTATTCTTAAAAAATATCATTTGTCCAAATATTATGTGGAGATATGAATTAAGTATGAAGTAAGCACAGACATAATAGATGTATGTGGCTACCTACTACACGTGATGAAGAGGATGAAAAATCGTGCCCTGAGAAGAGTGAAAACTTAGAAGAAGATTAAATATTTAGTTTGCAATTTATTAATAAAATTTTATATAATGCTGACAAGTATGGTTAACCTCTCGTGGTAAGCTAAATGCTTGTGTGACGAGTACGTTCACTACGGCAGTTCAATGGGTGGGATTCGAACCCGCGACCAAAGACATGATCGCACGTCTGATGCCCTACATTAGGTTACCGTCGTTTCAAAATCAAGATCCCTAACATGACAAGGTTGTATGTAAAAGATCTTGATATCATAAAAATATAACAATGGAAGAATAAAATAAACAAAATAAGGGGCAAACCAACGTGACAAACTTATACAGCTCCAGAATAAGTCCTTCGGCTCCGAGATTGAACTTTTATCTCACAGCCGCTGATTCACCGACGATTGCAGAAAATATTGATTTTACATTTTTTTCATCATTCACAATAAAATGAGTTGATGGCCGTACCCGGTAGTTTTAAACTCAGTTCTGATTGAGATTTTTACTGCCCTAAAGACGAGTAAATTGTTACTTTATTTAACGTTTTACTTTCTTAATGGTTATTTAAAAATACATAAATGGATTCGAATGAAGTTGAGATGATTTTTTGATGGCTTCATTCTGAAGCTTTGTTTCGAAAAGCAGAAAAAGGTTGTTTTGATAATAGTCTTTATAGAAGTGCATTGAGCACTTGTGCTACTTTAATAATTTATCGTCATGATAAATTTTAATAACCAGCATACCTTAAATTATGTCGACTTGGCCTAGCGGTTCATTGAACGGATTTTTGTGCACAAGGTTGCAGAGTCGAGCCCGTTTCAGGCAAGTACCGATGTGATTTTTTCAAAGTTATATTGTACTGTACTTTCTTAATTGTTCTAAGACATCATTGACAATCGGTGAAGGAAAACATCATGAGGAAACTTCCAAAAACTGGAATCACCAACCCTCATTACTTCTCTACATGAGAAAAGTTCTGTGTCCAGCTTTGGGAAATTCATAAGCCGGTATTTGATATCATATAATATATAAATTATGCTGGAACTCTAGTTAACGGGCCAACAACTGAACCATTAAGTATTGAGGTTGCAACTTTTGGTCCGGAAGAATTTGATTTAACTAATAGCAATAAAAATTATTATCCATGCCATCTTTAAGCCCTTGCGCTGATTAACAGTTTTTGGACGACTATTTAAAAAGCCAGCTAGTAAATATCTCACTACTAGGCAGAGGTCTCTTCTCATATCAAGAAGGAGCGAGCATTGGTAGACGACCATGAGAAATATGAATGTTATGAGAATAATATTCAAATCATATTCTTAGATTATAAGAAATCAGTATTTAACTTAAATCTTCAAATATTTCTGGTGTCATCTCAAAAATTTTGTCAACCATAAAAAGCTCAAAAATAGTTCTTTTCAATTCAACGATATGCGAACAAAATTACAAACAACAATTTCACATCTGACTCAATCCGAACAAAATATCGATATAAAAAACATCGAAAAAAACCGTCAAAGAATCGATATTATTCACGACCAAAGTCACAATCGATACCTGTTTACTACTCCCACGATTCTGTTATTATCAATGGCAATGTCAACCATCTTGTGTGTAAAAAAAGTGTATTGTAGTTGTTCCTTTTGTTTGGCGAGTTTTAAAAGAAATTATAATCGGGTATCAGGCTTATTGAAGTTAACTCGTGAAGAAATCCAAGATACCGTTTTGTATTGTAAAAAATGAATTAGTTGTTTGTAGATTTAGGTTTGTGTGCTTATCTTCATGGTAGGTTACCTAATCGAGTATGGTTCTCGATTGTAAACTTTCTCGATTTGAATAAGTCATCTTTTGTACATCTCTTTTGTGGTTCGTTGGCTTTAAATCACCCATGATTTGCTCTCCTATGCGCATTGGTGAATTCAATGTTTATTCTGACTTAATTTATTGATTTTAAAAATAAATATCTCACTACAGCAGCTGATTTAAAATCTCCGTACCTTTTACAGGGCTTCAATCATATAATCTTACTAAAAACAGGAGTATGAAAGCAGAATTTATTGAATACGTATCCATCACAGCTACGATTCCATACAAAACAATCCACTCCTAACATTTTTCAAATTAAAACACAAAACACTTGCAAACAATTTCTTTAGAAGTCTATAGAACGATTTGTTCATTAACCAACTTCGTTTAACAATCGCTAACGATATATATGAACGGTATTACTTATGGAATTAAGTTGAAATTGGCAGAGAAAACAGATTACCAACAGCAAATAGAAAAATTGCGTTCCAAAGACTGTGAGGGAGGATTGGTTTTGAACAAACTTAAAGCCCTAAAACAGCCAAATGACAGGAACTTTAACACTTAGACATAGAGCTTAAAATCGCTTGTATTAAAATTGATGATCGCATAGAAGAGATGGTTGTAAAAAGTGTCGTATCCCTACCATTTCTTTATCAATCATGTAGACAGACAAAAAATGTCTGCACATCGAACTGAGAGTCACTTACGTTAATGGACCCAGCCCTGGAGTGCAATGCTGAGGTTTGTCAAAGATTAAAATGAAGAAGAGAAGACTCTCTTAACTTGATTTCGAATTAAATAATATTTTAGTAAAGTGCTGAATGTTTATCTAATGTGATTAAACTAGACTTAAAAAAACTGTGTTTTTCTTAAAGAGACAGATAACTTACCCCAAGAAAAATAGGAAGAAATCTTAAAATCGAAAATCAACTTCTCATACGAACACAAGTCACGTGACCTGCCTCTGATTATACGTATACGTATATCCCACATGGTGGTGGGGTCAGCCCTCCTGCACTTTCTCTTTTCTGCTCTTCCACTTCGCTCTGACATCTTCGTCATCAAGCTCGCATTCTCTTGTCTCCTAGCTTAATAGCCCTCCACCTTGTTTTGTATATTAATGCAACATACAATATTGAGGCAAATTACCACTGTGCGCGTCGTGCTGCGGGTTCGATCCCCGCATGAGACAAGCATTTGTGTGATCCACAAATGCTTGTTCCAAGTCTGGATGTTCTTTGTGCATGTGATCTGAATGTTTGTTAAACCCCCGCGATACAAGGATTAAATTCCTTAAAGCTGACGTAACCGTTATTATTATAAAAAAAAAATATTAATGTATCTACCTACTACTATGTGGCCTGTCTGCACCGACTTGATCTTTGTCCAATCGTCATTTGGTATTAGCTGTCATCATTTGCCGATTGTCTTCCCGAGTGATGGGACATTGTGAGCCCTCCCGCCATTGTGTATGTTCTATGGCTGGTCTCAAAGGTGTATTTGGTTTAAAATTGTACTAAGATCGTTTATTACGGATTTACTATAAGCAATAATGGGTGTGTTGGAAATTTTAATTTAGATGTCAATTTTATTGATTTCATTGAAGTACTTTACTAATAGAACTATGCACAGTGCAGACCCACTACAAGTAATTACTCTACTTCAACAAGTAACTAAAGGCCGATTACTGAAATGTCAATCAGTTTAGGCACCGTTAAGTCTCATGCTGTCTCTGTCACTATAAGGTGTGAAGTAGCGACAGATACACATTTGAGGACGTCTTGAAGTTAATTGTCGTTTCAGTATTCGGGTGTGAATCCTAACATTACAGTGGAAGCGAGTTGAGGTTTGAGTCTTTTTACTAAACATTACACGTGCATATTCTTCTTGTAGTCATATGTTTTTAAATGGAGGTCTAAGCTTCAATTAACCTTTAAAAATATATTATGGTTTTTTATAGGAAAAAGTGTTCAATATCCTATCACATTCACTCTTACCGGATGTGATGAGAACGATGAAATCTTTTGAGTTCATTTTGACTGCCAATGATATATTCAAATCCATTGGCATGATCTAAGAAATAATCGAGAATAGAAATCCCAAGCAGATAACTAATCCGAAGCTAACTTCAATTTATTAACCAATAAATCAAATTATAGATACATCACTACGTAATCGTGTCATCTGTCGGGCATCAAACTGGAATCGAACCTATTGTCTCGAGTGACAGATATCTCAATACGATGCTTTATGGCAGTCGATCAGTATTGTCGGCTTATAGTCTAACTGGATTGGCCTTTGAATAATTTTAAGTAGGGTGAATGGTACTGTGGTCGTCTTTCAAGATGTTAATAGGATAAAAGTTCATTATACTGAGTTAGTTTTGATGTAGTGTGCAATAATATAATTATATATTCATTAAACTAATTACAAACTTAAAAGGCTAAAAAAAAATCGTTGTTTTTTTAATGCCTTGAATTTACAAGTCATAGTCATCGTCTTCTCAGCTGTTTGACGACCAGCGCAGGAACTAGTTCTTCTGCATCAATTGCCAGGTGTTTCACGATCTCACATCGCTTGCAATCCTTTCAAACGGAGCATTAAAATTATTTTATCAAATCCAGAAAATGCAACACAATAATAGGTAGGTATAATGTCATAATGAATTTTGCCATTCAATACTAAATCTATTTTAAGGCTGATTTTATTATGTTAAATTAAAGATTGTGACTGATGTGTTTTTTTATTATTGTAAGCCTTTGCCTCATTTAAAGTTGTTACGAAAATTATTCTAAATCTAAACATTTATTTAAAATCCCTGCCACAGGTGTTTTGTTTTTCTCACTAAGTCTTCACCACCGACAACAGTGCCTTGTACCCTACTATCCATACACACCGCACACAATACCCGCGATATTTTATTGTCAATCTTAAATAAAGTCATTATATTGATTGAACGTAGCCTATCACACATTTTTTGTAGCTTCGCTCTCGTTCGGGACAAATCGATTGTGATGGACAGCGCACCTTATTGAGACTGAACCAAGATCAAGAAACTAATCAACAATACAAACTAACACTTATCACAACCGAATAAAACTCAATTTTAAATAAACTTTAAACTCTGTACGACTAAAACAGAATATGTACTTTAGAATGAAATGTTTAGAGTTTTATTTTAAATGAGTTTTGTTTTCAAAGTTTACGGTGATGTAATATAGAAAAATAGCCGTAGAAATTGCATAGAAATTATGTGCTATTACTAATTTTAGTTGTATTGGTTGTGTGACTTAAATATATGAATATCATTAGTTAGTGTCGATTTCGATTTTAGTCGTTTGGCGGTTTCTGATTGAGTTTTATCGATATGGCAAGTTAGCCACATCTTTTTTTTCTTCTCCTAAAGGTTGGCAGTCAGCCACTACACTTGCAGTATCGGCAACAACTAGTTTGAGTCACTTTACCTAAGACTGATCGTTGTAAGAACTGAGTGCCAATGTGATGAATGATTATGAAAATGGTAGAAAGAAAGAAAGAAAGAAACTACTAAACGGTAATATCGGTAATACTAAAGGAAATACTAAACGGTGTTCTTTATTTCTACGGTGAAGGAAAAAATCTTGTGGCGACCTGGATTTCTAATATAAGTCTGAATTCGCCAACCCGCAGTGAGCAAGCGTAGTAATCAATGCTCATCCTTTCCTATATGGGAAGATACCTGTGCCCATCAGTGGGACACTAATAAGCCGGTATTATATACAGACTTCTTTTCATCAGTTTTTTTCTCTGCAAAACATATGGGTGTGACACTCCGAGTGTCACCAAGCTATACTAAAAAAAGTTCTTAAATTACGCTTTTTAAATGTCTTCTTAAAGTTAAAGAGACAAATATAAAGTGGATGTAGCGATCCATCAGTGTTGTGTGGATGCTGGGTCAGATGTAACTGATTATGCTCGCCTACTAGATCAAGATAATCGGGATATTGAGGTGATTGACGCGATCGGTATAAGCCGATCGGGTGCCACCGACTATTACGTACAGGGTGTTTGAAATGGACCTAATATTTATGTGAAAATAAACTGTAAAATCAAATGAAAATTATTTATTTCTAGTAAATTATTTCAAGACTGTATTCCTTACAATAAAAATCTATTTTCTTTCATTCATATTTTTAGGCGTTTTTCAAGGAGATTCAAGTATGTGTATAGTACCTAAATATAAGCTTTGGAATTAAACAACGTTCAGTGATGCTTTCAAACTTGACCTCCGAAGGCAACGATATTGGGAGATGAACTTCAATGAATAAAAATACTGACTCATGAATAATAACGGTTTTAGGTACCTATGTAAATAAACATTTCTCTGATTATCCTTTTCCCAAGGTATGTAGAGGTTGGCTTCCTGTCTTACCGGATTTAGCTGAAAACCGTATTTTATATAGAGCAACTGTCTGTCTGAACCCACAATTAATTTTACTGGACAATACGATATCCCATAGTAAGACTGGTTGTCAGAATTTTATTGTAATGACTTAAAGGCTGTCAAAGATTACTAGATGACAGTCGGGACCAACGGCTTAACGTGCTTTCAACACAGAGGGGTCCCGCTATGTTTACAAACGTTCACCCATCCACGGACCAACCGCAGAAAGCGCATAGATAAAAAAAACTTATGTAAGTTTATTAAATAGTATGAAACTTTAAATGAGAACAGCCTATACAAAAGCGCACGGTAAACGGAAGATCCCAATGGCGCGATACTGTCGTAGTGATAGATAATCTTTGGAATCGAACAACGTTCGATGCCTGCAACCAAGTTAATACGGCATTAATTTATTGAGCAGCCCAGCTGAACTCTCCAAGTACTTGTTTTGAAGGAAAATGTATTGTCCATGTGACGAAATAAGATTTTGTTAGATAATTTCGAGATTAAATGATAGAGACTATAATTGATTATACAGAACGGAATCAAACGAACTTCGATTGAAGGAAAGTACAAGAAAAGTAAATCCTCACTAACATTATAAATGCGAGAGTAACTCTGTTTGTCGGTGTGTTACGAAATCGCTCCTAAGCTACTGAACCGATTTGAATGAAAATAGGTACAGAGATAGTCTAGAGCCTGAGAAAGGATATAGACTTTTTGAAGTGATAACCGAAACCCACGTGGGCGGACTTGCGGGATACAGCTAGTATTTAAATAATTTTACAAGTACAACTAAGATATGAATTTCTAAGAACTTAATATAGGACTACCTCTGAAGTATTTCTAACCATTCTAAAATATATATTTTTTAAATCGATACTACAGTTGCCTGAGATATCACGTATCAAGAAACGTACGAATTTTCTCATAAAAACCTCTACTTTTTGGAGTTGGAAATTATAACTACATATTAAAATAATAATAATATCATGGGACAGCTCACACACAGCCACTTTATCCCAAACTACGCAGAGCCTGTACTATGGCAACCAGACAACTGATAAACATACCTAAAGATTTGTCTTGGGTGGGAATCGACCTACGACCTCCGGCTTAGCAGTCAGGGTCACTAACTACTAGACCAACAGGCCAGTCAAAAAAAAGCATGTATTTTTGAAGTGATCATTAGAAACAGTTCAAATGGATAGTCGAATAATAATAACTGATTCAGATTTACAGAGGAATACTTATATTATTTTATTTTTGTTTTGAATTCAAATTCTGTCAATACTTTTTCAAAACTTATCTTAGTTTTATATCGTTTAGGTCGACACTTCCTTCGATAGTAAATGTTTAGAGAATACTTTTTTTACTATAATCTTAAAAAAATCGAGTAGCTACGATTTCATTCACACATTCCTAATCTCCTACTCGTATTCATTCATAAAAATAAACGATTCATACCGATTCGAATGAATATCGATATTAAAATATTCGAATCGATTTGATCCTTTCGGGGTTTGATAAATGAATCGAATACAATAGTGGCCAGTCACCGGACGTTCGAAATATAAAATTAGAAAAAAAAATACTGCTACTGTCCGTTTTAACTATTAATCAAATTCTTTTAGAATCGACAATATTATAAATGCTGTTACTTTATACTTTAGAAGCATTAAAATAATGTTTATTTTTGCTTGCATTAGTGCAGATTTCAATGGTAACTTGAGTTCTTATTGCTCATTGATATTATTTTTTAAAGGTTTTTTGCTTATGCTACCAAATTTTCTTTGTAGAAACATAAAAATACATTTATGATCTAATAGTTTATCTAATTACGTTATTGTTATTAAAGCGACTTAAATCGCTCTGTAAGCTGTTAATTTATCTGTAAGCCTAGATTTTTTTATGAAAATCTCCTCAGTTCATGTTCTGCCTATAGATTGATAAATCTGGAGTGATAATGTATAAAATATGTATTACTTATTACGAATTTAATAGTTTGTAAACGTAGAAGTAATTTTGGTAGTACTTTATATTTTAGATTAATTAATGTAGATGAATAATTGATAATAGAAATTAATAATTATGACAAAACTCTGTCTTTAACAAAAGGACAGCGACAAGACTAAACTAACCACATATTAATAATATGATATCCAACCCCTACTACAAAAATAGTCACTCACAAATCAAAATATTGACTCAAACCACTCATTTATACATAAAACAAAAAACATAACGCTAGCTATACGGGGATAAGCAGCAATTACAGTGACAGATCGTCCATCAATTGATTTAGTGGGGTTGATCTTATTTATAGTCGTTAAATATTATTTATAGGTTACAGAAATGGGTTAAGATTGAAATTTGAGAAAGTTATGGGAATTACTTTTATATAAGTCATAGTTGTAATGGTTACAGTCCTTGACTTGCAGCTATGGGATGAACAGGATAATAATAATTTCGACTGCACAGGATAACCGAATGGTATAAGGTCACCACGCTAATTACCACTGTGAGCGACGTGCTGCGGGTTCGATCCCCGTATGGGACAAGCATTTGTGTGATCCACAGCTGCTTGTTCCAAGTCTGGGTGTTCTTTGTGTATGTGATTTGAATGTTTGTGAAACCCCCGCGACACAAGGATTAAGATCATTAGTGCAGGCGTCGTTTGAAAAAAAAAATATATCGTACATATCGGAACTTTAAACAAACTATATTTGAATAGATTTTAAGTTTATTTGAGAGTGAAACATAAATAGAAAACCCACCTCACTTATGAATAACGTCAACATACAGCATTTTTTTTTAAATAGGATCACTAGATTTTCAAAATCTAATTGGTCTCATATTTACCAGAATTCTAGTTTCGAAATCTTGAACAAATGAACACAGCTATAATACTTTTATTTTTTCACACAACAAGCCTTCTTCCTAAAGTTCTTCACCACTACTGGAGGTTGCGCTCAACAACCCTCCTTGTCAAAGTCCCTGCCAATAAGCTAGGCAAAAAAGTAATCACCGTCAAATATTCAATTCCTTACTTACACACATTTCCCAATGACTCCAACAAATATTAGTAATACGACTCCTAATCCGGTCCTGTATTCCCATGAATCTCCGACATCCGCCAGGGAGGCATTCAATTTGTCACTCCTGTCAAAATAAATGTTAACTGCTTAAAATAATCGGAAATTATCGGCTCGTGATTTTAACGATATCGACTCTTACTGAGAAACTGTTTTTATTTGTTTTGTTTTTTGGACTCTAGAACTTTCTTTTGTGTTGTGATTAACATAACAAACATGTACATATATTAACTAACCTAGCATAATTATGACTATATCTAGACTGAATAGATGTATGTGAGTTGTCTGATATTTGGAAAGAAATCGTGCACAACAATAACGTAATGTTTTTCTGGCAATAAAGTATATTATTTTACTAGCGTTAGCCTGCGACTCCGCCCGCGTGTGGGTCACCATATCTCATTTAAGTCGGGTTGAGTTGCTAAGGCGTGATTGCGTAATACACTGACAGACAGACTTATCTACTTTCGTATTCATAATATTAGTAAGATTCAAAATGGTATTTAGTGCTGATTCCTCTGTACGCAACCTAAATTAAATTTAAACCATTGCTGTCTTTTACTAACATAAAGCATTAGAAAAGGACGGCAACAGATAACAACTAACTTAGGATGTCAAACTAGTTTTCGCCTTGAACATCACAGTGTATTTCTTCGTCGATCTGAAACAAAAACTTTACAAGAGTACCTCACAAGCAGTTTAGGATACTTAAAATAGGTACGCATAATTTTGATGACATCCGTGTAACATATAATATCAAGGTGTGCAATATATGTATTGAGTTCTAAAAAGTGATGATGGTGAAAATTTGAATAAAAAAATACTTATATTAATACCGGCCTATAAACGTCCCACTGCTGGGCATTGGCGTCTTCCCATATAGAGAAGGAATGAGCAATGATCACCACGCTTGCTCATTGCGGGTAGGCGATATCAATTTTTTTTTGTTTGAAATTCAGATTTTCTCACGATGTTTTCCTTCACCGTTTATTGCGATGTCTTAGAATGATAAGAAAGCACATATATCTTTGAAAAAGTCACATTGTCACATGCCTGGGTTCGAACCGGCAACCATGTGTTTGGAAATCCGGTCATTGAACCGCTAGGCCACCACGACATTAGAAAATTCAAAAAACATTCTTGAATTTTATACCGCTCTCATAACTATTTAAATCAAATCCAGTTATTTTTGCGTTCAAAAGAATACTTATCATTTGTTGACGCTACCGCCCACACACTGCTCGCAAAACTACACGACGGCAACAAAAAGTTGACTGTTGGGCCGCTAAAATGTTGCTTATGACGGTCCTCTGCCATATATTAGTTATGTTTACGAAGATTATAATATAAACTGGAGGTTCTCACTTAACTTGAGTAGCTAATGGTTCGTGAGTTTCAGTAGATTCAAACTGTTAAATAGATATATTATGAGCTTTTACGTGCCGTTTATTGGCATCACTCGTGTGATGCTATTTCATCGTGCGATAAAAAAGTCTATGATTGCAAGATTAAAATTCAGACACCAGTCTCTATAATACGTGCAAACAATTTTAATCTGTATTTACTGATGTGATGATGAGAAATATGTATCTAATAAGTAATAATAATAATACCGGCCTACAAACGTCCCACTACCGGGCACAGGTCTCTTCCCATTAAGAGAAGGAATGAGCATTGATGTATCTAATATTTTTTTAAATAGATTTCAAATTTTGATACCTAGTCCGCACCCTTGAAAATCAAAATAAACAAGTTATACATTTCACTGAACAAATAAAGCAGCATTTTACCGCTCTATTGTCAGTATCGATAAAATATGGTCTCTCAAGTCAAAGGCCGTAGTTCCCTGAATGGGGTCCAAAGGCTTTACGTCCGTATCGGCACCCGTTGAAATGTTAGGTCGCTCCTAATTATGATTTATTGTTGCCCAACGTGTAAGATCCGGACCTCAAGTTCGATTCTTATACATTTTTTATATAATCGACAGTTTTAGACGGTTTTAAAACCTGTTTCGGAGTACGGGTTTAGTTATAAATATAATTATTGTAATAGGATTTGTGCTATGTGTTTATTTTGGAGGATTATTAGGGGGTTGACGATTTATTGAGAAAGGATGTGTAGGACGTGTTTGATATTAGAAAGAAATTTATTTATTGTATTCAGTTTTCATATTACAGTTTTGTATCTAGGGATTATTTTTTTCGTTTAAGAATGTTTGAATACTGCTTAAATACTCAAAATATTGTATACTATCAAAGTTTTTGCAAAAGAGGTACAGTGTTTCCATTTATTATTAGTAGGTGCACAATGTTTTATTTCGAACTAGCTGCACGGACAGACTTCGTTCCGTCAAAAGTTAATATGTAGTATAAATTAAATAAATGTAACGTTTTTCGAGTGATCACGTCAATATTTTTTATAGTATTAAAACGTTCCGTGGACTTTAGGGAACATACAAAAAAAAATTGTTAGCCTAATTGGTCCAGCCATTCTTGAGTAGAAGAGAAACTTTTACGCTTACCAACATTCATTTTTATTTATATACATTTTGCAAGTTATTTGTCCTTTTTATTTAATAATCAACTTAAACTGACGGTTTTTACCACACATACAAGTTATTCTAACTAAAATTAATGTGCCCTTTGGAAAAAAACTTATAGCGGAGACTGGATAGGAAATTATAATCTGAAATCGCCTACCTTTTAATGAGCAAGCTTGGTGTTCAATGTTCCTTCCTTCACTGAATGAGAAGAGACCTTTGCGCAGCCGTGGGATAAATACATTTTTTATTTACGAATATTTGTCTTCACGCCTGTACACATTGTCTGTAAACGCGTGGGCGACTGTCGATGTGTTCGATGTATGTCCCATTCAAACGTTGATGATATTAACAGATGTTAGTATTTGAGAAGAATAATCAACATACAGGAATTATTATCACGCACATTTTAATAAGAAAAAAGTTTTTCCTACAAAGCTGGATTATTTATTGTTAATGTAGCGTAGGTAGGTACTAACTTGATTTGGTACCTACCAGTTGTTCTTAACTTATTTTTCTTAATGAATCCTACTTTGGTTAACCTTTATTCGTAATTTTAAAAGATTTATATTGTGAGTACAACCATTATAAACATCTTAACTATAACTTATATAACGTTTAACTTACTCAATGTAATGAAAAATAATAATAAGTACTTACATAGGTATAAATTGGATCAACTCTTCACGCTCATTAAGTTTACAATGTTTATTTTTGTTAATGATGAACCTAATTAATAATTATGGTACACAAGATTTAGTTGTATAATTTAGTGCCCTACTGGGTTTTTATTGTAGTTTTAAAACTTACCCTCTACGTATGTAAGACATACAGAGAAATAAAAAAATTGCTATTGAGAATTTACATTCGAAAATTCGTCTTAAGTCATCCGAATCCATAATAATTAGATAACCTATTTCTTATGTAAAACCGTGAAATCACGCGATGAATCGTATTAAATTAACTTGTTGGTTCACAGTCTCATTTATACCTATATTATCTGGTTACCTACGTAAATCTAGCAAATAGTACAGAAATCAGTTTTAGCGCGCTATAAATCCATAAAGAATTCGCTTTAACCGAGTAAACATGTTAGGCTGGATTAACACTTGCGATTAGTCGCTTCGATTTTAAGACGATAACTCGTTCGGTCGATTCTGTCGAAACGAAAATCAGTTTTACTGTATTTTCTTTTACTTTTTAGATTTTTATTATATTCTGTTATAGATGTTCCCGATTACAAATTTAAAATGCAATAATTTTAGTAAAATACCTAAAAACTAACTGGTGTAACTTTTATAAAAGAACAAAACCAATTATAATTAAAATATAGTTTATTAATATTTTGTAGTGACATTATTTTCATCTCGTAGTGCCTGACCGTAACCGGAGGTTGGCCGTTAACTTTTCGTACTCCTCACGGTTTTGCGCCTCACGGAAGAGCTCCCCTGCACTGGCGATTCCATTCCATTCTCAGATATTTCTGAGCCATGACTTTTTTCGCCTTCCAACATGTCGTTTCCCTTAAATTTTGTAGTGACATGCATTATTATTATTTAATTGTTAGTAATGCCCTTATCAATATTCATAAAGTGATTAGGTACTTAATTTTTTTTTTGGCAGTAGTTCCGTCAGTTGCGACTAATTGTCGCAGATTTGTGAAAATCTTAAAGCTAATTAAATTAAACGCTCGCTGACCTACAATGAGACGAAAACAATTTATTTGCAATAATAATAAAACGATGCGACAACTGCATTGTTATACTAGTTTGTGAACCAGTCTTTTCTTACATTATTACAAATAATTACAGCATTTATTTATTTTTTCTTCTATTATTTTACGTTGAAGTTTTTTGCTGTGATTAGGAACCTTTTAAATTTTATATGATTCCAGTCTTCAATTTTTTTATAGCAATTGGACGGAATATTATCAAAACAATGCTTTATCTATTCATCCTCTTTCTTCTGAAGAAGAAGTCCATTTGAAATACTTACCTATAAAATTATTAGATTTTGAACAGTCTGAAAAAATTGTAATAAACATTGAATGTTCGGACACGTCTTTGTCACGATATTATTTTAAAGTAAGCCTTGCTACATACTGATGTGGTATAAAAAAGCGACGTACTTAAAATTCGCAGCTAAATTTATGGAATAAGAATTAGCCATTCTTTTAAATCAGTAACTGTAAGCGATAGGGCTCTATCCATCCATATAGGTATCTTCATACCTATCTGTCTTTGAAAGTAATATATTTTTAAGACGTCGTTAAATGAGAGCAGATCTAAAATTATTTTTTAGAGATAGAAATTAAATATATGTCGCCAAGCTTGCTCATTCGGGGTTTAGCATTTTCAGAAGTATTTTACAAGCTTATTTTTGTCATGCAAAGACACTTCCACATAGAAATTATCTTAAGCTAGGAAATAGGTAAGTACCTACCTAAATTTCTTAAAAAATATTTTTCATAGTATGACAGACAGTTTAATGAAGACACAGAAGTTTTAACCTATATTTTTTTCATTAAAAAAACTACTCTATCATAACCGTTGAATGAACGTTTGTTACACTTCAGTGTTAAACAACCCTAACTCAAAAACTTGGATAGTTTCCAATAGCCTTGTCATTTTGATATGACTCACAATATCAACGTTATACATTATTATTACGTGTGATTTTCGCAAATAGTTATTCTACATAAAACTGTTATTACCTAGAGTTTAATTAGGTTATTAAGATATAAGTATTAATAGAGTGTGAATTTTCTTGTTGCTTTTTAAAATTAATTTTAGCATGAAACACTTCTGAGATTGTTATACTCCCATCGTCAAGAGCTTATTCTGAATCTTTAAATAAAAATCTTAATCAAAATGTCACTAATATTATGATAAACAATTGTGACTTAAATTGACTTAATAAATGTGGACAAATAAATAAATGTGGACAACATCACATACATTGCTCCGAATCCAAAGTAAGTAGCTAAAGCACAGTTTGTGTTATGGAATCCAGAGACAACGAAGGTACCACAAACACCCAGACCCGAGGCAATGTAGAAAAGTGTTTTTCTATATTGACCCGTCCGGGGATCGAACCCGGGACCTCAGAGCTGACGACACCTTGAAAACCGGTGTGTACGCCACTCGACCACGGAGGTCGTTAAATGTGTCAATAATAGCACATAATATTTAAAAGCATCATCATTTTAAAGACCTACCAATATTGATTGTGAGAACATGTAGAAGGTATTCAATATTTTCTGTGTAGGATTAAAAAACAGAGTTGACTCACTTGTAAATTAATTACAAATAGAAGAATAAAATTTAACCACGGTTCAACTCTTGAAGGAGGTTCAAATATTTCCTGTAAATTGTAAAATATGCGTAATAAATAAATAACAATAATAGACTCACTAGTCTGCTCATCAAGATTGAAACTTGTGCAGCAAGAAAAATTATAAATAGGAAAAAGCTTGCAATAAAAAAACACCCTGTTATCACAATTCATCACACCACCTACGATAACACTAGTCATCACTTTCACCCTGACCTGGCGACTGAAGGTTATCCCAATCAGAAATACTCCACGAATAAAGGACTACAAAACAATTAGAAAGTGCTACTGCACACAAATGACGCAACTGCGTAAATTCGCCAGTGCCAGAGATAATTGTGTTGCACACATTAAAATTAACATCGCGATCACGCGCACTGAATAGTTCGCAGATATTCTGTATGCACTGGCTGATAAATATACAGGGTAAAACACCTACAACTTCGCAGGAGTAGATAACTATCGTCATAAGTAACAACATTTGTTTTACGACTTTCGGTAATTCGCTAGTTTTTTTTAGGAGAGAAAGTGAATGAGCTTGGATCATATCGTTATCAAAAACAAATAATTCACCGAAATCCCAAAACAATTCAAATAGCCCATCAACATCAAACAAATTTCCATGATTTACACTTATTATGATTCTAATAAAATCAGTGCATCTAAACATTAAAAATAACTTATAAATCGAAATAAAATAAAAAGCTTCCATCTTGGGTGGTGAAGTTCAACATCAAAGAACACACAGACGGACAAAGAAACCGTCAAGTTAGTTTAGTACGATCTCTATCATTATAAACAACTAATATGACAGTCTGTAATGATGGCCGCACGTAACCATGGGTTTTCGAACTCATTTCTATAATTACTATACGTCTGCTAACGAATGGTGAAGTAAAATTGACATCTATATAAAATTACGAAAAACACTAAGAAGATATTTTTATAAATAATGTCAAGTCTTAAAATATTTAACAATGAAAAAAGGTGACGCTATAAGAGCAGTTAATTTTAGCAAATCAGGCAGTGATATAGTTGAAGACTTGAAGTCTATCACTAAGAAAATACGATTAGTATATCAGATTTATTTTTGTAGATCATACAATAGAAAAACATAAAAAAGAATGGAAAATCTTAAAATTTGTCGAAAAAGTCATGTTAAGCGAATATATCATCCATGTAAAAACAGTAAATTTAGATTGAGACACAAAACATTTCGATCCTGATTGTCAGACCACACTTGAATAAATAAACATTAGTAAACAAAACAATTTAGTACAGATAATAGCAAGAATCGTAGTAGGAACGCTGGACAGATTCCAAAAGGGCCAGCAATTCTTAAAGTGATCTCTAATTATATCGCTCTGAATTGTTTTGAGCGTCCAATTAACAAGTCCGATCCAACATATTTATTTATAATTTAAACGCCCACTGTCGCGATTTGTGAATGAAATTTTAATTAGTCGTAAGCTAAAATTACTTGAGACCTTACCGGGAATTTTGTTACATAAATTCATGGTTCAGCTTTATCTATTTGTAAGTATGTTACTTAGAAATTTCAGGAAGATCTTTTTGGTTGAGAGATGGATTTAGGGTTTCCGTTAGATCCTAATAGTTCTTGTACTTTGACGTGATTAATCTGTTCATGTGATTTATCAGGATTCAGCTTTGAATTAATACTGGTTTTCGTATCAGATAATTGTTGGCTGCTTATTTTATTTTTCCCAAACCATCGTTATTTTCGCTAACATTAGTAGAAGCTTTTTCATTTTACTAGCCACCGTTTTTTGGGTACCTCCATACTTATCACTTCTTTTTACTGCCATGATTGTACACAGATGAAATACGATTTAATTTCTGAAATTATAAAAATAAGTTTCGTTAAAATTTGTCTGCATAGAAATAATCGTTCAACAATTAATTCTTAAGAATCATTCACCCTAGCAACCAATCGCAAAATACAATCGAACAAAGCCTACAGTAACACAACACCGAAAGCAAAACGAATGCAATAAAGTTGTACCATCGACGATCATAAACCAATGTTCACAGCACGCACTGAGACTATCCCATGTCTTAATTTGTACAGAGACCAAAACAATATAAATAATATAAAAACAATAAGGACTTATATACACATCGGTGTGGGATCGTGGGCTACAGACCTTGGTAAATTAGATATGGGTTTATTTTCAAAAATAATTTGAATTTTCTCATCATTTCGTTTATTGAATTTTGCATGTACCAAAAATTCATCAACATTCTACTTTATTATTTCTGTTATAGCTATGTTTTTAATTGTTTTTTGTCTTTAAATAAATTAATATTTTAATACTTATCACGGGTTGGTATTTAATCCTGAATTTGTTTAATAGTCTGAACAAGGATTTACCTCAGTTGATTTTTTCTGATCTTTATTTATTTATTATTATTTTTCTATAAGTTGTAACTAGTTTTTTTTATAAGTTGTAAATTACTATATTCTTTTTACTCCTTGTGGTAAATGCTTGTGTTACGAGTGGGTTCAAGACGGTATTACAATGGGTGGGATTGAAAAGAACCCGCGATCACATGATCGCAAGTCCGATGACCTAGTCATTAGGCTACCGCCGCTTTTCCAGATATCCTCCGAACTTTGATTATGATGTCGAAACATAATGCACTTTCTAATCCCTATTAAAGCTGCGCAAACACACGCAGCGGCGAGTTTGACGTTTAACAGAAAAATCTAAAATCATAAAGCACTAACACGGGCTTGTCATATCGGGTTGCGATTGCCTCTTGCATGCTAATGTTGTTGAGATCAGCGCTCTGTCACCTGTTGACGATCCATTGAAAACTGAACCCTATTTCCATTTAGACAGGGTTCTTGGATGGAATTCGTTAGGTGCTATTGGTTCTTGGTATAGAGATGTAATAATAAGAATATATTGAAAGTATTGGCTGCATTGCCCTGTGCCGGAAACTGAAAACGTTGTTATTTGTGGGATATTGAATTTATTTCCAATAACAGATTAGTTCATATTAAATTCTCAGGTGGTTATTTGAAAATTAAATCCTCAACAGTCATGTTTTATGATATTTCACCCATAAATTAGCCATAAAGAAAACTTATCGATTCAAATGATTCTAAGTTCGTTTCACAGAACCAGTAAAATTTTATTTTGGGTCCCCTACATCTAAAATCATTAAAAATATTAACACCAACAAAAATAAATTCCCAAACAATTAAAAGAAACGAAAATTCTCATTACCCGTCCATCTTGCATCGGTATGAAATTAATATGTCATGTTCCCAGAAAGTTTATTAGCGGTCGCGAACGAATATCAATAAAGTGCGCACGCGGCGACATTTAATATTTCTCTATAGTACGAAGATGCCGCAAGATAACCTCGAAGGATTTGCGAACTAGCCATTGTTCGTATCTGCAATTTTATGCGTAATTTTATTGTTATCATGATCAAGGGTTTGGAGAAATGGCTGAGAATAATGACTTTGTATACTGGGACCATGTATGAGCGTATGAATAGGTTCTGGGCTGTTGTCTGTTGGGATGAAAATTTGTACTTCTAGGGTGAAATTTTATTGCACTTGAATTCTGTGGTATCATTCCCCAAATTTTGTCTCACTTACTAGTTTCACTGTTCTAGGTTTCAAGAGTGCCGAGTTTTAAAATGTACAGTGCTATGGCTAATTCTGATTGCTTGGCTAGAAAGGTATTGTTCATTATGTTAAAGGCTAATTGCGAAAAATATCGTATAGGAGCGGTACATTGTGGGGTGGCACGGCTGCTATCACAAGTGATCGATCATCGACGGCAATGTACAACAACTTGCACGATATTTCTCGTAACGCCTAATCAGCCTTAAGTCAAGGATTAGAATTATAGACAGTTTTTGCAGAAATATAATCTTTTGTTTTGTAATTTTTGCTTATGTTGATAAACTCTAAATGTTTTTACTTGTTCATGGCACTATACATAATAAGTACCTACAGAATATATATGCGCTTTAGTGTACCTTTATCTTTGGATACAGATATAATATGTACATGTGTATGCAATACTATGAGTTATAAAATGTTTTGCGAAACATAATATCTATCTGAGTTGTGACATCCAAAACATTCTCGATATGGTCATTGTAACAGTCGGGTAATATTAATAGACAAAACGAGTATTACGTTTAGCATTCACTGCGTTTATTCGTTGTTCGGTCACCTTTCATCTTGCTGATAGACATCGGATGCGTCTGCGCATATGAAACGACTAGATATGGGAAATGGGAGATCGGGCTTAGAAAGTATGAGGATTTATTTTATTTATGTATCTCCTAATATCTAAATATGGTAAGGTACTAAATCTCTTCTTCAAAATAGAGAAATTAAAATTAGACATAAAAAGCAGCGAATTTCACAATACACACTGGGAACAGGCTTACGTTCAGTTACACAATGGTAATAGTTTAAAAACCCTGAATTGATAAAGGTTATTGACACCACCTACAGTCACTGATATTTTTTAGATCAATATGCAAAAAGCTAACGATATCCTCGTTTTCTTTATTAATAATCCTTTTTCCTTTAAATTATTATACTATAGTACTTATTTTCAATTCAAAGGGACACAGCACCTTATAAAAGCTTTCTCAAAATCCATAAGTAAGTGCGGTGTGAACAGAGCACCGTGTCAGCTGGTACCTCGAAGACCATAACTTCTTTATTTATGTCTTACTTGAAGCAAAGCTCCCGAATCGGATTATGTTACATAAAGTCATTGTTTATGCTCTACCTTCGATTCTTTCTGATGTATCGGTTTCTTCGGTTTAGGGATCCGTTTTGAAAGTGTAGTTATCAATATTGTCTTCTGTTTTAATTACTACTACATAGTTAAGTATTTTATGAAATATTTGAATTTATGGGTATACTAGCTTATGCCCGTGACTTCTTCTGCGTGGACTTGAATTGGGTCGTCCTTCGGGAACTACTTACTTACGGAAATAATTAGGTATGTATGTGTCTATGTTCTTTTTTCATGTCAAAGGCTACATGCATGCAAAATTTCATCCAAATCCGTTCAGCCGTTTTTACGTGATTGAGTAACAAACATCTAAACATCCAAACACTTTCACATTTATAATATTAGTAGGATTATAATAGCATGTATTTTAACATGTGTTATAAGGACAATAATGCACCACAACATCATTTTTACATTTATTGTTTATAAATGTGTGAGTCAATAATAAAATGTTTGTATGAAAATATTTTTTACAATTTGTATTAACATCAAAAAATGGCAGGCGATATCAATCGAACTTAAATTAACATTATCTGCTAATCCAGCAAACAAAAGATAGAACGGTAATCCTAATCTCCTGTTCCTAATACTCATAGCCCACAAATCGGATATTCATTCTTATGTAATAAAGCTACCAATTCAAACATGACTCATTAATTACAACATTCTCATGGCAATATAAACAAAATAAGTTATTTTGAATGTCACGAACCCATAACTTAAAGGAAATTACCCGAAAACGTACCTTACGAGACTACTGAGGCGATATTGTACCATAAATGACCATAACTTCTTTGAAAAGATAAAGTTTTTAGGCCAATTATGGGACGGGAGCGGTGTTTCCAAAAATCCCCTATATACTGCTTTATCTGTCATCAGACAATATACTTACGTGGTAGATGGTATCTTTATAATTTACAAATTTATTTCGGAGCTCAAATTCCGAACAGTATCACCGAAACAATTTCTATTGTTAAGCGTCTAAGGTTCAAAATTGTGTTTGTGCTTGGTTTAGCTGGTTTCAATATTAAGTTTGTTTTCACTAAAATTGTTAGTCACGAACGCGACGGCCAGTGTCTTTTACTGTTTACAAGGTGATATTAAAAGTTGACACGCCATTTTGGTTTCGATACTTTTTTTAATGCTGTGACGAAGTGCCGTCGTTCTGTTTTCGGTTTATATTTAATGTTTTGTGGACAGATGTGCTACTTGAATGTGGAGCGCCAGGTAAGACTAATAAACAATGGCACAGAGGCCTCATTAACAAAATTCAATAGTAACAAACCTATATAATCTCCAATGGTCAATCACTCAAGCCCCTTAACAACAAGATAGAAACTTTCTAGAGAAAGTAATAAACTATTGACAGATTGTTTGGCACAAAGTACGGAATATTTTTTTCTCTAAACTATGTATTAAAATCAGATATGGATATTTTAATATAATCCATATTAAAATCAGGTTGGAGATCTTAGCTACACAAATAAATTACTCTTCTTCTGCCTAGCCTTTTCCCAAGCTATGTTGGGGTCGGCTTCCAATCTTACCGGATTTTGCTGAATACCGTATTTTACATGGAGCGACTGCCTATCTGACCTCCACAACCTATTGCTAGGTAATACAGTATTCCATAGTAAGACTGGTTGCCAGAATTGTAATGACTTAACGACTGTCAAAGATCACTGTATGACAGTCGGGACCAACGGCTTAACGTGCTTTCCGAGGCACGGAGGGGTCTCGGAAATAAATTATTATTAATAATAAATTGTTATTAAAAAGCAACGAAACGATCTTCATTCTTAAATGGTAATTTAAACTAGGCAATCACACAAAACATGACGCATGGGCAGTGTTACGTACGCGACGATGGGCAGATTGCCGACGGTCAACAAAATCATACAACTTTGCACATAATATTTTTTTCGTTAACAATTATTAATTACACATCAAATAACAATTTTAATTGCTGATGATCTCTATAGACAAAAGATAATTTAAAAAAAACGACGCACACCCAAATTAAAACATCGAATGCCAAAACAGACGCGTAAAAGTAAGAACAAATTTTCACAATTTTCAGTTTTTCAGCAAGTTAATGATGAGACAGGAAAACAATTCGGTTCGCCACTGAAAAGGCTGAAAAATGAACGGAATCGTTTGTTGGAAGAAAGCCTTCGGTATAATGCGGAATGGTGAAAAGAATGGGGAAGACAAAAGGGCAATTGAAGTCGAAAATAATGAAGAACAAACAATTAACACACGACGTACCCGTGGCACTGCCCAGGGTGGTAGTCCGGGAGCTGGGAGCGCAATATACGGCTTACATAATCAAATTGTAACGAAATACAAGGTATTTCTAAAACAAAGGCTGCTATTTATATATGTCCATTTTATTTTTTTCATGTAGGTACATGACTTGATGTAGACTGTTCAGTACTATCATGTATGGTAACATTCTTATGTTTAATTTCAAAGGAATTGAAATCTATAAAAATCTGCTAACCCTGTGATTGTACCCATCCTTTTTAAACTGTAGTGCAGTTTAAAAAGGATGGGTAATAAAACTTACAGACCAATTTATACCTAATATTAAACTTCGATTTATTGCTAACTGCCACTAATCTCTTTACACCTACAAGAGTTTCTTCACCTACACATTATTTCTAAACTAATAAGCACGGGAAATTTTATAATTCGCTCAAAACATTTTCCAATCCAGCTCCTGGCCTGAAATATGATTCTTCGAGAAAAAAAACCTCATGTATTGTTTTGGATTTACTTTTCCCTTTAAACAGAAAGGGTTGTGAAATCCACCCTAAGAAAAAATTCAACTCGAATGGAAGAAGAATGCCAACGTTTTTTGTTTCACCCGTTATGTACTCTTTTTTATTTGTTTGTTTTTTAAAATGTTTCATAATTGTTTCTCTTTGATCGAGATGGACGGGCTTGGAAGGTCAGCCATTCTTTCATTGTTTTATTTAATTTTTTTATCAAATATTTTTCCCTTTTTGTACTTATTTTCAATAGAAGCGTTAATTCTTCAGAGGAAAGTTTTGCCGTGTATTTAAAAAAATTGTTTGAAACTCAGTAGCTTATACATTTTTATTTGATATTATTGTTATGTTTAACAGTTAATGGTATACGACAATGGCAATTGGAGTTAAAAAGGAAACCTATGTAACGAAAACAAAGAGTTAAAAACAAACAGAAACATTCGTCTCATTATTTGTTGTTTTTGACTGAACAATTTGTTTCAAGACATAACCTTATAAACTCACCATTCAAACTCAACTCCTGGACAAACTACATTCACCCAAAAAAACATAACCTAAACAGATTAAAAAAAATAGTACAACACGGAAAGAAGTAAAAATGAATGCTGATTGGAAAGCAGCTATTCGCAGCATTACTGTTTGGGGATGGGCACGTTAAGTAGGCCCCCAGAGACCAACGTTTGGCATTTAGAAAAAATGCGAAAAACAAAATGGTAGGGCTAATCTAAATTAGTATGGTTAGCAAAATAATTAGTAGCTATTGTTTTTCTTAAAATTAAATAGGAAGCAATTTAAAATTTTTCAATGAATAAGCAAAGCAATTCAAATATATTCAATGAATAAATATTAATCTTGTAAAACCATAATGCTACAAATAATAAATTGTGTTGAGCCTTAAAAATTTATTAAATTTAATTTCACCATACTAGAAACCTAACGACTTACTGAAATATATCCTAGGTTTTCAGGGCTGTAATGTCCTAGAATATAGACTTTCTTTAAAAAAAAAATTACAAGTAGGTATTAATAATAAATTTGCTATCTGTTATTTTTTTTATTTATTTATTTTGTTTTTATAACGGTACATGGTAATCTTATGAGCTAACGGTGTCCCACAAAACAGTGCAAACTGTTTGACTGTGAGATCAATTTTGTATAAACAAGTTTTTTAAACATACAAAAAGTCATATTGAGTGCTTATATAATGCAAATGATATAATTATTACGTATGTTACGATCATCTGAGAGTAAATATATTATTTTCTATAATATTTTGAAATTTTATGGTACCTACCTACCTAATATTTTTGTTCATCTTAATAAAAATAAAACAATCCACTTTCCATGCTGACGCTACACAAATCGGAGCCAATAGCAATTCGTCGTATTTTTTTATTTTGTAATTAGTATTAACAGAAGTAGTCCATTAAGATTATATTTTTAAATTCAGGGGAGGGCATCGAATTAAGTCAATAGTCTTCGGAAAACGTGGAGTTAACGTTCCGTTTTCCTGTGAATAGGATCTTTAACCTCCTATCATAGTATTTTATAAAATAATAGAACATTATTTATGATAAACGTGCTAAAAAGAAAGAAAGAAGAAAGAAAGAAAGAACATTTAATTTGGACACAGCACAGAGACACAATTACAATAATTAAACAACATAAACACAAAAACAACATACCAAATTAAATTAAAAAACAAAAAAGAAAACTTTAAAAACATACATATAATGTGTCTCGGGACTGACCCAAATGGGTTCCAGATCAGCGTAAAATCAAACACAGTTCAAACACTCATTTCAGTCAGTTAAAACAGTCACATCCCCAATTAAAACTCGTTAAAAATATCAATCAGAAGCAGCCGATATTCAGGACACTGCTTATATGCTCACTAAATACTGAACCGAGTGCCTTGCCACATATAACCTTTTCTGTCTTTAGGTACAACTTTTTTACGTTACAACTAAGACAAAACAATACATCAAAAATGACAGTGCTTCTTAAATCCAACAATAGGATGATAATTAATTAAAAATTGTCAAAGTATGCTATGAAGTCGATAGAACAAGGACCTCTTGACATCAGGACAACGTCTGTAGCCTGTAGGGTCCTTCAGGCCTCCGGAAAGGGTTGTTACAGTCTCCCGACTCGAAAATATCCGAACTGTTGATTTGTAGAATTTTCCGATTGCTGTTAGCGAGGGTTGGACATTTTGTTGATATTGTAGTTATGATAACTGAGTAAATAGGGTTTTTTTTTTGTTGGCAAGGTAAACGAGTAATTTGTTCGAAGTATTTATATAGGGAATTAATTATACCCTGTGGTAGGTACAGACTAGCTAGATCATGTTTTATATACAAAGACGCAAACAGCTTATTTTAAGAATGGTCCAATGATTTTACGTTTGTTTAAAATATTATAACATTATAGGTAGTAAAAACTGCTAACAATCTTTTATCTATTACACACAACATACCAACAATAAATTATAACGAAAATAGTATGAATATGTAGTTTTAAAAACTAAAAAGACTGTTGCCAAGTGTGAGTTACCTTGAAGACAAGTTACTTTTAAAGTGCCAAAGTTTGAAAAAAAGGTTGGATGCTATGTGGTTCGCACATAAAATATCTCGAGCTAAGCTAAATTGCTTGTGTTCCAAGTGATTTCAGGTTGGTAGCTTAATGACTGGGATTCGAACCAGTAACCACATGATCGCAAGTTCGACGCCCTAGTCACTAGGCTATCGCTGCTTGAAGAATTAAATATTACTGACATCTAAATGTCGCAATATGATAAGATAGCTGAAAATAACCCTTTGTGTAATTTAAATTCAATATTTGTTTATCCAACCAATACTAATAAGCAATAGCAAGTAGTCAAAATATTTTCAATAGCAATAACCAACACGTAATAGGGACTTCGATGGCATTCCAACAAAGGTTTGTTTTTCTCGTGATTTTCCGACAGATTGTCCCTAGAGCACTACACTCGATGGTGCTCTAAAGCACTCGAAGTGCTTTAAGCTTCGGGAAACACTTGATCACTCTTAAGCCCCGTCTGTATCCCAAGATGTTTTCATAACACATTGATTGTGGAGCAATATCTTTGTATTGTTTATTTGTTTTTTTGTGTGACGTCATTTTTAAGTGTGTTTTCTTTTGTTTTGTTTCTTTGTTTTATTTCACAAAGATTTGAATAGTGGTTTTGAATACCTATGGTTATGTAAAGTCAACAGCAAAAGTAGATGATGAATTTATTGAGTTATATCTTTTGGAGTCAAAACTGATCACGAATATACGGAAACTGTACTAGTAGTAAATGTTTGGTATAACTTATAATCACATACTTCTGAATAACTTCGATGCCATACAGTTCTGACACGTTCATTAGTAATGAATTTCTGATTTTGATCATCTACTTTTGCTGTTGATTGTACTAATGGTTAAGTACTGAAATTTTAAACTGTAAAATTATTTACCAATGCATAATCATGAGCTACATTATTAGTTAAATAATCTTTATTTATAATTAAATGGGATCTAGCAAAATTATTCTCCTAGAGATTAAGGTTATTATAATTTAAATTTATTTAGCTATTTACGTCGTTTAGAAGTACCGAAACGCTTATTAATATAAACACGTTCTTAGATGTTTAATTGTCGCTACATTTCACCTTAAAGTGACAGTGACAGTATGAGACTTGAGGTGGACTCAAACTGATTCACGTTTCAGTAGGCGGTCAAGGTACAAATAATAAAAATTATTCATTGATCTTTTATTTCAATAAATATAGACACAAATACTACGAATAAACGGTTTTTTAATTTTAATGAAAATTTGCTGTTCAACGCGGCCTTGTGAATTTATTTATTTACATACATAAATAAATCCATCAAATCCTTCATTACCTCACATAAAAAGAAAAGAGAAAACAACTAAACTCATAAAACAAAACATTATTTCTAATCAATAAAGCATCACAACTCAATCACAACGCAAAATTTAACATCTCGTATCCAGAAGCCAATAATTGGAAAACAGCATTCGTAATTTCTATCATTTGTATCCATTAAACAAGGAAACAAACAAACAAACAAATCCAATCGGGCAATTTCGGGCTCTGCCGATCGCTCCTGTCGAAATCAATTAGCTCCTTGTAATCTGCAAAACAATATTATACAAACACTTCTTAAATAGAAAATCAAACTCTATTTCACTTAGAATAAGTTCTAAATTTTATTACTCGTCTCCAAACCCAGGCTTGCCAACATAATCGTAGGATGTACAACCCAGACGTCTTGGATTACCGAAAATTGCTACCAAACGAAAATACCAACATACGATCATTATAATTTTTTTTCTTAGTTTTCGATATGAAAAAAAAAGTCAGCGAATAACTTATGCGATGCAATGACCGCGGGCGGCGACATCAAAAGGGTTAGTGGCGAGATGTTTCGTCTCGTTCCTTCTTATAGATTTATTGGTGTTTGAGTGAGATGGGTGTATGATGTTGAAGATAAAAAATGCCCTTTAAGTCTGTATGAAGCGATGCCGACGCATTTATAAATACGTTCTGTAGTGTCAAATGAACAAAGTATTATGGTTACCGGGGTACGAAATCGCGAATACTTATTTGTTTTAAATAAAATAATTATTATTTACATGTTAAGTGTCAAAGTTAGATCGTTACAATTTGTTGTTAACTGTCGGAACTAAAGTGTTGCCTTCTCTTTTATTTCATAAGTATAGGATAGCGATAAAATGTTAAATTCTTGTGTTAGGTCTCTTACTTTTGAAAACTATTAACCGCGGTTAAAAGTTAATTACTTTATCACACAACTTAAAAACAATATGCTAAATCAATAGAATAATATCTTGGGACAGCTCACACACGGCCATCCGACCCCGAACTAGGCAGAGCCTCTACTATGGCATACTTATATGTTTCTAAATACATAGGACATATTATAGATAAAAGACACCCAGACACAGAACAAATGATCGTGCTCATCACACAAAGATTTGTCCTGGGTGGGAATTGAAACAACCTCCAGCTTAGCAGTCAGGATCACTAACCACTAGACCAACAGACTAAAAATATATGTGCTACAATAGATGTCCTATTAAATCTCTCTAGGTCAATGCCTATAGATTCCATAGAATATTATGTGACTTATAAGTATTGGAGTGTTACTGGTGTCGGTTTTTTTGACACTGTGTTTTGTACGCCACCTTGACACAGTGCACACTTGTCATGTACAATTGAAGTTTGATCCATTTGAATCGAGCTTTAAAAATGTAAAAACAATCTATATATATAAAAATCAATTGCTGTTCGTGAGTCTCACTAAAACTCGAGAACGGCTGAACCGATTTAGCTGATTTTGATCTTGAAATGTTCGTGGAGGTCCAGGGAAGGTTTAAAAGGTGAAAAACATAAAAAATATGTAAAAAAAAAAAAAGAAAAGTGTTCACCATAATTAATTTACTTTTGACAGAACGAAGTCTGTCCGGGCAACTAGTAACTAATATTTATATTACACGTTAACATGGTTGAATACTTAGCAGTAGGGTTTAAAAAAAAACAATTAATGTGTACATAATTATTTTGTATAATACATCATAGTAGCACAGAAGGTGATAGCTTCAGCTAGACTTTATTTAGAAACAAATTGGTATTGTATTAGTTATAAAGCGGTGCATAATTATGACGTTGATAGATAATCAAATAAATAAATAAATAAAAATATATCTGGTCTATAAAATTTAAAGAATTAAACATGAAAGCTCAGTCGTTTAAATAAAAGTGTACTAACTTTGTCAGTCGTCGCTAATACGAAAATAAAAACTAAATTGTTTGTAAAATATTTAACCTAACCAAAGCATTTGACCTAGAATGTACAATCCCCAAAGACTTGCACCCAATGGATCCGTTCAGTTTAATAAGTACGTTCAAAAGAAAACAAATTAAACTATTGTAAAAAGTGTTGTAAATCTGGCTGCGAAAAGGCAGAACATCAATGATAAAGTATAACGAATTCCTTCACGACTTATCCCTTTGAATATAAAAAGGTTTAACAGGAAAACTTTTAATCAGTATCCATCGCTGGTACTATTTGTCTACGAATTTATTATTCGCTTCATCAAGCAGCAAGGTATATAGAATATTATGTCATAGCTTTGACGGGCCTGGTCGTCTAATGGTTTTAGTGACCCTAGCTGCTAAGCCGGAGGTCGTGGGTTCAATTCCCGCCCAGGACAAATCTTTATGTGGTGAGCCACGATCATTTTTTTCTGTATTTGGGTGTTATAATATGTATGTGTTTAAAAATATATAAGTATGTTTACAAGTTGTCTGATTGCCATAGTATAGGCTCTGCCTAGTTTGGGATCGGATAGCCGTGTGTGGGATGTCCCAAGATATTATTATTATATAGAGAAAAGGCAGATTACATACAAAATTACCTTAAACATACTAATATCATAAAGAGGAAAGATTTGAGTGTTTGTTTGCATTGACTTGGTTCCGAAATTACATTACCGATTTGAAAAAAAAATTCTCCGTTGGCAAGCTACACTATTCCCAGTAACATACGCAACGTTATATTAAAAAAAATAGAGACCGCGGGTGGAGCTGCAGGAAACAGCTAGTAAGGAATGATTGCATTTTCTTTCTTTCCTTCATATCTGTAACCAGACATGAATAAAGACCTAAACATTTTTAAGCAGGAGTTTAACTCGATCATATGTGTTTGTTTGGCAGCGGTCATCATGAAGAAATGTTCGAGTATGGTTCAATATAGTTTTTTTTCTGACTAGCCTTTTTCCAAGCTATGTTGGTTTTCACTCTCAACGAATTTCGCTGTTTCTGGTACAATATTTCTTTGGTCAAAATAAATGTCTACATAATTATATAGTTTAAATGTCTACATAATTGTAACTGTTGAAAGTGAAATAATATCTCATTTTTCACCATTTAAGGTCAAATATGAGTATCTTCCGAAGAGTTGGATGCCGTTTCTTTTTCTGGTGATTTCCTAGTGATAACCCTTCGAGATTTTTCCATAGTAGATGCACCGGGGACATCGGGCTTAAAAATGAAAGCATAAATCACGATCTTTGGCCCTAATTAATTCCTCGAGGCTTTTCCGAGGGAGTGTGCTATGGGGACGAATTATTTGAAAAACTTTCACCTCTTTGTACTCTTTAATTATCTTTTGCGAATCACCTGCGTTCAGGTTTATGGTCCCTTCGAGTTATGGTGTTATGTTTTGATAAGATTCTGGAGTTGCTGGTCGAAAATATCTAGGAGAAAAATTTATTCCCATCTCTGGGCTAGATTTCAGGCAATCTTAATTTAAGGTATACAATTGCCTGAAATATTGACACGTATAAAAACCGTAATCCTTTTAAAGTTGGTTAAGAATCGGGCAACTTTATAACCTGTTCTACACTATTAAAAATATAATTATTATCAGCTGTGAAGTTACCTTTTAATGAATAAAATACATATAATAAATAAAATAATTATCTTTCCATTTATCCATCAATCATACTCTCTAAGAAATCTCTAAAGCCTTATTTTCCTTTTCACTACTAATAGTAGGTACTTAGGTACTATGCACTAGTACATAGGTACTAGTATCATGATTGCAGGTGACAAACAGACAGAAAAATAATGTTATCTTCCTTTATTTTTAATATAATATAGGACATTCCTTCACTGTAATTACGTGATTAAGATAATATCCAAGAAGTATTTTTTAATTACTTATGACATTATTGGACTCATGGTTAAGTCAAGCTGTAGATCTTGGGTTCGATACAAAGGTCGTGCAAAATGTAGAGCTTTTTAATCAAGAGATATTTAGAATGGATTATGTTTTATTGTACACTTTGAGAATTACCAGAGTTAAGGTTACAATGGCGGCCTTATCGCTATTATCGATAATCTTTAGATAATAATAATTAGATAAATAGATAATATAAAAACAGATTTAAATAGGATAACCGATATACGATTAAAAATTTCACACATTGTATTCCTTAAGGTCATCTGGTAGAGAATGCCTTCTGGCATTACGTCCGCCCAGTGAATCAAGTATTTAAATAAATATACTAATAAATAAATATCTTACAAAATATACTCATAATTAAGTTACACATTAATAAAGTTTTCCTATTTTCAAATAAATCATTACTAACTTATAGCGTCAAAAGCTAGAAAGATATTCAGGTTTCCTTTTAAATGATTCAGTATTTAGTTTTTACTTTACCCCGAATATAAGAAGATAAAATATAATACTATTCATTTACTCCACTTCTAAAGAAAACTATAAGAACTGGATAAAGTAAGCAAAGTCTTCTTTTATTTCTACGAATCACTTTGAAGTTAGGCGCCAAGCTTTTTTACATGTCGTTTTTCGTCCAATAGCAATGCCACGGTTATTTAATTTCTATAAATCGAATACGGATCATCGCACTCCACAAAAACCTAATCCAAATCTCACAATTCGTCGAACTGTTTCATTTGAAGATACCTATGGGAACCACATTGAGAAACTACGAATCATCGAGCTTTTTGTGGTCAAACTTTTAATAGAAAACCATCTGAACATTGACAAAGTTAAATTTGCAGTTTACAAACTCCTCAAAATCCAAAATCCAACCTTAAACATATGAGCACAAGAATTCTTATACCAAAATTTCGAATTTATCGACGGCAAATTTAACCTTGAAGCTCAATGCATCTATCCACCCCTGTCGAATAAATTTCAACTCTATTGCCTAATTTTAAAGTTCTATGTTGATTGAATAATGATGAACAATCAGAAGTGATATTTTGGACAATTGTTAAAGAATCGATGAGCACGGCTTTGGAATTGATTTCAATCAGTCAGACGGTAGGTGGCAACTGTATTACGATGACCATTTGTGTAGTGATCGGATGTAGTGGCAAGTGACTCTACTTAACAAATAAAATTAATATGTAGACACATACGACTACCGGATACAGTTAATACAGTGCTGCATAATGCTACTGTATATTTTTTTCTTAATCAATGTTGAGGTCGATTTCTATAGTGCGATTTCTATGAACCATATTATCCAAATGAATTCAGAAAAAGACTTACTACTGTAATGGCCTTATAATAATAATTTTCCTTAATTCATAATTTTTACTAATTCATACTAAAGTCAAGTGACTTCAATATGAATTTGGTGTGGTTTTTAACACCAATTAAAAAAAAAATGTAGAGCCACTTACCCACCATCTCTCTTCACAGACTGTCAATCAATACACCAATTTAATTAAGAATGAATTTATTTTTTACAGTAATAATATAATAGCATTATAGACAGCGTCCAAGTTCATTCGCCGCGACGTTCAACGTTCATTTGTGTTCATTCACTCACTCTCGATCACACGTACAATTTCTATCGATAAATTATAGTCTTTTGATAGTGATTGAAAAACGGAATTGAAATGTATTGACATTGTTGCATTACCGTTGTGCTTGCTATGTAGTAGTAATAGGTACTTAAAAATGTTATGGTTCATATAAGACCAATTTTAATTTAATAGATATGCCTTCGAAGCCAAATAACACGTTTCAAACTTTAAATAAGTAGGTGAATAAAACTATATTGATACTCTAATGATTCTTAGGCAAAAAAATTGAACTAACGCTAAATAAAATCTTCTTCTGCGAAACATTTCCCCTGCTAAATTTGGTCGACTTCCAGTCGATTTAGCTATAATCGTATTTTAAATGCAGCGACTACCTATACATATAACCTTCGCATCCCATTTGACTGAGAAACACAATAACACAGATTCTAGCAGCTGGTAGCCAACCTTCATTAATTGGAGGAGAAAAACAATTCCAAATATCACCGTATGACAATTATTCGGAACCAACGGCTTTGTTCTTTCGGAGTCACGGAGGGTCCAAGTATCTTTACCATGGACACCCATTCATAGACTAATTGCGGCAAGCGTTATTTGAGCAATACTATTGGTCATCGGCCAATCATCAGCTGGCAAATAGGTAGGTTAATGTAATCATAGAAACGAAACCTTGATAAAATTGGAAACTAAAATCGCAAACCTCCAAGTGAGCTGACTTGGTGATCTATGCTTGTTCCTTCTCTATCCAGAAGTTACCTCCGGAATTACAATTTTTCTTAATTTCAACGGTATAAAAATGTATGTATGTATAAATATATAATATAATATCTTGGGACAAGCTCACCCACGGCCATCTTATCCCAAATTACGCAGAGCCAGTACTATGGCAACCAGACAACTGATAAACATACTTAAATATTTCTAAATAAATACATATTATAGGTACATAACACCCAGACACAGAAAAAAATATTGTGCTCATCACACGAACCATTGTCCTGGGTGGGAATCGAACCTACGACCTCCGGCTTGGGAGTCAGGGTCACTAACCACTAGACCAAAAGGCCAGTCAAATGAATGTGATGAAGAAACCTTAAAGGTGAGGATACAACTGCGTCTGCCGTCCAGGAAGTAATTGCGGAGGTATGGAGCGCCGATGGCAGATTTCGATCCCATTTGACTTAAAACCGTATCCTATCGGGCTCATTTACTTACGATGGCTTATTGTGGATACGTTTTCATTTATTGTTCCATATAAAGGTCAAATGACGTAGGTGCAGTCTTTGGTTTTGCATAGTTCGAAAGCTATAGAAAGCTTTTTTTTGTAAGGTTATGGCCACGTATTTTCAAAAAGTTTTGTATCCTGAAAGGAAAATCTAAAAGATTTTCAATACTAAAGAGTTCATACTTCAGGGATCGACTGGAAAAGAGGCCTACATGCCCAGTGTACTACGTGCAACGGGTTGATCCCTTTATAGAACTTATATCGGAGTGTTTAATAAATGCCTGTACTGCATTCGTGTATTCTTTGTCTTCTTCTTCTTCTTCCTGCCCTGTGGGGTCGGCGCAATGCGTATTTTCCTTCCATTCCTCTTTATTACTCGTCATCGCGGCATCCACTCCTTTCTTTCTCATATCATCTTACACACAATTCGTATATTCTTTGTATTAATCAGAATATCCACGAACCTCCGAAATTCATTTGTTTCAATGACAACGAAGGTACGGATTCTAAAGATAGTTGATTGGTCTCTTTTAAACAGTCATAATATAGTTTTAAGCTCCGTAAAACCAATGGAGCGTAACCGCATCCACACAAACCCATCGCGTACTCAAGCAAGGCAGGTGACCGTCCTCCGCATGCCCGACATTACCCGCCGGTTAACCGGCCAACAGGCACGCGACTCCGTAATATAATTCAATCGCTAATTGACGATGTGATAACGCCCTTATAAGGTATAGACGGGACATTATAGAATTGGAGTAAGACTTGGAGTATTTCGATGAGGGATATTAAGGTCTGATAGAGATCGATTCAAGTGAAGGAACAGTAAATATGTAGTTGTTATTTCGTGGAACAGACTTAACCACAAAATCACATAGGACCAAAATAATACAGAAACACCATATAGATTGAGCACAAAATGAATATTGATATGGTCTAACTTTCACGAGTTGTGACACCTTCAAAATGACTACAGACAAAAAAATTGGCGAGTTTATACCTACCTACCCATGCAAAGCCGGGGTCGCTTTTAAGAGAAAAGTCGTAAACAATAAAAGAAAGGTGAAAGTTGAAAGATCTAGCTACGATATTGGCGATCATATGTTTTTTTTTTTCAATGGTAAATAATAAATGGGTCAAAAGAAATCAATTGCAAAAGTCTATAGGATGAAAGTACCATGCGATACGCTCCCAAAAATTATAATTGATAAAATAAAATTCAGTTGACAATTCTATTCGGTCATAAGCTATAATTATTCAGTGATATGTCGTCCGAAACTCACTCGCGGCCTAATTGAAGTCGTAATTAGTCAAAAAAACGTATCGCCAATGCTTCATTTCCCGGATACGCTTGCTATAATACCGCAATGACACACTACCATAAATATAAACCAAACATACCTAAATGAAACATGACTATATAAATTACTACAGCTATAATTTTCTTTGTTCATTTAATTTCTGGCAGATGGTTTATTTGAATCAGTCTGATTGATAAATAAATATCTTGGGACACAGCTCACACACGGTCATCTGATCCCAAACTAGGCAGAGCCTGTACTATGGTAACCATACAACTGATATACATACTTATATATTTCTAAATACATACATACATATTATAGATTAATAACACCCAGACAGAACAAATGATCGTGCTCATCACACAAAGATTTGCCCTGGGTGGGAATCGAACCCACGACCTCCGGCTTAGCAGTCAGGGTCACTAACCACTAGACCAACAGGCCCGTCAATGATATACGAGTAAGTTAGTTCTCTCTCTACTACAGGTCATTTGAATACCGCTACTGTCTTTCTCATATCGTCTTTGACACAATCCATCCATCTCTTGACGACCTCCGTGGACGAGTGGCGTACACACCGGTTTTCAAGGTGTCGCCAGCTCTGAGGTCCGGGTTCGATCCCCGGACGGGTCAATGTAGAAAAACACTTTTCTACATTTTCTCGGGTCTGGGTTTTGTGGTACCTTCGTCCTGTCTCTGATTCCATAACACAAGTGCTTTAGATACTTACTTTGGATTCGGAGCAATGTATGTGATGTTGTCCACATTTATTATTATTGCTTATTATTATTATCTTATTATTATTATCTCTTTTTCGGTCGTTCCTTGCCTGTTTATCCTTTCGCTTTTATTTCCGTAATGCTTTTGTCATTTTTTTATCAATGCTTTTTACAGAAAAGATGCCATTTATTGTCTACCAATCGATGATGTGACTAAAAAGTCACATACATTAAAATATGGGTACATTGGGTACTCGTGAATTTATTTCCGACCGATTGACATTGCAATTGTGACGCTTCGTTCTCTTGAAAATAACTTAAGCACCAAATCGTTTCAATATTTATTTAGTTAAGATTTACCAACAGCTTCTATGCACAGTAGATCTTAAGTTTAGGATTTATGTCATGGACTTACAAAGAATAGTGATAACACATTATGTGGCATTGGTTCCTACCAATGCCACAAAAGCAGCAAAAGGATGTTCGTAAAGTTCCTACTTTACGAACATCCTTTTGCTGCTTTTGCCCTGAAGAAAGCGTAAGGTATACCCGTCTCATACCAGCTAAAACCATCAGGTTTAGGGCCCGGAACTAATTAACATTTGATAGTGATAAGACCGCCCTTTGTAGCAACTGTTCACATTGTTCACATTTTACATATCCTTTGTTGGTAAATGTCAATGTACAATAAAGAGAAAATAAATAAATATGTAATATTTTGTATATTTTTTTCAAGAATAGATACTGAATGACGTGTCTTCTTAATTAGTATAAAATTTGTGTTAGACTTGTATTATAATCAAAATTAAATCAAGAGTAAGCTAACTGTTCTACACTCATATTTCGGTAACGCAAGGAAAAGGGGTATTCTGATTTTTTTTAATCAAATCAAATAAAATCAAAATAATTTATTTGTATTTAACATGCGTGTTATAGATGTAAAAAAATATTAGTTCTACATGTTGTACCTTATTAGGTGTTCAAATTTTAAGAGTTAGGTAAAACAAGATATGTATTTGTTAAATATTAAATGTGAACTACATCAAATACATTTCATTGGCAAAATATATCTTCATACTAAAACAATATTGAAACTACAAACATAATCTTGTAACAACAGCATCTAAGTCAAATAACAACATAAACATTTTTAATCACCATTGTTAATTATAAGTGACGTGATTATTAGTCACTACACGCGCTCACATTAATATCGAGAACTTGTACATGGACCCGTTTAAACATGTTCGATGTTTAACATAAACTATCGATATGATTTATTATAATTTTTTATCGACAATCGAGATATTTTTATAATTAATTGTGCGAGTTTAATGTTGTTCGTAATCTGTGAGACACATTGGTTAAATTTATTTAACAAAATGCTGTCTCTAAAAATGTTTGTTGTTCAGGTAATGTTTTACGTGTGATTTCGATAATAATTTTGTAGCAATAAAAATCGAGATCAGTAACATGCCAAGGGACAGGGATGTCGAGCAGTGGACATGTGAGAGAGTGATAATAATGATGATGATGAACCTAGAAATATACCTTGACTCTCTATTATAGACGAAACAAAACGTTTAACATTTTATACTTTACTAGCTGACCCAGCAAGCATGGTTCTGCCATATTAAAAAAAATTCGGAGAGGGCCACCACTATCACTTAGGGGTGTGAAAAATAGATGTCGGCCGATTATCAGACCTACCCGATATTGATACTAACATATTTCTAAATACATACAAAATATTTGAACAAAGTTTAATGATCATGCTCATCACACAATTATTTGTCCTGGGTGGGAAACGAAACCACCTATGGTTTTGGCCTCAGGGTCACTAACCACTAAACCAACAGGCCAGTCAAAAAATTTAAAATATTAAGTACTACAAGTCCCTACATATTGCACCTTTTACTTGCTCCTTGCTCAAAATCTGATCTAATCAATCCCCATCATTGACAAAACACAAATAGAAAATATAAAGACACAGTCATAAGACAAGTAGTGTCGGATGATAAAGGTGCTTGCACACGAAGCATTGTAAGGGCGAGCGTACACCGCCCACAGTAGCGGCCCACGAGCGATCGGACGCTAGATCGGCCCGCCCGCCAAGACCCGCTGGCAAGGAGAGTGGAATAGGCTTTGTTGAAGAAATTACGGAATTAATTAACGAGATTATGTTTTTCGTTTAAAAATATTGTTTTCTCTTTGTATTAATAAGTTATAAAGTGTTAAGTGTCTACTATGAGCCAATTATGCCAATTTGAAATTTTAATTATTTTACTTGCAATGATATTATTGTTTCTATTAAAATCTTAAGATGAAAGTAGCACTGCCTTAAAAAGTAAATTGGTAAAGTTTAATTAATAAATTCTCTTGTTACTACTTACCTTGAAACTATTTTAACCAAAATCTAAATTGCCTATTCCTGGCTATTAATATTCTGCATTTTTTTTTAGTTTATAAATTTTGCCCACAATTTAATTTGCCATTTCACTCATAACTAACATTCAAATAAATTTTATGAAACAACAAACAGCTCTATAGAACTCTCAAGTCAGATACAATGCCTAAAAGATTTTACAAAAAAAAAAAATCATGAAACGAAAAAACCTCTACAAAAATTAAACGAAAACCTACTCCTCACAATCAAACCACAACATTAACATAGAATACCAGAAAGCGAAGTAACAAATAAGGCTTCATTCATTCACTCATTGTGCACAACGGTTTAAATAATAATTGAATCAATTCCCGGCTATCGGTCACTGATTAATGTGCGGCTAAAAAATAATGCATTATTGAACGGATCCTTTGTATTCGATTATTTATAGCCGTGTAAGTGGGTGTGCACCTTTATTTAAAAATGAGTGTACTTAGTAACAAGAAAAGTATAGTTAGAATATTGTGATTATTATAGGATATTAATCTCTTTATAAAAAACTAAATGTGGACAACATCACATACATTGCTCCGAACCCAAAGTAAGTAGCTTAAGCACTTGTGTTATGGAATCAGAGACAACGACGGACGGTACTACAAACAACCAGACCCGAGACAATGTACAAAAGTTATTTTTTTCTACATTGTTCCGTCCGGGGATCGAACCCGGGACCTCTAAACTGGCAGCACCATAAAAACCGGTGTGTACGAAACTCGACCACGGAGATCGTCAAATCTCATTTGTTATTAATTTTTGTTCTAATCTATAGCGGGCTAATAAATATAAAATTACTGGCTGTAGCCCGCGACTCCACCCCACAATTTTTTCTCATGCTTTAGACTACCTCTATACCAAATTTCATTTAAATCGGTTCAGTAGTTTAGGCGTGATTGCGTAGCATACATACAATAGTTACCGTACTTTCGCATTTATAATTATAAGGAGGTTAGGATTTCTCATTTTGTAACATATTTTTTATGTATCTAGGGTGACGTCATACACCATGTCTGATAAAATTCCGTAGTCCTGATCAGTCTAAGAATATCTGAAGAAGTCTTAGCAAATACCTTGATATTTAATCAAATTACTACACGGGAGTAAACGCGAACTCATGCATTTACCTTTTAAGGCTTGACGTTTCGGCCGGGTTACTTTTATTAAAATCATGCAACGCGATAGTTTTAAAGTTTATATTGCAAACCGCTACGGGTCGGAAAGTGCAAAACAAGTGCGTGAGTCTGCTTGCGACCACGGCCAGTGTACCCCGGCCGAAACGTCAAGCCATAAAAGGTAAATGCATGAGTTCGCGTTAATTCCCGTGACATAATTTTTAAAGTTAATAAATACCTTGATAGATGAATGAGACCTAGTTATAAAGGGCTATAACATTACACCACTGATTACGTTCACAAGAAATCCATCAGAAATTTGATAACCCTACGGCAATCACCTTTGAATTTTAATTAGGGGCCTATAATAAATTGATATTGCTGTTTTTCTGTCAATGTGACTGATTGGGGATCCATTACAATTTATTAGTCGCTGTGGTTAAATGGCCGATCGCTGATAAGCATTAGATGTGGATAGAGTAGGTAAGGACAGAGGAGACATTACTTTGTTTTCATTCGTTTTATACCTACCTACAATACCTACCTACCTAGTTTAAATTTTTAATTTAAACATGTGGTATTTGAATCGAAACCACGACCTCCGGCTTAGCAGTCAGGGTCACTAACCACTAGACCAACAGGCCCGTCAATAGTAACTTATTTAGTAATTTCAAACAGTTTGTTATTTCACCATTGTTCTTTTAATGTTTTATCTGCTGATCACGTGGACAGTGACATTGCTACTGTAAGTTTTTTTTTGCCTTTTGTATTATATATTGGTGAAGTTGTTTATTATTCTTTAATAAATAAAATATCAAATTCATCGCAGTAGCCCAATTTTATAGGCATAGGTAGAAAACTTGGCCGTAAACGTTTCTGTAAATACTTAATCTATATTTTTATCGTATTAACAGCAGGTGTATGCGATTATGTTAATATCTGAACTATTAATTACGCAGAGTCGATACACGTTTGTAAATGACACCGCGTTGTTTGTGTATCGATTAAAGTATCGAGTTATATGTAGATTTGAATCGATTTCATTTTGTATTCGAGTTGATCCGGTTAAGAAATTTACAGTTAGTATGCGTTTATTATATTTAGAGGTTATAATCTGTTTTTTAATCCTGGAGAATAAATTGACAAGTGCAAATGCCAAAATGACATATATTACAATAGCGTTATGTCAGATTTGACATTCGTACTTGTCAATTTAGCATCCAGGATTAAAAAACAGACTATAGCACCGTTGGATATTTATAATCTGTATCGATTTGCTTCATATTTTTACAAGAGTTGGTAATTTCTGTAGTTACGTGAATGGGATACATAATAAAAAAAAATGTTTATCTTGCTAAAGAGCAATATCTACTTATCTATAGAAAAAAAATACTTTTAGTTAACATTTTTTTTTATGAAAATATTATACTCTTTTTTTTCTTTTTAAAACGTTACTAGCAATGTGTGTCTTGTTAATCCCTTGTAATAACCTAAAATACTTGTGTTATGAGTGGATTCACGTCGGTAGAGCAATGGACAGGTTTCGAACCGGCGACCACATGATTGCAAGTCCGACGCCCTAGCCATTACGCTACCGCCGCTTCAAAATATATATCTACTAAGTAATTACTGAATAAATAAATAACTATAAGTTATATACTTAAGTAAATATATACCAGTCAAATTCTGTATTTGTATAACAAACGCAATGTAAGCGATTTTATATCGGTACTTTAAAAACGAAACGAGCATAAAATGTCACACTCGTGCACTTACAATTGTGACACGTATCGGCGCACGCGCATTAATTTGCGCCCAAAATGGAGTAGCGAGCATTACTTGTAGGGTGACTAATATGCTACGTTATTTGTGGATTTTTTATTAATTAGTTTTGTGTTAAAACTGGCTGACTCCAACTTTTTTGTTCCAAACTTGCAGTTAATTTTTTATGTAAGTATTTTAGTATAGTAATTATTATGATACCAATTTAAGGAACTATATCTACAGAGAGGTTTTGAAAAAGCTATTTTCGAGAAAATCCATAAAATAAGATCACATTACACACTATTTACTGCAACCAGAAAATACTGATAACAACTTTCGAATCGCGTTAGCTACAAATTATTGTAAAAATTTAATAAAACTAATTTTGGTTGATAATAGTTAATAAGTTTTCTATTTTTTATTTAGCTTTATTCTTTAGTAGGTAGGTAGTTTAGTATAGTTTTATTTTTAGTTAAAATTAATTAAATAAAATGAACAAATTAAAAAAATATGTCTTGAATAATGGAAGGGAAATGTTTGGGATAAATCATGTCTTACAAAATGGAGCAACATGGTGTTCCTACAATGAACATATCGCTCAAATCTTGGGTCCCATACTGCAGTATACCGCTACCGTTCTGTAGCTTTATATTAAAACAGTTTAAACACTTGAAATTCAAGCGGATCGGTATTTTGCGCCTGATTCGATCTGTAAAGGTGTGTCTATATTGGGCAGCTATATTAGTCGCATTCACCAAATAAAACATTTTTTTGCAGGAGACTATTTGATACAAATCATGCAGGTATATAGCGTGGAAAAACTGATTATTAGAATAAGATGTGTAAACAAACTTTTCACCCAAAGATCTAGAGTTGACGATGTATCCTAAATGAAATTAATCAATCATAATATTGACATGAGGAAAATTAAATCATAACATTAACAAAAGGTTGTATTATATACGCATATGTATAAAAAAAACATCTTCATGTGTAGGCAGACATAGTATTCCGTACCTAGTAACTAATCCATGTAACACATACCTACATCCCAAATTAGTTTTAACACTATAATTCATAATAGTTTTGTAGCTACCTTCGGCCGTTCATGTTTGTTTATCCATAGAGCAGGAGTAGATGGCCCCTGGTAAGACCACATCCCATATTAGAGGAAAGTGTCCTCACGTAAGCCTTTCAAAGGGCCGGGCCTCTTCTCTTGAAGTTATTTCGTGATTTAAATAGAGATAATAATTAAGAAATAATGGAAATAGGATTTTATTTATTACTCAAAAGTGTTAATGTGTACGCGCCTTAACGAACACTGTCATTAGAGTCAATCTGTATCTTTCGCACTAACATCCAGATCATTCGAAATCTGTCTAATTTTTAGAATTTCGATTGGAGTAACAATAAATTTTGTTAAACAGTTCAATATTTTATCTCTTGCAGTAATTAGTTTTAAAAAATACTGTTTGATTGGTGCATACGAATTGGGATACATTTTAACTCTCAAATGAGTTGAACTTTTACGTTTTACAGTAAGGAAATTTCAACTAAATACCTAATTTAGATTTAGGGGTCAATAAAAAAAACACATCGAAAATTAAATTGGTTAATTTTATAGACAGGATAGACTAAATGCAGTATTTCGCTCAGTGCACAATACGTGCCGAAGATATTAACATTTTCACGCTCCATCTTGTAGCTAAGCACAACATTACAGTCCACGAAGCTTATACTCCAACGAAAGCATCATTCTGAATAAACCCATTTGTCACGTCCACGAACAATATTTCGAATTCACAACCAATAGATTACTCGAACAATACAATATTGTCAACTATCTTGGATTCTGGATATTCCTTGCAAAACATCAAAAACCGCTTACATACGAAGACATAACTCACAGGGTACATCTCCTAATTTATCAGTACCGCATAAATTTATGCGCAAGAGTTCTCGCCTTGAAATCGAGCAACATTTAGCTTTTTATCGACTATTTGATTTAAGGTCTTAAGGCAAGCCAATCCCTCAAGTCGATATGTGCAGGGACGTGATCGGGGCCCTATTCTGGAGACTTCAATATTTAATTCAATTTATAAGACGAATTTAGAAGATATCACGAAGTATTAATCAGATAGATTGATAGATAACAGGAATAATTTAAAAGGAGTGCGGATATTCAACGAGGTAATCAGGTGCATAAAACTGAACAACTTTCCCCAGGGAACATAGGACGAAATCTTAAAATGGAAAATGGACTTTTCATACAAAGTGACAGTGACAATTTTCAATTTTAAGATCTCGGGTAAAATTGTTCAGTTTTATGCTTTCTAGCTTCTAGCTCAATTACAATATTTACATTTAAATATCGACTATATGGATCTGCACCCACAGAAGTGAAAAAAATTTAGCTTCATTAATTTTTGAGGTTGTAGCCGTTCAAAAGGGTTGATGAAAGTTAAATTGGTGGTAAAGGATGCTAATGGACGATGGGCTTTACTCACATACAATCAGAAGATTACCCCTGTACAACCCCTGATCAAGTTGTTCCTTATTTTTCGTGAAAAAAAAGTATTTATAAGAAGTGAAGAAATAATTATTAACGGAAGAAATGAGTTTCGGAAAAGAAATAGTAAGTACAAACTTTTTAACAAAAAGCTCACCGACTTCAAAAACCCTGCTTATAGCCACTCGCGATATCCATTATTATTATTAAATCTTTTTCCGAATTGTAATGAACATTTTTCTGAAAAATGCTTCAAAATCGGTTCTAGATAATCCCGAACAAACATACAATCGAGTTTGTAAATCTACAATCCAAGTTACGCAAAAACAGATCCATGCGGGCAAGTCACGGGATATCCATTAGTGTAATACACTTAAACCTTCTCCAGAATGTAACGAACACTTTTCTGAAAACCGCATCAAAATCAGTTCAGCCTAACGCAAGAAACATACATACAAACGTACAGGTCAAACTGAGAACCTACTTTTTTCTTTGAAGTCGGTTAAATATCATAAAACTCAACTCATAGTATCTAGCAAGACTTTGAGCACATTTGGCTTGATCGTGGTGCAACATAATAACCAAATACTTTTTGGAGATTATAGATTCAAATCTGTCACTTCAAAACTATTAAACCAGTTGGTTAAATATGTCAAATATTTTATCATTTATATCGCATAATTAAACGGTTAATAACTTTCAAAATAACATTTAAGTTTTAATTTTCGATAACATTAAAATTAATGAGCTCGTATATTATGAATAATTAGTTACATTATTAGAATTTGAACAATATTGAACTGAATCTAAATTTAGAAAATACTAGATGAAAACCCGGCTCCGCTCGGTTTAAATGTGACTCATGATACACAATGTAGGTAAATATTCTGTAGTCATCGGTTCTATAATATCGGTTCAATTGGCCAATCTCAGGTTTAAAGAAAGAACACATAACAAAGAGTTTATAATAAAAAAGTTTCAAAAACAATATTTTCGCGAAACGTCAATGACTGAAGAAAAGTATTAAGTTTTGTTAAGATTCAATCAATGTTTCCGGCAAGACGTTTCTATAATAATAATAATAATGTAATTAAGAAATAAAATTACCGCTGACTGACAGCATTGATTTTTGTTATGGTTAGTATTCTTTTTTCTATGGTTGTTTCGCAATTGGCCAATCTCAGGTTTAAAGAAAGAACAAACAAAGAGTTTATCATAAAAAAGGAGTTTATCATAAAAAAAGTTTCAAAAACAATATTTTCGCGAAACGTCAACGACTGAAGAAAAGTATTAAGTTTTGTTATGATTAACTCAATGTTGCGGGCATTTTCAGGCTACTTAGGCCCATAGATATATACCTTACCTTACAGACTACACATATATTTTATATGTACATTTTGTGTTATTAAAAAAAAAAAAAAAAGTCAAATGAGTCACAGTTCTTTGTGATGGCTACTTCTTTGGCGCGACGTACGCGATGTGTTAATTGGCGAGGCGTATAAGATGCAACGGAACGTGAAAAAAGCGAAATAAATATCGCGTTCCGAAACGATTCTGGTCCCAACTATCATGCAACTGTCATACGCCCTGTCAGCACTGTAATCACTTCAAGGAGGTTGTATGATAATAAACTCCTTGAATCACTTCGAAGCAGAATTATCTATTACGGAACGCGGCCTTATTAATTACCCAAGATGGCGACTGCGGTTTTTTTGTTTGTCAGTGCCATTAGAATTTAACGAAATTCTCCATAATCCGAATTTTGCGGATATATGTTGTCGACTCGAAATCAATATTTTTTTATGTTTTGTTATTCATATAAGGTTTCGATCGAGTCTACCGTACCCCTGAACGAAATTATTAATATAGATATGTTTATTTACATTTTTAATTTGTTGATAGTAATCGAAACTTACTATTTTTATTTAAAAGTAAAATGAACTGCTAATACTGTAGTTACTTGTTTATCTATATATATATATTTTTCATTTTAATTTAATGTTTTATTATTATTGATAAAAATTGCCAAACCTCATTTTTTTTATAATCTGACTTAAAAACATCCAGAACAAAAATGCACCCGAGTTTTATAATTTAATATTTTATGTAAAAAAAAATCTTCTTCTTCTTCTTCTTCCTGCCCTTATCCCAATCATATGGGGTCGGCGCAATGCGTATTTTCCTTCCATTCCTCTCTATTACTCGTCATTGCGGCATCCACTCCTTTCTTTCTCATATCATCTTTCACACAATCCATCCAACTCTTTTTCGGTCTCCCTCTGCTTAAAAAAAATCTATCTCTCCGAAAACCATGTCCAAGGACCGTTTCTCCAAAATTGACTCCTATATAATACTATGGGATAATTTTTCCCCAACCCTTTGCAAGGAAAAAATCGTAACCAAAACGCACTTCAAACGCCGATACCAGAATAGGTACCTTCACGTCGACGTAGGTGTAACAGGGAACGTTAAAATTATTGCTCGCATATCGAAATCCCGTGTTTTCGCCTGTCCGTGTGTTTGTCTGCTTGTTTGTCTGTTTGTTTGTCCTGTGCGCGCTGTTCGCGGAGTATCGGCAATTAATCTTGCACCATGGGTTCTATGCAAGTCGTACTTCGTTTTAATGTCGTGACGTTGGTGGAATAGTTTTCGGGTCGTGATTTCGTGTTTAAGGTCACGAGGATACAAGTGATGTATTGGTCAGCGTTGTTATGGGTATTGGTCTAAATGTTAATACAAAAAAAGGTATATAAAAGAACAAAATTCGAAAAACACAAAATTGCTCAGGTGAATAAATTAAGCCTCTTCGAATAAATTATTAGCTAAGTATCAAAAAAGCTCCCATTTGAAATCTTGGACAAGAAATATTAACGAGCGAACCCAACACATTACATTTTTTACCGATCAAACCGGTCACCCATCCATTTCTAAACCTCTGTGAAAGTTGCTTAACTTCTATACCCGCTACGAACTAGTACCGTAAATATAAAATCCACGACCTTATAAGGTAGGCACATTACATTGTTAGTCATGCATTAGATTACTTGCTCAGACGGTGTCATGTTGTACAATTTGACATCAGACGAGTTTCCTCAATCAATTCACATCATCACTTGTTTACGCTTAATTTTGGAGGTTACCTAGCAGTATGTAGTGGAGGACAGATTTAGTGACACAAAAAATAAATAAATATATTTTATTAAATTGATATAAAAAATTACTTACAGTTTTTTCTTAGATATTATAACGGGAGCATCGTAATTTTACTTGTAGGTAAAAAAACATGTTACAGGTGTGTAAACTATTGCTTAATTAACCACGTGAATACATAAAACAGAAGAAAATTTATTATATATTTTATTTAGTTAAATTGTAGTTAATTCCAAATGCGAACTTCTAACTGCTAGAGACTTAAATATATTGCGCATCTTAAATAATATTTATTCTACATTACTTATTTTCTTACTTTTTGAAACTGCATTTTATTTCTTCTTATAGGACAAGTGTTTGTAGAGTACAAACAGTCATAAGATCTATCAAAACAGTAATTTTAATTACAAGCCATAAAACAATTAATCGGGCACATTGCACGGCCCGCAGTGTACAGATAAGCAGCGAATACCAGTCGGCTATAAAATTGATTGCAAACTAACTGGCATCCTGCGATCTGCGCCTACGCAGCCGACGACCCACCTCGCTGTCGATTCAATGAATTTATATCATATCTTATTGGTCTATTTGTTTTTAAATTTAGGACGTGACATGTGTCCCTGTTAGCTTTTATTCTAGACTTGTTTTTTAATATCAGGGTTGTACCCACTTACTCGTGCACAATAGATTTTTTATCACTCAAGATTTCATTATTTGGAGATCTTTAGTCAAACAATCGTATTCTATGAACAAAAAAGCTGATGCAATGTGGGTCGCACATTACAAGTAGAAATTCTTGTTAACTCCTCGTTAGTACGAGGAGTACCCACTCGTAACACAAGGATTTAGCTTAGTAGCTAAAAGCTTGTGTTACGAGTGGGTTCACGTCAGTAGTGTACTGGGTGGGATTCGAACCGGCAACAACAAGATCGTAAATCCGACGTCCTAGCCACTATTGAACTATCGCCGCTTTAAATTTATTTCAATAACACACTATATACTACTTACTAGGAAAATTGAGAGTAATGAAAAAATGGTATCTGCCATCTTTATAAGCGTTCAGAGGGATTTTGATATGCCATTTTCTATTTAACAATTACAAACATATTGTTTGTAATACTACTTCGAATTTTTTAATTAAAGTAAAAAATAAGAAAAAAAAAATGTTTCTCACCATATCAACTCCCTTAACAACTCTGATGAATTTTTACACCATGGATCCATTACATATTTTCAATTATAAAAACTAGGACAACCAATACAAAAGTAATAAATGACTTTTTTACCTCAAAACGTGTAAGAGTGTTTTAATTTAAATATTGATGATAAATAATATCTTAAAAAACTACAACAGCATCGGTCATGTAAGATCTTGTATACATATGATTACTTGCTTTTAAATTGATGACCCCTCCAAGTTAAGGAGTAAGGAAGGGTATAAATCTTAGTAATTGGTATCGAGCATTAACTTTATTTATCTTCGTTGAAGTGATACATGGACAGTTGTACGGTAATGCACTTATTTGTCAACGTACCAATTTGTCAGATTCTGCTCTTTGTGCGATTTTCCGTCTTGGTCTGGACGTGATCAATTTTGGGCTCATTTAAATAAGTTTATTGTCATATGGTCCAAATGTAACGAAAAATATTATTCTAATTGTATCTGCTTGATCTTGTTGAATTAGTAAATTGAAATTTTAAAATCTTGGCACACCTCACCCAGATATATAAATAAAGATAAATTACACACAGATTAACAAACATATTTTATATAGTGCTGAACAAACAATGGATGGGATAGAGCCCGCGATCTCCGGTGTAGTAGTCAGGGTCACTAACCACTAGACCAACAGACCAGTCAATTGAAAGCTTAAAAACAACCTTTTGAAGATACACAATTTACACTCTCCTTAGTGGAAGATCTAGTTGGCAAAGAAATCTTTGACAATCAATTTAACTCCCAACAATCAAAGGACAAAGTTTTCTTCGGAGCAGTGACTTAAATATTTACCAGTAATAGACAACGGGATAGTTCACAAAATGTCTTTGACCGTTATCATTTGATACCGGACTATAAATGTCCCACTCCTGGGCACAGACTTCTTCCCATTGCTCATTGATAATCAGTCATTAAGCACTAATCTTATTTCAAAAAGCAACGCCATCGGATTCTGATCAAAACCTAAGTCAATGTTACACCTATTCAATGTAATTTCAACAAACCCTGAACGACGCAGGCAACAAACAAATTCATAAAACTCTTATCCTTTCTTGAATATTCTCAATAAGTTTATCTATTAACTAATGTCCACCTGGCGCAATCAATCCTTTGTGAACATTTATCGGGTTGTACGCGTGAGGCCAGAATTCTGGACATACCACTAATTTTATAATTCGGCATGACGAACGAGATCTCAAAACACCTTCGTCCCCGTATCAATACTCGGCTATCGGAGATCAGGGAGACACCGAAACTCATTGATTTATATGAGAAATCTTACACAAAACACAATAAATAAAAAACCTTAAGTTCTTGATGCCAAGAAATATTTTTCTTTGGCAGGTAGAAAGGGATTTTAGTCAAGAGCCATTTTTGGATTTTGAGACTTATAGTTTTGATGGTAATGTTGATTTTTGTGCGGTATTTAAATAAAAGGCATACCACCAAAGACGAATACGCCACTTTCGAGTGATTTATACTCGATACGGCGTATTAAATGTTTTGTTTTCGTTTTTATAAAATGTAAAAATCTGTTATTTATGATACCAAAATCGAGAGGTCCCGATTAAATTATGTCCGATACTATTTAGATTTATAGCATCTTGATGTTTTGTGCTTCCTCTTATTTGTAAGAATTATTTTTTTGTTTTGTTTTGTAGACTAAATGGTGGCTGTTTTTTTGAACTGCATTATACATTGACAGACTTTTGATAGAGGTTTTTAATTATTTTATTTTTTATGAATTTAACACCTATGCTGACCGCATGCCGCAGTGGCCAATCAATTGGAATACTGTGCGGTTTAGGGTTTGATCCCAAAACAGACAAAACCAGCACACGTGGATTTGGACGACCACAACACAATAGTGCAACATTTTAAAAGTTGATACCGCTGCGTGATGGTGATACTCTTGAAGTTTATCAATTATTTTACAGTTAAGTTCCACGTTTCCAGCGTGGTACTCAGAAATGATGCCGCGGGAACTTACTCCAGAATAAAGTATGTGGTATTCAAGACTATAACCCACATCTGTGCCAAATTTCATCCAGATACGTTCAGCCGTTCGCAAGTGATTGAAAAACCAACACCCATATATTGATATAAAGTTTCGCATTTTTCATATTATTATAGATTCATAATCTCACTTAGATGATGCCTTCGGCAGTACGAGCAGAAGTAATGTTATCTGAATAATTAAGATAAGTTACCCATAGCTGGACTAAGTACCTACTACTTCCATTTACTTCATCAGTCTTGATCCTAGTTCTTGTTATTAACTGAGTCAATCAATCAACTCAGCCTATTGCGGTCCACGGCTGGACATGGTCTTTCGCATCCAGTCCGACCCAGCTACCTTTTTCGGGTCATCGGTTCTTTTGGCTGGGGGGCGTCCTTTGCCGATTCGCAGTCTCCACTCAAGGACTAGTCTGCTCCAACGGCCATCAGTCCTTCAACAAGCATGATCAGCCCATTATTTTTAATCGAGTAACATATCGAAAAACATCAAAACATGTTTACCTACATCAATACTACTCCAGTAAACTGATCTATAAATGGAGTAGTAATACGGAAGCAAGCAATAATGAAAGTTTTTCAAAACGCCATAACGGCTGCGCTTGCGCATCTACAAAGCAAACAAGTGTAGCGGCAACATGCTTGATTAAACACACATTCGGTGCACGGCCGATGCCTTAATTAGAACTGAGAATAGGGATGGGATTTGAATGCATCGATAATTTTGATTGATACGTCGATGTCTTATTTCTCAATGTAAGTCTGGTTGTGGTTGTTTTAATATCTAATAATGACAAATTAAATATAAAACAAGTCTAACTTTGTATTTATGTACACTTTACAAAGGTTTCGTTGTAAAAAAGAGGCACGTTCAATCGCAAATTAAGCATAAATCCGACCGAAATCAATAGATTAATTCGAAAATATGTCGCTAAAAATTTTCATTATCATACGAAAATCATCCCACACTTGGGTATTTGTGTGAATTTGAGTATCAGTAAAATAAATAAATCATACAAAATACATCCACATCATTAGCTCAAACAATGGATGCATTAATCGATAATATATTTCCCCAATATATATCGATATCTTTTACCATCCCTAAAGTGTTAATAGCTGTAACACCAGAGTCATTGAATACGGTCGTAATCGTAATTATTTTTAATTAATAATCAACACGCTTAGGACGTGAACGTAATAAGGATGCTCGTGTCGATGTCCTGTTTCGATGACTATGACACATAATAATGGTGTCTTTGTTTATTGAGAAGGATAATTAAGTGGAGTGAGGAACTGAATGTGAAGTTGAAGGACAGTATCATAACATTTGAAGCGGCGGACTTGCGATCAGGTTGCGGGTTCGAATCCTACCCGTTACACTACCGACGTGAACCCACTCGTAACACAAGCATCTTAACTTAGCTCGAGAGGTTAACAACATTACTAGTAATGTGCGACCCACATTGCTAGTAACCTTTTTTAAAAAATATATATATATATAATATAGCAAAGTCCTCCACCACGTCTGTCTGTTCGCGATAAACTCAAAAACTACTACTACTATTTTCATGATGTTTTCACCAACGGATAGAGTGGTACTAGAGAAAGGATTTGGTATATAATTTGTCAAGTTTTTATATAAATTGGCTAACTGACATCAACGCGGGCGAAACCGCAGTAATCTGCTAGTTAGAAATAATCATAATACTTTTCTAACATTGGAATTAAAGTATTTTTAACACAAAAACAAAAATAAGCTCATGATCTTTCTTTATAAATGAACGATGTAACACAATTTTTAATATCGGATAAGTAGTTCCTGAGATTAGCGTGTTGAACCAAACAAACAAAATATTCCGATTTAGTAGTATAGATAACTCTATTACTAATAGCCTAAGCTCTTATTTACAGCATACTTTTGGATAGAGAGGTCAAAACATCATCATAAATAGAACAGCATACAATAAGAAATGCTATACACCGAAATATACAAACAAACATTCAGATATTATTAGCTGGTGAATTCATTTCGTTAAGTCTAATTTAACCTCCCGACCATCGCAGGTAAGTAATAAACACGATTAATGTATATATATCTGTTCTTAAAGCCGTTAATAACGATATAACGACTAATAATAACGATAACGATAAATATAACGATGCGGTGTCGTCGATGTATCGTTATTTGTGTTTATTGATATGTATGGGCAATTTGTTGGTTCGTGTATCTATCTGATTCGAATAAGAAAGTACGCTTGAATAAAAGTTTAATGTTTTTATTAGGAACGTAGTTGATAGTAATAGTGTCTGGTTGAGAATGCCTCAGAAGCTTCAAGGTTGTCAGTAAGTTGCCTTACGAAAAGCATTTTTTAATCACCATAATTATATAATGATATATATTATATATAAATCAAGTCAGACTCCTATGTGATATCAATACACCATTGTATTAATTAAAACATTAATCAAAACAAAAACCCAAAAAAATAACACTAACACCGACGACTAAATTCTTTGACAGACAAACCAGCAGCAAAAACAAGTTTATTTAAACTTAACAATAACCGTAAACTAAACCAATGGTCGTAAAAAACAATAACTTAACCCCCCAAATGTCGCGTTTCAGAACAAAATATCGATATTTATCGATAAAAAAAATCGGTTTTTCGTTTCTTTCCATCGTAAAACGGAATTTATACAAGTGTTTATGGGTATAATAATGTGTTTGGAGTTTTTGAGCCGACCGATGAGTTTGTTAGAAAAGGGACAGCGTTTTTGTAGATCGCTGAGGTAAATATTTATTGCTTAATAATGTTGGTAGCTTATCGACGATCGGGGGGACAAATATTTAGGTTTGTCGATGAATTCGGATTAGAAAGGTGTTTTGTTTCGCCTGTTTATTGTATCTAGTTTGTATTAACTGTGGAGTACGTAACTTTATGCTTTTGTGTGTATGCTATAGTTATACTTCCACAACTTGATGTGTTTTCTAAAGACAACCAACCACTGCAAAAAGAGTCAATGATCGAGTTACAGTTGGCGGATTAAAATTTAAGCAATGTAGACCATTGTCAGAAAAAAATACATATAGACTGCTTTTGGATTTTTTCAGTTCTTTGACCAAACAAACCATAACATGGCATGACTCAGGTTTTAGTTCAAGAATCCCGGGTCGCTAAATCTTTTTTGTGGAGAGTCACCGGGTATTATTAGTGTATACGTTCTAGGCCATTTAACAGTATTTTACCTAAAGGTATTGTAAGTCGAAAGAGACAAAGCGGCGGTAGCCTAATGGCTAGGGCATCGGACTTGCGATCATGTGGTTGCGAGTTCGAATCCCACCCATTACACTACCGACGTGAACCCACTCGTAACACAAGCATCTTAGCTTAGCACGAGGGGTTAACAAGATTACTAGTAATGTGCGACCCACATTGCTAGTAATGTTTAAAAAAAAAAAAAAAAAAAGCCTCTTTTACCCTACACGTAACAGCACATGAATCGCTTGGATTTAGTGAATAAGACTCCAGCCGAGAGACAAAAAAGCGTAAAAGCTTACAGTGACCACCACAACATAACTCTTAAAAAAAAAAACTTTCTCCATCTTTCTTACGAACGATAACACCAAAGATTATAACACTAAAGATCCAATCCCTATAGACACAATGGCTACATTTGCATTCGTTCGATTAAGATCCCTCACATCTAGGAACAAAGACGGCCATTAGGGTCGACTCTCTAGATTTATGTATGGAAGGGTTGATTCCACCCCTCCTTCGATTTATGTGCAGTGGTTAAGACGCTCCTGATTCGGGACGGCGTTAAAAGTGTTAATGGGAAACTGTTAATGACTGTACGTCATGGTATTGTCCTTGATTTAGTAGGTGATATTTAACTTGTATAAAAGGGTAGATAGTATTTTTAATATCTTTAATATCTTGGGACAACTCACACACGGCTATCTGATCCCAAACTAGGCGGAGCCTGTGGCAACTAAACAACTGATAAACATACTTATATACACCCAGACACAGAACAAAAGATCGTGCTCATCACACAAAGATTTGTCCTGGGTGATAGGCAGGATAGGTTAGATCTTTTTCTAGGTATTGTTTATCAATGATTTCTGTAAAGGAAAAAAAAATATGAAAGTACCTCCAAACTGGATGGAAATTACATTAGGTGACTGTGACCTATTTTATATTTTAAGAAACTATCACACTCGAAAGGTTTAAATTTGAATTTCGATGAAGCAACCAAAATAATGAATTGATACCGTAAATTGGATTCCAGGAAAATATCGAAATCTATATCATTGAGACAGGTAATTTTACTGTAAACTTGCAAATAAGGAACTGTGTCTTTTGTCCATTATGATTACGTAATAGCTCCTCTACAAAGCTTCTGCCGACCTCTTAATTTCTGGCGTGACAAGAAAGGTTGAATAAAGGGCATTACATAATAACTTTCCAAATAAGTAAACCAACCTTCATCCCACTTAAATTACTACCATAATGCACAACAGAACAAAATAAAACAATAAACTATTTACAGTATAATAAAAAGTTATGCATGACACTTCGGACGCGCGTCGTACGAAAATTTTATTACTAATAAAAATTTTAAAATCCAATCGATTTCATTCAAAATTGTAATGTATTGAACATTTAATATTAATAAATAAGTAATGGGTAATAAAGTGTAACTCGAAGACAAATGTATGAGTATTTACGAAATTAAAAATGTGACTTCTGTCTCATTTGTAATAACATTAATATTTAAAAATGTATTGGAGTATAGTAAGATTGCCTTGGATTCAAATATGGTTGTGCTTAATCAGTTATGCCAATTTAGGTCATAGTGGATTTATTACATATTTCTTTAATAGATTGCTAGCAATGTGGGTCGCACATTACTACTAATCTCGTTAACCCCTCATGCTAAGTCCTCATGCTAAAATAAGGGTTGGATTCGAACTCGCAACCACATGATCGCAAGTCCGACGCCCTCGCCATTAAGCTAGGTCGTCGGACTATTGGTTTTCTAGTGATGATCTTTATTTCTGGGTCTCTTTATTTTATCATTATTTTATGTCCTACCAGCATATATTTTATCAGTATTTAAGCTTTATCTTCTTACTGCATCTGCATTACCTTTGTAAAATGTTATATGTAACTAGCTGGAGCCCGCGACTGTGTCCACCTAGGTGTTGGTTATTGCGGCAAAAAGTCCTGTCCTTTCTCAGGCTAGAGCCTGATGGAAGATAGTCTAGAGACTATCTTTGAACCAAATTGCTTTTAAATCGGTTCAGATTTTAGGGGTGGTTGTGTAACTCACAGACTGACAGAGTTACTTTTATAATATTAGTAAGAAGGTAAAGATTATAGGTTCATTCGATACTTATTAAAAATTGCAGTAGATTAAGAACATGTAGGAGAATAATACGCGATTTAGAAACACACAATCATGCCTCCGTGCCCGTAATCTCAGACAGCTTGATACACATTACAATGATTAACAACCTATAACAACTAACCAAACACTTTTTACACACAAAGTCTATACAGCAAACTAGATGGAAACAGCACATCTGCCTCCGGTAAAATAGTCGCAGAAGAAATCCCAAAAATCCCTTAATTATTTTAATAATTGACCTTAACGCTATTAATTTGTAGAGGGCAATAAAATGGGACATGTTCAAACATTGAGTTAAATTGCGACACGGCACGAATTTAGTGCCAAAAGGGTTCATATAATTACGCCGCAGCATTCCGGGCCCGATCAGAAACTGGAATTAAAATGAAGAGGCTTCTGTAACTTATGGACCGAATATTGAAGAGTGGGTGTAAAGGGTCCACAATTAATGGGAGATACAAGAATTTGTGTTGCTCCTAAAGATTCACTATTAAATTGTCCATATTTTAACAGTATATTCTGTGGTTCTGGTAGACGAGCCCGACATCGCTTGGGAAAAGGATAGGCAGATGATGATAATGGTAATGATTCTGCGTTTCTACTAGCTTGTCTAGATTTTTAAAGCAATACAGTAAAACATCATTAGATATCAACTCTAATAACTTGCTATGAACTTCGAGTTGGACTAGAAAGCTTTACATACCTCTCTTAAAGGCAAAAGGGATAATTAAACAATTAATTTAAGTTGAAGAAGAAGAAGAAAAAAGTAAGTCTATAAGTAATGTAAGCCAATGAGTACTGATTTGACGACCTCGTTGGTCGAGTGGCGTACACACTGGTTTTCAAGGTGTCGCGAGCTCTGATGTCCAGGTTTCGATCCCCGGACTGGTCAATGAAGAAAAACACTTTTCAACATTGTCTTGGGTCTGGGTGTTTTTGGTACTTTCGTTGTCTCTGATTCCATAATACAAGTGTTTTAGCTACTAGCTTTGGATTCGGAGCAATGTACCTATTTAATGTTGACGACATATATTGTTATTTATTATTTATTCTATTTACTATTTATTAGATAGTGACTGACGCCATTGCACGAACCTTTGGGTTTGACATCATCATTTCGGGAGACCGTCCATTTTTCGTCTACTATATTATTATCGACTTTATTAAAAACGGTAGTAAATATTTTAAAGATAGGAACTAACAAGACTATTCTACATATTATGGCTTCTTCGATGGCTGTGTATCAAATTATAACGATCGGGTCACTAATTAGTTGAAGTTTCGTTCAAACCATTGATACTATCTCAATATACTTGGAAATCGAGACTGATTCCCGTCAATCCGATATTTTACTAAGATATTTATCACTTCATTGCATAGTAACCGAAGATTTGAATTGCTACCGTTTTTTGGATATCAAAAATATTTTGTTTCTGATCTGGGATTAGAAATATCTTTGATAGTTGCTGTCGGTCTTTTTGATTATTTTTATTGAAGTTGTGTATTGGAAATTTAGAAAAAATATACGTATCTGAAATTGATTTTATTGGCAATTATTTCAAATATTAAGTTACATTCAACGATTTATGAGAAGGTACCGAAGTAACAAACCTTAAAAATAACTTTCAAATCGTTAATAGTTTTTTTTTATATTAATTTCAATATTAGCAAGAATTAAGAAACGAATTATTAGGTTTTAAATAAACAACAAATCTTAAGAAAAAATCTTTATCTAAAATCCATTTCCAAACTAGACGATATTTTGTATCCCCCAAAATCAATTCATCTATCAATATTGAATATCCTTTCATAAACCAGCTATGAAATATCAACAAAAGCAACTATTACTTAAACTAACATCTTCCAACATCGCAACCCTTCTAGGGGGGGCTGATATTTATCGCGGGGTGTTTATTGCTGTGAAAATTATACCCCTAATGAGTTCTCGAATTTTCCCTGCGGTAGCAAGCGAGGACAGAAAATCCTATCGGCTATTAACAGTCAAGAAATGGTAAATTATTGTGTCTGTAGACCAAAGTTTTGGTCCCCAAAGTCCTTATGGTAATACGCGCTTTGCAGAATGGGTCCTTATGTTTTTGTTTAGGAGATTTTGTTAAGTGTGTTGGGTACAACGATTTACTGTTTGGTACCTTTTTATTACGTTGTGAAGTTACTTTTTTCTTAGTACTTACTGCCCATGAATGGTGGATCTGATGATAATCAAGAACTATATTTGCCACTGTAATCGGTGAAAACGATCCATAAATAATGATAATACAGAGCCTTTTGAAAGACACTCTTTGTCTAATCGTACTAATAACATAAATGTCAAATTGTGGATGTTCGGATGTTGGTTACTCAATCACGCAAAAATTTTGGCATTTGGATGAAATTTGGCATGCATGTAGCATGACATGGAAAAGAACATAGGCTACCTTTTATCCTGATTCCTTAAGTCGTTCTCGAGGGACGACCCAGTTCTGAAGTCCACGCAGACGAAGTCGCGGGCAGAAGCTAGAATTAAATAAAGTTAATTTTATCAATAACTTCCCAATCTGCAACTAATTCAGTAAAATTAAAATTTCTCAACAATGTACAGCTAACTAGACGAGAAAACTGCAATTTCAAATGAAGTACGAAAACGGCATCTGTTAAATGCACAATTTTTTTTTAATATCCCTTGCTAGGCTATTAACGATCCAAAGATTTACCAATGCATACATAAATCAAAACTATAAAAACCATTACTCAAACTTATGTTCACACAGTAAACAATCACGTAAAGCCATAAACATTAACATCTAACACCGCGTTATAGAAAACATGGTATTTAATAATCTCTACTTGTAGATCGTACCATTACGTACCCATAAGACAGTCACGTCCACATTTCAAATCAATTACCGAAACTCTAACACAGCTCTTAAGTCTCTTTATATTCCTAACTCCATGACACTCAAGATTTCTAAGAAAAGCGACATCGTACGTGCATCGGTTGTTTACCGATTTTTATCGAAATTTTATCGAAACTGGTATTTTTTTGGTGCTTCGGTTCCGACGAATCGTAAAATTTTATGTCTATATATTTGATGGTTGATCGGTAGGATAGGTTTCGGGTTTTTAGTTGATGTCTTTGATTGGTGGTTACTGCTTCATCTCCGAGTAGTTTGGTATTTGTTTGTGTTTGAATAGGATTTCAGTTTGGATGGCTTTGTAGCGACACAATGTACATACATTCATAAGCAAGTGCAATGTAAGCATTTTAACGACTGCGCCGTTCCCCTTGGCCAGTCGTCTCCAAGCTTTTGCGTTGTGTGGTGTGTGTGAACTATAATTGTGAACGACATAATATAGACACCAAGTTTTACCTATTTGTTTCTTTTATTCTGCTCTACCTAAATTACCTAATTGGAGTCAAGGAGACGTAACAATATAGTAATCGCAAAGATATACTAAAGCTTTATTATACCTAATGTGATACAAGAACCGCCTGTCTAATATTTAGAACAAAGTACGTTATGGACGGCATTTGATTGGTTTTTAAATACAACAGTATACTCAATAAAATATCACAGTAATAATCATGCGTGCATGGCAGGATCTAAAAATATTTTGCAGACTTGGGTATCACACCCAAGAATAATACTTACTTGACCAAAGACAAACGAGGCGGTCTTATTAACAGAAATATTACCATATTTTATTATTTAACGAGATGTAAATATTTAAATATAATACTTTGACTTTAAATTGTTTTATAATGACACAAGACCGGACAGGTGACACACCACATAATTATTTAATATCTCGAAAGCCATCGAAATATGAACAAAACGAAAGAATTCTGTAAATAATGCATATAGTTTACATAATTAGCATACATTGACTTCATTACTATACTAGGAGCAGCCCGCGATCGTTCTTAAAGATTCCTTTGCTTTAGTCATCAGATTCTTTATTAGGTGCTGTAATGTGTAATTAATAAGCTTTTCTTGTATGATCTGTTTGTAGTCTTGCTGTTTTGTCTATTCTTGGTCGTGTACTAAGCAATCATTTCTGTTCATCATTAAGTTACAGGTGTATTATTATTTGTCACTCTCATTGGTCTTGCGGCTGAGCTAGAGGTGGCAAAAGGACCATGGCTTAGATCTCAAAATATAAATAGTTCTGCTGATTAGGCACTTCGTTAACACTTATATAATTTAATCAATAATCGATCTCGGTTCGGGGGGTCTTTGAGCCGAGGGCTCCTCGTTCAGATAGCTCACAACTTTCCTCATGTCGCATTGGATTGCATCACGCGATAACGAGAGTAGGAAAGACTGTACCTAAAGACAATAATATCTCATCCTAGATTAGTCACAAGTCAGACAGAAATACAGTCAGATCATTAGTAGACTAATAAAATCTAGACGTTAATAACGGACATAAAACAGCTTGTTTTGCAATTTTACAGCTGTCACTTACGTGTCGATTCGGATTATCTAGATGACACCGATAAAATTTAACGATCGATATAATGAGTTCTACTGTCAAATGTCAGTTGCTTGCTTTTATGTGTACCGGCTTGAAACATAAATCAGTGAGATATTCATATTTAATATGAGTGTGGAGGATTTTGTTCAGAATTGCTGTTTCTCGGAATACTTGATTTTTGATGTGACGGGTTAGTACTGGCGAGGACAGGTCTTTTTTAATTTATTGTGTTTTAATTGTAATTAATAATTTAATGCGCTGTTAATGACATTACAGGTGGATGCGGTGAAGTTTTAAATTCATATGTGTAAATATGAAAATGATAAATATTAATAAAGTTTATATATAATATATGACCTTTCTAGGGTGTGAAAAAATACCTAAATAAGGTAACAGAAAGGGAAGTCCAATTTGTAGGAAGAAATAGAATTTCATCAGCGTTATCGAGAACCTATAATAATATCATCTTTTGTAATAGATCCAAAATTTACGGTAAAATCGAACCGATCGCCATTTTCTCCTCATAGTCTCCAACCAAACTAATCAATTACTATCAAACTCAGCACTGTTGTCACCGACTACCCACGGCATCAACACGTCCGCGCGTGGACTTTCAAGATGCCGAAACCAGATAGAAACAGTACGAGCATACGATACGCATGTCTTATGCGTTTACGACGGTTACTGTAAAATTGTAACCGTTCGGTTATACGCCTCACACTGGTAGCTAGCTGTTAATGGCTGTATATGACTTTTATTTTGTCTCTAGTCGTAAATTTATGGACACTGCATCTGGTGCTTTCTAGGAATAATATAATAGTAGCGTGTGACTGTACCTTTGTGTATAGGACCTAGGATAGTACCTTGAAGGAGTACTGGAGCGTACTGATAATGCGCTAATGCATTTTCCGATTCCTAGGTAACAGCGTAATAATTATCAACATTGATTATAAGGAATACTTTTCAGTTGTTTTTTTCAACTTTTTTTGCACCATCTCTTTGCTATCAAAACCTAACTTTATTTTAGTGGTGATATCACTTTTTTGTCTATTTGAAAGTATAGCTTGTCATTGGAACAAACATCCTCCTAAACCATTTTAATCAAAGACTAGACCACAACGATGTAACATCTAATTCTCTAAATAGCAACACACCTGTTGTAAGATCATAGTGTGAAACAGTTCTATAACCTTATAACAGTAATTATTACTCCAATTACTCGTTAGATTATGATCGCCAGACTGAGATAGTCAATTAAACTGTCGTTTTAGCCACCTCTTGACTGTATTTGCTTTAGTTGTTGGTTTTCCTTATCATTATCGAATACTGTGCGTCGAAGTAGAGTAGAACATTTTGTTATGTAAGCTATGTTACTTAATTATTTGCTTAAAATATTTAAAATTTTAAATCGCATTTCTTTGTATGACTTTTTTTCTTAACTTTATAATGTCTGTCGATTACAATATATTCTAATTGACTTTTCTGAAGTTGGTTTTGGAATATTATATGTATGATTATATAATATTCCAAAATCTTTGAACAGGCAAATTTATTTTAAAAATATCATTTTCGACTTCACAATACCATTGTTTTTCCCAAAGCTTGTTACAGAAACTGGTAACTAAACGAATTTTAAATTAGTTTTTTCTTCAATGTGTCTAAACAACAAAATCATAATACATTGAGTTGATTAAAAGTGTTAAAAAAATAAAAAAAATGCAATGCCTCTGCAATAGGTATGAAGCAAAACGAAAGTGTTAATAGTCACAGAAAATTCAAGCTATAGACCGCAGGAAATGAACAACGTTTGCGAAGGACGTCAATTAACTCCTCAAACCTTCACAATATCTTGGGAAACGCGATCACATTTTCAAGCGTCAATAGAGGGAGCGTGGGTAAAGCAAGCCACAGCATTTAGCAATCAACCAGTAGTTGGCAATCACAGTGATAGTATCACGAGTGCCGGCTGCCATTACGTAAAAATTACGATTACCGTAATGAAATAGTGGTGCGTGGTGGTGGCGCTGGATGTGGCAGGCTCTGGGGTTCAATGGTTCTGATGGTGGAATCATTTCCACCACAGTTGTTGATTGGTAGATTCTTGAACATCTTATAGTATGAAGATTCGTAATGTATAGAGCTTTGGATTATATAAAATATCTACACCTGCAGATTGGCCACCATGTATTTTTAGGTGAAAGTATCTTATTTAAAAACCATGCATCATATTAAATCTGAATTTATGTGAATCTGAATGAGTCGGTTTATTTAATTTGTAGATAAATTTAGTATTTTTTTGAAGCTTACTTTTTTAGTCAAAGCTTCTTCATATAGATCAAGACAATCATCCCTCAAGACAAACATAATTATTCATTAAAATGTCCAGATTTATTTTATTTTACTTCAGATACCAACTACGCTCTTTCTACCTTTACAACTACACTCGGGTTCACATCCAGGGTTTCCACATCATTATAAAGGCAAGCAAGCCGCTCGAAATAATTACGGAAAACTGTAATCATTACAGGCGACGATTATAGCTGAGATAGCTCCGCTCCTCTGAACTCATACTTTAATAAAAATTATATTAAACAATGCACCCATGTTTGTGCAACTATGGGTCGTGGATGAAGTAATATGGATCGTGAGTGGAGGGGGCAGGGTAGATTTTTCAATGATAGTTATCTATAAAGTGATTATTTATAGAAGTTATATTAATTTGCTGTCTCTCTACTCTCTAGTCAGTAGTCTCTCTAGTAAATATTTTTACTTGAATTTTACTGATTTTACCAAAATTACTCTTAATGTTGGTAAAATCAGTAAAATTCAAGTAAAAATATTTTTTTTTTAATTTCAAGATGCTTGAAAAATTTAGAAAAATTTTGGTAAAAAATAAAAACATGATTAAAAATTGATTTCACCATTTATCCAATAACCAGCTCTACCACAAAAAGGAAAGGGTTCCAAATGCGTGATTAACAGAATTATCAAAATAGACTCTTAAGCGTCATAAGACAATGTTTCAATAGCAACATATACATCTACTACAGAAATAATGTATCACTACCGATCTTCTTCTTCTTAGCGTGTCGATCAATGGCAATGTGAGTTTTATATATTGTCAGACCAGTACTCGGCCACGCAGACAGCATTGTCGGTCATCACTACCGATAAAATCTAATAAATCAATACAAACTTCACACACTTCGCCAAGAGATGGCGCCACGTACATCGTAGGAAAACATTCGCAATTACGTCCGTTCACGCACCGCTTACTGGCATCAAGTCTAAATTTATACCAGAGGGTAGATAGAGATCTAAACTGCTGCGTATCGACGTGCATCGGGGCCATCTTACCAACTATAAGTATCGTCGATTTTTTTAGATTCGAGTTTTTGTGGCTCAATTTGGGTGGTTCCAGTAGATCGAAAGTCGGTAATCCGTAGTTGTGGGGTGGATATGTTTTACATTTGATGCTATAATCTTATTCTCATACATCATAAAGTTGCGTCCATATATTGCGTATAAACCAATTTCATCGGGTAAAATCGAATAATCAATTTCAAATATCTAAGAAAATCATGTTTCTAGAAATTCTCGGATATCTTAATTTTCGTTGGTTGAAGGCTGACCAGTCGGTAGGTGAACCTAATATTAATAAGGGGCCTAGAACGCAATTATGGAAAAAATATATAAAGAAAATGTCCCCATAGATTTTTTTCTACAAAATCCAGTGAAACATCCATTTTTTTTTACTGGTAGTATGAGTACCGTAAAACTGACGAACAAGCCGAAGGCTAAGCATAATATAACAGCCTACAACCGATTAAGATGTTCTACAACTAAAAGCAATTCTTCATAATCTAGCTTCCATCTCGCACGAAAAAGTATTGCCCAAATCAAATAATATTATGCAACTGTCAGACAATAGTCCTCGTGTGACGTCATTTAGTTTCGCAAATGGTTCAATTTTATTGTGCGTAGTCTTTGACAATGGGTTGCAGTGCTTAAAACTTTGTTACAGTTGTATTTGCGAAATGATTGTGAATGATGTATTAGTCTGTTATCTTATGTGTAAACGGTAATGTGGTCGTGGCGTGTGTAATAGAACAACAAAATGAAAAAGCCCATATGGTGTATTCGTTCATTAATAATAAAAGCAAGACTTTGATTTGAGCGTCCTGGTTCCTTCTGATTTAGTAAGGATCATCATCTGCCTAGCCTTTTTCCAAGCTATGTTGGGGTCGACTTCCAGTCTTACCGGATTTAGCGTCATACCGTATTTTCAAGGAGCGACTGCCTATCTGACCATCTCATTATCCACAACCCATTGCTAGGTAATACGGTATTCCATAGTAAGACTGGTTGTCAGAATTGTAATACCTTTACTGCCAAAGATCACTGTATGACAGTCGGGACCAACGGCTTAACGTGCTTTCCGAGGCACGGAAATAAGCACACCTGAAAAAAGAGATCAAAATTTAAGAAAAAAATAGAAAATCAGGAATTCGTATTAGTACCTACCTCCCACCCACAGGAATTGTACCTCCAGAGCAGTAAATGCACTACTGAATTATCAACTCACTGATATTAGAATCCATTCAGCACTCACCTCAACATAAAACAAAAATACACCAGCAACATTAAACACCAGTTATTTCTCTGACCTACTGGAGCAGACCCAACAATAGGAGAGGATACAACACAATTCAATAAATACGAAGCCATCAATCAATTCATCGCCGACTCCATCATTAAACATGAATGCATAAATAGTGCTCTGTGAACTGTGACCGACAGATGTAAAACGTTGAGTATTTTGTAGTGGTGTAGATTTTTGTATAGATTATGTCGATGGCGGTATGTTTTGAGGTGGACAACGTAATTTAGGGTTGTAGGAATGTCCTTGCTTTCTTGTATAGTGTCCAATGCCTATTTATTTTGCCGAAGCAAGAATGCGATTAGTGTTATAACATACAGTATCGATTGGCTCGAAACTGTTGGACATGCACTAAACTTATTTTAGACCACTTGTATCTTATTAATTTGTAGATAATTAGAAAAAGACATACGAAAATAGGAACTGTCAAATATGGTTCCGAATAAAATTTTCGACATACAAAGCCGACAAGCAAAAATGTGTGCTTTAGTGCACACATTTTTGCTTACTGATATTTATTTGAAATTTCTAAGTTACATAGTTGCTATTTGTTGCATTTAGACTAAAAACCCTGATACTTATTTACTTTGCACTCTATAAATTACGTCAAACTCCGCACAGAAACTCGTAACAAAATAATGCCAGAAATTAATATTTGTTCAATCTAGAAGTTTGTTATTCATTTGATTTAAGCCCCGAAATTTCATCAAATTCACACCAAATCATGTTATTGTAAGTACAGTAGTGACGCAGTGGTTAGCCACGGTCCGCTGGCGGCCGATAATTGTCTTACTGATTGACAGCGCCGATGTATTGTGATGCTAACACACGACCAATGAACGTGACCAACAATAGGATGATGGTCAAGTTGTATTTATAAGTTGTAGTTTATAAGGCTTGGTTTAGTTGCTTTTTTAGTTTCGTCCCTACAAATATTGTTTTTAATTTTACTCCTATTCAAGGTCACAAGTGTTCTTGTGGATAAGCGTTCAATATTGATGATAACCTTACCATTATTCTGATTGATTTATAACGCGTTTCATGAGGAACAATTACTTGGAAATTAAATACAAATAGAAAGAAGGAAAAAATTGAGCCTCCGACAGGACTCGAATCTGCCACTACTTGTTCAACGCACCAGTTGCTTTGCCAACTAATCACTGCCCGAGTGCTCAAATTTTCCCTTACTGATACGAAAGTGATAAATTTTTTTTGGACCCTGTACTATGTTGTTTTCATTTAAGTTTTTAAGCTTCTAAAAAGGTTTGATCATTATAAATACTTTGCTTAAGTTCAAATGTATCATCTGGAGTTGTAATTGAGTCAAGACTTTAATCTCTTTATCATTTAAACTCACTTTCGTCATTATACTCATTTATTATGTGTTGTACATCTATATCTGTGCCCTTTTCCAATCGGCTGGCAACATTAGCGATCTGTCTGTCACGAACCCTTAGCCCACAAGAACCGCTCGACCAAAACCACGGTATATTTAAAATTCCGATGTTACCATCATTTGTATTCATTTTACAATACAATACAAATTCAATAGTTGTTCATATGCGTCCTGGGAATACATTTTATAGCAACATGTTTATGTTGTGTTTATAATTAGATTTACTGTTAGAGTCCTTGAGGTCGTGAAGTGCTTCAACAGTTTTTATTGTTCTTGAATTTAGATTTTATGGTAATTGAGACAAATATAGTAGCATGGATGGATCCATTCGAATTGTCTACTGTAGAATATTGAATACTAGAAAAAACGTGCCTTAGAAAGCACGTAAAGCCGTTGGTCCTAGTCGTGTCGTCTGCCGTCCCATCGGACTAAAGGAGTGAAGTAACAGAGAGTGCACCTATGTTTGCGCACACTCTTGTGCTCTATAATATCTCCTGCGTAGGTACATGGCCGATCTCACTTGATATTGGCCGCCTACGCCGAAATTCGGTCTGGCGAGATTATTTGTTGAGTATTTATTTGTATTACTAGAAAATACATCTCATTGTCAAGCATACTGCTGTGTTTGAAGACGTGCAGTTGGAGTTGAAGGCATTGTCAAAGTAACCATCAAGACACAATAAATTTATATCCAGTAGTGCAGTTTCCAGTTCATTTTTTATGTCATGAAAACATTTGACTTAGATCCTTCTTTTCTTTCAAACATAATTATTTCCCAATCAACATTATTACTAAATTTTCTTTGACCACTTTCTGTTGGTTTCACTGTCATTCATAACATCAAGCCGTCACATTGTAGGGATGACAGCAGTAATATCGGTCTACTGGCGTTTGTGTAATCATTCCTCTGTCACGATTTTTTCTCAATAGAATTCAATAAGGCGCCTTTGTCATATAAAAACCTTCTAGTAAATATAATGGGTATGTGTTACACAGAAATGTAAGTACAAACAAAATATTACAAAAAAAAATGGTTTTTGTTTGAAGTGGCAACATGTCTGTATTTTAACTGAGTAAATTACACGTCACCCATTTTTGTGAGCGTTTATGTTTGTTACATTTTCGTGCTAAAACAGCTCGACCAATATCGATAAAAGCTTTATTTAGCTATGTATGAAATTAGCACTTAACTATAAGAAATTAAACAATTAAAATTAAATAATTAATTGGGAGAAGTTTTGTTGACGTCTAGTCAACAGTGTTGCTACAGACCCACACAATTCTTCTATACCAGCTTTCAAACCCTTTTAAGGGCAAAAAGACTATCGGGGTCAACTTCTGTTACGCTACGGTGTGACAGACGCTCGTTGTCGTTTAATAGCGTTTCTATTGTAACACAAAACGCAAACGACAGGAAGGCAGACATCTAATTTGACGTTTGACATAATTCCACCACCCATTATATTCCGACAAAGATATTGTTTGACACACCATTAATTATACTTCTTTCTTATTGACTGTACAATAGAATTGAAAATTGCGTGGCATAGAGATAGGTTCACATGCCCTGGAGACAAATAACACAGAAATTGTGGTCGCGTATTGAACGTATGAATGTTATTTTGATTTTTCTTGGTAATTTTGTCACTTATTTATTTTCTTTTAGAGAAAGGTTTAGAAACAGAATCTATACCTTTCATTATGAAGTGGGCTTACATTTTGCTCTTAAAAGAAGCTTTAAAGTTCATATATAGTACCTAAAAGTTGTCTTCTCATTGGAGCCATTGTGTGCCCGACAGGGTCCACAAAGAACTATTTACCGGTTTTGGGGGTAATGTGATCTGAACTATAGTCTAAAAAATCATTAACATCTTTAGTCTGTGTTAATGAGGAAGTGCTAAAATTCAATTATAATAATGAACTATGGCCTTGCAGGTGATTGACCTGCCAGACAAATCTGAGTCACTACCCCAAATTCTTATCAAGTAACTCCTGAAATGACCCTACAAAAATATATTTACATTTGTAAAACTGACTCCAAGCGATTCTGAACCTTATTGCTGTTTACGTAAATATATCTGATGATAAAGAATTGGTAGGAATAAATTTGTCAAAGTGTGAGTCAGATGGTCCTAGACAAAACAGTTTAAAGTCGCCAGTTCCGTTTAATATGAGTCCAATTTACATCAAGATATTTAAGCCTGGTCAGTTTATTAGTCATCATAGCATCACATACGGTAGACAAACTATTATTATAAAACACTAAGTCTTGGCTCATTGCTAATTTCTCTAGCACATACAGGATTATTCTTTATGGAGTGCGTAGGTATATTCTACGAGATAATAAGGTGCATAAAACTGAACAGCTTTTCCCAAGAAACATATGTCGAAAGCTTAAAATTGAAAATCATCTTTTCATACAAACATAAGTCACGTGACCTGACACTTTGTATGAAAAGTTTATTTTCTATTTTAAGATTTCGACCTATGTTTCTTGGGAAAAGCTGTTCAGTTTTGTGCACCTGATTACCTCGTTGAATATACGTACTCCTTAGAAATTAATCCTGTATAGCTTCCTATTTCTTAAACAAAGAAAGAAGATGGTAGGACGATATGAAATTTTGAAAGCAAAGTGTCAATTAAAAGAGCAAACGACATTTAATAAGCACCTACTTATGCAGGTGATGCTAATATTTAAGTAAATTCAGTAAATAAATAGTTAAAATCTGGAGAAAAAAATACTATAGACGAACGTCAGTAATTGCTCAGTAGTGGCGTCAAACTATTATGTAAGGTAACACCCACGCAAATTGCGCTAATTCACTCATAGTTGCAGCTCAATTTGCACGTATCACCTTTGTTTCACAGTTGGATAAAACACAGAAGTTGCAAATAGGACTATCCAGCAAAAAAATATTTTAGTAAAATGTAACATGCAGGAAAATTTATATATCATTTTCTCATTATAATATAGGCCTATAAATGTCCCATTGTGGGCCTCTTCCCTTTAATAGAAAGAATAAGAATTTATAACTACGCTTGCTCATTGCGGGTTGGCGATTTCAGATTCCAGTTTTCAGAATCCAGGTTTCCCCACGATGTTTTCCTTCATCTTCACATAAAGTACTTGCCTGGGTTACACTACAACTTGCCTGAGTTCGAACCCGCAGCCATGCGCATACGATTCGGGGCATTATAAACGCTAGGCCACCACGACGTTTTCTTAATAAAAAGGGTTAAAGAAGGTACAACAATAGTATTTTTTTTAACTTATCCACATTATTTTACTAAATTTTATTTAGATTCCGTATATCATTCAGAAAACAAGGCTACTATCTACTATCTAAGTTATAAAAGTCAAAAACATGATTAAGAACTATAAATTTAATTTCCCTAGTTGTAAAATCTATCTTCTCACCATCTTCGTCTGTCTCGGCCACTTCTTAAGAGTTGTGGTCACTGATGGACCGTGGGAACGGAGGCTGCGGATACCATTCTTAGATTAAAATTAGCGTTTAGCATACATTATGTAGTAATCCAGATAGATGTGTTTTCTTGTAAAATCATGGTGTTCAATCCATTGGTGAAATAAATTTTGGACAACTGTTTGATCCAATATTGGGTGTAACTGAATCGTTAACTATGTTGGATAAATATTTGAAAGAAGAATAGAATAGAATATACTTTATTGTACACCAACATTTAGACAAATTTCGTGTTAAAATGTCGTGGTGGCCTAGCGGTTCAATGACCGAATTGGCGTGCACTTGGTTGCAGGTTCGAACCCAGGCAAGTACCAATGTGACTTTTTAAAAGTTATATGTACTTTCTTAATCATTCTAAGACATCATTGACAAAACGGTGAAGGAAAACATCGTGAGGAAACCTGGATTTCAAAGTATTGGAATCTGAAATCGTCAACCCGCAATGAGCAAGCGTGGTGATCAATGCTCCTCCCTTCTCTTTATGGGAAGAGGCCTGTGCCCAACAGTGGGACGTTTATAGGCCGTTATTATTATTATATTAAGACAAATTGATTACACAAAGAAGTTTCAATCAATCAATCAACTCAGCCTGGCGGTCCACTGCTGGACCTAGGCTTCTCCCATGACGCGCCATAGCACCAGATCCTCCATTTGGAGGCCGCGAGTAATGCATCATCATTACGGTGTTTGCCCTAGTCACCACGCTGGGCAAGCAGGTTGATAACCGCAGATTACTTTCAGTTGTTTAGGAGAATGCTGCTGCCCATTCTCCTTGTACCTATAATTATCCCTAATTCGCCTCTTACGGTACCCACGGGGAGAGAGAGGAAGATTCTATTTTAAGCCGAAACCGAGGATGACCAAAGACCTCAACAAAAAAAATTCACAAAGATTAACATATTCATAAAACATTATTATGATAATAAAGTAGAGATTCAAAAGAGAGAAACTAATGTAAGTGAGAAAAACGTTAATTAACAAAGAAAGTAATTATCTATGTACAAGAAAACAAATTGTTAGCCAACACGAGAGCGTATATTAAAAAAAAATCTTATCGAGATTATCTTGTTAAGGGGTTGTTCTTATCAACTGATAGAGAAAAGACAACATATTACAAATTTATTTATATTTCTTAAAAAAAAATTCGCTGGCGTGGCGTAAAACCAAACTTCAGCGATGGCATCCAACTTTTTTGTAATCTTTGTTGAATTCCAAATAGCAATTATTAAAATGTCTGAGATAAATAGCAAAATGACTCCTCAGAAGCGGTTATGGACTATTGACAGCAAGTCCAGGTGTCGCTCACATCAAATACTCGGAAAAGAAACTTTGACCGTGAGAACTTGAAATCCGCTCGAATATGAATTTTAACGACTTCAAAAGAGGTGCTAAATGTTGACACTTAATATACCACTGATATTCATTGCATGAAACATTTACATCCATAAAAACTACTAACAGCAACCACTACCTTACGACTCAAGAAATTAAGTTGATTTTTTTGGATCATAACTTTCACAACCGCAAAAATAAGTTGGTAATTGCGAGTTATTTTTTTAAGCATGAGATTATAAAACAAAGATACGAGTGAAGTTCAAGGGAAATACTAGATGTTATCGATAAGTTATACCGATGCGGTGTTCTGAGTCACAGCTTAAAATACTATTGGGTTTGAAGCAGACTATATGGCTACAGGTTGTGACATTGACGACAGGTGTTTAAAAGGTATAATACTCGTCATTGAAATATTGCAAGACTATAAATAAAAATATTATTATAAGTAATAATATTTAATTGAATCTTTGTGGCCAGGAATTTAGCCTTTCCTAGACCTGAAAAGTATTGGTTATGTAGCTTGACTAAAGGTGTTTTTAACCAAACTTTTGTTCCCCTTTTAAGGTATGAAGGATCATTATTGAATTTTAGACATAATTATTTGGATATGAAAACTGTTAGATACCATTTTTAATCGACGAATAAAAGTAACGCAAAAATAACTTTGGTCGAATCAGCCCTCAATAGGAAAGCACAAGTAGCGGTAGCCTAATGACTAGGACATCGGACTTGCGATTATGTGGTCGTGGGTCCGAATCCCACCCATTGCACTACTGACGTGAACCCATTCGTAACACAACTATTAAGCTTAGCACGAGGGGTTAACAAGAATACTAGTAATGTGCGACATAAATACCCAGTAAGCTTTTTAAAATATAAGAAAAATATTTTTGGGTTGATTGACGATTACTATAATTATTGTCATCGTCAATATATATTTTAACGGCTACTCAACTTCAATTTTATTAAAGGAAGAGTAAATAATTTCTTAATCTGTTTCGTCACTCAAAAATTTATCATCTGATTAACCAAATAATAAACTTGGCGATGTATGGAAGAATATGACGATGGATGTCTTGCCCAAATACAGTTAAAGCCAAATATAGTTGACGTCGATCAGGAAACTGCTCTGTGACTAAAAAAGGATGATTATATGACTAACAACCTTGTTTAAAACTGTCAGAGAAAGATAACAACTTCCAATGAAACAATTCTTTTTCACACTCAATAGCGCTGACATGTCATGTTAATAAAAATTATCGAAATAACTAAAATACCGATCTAACGGCAAAACAGTTTTGTCATAGACAAACATGTAAGTGCCTGTGAAAATTAAAATAAGCAATCGATTTCCGTAATCACCTGAAATAAGTTCCATTTTCAATAAGGAATCATTTCAGCGACCGCAAATTATAAATTTGTTGTTCCATTTATCACAAAATTAATTTTGCATTTGCTAAAATTATTACTTTTTATATTATACTTTATGTGTTACGAAATAGAGGTGTTAATTGTGTTGCAGATAAAAAATAAGAGTAAATATAGCTCTGCACGATCATTACAAAGCTATATGCAAATAGTGGGAAGTTCGCATGGACACAAGTCAATTGTTCCTTCGGTGCGAATGAACGTCGATAAATGGAGTGTTGCAAAATTTTGTGACAATGGACATATTTAGTGTTTGATCGTATCTAACATTCATATGTCGTTATACAAGTTAATAAACAGGATTATAGAAACATGTTTTTGTTAGTTATATGATGTTGCAAAAGGTTTCCGTTTATCAGGAACATAAATCAAAATATGCTTTCTTAAAGTAATGTCTCAGGTTTTATAGGTTTACCGCTTCTCAGAACCAGTGCAGAAGCAACTATGCTAATAATGTTTACCTACAAAACCATAGCCATAAAACCATACAAGATCTGTTAATCAGCCCCCTTAGACAACAGTGACAAATCTTAGTCACGTGACTTATCGAAGAGAAATGTCATTTCCATACATTTAATGTCATTTATGCGATTTCTATCCTCGTTAACGCTTGTCGAAATGTACCTTGTCTAAGAGGCCTGATAAAAAAAAACTTGTAAACAATTTTCCCAAAGGTTGTGTATATAATTAACAACCAGTCAAAGTTTCAGCAATGCTAGTTCCAAAAAAATTGTATAGCCGAAGTCTCTACTATGAGCCTTTCACTTTGTTTTCGTCTATGAATGAATGTTTAGATTATAGCAAAACTGATAAGCATCCAACAGGCACTACAATATTTTCAACATAACCCTTTACGCATTGTTAATATAATTTTTTATGACAATGAATCTAAAAACACGATTCGATACAGCCTGAGGGTGTCACGGTCGAGAGCCCTCTTTGGCAATAGCGTGATGATATAATAGCAATCGTCGCGACGCCAATGAAATGTCTTTCTTCCTTCCTGTCTGCTCCTTTGTGCGATGCGATCTCGGAAATATGTTGATGGTAACGCGGTGCTTATTGTAATGGAGTTTGGATGTTCTTGGGCTTTAATGTGTCGATTTGGATGTATGAGTGGATAGCATGGTAGGACAATCGTTTATATCGTACTAAATACAAATGTTTACTGAATTTTTATAACTAAGTTTTGATCTAAGGGATTTTTTTTTGTAATATTCAATGTTTAAATCTGTCTCAAACCTGAAACAAATGAAATCCCCTGACAAGATACAATGAGTAACTCCTACAGGACCGCATTCTGGTGGTAAACTATTAAGTTCTATGATTATTAGCAAATCAAAACCTATTAAAATTGGGCGGAAACATGTTCTTTGCAGACTCAATGAAGAACAATAATTGGTAGGTAAACTGAAGATTAGACATAATTTCTCCAATTAATTAAGGTTTTATTATTATTATTTTCAACAAATACCCCATATCTTGCTACTGGACTTCCTAGACACACTTCCCACAAGCCCCTACTTATCTCCACGTCAATCACTCGGTTGGTTGGTCCCATAAATGACACGTATTGAATCAATCAAACCCTCACCTGGTTGGGACCTAATGACCCGTTGCTGATGTGCTTAATTTAACACAATTGTTACCGCGAGGTGACGCGTTCAATGAGATCGAACGGTGTTAAAAAATGGCTTCTTATTTCATAATGATATATTATTTCTGCTATCTGGTCCTGTAGTATCCTAATATCAGAAAGGTTAGATTTTTCGTGTATTTTTTGACAAGTTTGGTAATAGTTTCAGTTTTTCATTAACTTTATATCACAGAATACTTGTGTTGACGTTATGTACATTTCTAGTACAACCATTCTTGCTTTCTGATGATATTGGTATTGACATTCTACAGTCAAATGTTTACTCAATACCTTTCCATTTTTTTTTTATTTGGTTTACCAACAATTGTGTACACTGAGAATGACATGAGGTATATGATTTCAACAAATACAACCTAACTTTGATTCTGGATAGCAGCTAGCAAAATCCGTTTAGCCTGAAAGCAGGATCGTAAACTCGAAATGCACCAATGTCTAACTAGTGGCAATGATTTAAAATCACTCCTCAGCCATCCTTGACCTTCCATGTTAGTGATTGATCAGAGCGAAGCCTTGTGTGTCCGGTGGCTCGTTACCGGAGCCAACCAACCGGCAACGTTCACATACTTACCGAGGAAGCCATGATTGGACCAAATTGTTATATCGAATCAACGTGGATCAGGTGCTTATGTGGTAGTATTTTACTTAGAAACGAGGATTTCGTAATATTTACTTTGAAAATATATAGCCTTTTTGTTTTGGCGCTTATCTCTTTTGTAATCGCAATAGTAATGATTCATTTATTTACTTAACTCATTGACTTCTCTTTAGATACTCCTTACTCTTTTCCATTTCTCCTGACATATTAAAAGATCTCTTACGTGATACCACTTGAGATTCACCGTTACATATAACAATTCTGGAACCACTGTCACACTATAAAGATCTTTGACTTTTCATCCCATCTCTCTTAATTCATCCATCCAATACTATCTCTTCTTATTCAATTCTAGTAAATTTGCTAGTGTCATTTTAACTAAGTTCTTTCAAAGCCCATTAACCAGGTAACGGTCTACTCGGAGCGTGATCAATTTTTTCTTTACAGCCATTAGAGTATTTAATAATATAATGACATCCTCATTCGTGCGTACTGCCTATTCAAAGTTATCGCAAGATCTGTCTCCAACCGATCATATATCTAATAACGTATATAATTTGATGGTTTATTTCTTACCGTGAGTTTAATTGCGACTTGATTGTTGAGTCCATGGTTTTTCTAATTGGTTTTTATGTCAAGGAGTCATGTGACTGAACTCAACTGAAGAATCATTTGGAGATGATAGATTTTTTGATTGTCGTTGTATGTTTTTTGTTACTTCGATTAATATGTAGACATCTGTTTGAAACAAAAATACTCGTTGCAAGCCTATTATGTACTAATTTCCACAACTACCCACTTCATCATCATCTGCCTAGCCTTTTCAGAATCTATGTTGGAGTCGACTTCCAGTTTTACCGGATTTAGTCTGCTGAATGTCATATTTTACATGGAGCGACTGCCTATCTGATCTCCATAACCTATATTACTGGGTAATGCAGTATCCCATAATAAGACGTCAATGATGAACATAGAACAGTCGCAACCTAAGGCTTAACGAGCTTTCCGAGGCACGGAGGGGTCTCGATATGTTCACATATGGTCATCCATCCACGGACCAACCACGTCGAGCACGGTTTAACGTCTATTATCGGTCAAACCGTACCTACGGTTGACATTTAGTGCTTGTAACTACTTAATATGCAGAAATAAATTCACACTATTTTCATTTTTAGTATTTTTGCTTAATCCATCAAACGTCTACAATATCATACAAACCTCGTAGTATCAGCGTGTAACATTTAGCTTGTACAGATTAATTGTTAGCTATTAACAGCGTTATAACAAATAAACAAATAGTTGTTTTTTCTTTCTCTGGCCAGCGGAGCGCGGCTGTGAAGATCTTGATGGGTAGACTCGGTGTTACCACTACCATGAATTTGCACTTAAATAAAGTTTTATAGAGGGCCTAGGTATTATACTTGTAAAATAATAAAACGGAAATTTTCAACCCGTTTAAAGCAAGTCTGATATTGAATTATATCAATGTTAAAAGACCTTGATTAAGTAGGCCATATTTTTGGATAGTCAGGTCATATCCGGACCCCACTTGAAAATTTTGTAAGTTAAATAAGAAATCTATTAGACTTATTTAAAAGGGTTAAAATATTAGAACCAAGTATAAAAAGGATTTTTTTAGGACGAAAATATTCGAAATGGCGATATTTAAATTAACCAGCCAACCTCCGTTGTCGGAGAAGCACTAGAAGAATAAGAAATTATTAATGGATATAGTCAACAATGTAATAGTATTCTTGTCAAGGATAAACGCTAGGGTTTCTTCCACTAAACCTATTCATAGTCTCACTATTCAATTCACTCCTAAAATCATCATCTCCTATAAAAATATCAAGATTCCTATCACCTGACCACTTCACACCAATCAGTAGCACCTTCAAACAATCACCTCTCGAGTTCCTCACGCCGACTGCTACACATAGTAGTCTTCATTGAACAATGGCAAGTTGTAATCAGGAAGCGATGGTATCAGCGCAGCCGGTATCTGCAGTAGAGAAGGTAAATAATTAGGCGGTAAGGTATTGACTTGCTATGATTGTGAGGATTATAGATACAAGTTAAAATAAGATTGTGACATTTAGGAGCCGCACGGCCTAAGTGGTGGGTGACGGATGGCGATTAAAGGTACTAATAGAGTCCATTTCACGAAAGAAGTCCCACGGCAATAAATGGAACTAATTATGACAATAATGAAATCCCCAAACTGCGGGGAATGATTTATCCCTCCATATAATGTGTTCACCTAAGGCTCAGGTCGCCAGGTATAAAAATACATTGTAGGGGAATGTACAACATTAGAGGTTAGCAAAATTGTGTAGCATGACTGACACTAGCGCCGCGTCTGTGGGACTTCTTTCGTAAACGGACTCTAAATTCAATTCCACAAACACTACGGCCGACAAGTCTTGCCGAGTCTAATACGAGATACAAGACAGTTTGTGTGAGATGCAAGTTCACATAAACGGTGGGTGAGAAAGAGATGACAATATCTTGTATCACTTTTTTGACCCGCCAAGATACAGCGACCGAACAGTCATATCATTATTTTCCGTGGTATGATTGCTTTTTTAAGTTAAAAATATTTATTAAATATAGGTAGTGATCTCGGAATGCACGATTGCTGTCTTTATGTTTGTTACTTCTTCACGCTCAAATGGCAAGACCAATATTGATAAAATTTGGTATGGATGAAGCAGACTAAGTTTTCTGGTAAACAGCGGGTAACAAAGCGAGGCACAGCTTGGGAAATAATAAATTCAAATTTAATGAATAAAATCATAAATTATTTTTTGTTATCCTTTTTCTTTTTTGTTTAATTGGTATTTTAAACCTTATCTAATCGACACAAATAGTTAAAAATATCACGCTACATAAACAGGGGACCACACACGAAACCAACATAGACCATTAAAACAGTATCTACCTAGGTATTTTAATGCAAACTACAAAATCACTGAACCAATTTCGATAAGCCTTACATTGTTGGGTACATCCGTTTAATTAGTGGGCACAAGTCGTGTGAAGCTAGCCTGATATTCGTAGAGATAACAAACAATACTTGCGTGAGAGTGCGTATACTTTCTAATGCACAATTACGTACGTAAGCAACTTGTGTTCGCGACTTAATCGTACCTTGTCGGTGAAAATATTTAGATAGATCGTGACGTATTTTTATTGGTAGTTTCCGCTGGTAAAGTTTTCTCGGACTCCTTCTTTGGTAAGTAAAAATATGAGCATTGTTGTGTAGCTTTAACACGAGCATACCCTTTTTTTTTAGTTAAGTACGTCAATATGGGTTTAGGTGCATAACAATCTGTTACAAAGACCTAGTGTTTGGCACTTATGAGTTATTTAACACTTATGCTATAGACACAAAGTTTACATTCATTTATTCATCCATTTCAACCGAGTGGGTACCTGGAACCATGGAGCTCGTAAACGGGGTAGGCCAAACAGACGCTGGCGAGATGACGTCAATCGCTTCGGGTTGGCGGGATACGGCTCAAGACCGAGGCCTTGAACAAGTTGGGGGACACTTTCTCCCAGCAGGACACCTAAAAGATAAAAAAAATCTGTGTGGTGTGTAGAGATCCATGAAAGATTAATTAGCCCTTTGCAATTGACTGAGACGACGAAGACAAATATCTTTAAATCCAATAAATTTCCTGAATCGAACTGGATACATATGATATATCTCCTATATCAGCGAAGAAAATACACATGTGCCATGGCAAATTATACCCTATGACACAATTATAAGGATGAGTCTATAAAGTTTGGTGGGACCACATAAGTTAGTCAGATCGCCAACACATGTTGATTGTGATACGCTGGAGTGATTTGTTAATAGGCTGTCTACATGTTTAAGTCTATTTTCTTGTTTAAGTCTTTAGTTTTAGAGTGAGGATCTGGCTCAAGCTGTTGTCGGCAATTGGATATTTAGATCACATAAGATTTCCTGATCAGGAAAATGAAAATGTAAAAAATAAATTGACTGGCCTGTTGGTCTAGTGGTTAGTGACGCTGACTGCTAGGCCGGAGGTTGTGGGTTCGATTCCCACCCAGGACAAATCTTTGTGTGATAAGCATGATCATTTGTTCTGTGTCTGGGTGTAATTTAAATATATAATGTATGTATTTAGAAATGTTGTCTGGGTCACCGTAGTACAGGCTCTGCCTAAACTAGGCAGAGCTTTTTCTACGGTTTAATATTAAATATTAATGGCAAAGAGTATTTAAACAACATACCTAAGTTATTTCACTCTACATTTTCCCATCTAAACAGAATGAGAGAGACTGTTAAATAAGTGGAAGACGAACTGTAATAACACAAAATATCATGGTGATCCAAAAATGGATACGGGTGAGAAATCCAATATATTAAGATCTACAAATAAATAAATGTGGATAACATCACAAACATTGCTCCGAATCAAAAGTAAGTAGCTAAAGCACTTGTGTTATGGAATCTGAGACAACGGTACCACAAATACCCAGACTTTAGACAATGTAAAAAAGTGTTGCTTTTTTTCTACTTTGACACGTCTGGTGATCGAACCGGGACTTCAGAGGTAGCGCCACCTTGAAAACCAGTAAGTACGCCACTCGGCCACAGAGGTCGTCAAAATCTATCCCATTCCTACTACAAGATCTTTTAGCATCAGCTAATCCAAAAGGACTAATTGAATGCGGATGAGCGTATCTCGGTCACATAGCGCCGAATGATTAACGTAGTGCAAAAACTTAAGGAATTATTGCCGTGTTCCAGAGAAAACAGTGTATCACGAATAATGTCCTGGCACTAATGACGTCACATACGAGTTTAGATGAACGAAGAATCTTGGAAACAGCAGGAAACAAGTGACATAATTAAACCAGTTTATTTACACAATTGCGAAATAACTACCGATATTAAGCTAGTAGTAACCAGAAAAATGGTATTACTGTTGATGAAAACGTATTAGGGAACTGGACCTATTAGAATTTTGTCGAAAAAAAAAGAATAATGAAGTTGCCACGGTCAAAACGTTGACACGACCGAAATTTCACTTCCAAAACAAGGTAACATTAAGATCTGTTTTTTAACTAACGCAAAATACACTCATTCATGAAGAAGAAGAAAAAGAAGTCTGCAGGATGCGTGTATACTAAACACAATCACAAGAATACTATTGGAATATCTATAACTTAGATAAAATCTTCGATTACGAGACAGTTTTTAATTTGCATCGGATACGAAATAACAAATTTAATTACCCCACTCCAAGGGCCAGGTGTTAAATTATAAGACTAATTATAAACGAATACGATCGATCATGTTGTAGTATTTTCATCTTGGAAAGCGTCCAGATTCATCGACATTATACGAAAATATTAATAAGCACTTGTTTACAGATACAATGCGTGAGTAATTGTATGTGCTATTGAGCACGTGTCAAATTTGTAAGTATTTTTATCCAGGAGTTTCCTGTCATGTGCTCTTGGCAGTGAAATTTGCTTTTTAAAGTGGGACGGGGTGACCGAATTTGTAATTTTGGAGTTTGATTACGTATTGTGACAGTAGCAACATTGATCTCTCCCGCCAATCATCCATCAGTAGCTCAATCATTGCTAAATCAAAGGTTTACCAATCACCGATACAAGTCTAAAAATCACTCAACAGATGGTTTTCGCAAAATAAACATTCAAGAAAGAAAAAAAAAACATTTATCGTGCTCACACATTAATTGATGCACATAAGATATAAAATAACAATATTTAAAAATAAAAATAAAGATATTTTATTTTCTATATCTAGGTACTCCATATTTTGGGATAAAAACCAACTCAGATATAGTTGTCTCAACTAGATCATCCTCTTTCATATCTTCATCCCAAACGCTTCCACACACTTCATAAACAGACTAAATCCACAAAACAGCAAACATTCTAAAGTAAATTCTGATCTAATCTGGACAAACACAAGACTAATGGTTAATACGTCTCAATCTTTGCCTACATATGTCTTGTTAAAATAACACGATGGTATAAATCCCGATGCCGGTAGTAACGAGGAGATATATTTGCCGTTTAGACACATTTTTGATATAGTTGTGAATACCTGGGATACTCTATGATTTGTGACAGCACTGAAAAGTATGGCCATATATGTTTTTCATGGAATTAACAATAAAATTATCATATTGTATGACACATTTAAACGCCTACGTATTTCTGAGATTACTGTTGCGATTTTATTAATTTTTATGGATGGTGATTATTGACCATGAGTTGATCCTATTTGTCCACTTTTCCATAAAAAAAGACGTATTTGTATCTTTGTAAAGTATTGAAGAACAAATTGTGCCAAAACCAGTGACCAACAGGGTCACAATTCGTCCTCTTGGAGTATTAGATGCTTTTAAACAAAAAAAAAGGAAAATGTAAAAAATAATCCAATGAGACAAAATAAACAATGATTAGTTAGATAAACCATAGATAGAAATTGAATGCTGACAAAACACAGCTATTGAAAATGTTAATTAAATAATAGTGTATAACGAAACTCTCAAATTATTCATGGGATGGAAATTATAATAATAATTGAGAACAAATAATAAGGAGGTAAGTTTTAGACAAATGACACCTTTAACAATAATATGAAACTAAAATCCACTAACACATTAAAACAAAAGATCATCAAAATATACATTGTAAATCGCCAATAGCGATAGTGTTTGCGCACCGGCGCATGAGTTTCCGCGCATTGTTCTCTGGGCATCTACGCGTTATTTATGAAGCGACGTTACACTTTGATCTCCGTCTGAGAAGCGATCAGAGGACAATTGAAGTGCATAGTGATTGCAGGTGAAGGGTTAATGTGGATGTTTGCGGATCGCTCGTAACTGTTTTGCATAGTGATGCTACTGTTGTGGCCATAAATGATTTTAGTATTTAAACTCACGTGCTGAAACTCAATAATGATGGACATATAGGATACAATATTGATTAAATAGAAAAAGAAAAAGCATCTATTGTTTTTAGAAGCTTTTTAAGATGGTATGACACCGGACACCAGATTTTGTCATGAATCAAAAGTCCACTGAAAGCTTAGATTGTCGAGTGTATTTATACACTCATTTCTCTATCAAAATCAAGCTGTAGGTACAACATATGATAACATAGAGATGAATGAAACAACTAGCAGGGAAATCGGGGATCATTTAAAAACCCATTAATACCCCAGTTTCACCATAAGCTACCCGAAATGAATGCCATCGTTTAGATGAAAAAAAAAAACAAAAAACTTATTGTCACCTATTCAGAAACAATCGAGCGATTTCTGTGATCATTTCTTTCTATATTCCACTGCCAAACAAATGTTGAGTCCAATTTCTATCGTAACATCTTAAAAATAACCAAGTTCAGTGTCTCCTGCAACTGCAAATACATCATTGTTTAAAATATTATCATCAGCTATGCAAATTTAGTCTTTATACCATTCTACAAATGGATCAGTTTTTCTTATAACATCATGAATATTCTTAACACCACACAAAATTCGATTGCAGTCCTGGAAAATAATTCCAGTTAATTTTGAACTTTATAACTCTGAGATAAGGTACAAGGAAATGTCGTAAGAGTGAATGATAAAGATGGTGCCGTAGTGGTTAGTGATAATGACGTCACGGTGTGTAACCTTTGTCGTATTAAAATGACATTACTAGACGGTACAGTTATAATAATTCACGCCTTCGAGCTTCGGATATTCAGATTTATTTATATTCGAACCGATGAGTTCGAAGTGGGCCGTGAGTTATAAATTATAGGTGTGGCGGACGTGCTAATAACTCAAATGATGTTTGTTTAGTGGATATTTCTGGACGATTTTATGACTTACACAAACAATTTCACAAAAAAAATCGACTATTGCAGGATGTTTTTCCAATTAAACACGTTTTGAAATTGCAGCAATGAGAAAGTAAATTAAATTTAATACATTCAAAATGAAAAAAAAAATACAAAAATCTTGATCAATTATGACAAGCAAGAAAGATTAAGGCAATCAAATAAAATAAATAGGTGCATATATTCTTGAAAAATTTCAACATCATCATTCCAATGAAATAATATTATAATATCTTCTACAGCAGCCATTTTGAACCAATATAACACATCGAAACTCATAATGATAAATATAGAGTATCAATGATGCGTCAACTATGTAATGCAGAATTGCGCCTGCGATTAATGATTCGTGCCAAGACATCTGCTACATAACCATCAATATCTGTCTGTCATACGTACGCGATAAATTAACGAACGATATACTTCGACATACAGTCCAAGATCTTAAATTACTAGAGTTGATAATTACTGCTTTTAAACTCTTCTTCTGTCTCGCCTTTTCCCAAACTATGTTGGGGTCGGCTTCCAGTCTTATCCGAATTTAGCTGAATGCTGTATTTTACAAGAAGCGACTATCTATCTGACCTCCACAACTTATTGCTAGGTAATACAGTATTCCATAGTAAGTGGTTGTCAGAATTGTAATGACTTAACGACTGTCAAAGATCACTGTATGACAGTCGGGATCAACGGGTTAACGTGCTTTCCGAGGCACGGAGGGGTCTCGATATGTTTACAAATGGTCACCCAACCACGGACCAACCGCAGCAAGCGCGGCTTGACCTTTATTATCGGTTGAACTGTACGGCTTACACTTAGCCACGAGCCCCTCTTACTTACTGCTTTTAAACATTGACTAAAAATTAAGAAACATCATTTTTATAGCAGTCGAATAATTTAAAATTGATTCCATGTACTGCTCTCTAGCTTCTAAATGGATGGACTGATTTGGAAAAGACTATCCTGTTCTACAGCTTAAGTAATAGAGATGATCCTTAGTTTATTAAATCAGTTCCACCATTGATAGAATATTTTATGAAACCCTTAAAAGAACTTTTCTTTATTCTTAGCTATTTTATTTTGATGCACCTGTGTGTTGAATATTGAAATATTTGATGCGATTCCATCTAGCAACAATTATTATGAGTTTTAAATGAAGATGAAGTAGGTCGATGCGTGGTAATTTGTTTGCTAATGTTGGGAAAAGAAAATGGCCGGTCCTACGATCGCTATCGAACGCTTAAAGAGCTGTTATTTCCTTATACTATACTTAATTTTAATACACAACAATGTGTGTTTTAGAAATTTAGTTCTTGTCTTTAAAATGTAATACTGCTAATTGTTTCAACTTGATATACCTCCTTTGGACTAGAAAATTTACTAAAATTTCAACTTGTATCTTTTTTCTCAAATTTTTTTTTTTTAGACATTTTTGAGGAAAAAAGACTACTATATGTTAATAAAATCTAAGATTTTCAACTGAGTCATGGTCGCTTTAACCTAAAAAATGAAATAAGAATTAAAAAAGACGTAATTAGATTATTAAAATTAATTGATACACAAACATCATGCTGCAACAGCATGCTTGAATCTCTATAGTGTAGCTATACCATCAAATAATTAAATATAAAGCGGCGGTAGCCTAATGGCTAGGGCGTCGGACTTGCGATCATGTGGTTGCGGGTTCGAATCCCAACCATTACACTACCGACGTGAACCCACTCGTAACACAAGCAGCTTAACACGGGGGGTTAACGAGATTACTAGCAATATGCGTCCCACATTGCTTTAAAAAAAATCCTCAATAAATACTCTCATAGTACCAAATCAAAGACACAAACAAGACTAACAAATTCTTCAATATTAAAACCGATAGCACAGAATCCCGATATCTATTAATAAAGAGTTAAAAATCTAGTGTTGATACATAGTAAGGCGGCTGTATGATTTGTAGCAGGACAGGTGGGGACGTAAATACATTGCAACCGGTTCGGTTTCGCCATCCCAATTGGCATTTTGACGTGGTGTTCAAAGTTTATTAATTGCATCGACTTTTGTTACTGTATTTCTACGGTTCTGCGAAAGATAATTATTCCTAGATGCAGTCGAGTCTAAAAGGTCCGAAAATTTTGCATTTTCCTTATATTTTTTTTAGTCTTTCTTTGATCTCATTGTTGCAAGTTGGTGCTGTAATTTGTATCAGTTCTTATCGGAACTTTATGAACTTTTAAATTATTTTGTTTCTAAGTATATTTATGGTGGTATTCTTGTCAGCTTATTATTACGGTCAAGTGATGCACAAAAACTAATTTTTAAAATGTCTTACATATTTTGAAGAACAATATAATAAGGACTGAGTAGCTTTCCCCGAGACTTCGTCCACGTGTTTACATAAAAAAAAATAGTATCCTTTGTAACTTCTAATGCCTAAAAGAATATGTATATTTATTTTCATGATGATTGGTTAAGTCGTTTTTGCGTGAAAGCGTAACAAACAAACTCACATTCACATTTATAAATAAGTAGGGATTTACAAAAATAATACATAAACTGCTTTTGGACCGTTTACAGTCAATTAATAATGAGTTAATGCACTTTAGCAATAAAAACCAAATTAATAAAAGTATCATGGGCACATGCCAATAAATTCTTTTAAACTGCTTTTTGTACAATATATTGAATACTTAATGGTAATTTATATACGACAAACAATCCACTTTTTTCACTGTTTACACAACACCAACTGTCGAAATTTTAGATCACAGCTTATCAACGTAACAAATACAAAACTAAATTTTTAACAAAAAAAAAACTAATGACCAACATGATTCCAAGATGGCAGAAAAGAAATAACAAAATCATTTTTTTTATTCGTTCATTTAATATTATCAGAATTTGACTGAAGTCACGTTCTGCTGTGAATAAATCTGCCATACCTATTTTTCTCCATTATCAAAATCAATAGCTTGAGCAGTAACATGAAATCTAAAGCTATAACGGGTTAATAAACTGCTATAAACACTCAGACACAGACTCATAACATCATAAAATAGTATTAAAAACAAACAAATAACAAAGTTTGAGCACTGCACCGCAATAAGTTCGGTCCGTCGATAAATCTATGAAAATGAACGCGCGCCTAATGTCACTGGAATGCTTTCATGGTCTGACTATAACAGAGACGTAATGGACATCACTATATTTTAAACATTCATAATTTAATATGAATATCACACTAAAATTATAAAGGCGAATGTTTGTAAGTATGGTGTATGATTGTTACAACTTCACGCTTAAGCTGAAGGCTCATCCAATTTTAATGATTTCCGCATGGAGGTAGTTGACACCCTGGATTGGCACACAGGCTACTTTTTATCCCGGAAAATCTAATTTATCTGATAAACGCAGGTAGCACCGCGTGGCGCAGCTAGTATGATAATAATTTAGAAAAATAATTAATAATAAGTATTAACGATTCACACAAAATAATGCCAAAATAAACTCTAGTTATACGACTTAAAGTAGAAAATTAATCAGATATGTGTGTGATTATTGATTTTATTATCAATAATATTAAACTTGCTGTTAGCCGCGGCTCACACATCTCTTTTCTTAGAATTCAAGCTTATCCCATACTAAGTTTCATTAAAATTGTTTCAGCGGTTTACCCGTGATAACAACACAGACAGCTAGACAGCTACTTTTGTATTTAGAATATTGACATGGATGTATACAGGGTTAATTTAAAGGAGTGCGTATATTCAACGAGGTAATCAGGTGCATGAAACTGAACAACTTTTCCCAAGGAACATAGGTCAAAATCTTAAATTGGACAATAACTTTCATACAAATTGTCAGGTCAGGTGACTTATGTTTCTATGAAAAAATGATTTTCAATTTTATGATTTCGACCTATGTTCCTTGAGAAAAGTTGTTCAGTTTTATGCACCTGATTACCTCGTTGAATATACGCACTCCATAGAAAATAATCCTAGTTAGGAAACTGCTCTGACACAACATTTCCAACCGCAAAATTGAATCATTATTGCAAATATCTGAACGTGATCTCAATACGCTCAGACATTGGAATCGTCGCGTCTTCGAAACGTTTCAATAAATCTGTGAATTGGCAATTTCTCAACGGCCGGTAAATTTTGCTAGCGACTATTTCAGTTGTATTATTTTGTGTGTAATCCTGATAGATCCCGCAATTTACGAGCTTGTCGCATTGACATTCCTCGAGCACAATCGTGCAAAACGAGCATCGTAATTTAATCGGTTTGTTCGAAAATGTCGTGGAAAATAGTATTGGTTTCTTGCTGATGTACTTTAATATTACATGAACAAAACACCAGCTTTTGCGAGAAACACAATCAACAATGTAAGTACATTATGAAACCCCTGTCTCATCTCCAAGTATATTTATTTTTATCCAATATTCGATCAATTCGATTTCCTCCAATATTTCTAGATCGAACCTTTACCGCACCCACGCCTCTGTGGGTTATCGCGGCAAAAAGTAGCTAATTACCATTCTTGCAATCCAAGCTTACCCTATCCCAATTGTCATCAAATTCGGTTCAACGGTTTAGCGTTTTAAGTGTCACAGACTGACACACATAATAACTTTCGGATTTATAATATTAATTTGGTTGTGGATTTTCTGTTCACCAAGTCCGTCCAATGTCCATAAGTTACCAGACCGACTGCCCCGAGATCGAAGTGCATCGCTAAATATACCGCGCCCGTCCACATCAATGTAAGATGAATTAATCGCAAGTGTACCGTACTTTGTTGGGATCGTTCCGCTGATTCTCGTTCGTTTCCGCGTTGATATAGGAATATCAGTTGGCCTTAATTTTTTATTCTTATTGATTAAATGAGGAATTTTGTTTAATATTCATAATTTCCTTTCCTTTTAAACAATGCGCCTTCTTCTTCTACTCCAATTTATGAAGGTCTGCTACCAGCTGCTGGAATCTATCTCTAACTTTTGCGAGACGAAACAGCCCCCTTAGACACGGTACTTTCTACAAGCGTTAACGATGACAGAAATCTCTAAAATGACATTAAATGTATGGAAATGACATTTCTCTTCGATAAGTCACGTGACTTAGACTTGTCACTTTCTTACATTTGAGCGATTCGATCAGCGATAACGATTGTAGACACGTACCTTGTCGAAGGGGGCAGTTCAGATGCACTCGCGATCCCCGTCCACTCCAGGATGTTGTAGAGCCCCGACTTCCATCCTAGTCCAACTGGTCTTCGCCCCACGACCTTGCCCATCTTTATTCCTTGCAAGAGTTCATACCTATTTTGAGACCGGTGTTTTAAAAAATTCAAAATATTCACAGCTCACACTAACCGTTTGTGTTACGATTTTTTTTATTATGTTCGTGCTACGTTCTGCGATCGCTAGGCACCCAAAACATTTTATCAACATCTTAATATAAGAATCCATTCAACATAAAGATGCCACCCACATAGACTTTTACCATCGGTACATAGCTTGGTGATCCCCCCTCCTTACCTATACAACCATCACCCCCAGTCTACGTTAAAAAGCAATCTACTTAATGGAATTTCAATTTTCGCTGCGAAGTTAACTAAAAATCCAACGGGATGCAATATCCCGGGCAGCGTCAAGACGCCAACTATTTTATGTGTTGTCTGTTTGTCTGTCTGTCGGCTATTTGTATTTATGATGTAGGTTTTAACGACACAGCTGTTTTGGAACTTAGAAAAAAAGAGATTTAAATTGGAACAGTTGAGTTCATGAAGCTGGCAATGGTATCAACAAATTGGTATGCTGGTTGAAACTTAAATATTTTTCGAAATTCCTCAAGTCCCTTATTCATATTTGAGAAGCTATTTCAACAATGTCTGAATGACTGAGCTGTATAGCGTTTGTCTTTTTCATATAGGCAAGGCTTATTGTCCAAGAAAAGCCAATGTTACGTGTAAGCTGCCTAATTAGTGTTCTACCTCAAATATAAGTATAATGAACGTAGAACACAATTATATATGAGACGTAGGTATAGACAGTGAGTAGTACTTCATTTTTGTCCCTACGTAGGTACGTGGTGGGTTTCAGAAAACTTTTTTTTTTCTTTTTCATTTATACGTTTACCTTATTTTTTCTTTGTCCACAGAAAGAAACGAAAGCACCAATGCAGCTTCTTCGAAGGAAACAAAGCTTTAAGAAACCACAAAAAAATATACCAATGTAAAGTATTTCATTCAATAAGCGGAACTGGGAGCAAGACACTAGTATTTAATATCAGAAGCGTCGCTCCGGGCGAAAAAGAAAAATCTATAGTGGGTGGTGGGGGCGGGCTTCTCGCCGTCTTGGGGACGTTTTCCAACTACGACTGATATAGACACCGTGCACCTGACCTGATACGTGTCTGTGTCTTATATCGACACAGAGTGACACAGTGTCACACAACTCTCACCGTGTAACCTTAATTAATACATAAATAAAAACATGAATAACTTTTGTATGTGTAGTTTTTGTGAAGGTTTTTTGTATCTCTTTTGAATAAGCGTTACGTAAAATGTCTATTTTCAGTTAATCTAATGAAGATGTCTGCTCTAATTGTTCTAGGAAAGTATTTGATGTATAATGTCGGTTCATAGAAAGCTATTTTCGATTTAAGGTTTCACTTCTCTGTAATCTGTGATAGCTAAGTAATTTCAGTGAAATTATTTGAAGCTTAAAATGCAGAACACAATAGCAATTCTTCGAATAAAATATATAGCTTTACTACAACTCCAACAAACTCTTTGTCCAATAATCTGTTCAATGGTACTATAAACATCACAAGTTAAACAAACCAAACTCTATTAAAGCAGAACCCAATAGATACCAGTCCAACTAACATAGTCATGAGGAAATCAATGAAAAACTGTACACACCGCTCCGGTCAAAGTATATAGGAGAGCATACCAATCAGACTCTCCATCGCCCATCTATGTCCGTAAACGTTCGCCGTGCACTCCCATTTACGAGAGAAAAAACCTCGGAAAATCTACGTGACGTAACATAGAACCGATAGCCAATGGCGTATCGAACCTTCGCCGATAACCGCCAGTGAAACAAGACCTTCCGCGCCCCGCAAGCTGTTCGAGAAACGAACTTGACAAGTGCACTTCCGAACGTTGGCGGAGACCAAGCGAAAATAGCCGGTAAGTATCGAGAACGAACCAAGCCTTCCTATTGGTTGATCGGTTCCGCGCGATTGGGTACAACGGCGCACACTCGAACCGATATCTCGTATTTACCACGTTCGACGTTTATGCGCCTGTGTGTGTGCATGAAACCGCCTTTGATAGGTATTTAACTATGTGTTCGTGTAGGTATCGATTTGATTTGTGACGCCTGCTCCGCTGATCGGTCAATCGCTGAGCGCTGCTGTCGATTTAAATTTGGAACGTGATATTTAAATTTGGTATGTATTCGTTGACCGTTGACGTGACGTTGCGCTGTCTAATTGGATACGTCACGAAATTATTTTATTGCTAGCTGTTTAACATACAAATAATTCTTGTACTAAAGAAAAAAAATCTGGTATAAAAATATTTTTTGTCAGTTTTGGTGAGCCCCGAAATACCTGACCTAAAATTATATGACGTAATGTTCATAGTTATGCTTCTTCCAATGACAAGCTACTTTACACCATTAGGTATGGTGTTACTTACGACCAGCTACAGTAATCGCATATAACTTTCCTCTCTTATCTTATAAACATATCATCACAATAAACACCACACTGACAAAAAGAAAAAAAAAATCACAAAAAATATAACATTCGACGTTAATTAAAACGCAACAAAATAATCCCATAATTCGCTGCTATAGCAAATCTTCACGAATGTCAGTCCGCAAAAAAAAACAGCTCGTTTCGACAAATTAAAAAGCACGTTCCACTCCATTTCTAGATACAAAAAAAAAGTTTCGCGGATAAAACCCGCCAGTGGAATATCCTCATCAACTCGTAGCTATTAATAGGGAAAAAGTGCGCAATCCGGAATTCACTGTTCACTACCTACTAATATTTAACGAACTTCTAGATAAAGCAAATATATATGCTTTCCCGTGTACTTATTTAAAATGGAAAAATATTTTTCCTGCGTCCCGTCGTCGCTTCCGCTGCAGATAGCCGTAACTGCATTATGTTTGATGTTTTTCTTTTTTATAATGCGGGTAGCTAAAGATAGATGGCTTTTATTTTTCTAGCTTATGCATACCGATAGGAGATGCCTGAATAATGTGGTCAGCTCATTTAAATAGCTGTTTCAAAGGGTTGATAGCTCTTTGTACCTGCTTGCTGAGATAATTCCGTTCTTTTGGAAATTTTAAATAGGTTCCTAAATTATTTAGTGCGCACGGTGTCAAGAATTCTTGAGTTATACTTAAGCATAATTTTACTGAACAACAAAATTCCAATAATTTAATCAGTATGTAAAAAAAACAAAGTGTGCTTGCTACCTAAACATTTAACAATAAACATATATGTAGGTATATGTATAAAATCAAAGTCAGGTTTGTTACAATTTATAATTCGAGAACGGGTGGACCGATTTTCATGATCTTTGATTCGAATCTTCTCCGTCCCAAAAGGTAGAAAAAATATAATAAACTAGAGAAAAAAAATGAAGTTTACGGTAACGGGGTCAACATACGCAGGTGAAACCGCGGAGCGCAACTAATAAATAAAAATGACGCCCGATTCTACAAATTTTGAACGATATTTAATTTTCAACCATTCATTGCCATCACTTTGCTAAGCTTACATCTAGCCCAACTACTCTTTTACAGTAAATAATAAACATATAAAACAATACATACTACAAAGGAAATAAATAAAAAGTTCACTAGCACCCCGACGAGGCTAGAGAAGTAGAATTACTATGAAATCGAGTATTGCCACAGCGAGATATCCGCCATTCGGCCGGCGGAGGCGTCGCTACGATCGGGAGACACACCGAGAGATTATTTATTAAACAAAGGAAAAATCTACTGCATAGAAAATATGCAAATGGGATGGTGTAGTTGAAAATGTTTTTTACATTCTGATAGATTGCAGAATGTTCTGGCCAGCAATTGACTTATCGAGGATAAGATTTTACGAAGTACTTAGATGTATTTATTGTATTCGCACTACTACACTAGTCATTAGATTTCTTTAATAACGTTTCTTAAGCGCCTTCTTGAGGTTTTTGAAATAAAAACTTTTTGATTTGATTTGATTTATCAGTTTGGGAAAACGGCAAGATTTATAAAGCGATTTAATATGTATCTTTCGGTTAGTTTCAGGCAGTTCAATGCTAACAAGTTATGGTTAAAGTCATACACATCAAAGAAATATGTATCTATGCTTCAAAAAAGATATTGTCCGACCCTTAAATACGTACAAATTTTGCAAGGTTTCACATAACACTGGGTTTTACTAGACATAGCTTTCATATATTCTATGCTGTAGAACTTGTAGAATGGAATATAATATGGAGTCGCTAGAGACATGGTATTCGCTTTTTACTCATCTCGCCTAAAGCATGAAGCATTCCAAGTAGCAACCTTGCAAGTAGTTCGAAATCGCTTTGTATATCCACTGAAAAGTATTGACGGTATGTTGGTATGGTTCTTTCTTCACATTGTACCTCTATGAACCTCCAGTTACATAAATATTCTATTTCATTTACTTTTAAAATAAAATACGATCGGTTAGTGCTCCGTGTGTGCAATAACTTTCACATATAGCGCACATAGTTGGTGCTCGGAATATGCTCGATATGGAGCACGTCGGCTCCACTCGATCCCGGTGAAACATTGCTTTGTGTAGTGCTGGGAAATAAAACTAAATATATCGATAAGTAAGATAAATTATTTATCGACACGATGTGTAATATACTGACACTTTGGTGTGGGTATAGTCGTCGACTACGTGATACGGAGCTTACCCAATCCTAAGTAAACACCTACTGGTGGACTTTTCTAAGCGTAACACTTTCATTTAGCTCATGTGTTTTTTTGTTACTTAATGTTGCAAATATTTTACTTGAAGATATAACTTAAAAATGCTTTTAAAAAGATACCTATATAAAACAAAATACGAGATTTGCAAAGCTAACACAGAACGAGACGTAAATAAATAGGTATAAATACAACTGTACCATTATCGATGGCATACGTGTCGCATCACTAACAGCACTTCCGATATAATATTTCATATTTAATAGTGATGCACCACGAAAAATCCTCCACAGATGACTCTTAGCTTATATTTTACATAAATTGTATATAATTTTACGGATATTAAATTTGTTATGTTTAAACATATTAATGGTCGGGCGGAGAGGCAAACTAGATTATTTACGAATTCCTACCTATTAATATGACACGAAATCATTAATAACCAAAGTGACGTGTAGAGCGTTGTGTTGGATATCGCGGCAATAGTAGCCTAAAAGCATTCCATAAATAGGCTATCTAACGAATTTGTCAAATCGGACCAGTAGTTCCAAGATAAGGACGTTTAACCAAACAAACAAGCTCTTCTGCTTAATAATATTAGTAAGTATAAATAATAAATAAAAATTCATGATCTTGAGCGACATGCTCTAATGATTCTAAATGGTGCCCAACGTGGGATTGACCTAATTGGTCTAGTCATTTGAACTGCTATACTTCGAGAAACCGAATTGATGCCATGATAGATACATATTGAGTTTTGAATCGTTTTTCTATTCATATGTTGCTACCAATGTTCAGAAGAAACTATTACAAATCAAATAAAAAATCATTTATAACACTTTTCGATCGTGAAACATTTGATATTGATCGCACCCTGCCCCCTAGACAAGGCACACCCACACAAGCGCCAAAGATGACAGAAATCACTCAAATGACATTAAATGTATGGAAATGACATCTCCCTTCAATAAGTCACGTGACTTAGACTTGTCACCTCCATACATTCGAGCAACTCGATCAGCGAGAACGATTACAGAAATGTACCCGGTCCAAAGAGGTTAATTCGCCCACCCTTCAAATTATGTATGGTATACTCAAAGATCTAGGAACCATTAAGAACAGCATTATCGTCGAAACTTATCTTTAAACTAGCCCCAAAGCCCAGAACTTCGGTCGAACAACATAAAATATCTCGGGTTACTATAAAAATTCAATATTCCCCCGGGTGGCGCTAAGTAAAAGTTATTTTCACCTTGTTTTTAAATAAAATCAAAGTACGCTAGCTGCAAGTTTCCTAGGTCTTTCTTTATGAACTTCATAAAAATGGTCGTATTTACCAGCGAACACTGCTGCTATGAACTCGCGAATCGAAAATGGTGTTTATTCTCACGAACTTCGGAACTACCGTAAACAGAAACCTTAAAACAGTATAATAATTCTGGTATTTTTTTCTCGGAAATGTTTTAGCGTCAAGTAAATATTAATAAAAGTTAATTTAGTATGGAATAGCTTGTACATTTTTAGTTACAATCAAGTTTTACTTTAAACCATACCACAAGGGATTATCCTAGCTATGTAATAATATGATATTTCATAAACAATCTCAGAAGTATATTTGACGACCTCCGTGGTCGAGTGACGTACACACCGATTTTCAAGGTGTCGCCAGCTCTGAGGTCTCGGGTTCGATCCCCGGACGGGTCAATACAGAGAAACACTTTTCTATATTGTCTCGGTTTTGGGTGTTTGTGGTACCTTCTTTGTCACTGTTTCCATAACAACAGCACTGTATGTGATGTTGTCCACACTTTATTTATATAATTCATGTCTTGAAGATCTTTATACAATCTTTATAATATACAAACACCCATGTAAACAATAGCGAAATATATCGAATCAACAATCAATACTAAATATTATTATAAAGCTGAAGGGTTATTTTTTAAGGGTTGAATAGCTGAATACATGAGTTTTACATGAAACAACTGCCTATCTTACCTCCACAACCCATTTTCTGTAGTATACATACTGGAAAACTTCATCTGTTTTCTTGGTCAAGAAACGAAAAGACCGAAAACCAATCAACGTCATTAGAAAGCCCCAAAACGTTCCCCAAAAATCTCATAAATACGAAAACTTAGAGGAAAGGTAAGCAAGTAACGCCCTTTGATACTTCACTGCAGTTCGCACAGAATACATTGCATTTTAACCAGTTTAAAATACTTTATGCATAGACATTACGGGAACCTTTCTGTAGCCGAGAAATTTCATCCGATGGTACCTGGGATTTGGTAAACGTGGATAAGGAAAAAGTTGTAAGTATAGTGTTAGTGTACATTGGATTGAGATGAAGTCTAGAAGATAGAATATGCAATACTATAAAATGAGAGAAAATTAAAATCACTTTTAAGACAATGGGAGAGTTAGTCAGAAAATGCAAAATATTGGTTTGTTTGAAAAAATAATGAAATAATAATTGTCTAGAGTTTTGAACATGGCCAGTAATGTCCATTTGATGTTTGTAATGTTATCATGAGACTATATTTAATAAAGGTCAACGAGCAAGAAGAGCTGTTAATAATGTACCATGAAAAACTGAATGACGATAATTTTAAATTTAGGCATATTTAAATAAGCTCGACAAACACAATTATTACTATAACACTGATAATTTAATAACGAGTTTACGAACACAATAAATGTAGCTTTTGCTAAATATATCAATATTTTTATCTACATCCGAAAAAAAAAATCGCCATAACAGTATGGGTAGTAAAACCTAACCTTATCCAGTATTTCATCGTCTCGTGGATGTAAAATACCACCCAGCGGCAGCCAATAGCGGCGGCCAATTTGAATATAGAACGCCCGCTCGGAATTTATAACGGACACACGAAACTTAAATGTTTGGCAACTGTGTCGTGTAACTGGCAACTGGTTGTTCTCGCAATTGCAGTTGCGCTACTCAAAGAATTCTTAGTGTAAGAGAAATTAACAGTTTTGATAAGTATTGATTTTATTTGGATTCCAAAATGTGTTAAGAAGCTACTTTTCACCGTCAATCACTCACTGACAGATTCTTCTAAAGGCTTATAAGAACACTATGATATTCACTTAAAATTTGTTCATAACTTTAAACCTTTATATAATACCAACAGCATTTTACTGTCACAAAATACAACCAAAACTCAACTCACAACTTGTTAATTTTGTATTATGAAGGCTAGCAGAAAAATAAGAAAACTGAATAAAACGTGTTCAATCGGAATGACTAAACAAAAGCACGACTTTAACTAACAACATTGCTTCTACAATAACAACCAGTTGCAAATTACACAATGAGGCACCAGTTTCGTTCGAATTTTTGAGAGCAATATTTGTTCTCATACGAAATCTAAGAGTAACATCTGTAGTTCAGAAGCAACGGAGCGAACGTTACGGCTTCCTTACCAAAGAATATGATATAGAAAATGTGATCTCTTTGGAACGATATTGTTTTTGAGATAAAGTTGATACCTAATGGTTCTGGTAGGTTTTTGGGTGCATTTTTATAAGAACATGAAGCAGTATGCAATGATAATTATATATTATACACGTCATATACATGATAAAAACAGTTAAGCCAAGAATCTAATTCAGAAATCGATACTTCATGAAAAAAACGTATTGACCATTTTATCATTAGAAAAATCATCAGCTTTTACAAAATGTGAAGCTTTAATCGCTACAATAATTTCCTTTGTCAACTGACTTAAGATGGACTAAAGGTTTGTTTAAAATCATCATTATTCACTATAATTAAAATTATTTCTCGTTCCTTTTATTTCTGTTTGAAGCTTTTATTAGATTCAAACAAATGCTCCAGAAAATCGAACCAACCAAAAATACCCCTGATCATGACACCTGCAAAAGCGTTGAAACGGCAGGAACTATAATCAAAATAAACCACGATAGAATCCGTTTAAAAAGTTGTTTCATTTAATTAGTCTCCAAAATCATTCAATTAAATCTAAACCTTAATTCCAGCACAGCCTAAAACTAATACACCTAAAATTAATAAGTAACCTAGTAGAGAAATGTTAAAACTAATAATGCAACAACGGACCAGATTGCACCAATACATTGCACCTGGCCGTGCCGGGCTCTTGTCACCCCGGGGGTGCAATCCCCCCTACACCCCAAAAGGGGGGAGACTGTCGTAGTACGTGTGAAACGGTTTTTTATACGTATTATATTATATTGAACTGTAGGAATGTGGGTGATTTGGGTGCTGGCGAATATTATAATGGTTCGTAGTGTTTTAAGTATATTCTGCATGCAGTTTTAGGAAAGGTTCAGATTATGATTACTTTTTTAATGGAAGGTGATATTCAAACGAATTTTAAAGGACGATTAATAATCTTTAAAATCACCTCAAATATCAGTTTGTCAGTGTGTTTTCTGCATTATGGAAATTTTCACATATTTTATAGATCGCCTTTGTCTGAGAGATCTTTATATTGATTCCTTTATCCAGACCAGCTATACAACCTCTAAAATCTTTTGAATCTCTTTTGCGTCTGTTTATTATTTAATACTAAATGAAATCATTCTTAAAAAAATATTTTAACACAGTCTTAATTAAAACATCTTTAATACTTATTTAGCATGGCCCGTGTCCACTCAAAAAACGATTCTCACGTCCGAAGAAAATCCGGAATCGTAATAGTAGTTTTCAAGATAGCGTCCCCACTTAACGAAACAAAGAAAGGCACACTTGACAACACTCTGTGTATCTATAGTTTTAGACTGAGAATGAAAATTCTGGAATAGATAAAAATACCAAAGAGGTGCTATGTACAATTTTAAATTCTCTTCCATAAAATAATCGAAAAATTTTGTTATCCCAAAAATATTAACCTCAAATTTGAACAGGAAATCCTGAATTTTCCACCTTCTTTACCAGAAAATCTATCCAAAAATACAATACAATATGCTGACGATAATCTATCTGTCCCTAAGGCCGACATTGTAAGGATAAAAAACTTAAAGCCTTACATCGGGAGGGTGGGATCATAAGGCATTTTTCCGTACACACACGAACCTACCCCCCCCCCTACTCGGGCACCCCCACCCCTCTGATCTGCGCCCGATACCGTAGAGTAACGTGAGAGGATGCTGCAGAGACTTTTTTTATTGAATTTCCTTTGTTTTATAACTTTAATAATATAGGATGCTGGCACCGCTTCTAATGTATTTAATAAAGATTAAGTTTAAATTTAAAAAAGCTGTTGTTTCTATTTCATCGTAGACCAGAGTAATAAAGTTATCGATTACCGAAGTGTTTTTTTTTCCTTAAATATAATTTCGCCTCGTTAAAAAATCACACCACTCCCACATGTATCATTAAGGCTGTTTATATTGTAATACTTTTAAAAATCTAAAATTACTAGGAGTTTTCAAACGAAAATATTCTAAAGTTACCTACTATGTATTTGATTAATAAAGTTGTAATAAAGTAGATGTACTAGCCTTTCAAATTTATATACGTAAAGACCTTATTCTTAACTGGCTGGTAGGAATCCTAAATCACACTTAATTTTTAAAATAAGAATAACAAGCATAAAACAAAGTTGCCATAATCGTTTGTTTTTCAAAGAAAACAGTTACAATTCAAACATCCGAGCACAAAAACGGTCTCTAAATCTGAAACTAACCTACAGCTACTCTTTGCTTCTTCGTCTCGCCGATAGCCTGCGATGTGTGCGGCTTCGGAACGCTGAAAGACGCCCTGTGACGCCGGAGCCTTCCTGAAAATGTATGCTGCCCCCCTCCCCCCACCCACGCCGCGCTCAAGCAAAAACACACACAGCGACACGGAAAAAACCTCACGAGTGTACTAACGGAAAATACCCTTGCTTGTGTGTGTCAATGAAAGATTACTCCTATGTAGTGGCAATACATATTCGTCGAGCGAAAGGTTTTGCGCTAGTGTGCGTTCTGTGTCAACGCTGTTTCGTATTACACTGCATCTGTGTGAGTGTTTTATTGACATTTTTATACATGAAATTTTATGTGCGCGATTTAGATGTTTTTGTACATAAGGTTGTATGTGTTGGTTGGTTGTGTGTGTGTGAATTATTTGCGGTCGCTTTCGATGTTCGTGGAATACTGAATGGGTGTAATTAATTCGTTTCAGATGAAACTGTTCGGAGCTTTCCAAAGTAAGGAATATACAGACGTTTTGCTGAAGGCGGATTTCGTTCGACGTTTGCAACTATTTGGAACTGCGGTTATGATGGGAACATTGGTATTTTGGAATATATTTATGTAGGTATCATGGGTTCGTGCACTGAATGTTGAGTCGGTTTCGTTTAGTGTCTTGTTATATTTTTAGCCTCTAATTTACGATACGATACGTTTAAGAATATTTTTCAGTTGTTTTATCCTTCCATTGTTATATAAATTTGGGGAACAAATAAGATTTTGTGATAGTAAACTTTCAAGTAGTGTCCTCACAAAGCGACTTAGGTTCTATAGAAATTTTTCAATGCTTCTACAGAGTTATAGATTGATATAATCCAGCTGCAGTCAAAGATATTCCCTAAGTGCTGAACAATGCAAGAATATAAAACAATATACTATCGCACAGCACTTGAATAACTAACAAGAGAAAATAAAGGGAGTTGTTTGTTTTTATCAACAGCAGTAGTGGAGTCGAATGCACAAGTGTTGCCTGATACAATTAGTAAAGTTTTGATTGTTCTGGCAACACTATTTGTTATTGGTATCATATTTATTTGAAATATTAATTTAATTGCAGGTCTAATGGAAGTTTTACTTTCTTTTCAAGTAAGGTTGGTTAGGGAGGTTCAATTTAAAATGTCTTAAACAACTATTGTTATTTTATTCACAATCAAGCTGAACAACTTAAATAAGATCTTTAATCATAAAATTACATATAACTGTGTGACGGGCTCGTGTAAGTGGTACGGTTTGACCGATAATTGAGGTTAAGCCAAGGTTGCCGCGGTTGATCCATGGATGGGTGACCATTTTTAACATACCGAGATCCCTCCGTGCCGCGTAAAGCAGGTAAGCCCTGACTGTAATACGTCGATCTTTGACAGACGTTATGTCATTACAATTCTGACAACCAGTCTTCGGGATGCTGCGTTACCCAGTAAGATTTAGTTGTTAAATCTGGTAAAACTGGAAGCCAGCCCCACCATGGTTAGAGGAGAAAAGGCTAGGCAAATGATTATAATAAAAAAAACAAATTTATGGGATTTTACAAAAAAAAAGAAGAAATAAAATTTAGACGAACCCACATCCTTTACCAATAGAAGCAACACAGAATTCTAACGAGCCAAACCAAATACTGAAAAACCACAACAAACTGAAAATCATGTGCCACACAAAAAAGCAAAACTAGCCCAAAAAAGCGATGCAGTTCGCCCGGGCAGAATTTGCATAGCTAATACGATCGACACACAAGCACACTACGACACACATATACGCTATGTTACTCTCACGAAAAACGAAAAAAATGAATGTTTATAGTGGATGTAATGTGTATGGAATATTTTGTGTCTTTAATGAAGGTAGATTGAATTATTATTAAGCGGCGATAGCCTAATGGCTAGGGCGGTTCGAATCCCATTGCACTACCGACGTGAACCCACTCGTAACACAAGCAATTTAGCTTAGCACGAGGGGTTAAGTATGAGATGCATCCATATTTTATTTTATCATCTTCTTCTTGGGCAAAGCCTGATGCCTTGATGTGTTAGACCTGCCTTTCTGTCCTACCGGATTTCTATGAACATTAGTAAGTACACACATCAAAAGTGTCTAGGGATCAAGCATTTTTATGCGGATTTCTTGAGATTGAGATGTGGCTTTGTAATAAATTTATGATTTTATAAATTTATATGGATCCTTTTTGGTGCATTTCATAATTCGAATCAGGAACTGTGAATCAAATTCGAGTAAAAGATGAAAATCAGCTGTCAATATTTTCCCTATAAAAACATACAACGCATTGAAGACATTATTAGTGCTACTGTTTCCCTACTACTGATTAAAACCAACGTTATTATGGAGCGGCGACGTCATTTAAGCAGGGAAGAAATGCTCAGAGCCGTGGGAATGATAGAAGCTGGTTCCCGGCAACGTACTGTGGCTCTAGCTCTGAATACAAGTCAGAGTGTTATCAGTCGACTTTGGACACGTTACCGAAGCACTGGTACCGTGGCTGAGCGCCATGGAGGACGGTATCGCTGCACCACACGGAGACAAGACCGATACATTCAAATCTTAACTCGAAGAGCTCCAACAATAACCGCCATGATGTTAGCCGTGAGGCTTCATCACTCTTCAGGGAACTTAATTAGCGACCAAACAGTCAGAAACCGCTTGCATGAAGTGAACCTTCATTCCCGAAGACCGCTACGGGTACCACCTATAGCAATGCACAATCGTAGGATTCGATATCAATGGGCTCTTGAACACAGAAATTGGGCAGAAGAACAATGGCGTTTCGTGTGCTTTTCTGATGAGTCTCGTTTTGGTATGAGACCGGATACAAGACGTATACGACACTGGAGAACCCCTGGACGCCAACAGCGATTAAAATCCTGCCAGGAAGTCCATCCTTATAGTGGTGGAACCATCATGGTATGGGCGGGTATTTGGATCGGCGGAAGAACTGAGTTGATTTGGATCAGAAGCAACCTCAACGCTCAAATTTATGCTGAGACGATTGTATCAGACGTCATCGTTCCTCTACAAGTGCAAATCGGTCCCTTATTTCAGTTAATGCATGATACTGCACGACCGCACACCGCAAGAGTTATAAGACAGACTCTCGCCGCAGCTAACATCAATGTCCTGCCCTGGCCTGCTCAGTCGCCAGACTTGAACCCGATTGAGCATGCATGGGATATGCTACAGAGAAGAGCTCTGCCGATTATGGAGGGTATCCAGTCGCAAGAAGACCTTTTTTTGTTGTTGCAACGAACATGGGCGGCCATTCCACAGCGTGATTTGGATGAACTCATTTTGAGTATGCCAAACCGATGTTCTTGTGTTGTTAGTGTTCGCGGTAGAAACACGGATTATTAATTGTTTAAGTTACCCAATAAAATTTTAAAGAAAACTGTTATTTCAGTCTTTTTTTCGAACTTTTGTGTTAGTGGTTCAAATGTCAAAAATCCCTTTATTAGGAAAATGGCAAATTTCTTTATTAATGCAAAGGTGACTTGGTTTATCGTTACTGTGACAAACGAAAACACTTGATTCGATGAATCCTTAAAGAAAATTTTAATTAATATCAATCAGGAGAAAAGTTATTGCAAAAATATATGTTGATCCCTAGACACTTTTGATGTGTGTAGATATAATAATCATATGGCTGGAATAAGTACCTACGTATTGTCAGTATGATTAAAGAAAAGGTGTGTGTACTTATGTACGCGCGAAGTTATTCTTCTTTGGTGTAGAGTTCAAGATAAAAATCTTTAAAAAAATTGTATCTTTCGCCTTATCCTACGTTTGTAGAAATCATACATACCGTCAACTAACCCCAAATTCTACAAACGTACTCAAAGTAATCTGTAAAAATTATGAAAAACTATAATGTTGACTTTAGCTAACTTCAAGGAGTCGGTTTTTTGACACAGTGTGCGCGCGCATCGTAAAAATTTACTCTCACCATTTTTCCCTAACGCGCCAAAAGAAGTATAGCTTCCAAAAACAGTCTTCATATCCTATTATAATAATACAGGTGTTTATATCTGCACAAAATAGTTCATAATTATGTTAAGTGACAGGTACCTTGACGACAATCAGAGCAAAATTTGTAAGATACTGCTACCCGATGTAGGTTTGTTAATTATGCCCCTGTTGGACAAAATTTTGGGAAAATATCTACCCATTTCATCCCGCCAAAGTCTATTAAACAACGATCAAGAACATCTGACTGTAGGTGTTATTAGTTCTTTTTTGTGTGTTCTCTTGTTTTATACTTCTAAGCTAAAAACTCCTGATCCAAGGTACCCCATCCAAAATCCTAAGGAACATCCTGTACATTCTTCTTTATCTCAAACTGAATGTGACTATGTTTGAGAGTCGCGCAACTGGAAAATTACGGCATTGTACCTCCTGCACTGCTTGACCCAGTTCGAGGCTGGCGTGAAGATGCCATGTGTTGCTCTCGTGAACTGTCTTATTGTCACGATAGCGATGATGCTTCCTTACATGCTTCAGGCAATCCTTTTTTTATTTTAAGTGTTAAGAAGTCTACTTGTATGAGGATAAGCCATAATTAAAAAGGTGATGTGATATCATTGTTTGGTGGGATTTTGGCAATCAATTGTTCAGCTCTGTGTAACTTTTCAGCGATTTTTGGGGATATTGAACCAGACCACTGCAAAGATCTGATTACGAATAAATATACTACTTAATTAGTTTCCTTCGAAGTAAGTTTAGTTCAAATTATAATAAAAAATTATTCATCCAAGCATAAACAATACAATGCAATTTTTAAAGATACTAATTTCTGAGAATATAGTTGTCAGTTTTTCTCTAGACCATTAAAAACTACTTTTTTATTCCAATGAACATAATTTCCACCATCAGTAAATTAATTACTAAACTTATTCAAGTAAGTATGATGGCTGAATAATGATGAATTAATTCAATAATTTAAACGGCGCCATTCTTCAATAGAGTCATAACAATTTATCGATTATTGTGATCACTATTTTTTCCGCTCAACAATAACAACTTAGAATGAATGACGCAGAAAAATATTCATACTTATGCCCCAACTGATGACAAGCATTAACATACAAATGACCAACCATACATCAACATAAAACAAAGGAAAAGCTTCCTTATTCTAATTATCATAAGTGCTAATAAAAGTGAACAGTTAACTTTGCACGTCTAAGAAGTTTGCATAAAAACAGTGCGTCCTTATTTTTATTGAAGATCATTATGTACTAAGAATTAATTAGAACAAAAAACATTTTAGCATATCGGATAAAAAGAGCGTCTTGATTATCATAAAGTTAATAAGCAGAGGGTTAGAATTACAGGGTATAATATGGTTGTAACCTGTCACCGCCGCGTAACGAGATCGTTTACGATTAATTGTTAATAACCAATTGTATCAATTTAATGTGTTGGTTCGACTTTACATACTGCAATTCTGAGTCTTATTCAATGATTATTTAGTCTTTAGAACATAATGATACGGACATCGAAGAATGTGAGAAGAAATAGGAGTGTGAGGTTAGAAATGGATGGAGGAAAGTGGAATTAAAAATAGATTACGAGAATATATACCACGATTTTGCATCCCGAAAAATGGTCCTGAATTACTTAAAATACATGAGTAGTTGTGTCCTTAATCACAAATGTCGAATCCGAATATGTTTTTATGATAATATCTTTGGACAACTCACACACGCCATCTGATCCCAAACTAGACCGAGCCTGTACTATGGCAACCAGACAACCAATAAACATACTTATATTTTTCTAAATGCATTAATATTATAGACAAATAACACCCAGACACAGAACAAAAGATCGTGCTCATCACACAAATATTTGTCCAGGGTGAGAATCGAGCCCACGTCCTCCGGCTTAGCAGTCAGAGTCACTAACCATTAGAACTACAGTCAAATTTTATTGTCTAATCAGTAAAATGGGTTTCTGTTCGGTATCGAAAATAAAGAGAACTATTTTTCATCTTTTAATAGTAAAAGATCAATATAAATAAATCAGAAATCAAGAAAATATAACAAAAGGCAATCGTCTACATACATAAAAACCTCTCTCACCCATCCTTCAATCCAGCCCACGAGGAAATCAATACGATTTTTACAATTTAATAAATGCCAGCCCGCCATTACTATATTACAGGGATAAGTGGGTCGCGAAGCCTCCACCCCCCCTCCCCTCCAGGGTCGGTGGGGGGCACATCATACGTCTCGATCCTAGCACTTTGTTCTCAACTCATGATAATTGAGAAATTCATATGCTTTTCACATTTTAGTTCGAGTCTAGGTTCTTTGTAATGTTTTAGTAAAGTCTTATATTAGTAGGAAATTGTGAAGTTTTTCGACTATATAAATGAAAAATTGTATATGACAAACTTGGAATGGAAGAATGAAGGTTATATTGCAGGATTTCCGTAATAATTTCAAGTTCAAAACCGAGTTTCTTAAACTTTTTTTATGTGATTGGCTATGTTTGTTTTAGCTTTTCAGAAGGTAGCTGATGTTTTGTTAGTTTTTGTGCATGACATATCAGCTGCAATATTACACATCCTTGACACCATTGTGAGACGATTGTCGAAAAAAACTAGGTAATTCAAATCTCCGTATACAAAATATAGGATGTGACATTGAAACTTAAGAAAAATTGTTGGAAAATCCAAAAGTGCACGCCTCATAATCTCATTCATTACAATAAAATTGAGATTATTTGTAAATAATAATTAAACTACATCGAATTATACCGTGAAAAGTAATAGGCTTCTATTCCTCAAAATACTGAAACCACAAGATACGGGATCCGTACATACAGACACACGGACGTCCAAGACAGAACTTTTTTAAACAATATTTTAATTAGTTTAAATAATAAAAAGAGATTTAAAAATATAATGAGTGTTAAAAATACTGTTTTTTCTCAAAATTTGTCTATTTATATTTACTTATAAGAGCATTAAAGAATAAAAAAAGTGTCATTTTAAGTTGGAGAATCACTCGGTGTGCGAAAAATTACAGTAATACCCACTTCAACGCTTCGCTTATGAGGCGTGCAATAAAGTACGTTTTAAATTCCTATTAATACACCTCTTCATATTCATACAGCTAAACATTATTTGTAATAGGTACTATTTGCAAGTAGTTTCAAAAACCAGAAATATCTACATCTGTACGTTTATAGCTGTACAGTCGCGCACCGTTCAAGTAGCGCCGTGCTGGCTTGAGCTTGATGGTACTACAGACACCCTTCGCATGTACCTAGCTCCTAAGACGTGAGTGAGGTTCCTATCGGGAAGAATGATCCAAGGTTTTTGAATTAACTATATATATCAAATTCAGATCATGATAGGTGAAGGACAGTTTGATCAAAGTAAAATCGGAGAGCAGACAACCATATTATTATCTGAAAAATACTGTCAGTAGGTAAGTTAATAAAACAATACAAATTATAGTTTAGATTTTTAGTATCTTCTGTTCTGTACCACTCTATCCATTGATGACAACAGTATGAAAATCGGTGAAGTGGTTTTTGAGCTTTATCTCGAACAGACAGATGCGGCGAATGACTTGATTTTTCAAGGTTTGTCTTTTGTTTAACACTGCTATTCAATTGTGTTGAGTTGAATCTTCTAGCTGTACCTATGCACATGTAGAAATGATGAAGGCCGAATCCTTGTCAATGTTTTACCAGTCTTATATATTATTATAGTTTTTCTTCATACATATCTAAGCTCAAAATATAATTTTCCAGAGAGCCTGTATCAAGCTGTCAACATATTTTTACATAATGCATTACGTAATTAATATTTCTATTGTTACTCGTTACGATTGTGTGCGACATAAAAGACCGCTCATTACATTACTATGTCAGCCATTTTCGTAACGCAATCATTTCTTACGTGGGAAATTTGGAAATAACACTGTCTAGGAAATTGTAGGTTTTGAATACATAAGTGCTGAAAGAAATAAAACTTACCAAATATTAAATGAATGGAATTGAAAACGAAACTAAGAATTTGCAATATTGTCTAATTTTGGCACTGTGTTAACCAGAAAGGATGAGATATATTAAAAAGGGCTAACTAATCTCGTCCTTATTTATTTAGTTTCTCATAAAACATAAAAGGGAGAATGAAAATAGAAAAATTAAAACAATATTAGTATCCCTGAAATTAAAATAAACCCAAACCAAACAGAATCAAACTTTTCCGAGATACTTTTAAAGTTTTTACTGGGAGTAGGCACAGATGTATCACATTCGTCGATATACCCATTAAATGGCAAGGGTGACTTTTTTATATTATCAAAACCATATCAAGAGATGTAACACTTATAAGGCTAACTAATATCTTGTCTTTAACGACCTTAAGAGTGAGGTAAACCACATATAAAAAGAAAAACAAAAAAAGCACGTTTTAAATTCCCATCTCGATTAAAATTCATAGTACACCACAAAATATAAGATCTAGTTTTTTCTTTCATCTTTCTAATAAAAATAATCAAAAGATTTTAAAACATTGTGGTTAAAATCTTAAACTATAATTGCTACCTTTATCTTGAAAATAAAACAAACTAACATGAGAAATCGAGTATATAACGCAGTAGTACAAAAACACACATATATTAAACACCTGAAAATAATTTCAATATGAACACAAAATATTTTTCAGACAATAAGTCTCAACCTGGACGCTATCGAGGTACAAAACAAAACACATAACGACTAACTCGTATACAGAACATCACACTCCTAACAAAACCCAGTCTGCTCAAAGCGTGCGAAAGTAGAGCCCTCTTTATCTAAGAGGGGGAGGAGGGAGACAAGTGCATCTCAAAGAAATGCAGATTTTACACGTCGCTACTCCACGGTGTGGATGTATCGTAGGTGCGCGTATGGTTTGCAGATTGAGACAGGTTAAATGAAGGAAGGTTATGTATGCTTAAAAAAAACTGAAGAATTTAGGACTGAGATTTTTAATACTATAAAAGTATCCAGAAGATCCTTGTTATGTGTTCTATGTATGGAAATTGATTTTTTTTTTTAGTTCTTTTTCTCAGAAACTCTCTCAATTTCCTTCCACCTTTCTCTGTCTATGACTGTGTGCAACTACTAGCGTAGTACAAAATAAAGTAGTTAATAATTATTATGAGAAAACGTGTAGCTAGTGATAAATTATTTTGTGTACTGTGAATAGTACGTTTATTGACTTTTTATCAGCTTTAAAATGTAGGTACACTGATGCTAAAGTGGCGCCACCTTAATTTTATGCATTTTGACGAAAACTTTTCATGTACAAAGATAACACTCCTTACCTCTACCCTCCATAATATCAATATTAACGATATTAGTGTACAATTATATACAAAGATATAACGTAATAAGTACAGTTTTTTATATTTTAATGATTACAAAATTAGTATCCAACATACAAGAGTAATAATAACAAACTTTAAAAAAAAACACCGACTTCAAAAACCCTGTAGCCACTTTCGACAATCCAAGAGCAAAAAGAGATCCATGTGGGCAACGTCACGGGATATCCATTAGTGTTATACACTAAAACCTTCTCCAGAATGTAACGAACACTTTTCTGAAAACCGCATGAAAATCAGTTCCGCCAAACTCGAGATAATCGCGGACAAACATACAAACATAGATACAAACATACAGGTCGTTGTAAAAACCTACTTTTTTTAAGTCGGTTGTAAAAACATGATTAATTTAATTTTCGGGTCACGCAAAACAGTTTTATATGTATTTCATGTCAAAAGTTGCCTAACATAGAGTACATGGCATGTGTGATACTTATCTAATATTTTTATAGGTTGCGTTGCGAATCGGATTTATGGTTCATTACATTAAAAAGAATCATTGTTATAATAACTAGACACTCGTTATAAAGTGGACAATGTAACTGTATAGGTGGATTGTCACGAAATGCGTGAACAATTTTGAAGGGAATCGTCATGTTATGTGCGTTTATAAATAGGTATATATTTTTGACATGATTTTTACAAATTAAAAAAAAATGTCGAACAGTAGACCGATTTGCTGGCCATCTTCTATTACAACCCTTTTCAAACTCGCAAACCTAAAATGGAATTTTTACATTACAGAAAAAGTTAGTAAGAATATTAGCAAACATACAAGATACAGAAAGCTGTAAACCCCATTTTAAGGGTCTAAAAGTTCTTACCCTTCCTAGCTTGTATATATTCGAGTCATGTAAATTTGTAAGAAAACATAATGATTTCTACACAAAGCGCAGCAATATTAACACCAAATACACTTTGAGGCACAAAAACCGATTGAACTTACCCAATTCTAAGCTGAAGATGCATTCGTCTAGCCCTTATGTTATGTCGATAAAAATATACAATAAATTGCCGGAAAGTATTAAAAATGAAGACAAAGACATTATCTTTACTAGAAAAATAAAAGAATTATTAATTATTAAACAAATGTTATTATCATACAAATGAATATTTAAATGATACAATTTAGTAAATTTAAAACGATTAAGAATGGGTACCTACCATTAAGTAAGCTTTAATATACTTAAATAATTAATAATAACATAAAAATAATAATCAAATCTGTGCAATAATAATAATAATTACATATATTAATAATTACAAAATTTTAATAAGTAAATAATTGAGTACTTTTTTATTGATGTCTAAGCTGATAACAAAAATACGTATATTATTATAATGTCAGACTTAGTTGACGACTAGCATTCCTCCTCTCTCCTAATATTTTCGTGCCCGACAGCGTCCACAACTGCTACTTTGTTATTATATTTAAAACCTTTATACATTGTGGAGCGAAATAAAGTATTGAGTATTGTAAAAAAATATCATTTTAGAGGTTGCGAATTTGGCTTATGAATTTTCCTTGTCCGTAAAATGATTGTCACACAAAACCATTTTTACATAATTTTGCTTAGGTATTAAATCGGCAATACTTCGGAGTATGACGTATTTTTTAACTTGTATCACTACTAAGGAATAGACATAAATTTAGTTTATCAATTGCATTTATTTACACTGTACGCTACAATAGTAACATGTGGAAACGTCGAGGATTGTACATTTATCTATAGTTTATTGTACGATTGTTTGTTTTCCAAAATAAAATACAAACATAACACTCACTTGCAATGATTTAAACTTGCATTTCAGGCTTATTTTTGCGGACCATACTCCGAATATGACACTCATTACAGCGCGACGGTAGGATTTCTCTAAAATATGTCAAACGTAAGAAGCCGACGCGATGTCTCACCGATCTTAACACTAATGCTCTTTGTCTAATTGTCAGTTTGTGTTGCTACATAAATATGTGATGTGTAAAAGAAAAGATTACTTATAAATCGTCTTCCTCTGCCTAGCCTTTTCCCAAGCTGTGTTAGTGTTGGCTTCCAGTCTTACCAGATTTAGCTAAATAACGTTTTGACACGCAGCACCTGCCTATCTGATCTCCACCACCCATTTTGCTTGGTAATACAGTATCCTATAGTACCTAAGATTGTTAGACAGAATCGTAAAGATAATCAACAGCATAACGTGCTTTCCAAGGCACAGAGGGACCTCGGTATGTTTACAATAGCCACCCATCCAACGAAAGAACCGCGGTAAAGTGCTGCTTAATATTGACGTTTTGACAGTCAGAACCTGCGCCTTACACTTAGCCACGAGCCTCTCCTCATTTAAGCTTACATAAAAATGTTAATTATAATTAGATAATTATTCGCCTTCAGTATATCTAGATTATTCCTAGTTGAGTATCTCCAAAAAAAAAATAACATTTATTTGCGAATAATGGGTTCGAACCTTGTGCAAAATTCCTAATATGATAGATTTTGGAGGATGCGACCTCGGAGGTTTGGCTCTAACATATTTATTGTAAAAGGCCGTTTTAATATTTTAAATTAATCATGTACTGCAAGCTATGTATCATGCATTGTATTAGGTACCATTCAAGTCAAAACACAAACAGTTTGGTCCAATTTAACATTGTTCACAACGTGCTAAGCAATAACCTAAATACTTGGAAACAAAACGAATTACAATCAGAATTAGCTGCAATATTCGTAAGGGGTTACTTCAATACGGACCGGGATTCGATCCCGCTACCGTCCGGTACAAACTTAGCACATTACGATCGTAACGCAGGCGATTAAAAGCAAAGTTTTTACAAAAGGGTGTGGCCTGGGGTCTGAGTGAGAGGAACTCTATAAAGCTGTTAGTACCGAAATAAGACAAACAAATTGCTATTGTCGTTTATGGTTTAAGTTATAAATTTTCTTCAATTCCAGAAAAAAAACTCATTTTTATACTTTTTTAATTAATATACAATAATTTTAAGTATCGACTAGTTTCGCCAAGTACTTTTATTCCTAAAAAGCGATAAAATACCTATTTTTACTCATTTATTTATTATTAAACAGCACGGGCAAAACCCATTTCACCATTTAAGGTACTTTATAATACTATAAGATGCACATTTACATTCGCAATAGTCTAATGAAAATTTTGATTCTCGAAAATTTCGATTTATTTAATCTATAAAACCATTATCGCATTGTGTATTATGATACACCTTAACAAACATCAGAATCAAATGAAAAAAAAAGAGTTTTGCATTTATTTTAAGGATCTCAAAAAACTCATTTTTAAATATCAATCAGTAATGATCAAACACACTAAAATGATACTCAGTCACACTCACCCTACTCTATATAAAGCAACAATTAGACAATCGGCGCATCGGTGGGCCATGAGCCATTAGAGCTTTAATTGAAAATAGCACAAAAGCTGTAAATCGTAGAGTGCAGTGCTTGTCTCGTCCCCCAGCCAGCCAGCAGCCTCTATTTGTAAGACATAAAAAGAATTAGATATAAAAAAAATCGTTCTCTATAAAGTCGGTTAACAGACGATAATTTTACGTGAACACATTCATGAAAAATTGCATACTGTCTCTCTCCTACTCTGAAGCATCTGCTGATTGAGTGGAAGAGAGATAGATGCGTCACAAGCCGAACGCTGAGGTTGATCGTGTCTCTCTATCGCTTGTTCTGCGCTCTCGCTTGCACGCTCGGCTCAGGCGGAATGTGACACTTTTTCGTTCGTTCAGCAGGCGTTCATTAATTTACATAGTCACATAATTTTGGAAAATTGACATAACATACGATATTAGTTTAATCCATTTAAGATGTTAATACCTAGGATTTTAAGAAAATATTGTAACAATGTAAAATTCAGTCGATAATTGTCCAATAAAGAAATTTACAAAGTTGTTTATTTTGGCTGGTCCACTGCCTGAACAGGCGTAGTCTGACGTCACCGAATATAATATGTAGGTTCGATGAAAAGATAAAACAACTTTTCACAGCACTTAACTTATTCAGCTGATAAATACCGATTCACTAGGTTATCGGTAAATTTTAAAAGTGCATTTTATGAAAATACGCATGCCTTAGTCAGATTTGACTGTCACTTAAAAACAAATATGAGATACAACTACAATAAATAAATAAGTAGCGCGTCTTTCTACAGGTAACGAATATTTTGTAATTGCACGATTAAAATTTATTTGTAAAGTGGTAGCCTAGCGGTTCAATGGACGTATTTGTTTGCACAAGGTTGCGGGTTCGAACTCAAGACAGGCAAGTACAAATGTGTTATTTTTTATTATTTTGAACATCTTTGAAAATCGGCGAAGGAAAACATCGTGAAGTAACCTAGCTTCCAATATTTAGAATCAGAAATCGCCGATACGCGATGAGCAATCGTGTGATCAATGCTCATTTAAAAATCTTTTTCCTTCTCTATTTGAGAAGAGGCCAGCATAATGGCGGAATAATGGCATATAAATTTTACAACCCGGTATTATAACTTACTTTTAATTGCAAGTAAACTATAGTTATAAGTTATACCCGCCATTACATTTATTAATTTTAACGTGTTTAACCTATCAAGTTAGCCCCTTTTTTCCCTACTATCACTTCATTAACACAAAATAATTCCGATCGATCCCTACGACCCGGTGTAAGTAGAAATGGTCGCCATACGTTAAAAGAAATTATGTATATTAAATTCTCAACTGACTTTCTTATCAACATCAGAATATATCGGACGAGGGGAACGAATGATCTTGATCCTTGATATTTTATTAAGTTAATGTTTCAAGCAAATAAATGATTTATTATTATTATTATTATAATTAAGCCCTGTATTGCGATTTATTTTAAAAGTGAGTTTGGCTTTGTTATGGTAGTTTTCAATGTAAAGTAAATTATATTTTTAAGTGGTTTTAATTGATTTTTGCAATAGATTATAAGCGTGAAAGATTAAAATTACCGGTGTTTAGAGTTAACTTGATTTTTAATTCTTCTTCTTCTTTTCGAGTCGATGGTACATTTTTTTCATAAAGTATTTAAATTTGATGCGCCCAGTAGTTGGCCACAATAACTGCGGCGTCATTGGCCAGATTTAAATCTTCCAAAGTGCAGGTGTCCGGACACAGTAAGTGCGGCATTGTCATTTTTAATTGATAATCAAAGACTTCTGTAAAGAAATAAATAACGTTAGCAAAAATATAGCAAAATTTTTATAAAAAGACATTTTCCATGTTTTCTTTTTAACATGTGTAATTATGTGAAAATAAATAAAGAAAGCACACACTTAGCAAGTATCAAGACTATTAACCCAAACATAACACGTTAATATCGCATGCGACTAACAATCTAATTACAACCCGCGGGAATCGAACGCCGATCGGCTGGACGATACGAGCCGATTACACTCCCACCGATACACTGCGGTAGTTAAATGAGTATAAAAGGGTCCTTTTTCAACGATAATTATGAGTTTCTGGTGAAATTCGATGTCAAATGTTGATGGTACCTATTTCGAGAATTTGTATCTTGATGTGTTGATTTCTTAGTTAATTAATACAGTAGCACATACTTATGTCCGACCTATTGATAAAGATTTCATTCAAAGACTTCAAGGTTTTTGTTTTATGGAAAGAATGTATAAAACGAGTAATATATGTCTTAAATAGGTAACTAAAAATCTCATCTGAACTCTATTCTAGATTATGGAGCAACAATCAGGCAAGGAAGATGATAGTGAATGAAGTGACACATGTCATGAAAAGGAGTAAAAACGGCATTTTTTTAAAGGGCACACAATTTAATGAAGGAGAATAGAATAGAATAGAATTTTATTTGCTCGAAATATATGATAATACAGCTCTTATAAAAATAAATCCAGTTCTTAGATATTTCGCCTACTTAGTTCGGAAGAATGTAAGAAGTCGAAGACTGCAGAAATTAAATAGCACTCCGTTCTTGTATATCAAAAGACCTAACGATACCCAGCTGACTGCTTGGCTAATGAGGCTTGAATAACATTAATCTTATCGTCCAGTTAACGTCCACACCACTCCCGATGATACCAGTTACTGGCCATTAGAGATATTCCCATAATTAACACCAAAGAAAGCAAGTGACCAGCGTGTGATAACTTCAGTAGGGGCTAGTTAATGAACTGTATAAAAATAGGTATAAAACATTAACGAAACGATCGCAAAAAACATATTCAGTAATAAATCGCAAATATTACAACGCGGCGGTAGCCTAATGGCTAGGGCGTCGGACTTGCGATCATGTGGTTGCAGGTTCGAATCCCACCCATTACACTACCGACGTGAACCCACTCGTAACACATAGCACGAGGGGTTAACAAGTTTACTAGTAATGTGAGACCCACATTGCTAGTAATCTTTTAAAAAGAAAAAACAAAATTACATGGTCATATTTATCGGAGACTCAAATTTGCTTTATGTTTAGAGAGATGATGTTGATGAACTTTCACTTTAATGATAACATTGTTAGTACTAGTAGTGAAGTTGAACCAACAAAAACATTCAAAGCGAAAACCACATTTGATCCTCTAGCTATTGAACAATACAACAAACGACCAGTTATTTTATCCATTCAATTCTTAGGCCAAGGTTCCGCATCGTTACAAAGGGACTTCCTTGATGTAACCACACACTTTTACATGTGTGGTGCCCCTAATTACATTCATATTGGTGACCGTCTTGCAGGTGCACAGCCGGCCGTAACGGGCGTCAGTCAAGCGGAAGAACAACTAAACGAAAACCTCAAAACAAAAGCAGTAGAGCTCAAAATTGATTGGGGAATTTTCAAGGATGAGGCCGCGATCGACGATCGATGTGTGATTCGTATTAAGAAAGTAGTAGAGGTCATTGTTGAATGTTTGAATGAATTCGGTAACAATGATAGTGGCTTCGCGTAAGGTCAATAGCTTGCTCGAATTCGGCATCGTTAATTACTGACCGATGGTCGAATGATTTTTTATTAGTAAAAGGTGCTTGTCGATCGTAATTTGAATTTGATAGACGGGGTGGTGGTAGATGTTTGAGATAGGGCGCCCAAGTGGAACATGCTGAAGAATAATATACTATTTTTGGATTAGAAGATATAATTACGTTTGTTAGGATCCTATAAATATTGATAACGAAAGTATTTATCGATTTCCGTTACTTAGCCTTTTGTTAGAGTTTGGGTTGGTAAAAGGCATTGTTAGTAGAAATATCAATGCACGAAAACACACTTTACAATTAGTACTTTCTAAGAATGAGAAAACTTTGTACATAGTCTTCTTATTAAAAATCAATTACTGGCAATCTTAAACATAAATATGCCTTACTTTATCTTACATTACCGTTTAGAAGATTTCTTCAAAAATGTTAGCGAGGAGCTATAGCTATACAATTGTATAGCTGTTTTTGTTTAGTTAATTATTTACACTTAATTGATTTTTGATAAGTAATTGCTCGTTCATCATCGTAAACATATTTATAATAAGTAACGATTACCTGAAGACCAATATTAATTTGCCAAGTTAAGCCTTATTTGATAAAATCAGGTATTCTATAACTGACTCATTACCTAGAGATGAATATTTATCTGCAATACTGTGTTTGTTTGGTTTTTAAAGTAAATAAATTTAGTTAGATAAGATGAAGACAATATGACAATTATATTTCATTGTAACCAAGTTCTGAAAATGGTTGTGTTCATCAGCCTAATTTTGGTGAGTCGGATTTTATGCTTAACAGTAAAAAATCGTGAATCGGGAAGAAATAACAATGTAGCTTTTTGTGACAGTAACTATTACTAGTTTGTAGCAAGTCTAGCCCAATACTACCATCGTACTGCTTCTAAGACCTTACGAGATCATTGCCATTATAAGTAAAAAAACTACACACAATCTAATCAGAAAGACACCAAGCACAAATAGCTTAATAAATTAGCATCTAACAGAAACAAAGATGTTTTTTTGATTAAAGAATAATAGCAGTTAGAACAACAAGTGTATATAAAATTACCGACGATGTAAAAATCTAAATAAACAACAAAAGATTTGCTACGAAGTCAGTCAATTACAAGAAATATAACAATAAATTGTGTAGTTGACTTAAACGGCCTGCACGAGACGCCAGCTAGATTATAAACATGTCCCATTTTTTCTTTCCCGTATGGATCAACATGAATCATTAAAAAAACGTATTGTATGTTACACTTCGACTATTCAACAAGCAAAGCCATCGAACTAAGCTCATACACCAGGAAAAAGAATTTCACTTAAAACATCGAGCGAAAGAAATACTTTTACTAGCAATCCATCTATCATTGTTTTTCATTAACGTTTTTTACCAACAATTATGCAAAAACATTGAATATAGAATACCTGCAACGGTTATAGAAGCTATAAAAACGTCACTACTTAGTATAAACGACCACTTTCTAATAAGAATGCTATTGGTCCCAGGATAGCTCCTTGTGAACTTCGCGTGTCAAACTTGAGTTTAACATAATCTGTCATTGTATCCATACATACAATGGGGTTATTTACGAGTGTCCGCTGTAGGCCGTTATGTCAAATAAGGAATAATAAAAGAAAGTTAACCTGTTGGGTATTGGTAATATGCGTTTTTACGATGCTTTGTAATTAATAAGCTTTAGCAAATCCCATTTAATGGATAATAACCGTTTTGCCGCAAGGTGCTTGCAAAGCTTAAGTATATGTCGATCGTTTTGAACGTCTCAGACAAAACTGTAAAGGTAAAACATATAGCATCGCATTATAGGCAAAGAATTTGTAATTTATATGGTTATGCATTGAGGTTTTCGCAAATGACATAGAAATAAAACTACTTTTTGAAACGTTTGTTACATAAGACTGCGGACAAAGCAGACAATACAAAGGTGTCTGTTGAAACGTCGGGAACTAAAATCAAAATAAACCGCTATGGAATCCGTTTAAAAGGTAGTTTTATTTCAAAAACTGCCAGATTTCGTTGTTGGTTGTCTATTTTAAGATTTTGGTATAATAGAGCTACAAGATGAAATGTATTATAAGTGAAAGTAAGTTTAGAATGAGCAGATTTAAGAAATCCGGGCTCAACATAGCTTCGAAAAAGGCTAGACAGACGATGATGGTGAAGTAAGTTAAATAAAATGCATATGCAAAAACGAATAATAATCCGAACTTAGATTTGGTATTATTATCTATTATTATTATACAAGGTTTGATGATTGTGGCAAAGAAAACGCATTTTATAAGTTTGAAATATTAATAAGAATGATGGATATCTTGATAAAAAATAGCAAGACTATCATAACTCACAAGGTCGTGTTAAGAGTTTTTTCAACAAGTGCAGCTAATACCTATTTGCAATTTTGCAACAAAGTAGAAATTGCAGGAATAAGTTTGCATTCATCAATAACATTATCCACTACAGAAAAACCGTTAAAAACTACAAATCTATGTCGAAAACTACCATAAATATTGACACTATTTCACTTTCTACCATTATTTAAAGGAATGTCCTTACAAACATAAATTAAAGACGGTTCGTTAGGGATGTAGTCATTACGATTGCGATTCATCGATACGGTATCGATACAATCGGATCGTTAAAAAAACTGCTATAATTAACTGTTAGTAACAGACGCCACATGTCATTCTAAACAAAAGCTCTATACATGAGAAACTAATTACTAAAGCGGGGAAGAAAGAGATGGAGATATATCGAACTATTGAGTGGGAGGGAGAGGTCAGAAAGGCTAAGATCGGAAGCAGATTGGAACGCACCACTGCGCACTGTCCGAATATGTTTTTTACTAATTAAAAATGCAGGCGGCAGTTTGATAAATGGTATCCCGGTCGATTTATTTAGCTTTTGTGTTTTTGAGGTTATGTGCGTGAGCGCAGATCGTAATGAAATTGTTCAGTGGCCACCGATCGGACAGTCATTGTTAGTTTTTTTTGTGGAATGTAGTGGATTGAATTAAAAAGGTAAATAGAGCTGGTTGGTATTGTTTTTGTTATTCTGGGTCAATAAAACACTGGTATACGGAATATTGTTTAGTTTTTACAGTTATGTATGTGTTATTTGACTGACATGAAATCTGTAACGAAATTTCTAATGCCAGTGATAAATTTATGTTTAATTATACATCATAGAGAAATGATAGTTTTAGGTATAATAGGTATGATTGATACCAAAAAGTAGGTAGCATATAGAAATTTATACGGGATTTAAATACCTAAAATAATGTCGTGGTGGCCTAGCGGTTCAATGACCGGATTTGTATGCACATGGTTGCAGGTTCGAACCCAGGCAAGTACCAATGTGACTTTTTCAAAGTTATGTACCTTCTTAATTATTCTAAGATACCATTGACAAACGGTGAAGGAAAACATCCTGAGGAAACCTGGATTCCAAAAATTGGAATCAGAGACCGCCATGAGTAAACGTGGTGATCAATGCTCATTCCTTCTCTGTATGGGAAGAGGCATGTGCCCATTAGTGGGAGTTTAATAGGCTGGTATAATAAATATTTCTGTAAATTAAACGAGTGTTGAGCGGCATTTGTCTAGTTTTTAAAAGTAATTATTTTCTTAACATGTGCCTATTCAAATGAAGGTATAAACCCGCCTCCCCTAAAAATATCTCACTCCAAATTCTCTGATGAAATTTAAATATGAATAATGTTGTATTTTTTTAATATTTCCTATTTCTCTTCATGTTCTTCTCTAATCTTACCCTTAAGTATTCTGTTAGCTTCATCGCTTTTACCTTAATTACCTGTTCTTGCGTCCACGTCTTAATTGTTTTAATCCATTTGACCTGAAATAATCAATACACCGTCTGCATCGTCGGCTATAACAGAAACGTCAGCTTTTTTATAAAATTTCCTGTTAGCATTTATTCATCCAGTTAATTTATTGGCATTAGAGTTTCCAGCCGAGCAAAAAATGATAGATCGACCATCAACTAGTAATTGATATATCACGATCTAGAATTAATTCAGGTGATCGTAATTCAGTCAGTTTAAGATCGCTGTGGCGAGAACTTAATTGCTATTTTTTATCTACTAGCATACATTTAAATTAGATTTGAGATTGTTGGCATTTTCAGAAATCGTTTTAAAATCAATATAAAACTTTTGGATACACAATGAGGTTATTTAAATTAACTTTAAATAATCTATTAGCTAATCTGAAACTTCAAAGCATTCATATTTTGCTGTTTTTAGGTGCGATGTCAACCCAAAATAAATTAAAATGACTAAGGTTCGCAGAATCTACCCAAATCAACATTCAGAAATTCCATGATTACAGTAAGTACCTACACCATTTAATGCGCATCATCATCGCCAATTTTCATACCATTTACCTCTTACCACATTATGCGAACCAAGCCATTCATAGATTAAGTGCATTTGAACGTAAACCATAAATCCACATCACATCTCATACAAAAATAAACACTAAATCACAATCATGCAAATTAAGTTTGGAAATTCAAATGAAGACCATAAAATCGGTCGCGACACAATATGCAGAGGAGACGAGAGATCACGAACAATATCGGATTTACTCGATGCCACTTACGGACCAATAGCTACACACTAATGAGCTATTGAAAAATGATAGCAAAAATAATTCAAGGAAAAATTATCATAAGCCATTTGGGGCTAGCAGTTCCCATGGAATGGAATACAAAACGAAATACGACCCTAACACGTTAAGTCAAAACTCAAAATGTAACGACACATCAATGAAAATCGGTCAAAAGAGCATTCAAATCTTACAAACCAAAAATAAATAAACTCAGCCCTATGTCTACTCGTACAAAGTTCAAAATACAACAGAATAGAACATAAAAGTAATCATATGATAATTTTTTCTAACCCTTAAATGGCGTATGCAAATTTTCGCATTGTCAATCGGATGCGTATGCAAGGATTGAGGACCGTTTGGGGGTTGACTCAATATGCGATGACAGATGCGAAGTCGGGATGCAAACACAGTATCGTGTTACTTCATTGAAGGAGCGAAGCGAATCAGGAATTGTGTTTTACACGGTCATTTTTACGTTTAAATAGTAAATACTTTTACTAGATTATTAATGGATCTATCCATTAGTACCTGTTTCTTAATGTCGCCTTGATCACTAAGTGCTACTTTTCACCCTTTCACCTTAAGACAACCCTTAAATAGCACTTTAACGAAAACGACCAGGGGGGTTATTCTCTACGTCCAAACAGAACAGAACATAACGTGGCACGACGCAGGATTTAGTTCAAGAACCCAAAGTTCAAAATCCCAGGTATTAGTATGCAAGTTTAAGGCCATTCAATATATTTTTTTACTTAAAAATATAGTAAGTCGAAAGAGATATAAAGCAATTCTTAACCCTACACGAAACAGCACGTTAACTTTGACTTAGTGAATAAGGCCTCTGTCTGGTGTCTAATCAGGCTAAACGCCTTGTTGATTGGTTAATACGATTACGTTTAACATTTGAACTTATTCATTATAAGCAGTTATTGTACCACTGCAGGATAAAGGTCTTGTACCTTTCCAAGTCTTCCAAAGATTTTAAGTTTAATCTTTAAAGAATTCAAGCTAGCCCTGCCCAAATCCATTTGGGCCTAACACTACTCCGCTAGTAAAGGAAATATTTGAAAAAAATCTGATTTCCCAATCTTGCATGGAAATTAATTTTAATGTCAAGTTTCTCAGCTACTTGAACTGACAATAATGTAGTACCATTATCACGAACATTATTAATTTCTTATTTATGATCCTTAGTTATGGAAAAACGAGTATTCACATCGATCTATCATGATACATTGGAAAAAATGTTACGAACATATGCTATGCGTTCAAGAACAATTAGTTTATATTCTTCGCCTGGTTTGGTATATACTCTATCACATTTATGCAGTATCACGATTTTTAAATCCGAACCATCAGACTATCACTCGTCATCTTCACGCACCGTCTCACATATTCCGATTACTTCACTATTTTTTATTGGATTAACGAAGATTATATTCGATAAACCGTTGCTTATCCGTGCAAATACTTGTTGAAGATTAACTTTATCGAATTCTTTATAAAACAAATGCTGAATTTCCCACAATTGAACTCACAAATTGTTATAAAAAAGTCTTTGAACACTTCCCCATTGGTTTCGCTTGAACGCAAAAAGTGCGGTGAGCACAGACAGACAGACAATCGATAATAATATCGATAGTGGTGATCTAAACGAACGGCCAGTAATCGAGTTATTACACAGTAATTATTAACCGACATTTTACTTTCTTCGTTTTGTTCGTATTACATGGCGAAGGCTTATGTTTTGCATCCTTTCTGTTGAATATGTTACAGTTATAGTAAATTTGTGTGATACACAAATTATTATTCCAAGTATGGGTGTCGTTTGTACATGTGAATTGAATCCCCTGACACAAAAATTAAATTCCTTAGTACGTAGCCGTTTTTTTTATTAAGAATAAAGAGGTTTTGGCATATTCTATTAAAAGCGATTAACATAAATAAAACGAAAAACAATAATTCCTAAACTTCGCATACGACTTCACTCAATTCTGATCATCAAAATAAAACTTAAATCAAGCTTAATTTAAAATACATTTTAAACTCACCATTAAGTTCAATTAAATTTTATCGCCCTCCTTGCAAAACCGAAGCGGTCTCCATGCTTGGTTCCACAGTAGCTCAAGATGTAAGGTGTCACCACGCTTGATCGCTTACCACGCACGGCAGACCAAGATAAAAGCACCTCAGCACATCGCCGCCACAACTTTATACTCTATTTGCTTTACCAACACATAAAAACTAAATTTTTCACTGTTTTGCTTCCGAAATATCAGTTTTTACCAATTCTGATTGAATGAATTATTGATGGGCATTAGTTTCTACTTTCTTGCTTATTTCTATGTATTTATTCGTTTAATTAACCTATGGGTTTTAATTATCGCCTGATTTATTAGTATTATTATCGGTATCGTTGTTTAGTGGGATATAGGTAACACGCGACTGCGGCTGCTTTGTCGATATGATAAGGTTGTGTTTTGCAAAGCATTTGCATACTCATGAATGACGATTTTTAAATTATCGTATGTTGCTCCCTGGGCTACCCAACCGACCTGCATACAGACTTTTAAATATGAGACCAGCTAGTACACAGTATTATTTTTTAATTAATTTCGTTATGTACCCTCTTTTCATTCCAAATTGTAAACTAAAAGTGATGCTTAAGAATGACACCGATTATTATTCTGAATTTCATATTTTTGATACTTAACCCTAAAATATTCACGGTTCTAAAAGATTGTGAACAATCGACTTTTGTCCGAATCATAAAACATCGATTATTTTTGCATCAATTTTGTACAACTGTCGTTGTCACATTACAAGAACGGGTTCCGAAAAATATAGATTAATGAATGTGTTTGAACTGAATGCACATTAAGGTTGACAAGCAAATCGATACATTTGTGAATCGATATGATCATCAATATGAATTATACGGTCCGATTACTGAGGTAGGAAGTAATTTGTTTTGTACTAAAGATGTTGCATCTGTCTAAAGTTCAACTCTTTGATTTTTTATCGATTGAAGCTTCAATCGCATGTCTTAACGTTTCACGTCGATATTAAATGATGCGTATGATTCCGTACCGTTAAGTGCTCCTGTACTAGCAATAGGAAAAACTATAGCTAAAAATAATTATACTATCTCCTATATTACCAGTAGGTAATAATAACATTTTAAACATAATTAAATAAATAATATAATCCGACAAAAACTCATACATGATTAAAACTTCTAAAATAATTAAGTACCGCTGATAACACATCCACATCCGGCCCACCAACATACAATGACAGACCCTTACCCAAATCCGGAAGCACGAACAATAATATCGAACATTATTACATTAAAAAAAAGAACTTAACAACGAACTTTCATATTCAAATTTGAAATTTGAACGAACCGAACCAAGCCGAAAAAAAACGAATGGAGAGCACCGATCAATTAGAGTAACTCAATACTCTGTCACATTAAAATGACGTGTCGCACTAATGGATTTCCAAATTTGAATTTCAAATACGAATGAGATCGAAAGGATCCTCGGGTGATTCTGTATCGGCTCGCCTGTGTTAGTGAATGGACTTTCGAATATGAATCAATAAATATTTTAACAGTAGGTATTGCCAGCTAAGTACTTTTAAGAAAGGTTTCACAAGGTCATTTGTATTTTTTCTTATTTCCATAACGTATCGACATATCATTATACCAAACAAAACTGGCTTAATTGCAAAGAGTTTGACCAAAAGCTCTTCGTCCCACTGCTGGTCAAGGTGTCCTCTAATTACTTTTACCTTAATATCAAGGGCTCCTGAGCAAGAATTTCTCTAAAAAATACTTCATAATAACGTATTCTCCATAAAATTATCCTCAGCTTCAAAATGTATTCCACCATATAAACCCCATGGACTTTGACTACCGCCCGTGACGGCGGCACTTTTTGCGACGCCTATAATGTCTAATTACGTCTATCGTGGTAATTGGCGATATTACACGTCGCTGATTAAAGGGGATGAGACAAAGGCGTTTGACGCCTAGGATAAGTGCTTATGAAGTTATTGTTGAATTTTAATGCAACTATATTTTATTAATAGATAAGTTAATTCAATTGAAGGGAGTCGAATGCAAGTGCAAGTGACCAGGATCTTTTTTAAACGACGCCTGCTCTGACGAATTTAATCCTTGTGTCGCGGGGGTTTCACAAACATTCAAATCACATACACAAAGAACACCTAGACTTGGAACAAGCAGCTGTGGATCACACAAATGCTTGTCCCATGCGGGGATCAAACCCGCAGCACGTCGCAAACAGTGATAATAATTAGCGTGGTGACCTTTACCACTCGGCTATCCGTGCAGTCAAACGGAAGCTTTCCTTAAACGGGTGAGGATATGGTTAAGGTATAAACGAGATAGCTTGGTCAGTGGGTCGTCTTAGGGGCTTCATAGCTGTTACCCGCGTGGGTACCGTTTATCCGCTAAAAGTAGCCTATAGCCTTCGTCAATAAAAGGGCTATCTAACACTCATAGAATTTTTCTAATCGGACCTGTAGTGCCTGAGATTAGCGCGTTCAATCAAACAAACAAACTCTTCAGCTTTATATTATTAGCATAGATAATGCTGTGTTTCACTGTTTGGTAAAAATAATTATATTTTATGCATCTTCTGTCCAACAAGACCTCGTTTCTCCTACTTATAATTATTGTCATATTCCTTCATAAGAACTTAGAATTGTACAATTTTTGCTCCCGACTTATTGATGACGTTACACGTTGAAATAATTCCTTCACATTTCCATATTATATACCAACCAAAATAATGGTACACTGAAATTGCATTCGATTCCCAATAGCTTCCATATTATAGATTATGTAACATACTTACAAAGACATCTCGCACGCTAGGTCGCTTATCCAAATCCCTACAACCAGATAAATCTGTTTGCGTTCGCCACGCTCCTCAACCATTTGTCACTCACTAATGATTCTGCATTTTGGGCCTTGAGGAACACCCCTTTGAAATCTATTAGGATTACAACCATGTGGTTAAACTTCTAATGGTAGGAGATAGCAGTTAAAAGTACAAACTATTTGGAGCTGTTTTTTTATATCCTGAATGACGATCTAAGATTGACGTACCCAAAGCGGTCAATTTCACTATTCAATGATTGGAAAATCTGTAAAAATATTTCATGTAGGTACTAAGTAGACAAAAAAAAAAAAAAATTATACATGTAAGTTTTCTCATTTAAACCACTGTGCTTGCATAACTGCTGAACCATAGAAAAATTAAAACGAGAAAAAAAATCCTTACCTAAATAAAAACTATTTCTGATGATAACTAATCTGAACTCAATAAACGAGAAAATTTTAATTTCCACAAGAATAGTATAAAGTCTAATTATTGATGCTGCAAACCTTTTATCTAATAAAACCCAACTGTATCGATACCACCATTAATATTGTACTGCGATCATTTTAAATCAAATCCAGGTATAAAATAACAAAATCGGAATTTAAAGACCTACCGTAGAATTTCATATCAAGAAATAAATTTATTCAGCCACACTATTTAAACGGCGCGTGCGCAAGTCCGCCCACGGACGAACAGACATACAAACCGATCTCGTTACTAACAATGCACCATATATTACGCCGTTTCCGGTGAGATATCACATCTTCTGTCTCTTTCTATCGCCTTGTGGGTCGCATCTTGTTTCTCTTTCTACAATCATCGCGAGACATCAAGATCATTAACAGGCGATACTGTGATTTGTATTGTGTATTTTTTATAACGTATATTCCTTTGTATGTAATTCCGATTTGGCGAGTTAATTTTGAGTTTGTATAGCTTGCTCTTGACATCTGACTGTGAAGGTGGGATGACGCGTCGTGTTTGTTTAAAAAAAATTGATGGTTTACAAAATATGGAGAAAGCACGAGCTTAATCCAGTCTTCAACTAATACTGGTTTCTTAGAAAGAGTGCACTAATGTTGGTGGTTAGTTTCTATGTGAGATGGCGCAGCTGGGGAGTTTGTTGCGCCGTTTCATCTCCAAGGGACAAGGAAGCGGTGAAGAGTGGGCGAATCGAAGTGCTGTCAATTTGGTTGACCATCCAACAATGCTAGTTGGTAGATTTTTATAGATGGGCAATCCAAGGCCCTCAGCGCATCTTCAAGAGGTAACGACAGTTAGAAATATTTTCCCAGTATTCTAGGTAAGTTTTTAATCTCTCTCTCTCTCTCAAGTCGTTCCCTCATGACTGAGGACTGTCCATCGCTTGTTTGAGTGTTGTGTAGAACTTGGTAGAAGCTGAGTCTCAGGTCTGGTCTGTCCATCGGGTCGGTGAGCGGCCACAACTGCGTTTCCCCTTTGTGTTACCAACCACGATAAGTTTCTCTTACTCTTAAGTTTTTAATATAAATACCAAAATTATTAACTCTAGGCATGTTTTCTGTGAAAACAAAATTTGTAGATAAAAATCGATATAAAATTATTTTGAATAAACTCAACACTAGGCTAAATAGTTTTTTATTTATTAATATCTTTTGTGCAACGTACAAACAATATTTCCAACCAGCCGCCTATTTCAACGATAATAATAACTAGACCATTATCAAATATACTTCGATTATATCAACAAGGAAGATACCATTGTCTATGATATTCTATAGACCTCCATTATAACGCGATCCATCTTTTATGGATATGTCAAAAATAAACACCCTCATTTACATATCAACAGTATTTTGGCTTACATTGTACTTTTTCGATAACTAGGGTTCTATAAATTGATTAAAAACCCTTCATTATTCAAAGGACAATTAACTAACTTACTAATGTATCGCAGAATGTTCTAGTAAGTATAAGGGTGAATTCTCAAAAGCCATTTAATTTTAAGTTACCCCAAAATCCTAAGATCGCACGGTGTGGAGATAAAGAATATTTTTTCAAATTTTAATATTACCTTTAAGTTAAATTTTGTTTGATAAAGTTAACGATCATCTGTAATATCCAATTATTCATTCATTCATTTATTGGGACAACTCAATTTCAAATTTAACTCTATGTTTCAAGTCACCTTAATTGCAGGTCATTTCTAACTAATAAAGTTACTACAGTTGTTTGCCTGAAAAACACATTAACTAAAAAAACTAACTACGGAACCATAACAAGAAAATAAGACTCAAGTGATATACTCAACTGTCATTATGATAAAGAATTGGAAACAGACAACGGTCCGAACAAACGTGTCACCCAAATGTTTTATGACTGTTTGTGGCATTTTAAATCAAAGGTTTGTATTTAAAAGTGAATATCGCATAATAAGCACGTTTTAGATATACTCGACTTATTTTGAATCTACCTGGACCTTGTGTTTGACTTAGACGCGAATAGGACGCAGCTGAAAGTGTTCAGCAGTCGGGTATACCCAAGGAAGTACATTTTTATTTTTAATAGTAGGTAACCCAGATTAGGAGTGATGAGATTGTCTAATTTGGTACTCATAATAATATAGACAAAACAAGAAAAAATCTTTAAAACTCTTTGCTAATGTTAGTTAGTTTATTTATTTTGTTCTGAGATTTTCTTACATAATATATGAAGAATAACCCTTACCCAAAAAAATAAGTAAGATCCATTACCATTCGAAACACAAAGTTCAAAAAACAACTGCATTCTATTTTCAAAACTAAAAAATGCTCTATTTTTTAATGGCAAAGGTATCCGATCAAACATCCTTCACAATGGCGCCAGTCATTACGCGATTTGAATAATAAAAAAAGTGCCAAGGGGAGATACTCAGTGTTGCATAAGTAATTAGAACAATTATTTTTTGATAGATAATAAATTATTTTTGACATCGACTTGTTTGTTGGGGTGTTATGATGTTCGAAAATGGATCGCCATTTTGATTTGCATTTTTTTTTGTGGGCAACGTTTGGTTATGGTAATTGTAGATTGTGTGCCATTTAGCACAGCTTGTGTTTAAAGTTTTTGTATTTTTATATTTAATCCATATATTGGCTTACTTTACTTACACAATGACCAAACAGCTATCGATGTCTTAGTAAGACAAGAATAAATAATTATTTATTTGGTTTTTTTTTCAAGAAGTAATTTTAAGAAAGTAGTAAACATTAATCATAATCACTGGCTGACTTCAAATAAGTTACACGTCATCGGTAGAATTTCCTCTCGTCAAAATGATAACCTAAAAGATTCAAATAGCTACCAATTTCTATTAAACTTTCATTTTGTCCCATAAAAAGTGAATAGCAACAAAAAATAACACCTTGGCGACAGGAAATATTTAAATATGACATTTGATCTGCCATCGATAAATATTGGATGCGTATGAAAGGGAGGGTAGTACAACTTTTTATGGATGGTTCTAATAATAAGCTGTGCTTGTTCCAAGGAACTTTTTTTTTAAGTGTAATGAACTGGGAGAGACCATCGCAGTGAATAAGGAATGGAAAACAGCCTGGCTAGTTTTCACTATGAAACCTTGAATCCACGGTTATTTCTTGTTGATTCCTTGATGTCAGAAAGTGCATTGCCTTCAGTATGATATAGAGGGAGTTACTATCAGTAACAAAAAAACTCTTCAATATTTGGCATAATATCTCACATTAACTAAAAACATAAATTTAATAAAAGGTTACCATCCTGGATTTAAAGTCGTTTATAGTAAATAAAATAAATGTAAATAAATTACAGAGATTAATTACCAAAACGAAAAAATAAAAGGTTACAATGGCGGTCTTATCGTAAATAACAATTTCTACCAACCTAAGGATGGACAGAAAGACTATTAATTAAAATAGTTTAGGTATATATCATTGCCTAGTGCATGCTAATCTATTAAGAGTACCCAAAGAACTTACAATCATACTCAAAAAGTCATAACCCACTCAGTCACATCACCAAGGCACTGAAATAATCTGCCCACGCACTTTCGAAATATCCCACAGTAGGTCACGGACACTTTTTTCTTGTAATCCAAACCTCATAAAACCTCATAGAAAGATATTATAAATCAAACACGATGTTTTTGTGATGTGTCGTCACTTCCTTCGCGACAGATGTCTCGCATTCATACACAAATCTCGATATTATTATATTCGGTTCACCCCTTTTTTGTGGCTACACAATGAGTCTTGTTGATTGATAAAAAGTAAAACTGTTTTCTTTGTGACGTAATAGACAAAAAATCTTGGTGAAGTAGCCAGGTATCTCCTGGCCTTATTTTTCTTACAAAGATTCTTCTTCTAAACTGAACAGGGATAAAATTGGCTGGACCTGTTGAAATGTGCTGTTTTTTTAAGTATTTTTTTAAAAGAGACTCCTGAATACTCTGTACCAAATGTAATTTTTTCCCCCCTTTTGGATCTATATACCTTTTCTATTACCCTGTAAATCCTAATTGCATACTAAAGTATTTGTTAGGCAGTTAAAAATACTTTAAGGTTGAACCTTTTTATAGGTCAGGAGATAATTCCTGCAATCACATTTCAATTCTAGATAGTTTTGTAATATCAGTACCTAACTAAAATTATATTTAAATAAAATACCAATAATTAAACCCTTATATTTACATTATACATTTTGCTCACCCAAACTTTGTAAAAGTACTTAAAATATTCAAAAGTAAAAGTGCATTACAATTGCCGTAAAGGTCAGTGTACGTATGCAGGCGACGTCGCAGGCGCAGTACTAGCTGAGCTCGTATTGATGAGAACAGTGCGCCCGCATCATCAAATTTTAATTGTTCCAATGACGCCATTACGCCATAGAGTTAGGAATGAATAGAACTGACCCTTTTGCAATTTGGTAGTCATTAGTTATAAGTAGAATTTAAAATTTAGTTTAAGTGTCTAGAATAACTCAGTCTTGTGTTTTGTCTATAGTTAAGTTCTGCTGGAAGTATGAATTTGAACCAAGGTTATGTTGTAATTTTACAATACCATAATAATATATTATATCTTCTATGTACCTCTATTGATAGTTGCATTCTTTTTTATAAGTAGTATAGCTTTTTTGTAGTGTTCTTAGGAATGTACTTAAATAAACTATTTGCTGACAGGGATATAGTCCCATATTATTAACTTTAAAAAAAAGGTAAACTTTGTTTTATACTTTTTGACATAAAAAAGTAGGTACAGTCGCCATCAGATATATTGTAGCAGACAAGGTGACCAAATACTTCTGAACAATTTAAAATGTCAATAAGTTCCGTTCGCTACAAGTTACCATTAATATCTGAACATTTATTACCTCGTTAATATCTGAGCAGATGCTTGTCAATAATTTCTATACAAACTACAAACCAAAAATATCTGAACACTAACTTGTTCAGAAGTATTTGGTCACCTTGTCTGCTACAATATATCTGATGGCGACTGTACTAAATAAATAAAATACATTTATTTATAAAACCTAGAATCGCAATAATGATCATGTCCTTAAACATTAGTTAATATATCGAACCCTCTAAACAATTCATAACTCTGTGATAAACTCATTTCACATGGAAACATCAATTCGAGGGCAATTTTTTAAGAATATAATAATGTTGATTAATTAATGATGGTGATTGTAGTAAAACAATGAGTCAGCGGTGAACGACACGGTATTATGTGGGTAACGGGGAGCTCGGGCTCTTAAACTATAGTCGAAGAGACCCAATACTTAAGCCGTAACTTAAAGATGGTATTTCACTTTTAAGGAGAATCACTTAGAACCTAATGCTTACTTTGTTTATTGACATGGTCTTACCACTACATAGTATAAAATAAAGTCGGTTCCCGCTGTCTGTCCCTATGTATGCTTAGATCTTCAAAACTACGCAACGGATTTTGATGTAGTTTGCAGCAATAGATAGAGTGATTCAAGACCATGGTTTTTACGTATAAACAAAGGCATTATTATTACTTTGATGATTTAAAGCTTTCTTTTTAGTTGAACTACTTACATATTAATGCAACTGTTTCTTTTTTCATATCTGATTCGTAGTTTCGAGGATTAGACTCTTCAAACAAAGAAAATCTAGCTTCATTATAATAGTATAGTCTAGTATTTTGTTGATAATTCAGATGGATATTATACAAGTGTAATGTTAGACAATTTTTAATTATCAAACAAAAAATAACGTTTCTGCAATCAAATCTTAAACCATGTTCAACTCAAAATACGATATTTGTTCAACAAATATAGTTGCTACAAAAACCCTTGATTCGTTTACTCACTAACTTTCAATTGCCTGGACTGTAAAAGAGGCTATGGGTGAGTATGTTTCGACGTTTCTTCTGTCAATCGCCAGTTAGGAAATGTCGACTCCAGCGAGCTCAAGAAAGTGACGTGTAAATTTGATTGTAAAAATCCTAATTGGCAAAATAAGTATTTGAATTTGTTATCGTAAGAAACTTCGTTTAGCATCCACGTGTGCAACTCATTTATTATTCTTAGCATTACGTGAATTGCTTTGTCAAAGTTGCAACCAACCCTTCTACATAACAATATAATCTCTATACCACCAGTTCATGGGGTAGGGTGGCTAATCTTAAGCTATAGCCCCATAAAAACAAACAGCACAAGAATATTGAATACAAAACCATCTTCAAACATATCGAGATATTGTGGAACTCAACAATTTTGGTAAGTATAGCTAACACTAAATATTCGACTACAAACTTAATCCAATCTTAAATGCAGAATAAAATGGACTTTATTTTAACGGGAGAAGGTCTAGGTGAAGTGTAGGGGTTAAGTTTGTGCGGTAATATTCAACCCTTACGAAAAGACGATGTGCATTTCGATAATAGAGCGCAGAGTAGTGTTAATACAGAGAATTTTGCAATTATGTGAATAAGAAAATGTCAATAAATATGTGAGGAAGTAACATAAGTAGTTAAAGGGTTGCAATAGAATTATGGTTGAAAAATAAATGAAGTTTTCTTACAAAGTGACAGGTCACGTGAATTATTTTTTGTATGAAAAGATGATTTTAAATTTTTAAGAATTCGACCTATGTTTATTCGGAAAAGTAAGTTGTTCAGTTTTATGCACCTGATTAGTGATTACCGTGTTGAATATACGCACTCCTTAAAAATCCTGTATAAAGATAGTTGTTTTCTTGTTTAGCTTCAACCACATAACATTGAACATCTGACGCCTTATTTACAGCACCTACTTTCACATAGCATCTATTTACCGAAATCATCACCAAACGCAGCTAAAACACATGCTTACATTCTTATATACTTATTTAACTAGCTAACATCGTCATAAAACATTTAGTTCCAGTAATTGTTAGCTTTACACAAGTAAAGGCAAATAACTGACCACATGTGTGGTCTGACCACATGTAACATTGCACGTAGCCTCTATATCTATCACTACTCTGTGACAAATATGGTGATTATCAAAAACTACGCCGCGCTTTAGGAGTTGGATATTATTGAATTGTTTTTTGTTGTTTTCTATTTATTTCCAGAAATGTGCTGTAAACAAGCATCAAACAGATTGATGTTTCAGTATGCGACCTTAAATCTAAGTAGATATGATTGAAGTAGCGATCGTCTTATAAACAAAGCAAAAGCCAGCCTTATAAACTTTAAGTGGACAGCGATGTGGATGAACTTTTTATCGCAATTTCTTTGAATAAATTTAGTTTAGTAGGTATTTGTATAGATACGTTTGTATTTTTTTATAAATGTATAAACTAGTCAAGAGTTTATTATGAAATAAATTTGTTAAAAGAAGTCAATATAAAAAGAAATAAACACAAACAATAATTTTGATGCAAGCAATGTGAATTACCATACAACGTTAGAGGCGACGTAATAAAGTCTTCACGACTCATAAATAATTAATGCACGAACAGAGTTCTTTCTAACACAAGTCGGTAGCAACTTTGATCTTAGATTGTAGCTCAAGAAAGGAGATACAGCGATGTTGTCACACCTAAACTACCAGGACAAATATAATTGTATTCTATTGCACGTGAGTCTTTGTAGTGGTTGCACTTGTTACACGGAGAATGCGGACGTGAAGTCCACGCATCCCTTAGTGGAAGGAGCAAGGGTGGGCACTACACACCCACCTCTCGGGAAGGGGTCTAGTAGAGATCGAAGCCTGCCGGTGCTGCGTAGAGCTTGCGTAAGCGATCCCGCGGCTCCGACAAGGGTGAAGACGGGACCGGGGTGTTTTTGGTCGCTGCAAGTTCGACATATCCCCACGCTGTGCTCTCAGAGTGGGTCGAAGTCATTAGAGTTGCATAAAGAAAAAGGCTCTAATGATTTCGCCAAAAATAATAATAATAATCTTCGGACAGGTCACACATGGTCTGATCCCAAAAAAGTGAAGCAGCCAAAGTATGCGCCCAGACTTACTGCGGTTGACATCAAAAGAAGAAAGTTCAAAAAATAGTATTATGGGTAAGTATAACTCTGTGATGTTAAAACAATAGCTCAAGTAAAATAATCAAGCCAATACTGTCCCGTACCCGCTGCCCTCTTACATCTTATACTTACCTTTACCCAGTAGTGGGTGACTATTGTCAGACAGACAGACAGACATTATTGTTAGCAACACGATGACGCAAACTGGTTTCCCATTCTAAATCTGATTGGACATTATGTCAAACAGCTCCTATAAATATTATAAGTTTGTTATTGAATTACCTAAAGTAAGTTCATTTATTTCAATAGTCTGAAAAGAAATCCTTTTTTTTACTATCACTTAAAATAGAAACTACATCTAGCTCAAAAATATTATGAGAAAATAATGCTAACCTAATCTTTTTTTTCTTAGTCCTAAACTGAGATGTAAGTTTAAAAAAATACTCTCAATAATATAGAAAAGGAACGTTAATCAGAAATCATGATTGTAGAGACTAAGTACAGTCATCAACAAAAGTCGATGAACTCTATCAGATTCACAAAATACCTTAATCTTAATCAAATTCCATTAATTAGGTAACTAATAACGATATCATAGTGTAAGCTGTTTTGTGAAACTGATTGCATTCACCAACTTTTTTTGGTAACTGTACCTACTTAAGGAAATGGTGAATTTTACTAGAAATTCGCGAGCACAACATACCTATCTGTGGCAATCAACTACTACCTTAGGTACGTTAGGTTATGTTCGTTTTTAGTGTTCCGTACCTCAAAAGGACAAAACGGCACCCTTATAGGATCACTGTTGTCGGTCCGTCCGTCCGTCCGTCTGTCAAGACCGTTTTTCTCAGGAACGCGTAGAGGTATTAAACTAAAATTTATATCCAATACTCATGCCTACTGTTTCTTGGAGCTGTGAAAAAATCAAACTCCTAAGCCAAAGCAATCAAAAGATACAGCCGTTTAAGCCGCAAATTTCCGCAAATTGTCGAAACTCGCACGGGAATCAAAACCTACAGGGTACTTCTCGTAGACTTAGAACCTTGAAATTTGGAACTCCACGAGAACGGAGTCGCTGGCATAACTAGTATATAAAATACGTACCTACCTATATTCAATAAGCCAAAACAAAGAATTCAAATACACTGATTTATAAATGTACTTATAAAAAATACATCTATCAAGTCCAAACGAACCCAATCCCAAGTTCTGATTACAGAAATACAAAAAAAAACAAAAGGACAATTTACACTTCAGAAAGCCACGATTTTCTTTCGCGTTAATTAATTCTATTGAACGCGAAAAATTCGTGAAACATTCGTAACCCTTTGAAAGGCGCGAAAAAATACAATCTACATAGAATTCTTCATTAATCGTTTCGCACAAAAAAAAATGCTAATAAATCATTTGGAAATTAATAATTAATAACGCAACACTTGGACGCGACGGGCGCTAAAATCAAACGTAAATTCTAAGGCAATATTTGCATAAGAAGGGATATTTTTTCTTTACTTTTTCTGCTTTTTGGCGTTCGCTTTTCGATTCAAACGTAAGTTTGTTATGGATAAACTTTACAAGACGTTTTGCTTATTCTTTGTATTATTGATGAGTATGTCATACGAAAATATGAAAGTTATCTCGATCTTCTCATATTTACTTAATATTTATAGGACCTCTTACAAAATGACCAATTAAAAAAAAACATTTTTTTATTGTTTCCCAAATTATTGTCATGGATAAACTTTACAAGACGTTTCCTAATTTTCGGAATTAATGTTTATGAGTAGATACGTCATCCGAAAATATGAAAGTTATCTCGATCTTCTCTGATTTACTTAAAAATTATAAGACTTACCCATACATTTGTTATGGATAGATAAACTTTACAAGAAGTTTTCCTCTTTTTCTGCATAATTTTTGATGATTAGATATGTCATCCGAAAATATATAAGTATATCTTCTCTGATATACTTATAAAGACTTCTTTACTTTACTTTATAAAAATACGAATATGTTTATTGTGTCTCAAACAATGGTATTTTACAAAAATTGAGACGACCCCACTACCTAAGTTAAAAAGACTTGTTATGGTGTTACCTCGCGTCTTCCTTTAGTAACTTGTTACATAATATTGTAGATACAAACAATAGGAATAGAAAAAAGTACTTAGATTGTAATGTAGGAGTCACGTATCTTTTTTGTAAAATTTATTCCATCACACATCACAGCAAAAACCTAAACCTGAATTACCTACAGGTTTTACACGACTTTTAAATAGCCCCAATTTTCCAAACCAAAACAATTCACCTTCACAAAAATTAAAACAAAAAATAGCCGAAGAATGTCCACAACAATTCGGTCTAACCCTTCCGCCGGGGGATCGAAACAGATGTTTTTAATATCGGAGACACCCTAGCTTGTTTACAATCAGCCATTGTTGCTTCATCTTACAATATTTAAACGATACGATTCTTTAAACGCAAATAATGTTGGATCAATGGAGGAAGTTGGAGCGAGTCCGAAGGGAGAACGAATGTAGAGCGTAAAAGAAGAAAAGACAAAGGCAGTGATAGTTACACAACCTACGGGAGGGTCTCGTGGCTAAGTGTTTGACCGATAATAAAGGTTAAGCCACGCTCGCCGCGGTTGGTCCGTGGATGGGTGACCATTTGTAAACATACTAAGACAACCCCGACAAGAGGTCAGATAGGCAGTCGCTCCATGAAGAATGCGGTATTCAGAGAATCAAAAATATACCAAATATTTTTTTTAATTGAATATTATTAGAACTTACTTATAAAATACCTTAAAAGTAGTGGGTCTGCTATAGGTATTTGATGTCGTCACTGGGCTTGCGCAAATTATGCGCTATACATAATTACGTTCGCACGATCGCCTCAAGCGCACTTATTTTGTCACTAGTTTCACGAATCTGAATTTCTTCTTTTGTTTTCGATGTAATATTATAATAAGGTTGATTTATTTCTTTTATCTCTTGCATTTTTGTAAGTAGACTGTTTGTAATCGCAGTAACTAAGCTTAGATTTTCAATGGAATAGTTTACGATAAATATTTGTAAGACACAGATATTGTTGCTTAAGTACTAATCATATACAGCATTACTTTAAAAGGAGTGCGTAAATTCATCGAGGTAATTAGGTGCATAAAACTGAATAACTTTCCCAATGTAACATAGGTCGAAATATTAAAATGGAAACTTTTCATACAAAGTGACAGGTCACGAGACTTATGTTTGTATGAAAAGATGATTTTCAATTTTAAGATTTCGACCCATGTTTCTTGGGAAAAGTTACCCAGTTTTACGTACCTGATGACCTCTATGAATATAGGTACGCACTCTTTTGAATCCTGTATGTAACAAGTCTGATATAAACATTGTTATAATCTATTCTATTGTAAAAGAATATTGCTTATAGTAATGCCCACACTAAGAATGGTATAATTAAAATAAAATAGCTTTAGATAGGTACGTCACAGCAGGGATTACTGAAGTAGAAAATAACTTCTAAAGCTTCGAATTGAATAGTACCTACCTTGCCTTAGCCTTGCGAGCTGGGCATTCCCTCCAAAACTAGGCAATACCCAATACACTAGGTACTTATGTATTCTCTTGCTAATAAACTGTAAACAATAATTAGGTATTTAAGTTTTACTTACAATCGTTTAATTATCATAAAATGTGTAGTTTTAAAAAAATTTGCTTGAAGTAAATTCTACCTTCTACCTATGTAGGTAGGTAGAATTTACTTCAAGCAATTTTTTTTCGCTGTAAATCAGAATACCACCAAGTTGCCTAGGTAGATACATACCTCTTCCTACGTAAAAACAACATTCTTCACCAAAATATTTTATTTCATAAACATAAAAAAGCTAATAAAATTCTATGACGCATTTCGAAATAATTTCTAAGCATAAAACATTATTTCTACAAATATATTTTAAATTTGACACTAATTACATCCATTTATATTAAATTTAAATCCATTATAACACTCGATAAATTTTTTAACAAAAAATACTAATATTTAAGGTTCATATCTAAGTGGATTCAACTTCTATACGAACCATGCTACTTTACGCGAGAGATTTCAAGCGTTCCCTTGGATAGCGGTCGGAAAATGCCATGGAAATGGGGAAAAGCGCCGCCCAACGCCATCTATTGGGGAGGGGAGCGCAACAAGCTTATTAACATTTTCACTGCGATAATTAAGTGCGTGCGAAAATGTTATGTACCTAGATGACTACTTGAATGTAATGTTGTTTAAAATTTTCATTGAAATGTCGAACATAACGGGTGATTTGACGTTGTTTGATTTGATGAAACTGTTGTCAATAGACAATGTCTCAAAAAATTAAAGCTAATGTAAAAATATTCTATGACACCGTTGATATATGATCAGTTTAGATTTGTATAAGAAATAATTCGTTTGACTACTTAGTATGAGGAACTGTAGATAGAGCATTTCTTTTACAAAAAACGTGATGACATTTTAACAATCACAAAAAAGTGAGGTAAACTCCCCAATTATCGGCCCCGTTAAAGATTAATACCAAAACGTAACACGAACGAACCTAGTAACCGAATTTCGGGTGGCGCGAAACAAAAACTGACCTACATTGACGCCCTACCGAGTTCACCCACCCCTGCCGCCGATCAGCACCCTACGTCTTGCCCTTACGTTTATGCACTTTCGATCATTTCAAGGTGATTCCGATACCGGGCCCCCTTTCTTATTCTTTTCAACCATCGTTAGAGTTGCATTTAAAATTTGAGTTTTTCGTTTAGAGTTAACGGAAAAATCGGGGAAAGTTTAGTGGGCACTGTTTTAGCTTCTGCATGTGTGGTAGTGTTGAAGGTATAAAAATTTGATCAATACATTTTTACAGACAGAAAAAATCAGGTAACAACGTTTGTTATGGTCACAAGTGGGAGCTACAGAGTAAATGTAAACAAATGCGTGCCAACACAAACAGCCGCCGAGCGGTCCAAGAAGCGGGCAGTCGATCGCGCCGCAAAAAAAGCGCATCCTATTATCGACTACAACAAAAGGACTTGTGCAGTGATACCTAAGTACACATCTCGATTCATCGTCTCGACTCGATCCGCCGAACCGATCCTATTGGCGCGCCCCACTGTCGCCGCGAGCGAAAGAGACGAGAAGCGTGGAATGGAGCGCGAGTGATAAAGAGGGAGACGGTCATCTTAGCTACCGAGTGGCGTCCCACTGGGCGGGGCCGCGCCAAGGAGTGAGCCTCAGATGCGCGTAGTGTTGGTGGGGCTTCGTCCGAAGGATCGCACTGCAGTCGTGTGTCGCGCCAACGACGCGCGCCCGCCACGCCACACGCCGCGCCGCGCTCACGATCACCTTACGTAATAATAACTAATCGGATCGAAACCGTTCTTCCGATAATCGATTGTGATTGTAAACTGTCGATAATCGCACTCATTTTTATTTATTTAAATTTTTTTTCTTCAATAAATCGGCCGTTTGTGAACTTGAGTTTTGTGTACACTGTGACATGTTTTTGTTTTGTTTTCGCTCGGACTTAAGATTATTTTGGGCGTAGCTGACTGTGTTTCGCTTTTATTCAGTAACTATATTGTTACTAGTGCGTGTGATAATAAACGATAATTTCGATAAACAGTTCTTGTGAATTTATTTGACTTGAAAGTGTTATGTGGACGTACATTGAAAATTATTGTGATTTACAAGTCTCATCTGAGTATACACGTAAGTGTTAATTAGTGTAATTTATAGTGTAAATATTTAGGAAAAGTGTGATTTTTCGTTCTCATAAAATAGGCAGATAATGATACAAACATCTGAGTGTCAATAAGATAAAAAATCTTGTTAGACTAAAAAGTTCTATTTGTTTTAAATTTGTTTCCAAGTTCTAATAAGATATTAGGCCAAATAGAAAACACTCAGAAACAATCCAATTTTTTCAGAACACTGGCCAAGACCGAACGAACAAATAAATTATTGAAAAAAATCTTTCGTTGAAGCTCATTGCAACTACAGCACAAAAATGTCAGCGAAAAATACAACAATAAATTAGTTCGAAAAATAAAATTCAGCGACGCTGGCCGAGAATGCGTTTCTCATTAGAAAATAAAAAGTTAGAAATAGAGCAGAATGGATCCGATCGGTAAATCAAACGATCAGTTGCAATCGAAAGTTTAATTATCTGTTTCGCGACGCGACGGTATCTTGCCGGCGATACAAAAGATTCTCTGATTGAATGGACGATTGTAGGTGATCTCACCCTATCTTTTATTCCAAAGATTTAAATTTCGAATGCCAAGATTTGTTCGTTTAAAATAATTATTTGGTCAAAAAACTAATTATTTACTTAGATTTTTGTTAAAAACTTTTAGAGTTAAAACATTTAAGTAACTGATTTTGTAACAGATTTAAATTTATTTAATGTGATAATTATAAGATATGAAATTAGTCAAGTTTTTAAATCTGTTTGTAGTCTTAAACCTGGAACTATAAATAAAAATAGATAAAGACAATTGTCGATTTTATGGTATATTACCTGTGAGATTAAAATTATAATTCTTCTGCCTAAGGTGTAAATTCTCAGTGATAATGCTAGATATAATATAAAAAGGTATTTTTTTAATCTACTTGCTCATGCTTATAACCAGTTACCTATTTAAAATAATTTAAGAAAACATTTCAAACATTGTTTTTTTTAATAACTTGAGTAGGTATTAACAACAAGATCGAGGGCTAGACATTAAATAGAAAATTTTACTTTTTGAGGGACAAGTAAATTAGTTTTTATTGCATTGAATAATATTAGATAAAAAAAACTAAGTTTGTAAAATAGCGAAAATACAAGACTTATTACTTTAACAAAAGAAAAAAGTAGGTAAATTATATTTATTCCGTTCAAACATAAAATATGATTTCTAATTAATTTACGTCAAACACAACCCAACTCTTTCAAAGTTGACGAAAATATATAAAACCATTGTGCTTTAATTAATGTAAAAATTATAAAAATAGAGAATGTACAATATTAAGTAACTTTAATGGTTCTCGTACAGATGGCGTTCGCGGGTCGTTGACCCCACGGCTTAACTGTTGAATTAAACAGAACAGTTTCCGGGCTTTAATTTATAAATTATAATAATATCTATCTCTGTTATTATAATTAATAGTATTATTTTCGTAAATAATTATTGTTTGACTCTCCAACAATAGGTAGGTTTGGATTTTGAAAATTAAAGAAATTTAAATTGAGATAATAATTATTTGGTCAAATTAATTTTAAATTGACGATTTAATTATTTGTTTGAATAAAATTTAATAACGCATTCGTTGTTGATTCTTATAGAGTTGTACCATCTTATTAGTTATGCCAGTTAATTACAAAAAATGCAATATTCAAAGTAACCTCCACACCACATAATAATGAATATTAAACAAAGTCGCACAGATGTTTTACAACAATATCAATTACTGTAATGCCAATTAGAGTTGCGCAAAAAAACTAATCGATTCTAAACAGTATCGATTAACAGTGAATCGAATAACGCAAATACGTGGTAATGTGAGATTTTTCCATTGTTAAAGTGACGTACCTATTAGGATTTTTTCGCTGTGTGAAAATATTTTTATTGCATGCAGAAATGAATGGGATACGAACACACTTGTTTCTGGTTTAATAAGCTTACAAGTTCTTATTGACAGTAATTTAATTATTAGGTTATAGGAACTAAAAAGGTGATCAAAGTTCCAGTATTTTTGATTAGAATTAATTTTCGTTAAATCTTGAATTATTGACCAATATTAGCAAAATTAATAAATATAATGTGGCATATGATTTTTTATTAATAATTGTGATAATTGCAGTTAGAATAAAATATTACTGAAATTATTGAATTTTTAGATTAAATTGTAACAGAAAAAAATGGGACAATAATTTGACTTATCTTTAGAGCTAAGTATTATCTAAACACATAGGGTCAGTTCGCCTGTTCGCGTCCACCCCCCAATTCGCGTCCATTTTACGGATCTCCGTTTGAAAACTCTCGACATTAAGTATGCTAACACACCAATCAGCCGAAAAGTCATTACCGCCAATACCTCAATGTATAAGAGGCACGCACATATAGACAAAAGTTCCCTGCCCCCAATCAATCCTGTGTAAAAAAATAAGTTTGTGACGGCTGTTCAACAAGAGAGCGCGGATGCGCGGAATTCTAAGACAAAAGTTGTAGGCAGCGGTGCGTTTGAAGGTAAGTATTTTATTGTTTTATGTGTATTTTGGATACGTAGCGGTTTCTATGAGTTGATAATGATAAAAAGAATTATATTTATTATGGATTTGCTTATATTTTTTATAGTGAACAGTTAAAATAAGGTGGACGCGAATTACTACACCGAATTTATAAAATTTCCACTTTGCGTCCGCAATGGACGCAAATTATACCTGCAGGGAATAACAACAAAACCAAATCGCGTCCACTATTTTTATTCATTCTTTCAATTGATTTGTTTGTATTGTTTGTAACAAGAACAGAAAAAAAAACTTTAAAACACCCTCAAACGGTTGGTAAAACTGCTCCAAAACAAAAAAAGGAAATACATCCTCTTCAAGAAGTTACAAAGAAATTGAGAAAGAAAATTTACCAGCCGTGGAACGTGTGAAATGTCCTGAATGTGACGATACACTAATTTCAGATGTAGAAGACGACAAAGAGAAAAACATTGGCTGTGACAAGTGTATTAGATGGTATCATCAGAAATGCACTTGTTTAGTAGGATTAAGTTATTTAGAGGCCAAAGATAAGTCTTTTGAATATGACTGACGTGTCATTAATTAAAATTCTAGGGCTATAATAACATACCTTGTCTCATAATTATTAAGATTTAAATTTTTTTTAGTAGTAGGATTAGACAAAATTATTGTATTGTTTTGTCTATACGATATAGCCACAGACTTATTATTAATCAAGGCTGATTGTTAGTTTACAGAACAGATTAAAATTACTATTTACTTACTACATAAGTAGGTACCTAATTTGTTTTAAAATTTATTTATTTATATAAATTCACTCACAGCTATCATTAAAGGACCCAAGGCGATAGCGTAACTACTTTAAAAATAACAATAAATAGGTGTTTTTATTTTCTTTATAGTGATTTGTTAATGTTAATATGATAATTTTTAAATAACTATAATTTTTTAATAAATAAATTATTAAAATCCAATCTCTCTTTACATTATCATAAAAATATCACCCCTTTATTCCTTTTCTAAGGTGGACGCAAAGTGGTCCAACGGGTGGACGCAAATTGGATTTTATGGACGCAAACTGGGTAAATCGCCTAATTCTGATGTTTTCCTTTTTAAAAAAAAAACCACAAGGTGTTTCGAACAAAACTAAACGTAAATTTAAAATAGACTATTTTGATGAACACCTTACATAAACTTTTCATTGAAATTACTGCTGGAACATTTTTATTTTCTCCTTCAAACTTGCCAACTGCACTAAGTGGACGCGAACAGGCGAAATGACCCTAGGTAGGTAGTCAATATTCGTGTCAAAGACTTGTGTTCAAAAGGATTTATCTCTTCCCCTCATTCGCCGCATCACTATGATAGGGGAGCGCAAAGATAATATCTTTACCTTTTTATACTTTACCATGTTACCTAGTTTGCATAACCGAAATTAGTATAATTGTTAAAGTAATGTAGGGTTTAAACAATATAGAGGAAGTTTTTTTTTTATTTTATTAAAAATATATTCCTACTTCCAGCTCCATAGCTTTGTTTCACAATACTTATCTACAAACATAAAATCACACATTTCCTACTTATTCATCTTATATTTCTTTAAGTTCTTTTTTTATTATTATTTTGTTAATCTTGAATATGAAACAATCTTAATTAAAAATACGTCATTTTTTGGAGAAAGATATGAGTTAACTTTTGGAATAGATGGGTAATCATATTTCTAAAACCCAGTCAATACTTAACTGTTATTTAAAGGTCACTAGTTTAATTAACCCGTAAACCTTCGCATCACTCTTTAATTCGACGGTTTATACCTACATCCTACAAATAGTTAAAAAGAACAGGAGACGTGAAGAATGTTGATACCTGATCCCAAAAAGAGTACCTACGTGATATGTGTCATTGTTTAAAACTATTATTATATAATATACCTATTAATTAATACATACTATTGACAGGTAATATGATTTGCAATACTGTTATATTTTTTGCTGGTAATCAATCTATATGCACAATTATTTAAGTTTAATTTACTTATTTAAACTATCTACTAAATGGCCACATACTGTGTGCAAGCATAGTACTTATTTGATTTTCTATAGACCTCAATAGATCCACTTTCTTTTTTCATTTTTTTTTCCAAAACATTCTAAACAGCACTAAATCACTAATAGATAATTATTAAAAAAAAATATGAAGAAGATTTTCTTTTAATCTTGCACAAAGAGCAAGCTTGGATTTAATTCCTTCTTTGTATAAGAAGAGCCGTTTTGCAGTGGGACAGTTACTGGCCGGTATTACTATAATATCAATAACAGATCCGATAAATATTACATTATTATAATAATATCTGTTATTTATAGAACATATTGTGGTACACTAATACTTATTTAGAACGATGTAAGCAGATACCGATAATTGCTTTAACATATTGTAATGTGTTAAAGATATTTATTCATTTAGTCGCCGAGATAGATGTTTAGCTTGTATAATTCCTAATCAAAGTTCAAAAAACATGCCTAGGCAAAGAAAAGATTACAGTCTTATTTTTACTCATTTTTTTTTAAATATTTTTCACAATGTGAGTTTCACAGAAATAGCAAGGGCTAAGCCAGTCCTTTGTCCCTTGTTCCGTATTAGGACAGTAATTTAGCCTTTAGGTAATATTAAACAAAATAGGTTATACCTAAGTAGTTCATAATGTCTAATATCTTGATACAATAAATTGTATTATTACACTGTATCTATTATTGTTATATCGGTATTTCTACCCACCTTTTCGGGGAATACCGTCTTCATACTTATGTGTTGTTTTGCTGACGGTACCCCTAGGTAGTAGGAACTCTTGTTTTGCTGACATTACCGACCTAGGTAGGTACGGTAAGCATGGTCCAGTATCGGCGTGGGACGCGGCCGGCCGGGGTGCTCCCATATCGTTCGATTTCTTACGTCATTATTAGTGTTATACGGGGTGTTCGATTATAGTCTGGAAATATTTTGCAGATTCATTTGTAAATCTCTTCTTAAGAGTTCATATTTGTTGTCCATTTTATAAGAACAAATTAAGTAAGTAAATAGTCTAAGCACAAATTCAACAATATCAAATATAATTGCTTTACAAAAATACTGTATTATTCTTATTTATTTTTAACGCATTCATGCGGAACAATAACTTGTAAATTAATTGCAAATAATTAATTTACGAATATATCTTTCGCCTTTTCTAAAAAAGATGTTAAGTAGGTATTAAACTACACTAAATAATACTCATTTCAATCAAATAAAGTTATTTTTCCAAGAAAAAATCGGTCACCTACATAACGAACCCGATTTATGAAACCATAAACAGTTTCAGTTCAAAACTATAAAAGATTTAAGAAAAAAACACTTGTAAGTAGGTAACTACTCACTAGCGTCACAACTCAAATAAAAACGTCTACACTAATCTGAATGAAATGTTTTCACATTAAAAATAAAACAAATCAGCCATTGGAACGGCCAGAGAAATAACTTTCATTAATTAGTTAAATCACATACGTTTTCACAGGAATTTCTCGTAATAAAACCATCAAAATTATACCAAAGAAATACGGAATACTTTAAACAAACAAACGTACAAGCGTTTCCTGCAGATTCCTCGAGTAATTCGCTATCAAATGCTTTATTAAACGCAATTAATAAATTTCGATGGGAATTGAAGTAAATATTTATGATAAATTGTCGTAAAAACTGTTTTGGTTTTATTTTATTTATAAATCGAATTCAAATTTTATTTATTTAAAACAGATTTTTGTTGAAATAAATAAATAAATAATAGAATACTACACAATACTAATTGTGTCACTGACCAGTAAGTAGTTATATATACTTGTAAGTAGGCACAAAATTCTTATTTCAACACGAAAATAATTTACAATTACAACAATTTTTTATATGATTTTCAGCCTCAGTGACCGGTTTTGTTTTTTATACTATGTAAAAAAAATACTTTCTTGCAATCGATATTAACATCACCCTGTAGGCTATACATCGTCCAATATTGTTTACTTTAAGTTTATCTGCAGGACGGTAAGCGGAGCCGCAACGCGACTCCTGCGCAGATCAATAAATATCAACTATAGATCTGAACAGGATGTCTGTGGGAACAGACAACAGATATTTTTATTATTGTAATTAATGTACTAATTATATTTTAATTAACTATGGTTCTTTAACAACAGCTTTTTATCAAATTCGGTCAATCGTGTCGTATAAAGAAAAGGTAGGTATTTTGTGTGCTTTGGGTTCAAATCCCAACCCATGCAAAATGTTTTTAAGTCTATTAATCTATTACGATTTCAGCGCAGTCTTCATATAACAAATGTTATGTTTATTTTTTTATAGTATTAATTATAAAAAAAGGAGATGTTAAGATGTTAAGATTCTAATACTAAAATATACTAGGCAAACTATTATTATATCTTCAATTTCTTATTAGGTACATTCGTCAAAGTTCTAGAGTACCTAGGTACCATTGATCACCTCATATATAAGTAGGTGCATTATAATATTATCTCAACTCAGTAATCGTTAATTTGCGGATGTTTCGAGAAGGCCGAAAGTCATTCATGGGACGGTTGTGGTAATAATACACCTTTAATTGACACACACGCCCTGTGACTGCGTTTGTTTGTGATATGCTACACCGTGTGGTGTAAGGCACAAGCGGTAGCGGGAGCGGGAGCGGGGACGCATTATTCCATGAAGGGACTAATCATATCTTGTCAAATAGCGGCAACTAAATATAACAAGCGACGATAGTCTAGGGCGACGGACTTGCGATCATGTGGTTGTGGGTTCGAATCCTAAACACTTCCGATGTGAAACCACTTGTAGCACAAACATTTAGCTTAGCAGGAGGGGTTAACAAACATACTAGTAATGTGTGACCCACATTGCTAGTATTTAAGCTATTTAAAATAATATGTGTTTGTTTAACATACTTTTAGGATTTTATACGTAAGTCCTAAATAATAAATTATAACTTAAATAATTACTTATGCAAAGACAGATAACTAATCGAGTACATCATTAATAAAAGCATTGGTTTGTTACATTGTTTTGTATGTTTTGGTAGGAAAACAATATTAAATAAGATTAAGTATTTTTTTACTTTTCTTAACTTGGTCTTCAATGTAATCAAAGATAAATAACAAACAATAACATTAGTTCATTGTTACCATGTGATTCTTACAATTTGAAAAACATTCCACAAAATAATAAAATCGCTTCCGCTTGTACCAAACACCAATCTTACTTCCTCAAACTAGCTTCCCAATCAATAACTATCCTTAATACTTAACAATACAGTCCAATTTCCAATACAGCTACCGTGAGAAAATATGCCAATACATCACTTGATAAGAAAAAGTCGATTAGCGAAATATGACACGAAAATTGTTTTTTATTCGTAAACATTTTAATTTGTTTAAGACAAAGTTGTTATTTTTATGTCATTGATACTACGTTGTTAGTATAATTCCGATAATTCCGTGTACTTATATAATTATTGTTTACTAATAGTTTTTATAGGAAAGTTTATGATGTTAACTGTCGAGCTGCTATGGCGTTGTGACTGAGGAATTGTAATACATACTTTTAATAAGTATTAACACATTATTATATTAGACGAGTGTTATCTAATGTTTAGTTTAAATCATCGCTGATATAAATAAACACATAAAACAAATAAACTATAATCACACCAATAATTTCTCAGTAACTCGGTAATAATAAAAAACAATATTCATTGATCCCATCCTTTAAACACATGTGGATATAGAACGAGACACAGCTATATAACAGAAAGAGATAGACATACATTTTTCTTTTTTTTTCAGTCATCGGAGGCACCGATTTCGCCACATGTTCAATGCTTTGATGGTTATAAAATTGGTTAGTTTAACTTTGAACAAATAAAGAAGTAAATTCTGCTTTAAATTGACTTCGATTATAACTGAATTTAGTTTGATAACTCTTTGAGTAACTGTTGATTTTGTAAAGATAATAACAAAGGATGAAGAATATTTTATTTAAAAAAAATCTCTGTAAAGGTAAGTTTTTACATGAATTATAAATTAGCCTTGTGTAACAAGACTGTCATGCGTCAAAACTCTATGATAAAGAAAATAATAATAATACATATTGTTTAAAAAGAAACTGCTATACGTATAAATGCAAAAATCATCTTTACTGTAAAAGAAAATTAAAGAAATAGTGACGCTGTCAATAGCAAGTAACACAGTGACGGCAAACGTACAAGATGTTGAGTTAATATCGGGCACAACTCCAAACCAAACACTAACTACAGTTAAAATAACTGCTCTTAACTAAACAAGTATAGCAGTTGAGATAATAATTGTGCAACGGCCGTAGTACTGCCAATACTCAATAATTTTGATCTTTAGCCAGACTCAAATGTCAGACATGTCGTGTAATAATATTGATGGTATTAAGAAAATAAATGCAATTGTTTGAAGGATGAACACTTACAAAAATAAAATAATCATACATACATCTTGAGACAACTTCACTCACTCATATTATGGCATCCAGATAACTGATATGCCTACATGCTTAAATATTTCCAAATACATACAAATTATAGACTAGCTTCTGCCCGCGACTTCTTTTGCGTGGAATTGAGAATTGGGTCCAAAAAGAAATGAAAAATGTGAAAGTAATAAAAAATGGAAAACATTTCTTAATATTTTTTTCCGTAAGAACCTTGTACAGAGTATTAGAATACTACAAAAAAAAATCAGCCAAATCGGTCAAGCCTTTTTCATGCTATGTCGTGACAACGGAAAACGGGTTTTATTTTTATATATATAGATAAAATACACCTATATAGACGCAGAAATTAACATGCTCATCACACAAATTTGTCCTCATTGGGAATTGGACCCGAAACCTCCGGTATAGCAGTCAAGTCACTAACCACTAGATAAAAAGACAATCAAATTATAACCATTATTGGCAATTGACATCGTCCATTGATTTCTTATCAAGACCAGCAAAATTTGGAGTCGACTTTCAGTCATACCAGATTCAGCTGAAAATAATATTTAACTGCCTCTCTGACCTCTAAAACTCCAGTGACTTTAAAAATGTTCTAGGGTAAGTAGTATCGCATCAAGTTTATTGGTCATTATCTACCAATGAGACAAACTGCTTGTCTGTGATTGGGGTTTTTTTTTTTAAAGATAGCTTAAAGACTAACAGAAAAAAAATATAATTATAATGAGCTTAATATTATCGAATAGCTAATTACAAGCCTCCACACGTAGATATATAAATAAAAAGAAAAATACTGTAAGACAAAGAAATTAAGTTAAGTTAATTAAAAGATAGGCTTCACTCCATACTTGGGACCTCACCAGATTTTTTCCGGTTGAAGTCAGTAATCCGTATTTAGCTGGACAATATGTAATCTAGATATCTACAGATCTTCATGATTTAGGACGTCACAGTTATCAATATGTTGTCCGTAAATCACGGCTAAATATAAATCCTTCTGTCACCTGCTGTTGGTTATATCATCTGCTACCTATGTATCAAGCTGTTTGGTATGTTAGTGGATTCGTCAATGTCGTAACACTGAGCCAATCTGTGTCGATATTAATGCTAGCAGAATGGACTGATACATAATTAAAACCTAAGAGGGGCTTATGGCTAAGTGTAAGTGCCCATAGTGTGCCGTACGGTTGGACCGATAATAAAAGTTAAGCCCCGCTTGCTGCGGTTGGTCCGTGGATGGGTGACCATTCGTAAACATACTAATACCCTCCATGCCTTGGAAAGTACGTTAAGCTGTTGGTCCCGAATGTCATACGGTTCTCTCATCTTTGACAGTCGTTAAGTCATTACATTTCTGACAAGCAGTCTTAATATGGGATACTGTATTACCCAGCAATGGGTTGTGGTGGCAGTCGCTCCATGTAAAATACGGTATTCAGTTAAATCCGGTAAGATTGGCAGCCGACCGACCTATGATGATCTGCTAAATAATACTTAATTTAATGAATTTATTTGACCGACTCACTTTTTGAGACATTTTTTTCAGGATACAATGTTTTTTTTTCATGGATTATTGTCTATTTTTTACAGTAACAATAAAGCTATTTTTTTTATCGTTTATTTGTACACAAAAACCAAATAGTACTAGGCGAGGACTTATGATTAAGTTGTACCACAGTGTCATAGTTGTAAGTCGAAACATCTGACTCCTAAACTAGGCAAGAAGCCTGTATCTTAGAAGCCGAAGTTCCCCAAGATTTAATTGACATACAACAGTTTAAATATGATCGTCGTACAAGTACTTATATTAAAAACATTAAAAAAAACTATTAGTTGAAACAAGAAACAATAAATTTTTTTTTAGACATTATTTTGAGTAAACTTTCAGTTTCATCATAATTGATTTTAAATCTTAATATTGAGCTAAATAACGAACAGTATAGATCTGATAAAAATGTTGTCCTTATTGATGTTTCACTGCCGTTCGAATCTCCCAAAATATACTGTCCCACGCGAGGGTGTAATGACATATTACCTCCATTGATGGGGTATATGGGGATACACCATGGATTTATTGAAAGACTGCTTTAGTTTTATGTGTGAAAATATCAACATCCTTTTTACTTGAACTATAGAATTCAGTGTAGTAAGAAGGAGTATTTATGAATTATTAACTTAATTTTCGATGTTCTGAAATAGGTCGTCAAGAATTTTAATTGTTATCTGTTTTAAAACTTTAAGAAATTATCTCAGGAAAATGTAATGTAAGAAATTAGTAACAGGAGATTTAAAAAATATCCCGTTTTGTTATCAGTAACGAAAATGGTGTAACAATCCATTGGTATACAAAGCTCCTATGAGTCCAGCATCCTTGTCACGTGACTTTTTTTTAAATTACCGGGACATATTGTGCATGTATGTGATGACGGACTTTTACTGGATCAAAAAAAGATGGCATTTATGCTGACCGCGAAAAATCTGAAAATTAATATCAATATAATATATTTTTCACAAGTTGTTGAAATTATTAACTAAAGATGTTACTCACACATTCGTCATGTTTTTGTAGGATCATTACTAATATAAAAAAATAAGTTCAATAACCATTTGGTAGACGTCTCTTGTTTTGGTAATAAACAACATTTTTATGGAGTTCTTCCCCTTTCTATTAAGTTTTTAAGCACACCATTATGTCACTAACACCACGTTAAGTTTTAAATGAATTTTAAATTAACCAATAACTATACCCGTGTGTATATTTAGTGATGTACTTAATTATTTTTTTGGTAATTTTGTAGGGAGATTTAGAAGGGAACTTTTGTAATTTTTGAGGTGTCGTGTGAAGTTTGTAGATGGTATCGATTTAGTACTTGGGATATTTATTAGTTTCTTAAGAAATTAATCTTTATGTAAATTATATACTGCTTTGATAAATATCGTTTTTACCTGACTGCCCCAGAAGCACGGAAGTATGTTTATTTTTCAGTAATTCGTCAGTAAATGTAACTTTTAATACTTAAGATGGGTTATTAAAACTATTATAAAATAGAGCTCAACAACTGTTTAATGTAGATACTGAATACCAGAACCATAGCAATTAAAAGATAATGTTTTTTTTTTTACAAAAACTTATCAGACTTTTTAAAGGCGTTTAAGTTTCTGTCTCTAAACGTCGTAACTCAATTTACCTATTAAAGAAAAAAAAGTTTGTATTTTTTTACTGCACATAGGCTCTAGGAGGTTTTTTTTTCGTACCTAATTATAGTGTGCAGTTAATTCAGTAGGTCATAGATTCGATTCATTAGATAACACGCAATCGATCATAATAAACGTATGAGCGTCATAAGTAATGCGATAGAACGTCGCGCGTCGCGTGTCAAGCCTAGTGCACTTGGAGACAAAAGTGTAATAAAATATTTTTGGTGTAATTAAATGTAGTTTATAAAAAAAATTGAAAAAAAATTTAGCAAGTTAATATTTTTTTTAATTATAGACATTTAAATGTTTGTGTATTTTTGAGTAATTAAATGTTGTTTTTAACAAAACCGTAAAAAAATGACGTAGCAGTTTAATAAAATTTTGAAAGATAAGAAACATAAATTATGTTTTATAATCTTTAATTCTCCCTGAAATGGCCTTAGGGCTTCAGTGTTTTTTTTTTGTAAAACCAATAACAATTTTATAAGTTTTAGTACTTTTAGTAGTTTGCTAACCAAAAAACCGAATCGCATTTCAGAATCGAACTTATGAAAGTAAAAACTTCTATGCCGACGATATGACTGCGGCATATTAAATTTTAACACTCTCGCCTACCAATGGCCGTTTTGCATACAAATGCGTTCATAAACAGCAATTGGAAATGCAATAATGCACTGAACATTACTCATATTTAATTAATTACCTGTTTAAATAAGCCATAATTTTTGTAATTAATGAAGGCTGGTGACAACCTCTTGCGACATGCTTACTTTATATTTATTACAATTTTTTTCACAGGGTCAGCCTCAGCCGTATTTGTTTTTTTATTGGTAATCTAAATATTCCCATTTTGATCCTTGATCATTATTATGTAAAATCGCTTGTTACTATTGTTTTGCCTATCTTCAAATAAGCAATAAAGGAAAGTATGAAAAAAAAAGTATCCAAGAATTATTTTCCTTAGCACTTCTATTCCTGCCGATACATTTTTTTACTTGACTCATTCATGACAATGCTTTTTCTGTTCGTTCAACAAGCTCCAGTAATTGTTGCTAATTATTAATTCCGATAGATTACACCTATTAGTGCATGTTGTCCATATTTCACGTTGTTCTCATCTCTTACATATTTTTAATTATTATTACAATTAAACACTACTCTTTGAAAAAAAAAACTATCGTGACAGTTCGCCTGTCAAATTTCTTCTTTTTTTTACGGTGATGTTTAAACAACTGAATGGTCGCCATTTTAGATTCTGATTGAAGATATTTGAAACCTCAGGTAAATATGTTTAGAATGATCTGTTTATTATTCTACCTGTGGCTCACACCTTGGCACAACCTACAAGCTTACTTGACTCATTTAAAAAAAAAACAACCTAAATACTAATGAATGCTCGACATCATTACGTCTAGAAACTCCAAGACCTTTCAAAAACGACACACAATATTTATACTATTATACAATTTTAATAAAGAATACTATGACAATAACATAATGGCGGGTGAAAAAAGAAATTTACCACCGCACCTGCTTGTGATAAACACACACGCAACTCGATACAACTGTATCGATAATCGAGCATTTAATAATCGAATGGCGCGTCACTATCGTGATAGTGGGACGTTAAAAAGTGATGTAGGTACCTTATCGCAAGTGAAATTGAAATTGATCATTTCCTAGAATTCATTTTTATTGGAATGATAACCGTTATTTGTCGTACGGTCAAGTAATTGGTTTAAAATATTTTTTGTTGACGTTCAGAACATGGTTTGGTGTTAGGCTACTAGATATATTGTTTTTTATTAATAGACGTAATTTATATAGTAATAATCGAGAACCATGTCGACTACATTATGAAGTAAAGACAGCTTTTAGTGCCTATAAACACGAAGATACTATATCTCATGAAGTATTTCTAACTGTTACATAGCACAATAATTAATAACAGACCACACAATTGAAGTTTGAAACTATCCAAAACAAACACAGTCAACTGCCACAAATCGAACACAACAGCGTATAAAAATTTAAATCCATTCAATAAAAGAACACTCGTTTTAAACCAATACGACAAAAGGGCACTTAGCACACGTTCGAAAACCGCTCCGCTTCGAAAAAAGTGAAAACAAAACCCATCAATCAAAGAACAGAAATGAAATAATCGAATTGCAGAACGTCGAGCGTAGTTCAAAGAGCACAAACGAAGAACCGCAACAGATTTAAAAAGTGAAAATAAAAAAAACTAAAATGGCCGAACATGACTAGATAATATCTGGCACAAAGTTCGGTGTCGATATGGAACAAAAGGAAAACGGAAGGGGAAGGTATTTAGAAATGGAACGTTCAGAACGCTCGCGGTGGGAATTGATTCATTTTGAATTTCGAAGTCATTGTTTAGTCTTACTTTTTTACTGTTCTGGTACTGGCTGTTATCCTCATTTTTACTGCCAAGTTGTTTACTTTTTTAAAACACAAATAGTTGATCACGATTCTTTTTTTATGACAAAATCTAGTCGTCTTTATAAACTTTTGTATCTAATTCTTGATTTAAAATCCCAAGGTGAATCCAAATTGAGAGGTTAAAATAAGTCTACTCAAATTAAACCTTTTTTCTCCAAACCATTGCATGTGAATAAATAATTAAGTTAGAAAGTTAGTGAAAAAACGTCAAACTAAAAGGCATCGATTGACTACTAGCGAAGTTTTGTGTCACGAACCCAACGTTTTTGATGCACGATAGATTTTTACTGTTCGGTTCACTATTGGCGCCAATTCTTAATTTACATCTCGCTGGCTAACCAACACTCGAATGTGAACCTTATGTAGTTAGAATAGCGTTTATTGGGGGTGTAGGGAAGTGAATTGTTTTCTGTATTCGGATTCCTCCGATATATTTTAGAATTTGAGGGTATTTTTTATTTACAACAGTGATAAAAATGTTTGCGGCGTGTATTCGTTTGGATATATTGTAAAGTCTTTGGATAGTCGTAAAATAGTTTTTAATGGATTACTAAATCATTATAATGATACTCAGGTTTGTACGGGGAAAGTATTATAGGAGCGATTTCGTTAATAGATATTAAAAATCTTTTATGTTACTTTTTATATGAGGTCACTTTACATTTTATTCCCTATGCTTAAACATTATCTTTTTATATCAATAGATATGTCCCACACGTAAAATCTATTTCGACATCAGTTTTAAAAAGTTAAAAAAAAAATAGTTTACAGGTTGGTTATCCCTGCTATCAGTTCCACTCTATAACTAGTGTTGCCAGTAGCCCAGCACTAGTCAACAGTCCCTTAACGTTTTCAATTACGCGCCAATTTTAAACGTACAAGTACACGACACAAACCACTTAGCGACACGACAAATTTACAATTCTAATACACAGTTAATTTATATTATATTCCAACGTAGACATATTTTAGGATTTTGTCGAAAAATAAAGTTGTTAGGAGCCATTGTAGTGGGGGACTGAACGGGCCACCGACACGCGACTAAGATCATTATCGATGACAAACTTACCGATATCTATTGAATAATTAAATATTCAAATAAACTAATCCTTATACCTTTCAACTTTAGGTTCCACTTATAAAAAAGTTAAACTATCATACTGTAAACATAAATAAGCTCACGACTAGACGTTCGATTTTTTAAATTGACGTTTCAATTTTTTTTCAGAATGTTAGCGCGCTAATTAATTCAAAGGGCCAATTTCTTTTTTTATGAGCATAGTAACAGAATTCGATCGAAGTTTCTGTTTTTAAAATGGTAAATAGGAAACCTTTTACTTTTAATTTTCGTCGATGCCAATTAAAAATAAAATATTCCACTTATTGGCATTTGTATCAAGTGTTAATGTCATTTATACCTGACAGTTTGATTGTCAAAATCGTGTCAATTAACGGATACGAACTGTCAATTTTATGTATTCTTATTTAGGCTATTTTGTATTATCTAAACCACCTTTTCCGAACGCTTAACAACTTTTTCTTTTTTTTTTTGTACACTATAGTCTAGAGATTATTAGTTATTCGTATTTCACGATGTTAACAACACTTGGGGACGTATAAACCCCTTGAAAGCGTTACCAGTAACAACTGCAGCTTATCTAGACGATCTGACCTCCCTTACTAATGAATATTAACTAATATCAACTGCTGTAAAGTGGATCGCTACAGCTATATGTTTGTCACTCGGTGACTCACTTTAAAATGTACTGGAAATCTGTTTTGAAGGGTTTGTAAAGCCATTATTACCCATTTTTTATTAAAAATAATACTTTTAGCAGACTATCAAAATTACATACACGAATCATTTCATGAATTGCGGTATACCAATGTAAATTACTTAGTCTGATTTAGTCTGGCTAAATGGACATACATTGCTTGGTATCTAGGCACACGTCCAACAGATTAGTTAACTCAATCTTCAATGAACAGCGTTGACCGTCAGACTGTCTAAGTCTATTCAAGACGGCACCACAATACAGCCTATAGTGTTGTCACTAAAATAATTAACATTAGCAATCGATTCGTATAATCGCCTAATCGATTCAAGGCGTGTAGAGTTCGTGCGGCCGTGTAATCCTGTTTGCATATCGGGTAGCACGAAACTCCCGCACTTATCATGTTTATTGATTGACACGGCAGTAATTCAACGTACCAACCCCACCGGCTAACTTACGGGTTGCCGTACAAATCAATAGTGAATAGCGGGTTAAAAAAAAACCTTGATTTTCAAAAATCTAAATTTAAACATATTTTTTAACATAACAATAATTATGTTACAATGTTTTTATTTTTTCCTGCGCTGCCAGTTTAATTGTGATGCTAACATCTAAACAACAACACAATTGGAAAATAATCAACTAATTAAATACTTCGAATTATTTTACTAAAATTTATTTATTATCTAAATTCTATTTTCTGTTACACTGTAATGTAAAAGTACTTGGAATAAATAATTTGTTTCGCTACAGTTTATGCCTTGAAGCGACCTCACAAATTCACAGGTAGCAGTTTACGGCTTTTGTTTGGGTGGCGATAAGTTTTTACATGTTTTATTATACTATTTACTATAACATGAAATAAATAAAAGAAACAAACAAGAGTTGGGAGCGAATAAAACCATTTTATAGATAACGAACTTTACGATTTGAAATTCGAATTGCATGGGTTCGATATTTGAAGGTGATACCAAGAATTTTGCATGATATTCTTTTATTTTATTTAATATTGTAATTCAGTAATGTTAATAGTTTATGGATTAATTACATCTGGCCAGTGGTAGGTATTATAATGAAACTTGTTTGGATTGAGAACATAATTGCGCAAAGGTGGTGAAAAGTTGCCGCCAACTGCCCACGCACCGACCTATTTTAGCGTAACAACTTAAGTACAATACCGTATTGATTCAGTTTATAATTTTCATCACAACTGGCTATAGACGACCAAATTAACGGGCCACGGTCATTTTTCATAGGTTTCTTTTGTATTTCACAATCGTCTTCGTCCCAATTGTTCTTTTCGATCCACGGACCTGTCAATTTACTTTTTCGACTATCGCTTTGATCAAACTTTGCAACCAAATTAGTTTCGACACGAAAACCGAGTAGCCGATTGTCTACAGACAATAGAATCGATGTAAAACCTTCCCCTTTCAATCGCCTTTTTCTGTTTCAGGCTGAACAGCGCAACAATAAGAAAGTAAAAGAAAAAAACATTCGACACGCGAGGCAAAGGAAAGAACAATCGATCGTCGAGTCAACAATCGATTCGAGTGAGGTTCTATAATTTTTGAATATAGAATGTGTCGTTGTGTTCGAGTGATGTATAAATTGCGAGCGCGATGGTGATGTGGTCAGTATGAGCCGGGCGTAAGACTTGGACGGATGCACCCCACGGGCGCGGCCAGCCTGCCCGCCGCACCAGAGGCGGAGGTGCAAGCTATGCACTCGATGGACTGGCTCTTCAAGAAAGAGAGAATATATCTACTCGCGCAGTTCTGGCAACAGGTAAGCATAGCAATGCCGACTCTAGCCTAAAATAAAGATACAAAAAAAATGTGGTCCTTAAATCACCGTTTAAAACAATTTAACAATTTCCCAATCACACCCACACACAAAACTATTATAACATTTTCGAATTCCGAACATGTATTTAACCCTGCGAACGCTACACGGGGTCAATTGTACCCTAACTATTCCGTATTCAAACAATTGAATACCGATAGATATTAGACAACAATGTAGCAACAAAATCAATTAATAGTTGAGCATTAAGGACAATTAACCTGAACCCACGGGTCGGGCCGACCATCGAGACGTGGTTATTGTATTGTCTCGTATGGTAATTGTGATTGGTGTATTAGCTATATGTATAATGTGTACCTCGGTAGATGTACCTTGATTTAATAGATAAAGCCTTATTCTGTTAAGTATTTATTATTTGTCGAATATTGTTTTTTTTTTCGAAGTCCTTTAAAATCATGGAAAACTCATGAAACGCTAAGGCCCGGCTGGTAACAATTGGTAGCAGCGGAAGAAAGCTTACGCTAACTTCGGAAAATTAAAAAAAAACCCACTCGCAACTTTTATCACGTCTTTATTAGTAGGTATAATAAGTACATATAATATTGTTTTTGAATAACTAAACCTCTATGGTACATCACGTCACGTGGGCGTGTGTCACGTGTCACACTGTCACGTGACAAGGTGAATCTACCCTCAAAAATTTTCGGCCTGAGCGGTGAAATAAATGTTGAATAAATCTGGAATTATGATAACACGATCAAAATACACGATGTTATAATCTTAGTTTCTTCAAAGAATCATATTAATTACAAAAGGTATTCAGTAGATATTCTGCAGAATCTAAATCAGTTTTATCATCAAATAAACAATTACAGCAATACAATAGTTGTTAGATTTGGATCTATTGCGATATTCAGATCCTATCGTCAATAGTAAGGTTAAAGGATGTTACAGCGGAAACCAGTTATATTCACATCGATGAGTTGAAATCATTACGTAAGCTGAAGCTATAAAAAAGATGAATTCTAAGACTAATAGTCTTTAACAGTCGGTAATTATGAGTATTGTTATATCTTTATTCCGAACTTGGTTAATAATTAATTATTTGCAAACGACTAACATACTTAACCTACTGTAGATTCTAGAATCCAATACGTCTAATAAAACCGCCATTTTTATCGTTTAAATCGAGAACGTAGTTCATCAGAATGAATGAAAAGAAAATTCGAATCACAGAAAGAAAAAAAAACATTTGAAATTCGAATGTCTCAAGAAAAACAAATACGTAGGTACTCAACCATAGATAATGATTGGTGATCTGTGACACGGCATTGGCTATGTCAAACGCCATTCAATTACTCGTAACCATTAGACACTAATGTATGTAATATTGAATAATAACATCGATCCTGAATGGGACACACGTTTGAATTAACATGTAATGTGGAGGATATCATGGGTCAATATGGCCTCTAAGAATGCTAAAGACTTGCTCGTGGCTAAGGACTTGTTATAGGTATTTATTATTGAATTGATAGGTTTATGTGATTTTGTAAGCTTACACAATCACGTGATGGTTTATTCTTGATCGGTGAATATGTGAAGCTTCTTTAAACACTTAAAAAACTTTCTGCGACTTATTTTTGCCTGAAATAGAATCATTGATCACATTTTGTTTACCATCTAAGAAGCATTGACTTGGAAATTGGAAATGTTTTAAATTAGAGCTTTTTAAAAACAATAATATCTTAATTCCAAATTCGAACATTACCAAAACGATTCAAATCTACAAATGTAAGCAGCCAGCAACATTGAATTCGAAATTCAGATCAATAAAAACAATTCGAAATTCAAATCGGGATCCGTATTCTAGATTCCGATACGAGACAAACGACAAATTAAGTACGGACAATAGTCATATAAACTGCTATGCGAAATAAATATTCATTCGTTCACAGAAAGGTTCGCCGATTCGTCCCAGTGATACTAAACACATTTGAATGCTGCTTTCTGATACTATTGTTAGTCCTAACAAACCAAGTAAGCCTTAACATTGATTAAAAAGCATATTTACATACAAAATTAGCATACTCCGTGCCTCGAATTGCACTTATCGATTAGAACAGCAAGGACGTTTTGTTTTAATTTCATAGTTAATTTTATGATGTTTCTCTAGTATTTTGCATATAAATGCTTTTTAAGGTTGTGTTTGCGTGTTTGTGTTGTACTTGTATGTCATAGCTTATACCTACATATGGTGACTTAGGTGTGTTGTGTTATGTTGGAATTTTGAAAGAAAATTTGTATGGTGATGTTAACTATTTTACAGCTCAAATAAGTCGTGAAGTTATGACCTTATTGGTGGGTATTGTAACTAATCTGAAAAGGAATTGCTAATACGTCTTCTAAAATATGGATAAAGACAAATGATTTTCACGGCTTATGAAGGCGCTTATTAAAAAGATATTGTATAAACCAAGTAATTATTACTCACATTTATTTTTATATTCTTGTATAAAACCGTATTTGTATTGCGAAATCAGTTTTCAGTTGAAATGAAGCTTTATCATCTAATCACAGAGTATGTTTTTACTTACAACTGTAATATAATTCGCAGTTTTATTTATTTCTAATATTGAGATGCAAGACTATTATTTAAGTAAGACTCGACGTTTCATCATCAAATATAAGTCATCAAATGCAAGAATCAATTACATTTTCAATTACAGAATTCATTTGCAATCATAAAACTTGTACAATTGCTATCAAAACCAATAGCTAACATAAATGAATGAACTGAAGCATTATGTCGTTCACTCATCCTTATGTCATTTCCACTCGCTGTCATTATAGGCACCGCACCGGTCCTTTCATAGATCGTTCTATATTTAAGTAAAGGCAGCTATTTAATAGCCTGATAAGACTAACAATTAACGTCAATAAAATCCTTGTGGATTCTGCATCACTTTATTGTCGCTATAATTGAATAAGATCGAATGAGCTTCAATCGTATCGCTTCGTGCTGAGTCGCAAAAAATAAGGATGGGACAAGTAACCTTGGAAGTATTGTCTCTTGCGCGTCTTGCATGCCACAAAAACTTGCATTGACAGACAAACAACCAAACTTTAGATCTACGACGTACCTATTGTTCTGTTATTTAGCACGAACAATCATTAGTATAAATCTTCAAAATTAAGTGTTCATTATTTGCATTGCTGTGCATTTATTTGATTTATTTTTTGTGATAAACTCCGTTACTAAATTCTTAGCAACTCATTAGTAGATATTATTACGTTCGCATACAAAAACTATTCACAGTAGCGAAGCACACTCGCAGTTTCCAAAATAACTTTAAATTTAAAAATTAAACTTCGAACGTCGCGTCCCGAACGTTAATTAGTGTTGGCCGAGGAACGTCACCGCAAACATTCGAATTTCGACGCCGTAATTAATCGACTCGATTCATCGGCCGATCGTATCGGTTTGGATCGTAAAAAGAGCATTTCCCTACGAGTCGCAAACGGAATGCAATCGGTTCCCACAGCCTTGATGTCCCGAAGAATGTGTCCCGTGTCCCGTTTAGAGCAAAAAATCGCGTGCTTTCCCATGCCTACGTCAGTTCTGGGTCGAATAGTGACGCCAGCAAGGACGTAGACGCTATAAAAATAAAACAGAACGACGCCTCCTTTTCTTTTAAGCAAATGAGCACTAAGTGTCCAAAGTTTATTTTTAGAAACTTTTTTACTCCAATTATCTTATTATCGAGCAAAAACCGAAAGCTTCAAGTTTCCAAAAACTTCGAATTTCGTGGCGCGAATGTGGCCCGAACAAAAACTATAACCTGTATTTAAAAATCGATTGCAACCAAAAAATTGTCACTGACAAATGATTCGAACGCCTTGCGGTTGAAATTACGAATTCAAATCTTCGAATTTCGAACAAAAACCGCCATTAACCGACGGTTGTTACCTTTTTTCGGCTGTCAATGATTTTCGGGGCTAATCGTGTTTTTTGCCGATACGTTCGAGGCTAATCGATGCATCGCGCACACTAATTCGATTTGCGCCCCTCCCCCTTCATCTATAAGTGGGCGTTACCTATCGATCCTCTAGCTCGATCATTACCATAGACTAATCAACTACATCAAACAGTAATCCCATGATTTCAAGCTTGATGTTTTTGTGATTGGAACATAAAACATGGTTTTATTTAATGCTGAACATAATTTCGGTAGCGCAGAATCGAACATTAAAACCGCGAACGATAAACGAGCGGCCATCACGACGGATCTCGATAATTTAATAAAATACAAAAAAAAAAAAAAAAGAATCGATTGTAGTTGATGGCCAACCGCACGAATCATCTGTGGAACATTCAAATCATCAAGCGCTGATGGTTTTTTAATGGTATTTTTCACAATCGGCCCGATCATTGATGGTTATTAGGTATAGGCGAGTGCCCCGAGACATGAATGTTAAGACTTCGACACAGTTAGCACCGCTTCGCAAGTGTACCTTACGCTAATCTGATCTTTAATCCCACTAGATAAAGGGCATAATCCTGTATGTTGATCAGTTATTAGTGGTATTTCCATGTGGTCGAGTATTCAGCTGTGGTGGGAACGTCTCCAAAGGCCTGATGCGTCACACAAAAATTATAAGAATTGTAAATGTCGTACAAAATAGAAAAGTTATTGCGTGTTTCTTTCGTTTGTTTTGTGCCATTGGTTTAACAGTGTTATGGGCATTTCTGACTAAAGATTCACTTATATTGTTTTACTAGGGGAAAAATAAATAACAAGCCTATTTAAAAACGAGTAAACTAAGTAACAATAGCAACCCGGGTAGCATCCCAACGGGGCGGCGGTACTCGAGTGTTCATTATCATAATCTTAACCGCTTTCAACTGGTTTCAACTAATTTCCCGCTCGCCGTCGCGTGTTTAGTCGAGTCGCTAATACACCGCACTAATGTTTGTAAACACAGCACCGTGAATGAATGTATCGATATTTGATGGTACGATGGTACGTCACTATTGATAGACGTGTAGTGAATGAACGGATTCTAATTTGAAACCATGTTTAACTTTTTGGGAATAATGAAACTTTTTGAGGCGCTCAGGAATATTACTAAAGATTTAGAAGTGCATTGAAAGGGTAGGGCAAAGGTAGGCTATATCTCTGATACTTAGTTACTGGAAAAAAATATAAACACTATTTTGGATTGACCAGTAGACCAACTCGAGCATAACGATTAATTTAATAAAGTGATTCTAATATTTCAGTTAAATGCCATTCACAGGCCACTAAACAAAGGACAGGACTTTCTTTTAAAATTAAAAAGCTGTTACAAGCAGATGTTTGTTTAAAAATAGAATTCAATGACACCATGACACCTGTAACACATTTAAAATAAGAATTATGATTTAATGGCTAATGTTTAATTAACGGAAATATATAAAACCAATTAGAATATGGGACTGATAATTTTTAATTTATATATTGATAAAAGTCAATAATAAATGGTACTTACATAAAAAAGCTAATATTAGGGAAAATTAAAAAGAACACTTAAATTTTACTATTTTCAAACTATACTTAAAAAAAATGGTATAACTAACATTTAACGAACATTAAGGATTATGTGACTAGTTCTTCAATTTACAGTCATTTAATACGATAGCTATTAAAAATAAATAAATAATCGATAAAAAACCTCAAGTATCGTTGACGTCATTAAGCATACATACGTTTAAGTATCCGTTTAAGGCAGTGTTAGTGCTAACTAAGTGTTAATGAGTTCGGCCTATTGAATGCAGTAATAACAGAGACCTTGAACCACTTGCACCCCCTTTGTATGGGTATAAAGAAAAATTGATGACTTACCCATTAGTATTGGCACATAAGTTTCAAACAAATGCCTGGCTAGATTTTATTTACAAAATTATAAAGTATAAATAGAATAGAAACAAAGAATAGTCTATGACAAAAAATTTAATAACATCATTACCACATTCAAACATGGAACACAAAAAGTTGAATATAGAGTGCGTCTGCATTCCAAATTCAAAACAAACACGACACGAATCGAAGATTAATTTTGACGAACATTCGTATTTAGAATTCTTAAGCAACTCCTGTGTGTTGTATCGGCACGTAATTAATCGATTACGTTAAATCGATGGTTTTACCGATTAATTATGTATTGATAACGCATCGAGCAACAGATACTAATAGCTTGTGTTGGTGATTTACGATACCATTATAGAAGGAACGGCTAAGCGATGTCGCACAAACTTAAAAGGTTAATTGGATTCTCTTTACGCCTAAAATAACCAATCGTAAAGTTTTATGTAGAGTGCTCAGATATCGAGCGGTGATATATATGATACTAATGCGTTATAATTTAGAGGTTTTCATTAGAAATCTCATTAATGAGCACACTTTTATCTGTTAAGGAAAATATTATGTATCGCTGTCTCCAACGGGAATAGAAACCATCAGGCTACTTTGGACTAAATGAAACACAAATTACGTGTATTCTAAGAATAATATTAGAATCATAGAGCCAGTCAATCAAACAAAGACGGAGAAACAAAACATGACAGTTCCTAAACCTTTCCATTACAAATCCTAGCATTTAACAAATACCTCCTAGTTACCTAAGCGAGAACAATTTATCCATCGTTGTGTACAACCAACTTAAAATAACACTTGTCAAAATACCCGCCAAGCTATTTTAAACCTAACACCATTAAAATAAGAATGTGAAATAGACAATTGGAGGGTAAAAGAAAAATTGTAAGACCAACTGAAATGTCATTCATGTTTGACTGATTGCTATCGAACTGCAAAATGTTGGCGTGTACAGTGAGCAAAAAAATCGCATGACTGCAACAAAGGTAGCTATTGTTTATGAATAGATCATAACAGGAGATTATCAAACGTTTCTTGTTGTACTGTTTATTGCAAAACAATGTCAATTGATAGAGGTTAGGAGTATAGACAGAAGTATTCAAAGCAGGGAACTTAATAATAAGTTGTACAATAAATTGTCTTATGTAATTGGAAGTACTTATACTTTATCGTAAGATTTCTAATATAGTTTCAAAAATATCATCGTATACAGGTAATGGTAGATGTTCCTGTTTCCCTCTTGATAGTCCAATGCTTGATTTTGATTAGTTGTCACGTCACACATAGACTCTTTTTACACTCGAATAAATCAGAATTCAATAGCTAACATTTGATAAAAGTCTCAAACTCGTAACCCATCACTTCGACTTCCGTTAACTAACCGTTTTCAAACGTTGGCATTGGTTTGCTGACGGTACAAGCAAAGCTGCCCATTGTTCGCGGCGATACGCATCGCGGCTAGAATTGCTCGCGCGCTGCCTGTGAGAAATGACTTCATAATACTGAACCTGATGCAGAAATATCTAAGACACGACATGACGGCTACTGAGCTAAGGAGATCAGGGGAAATAACCATGAGTTTTCTGATGATCAGGACATAATAAAAGAAATAAGGAATCCTCAGTAACTCTAAGACATACATATAAACAACTACTTTAAAATTTTAATTAGATAGCAGGTTATGAATCAAAGTCTTTGGAACTACTGAATTTCATTTAAAATGCTCTACTTAAAAATTTGGATATAGAAGTAGATGATGTAAATATTGTATACATTTGAAATGAAGCTAAAGTGATACCTAATGGTACAGCTTGACAGCTAAGAGAAATGCAGTATAAGAGAGAAGAAAATATAGTTGATGAAGAAGATTTCAGCAGACCAACAGAAGTTCACGACGAATGAACATAATCATTAAAAGATAAGCATTGTTAGGAAAGGTGATGCCATGAGTGTTCCCGTTAAACTACCTGAATAAATACTTTAAAGTCAAGACACGTACTTAATGATTGTTTTCTTAAGCAAGAAGTAAATATGGCGCTGGGGTTTCCCAGATTTCACGTTACACTGATGATTCATGATGTCCGAAATGATTCTGAAACAAGTGATTCAAGAGATTACTAATCTTCTGTTTTAGCTAAAGCTATGGAAATAGGTAAGTGTAAGAATTTTGATCCGGTGTCATGAATGGCAATATCAAATAAAGTTGCGTTTGAGAATGATCAATGGAAGTATAAGAGTTTTAACTAAAATACCTTTTGTCACATTTCCCTTCGGTTTATTTTCCTCTCAAGCAATCTTATGCAAGTTTCAGTTTCACATAACATGTTGCCCTATTTTATAGTTAAAGAAACATGTCTTTGTAACAAAATGAATATCACGACACGTCATCCCAGACAATAAACACAAGAAACAAACGCATTTCATAACTCCCGCGCAATTTTTCACAGCGCTCGCCGCCATTGATGCGTCTCGGCAGCCGTTCGAAAATCGAAAACATTTCAAATTTAGAACACCCCCGCTCGCGTTCGAACTCTTTCAAAATACGCGCGGGAATCGAAAACAGCGATTAGTTTTAAATGTCGCTGTTCGAACTTTAAAAATATGTCGTATTCTTAATTTTAAATATAAACCGACGAACGTGTTCTATTTCGTCGCCACTTTACGATGTTTGTCAGTTTAATGATTTTCGTTACGAAACATTTCGAGATTGGTAATATTAAATTTATTTGCGCTTTTAACAATTTTTCTTTTTGTTTTTACGTGCGGAGGCGTGGTATATTTTTATATGATATTCTACGTTAGTGATGGGCGATTATCGTAACTAAGACGTTATGTCATAACACTAAAGCTTTTAATGATCGGGCTTACTAAAGTTATATGTTCTATAGTTTTAATTAAAACCTGGCTGGCTTTACGTAAATCTGGTAAAATATCTCTAATCAAAAATTTAATAACTTTTTTATACACTCCTATCATCCCTGGGTTGGTAGTCTATAATGTTGTATCTGCCTCTATTTTACAGCTGTCTTGCCCCAATTATGTCCATTTGACCCAAAACAAGTGACAATGGCAGTGTAATCAATAAACCTCATAATGCCAAAATCCTAGTCCACTCAAAGATGTCCGTCTTTCACCGGACAGCGTCCGACAGACGGGAAGGACGGATTTGTGCCGTCTGTGGCCCCGGAGACTACCGGCCTTAAATTGTACCGAGTACGCAAGGAAATATATATTTTATTGTCTTTTGAAATTATTTCAATCTTTGATTGGTCTTAGTTCGGGTTTTAAGTGTTTTGTGACAAAGTTTGGACTTAGATTAAAATTTGTAAGAATTCAGATTTAGGTCACAGCTCAGGAGTTCTATAAAAGTCCAAAGCTCATGTGTCCTAGTCACCAGCATTAAGCACCTATCACAGTTTGTAGAATTTTTTTTTTACGACTCCCGCACTAAGGAATTTAATCCTTGTGTCACGGGGGTTTCACAAACATTCAAATCACATGTACAAAGAACACCCAGACTTGGAACAAGTATGATCTGTAGATCACACAAATGCTTGTCCCAAGCGGGGATCGAACCCGCAGCACGTCGCGCACAGTGGTAATTAGCGTGGTGACCTATACCACTCGGCCATCCGTGCAGTCGAATTCATTTTGTTTTTTTTTCTGTATCATAATATTATACCTAAATATGTATTTAAATAATTTATTTAGGCGTGAGAAGGTACATCACTAGCTACTACCCACTACACACAAAAGATGTCACAATCAATATTGTCACTTAAAACGTCGATAAAATTTTATCGGCCGAATGCCTTTCCTCAATTTATTTAAGAAAACTTCTCATTAATATTCCACAAGTAATTATTACATTATTATTCTTTCGATTAATTATTCTGAATAAAGTCATAAAAATCGATAACGTATATTTTATTAATCATGTCTAAATCCAGTTTTATCCATATCATAATCATATTTTTATAGCGGTATTAATAATTATTCATATTTTAATGTATTGAAAGAGCATATTTATGTTACAGTTCGTTAATCGTAAAGCCGTCTGATTAAAAGTTTGCAAGAAAATTAGCCCTTATCTAAAAAGAAAAATGCCTTAAGTTTTGGAGAAAACTGTCGCATGAATAACGATTAGTCACTTAAAAAAAAAAGATAAATAGTCCAATATTTTCAAAAAGAGAAAAAAAAATCGAATAAATTTTAATTTTTAAATACCGAATGGCGATTTTAAATTCCTCGCGTCGGCTGACTCACTGGCCAGAGTGGCCAGTGCCATTCATTTAAAATAAGAATTAAACGGAAAAGTTCGTTTCACTCATCTTAATCGCGACAACAATGTCTCCACGATAGTGTGAACACGTGTAAAGCTATAAAAAAATAATCTTCAACATTCCAAAAAAATGGAGCGGTGTTGTAACCGATTCTGTAACGGTTACAAAAATAAATTTAGTTTTATGACATTAATTTCTCTTCATTATTTAAACAAAATAATCTAAAAATAAAGCACATTGTGTTTTGTTTCATTGACACTCACCCACTTGGCACGTGTTTTTGGGATAATGACGCTTTTACTAACAAAAACATTCGAGTTTTCATATTTCCGTTGATGTATTTATTTACTAATGATATATTGTTTTTAACGTAGCGTTGTACTAAAAAATTTGATTTTCCTTTGATGACAACACTTTTTTGACTGCACTAAAGCCAATAATGTGTTGTCATCATAGTAAAACGACACCACTTTTTTTGTTTGAATTAAGACGTCGATATAAGTTTAGTAATACTATTTTAATATCTAATATAAATAACAAAAGAAAACAATATTGAAATAACTTTTTATCTAAACTTAAATCATAATTTAGTAAATATTTATTAGATTTTAAGTAGGTAAATGATGAAGCTAATTTAGTAATATGTAATTCAACTAATCAACACTTAAGCAACTAATAAACATAAAAATAATAAATTATTAATAATGATAAATAGAATACAGTCGATCAAAGACTATGCAAAGAACGCCGTCGCACCCAATATCGGTGTTTATTGCGTTTCCGAATATGAAAAGCATGTCAAATGACATCACAAGTACACTTCGCTCAATACGAACAGGACATAAGCAATAACACGAAATGAAAACGTTAAAAGAAATAAAAGAATGTTCTAATTTTAAAATCGTAACGATATCCCCCTCGTGGTTCGATGGAGTTCGATTTTTGAATGCCGTTTCGTTCGGAAATAGCGCGCGACAGCTGAGAGACGACACCGGACTGTTTTTTATTACCTCCTTCGTGTTTATGAGCACTTTATGAGTTTTTATAGATTTTATTTTTCTAATCCAATGAAAGTCACACCGGGTTCGTGATCGGATACATTCTGAACGTTAGTGAATTTACGAGTGGGACCTGTTCACACGTTATTTATTGAAGAGTTTAACGAATGACACTTTTTCTCGGTATTAAAACTTAAAAAGTTATGTTAGCTAGATAAATACTAATGAGGAATGACGAGGTTTTCTGAGATAAGAGCTTACAACCAATTAAATCATTAAGTGTTATGGCCGGTAAATGCGGTGTCGATATTCCAAACCACACTGACTGCATGTTTCGCAATAAATATGCAAAGGTATCGACAGATCTAAGATACTTAAAGGTTGATATCCAATTCCGAAGTACTTCGTTTAACATGGTATAAAATGTCCCCGACTTCGGTTGAAAATTAGTTTGATTTAAATAAAAGTCCCTTTTGATTAGATCATTGAATAGCCCGATCAATAAAATAAGCAATATCCTTTAAACGAGGTCACTTATCGAATGAATCTATAATCGAAATTCGAATCTCATTCGGTATTCAAATTACCGATTGAGTTCCGCACTCTATGCTCATTCAGAATTCGAAAAGAAAAAACCTATTTAAAAGAAGCTTCTGTTTGAATTAAGAACGGAAATCAACCGTCGCGACCGCTTGTTCCAAGTGTGAAAGGATCGATTCGAAATTTAAAAAGGGGTTATTTTTTCCAGCCAGCTCTTATTGACATGTTGCGTGTTGTTTTTTTAAAATGGAGCCATTGTCTTAAGGTCTGACATTTGCGTTCCGAAACACGCACAAATTACTCAGGTTTCGACGCGTTTTGTTTTATATTGCATTAGTGTTTAAACACGCAGTGAGATTTTAGTGTGCAATAAAAATGAGTGTTTGAATCAAACATACTGTCTTCATCACGTATCTACATATATTAATTAGACTGGTATTTACGGATCGAATACATACTAAATGCGATTAAGCCGGAACCAAGAAATAAACTTTCCAGAAGTAAATAGGTATCTCGATTCATTACACGGATTACGTTAAGGGATATTTTCTAACCTGTTAATATACAAATTTATTGTTTTCCGAGTACTTAATGAAGTCAAATTAGGGATTTTCGGCTTCCCATTGGCTTGTCGTAAAATGGTAGTAAAATTGTTGGTATTGATCACGGCCAAGTAAACTATTTTATGTTGTTTTTATTGTTATTTATAGTGAAATAAAATGGTTTTATGAATGTCATCGGTTCCTGAGGGCAGGACTATTAATGTATCGATAATTAAAGGATTATTTGAATTCGAGCAGGTAGGTCCAGCGGAGATGCGGTGATCTTATCTTTTCGACTAACGTAGGTATGAAAATAATCACATTATTATAAAAAATATAATTATGTAGAATAATATTTAAAAATGGCATCTTATAAAGATGTCTCTTTTTTATTTCACGAAGTACTCAATACACTTTTTTTTTCAAAATGTTGTCGTGCTAAAGTCACTGCCGTTTTGGTTTTTTGTTAACTTGAAACTCCAATTAATTGTTGAAAACCATAGTCGTAGCCGATATTACGTTGACACAAACACAGCAGCCATTTATTAATAACAAACATTCAAGTATCGGAACTTAGCAATCGAAAACTATTTTTGTATCTCTGAATCAAAAATACATAATTATTCTCAAAAGTGGCTATTATTAATAAGAAATGTTCAGATTTTGATGATAGATAAAACTGACAAATTATATCAGAAATAGAAATATGGTATTTAAGAAAACATGGCGACGAGTCGAGGGTTAAATATTTCTTGCGACAGGTCAATCTCGTTCAGAAATTTTAATTTTGTTCATAATTTAAGAAATGTATTTCCTAAACATTGTTCACTTGATCATAAAACTAAATAGGAATAACTACCGAATTTTATTGCCGAAAAATCAAAAGGAAATAATCTAATTTTGTTATAATTTAATATAATTTTTATGTCAGCTGTAAAATTAGTCTAAGATCGTAAAGAAAACGTGTGTAGACTATATTATTGTTGATTTTATGATGATACCCGCATGACTACTTGATTCTAATAATCCTTTATTTAAAATAACGCAATAACCCACCCTATATTTGATTAAGTGTATCTATAGTACAATATTAGAACTGCAAATATTTTTGTTTAATTTAATTTTTCTTTTTCTCAGGTAAATTAATTCCTGTATGAAAGACTACAGTGAGTACCAAAACATATTATTTTATGTTTGCTAGTTAACTCCACTAAACAATTTGTCCACCAATCAGAACAGCTAAATATTCTAATGAAAAGGATTTTTTAATTTCAAAATTAGATCATCAACTAATTTTAAACTTTGAACATAAAAACTCGATGAAGCAAATAAATAATAATTAACAAAGAGTGTTTTCATTGTTTTTAAAAACATATTATTATCATTAATTATTCTTAATCTGCGTGAACCAATTCCTGTACATTTCGGAATATACTGACAGATTACTAACGACTTTGACAAACATCTTGCGTCCAGATGCAGCAATGGACGTTGAAGTGTGGATATGATGTGTCATTGCACACATGAGCCTAACGGGTATTATGTGAAACTGTAAAGCAGTGTTTGGACATTGTAATGATCAGCCGGTGATTTATGTCTAAACCGGCAATATTTGCACACGGAATACTAAATATCCATCCACTACTGAGCCCTGAGCCCTCAATTTTGGCTGTCAACGTTAAAACCTTCATTGTCACTGGCACAAATATACGTCAAAGTCAATCAATAATGTATACAAATAAAAAAGGAACATTAGTTTTTTGAATAGGAAAACAAACACTCCCGCGTTACCCGTAGGTACACAAATTCTCATTTTTATTTTTTAACGCCTCAATGATAGCAAAGGTAATTTGTACCAAGCGCATAGTTTTTTATATTATACAATCAATTAGTCGATTTTAAAAGGAGTATTTAGATTTACTGTACGTAAACAAATACATTCTTGGACTCAGAAAATAGGAAATGCAATAACAAAAATTTTCAATTGAGGTTAGACAGATAATGGAGATTTATTGTAAATAGATGCATCGATTAAAGTTGAACTGTGGCCAAGTCGAGATAATAAAATACACTCGTCTGAGAAAAAACTTGTTAACAATGAAACAAACAAAGAAAGACACCCTTACGAAACAAAAGACATTATTTGAGAGAACGCCAATAAAGGGGTGATATGAAAAACTTGGCAGAGATAAAATAAATTGACATTTCGATACGTGATTGAAGTTATATTCACACGAATTGTAAAGATATAAAAAATAATGTTACATCATTATGATGATTTTTAAATAATTCCTGATTTCGTAACATAGCTTCTTTTTTGTGCTTGGCTCTCGTCACATTTTACAAAAGAATGAAACTGTAGTAGTCCGGATTTATCATAACAGAAAAACCTACCTATATCCGTAGCCTACATAAGTATATCTGTGACTATTAATTTTTTAATACTTTTTCTAGGAGCTAGAAATTACGAAAACTGAATATGAATCACTAGTCGATTTAAAATTCGTTACAATATTACACATTAAGTATAAATAAAATGTGTATGTAACTGAAACAAAAATAACTTCATACCCAAAAACGAATCTGTCACAATTGTCTATCGATACATCCTACAGGGGAGGATAGAATAGAGTCATAAAATTGATTAGCATCGACAGTTGGAACACGTCGGCACAACCCTCGTGTCGTCGTAAACTTACACTTTTAGCACTTCACCGGAATTTGAGGGCAGGCACAAAAAAACTGAAGTGAAAATTATGTTTAGAATATTGATAGATTCCTTTTTTGAAGTGATTCTGTTGTTTATGGTAATATTTATGCAACACTATTCAAAATATTTACAAAGTTTCTTATAAAGCTAGATTTTTTTAGATCATGAGTATGTTTATAAGATAAAGTTTTACCTACTTGTGTTGCTTTTATGAAGGCTTATAAAATTGCACGAACATTTTGACCTTCTGTCTCGATATTTAAAAGCCAAGTAATGAAGTAAAGCAATAAATTTATTAGCTAGAACGGATAATTAATTAACTTTTACAAACAAAAGTAAGAAAATAAAAATGCATAGAAAATGTAAAACTCGCTTATAATTTTAACTTTAATTATTTATTGCACATAAATTGTGCATATGACGTGTTTTTTTTTTCGAAATATATTATCCCTTAGGCGGCGAAATTTTTAACATTTGCGCGTGAGCCAAGTCGAATTATCATTCAAAATGGCGGATAAAATTCTGCACATAACGTGACTTTTCTTTGTCCGTCACAAAATTCTGCAAATGCATTATACATCTATATTAATAATTTCGTTCAGGGCTACGGTAGACTCGATCGAAACCTTATATGAATAACAAAACATAAAAAAATATTGATTTCGAGTCGACAACATATATCCGCAAAATTCGGATTATGGAGAATTTCGTTAAATTCTAATGGCACTGACAAACAAAAAAACCGCAGTCGCCATCTTGGGTAATTAATAAGGCCGCGTTCCGTAACAGATAATTCTGCTTCGAAGTGATTCAAGGAGTTTATTATCATACAACCTCCTTGAAGTGATTACAGTGCTGACAGGGCGTATGATAGTTGGGACCAGAATCGTTTCGGAACGCGTTTGAAATAATAGTTCAAGAATATTTATTTCGCTTTTTTCTTTCTATTTTCCGTTGCATGCTAGCTCTTATATACGCCTCGCCAATCAACACGTCGCGTGCGTCGCGCCAAAGAAGTATCCATCACAAAGAACTGCGACTCATTTGACTGTGTACAACGAAACGTCTTGCCGGAAACATTGAATGAATCTTAACAAAAGTTAAAACTTTTCTTCAGTTGTTGTCGTTTCACGAAAATATTAAAGTATATTATTTGTATGCAAAAAAATGAGAACCGATGACTACAGAAATATTTACCTACATTTTGTATCATGAGTCACATTTCAACCGAGCGGAGCCGGGTTTTCATCTAGTTTATTATAATTTCGACCGTGTATTGTTTGTAATAAGGGCTAAAGAAGCGTAAATTTTGTTTAAATACAGAAGTTGTAAACGATCCGAAAAGACAATGATCTTGCTATGTTCCTCCGTATTATGAAATTAACGCATTACTTCCCGACCGACGACGCGGTGTTTCGCGAAATTACGTTTTCGGACACTTAGCCAGTTACAAGTCAAATCTTTTTACGCAAACTCATAACTAAGATGCCGAGATTATTTAAGCTTTTACATTACACCTTGGGAAAAACATCTGGGCTTTGTAATTCTGGTATGTACTGTATCAAACGTATAAAGTGCCTAATTCATATGTACCTACTATTATTCAATTTAGGGTGTATATCATGTACCTACTATTCTAGTAATGGCATAGAAAACAGCTTCTCATAAACAAATTACATAAACATTGAACCACTGATCACGTGTCAGGACACGACCCCAGTTTAAAAGGAAAAAAGTCGCGTTCGATTTCTTTCAAACACCTTAAAGTAGCAAAGTGAAACAAATAAAGGCAATCGAAGTGAAACCGCAAAGATTTCCCAACATCTTTCACCGATGTTTACAAGTTCAAAAGAAAACTCTGGCGTTCCCCTCGAAGGGTCGGGGCACAGGTAAAGAGGTGCTTAAAGGTATTTTTTCGCAAACAGATCACGTTCGATGTCTTAAGTGAGACATCTTTGTTTCCCCTCTCAAGCGATTTGAGTTCTAAATCGAACGCGTTTTATTGATTCTCGTGTTCTAAGTTTAAAAGTTTGTGGTTTTTTTTTGTTTTTTAATTGGGGTGTTATTAGCGTATCAGAAAATTTGAATGGGTGATAATTATGTAATATTTTTTTAGAAACTTAATGTAACTTTTGTGTAGTTTAACGTTTGTTTTCTTAATCGTACTTCTGGATTATGTTAAGAGCCTAATATTTCTTAACAAATAAAGCGTATTCTGGTACCGATCGCCATCTTGTCAGTCGATATAAAGGTAGAATTATTAGTCGTTTGTCCACGTTAGGTTTCTGCGCACGCCGGCGTGTCGTGACTCCGTCGACGCTGCACTGGGTCGACAATTGTCCGCCTATTATCCGATAATGCCGATCAATCTGTTTTGATTGAATAATCAATCGTTACTCAATTGAACTCGATTTAGTTTGAACGATGTTGTTCGGTACGTTGCGAGGATGTTTTGATTCTGTTAGACGCTCTGTTCGACGTATTGATACTAGAATTTGTTTGTATCTGAGATGAACTAAAGAATGTTACCTAATAGGTACCTGCCTTCAGCATTTAACAAACAAACAACTTAATTGAGTATACTTTAGGATAATATTTAAAGAAAACGGTGTTGATGTAAATAAAATTAGATCCCATAGTGTTTTTTTTCATTCGTAAGTAAGTAATATTAATATATTTTCATTAGAAGCTACTTCGACGAAACCATTATTCATATATTTATTACAAACCCAAAATGAGAATTTCGACAAATGTTTATGGTGTCTCGCCCAATTTACGATTTAAGAAGATTATAATCTTTTAATTAGAGACATATATTTTCCGGACATAATCGTCCAATATTCGATACTTAAAATCGATCTGGAGAATAGAGTCACCTACCAGAGGTCCTAAATTTTTATGACCCATAAAAACTTGACTTATTCGATACTCGCTACGTAACTTTAAAAAAATCACATTAAAAATTCTATATTACGACCGAAAGTTCTAATTTACGATGGTTTAAAACTAAACGATAGGGCTTTTTCGACTAATATATAGATACACAACAAATTGATGATTTTTATTACCTATATACGATTTGGTGAAAACACAGTCGTAAAAATTTACAGTATCGTTATGGGACGTTGATTGCGGTACGTAATTCAGAATCAGATGATCGTAAAACGACATTTTGTATTCTGAAATATTGTTCAAGATATATTTTCAACTCTTTTCAACACAATTGTAAAGACAAAGATGTGAGTATAAGTCACCGTGTTACACATCACGTTTGTGGAGAAATAAATATACTTAAGTAAAAAGGCTAATTATGGTTTGAAAGTGTGTTTAAAATGATACCGGTTCCCTATTCTGTAAAAAGTGTGTTTCGAGTAGTTTGGAGTGGTGGATTCTTGGCAAGGACGCGCGACCGCTGAGACGATGCGCGCGATTCGATGCCTTTTAATTGTCAAAATTGCGCTCGAGTCGCTTTGATGTCACCGACAAGCCCCCGCTGTGAGTCTTGCGGATTCCAAAACATACACGACCAATTATTATTAAACGGAGTAATATTTACCAACATAAAGTCAACTATAGTACCTACGTTAATGTTTTACTTTTGTTTAAGTGTTCTTGAGAGTTAAATATCTCAAGTATTTTTCTACATAATACCTACATACACTATTTAATGCGGTTAAAATAAAAATGCAACTTATCCCACACAACATAAAAAAGGACTTCAATATTCATCTTTTTTTTATCATCCCTAAAGCCATCACAATCCAAACTTTAAATCTTACTATACTACCTACATATCACATCCTACACAGTAGAGTGCGCACGCGGCGCTCGGCCCTGACCCCTGCGCGCGCGCAATAACACGTCACCGAAGGGGATACGTTCTGCACTCGCACTGTGATGAGCTGTTAAAATGGCGTCTTGCATTGATTGGAGATGTTGTAGATAAAATCGTATGTATGTTAAATATAAAACAGAATGGCTCTTTCAAAACTCGGGCTTGCGTTACAAATCTAAATACAGACCGTTTTTTTTTGTGTTATGCACAATTGCACATGGGTTTAGTGGAACTGTTAAACATTTATAAATAATACCGTAAATTTATTTTCTAGTTATTAGTCAAAACAATTATTAATAATAACAACATAACCTGCCAAAGACTCTGGAAAAGTACCACCAAAGACTTTTTTAAATACACGATTATTTAATTTCACTGTATAAATGTGAAGCTTTACGCTAAGCAAGAAAGCTCAAAATTAACTGTCAATCAATTTAGACGTCCGCAATTATAAAAAGGTTGATCTCGAAACATCCACTGGCCGGTTTTTGCGCGGATACCGATTATTCGACGTGACGTTCCCACAGTGCTACCGAGCGATCTCCAGAATAGGACCCGCGGTGGAATTAAGACGAATTCTTTTTACGAATTAGCGAATCACCTGTCTAATTACCCGAAAACCCAACTTTGAATTTCGAATACCAAATTCTTTTTCTTCTCTTTCCAAATTTGAATTTCCAATCCGATAAAGTGGTGCAACCGCGGAAAAATAAAAACGGTGTAAGAAAACAATGATTAGCATAACAAAAGTGACGGAGGAGCGATTGTTGTGAATTGACAATCTGACAAATTTACAACCGATCGCTGAGCAAAACACACAAAAGTGCCCTTTTCGAATGCAAATTTGTCTGAGGGATTCTTTTCCGAATTTTTTCCCCGGCGCGAAACTTCCGCCTATTTTCCCGCTCAACGCACATCCGGCAGGGGGCGCCGCTTCCGCTATCGGTGCTCGTTCGGAAATCGGATGAGTTTCACCGACAAAGATACGTCTATTCTCAACCCTCGCCCCATTGATTCCGTGTAAAGTGCTCATATTTTCTATTTCATATTTTTTATTGACTTCCAATGATTCTATTGTGTCACATTCTGTCTCAAATTTTACGAGATCTTATACTTTAAATTCCTTATCCTCCTTTTTATTCTCAACTGCTCGACTCCTTGCGTTGAAGCCAATTAATGGCCACATTGCTAGAAACAAACCCTCAATTAAGTCGCCACGAATTGGCTTCCTATCGGCTATAAAGTGTAACGGGCGTTCTGACCACATAACCGGGGATCCTTATCGACGGTCCCGTGGGTTCCGTATCGGTGACCGCAAATCGACCGCCGATTGACATCGAACACTCGACGAACTAAGCTGTCTAACTAAACTAAACTTAGTACAGATAGCTTATAGAATTAAATGAATAGGAATGTATTAAGCTACTTTGAATTGAGTTTTGTGTTTAGATGATTGAATCGTGGATGGTGAAGTTTAGCGTATGGATAGGATATGTTCTGGGCTGGCCGATAAGTTCCTTATTTTGTGATTCAGTTCTTTGAGATACTAATAACAATCAATAGGTTCTTAAACGTTAAGTCTTCAAAAGTTAATGAACATCGCTATCCATGTCGAGACCGCCAGCCTTGGATTATTATGAGAAAAATGTAATTAGATTTTTTATTAAAGTTGAAATATAAATACTTATAAAAGAAAAAAATATATAATTAGGTATGTATAGTTAAAATACTGCAGTATGATTACAGAATAGGTATTTTAAAATGGAAAGAAATTATCTTTATGTGATAAGGATACCATACTTTATTATCTAAATAACTTGATACTCGAATAAATACATCACATGACAAGTTAAAATGGGACTTAGTTTTATTGAGTATTGACTGAAAAACAAAAGCAAGTAATTAGACTTCAAATTGCGTTAAGACACCAACCAATGCTCCTTTTGTATGGGAAATCGGGACCAAAAACCGATCCAGGGAACTATCGTCCGATCTCTGTGTTACCAATATTGTCAAAAATTTTAGAGAAAATACTGTATAGTCGTCTGCTTAAATATCTTGACTCTTTTAACCTAATATCTGATCGACAGTATGGATTCAGGGCTAAAAACAACACAACTGCAGCTACTATTGATCTAACAACTAAAATACAAGAAAACATCGATAAAAAACAATATGTACTGGGTGTTTTCATTGATTTGAAAAAAGCCTTTGATACCGTAAGTCACAAGCTACTATTAGAAAAACTAGAAAACATAGGTGTCAAGGGCAATGCACTTAAAATTTTAAAATCTTATTTAACCAACAGATTTCAGATAGTTAAAATAGATGGTTTAGAGAGTAGTACATTACCGATCACATACGGAGTCCCGCAAGGGTCTATATTGGGGCCGTTATTGTTTTTGATTTACATAAATGGCATCACAGAACTAAATCTACATGGTCATATAACTCTATATGCAGATGATACGTGCTTATTTTACTTTGGAGCCAACATACACGACATTATTTCAAAAGCCCAAGAAGATCTTAATGTTCTATTCAAATGGTTTAAATATAATTTATTAACTATAAATATTTCTAAAACTTGTTACATTATCTTTAAAGCTAAGAATAAAAAAACTCCGCAGCACGACACACTAACTATTGATAACATCCCACTAGATCAAAAAACCTGCGAAAAGTATCTTGGCTTGAGAATAGATCATCACTTAACATGGCACAATCAAATAGACCATATAAAAAATAAACTATCAGCACTTACAGGATCACTTCATAGTATAAATCAGTGCATTCCTATTAAGATACGTTATACTATTTACAATTCTCTTATTAAGTCGCATCTATTATATCTTATAGAAATTTGGGGAAGTGCTGGTAAAACGAAGCTACAAGAATTACAAAGAGTACAAAATAAGGCCATAAAGTTATTGTTTCGATATCCATACCTAACACCAACTTGTAAAATCTTTGAAGAAACAGAACTGGTGGATATAAAACAACTCTACGCATATAATACTTGTGTTCTGATTAGAAAAATTATAGACAAAACTATCAACACTAACTTATCATTTATAACAAAATCTGAAATTACTAAACGCAGTCTTCGCCGACCAAATCTACTTGTTTTGCCAAGAATACGCACTAATTACGCTAGAAATAATATTACATATGGAGGAGCACAACTGTTTAATAATTTACCTACATATATAAAAAGTGTAAGCTCTCTCAGCGTTTTCAAGTCTCGGCTATCCAAACACATAATGGAAAACTGCCCTAAATAACGTTCCGCCATGTACTTTAATGGTTGAGAGTTGAACCGCTGAATGAGTATACAATAATTTTATATTTAATACTATACACATTATACTTTGGTGACGGTTACCTAAAATAAGTTTACTTAATGTCTGTTCTCATGTAAGTGGCTTTATTTGTCTTTATGAGAATAAATGATTTAAACCTAAACAATATCGAGAACCTTAAGTAATGCGTCAATGTATTTTATGCTCATGAAATCATTGAGAAACAATTTAAGGAAAATCAGCGTCTATGTGCATTAATGAACTATTCATTGCTGTCATTGTATGGACATCTATACCATAAGTCCTGAGTAAGGCGTCAATGTATTTCACTGTCATGAAATCTTCGAAGTACTTATGACTTTTACGTATGTCAACAACCTTTACCAATCTATTCGGAGTACTGAACATAAAACCCAATAGTATTAAATATCGGGCGTGCCCCACTAATGGCTCGTAATCGAAGCGTTCGAAAACAACAGGTGCCGGGAATCAAACCGACTGACAGTAACGACACGCATCTGCTCAACTATAAGGATTCCACGGGATTTAACTAAAAATAATCTAATTTTTTTAAGAGGAAAATGTTTAACATTTTCATTATTTACGTGTCGTATATTTCACTTATCTTTGGCCTATATTCGTGACAGAATATGAAGATGATGTTGTTATTATAAATATTTTATTATGCAGCTTTCAAAGTAGCCTGCTATAAACTCCTACTATACAAAAATATTCCATAACACGACCATTTCGTGTGACACAGAACTCACAGGTATTTGACAAATCGACTGGCCTGTTGGTCTAGTTGTTAGTGACCCTGACTGCTAATGGGATTCCAAATCTGGAGAAATCTTTGTGTGATGAGCACAAAGCACGATTATTTGTTTTTTCTGGGTGTATTATATTTATCTACAATATGTATGTATTTATGAATATATAAGTATGTTTATCCCGTGTGTGATAGGTCCCAAGATATTATTGTAAAAATTACATGGCACATGTACAAAGAACGTCCAGGTTTGTAAGAAACATTTTTTTTTTTAAAACAACATTGGACAAACATTGGTCTCAAACACCAATGTTTGTCCAACGCTGAGACCAAGTCCCCAGTACGTTTGCGCAGTTGCTATCTGTGCTGTCACATAACAAACTTTCTTTGCTAGACTCGACTAGTTGTCAGACAGATGAATTTTAACCTTAAAGTCAATAAAGTAATCATTAACAATACAAGGACACTAACGAAAACATTTCAAAGACCAATTAATACAAACACAACACCTTGTATCAAAACTTAGCCCTTTGCATCACACTGAAAACTAAACTCTATTTAAAGAGCACACAGTTTAATTTCCCGTGTATGGGTAAGATAAGGGGTGCTTGGAAAAGGGTACATCTCAACAATAAAATACTTTTGGTGTGCCGCAACTCAATAAATACTTCATAGTATCGGTTTGAGGGCTTGACCGGATGTCCGGCCTTCGATCTTTTGCCCTCAGGGAGGGTAAGGTACGTTTTGAATGTATTTTAGTTATTTGTAGTGGGAAATTTTATGTTTCATGAGGGTTTTCGTGGATAAATGTTAGTTAATTTGAGTGGACGAAGTGACTTCCAGAATAGGGATCCGTTTTGTTTCATTGAGTGGGTAATGATTTGGTTGGCTTTTGATTATAAGTTTTATGAAATAGGTATATTATTACACTATTATTATCAAAATACATAACAGTAATAATGAAAAAAAAACGAAGCAAGGCATTATCTAGAAATAAACTTTTCCAATTCCAACAGATTATTTCTCAGTTAATTCAAAATTAATTTGAATTAACTTACGGAATCCAGGGTTAAAATATCACCGTATAACATCACATAATTCAGGAAGAGGGCAAAGGTCGCTTTAAATAATAGAAGAGAAGGGGTTCAAGCGAGAAAAGTCCAGTACGATCCGACGCGAAGCAGTTTGATCCAGTTATTACTAGTATCACTTGAACTTTGGATAGCTTACACATTAATTTTTATCTTACAAATATTATAAAAAGATACTGTTTTAAAATTTGAGTTTGGTAGAAAAATAAGTGTTTTTTTTAAATAGTATTTTTGATGTTGTAAGTATATGTGTTTCTTATAGTATTTTGGTGGTAATTGCGAAATTAATAGAGGTCTTATTATAATGGTGATCAGTAAAGATGCTAGTGGAGCGGGTCAAGAGGTGTTTTATTGGGATAATCCCAGATTACTATTGTATTCTGTCACGGACCATCGCCTTAATGAGGGTCAATAGTTTAGTGTAAACTGTCGGTTAACTTTAACTAACACTTTATTGGTGTATTTGTTTTCGAAGTTTAACCGTTTGATTGAGATGTTAAATAGTTGGTTAAATGTTAAACAGTTTGTTACTATTTTTGGTTTAAATCACATCATGTTTTAACCCACTAAATTAAAGACATAATTATACCTTATTATTAGTAATTAAATAGCTGATCCGTGCCCACTTTACTGAGCACCAAACATAACCAAAGCCAATGACGCTCGGTAATAAACTAATAACGTGCCTTTCAACCGGTGAAATAATTTTCAAAATCGGTTCAGTAGTTCCACAGATATAACTTCCTACAAACGAATGACCTATTCATGATATTAATATAGAAGTATAGATTTGTAGATTTTTATTGCGTTTAGGTGTTTTGTAAATCTAATTGTAATCATTAACTTTTGTTTAAGACTAAAGACATTAATTATTTACTAGCGGACCCAGCAAACGTTGTTCTGCCATATTAAAGAAATCTAGTGAGCCGTCCCTATCACTTATGCGTGAGAAAAATAGTTAACCTCCTAACGCAGACCTACTAAATATCCACACAAAATTTTATAAGAATCGGTAAAGCAGTTTCGAAGGAGTTCAAGTACAAACACTGTGACAAGAGAAAAATATAGATACACAGATACTTATAAGATTTTCTTTACAAAATACGATTAAGCCATTTATTATTGACCTTCACGTCACCTGCCTTACAAAACTAATCCCTGTGACGAATCCCTTGATTCTCCCATATATTGATTGATCGAGACACAAAGAACCATCAGTAACAAAACGACAAAAACAACAACTACCTAAAACGTGAAATAGAACCTTAAACGTTAGTAGTAAAGTTTGAATTTCGTTGTGGGTTTGTTAACACGTGCAATCTGTATGTAAAAGGTTAGCGGATATTGCTTATTAATGTAATGATTGGATGACTGAATGACTATTGGCAATAAAGATGATTGAGATCACTGGAGGTATGACTGTGTATGATATTGATATAATTCTATAACAAACATGTGTGGGAAACGGGTTTAAACTTAGATTAGGGGTCAATTATTATAGACTAGATACTGTAGCATTTGCCCCTGACTTCGCAATCCGTAAATGTCGGTTATCACGTCAAAAAGTATTCTGTCTTTTAAATTTACACATAATTATCTACTTTATAACAAGTTTCATCGAAATCGGTTCAGTTGTTTAGCTGTGAAAGTGTAACAGACGGAGTTACTTTATAATTAATAGATAATTTTAGTATGAATACAGATTTTGTAGTATGGATAAGATGATGACAGAATAACAAAGATTAAAAATACGTTTCATTATAAAATAATTATACCAACGAAAATCCTAGTTCTTAGAATGAAGATTTTTAATAGCATGCCAAGCGCATAAAATAATAATGTGGCCAATTGGAATCATGACACATTATTTCAATATCAATTCTGTTTTTTTTTGTTTAGTCATAAAAATAATCCTACAGATGTTCAAACAAAGAAATAATATTGACTGAAATGTTTTCTCAGTATCAAAAAATAAATAAAATTCAACGTAATTGAACCCACACATATTCTCAAATCAACACCAACCGAAAAAAAATCTATATTTAAATTTATAATCCTCATAAAATATGACAAATAAGATTTAAAAAACGAAACCCAGATACAAAATTACCGTTTTAAATAAACAAAGCCCCATTAATAACGTTTCTGACTAATTACCGACACCAGAAAACCGGGATTACATAAAATAATAACATAAATAAAAGTCTATGAAAAAATCAAACAAAACGCGATTGAGTCGCCACATGTATCATATTTATGTTTTGAAAATTTATTTCTAGTTCAATCTAAATAAAACTAAACATACGCTCACTGAACTAAGAAAACATAATAAAAATTATTATAAATATAAACATTTGACGTTTCATATTTATGGTATGTTTTTTTTTATTTGACTTAGCCACTGTTTCTAAGGTGACAGTCTTCGTGGTTTAAATTTGGAATGATTTAAAATGTCATGTTTGGAACTATGCCTTTTGATCGTGGGTTTATGTGAATAGTTTTAAATCAAATTATTCCTTTAAGGATTAATTATCATACTTTAATAACTCAGACGCATCTTTGATGATATTTTTTTCTTAAAGTAAGTAGTTTGGAATCTAGTGTTGTAACTTCTACTATTATTTCAAAATAATCCGTAATTATACTTCTTCAATGTATTATTAGACTATATTTGAGAATTGTATATTCCAATATCCACTGACATCTCACCCGTATATTTCTTTATAAGCTGTGAATTAAACAGAACCAATCTTTCAATCTAGCTATAAATACGAACTCTTTTCTTCTTTGTCGACTTACTTCCTAATACATTTGAAACAACATTCAAGCTCAAGCTGTTAGATATACTTATTTCTAAACTGTAAGAAGGACTTAAATATTCATAAAATCACAGCCATATTAAAACGAGATTCGTTCAGAAATTCCCACTAACCGTATCACTATAATAAAAACGTTCAGAAAACTACTAATTATTATTGTAGTACTAAATACCTTAATTTGAATAAAATGTAATGCAAACAAGAGTATATCAATTACACAAAGTACCAGGCAACCATAAACGGTTAGCATTTTAATACATTTTATTTGCCCATTATTACTTGATAAGAAAGAATGCGCAGAGAAAGACTCCTCATCTCAGGACGACCTGCGCCGCTGAAAAGGACGCACATATGGAAAAAACTCGCGAGCGAAAGAGACAGAAACACCTCCGATAACACGTCAATACATTCCTTGCAGCACCCACATACGAGAATCGACTCTATCTCTTTTATTTAAAGTCGAATATCGGTTATTTGTGTTAATGGAAAACCGATACGACATCAATATGTTTTACTGCGCCATTTTGCAGAGAAATTTATATTTTAGGAAGGTATGAATAAGGTTTAGTTTGGTGTTGCCGATGTTTTCTTAGAAGGCGTTCTCGATATCTTGTAAGATAGTCGGGGCGTTCGGAACCGATCGAACGCCGATAAAATGTTATTGGAAAAACAGCTCTATAGAGCAAGCGTAAAGGTTTTAGTCGACAAGGCGTTCCCGTAGTGAGACACGCCCATGTCTTATATGGAAAAATGAGGAGTGACGTTTTTTTATTTCCCCCGATCGTACCCGCAATACTTCGAGATAACACGTATATATTTTATTTCCATGTTGATAATGTTAGCTTTATCTTATTATGCTTTGATTTTTCCAGGTACGTTACGATGCTGTGTCTCTATCAGGTAAATATAGATAACTAAGACCGCCAATAAGGAAAACGTGAGCCTTTCATATCATCAAGAATTATTTTTTATTGATGTTCAGGAAAACCAATGTAGCTCCTTACTCATGTAGGCACAAGATTAACACAAGATACATTCAAATTAGAAAGATAACGGACATAATTGGAACAAGCAATTTTAAATATGGAACTCAATTTAAATTATTCGAATTGCAGTCACAAATCGCGCGCACCGTTAATTCGTATTGAATTACACGCTAGTGTTCTAGAACAATTCCAATTTAAAACAACAATTAGAACTCCTATAGGTGAACAAATCGAATAAGGCGAACGCGATCCGGCTCGAGAAACAATGCGATTAAAAACCCATCGAAACAAATGAAGTGAAAGAGCTCGATTAACGATTTCAAAAAACGAACGCGTTCATTATGCGTTTGGTTTTAAAACAATAAGGCATTCAGCCATTGGCCCGTTTGAATATGGAACGTGACGGACAGTTCCACGGGTTCCTTTTAACTGTTTATTTCGGGCTCGTTCAATTTCGCTACCTGTGTCAAGGATTTCATTATTTTTTACGAATTGATTGACACGGATCGCCGGTAAAATGTCTATCAATATGACGTTTTAAGTGATCCGCTGCATCTGACGGATTCTGGTTAATCCGTCTAATTTTGAATTCAATGCCATTTCGGTATTTACTTTTTTGACAGCAAAATCACAAACTGGATTGATTTGATGTTGATTGTCTTACTTTTTCGAAATTCGAAATAAGAACTCAATTTAAATTCGGAAAAGGTTAACGATTACGGACAAAAAAAAATAACTTGATTCATTGATGATTGTTATATCAAAGTTTCTATGTTATTATTTTTTGAACAAAGAACGCTGATGGATTTGTATTTAAATTAGAATTTTTACAAATGCTATACACTAACTTACTCTCCTAAGGGCCTATTTCACCATCGTCAGATAACTTTTATTCGACGAATAAAATTGACGTTTGACAGTTTCTGTATGAAAAAACTGTCAACATTTCAAAATTATTCCTCGAATAAAGTTATCTGACGATGGTTAAATAGGCCCTTAGTATCTTAAAGCCTTAAATTGAATGTAAACAAATACGTATAGATGTACTGGTACATATTGTTGATAATCCAAGTTCACGAAAGACATCTGTTCGCCGGTCATGGGAGTAAACAAAAAGCGATAATCAAAGGTAGCCGGTTCTTGTTCCTCGCTATCGGGCCATTTGTCTGACGCGCCTACGATCCGATAGCCCATAGCCCATAGCCCCGCCGCAAACAACAATTTAGCCCCAACAGTGATTGATATAGCCGATACATCACTAAACGCGTTTTTCTATGAAAAATTGCTATAATCGACTTAAAAACTCATTAGGCCGAAGACAAAGAAATCTTCCGACCGCCATTCGTCTAATTTGAGTTTCTCGATCGAAACGAATTTCTGTCGTGATTACTGTTCCCCTTTTTTGTTATTAAATGCCATCAAAGAATTTTAATACCATCATCCTTAATATTTGATGTTTTACTATCATTGTCTGATAGCTCCGCGTTAGGTGACGTGTGTGTGTGTGCACATGTCCTATGTCGCCGGCGTCACATTCATTAGTGTTGACAGCACAGGAAATAGTAATAAAGCGTGTACGCGGCACAAAAATCATAAACAAGAATATATAATTTAAATAAAGCATCCATATTTGAATACGAGTCGACAGGCTCCAGACTCCATAGGGGAGTCTTTCATAGTTCCGAATAAAAAAAATCGATCACAATGCACGCGATATTAAAAAAACTGTGTCACCGTCACCATTCAAATTAAATGACAAGATAATTTTTGAATATGTATCGTGGTATATTTGAATAAGTGTTACATTAATATTCTTTTGTGATAATTTCGAATTCGGAACGCCCACGCCGTCCCATTGTCTCGCAAGTTATTGGCTCATTAGGCAACGTGTCGCTTTGTCTCGAACGATTTGAATTTTTGATTTAAAAATCGAACGTAATTGATTTGTGAGTCTTTCGAATAAGGAAATCTATAGAGTAACCACTGATTCAAATTTCACCCTTAGGTGTAAAACTATAGAAAAAGTGTGTAGGCTGGCGAAGCTTTATAAGACTAAACCCTTATTGTTGGTAGTTATAACGACTCATTATTTCATTTACAACGACAAAACATTATCTAAATAAAATATCTTGAAATGTCAAATTGACAGTTACAACTTCCGTATTACCCGCGCGTTATCTGAAATCAAAATGCGATTCGAACGTACACAAAGGAGCGAAATGATATATTTGAACAATAAGAAAGCGAGAGTCGCCCACGTGTGTCGCGGGACAGATGTGCTCACAAATTACGTATGCTAATGTATCTTGTAATCCTTCCGTCGGACCTCCCTGCGCCGCGTCACCTTGTCTCGCGGTATAATCGATCGATTATGAATGCGGGCAATGATTCTCGATTATAGGTCTGAGATGTCGCGTCACTCAACAACTAGACGCGCCTACAGTTTCGAATACAGAACACAAAACGGCCGTTAATACAATTTGTATTCCGAATATGGAAGCTTCAAAGTTCTTACGAATCACGGGTGTGTATCGTTTATTAGGCGCCAGTTCGAATGGCATTCGGTGGAAATGTAACGGAACCCCCAAATATGAAAAAGTATAACGTCAAAAATGAACGAATTCGCGCGACATTACCGGTAATCATGTTTTATGAGTTTCCCCCGACGAAATAGACGCACAATATGCCTCCCCCATCGGTTGACACGTATACTTGTAAAAAGTTAAAATTGCGTAATATTACGTAGATACGTATTATTGGCATTTATCGCAATAAACGCTGAAATTATCGTGTTCGCCATGTCATATCCCTATAGTTAGAAGCTGTACTGAGCGTAAGTACATCCACCTATCGCATTTGCATAGGACTGCCTATTATATAAGTCATTATCGTAAATTTCCGTTCAATATAATAACATGCGTTGTGTCGCTACACAATTTTATCAATAGAAACGTTGCGATATTTCGTTTGAAATTAGAATCAGCACCGTTTCCGCTTCCGTTCGATATTTGAACTCGACCGTTTGAATTAAGAACGTCGTTCTAAATAAATGATAACTGTCGATATCATTCAAATAGAGAATGCGGCAGTTTGTATCAGTTTTGCAGCGTTTTGAATTATTTTTAGAACACCTGAACCTCTTGGAATATTTTGTTTGTTCGTTCGGTAATAGATAGCAAGGGAAGAAGCAATAACCATTAAAAGCTTGCGGAGGGCCGTTCCGAAAGTTTTCTTTTCAATAACGCGTCTAATATTCAAATTAGAGGCACTAAGGCGAGGAATTCTCAGCGATATATCATCGAAGCTAATCAGATTTTTCCTTGCTCCGTACATTACGTAAAATGTTTCGGGGATTAAATAGGGTACGTAGAGACGAGGATAATTTAGTAGTTTCGGAGCAAGATTTCATTTTTATGCGAATACTTATTGTGCATTTCTTAGATCCATCATTTATTTACACCCTTGTTTTGAATCTTCGATATTCATTCTTATAAGAAAAACACTTACAAATTCAAAATTGGAATTATTAAAATATTCAAACAAGGAATACATCCCAAATTCCCAACACTACATGAATCATAATCGCGCTTTTTTTAAACTCAATTCCAGAAAACATTAAATCTATCACACATATTTAAATTTAGAACGCGTCTCTATACCCACGAGTGGAGACAAAATCTATTCAAATATGGTGGCATCAGGCATCATATAAAATATCAGATGCGTTCATATAATATTTACGAAGACCGGGGTATCGCAAGGCAATTCCTCGATCCTGTCATTTGGCGAACTCTCAATACACTCGGGCGCCATAAAAAATAATTTAAATTGCTCTTACAGTGACTCGCTATCGCTTCGAACATTTGCATACTAAAATAATGCAAAAATCTATGCGCGGAACGCACTCGGCGACTGTTCGCGTTTGTACGAGAGATTTTGACTTGACGTCTATTTCGAAGGGTATGCTTACATTGTATTGTAGAAAGGGCAGTTCGCTCTTATTAGAATTTTGTATATCAATGTTCTCAATAGGAAAATCAATTTTAATTAGAATAAAAATATATTTCTATCTTTTCGATAAAAAAAAGTACCTTACACAAAATGTTTTTGTTTTGTGAGTCAAGTGTATATTTGAACGCCGTCTTTTCGTCCGTCACGAGAACATCCTCGAACACTGGAAACGCACACAAACATTAGAAGCGTGGGGCAAAGAAATTTTTATGTGTTATTTTTTTCTTGTTTTGAAATATGTACGCCGTTAGGTTATTTATGGGCTCCATAGAGGTTATATTTCGGGAAGTAATGAGGTTTCGTTCGGAAAGGGCAATTTAAATGTGCGTAGATTGAGTCGTTAGGGGGCGCATCGGTGGTCCCTACGTAAGTAAGTCGCGAGCGATCACGCGTGGCCCCGATCAAATTGTGGCTTTAAAGGAAACGCGTAAAACGCGTAAATTATCCGCGTAAAATGAACCGGGAAAAGTTAAGTGGAGAAAATGAGGCTGTGGCATGCAAGAGTTATGTGATACATTGAATCTATTAACTATTGATTCAATGCCAAATGATTAGGCGTATTATTTAAAATTTGTAATAGCTATATCTGAAATTCTGAATTAACACGGAGCTTCCGAAATCATAATCTAAAATGGATGCCAAAGAACCCATACTTGATAGTGTTGCCACTCGATAAATTGATAAAACGAACAAAACAATTCGAATGTTAACGGACGGCAACCGGAGCGTATTAAAACATTTATGTGTTCAAATACAGTGGACACGGAAGATAAATTAAAAAATTCAGCAAATGTACACCGACCACGACCGCTACATTTCAAATCTGATAATGAGCGAGTGGTTATAAAAACTCTTTATTCATAATTTTTATTTATATTAATTAAACATTGTGCTAAGTGTACTGTGACGGCCAGGCGGGGTCGACGCACGTTTTCGTTGCGGCCAATATCGGAACAGGTAGCCGTGGTAAATACTAACGAATTAATTGGCCGTTCCAAATTTCAAATTTCTTTATTTTTTATTTTTGCCCAGTTGTATTTTTGTTCTGTTTTCGAAATTAATGTCTGTTTTTTATTAGATAATTAGAGAATACTTAAATGTTTTATTGTTTATGCGTAGGGCAAGTAATTAGTTTTGAAAATCATGTTTTATGTGCCTTTAATTCATTAAGCCTTGTTAATTCTGATTTCAAATCTGATAATACTTGCACTTGGTTAATAACAATACAGTATCAAAATCACAGTTAGGAACTTTGTTTCTTTAACTGAGACTTGTTTCTAAGCTTTCAGAAACATGATTATTACTATATGTAGAAATAATATAGACAGTACATCACATTGGATGTAGAGAAAACCTCAATTTCAGATCTAAAATAACTTAACATATTCCTAATTAAAGTTCGTTAATACCATGGTTATCAAAACCGGTAAACAATTCAAGCTGGCAACCAACAAAGAGGTCAATTGCGGTACCAACAAAAAAATAATAATTCGAACGAATTAATATGAATTATTGTTTACGGCACACAATTACTAAATTCAAATTGCACTAATCCAACGTTCATTCATTGGACAAAACAATAATATTTTCTCATACAAAGTAGATCAAAGTTTATAAACCTTATATAGTTTAAATAAAGGTGATTTTCGTTTGGCAGTTAATATTTTTAATAGTGATAATTAATTAAAAAGATTATATATTCAAGTAAAACATTTCCAAATTCTTTCGGAGTCAACGAATCGTTGGACGTGAGACCGACACTGAAGGCTATTGTTTAATTTTTATTATTTCGACCGTTACCACGAGATACTTTTACAATTAGCTTTTTATTGATGACCGTTAAAACTACTTAGGATTCGGTTTTTAAATTTCATTGGATGAAATTTTAGAATACATGTTATATTGCTCTAAAGTACATCGTCATTTTATTAATTCGATTCGAATTTTGAATTTCATTTGTTTTTCTAGTTTTAACCCATTCACTGCCAGACCTAAAACATAATAAAAAAAACTCTTTTTAGCTAAACTGAAATTGTGGCAAAATTATTTTCAAAATTTATTTTTCATAACAAAGTTTTTACGTACAATTCAGATATTAGCACAAGTAATATTTATTCAGAGCTACATCAACATACGTTCATTTGCCAATAATATCTCGCGTTAAATAGAACGGGCCTTAATTACAATGTCCTCCGTTGAAACGTGTCAAAAGTTATTACAATTAGTACGACTGAATCATCGGGTAATATGTTTTAAATTTGTATCTACTTTTACAACGGAAATCGCCCAATATGCTTTTCCTGTGTGCTTAGGATTGGCAGACAAAAATTTAATGTCAATAAAAAGTACGAAATGTATACGTAAAACATGTGAAAAAGCAACAAATAATTTAAAAAAAATCTTATATATTTATTTTTCAGTAGCAGACGGTAGGTAGACTACTCTACGAAAATAATAAGAAAAATATCTTGCATATTTAAATAGTGACGAATTAAAAAATACACCAAGAAATTCGATCATGCGTAAAAATAATAAATCAAGATCGAACCCACGGTGCAACTATAGATTCTCACAAAAAAACCAGTCGAAGACATTCGGGGATTCTTAATATGCAAATAATTAACCAAAGTATCGCTCAACCCTTAACCCGACACATGTAGGTCAATAAATTAAAAAAATAAAATAATACAGAGAACCGGTTTGAACCGGTTTTTACCGATCTAACCCCCCAATTGTTCTATGATTTATACAGATCGATATGCATATGGTAATTCGAATAATTATTACGGAGGTCGAAACTACTTAATATGCGAATAACAATTAGTGTTTCCTTATTTTTCTTGACTCACTTTCTCACGAATGGGGTTGATTGATCGGATGCCCTGTCTGTTATCGGGGTGACGGTTTTATTCAAATTTATCCTGTTTTTTGGAATATTTAATTACACTTACAACTAAAACTAAGCTAAACTAAAACTACCTACTGAATTCGTACTTAGTATTTCTTTTATAAAACTCTTTAACATAATCTCAAGTACAACTTAGTGATTGATATACAAATTTCGTTTGCAAGTCCCACATCACCAGTCACACGGCTTAACAGATAAAAAAAAGAAAGTTTGTATTCAAAACATCATTTTTCTCCACACTGATTGTCAACGACATAAATCGTCAATACTGAATTGAAGACATTAATGCACGCAGACGATCGCATCGCATTATAAAAAACCCATTTCCGAATTTCTTTTACCGAACAATGAACTAAATATCAATACTGCGACACTGACATCTGGCAAGGGTTAAAAGTCTTAACCCTAATCCTATCTCAGGACGAACAAAGCTCGCACATATATTTAAACCTGTTTTACCGATTGATAGCTCGATTTCGATATAAAATGTCGAACAACAATAGCTTAAGATGCATGCTCGCATCGATTTGCATACATCTTCTTTGTATATGCAAATGATTTGATACGATTTTTACAAGGAGCCGATAGTATGGGAATCTGATGTCGGGTGCGTATGTAAATGAGACGATAACGCGGCGAGATGGGCGCGTTTATCTAACTTAGGCAGTTAGTTGCTCGCGCGCTTCTGATCTGTAAACGTCACGCGCGAGAATAGCGTCCATGTTTAGAGTTCTAGTGTAAACTGGCGTGCGATGTTTGAAAACTTTGTAACTTATAATTATTGTTCGATCGAAAAAAATACGTTTTTATTTCAATTTTTATTAATTTTTTGCTTTTTGTATTTGGAACAATTTTTTATTTTGTATTCGAACAATAATTATATGTTATTTTCAAATTCGAACACCTCAATACACGTTGTCCTTTTTAGGGTTAGTTATTATTAGAAGTGTTTATATTAATAAATAGTTAATCAAAATAAAACTTTTTCAAGAATAATAAAATAAAACAGTGCACATGAATGAAATTTACTGTGACAGACTGAAAATTACGTTTTTTGAAATTATGAAAATAAGGAATTATTATCATGAGGTAAGAGATTTATTTATTTCAATTTATTCTTCATTTAAATATATGTACAGCTTTACGTGTATTTAATTAAAAGCTCTCCCTGCAATGTTTCATATAACATCATAAAATCCGTGTGTCTTTTAAAATCAAAAGCTCGTTTTTGGTTTTAAAATAAAGAAGAAAGAAAGAAGCTTTTTGAAGAAGCTTTCTAAATCGCTTGCTTAAACAGCAAATAGAACAGAGTATAACCCGATCAGTAGTTAGTTAACCCCTTTAAAACTTCTGCCGCTAATGAAAAGAGAATATATATTGGAGAATGTTCACTTTACTTACGAATCTAAATCGAAAGGATGCGGCATTTCAATTACAAAATAAAAAATACTTTCGAATTTATTTTAATTTATAACTAAATTCAAACGTATTTTCAAATTATAATCTAGAATATTTCTTGTATTTAGAATAGTAAATATTTTTTTAATTTAGAATATTTCCGATTGTACCTACGTTGTATTTTTGAACTAATTAATTAAAGAATCATTTATTATCTTGCTCTAAAGAACTTAAATTTAGTATGTAAACTTCCTTTAGGTATTGTTCTTATCACATTGTTTTCAATGATGTCATGGTGATCTAGAATTAATGACACAATTGATGTCGTATACAGATTGGTACGAGATAATGTTTGAGTCATATCATCGCAAGATTCGCATTCTCTCTAAATAGGTACATGGATACAATCCTTGCCTATGCCTTTGAATTGGTTAAAGATCATTAAACTTTATTTTACTTTTCATTATGACTTTAGGTTTACTAAAGTAATTACTTATTTTTTATGTCTCAACTAATAGACATTGTATCAAATGATTTTTTAGTGTATTCTTATTTATTCACATACGTATTTACTTAGTTATAAAAAAGTTTCAGAATGCTAGCTAATTAAAAATAAATAATATCTAAATAAAACAAATTCTAAATACAAAATAAATAAAACAAAAACACATTCAAATTTGGAATACCGCATCAAACGATGTGTTCCACCTAGAACCGCCCCACATCTCGGGTAATTAAGAGGCGCAAATTAGCGACACGAAAGACGAGTGTTTTTCTTTTATCCGCCCGTATGTGGTCCTTCGTGCCCTGAGGCTTCACACACGTTTGTAACCTAACATTTGTTTGTCTCTTTCCCATTGGTTTCGGATTCCCTAAGTAAGCTTTTTTCGTTTATTAAATTAGTCCACTGATAGTTGTTTGTTTAATTCGATTTTGTTGAAATTTCCTGTGTAGGTACATGAATCATTGATAGCATTTGTAGTTTTAGTAATGTTCGGTTTAAGTAAATTGTCGCTTTTCTTGTTTGGTTGCGTGTATTTAAGTTCGTTTCAAATATTTCATGTTTGATACAATCAACACGAAATATATCATTGTTGAGTTATTACTGTTTTAGTATATTCTTATTAACTAAACGTTATTTACAAGGACTAAGACATTATTTGTTTCATAATGGTGATGTGATAATGAATTTTATAATGGTTTTATACTGTACTTTTTAATACTAGGTTGTACCTGAGCTTTTTCTTGTTAACTTTTTTTTTAATTAAATTTTTATCGTAAACACGCACACAACAAGGTTTAAATACTGTTAAAATACATATTTTTCTAAAGTAGAGTATGCTTCTATAGCGATAACATTGACTCAAACCCAAAGAAGATTGCTTGGAAATTGACTCCTTCCCAAAAAATATAATTCATCTTATTCACACGCGTGCTGACGCTACGCGCATTAAAATTGATCAACACATAACGACGTTATCCATATAATGCGACCCGACTCAGCGGTCACTTCGACAGCGGCCAACCTTACCCAAATATACCCCCCTACCCCCATTTCAACCCACTTTTTACGTCAATGTTTTTCTATAGAAACGCGAGGAGGGTCCGTATAAGTATACGAATAAGTGAATGATGGGGGCTATCAAAACATCTCCCTTATCAGCCGGACCAAGGGTCCCAGTTTTTAGGGAAAAGGATTAGGTAATACATGACGAGGAGGTTTTAATCGTGATGTCGGGATCAATTTTGCGTGAGTTGACGTTTTGGAGCGATTGTCCGTGTACCAAGTGGAACATACTCATTAGGAATCAAAGGACAAGATACGTAAACAAAAAAATATCTTTTATAAATTTTTACTTACCTACTGAAAAGCTAAAAAATAATTTATGGTTTACTAACAAGAGAAATATTTCTAACATTCGAGAACGCTTTCAATTTCGAGACGAATTTGCGCACTAATTTAGTTGACGTCAAAAAATACAATTCTAGACTTGTATACTTAAATATTATTTATTGTCTGAAGTATTTTCTGGCTATACATATATTTATTTAGCCTTTTTTGCTACTTATTAACTAAACTTATAAGCCTTACTCTCTGCACATTTATTAAGCCTTTAAAAAAATTATCAATGCTAACTTTCGTACCCTACATAGGTAGGTAAGTCAAATTCCCAACTACACAAATAAAAAAAACGAAAACTGTAATTAGATAAAAGACAACTCTTTTTAGTTTATGTAACGATTACCATAATGTTATTAGAACATAGACCAAAAAAGATAAAACAAAGCGCCACAAAACCCAAATTACCCATCGGACAGTCCTTTATAATTTTTCCACTCATATTAATTCCTTAATATCGACGAAGGGTGGGCAAAGGGGAAGGAGAGGTGAAGGGGGAAGGGGTAGATAACGGGAGACATAAAGAGTAGGAGATCGCTAATTCATCATAAGTTAAAGGGGTTTTTATGTAGGGACCTTTGTAGGGTCCGCAAAAAGCTTTCCATCTGCGATACAGTTCAAAAAATTAGCGTCAAAGGCGGCCATATTAATTAACTTTTTAAAAAGGTGATTCTGAATACCGTGAAGTGTGATACACTTATTGGACATGTGTATAAGGTGACATTCTTTTTCTTGTTACTTTCACAACCTTTTTCAGGAATCTTTTGCTTTCTGCTTCGAATTTATTTTCTAATTCGTTTTTTAATGATTCTTCATTTAGTATTCTCTTCAGCAGTACGTAATATACAGGATGCTACAAAAACTGCCCGTACATTCATTTATGAATGAAAAATAGAAAACCCAATAAAGTAGACGATTATTAGGTAAAATAGGTACATACACAGCTTACTAGGGTTGACAAAATTTTTGACATTTTGTAACACGTTGTGTAGAGAATCAAAACTTAGTACATACCTATATTAAGTAAGTAAAGAAACCTAATATGAATAATCATACGTAGGTAACAACGGGGATTCCTTCGCAATTAAATTTGAGCTAAAAAAATTGTTAATACACTCAACGAATAAATATGTATAACCTAACCTTAAATGACTGAAAATGCTATTGTAGAGATGTCTTTAATATCATCATGCTACAAAATAAATTTAAACTTCTAAACCATTTAAAAGTTGTCGAGTTATCGACAGACGTAGCCGCCATGGCGTCCATTCATCTATTAATTGTATTCTGCTAAAACTTTACTTTTAATCCTATCGATCCTCAGAATACGCCGTGAGGGTGTAAACAATATTATAATTGTATTATAATGTATTGATTTAGTTTAAAAGGATTAAGAGGATTCGCGACGAATTAATTTGTGAATTTTTAGTTCAGAATTGTTTTGTTTTTGGGGTGGTAAATTGGTGATTGTATTAAGTGTTTAGTAAGACAGACTTCTCATTTAGAGGTTTTAGTATCACCAAGTTTATTGTGGTAATCAATAGATACTAGAATTACCCCTGAATACTGAAACGCTAATTAACTTTAAGATGTTCTTAAATATCTATCCGTCGCTACTTCACACCTTAAAGTGACAGAGACAGCATGATACTTAACGGCGCCTTCAAACTGATTGATGTTTCAGTATTCAGCAAAATTATGAATAGGCCGGATCCTGAATTGAGAATTCCACTTTGACAATGTGTCAAACTGTACTTAGACCACGTGATAGGCCGAGCTAGCACACGCTGTTATTCAATTGATTGATCAGAGTTTGAGACGTTGTCAAGTTGACATTCTCAACTCAGACCGGCTGTTAGTTCAGCATAAATTCTGGGTCTTGTAGCTTTTCGAAAGATAAGATATTATTAATTTAGAGATCCGTGGGAAATTATACATAATGATACCTAACACAAAAAAATGTATGCAGCTATTTATTTCAAAATAAAACTCACGTCTCGCTCTGAACCAAATTTTCGATTCGGGGTTCCCATCATCGAAGTAAAAGTTACACACTCCTACATCCCTTAGAGTTAAATCAATTAAGGGCTGTTTTAAAATCGTCGTGTGAGGGTCGGAGGGCTTAGAAAAACTTCTAACGAATGTCCCGAACCCTTTTTAATCAATTAATTACTCAATACGAGCATTGTCTCAATTTGGTGTTACAGTGAGTCATGACTCGGATTTAGATGAATACATCTTAATATACGTATTGGTATCGAATAACAATATTGTTATAATTATAATAATTCAACAAGACATAACGTTTATTAGTATTCTGAACAAATTTTGCAATGAAGAACGTAAAAAAATACATTATAAATTATAAAGATCAAACTCCATAGATTAACATACTTAAGTTTTGTGGTGTTGTATTTTAAATTCAAGTAAAGGCCAATAAGACCATTCGAAACACATTCAAATACAACAATAGATAACAAATGACGTGCGAATGATATTATTGCACCACTAAACGATGCGACTAATTCGTTCTGATCGAATGAACGAACCACTGATTGGTTCGTAATAGGAATCAATTCGAAGATTCGTTCCTGATTGATCGACAGTTTAGCGTCGGAATGAAGTCATTCAATTAGATAATGTATCAACTAGAATCTTTACAATTCATTCGGTTCCTACCTATACGATGGTGAATAGTTTCTGATTTATAGACTTTTTTTAGTGTTTAATTTGAAATCACACTACGATGAAAACAAAGGAAGCTACACAAATAACTTAGACTAACTAAAATATGTAACTGACGTTTTAAGACTCTAAAGGACAAATACAAACGTCAATCAGTTTGATAGACATTTAAGCACGTGTTAAGATTATAATAAATATATTAACATTAAGAGATGTATTCGGGATAAACATGTAGAAAAAAATTGTTCAATGTTCGTTACAAAATTATCAAGGATGCTTTGTACATCCAAAATAACAAATAACATACGTACCAATTAGCAGTAATTATGAATTAACGTAACGAGTGCCATAAAAGTCGTGGATTGCAAATATTGCCGAAGCGCCAGACGGGACGGGCGCAAACTTAGCTCAACTTGGCAGAAGTTTGCCAAGTTGGCCCAAACTTGGCCAACTCGCCAAACTTGGCCCGAACTCGATGAGCTACAAATAGGCATCGGAATTAAGTTTCTGTCGGTTTTCTGTACGCCTTTTAATTATTTCTTCGTACCCTTTCAGGTACTTTGATCGGCCCCTACCGCCTTTTGATTTCCAGAATTGACTGATAGGCACTTATAAATTGTAATTACGTTTGCAGCTCATCCCTTGAATTTGTTTTAAAAATGACGTTTTTAAATAAACCAAAGCAAGGGTTGGTCCGAGTTTTTAGGGGAGAATTAATAGCCGTGATTTTCTTTCACTTCAATACCCAATTTACGATCTATTGACATGAAAAAAACACCGAAGAATCTAAATTAATAGCTCGACGTTTAATTAAAATAATTTAAAACTTATCCCAAAAAACCTAACCATCAAATTCGTGGCATCGTTCCAAATGATGCGCTTGCTTCGATTCAATGGATCCCCCATTCACACGTCAGCGATCAATCAACAGCATGCATCATTAGGAACATCTTCCTGACCTATACATCGAATATAAATCAAGTTAGTATAACGTTTTATTTCATCTCCACACTTAATATAGTCGTCTGATCAAGGAAGTCTTCGTTTCTGACGTTTCTTTTGCTTTAACTAGATCAAGGAACTGTTCGATTGAATGCAGCATTAATTAAGCGATAATTGACACTCGGGTTGCAATTTGCATTCGGTTCTCAATAAAAGAAGCACGAATTGAATTTGTCAAGGAGACATTGCACCTTCGATAAAATAGAAGCCCTAATGACTGTCTAGTTAATTTTAGAATAGATGATTGCAATACCATCAACTACTTAAAACTAACTACAACTAAACCTTTTTGCCTACAGACCTATCTCAAACATAAACTTGCTAACTTATTCTTTAAAAAAAATATTCTAAATTCATTTAAAATAACGAACATAATATCAAATAAACACCCAACTTCTATTTAACTCAGAAAGAGTTCAAAAATCTTAACCTCGATAATATTTTCCAAACTTTCCCGGACTACCCTCGCAACACCTTAATAAAATGCGGTACATGCTACATGTGTCAGATTTGTTCCGCGCCTCGCAAGCATCGGTAGTTGCCAATAAACGCCTCCCTTGTACTTGTCAAAGATTAAGTTTAGCTGACAAAACAGTGAAGACATCTATTGAATGTTTCACTTTTATAGATGGAACTAATTTTGGGTTGAGATGAATGTGAATACAGCCTTAATTTAAATATATTGCGGTTTCTACCTTGGCAATAGCAAAATAATGCTTACCTTAATTTTTATTTAGGTATATTCATTAAGAATGTTCAATATAAAAATCAATAACGTATTTTTATTGTAAATTCATTCAGTTATAGATTTAGCATTTAAGGGATTTTTCTCACAGAAACTATACTTTTTGCACAAATTGGGATCTAAATTGCACCTTTTAGGAACAAGAAATCTAAACAAGTTCAGTAAGTTTCAGATTTATGAAATCACTGTCGTATCTGTAATTAACATAGTGTTTGTCACATCCCTCATTGCGAACAGTATAGAAGATATAACGCTCCAATAAAGGCTTTATTGAGCCGAACAGAATTAAGAGGCGACGGAAATTACCGATGTTAGCCGAACATCGCCGAATTTAATAACGCACGTTCAGTTTTTAATGTACTTTCGCAGGGGAGCACGTGTAATTAATTGAAACATTTTATTAGTCTTTATTACTTACTGATTTATCGAATGTAGGAAGGTACTGAGATGAAATTGTGAATTTGAATATCACTTTAATTCACCTTAAGAAATTGTACTTATATACTGTATCAAAATTTGTGAGAACTAACACTTAAGTCGTGTGGAAAACGTTTCATATCTTCCAGTTTCTCGTAAATCTTGTAAAAGAATTTGACTACTCAACCGGCTTTAAAATTAAGATATTCATGTTTAGCTAAGCTTATATTTTACTACAACCTTACGTGTCTATGTGGCTTGTAAGTGTATTTTTTTCCAACAAATTATCCATTTATTTCCAATCCATTTTTCCAATCCATTATCCATTTTTTTCCAATAAATTATCCAATATTTGGGTCATCTAAAATAAGGTTTTACATTTTATTTGCAACGTTCTGGAAACTGCACTAACTAGCCGCAACTTATTTCAGCTAAACATACGACAATCGCTCGTAATTTCGACCCAACGAACTGTTCCAAAATCAAACCCTAATTCAGATTCAACAAGCCCCAACCTGTTACAGTTAATTCCGTCATTAACACGGTTCCCAGTTGACCGGACCAATAACAAGACAATGTAAATCATTGCAGCACACGAGTCCGCACGAATGATTCCGAACGGGCACGAACAATACTAGCGATAACATCTAAATGAGTCGAGTTAAATATTGTTTAAAAGCGCTCTTTTGGCTTAATCATGGGCTCGAGTGGGTACCAGGTGATCATAGATAGTTAGTGCGTTGACTCAAGCTTCCTTGCTTAAGAATTCACTACGCAGGAAATGAAAGCGTGCAACGTTCAAGTAGTTTAAAGATGGCTGTAGGATACGGTGCTTTTCTGAATATACTGACAGTGAATTTGAATCTCGGAATATTTTTCTTGAGGTTTTTTGTTATAGAAACTTTTTTTAATAATGGAGGTAAAAATGGTAAATAAGGTATCAACGTTTTGTCCTTTAAAAATAATATAATTGAAACCCTTACGGTTAATTTTAACCTTACTGTAACGGCAATCAATGCATGACAAAAGGATTTCTATAACAATCAAAGAAGAAAAGTTCCAAACAAACTTTACAAACGGAGCCTCAACATACAACTTATGATTCACGTTAGAATTTGCGTCTAACCAAATAAACAGTCAATAAACGAACAATACCGAACACAAGTGCGTCTGCACGTAAAGTTGGCACAACAAGCGAATAAATGTCCCGCAACGGCACAACTTCCGCGCACCACCGTACACCTATACTTGATTTGTGAACTTCGAACATTGGATAAAGACTATAGAGGCAGACATGACAAGTAATATGCCTATACACTCGTTTTATTATAAAAAAATTAGGTCTAGACTTCGATGTGCTATCAAACCCTAATTTTAATGAACTCAAATTTAAATTAACTAATATTTACTGACGGCCTATGTAATCATATTAGTAAAACCTAGTGATTCATAAACTGGAAAGTAATTTAAATATATTATTATGTATTTTATAAAAGTTCTCTGAAAAATCGTAAAGCGAAAGACCGACGAACTAATTGGATCTGTATATTGTCCTCACAGAAGGTTTACAGGTATAGGCAGAAAATTTGTAGCCCTATTCAGTTCTATCATTAATAACTTGTCTATATTCAAAGTGCAGGTGCGAATATTGGGTTTTATTGGCGCCCCCGGTCTCGCCTCTCGGGCAAAAGTTTTTGATTTAGTTTTCAAACAACTACACCAAAAACTAAGTTCACTTCCAATGTGTTTGATTTCATTATCAGTTTCGTATACCTTTATGATGTAGTTACTGCGGATTATAATATTAATTAAGTATATCACAAGAAATCGTGACTTATTAAAATCGACAAAGAAATGGCAAAAAATAGAATATAATCAACATTGACGTTTCATGATGCTGTTAATTTTGAGGAGTTGCCAAATTTATTCTTCATAATCATCAACCTGCATTCTTCGTCCCAAAGTTATGATGATCGAATCTCTAAATCAAAACATAATAATTTCCCCAAAAATTTGTTATTCTCAATATTTCATACATTCCCATTCATACGTGCCAAGTTGTCTCTTTCAATATAGTTTTATGAATGTCGGAATACTGTTCTAACTCTGTCGCTCTTATTAGAAATATTTTGCTGTCTGCTCTCGTAAAGAGTATTTATGTGAAAATATATTGTCATTGAGTTGCCATGTTTCATCAGAGAGCATTCAAGAATTTGTAGCCTGACAGTCTGTCATACTCACCTTGGGATACTTCTTCCCAGAAATGAAATTGGAACGCAATCACACAAAGTCAAGTACTATTCAAATCTGTGTAATTGGAAACAATCTCCAGGAACTTGTTGAAGAAGACAATTGATTAGACTAAGTTTTAAAGATGCAAGCAAAAGACCAAGAAGTCGTAGCTCATTACAAAAGGCAGTCATTACCAAAACAACAAGATTTTACACAAATTCTAATCGCGTTCGTGAATTAACGGGAACACACGAAAATTCAAATGTGGAACGCCGGAATCACCAATCGGATTATCGTTCTACATGTATAAAAGACGAAAATTCCCGTTCTTACCCCTTTGCCCGACACCCCTCGAGGACGGCGGCGGGGGCGACCCGGCGGGAGGGGGGGAGCTAATGGCAGTACCACTCGGATTCATTAGTAAATTAGAAAGCGGATGAGTCCAAAGTTACGAAAATTCAATATCTAATAATGATCAACTCTTACCTGCCTGTACACTTATAGCCGATAGAAGGGTGTTTGAACGAAATTTCGCCTTTCGAACGTTTCTATTTGAATTTGTCAATCCGACTTTGTTCTGAATTGAATTATTTAGTTTTCGATTCGACTCTGTTTGGGTTTTGTGTTTGTCTATCTGAGGTGTTCATGCTCTGAGGGTTTTGTTTTGTCGAACGATTCCATCAATAAGGGTCTTGGGGGACCTGCAAAAATATGGGTCGTTTGCTCTGAATTTTATTGAACGTGAATTTAATTATGTGATGACCATCCCTAACCTCAAGCCTTATTTTAGACCAAGCATTAATTACGTTATTAAAACAGATAAAGTTCGCACTAATTTAGATAACCCTCCATATGATTAACAACGATCAAATTTCGAGTCCAGGTACAACAGACCCTACCGAAAACAAAATTGAAAATCTGAGAGCGTAATCAAATTACTATGCAGACGTTATTAAAAATCACGAATTTGTTCCTCTATCGTATTGAGCAGCGCTTAATATCTCACTGTCGGTATTAATTTGGTAGCATCACGTTACCTCCACAGTTTTATTTAGGGAACAAGACAAGGAAACACGTTTCGACAGCCTACGTGGAAAATAAATATACTCGTATCGCGATGAAATGAAAAATCGACGTGATTTTTAATTTAGTTAACATTTTGACAGGTGGTCTTTCTTAATTTATTTTCAAATTACCTAATTTGAACCAAACATTGGACGAACATTATTTCAAATATTTGCACAACAAAAATCAATACGTAAAACAAATATACAATACAAAAAACGTGAATACATTAGTTTTGTTGACATGTATAAATTAATAGGCAAATTATCAGACAATGGTCAGACGGACCGACAAGACGGGAGGGTTGCGAGAGGGTTAGGGTAAATAAAGTCCACGAAAAATATCATAGAACACACATTCGTAGAGCCGACTTATTTTAATGTTTTATTTGCACAAGAATATATTGTTTTCATTAGAATAAAAGTTAGCGAAAATGTTTTAGATAAAATACTCTTGTTTTCGACCTTGGCATTTTGATTTCTATATTTAACTTTGAATAACCCTATATCGCATTAATTGATGCTAAATACCAACTGTATGAATATTGTTCTTTGCTCCATAGACCGACCCACAACCCAACACAAACCCAAATTATACATAATAATTCAGTATTCATTACCCTTACATTCAATTAAAAATCACGTTACACATGTCTAGACATCAAGTTACGCCACATTTTTTAATTACATACCGTATCAATCAGGTACCTTCTCTTGTAATCTAATTTACGCAAAGAATTTATAATTAAAATTGTCGAAAGCAAACAATTGTCTATGTATTGACGGTCTAATCCTTCAGCGCAAAAAACAGGCGAAACCCTTCGACTGAAGCAAGAGGCGTCCTTTATCATATTTATTTTATTTCAATTCGGTACGAATTTAATCCTTTTCCATTAATTAGTGACCGCTCCCCGTATGATGCGGGGTCTGGCCGACCCCTCGCGAGTATGCGTTAATTTTTCTTGGCGGTGGCCGCAGGGTTAGGGTTTGGTACAAGTGATGGACGATCGACAAGATCTAAAAATAGTCGTAGCTGTAAAGAAAATAATGCGTAATTTGGTATAGATGAGTATGTTGATGATATTTATGAACTCGTAGATGGATATCTTAATGAAACTGATAGTGTGGTTTTGTAAGATGCTGCCACAGTTTGTAGTGAAGTAGTGGTTAGTAATTAAGCAGCTGATTCTTTTGTGTGCGAGGGTGACAGGCCTCATTCTCGTACTTTCGTAACATCAAAATTCATAAGCATTTTAATGCGCCCGCTGGACTGTGACGGCTCTCACCGAAACACATATATGTTTTCCTTCATTATCTTCACAATTTTATTATGTTCTAGAAACGGATGCGTTACTCATTGAGATTCACCTTTCTGTTATCAGATCTAACGTACCATGTATCATATTAATTGGTCGTTTCATGTTAATTATAATTAAATCTTAATTTTTCGGCTCCATGTTTTTTGTTAATATGTTTTAACCGTTAGGTTTTACAATTTTATTGTTTAAGCTTACACGTGGCTGTGATTAGTGGCAATGGACTTATTTATCACAATATTCTGACTCTTATCATAAAAGAACAATAGATAACGTTTGGTCATGTTTAATGTCTCTCCTAAAAACGTTTACCTATTTATGTGAGAATTTAATTTTGTATAGTTCAGCAAGTCTGTCAACATTTTCTTCTTTAAACATTTTTTCCGGTGCTAATGTTTCTAATATTGGTGTATAATCTCTTAAATCACATTCCTCTAGTACTTCATATCAAAGCTCTTCCCATCTTACATCAGACATAACACGAACCGTTGACATATCTACATGACACACACTCATAAACGTCAAATCAACTATTTAACACACTTAAACACACAAATTGTCATATTTTTAGTCATTTTCTTGTTCTTTGTAATCATTATCAGTCACTATTGTACACAAAATGCCGATGTTGTTACAAACGGACCTATTTATTTTGACTCATAGATATTCTTTGCCAAAGTACTCATGTTTTAAATTGATGTTTCAGAATTTCTTATTTAATTTTCAAATATGACAGTAACAACCTTGTTGAAGAAAGAGTTATGTTAAATTAATAGTCGTATGTATTCTATTTTTGATATTGAGGGGATTAGTTCGATATACGTCATCACGAATTTAATTACAAAAGGCATGTTGGATAATGTCTGACCTACAACAGCGCTGTACGACTCGACACGAAATCATAATATAATCAGTTTGAATTCGCAAAAAAAAAATAAAAACACTTTTTGTTATATTCTACGTCGGCGGTGACATTATTAAAAATATAAAACCTTTGTAACGCACCAACTCAATTCAAAACATTGCAAAAGTTTTACTTGGAAAAACTCCAACCCTTACAATTTGAACAATAGCTATAGCCGTAACCGCGAAGAAATCAAAGTCGTCTCGTAAACAAATCGCATTCGATTTGTTTAAAACAAAAGAGTTTAAGACAATGAGCTCTCAATACAAGCTGCTGATTTCTGGCCTCTTTATTGCGCATTTATTGATCCGTCGCCCACCAGGCTTTTCAATAACTTTGATTGATTTAATTGTCGTCAAAACTTATGGAAAACAATTCAAATTGTGAAATCTGAAAGATGTATTGTATAAACATCTTACTTATGTAAGGATCGAAACCAATAGCAGTCGAATTGTGAGAGAGTCAAATCAAATTATTCTGGGAGACGTGACTACTCTTTACTTAGATACAACTGTCTACCAATAAAACAAGATCTGATTGGACCAAGTAATTTCCCAAAAGTGAACAGCACAATAATTCATTGAATCATTAAGCATACGACCGTTACAGTAATTGTTCACCGTGAGAGTTCAATTACTAAAATTACACTGTCTTAATCTATTGCACAAACATACTAAAATTTAGAATTAGATGACTCGGATAGATAAGTATTCTTTGTTGGTAAGTCGCCATCGCGTTAATTGTTGGTTTTCGTCTATGTGCACTTAGGTTAGGTTCATTTTGAATAACGGATAACCATTGATTGCTATCTGCGGTAATGTAACTTTTGGTTAAGTCTGCTTCACGTTAGGATAACATCTCTTAAATAAATTATTCTTTTGTTACAAGCTGTTATGGTAATTCTTGATTACGGTATAATTGTGTATCAATATCAGTTAAAAATAATTTATACGTAAGACTTGTTTTCGCACAAAATATTTCAAGACGTCTATCATTGGTCGCGCCAATCTGCTCTAGTTTCTCGGTCATCAAAGTTCCCATCTCTTTCATGTTCACAACTATAATTCATCAATGTCGGGCGACTCACCTGTCTTGTCCCCACAATCGAAAGAAACGACTTTCTCACATTATACGCATCCAAAATGTCTCTCGAGCTATTATAAAAACATTTCAGACGACATCGGCCTTTAATTATTCAAAATTATTACATTCTCATTACGTTTCAAACAATGATGATAATTTTTCTTCTATTTTAATTGAATGTGCTACTTCCTAATTTTTAATAACCGCTTTCGAACTTTCATGTGTTTTCGACTTTCTAGTTGTAAACATAAAATTATTCGGTCGAAGTACATCGTTGCTGTTTAAGGTTTAATTTGAATTACGCGTTTTACGATGGCGGTTTTCTATAGTCTGAATAGATAAATCGTGGTCGGTCGCGGCTCGTGGAGCGTAGATGACACGATAAACTAACATATAATGCTTGCAACTATGTTTTCGGTTCTACTCAATGTCCATTACACGTGAAAATTATATACTTACCAGTCTTACCTATCGATAACAGTTTCCTCAGTATCAGCTATTATAAATACACTGCCTTCTTTGAATTTGTCTCCTTTCAACTTTCTTTTGAAGTTCATAAGTTCTTTTGCACCGGTTCTTTACCACCTGAAGTCCCCACCACGTCTACCCACGGTGTCATCAGAGTAAGGTTTCGATGACGACAGTCTCCAAGGGCGTTTATTCTTAAAACAGTCTGAGTCAGGCACGAGGTTGAGTGATCAATCTTGTTCAATTGAGAGAACGTTACGTAATCGGGACACCGTCAATTTTGTAAGGTGATAGGAATTATCGACTATTTGGTTGTAGCCAAATCTATGATATCATTTAATATTTCGTCTGAATTCGCAATTGTGGTCGAATAAAATAGTATTTTTATCTTTACTTGATTAGTCATTAGTTGTACAATTAACAAGTTTGATTTCTACATCAGCTCAAAAAACAAAGTTTACCTCTATGACATTTCCAATTTGTATCTATTCATCAAATACTATAATAATAGAGTCTACAATAATATTAGAAGCTAACTAATGTTTCAAAACAGAGTGAGTAGCATAAATATTAGTTTATTGCAGTATTGGAGGTGTTTCCAGGAATCCTGATCATTTGGAGACGAGTGTTCCTGAAACTGAGCCATTAGTCTTAGTGTTTATGTATCTTATATTATTTCCATCTATTTGTTTATGTTATAATAATTCATGGACTTGTGACGTGACTAACATAAGTCGTTGCATATTTCAATGAAATAACCTAGACTTCAGAATATTAAAGTGTACGTTCCAAAAAACAGTAGGCTATCTTAGGTAACTTTAAAATATGTTTTCTTTTTTACAATGCTCATTCTAAAAGTATCTACTGACTAGATATTGGTTCAATTAACATAGTCAAAAAAAGGCTTAGAGTCTACTGATATTCCACAATTGAAGCTACGCGGTTTGCGGTACCTAACGCTGTACATTCACTAGAATTTCACGTACAAAATATTTAACATGATTAAAGATACACTACTTAGTAATTACCAATTAGAATAATTATACAAAACAATGTGCTCGATGGCTATTTTTAAGAAGGCTATACTAAAGAAAGTTGGCTGACGAATATAATTACAATTACCGACAAGTATGGCGCATAATCCGGTGATCTTGGTTTCATCAGAAAACATTTGTTCGATGCGTAAATGTTCATGCGTCTGTTAGAGCTGTTTCAGATTGGATGAGAAACGCTGCGACAAAACGTTAAAGTTTTCAGAAGAAGTCGATAAAATATTTTAAATGCAGGATAGAAATATTTTTAAGGTGCTTACTTTCCATCGATGAATTCAAAATTTATATCACATTACTATGACTGCTATACAAAATACGAGAAATCTCAAAATGTAGATTCAGCAAATGCTATAAGAAAATCAGAAAGAATGAATTTTATTTTTTATGTCTACTTTCCACAATTAGTTTCCTATCGCTAAAGCTCAATACGTGTGTACAAACGCAGCGACAAGTTCGGTAGTCTGTTGGCGCCCTAATCTGCGTCTATATCATCACGCTGATACGATCTGTGCAGGGGGCGTGCAGTCACGCGTGTGTACACTCCGCTTTACTTCAGCTTTCTTTAATGACTCATTATTTCTGTATCTTTTAATAGTTTCGAAAATAGATATTTCGGTGGTACCATTTTATTAAAACTAAAGAATTTGAGCGCAACAAAGTTTGAATTCTCTCCTCGTATATCTAAATGCAATTAAATTTGTAACATTAAAAAGTTTCAATGACGAAATATTTTTGTACGGTACAATTTGCCAAGACTATCAAAATTTAAATACGTTATTCTTACACTGAAAATTCTCCACTCATGTCTAATTCATCGTGTCTAACAAATAAATTATTTATTCTAAACAATGTTTCTATAGAGCATAGGTTTAACCATAAAACAATGTATTACAACACCTTTCATTAACCTCACCGATCCTATACACCAATGGCTACGTACTTCCGGTGGTCGCTGATAGCCTGAATGATGTTACCGGAAGTTCGTCACTATGGGAACTGGTAATTAGATTACATTAATACATTTGCATATTCACTTGTGAAAAAATTTGCTTCCTTTCATGTGTATTGTGTAGGCTCTGTTGTGGCTTTAATTGAGGATATTGATAGCCGTCACGTATTCTAATAATGTATGAAATTATAGTAATTAGGAAGTGTATTATAGAGCTCTTCGATTTTGTCTATTAAGTATATTATTCTCTCCCCTGATACTCAGTAAACTTTTAAATTAGATAGATTAAAAGGTTTCGCAAATATCCTGTTAAAAAGACTTAATTTTTGTCAAACACTCTGATCACATGGGACCAGTAAATTTTTCTTGTAATGGTCCACGATTAATCAACTCAGCGACAACACATATTAAAAATCCTTTTTTCTTGTTCCAGCGAGCCACATTGGCCGAAAAAGAAGTGACCACGTTGAAGGAACAACTGGCCACTACAAGCCCAACCCCGCTGCAGGCGTCAGTTCCACTTAAAACCAATGGGTCCCACATAGACACGACCAGGGACCAAGCCACAGAGACCAGGATCGACAGATACAGTCCTGACATCAAAGAGGAGAAGCAGGACGTTGATGACGACGTAGAACAGAAGATGGAGATGGCAGCCACTGCGAGGAGTAATAGCAACTCCTCGAGGAGTAGCCCTGTCGTGCACCAGCCAGGGACCCTGGAAAATGAGCTGGCTGCTAAAGAGAAAGAGGTATGTACTCATTTAGATTTAGAGATGACTTATTCTTATTGGATATAGAGAATTGATCTTATGATTAAGCTTAGTATAAGAGTAAAAAAGAGTATATGAATGGGTACAAGATCAGACTCATCAAGAGAGAAATCGGCGAAGATAGAGTGTTCGATTTCAGGTGTCCTTATCACAATGATTGTGTAACAAAGATCAAGAGTTTTCCAATACTTAACACCTACATTCAAACATTAGCCAAATCACAAGTAATTCACCTACATCTACATGTGTTACCAGTCATATTACTTCACATTAATCTCTATACATAAGAGCAGCATTATCCACGATTATGGCAGCATGTGGGCGGTCATCTCGCAGCTATGACAACACAACCGATTGACTCAAACGCTGCATCACCGCTCTATTGCTCTCAATTAGAGTTGCGCCCAGCCGAGTTGCGTTAATTGACTGTATCGATAATATTGATTGATCGATTGGTGGGCGTCCAACATTTGTTATCGACGCTTCAATGAGGCGATTGGGGTCTATGGGTCTTGGGAATTATTTGATGGATCTGAAATAAAGAATACGGGTCAGTTAAGGTATCTATTAATACTGATAAAACTAGGTTAAAAACACTGAGCTTTTGCAACAAAAGCTTTTAAAAGACCATGTAAAGAAACTAAGAGCTAACACATTTCTAAAGACAATTGATTTCCTCACATTGCCAAAACCATCTCCTATAACACGAAAACTCAATTTAGAAGCCGTATCATGTAAAAGCGTTTTAAGAGGTGCGGAAAAAACTTATCATGTCTTGTCGACATTTCAACATTCGCGTTGGCACAACACTAATTGAAATTAGCAGCGCGCTCTGATCGTTTGCCAATGCCAATTAAGACAGAGAGACTTGAGATAATGTCGAATTAGATAACCATAGTTTTTTCCTGGTAATTAATTTTATTTTTAATGATTTATCATCTATATTTAATTTTGTGAATTTGGAGATGTGTGAGTAAGACGCGTTATAATTTCGAACTAGAATACATTTTGTTATACATGATTCTACTTATCTACGCTAGCTTTTATATCATGATGAGTTATTTCACTTTCGTCAAAGACTAATAAAATTTAAAACGAGAAAACGCAAAAGAAGTTCATTATCAAATATTGTATTACAAAAAATCACTATCCAAAATAAAATACAAAGTGACATCTTCACCAGTAAAAGGGAAAAACTAAAATTGTATAGTCAAAGGATATTTAGATATTCTAAATACCGTCACTAACATCCAATTATCTTCAATACTATAAATAACGTTAGAGTCGCGTGTCTTAGCGCCCGTGGATCATAAACGGTGATATTTATTTAGTGCAAGGATTACGTTCGTTCGGTACCGATCAATCATTCCATTGAACGTATCCTGTTTCCTTTGCCTAGAGATGTACTTATCATTTATCGATACTCCTAATTTGTATCGATAAAATGAAGTACAGTAATTGCTATAAAATGCCTTCAAGATCGGCCTTCGTTTAGCGTTTTTAATTTAACAAGTCATATCCTTTCCGACTACAATCATGAATGATCCACTACTAGATTATGTCTAATGGCAATTTACAGAACTTCCTGTTATAGTTTATAAAATAACTTCCTCATAGATTTTACTAAGTAACCTTAGTATTTACTACTAGATTATTCAACAATATTGTTAATAAAATAAAGATTTCCGTAATACATTGTTCAATTTAACTTTTAATTACAATGTACACAACTTACAATTTTCAAATTAAAATGTAAGTTCAGAAAAGTTTCGTGCCTATTCATCGACCAATTTATCGATAAAATCCCACCCACAAACTGCGAAACCCATCCCTAGATCTAACCAACTGTCAAACCCAATTCAGCATTGCCCCCGCGCACGTAATTGATTTATTGATCGTACGTTACATTCGATACGAGATGAGCTGCGCTCGCTGCATCCTTTACTCACAATTTCTAACCAGTTGACCGGCTGACCTCGATCACATAAGTCATATGGTAGCTAGGGGACGATCACGATTGCTTGTTTTGAATGACACGGAAGAAAAGGTTACGATCGCCCTTATTCCGTTAGATGCCAATGTAAAGCTTCGAAGCGGCGGGAGCCTAATGGCTAAGGCGTCGGACTTGCGATCATGTGGTTGGGGGTTCGAATCCCACCCATTTTACTACCGACGTGAACCCACTCGTAACACAAACATCTTAGCTTAGCATGAAGGGTTAACAAGATGATTAGTAATGAGCGACCCACATTGCTAGCAATCTTAAAAAAAAAGCTTAAGTATCCAGCCAAGGAAAATAGTAGAAACATTTCTGTTTAGATCTTAAAGCTTGTTATATAGTACCTACATTAGTTTGTCCAAAGCCTTAAAGAGTGTAAAATTCTCAGCCTATATAACTTGGTATGGAAAAATGTGTATTGGTGAATGAACGCAGTACTAGTCACGCATGTTCGCATGCTGAGAAAATGATTACAATGTCTGCTGATGACGAGATAGGGGACTGTCGTTACTATGTAGAAAGTATTATTATATCTAACTTATTATTGATGATGACGCATGTGCCTAAGTTAGAGAGTTAGAGATCTTGGTCAGATGTTTATTGATATGTTTTAAAACTATCTATATAATTCATGTTTAGCGGAATTATTGAAATTGTAAGAAACACAGCAAAACTAAGCAAGAAAGCCCGTATAACCCATAGAGCCCATAACACTCTTTTATCGATGCTTATGAGTGTGAAAGCACGTGGCTAGTCAATGTAAACGTAGCCTAATTAAAACGGACATGTAACATCTATACAAAATTTGGCGAACACCAAAAACTGTGTACCCAACGAAGATTACTCCATACAGTTGCAACAGAAAACAAACATTTACATGAAAGAACTACAAACAATTCATGAGTCAAAAACAGAACCCCATCCATTTCAAGTAGTGCTCATCGGCAATGCGGCCGAATTTCAAAGAAGCCTAGTTGCAAGCGAGCCTTTCAGAATGCACCCATTCATGCTTCAGAATCATTAGTCCATTGAATCCCCGAATTTAAAGCAAGCGAAAACGTGGATTTGAAACGAATTTTCAGCTTTTGTTGGGTTTCAATAGCTCTATATAATTACAAGTATGTTTGGGTTGATTGGTGAAAAATGGACGTTTTTGTGTGAAGATCCGAAGTGGATGAGATTTTGGGAGTCGTAATAGACTGGACCTACCCAAAATCCGCAATAAAAATCATAGCAACATTATTTTCAATAAATTATACCAAAAAAATAGACTAGTTTGCGATAACGATGAAATGACATAAAAATGCAAAACATGAAAATATGAATGGTGTTGAACGCGGCCCTCCAGAATACTTGCACAGTGTCGAAACTCAATGAGTTCGCGATATAAAAGCTGTTATTTGCCGTAACGAACGCCTTTGTGCCGAGGAATTCCTTTACAAGCACTATCTTAAAGACGAATTACCGTACAACGCTGCGCGAGCTCCAGCCAGTGCAGTCACAAAGCATGATGAAACCGCAATGCAAACAATCCACGGCGATAGTTCCGCACACAAACTAGCCATAAACAATCCGATAAAGGTACCGAACGAACAACTTTTGATAGTGCGCCGCTTTTTATGCAAATTCGTACGGCGTTGCGAAATATCGATGTGTTTAGCAAGCTTCACTGTTGTTTTCAGATTTATTTGTGTTATTCAATTTTCAATTTCTTCTATTGTTGTTCTGTTCCAAAGCTGGTACGAAGGACATTTATTCTCTTTACAAGCTTCTGTTTAATCTTGAATTATCATTCTCAAGATTTCGAGAGTAAAGCAATTGAAAACGTAATCCGTTAAAAAGCAATTACAGTTTCCCAACCAATAAATAACACTTCTTAATTTTCTCCAAATCAAAAAACTCTCGCAATCAAATTCAAAGGAAGTTACCAACGTAAAAGAAGACCTATTATCGAAATGTCATCAAAAAGGAATAACATCGAGTCACCCTTTCGCCAACTTAATTAAAATCTTCGCAAAAAAACCCGAAAAACTTGGACCCTTCGATAAGGTTAATAAGTTTCTGACCGCGGTTCCGTAGACTGAAAAATTGGTCCCCTTTAACAAAATTTGTCGAACAATCAAAGTGTATCAAAAAATACATGGCTCGGGGTCCATTGTCGCGATTTCCCGACTTATAAACCCTTTTGTTTTAAATATTTTCGAAGATTGTTTTGGCTTCTTTATTGTTAAGTTTTTGTGTATTTAAAGAAAGAACGGGACGTATAAAAGAAAGAAAAATAAATGTTTTCGGTGTTGGGTACATCTTAAGTACCTACTCAGTTAAAAATCATACAGTTACGAAACCAGGTTGTGCAGATAGCCGTTTATTTAATTGCCTGATTAGAAACAAATACGTACCGACTACCTGCCAGCAATTCTTACGTAAATTGAAGATAGATATAATAATATCAAGTTCCATCTATGATCTACTTAATATTTTCTTTCTTAGCCCAACATACCCGGTCTCGATGTAGTGGTCAACGAATTGCCTTATTAGAATTAACGAAATAGGATTTAACGTCTGTCACTGATATATATCATGATAAATGGTGAACGATGATGTTCCTTTTTTTATAAATTGCCAATTTATTACAATAACCAATGTTTCCGTCTGTTCTATGATGGCTAGGGATCGTGTGGAAGGGTTTATCTGAGTTATAGCTTTCAGAGATACTCGAAATCTCGCATCAAAGTTGATTCATTCTTTACGTCGTGTTAATCTTCATGATAAAAATAATGTGAATGCTAGCGATTGCAATGACTTCATTAGTCATTAACAACATAATGGGCAAGGCGCTGTTGACTTAAACATTGCGACAAATGATAAAGAGATCACAGCATTGTTTTCCTTTCGCAATCAGATCACCACACATCTTACTTTATTTATATTTTCTTAAACAGAGTTATTGTATCATAAACAAGAACTGTACAGTACGGCTATTATCACGTAGCCAGATACCATTTTGTAGCATTATTTTTGTACATGAAACACCTGTCGTTAAATCCAGTCGGGCTAACCTGACATCAGCTAAACAAACACATTTATACCAACACACAACTATTTAATTTCAAAAAGCAATAATATCGTACATAAATCATAAACACCTTTCTTTTAGGCAGTAAAAACGTTACTTTCATCTCGGGGCGCATAGATGGCGCTGTACTAAAATCCAACTGTAAATTATAGTTTAATGTCACTTCACGGCGAGACATGAAAGAGTGACGATGCTATTTTTGTACACACCAAAACGAAAACACTCGAAATTAGTTTATGACGTTTGTCTGTAGTTCGATTTATTTTAATTTTGTTATTTTCGGGGGCGTCCGTGCTCTTATTATGTGTTGGTCGTCGTAAACTTGTGTAGTTCGACACTGAATTATCTCTCGGCCAGCTTGACTTAATGATGGCGGTCGGTACAAATTTAGACTTTATTGACATTTATCGATGATGAGCCGGACTCGGGCCGGAAACTCTCATATCTCACAAACTACAGCTCGATTAAACTAATCAAAAACAACAAATGTTTAAAATATTACGTTTTAAAATTTTGTTGGCATTTTATTTTCCTCCTTCTGCATATTATCGAAGACTTATCCAGTTTTAATAGATATCATGTTTTATTTCATTAATTAGATCGCTTCATAATCATTAAAATTAGATTCATCAACTGTCTTCACTTCATCAAATGTAATTAATTCTACAAATCTACATATTTATGTGTGCCTATTTATGCTATTGGATACATATACATTATACATACTTTGTTGTGTTCCAATCCACTTATTTATAGTTATCCATCCCACTTTATAAGCTATGATAAATTTTATTAACAACTGGACCAATCTAGGGGCATTAATTTGCTGCTGTATATTTACAAATAATTTATGTCGAGAGGACGATGCCAAAATGCAGCCGGCTGACATCGTGAAGAATGACGATATATCGGCCGATAGATTTGTATCGATAGATATACGAGTATCGATAAACATGACTCTCAGCTTGTTAAAATAACACATCCAATAATAATCCTGCAATATGCACTCAACATGTCGTCTTGGTCATTCTTTTGTTTGACATTATACATTGAACTCACACTTAACTAAATTGAATATAACAAGGCCACAGACAATAAATAACAACGCTGTTGCCAATGTAAATCCATGTTTGATTAGATACGCGATCCTACAAACACACATTATGACCTTTGCGTTCTGATTTCCAAGCAAATCAAAGAGAAAGCATCGAGGGATGTCGACAAGAGAAGCAATCAGATGCCCCATCAAACGCAACCTATCATCTTGTCAGAAATCGGCACGCACGTTAATTTAATAACAAAAAAAGCCTAGAGTTACATTAGAAAAAAGGACAAAAATAAATTGTAAGTAGTGAGCGCGTGGGTTCGCTCTCGCCCGGCGACGCCCGTAATTACGCTCCAAACACGCGAGCGCAACTTGAAAGCAAATGTCAAACTCACATATTTATTTCTTAGTATTGAATGCTGCGCCGGTTCTCGGAAGATCCGATGTAAACATCATCGTGTCGATGATGAAAGCGATCTGCTTCTTTGTACTCGATGCTGATTAGTCTAATTTTATCCGACAAAAAAACATCAAAAATATGTAATTTGTATGTACCGTGACAACGCTTGGCGTGACTCGGGGGCTCAATAATGACCGGAAAGTGTTCGGCACATCTCAACCGACTGGAAACTTTGTTAGTCAGTCAGCAATGTTACTTTAATAACCTCGTAATTAACTAAAACGAAGACGGCTCGTCGAATTCGTCCCGGTTTATTTATACACGGTCCCGCGTCGATATTCAGAAGCCAACTTGATAGATTCATAGCAGGGAACATCAAAGACCGTACATTAATCATAACTCACATCAATCGCCGGTGAAACATTTCTGTTTTTATTGTAAATCAGTATTAAAAAGCGACAACGTAAGCATATGAATCAAACGTGCGCCTCGAGACGTCGACTATGTGCAATAAATTCGTGAAAACGTAAATAAAAAAGTGTGGCGGCCCGATCGGACCACCCTGCGGTACACCTGTTGAATCTATTACCGAGTGCGCGCCGCCCGCACCAGATACTATCAAACTCGTCGGCGAGTGCTCGCCGTGTGTCGTACGTCATCGCCGATCAACCGCGATGCGTTCACAAAAATGTACTTCATACGCGCTGCCACAGCTGTGGGCGCCGCCGTCGAAGATGTCGCGCAAATCGAGAGAGGAATAAGTTTTTTTGTTTCAAATCAACGCACGGCGTAAGTGCGCCCCAACTGCGCCAAACTAATAAAAGTTAAACTTCCTACGAAGTGATATTTATGTATGTACTACGTCTGGCTTCCATCTTTTACGATCGTCAACAGTTACATATTTAATGTTCGATGTTTATCAACATTTCTTTCTTATGCAGGTTTTAGTGGAGCGATAAATTATTTATCATCAAAGACTTGCTTATTTTGAAACTTTTGTTTCTTCAGCACGGTAATGCCTGGCTTTACAACAGACGTCACTGCCATTATTAAGTAAACTTTTGTATACATTTATCATACGATTTGATGTATTAAGAACGGATCGTAAATTCTAAGATAGTATGATAACAGTTTCGGCAGGACTCGAAGTGGGTGTTAGGAGGGTGATATCACTGTGTACATAGATGCAGAGTACCTGAATCCACGCATTACTCACTAGTTTACTAATTGACTCATTCTGAAAATCTTTGAACAAGTGACGCACTCGTAAACTTCTAGCAATGATTTCCAATTAAAATATTTGACGGCTCTAAGCCTATTATGACCTGGTTTAATGGCGTGTTCAAAGAATTAGGCTATTAAGCGATCTTAACGACAGGCAGATATAGCTACGTTAAAATAATTTTCCTCCTTGTCAGTGCTGTGGCCAGTGAAGATAATTGAAATGTTATCTTTGTTCAGCCTCCATGATTCAGTCCTTGATTTCACAATTATGTAGAATCTGTTTGCCATACTCCTGCGTTAAGTTTTTTTATTTCAAAGCTCTCTTTGTCTCAAAGTGGTCTGCGTTTAATAAGATACATCTGTTACTACTATATTTTAGGGACACCGTCTTTAAACGTCATATAGCAAAGAGCGTCGATATTCGGTTACACGTAGATTTTCACACCTATTTTGAACCTTATTCCCTGGACACAAGAATAGTAAAATTGAGGGAAATACACCTTTGATGTATTTCGATTTCTTTGAGTAAGAGATGACAATTTTGGATGGCTCATCGAAATACACCAGATGAGTTAATCAACGGGATGGGATGTCAATATTTTTAACAGCTTATTCATAACGTGTGTCAGGAAATTCTTTCTGTAACTATTTTTGTATCGAAATAGAATTATGGACTGAGTTGGAGTATATTTGTTTTAATTAATCGACGTCTGTATTCAGACTAATTAGATTTAAGGTATTTAAGTGTCTACTAGATTTCAATAAATCTATTGGATTACTTTCAGTTATTGTTGTTACAAGAATCTAATAAAATATAATCTCGTATACCTGTGATTGTACAGTAAATATGTTAACATTATCTCGAAGCAACTTGCCAAGAATTCCCGACGATACCTCAGCATTACACATCACTTCATTATTCGTTTGATCACCTAATGTTTTATGTATGTCGTTGTAATTAGTTCGATCTACTGATCATCAATATTAATTTGCAATTACAATATCACGCCTCCGTACATGATTAGGTTCATTCCAGTTTGATTAAACTTTAATACGTTTTGTTTATTCATGATTTACTAGGAATGCTTTTTGTTGTAAAGTGTTATCATTCAAGTTTTTATTAGACGAGTTTTATGGCTCGTTATTTTTTGCTCTTGTTAATAAATGATGGTTTATGGTGTCCATTCGTAATTAATCTTCATAATTTGATTAACGGATGTGGCAGTCATTTCTGGTCTACTGGATCGAAATTTTATGGCTTAAATGCAAAGAAACAACATTGATGTCGAAGCCACACACGAAACTCTAATGAAAAAAACTGAAAAAGCGAAATAATCAAGCTGTATTAATCTGCAATAATAATAAAAAACCAATCTTCCAAACTCAATTGCGTTTAATAAAAACTAGTAATTATAAATGAAATTGGCTCCAATACTAATACATAAGCAATTATCGTCGCAACTAACGATCAGCGAGTATTACACTTATCGGAACTAGCGCCATATTACCTTAACTAAAACCTTATTGGGTTTCAATAAGAACCAATTTGTTCCGCGACTACCGTACCTATACGTACCTCCAGTGTATATTGGACCAAAGATACTTCCCTGTAGAGTTCAATATGATTTGCAGGCCCGTGCTCCCATACGTAGGGACGTGTTAGTTTGAAGTGAACACGTGTGCGGAATATGTCAATTCATTATAAACTTTGTGTCGTATAGAAGATGATTTGTGACATTATAGAATAATGCGGTATCTGTTAGTACATGCATCCATTAAGGACTTATTGTTTCGTGTGTAGATACCGCCGAATTCTGAGTAATTGACGAAATTCGTCGGTGTGTGAATGTCATTATGTGTTTAATTAGTTTCCGTCTGTTTATTGTTCGTATTATCGATTCTAGTTATGTTATCTGAGAAAGTTTGGGTGTCTGGGATGAATAGATACGTGTGATTCTTTGTGTTTAGATGTTTTGAGAGGATTCTTTCTTCCACAAAGTTATTTCCAATGTTGAAAATAAATTCCCAAATTGAAAACACGAACTTTCTTTTAACGCTGATTTTGGTCTCATTAATATTAATAAAAATACTTGTTAACCGTCCCCACCTGCAACTTTCTTCCAAATGCAATTACAGCACGTCGAAAACATTCGACTATTGTTTTTATTAAAATTAATTCTGAAAATCAATCAATTCCGAAGTTTCTTCGTCCCCTGGTGTTTGGAGCATTTTTCTCTGCGCCCCTCGCACAGACAATAGAAAATGGTTATTAATATTCCTTGTAAAAAAACCCGGTTGCTAAACAATAGGTGTTGTTAATTTACTCATTAAGGATTCATGGGGAGTGCCCCCATCGGGAGAGGGTGGCAGATTCCAAATGATATTGGCTTCCTTTGATACATTTGGTTTTCGTACAAATTGGAATTTAATTTTATATCAGTTGGATGTGTCGACTTAAGGGTGCTGAAAAATAATTAGTTCTAAACAAACTTTGTGTATCTATTGCGGTAAATGATGCTGTATAGTCTAGAAATTTGTGATAAAAATAGTAGATAATTATAAAGCTATAGCTCATCGAAATGATAAAGAAAAATCTGTTTTCGTTCCAGTTGCTAAAGCATGAATGCTAAATATAAATTTTGGTTATAAATCAGAGATTTCAACAGAACACAATAGGGCAGCCGATAATTTTAATAAAACTTTGAATGACAAAGCTTTGACCACGTGTTGGGGTCAAAACCGGTCCTAACCGGTTCCTAATAAAACATCATTCAATCGAATTTCGTACAATTCACAAAAAACACTACTGTAGCAGGTCACGCTATTCTCACCTTTGTTGCTACAGAATAAAGGATATAATAACATGATACGTGTGTTGGGGTAGTGATTGGTACATTTGATCGGCCATTCATTCGCCAGATTTGAATCTACGCAGATGTCCAGCTGGTCATATTAAATCGAAGGAGACCTATTGATACGATTTTTTATTGTATCAATGGTCAATGTATGCGTGACAATTTAATGGTAGGACTCAGAATGGATTCTGTTGCCATGTCGACTACTAAAAATACAATGCTAGAAATTCTATTCCATTATCGTGACTGATGTTAAAATGTTATCTAAGTATCTTTTATATTATACACTAGCTTTTGCCCGCGACTTCGTCTGCGTGGACTTCAGAATTGGGTCCAAAAGGAAATAAAAAATGTGAAAGTAATGAAAAATGGAATAAAATTTTCACCCGTATCGTAGCTTGCGCTGTTATAGAGAAAAATACCAAATTTCAAAGCTGTCAGCCCACGGCTTAAGCTCGTACACAATTTTCAATTTTCCCTCGGGAACAACTTAAGAAATCGGGATAAAAGGTAGCCTATGTTCTTTTCCATGTTAAAGGCTACATGCGTGCCAAATTTCATCCAAATCCGTTCAGCCGTTTTTGCGTGATTGAGCAACAAACATCCAAACATCCAAACATCTAAACATCCAAACATCCACACTTTCACATTTATAATATTAGTAGGAGTAGGATAATTGCTTAAAATCGAAATACTTGAACGGGTTGCTTGCAAATAAGTCCGATTTCCACAGAGAAAGCACAAAAAGTCGATATCTTTTTTCCCAGCTTCCTTTCTTTTTTCCTTTTACAAAACACTAAAATTATTAGCATGTCATCCCTATCTTTCTGGAGACACTTTAATTGAACGTTTTCTGTGGGTCTCATCGAAACAAAGGCGTCAAAAGGAATATTTCGCATAAATTATTTTTCTTTTTTTTCTCAACACTTCATTGTGAAGATATCGTTAATATTAATTTTTTGACACGGCAACACTGGGGCTTTAATATTCGTAATACAAGCCTTTGTTATTGTAATGGCTGCCGATATTTTGTCTTCTATAATTGTATCATATAGCTTGACTTAACTGTTACTTTCTTAGCTAGTGTTGGGGTGGTTTAGTCGATAATTAAAATAAATTACTGCTTAATTATGATGACTTTTATAAATTGGAAAGAATCATTGAACATGAAACTTTTGGTTTTAAGTTAAGGAGCTAATTTGATTTATAAGTAATATTTTATTTGCCACCTTCGGGTTTAAGAATCCCAGAAAAAAAATAATTATATCGATTTTTTTTCGTTCGATCATTGTTTTTATCAACCGATAAATTTGCGTGTCATGTTTTTAAAATAGCTCCCTAATTGGATAAGAGGAACCTCTGACGCAACACTGGCACGTGTAACAAATCGATCGGTAAACATTATCGATACAGAGCAGTGAGAGTCAACGGCCGTTGTTATCAGCGGGTCAACATTACTATAGTTTTTGGTAAGAATTCACGATTAGCTGAACTCTTGCGCAGCGGTGCGATTCTCAAAGTTGTAGAGGTCTAGTCTAGAATATTACTTTTAAATATTCGAGTTTTGAATACCTATCTTGATATTCGGACAAAAAAAAAACCTAAGCTTTTTTTTAAATTGTATTATTTTATGCTTGATTATATAATACTTACAATGCTTCGTCTCCGAATATGTAGAGTATTTTTTAGAGGCTACTGTGATAAGATTTTGTTTTTTTTTTATAAAAAAAAGATAATTTTTCCAAAACTTAGAGAACCAGTTCATAGTGATCAATACACGCATTTTAACAATAACAACGTACCCGACACGAGTGATAAAACATTGTTTATATTATTATAATAATTTTCGCATAAAACATATCGCGTCAATTATTTGACAGTGGTTAAATTAAGTTTTGTATCCGTGAGTGAGTGATTGTGAGTGAAGAGGATTTTTACTAAGGTCGGTTCAAAAATAATTACTTTACAATTTAATAACAAACAATACCATCATTTTAGTTATTCATTTTTGTATTTTATTGTGTAATTTTTACTTAAAAAATACTGTTTTTGTATGTTATAATATTCTAATTCTATTTTAAAGATTACAATATCTTATAGTTTTAAAAGGTGTTATTTAAAAAGTCACTCGACATCGCTCACAGCTTCTTCTTTTAACATTTAAATATTACAACTAAAATTATTAAATAAAATTATACGTAATTAAAAGCATACATTATAGTTAATTACAAAGCCTAAAATAAGCTCAATGTATTATACATTTAGTTCTTAGAACTCGATATAAAGTATTAGATTCCATTGTTATACCTTGAAAGTTTTATAACAGCGCCTTACCTAGACTTTCAGACAAGACGATATCAAAGAGCTGTCAGTAAATTGAAAAATAATGTAACACGTTCCCAAAACGGTGTATACGTTACGTTGACTGCTTTCATCATTCCCAAGATCTTAATAATACAACAAGAAACAACAAACAAGAGAATAGTTACCTAGAAACAAAACGTTTCCACCATCCGTTTAAAACACATTAAACGATTTACTTAATGCTTCAGCAGGCACGCCAATCGACAACAAACTTAAACTGCCAATCAATAAGATTTACATTCGATTGAAGATCCAACCGTCCTTGAAATCATCCGATCTAAACGCGCTCCGTGAAGGGGGCTATTCTCAAAGTACTATCGACTCTATATCGATACGCGTCGGTCGATTGTGAGTCGATACCGTCTTGTGAGTTACGTCGCTCGGATTGTTACCAATCTATCGGGATAGTTCTCTTAGGAAGGTCTAATGCATTGTCGTTAAATTAATGCCACGATTTATGACAGTCGGAATTAGCCCCAAACGAGGGCCAGCAATGGATCACTGTTTAGTTTTATTGATGAATGTATTTGAATACAAATAACTGTGACATTATCCGTGGATTGATGTTAAGCCATTCTCGTGTTTAATGTTATGAGAATAGTGTGCGTTTTAGTTATAGAAAACTGTTCTATAGTCATTTGTAAGGTTGATGGAGTTGCGAATAATATTGTAATCTATCCATCTAAGATGTTAAATTGTTATTATATGAGGTATTCCAAGAAGATTGTTTTGACGTTCATGTTAAAGCTATCACGTAACATAAATCGATTAAACATTACTAATCGATAACTTTAATCGATTTTAATACTGATCTGTGCATCCCTAAAATTGTCATACTCAACAGACACTTGATGGGAGTGTAAAATTTATATAAGTGAAGGGCCTTTCTTGACATTTTTTCTTCAAACAAACCGCCATGTTACTAGGCTCCCATGACCATGTAGATTCATCACATTAATATAAAAATGTCAACGATTCGAGTTACTCAATTCGCCATAATTTTGTCCCGCGGCATGCTTGAGCAAATCCACCATGCAGTAACAGTCTGCCGAGGATAATGAGGTTCGATTCCGAAGCAATTTTCTTCTATCATACACCGATTTTTATTTTACGATCGTTTCGGTACAATGACTTTGTTGTTGATAGTTTTCATACTTATTTGTCAAATGTTTGTGTTGGTCGCAAATGTTTACCAACTAGAGCTACAAAATGGCAATATTGGTAAAAGAAGTTGGCAGGTTGGTGATATAGTTTGTTTTCTATTCTGTTCATGTTTGCAATTGCAATATTTATTACGTTAAAAAATGAATACACATAAAATAAACTATTTACCTTGAAAATTGTTGAACTAAAATATGTTAAAACCCTTCACGAACGCCAATATCGACCAATCTCCTCCAAATATTTGTTTCAAAACATTTGCCAAACTGTTTAGCACCAGACATTGTTTATTTTCTTTACAAAAGACGGCATTTGTCCTCAAAGACAATAGGTATCAATACAAGGGTCCCTCGATAATTGAGAGGCCCTTAATAACTTTCGATTATTTATTTAAGTATTTTCCCACCTGAGTCGGGCGAAAAAACTGCTGCAAATTATTTTACCCATTAACTGCAAAGTTATTTTAAACTGTATGTTTATGAACTTAAGGTTTACAATTGCTAGTTTAGTGGAGAGTTTCCCATAAAAGGATTACAATCGGGAAGCTGTGGCTTACATTATTTTTACGCATGGATTGGTGTTTTTTGTGATTAAATAATTCAGGGTTATTTTCTATACAAATTAAAAAAAACATTACAAGATTTCTGCGATTGAAAAGTTGTTTTTAAATATTAGGTACCTATTTACAATGAAGGGATTAGGTACTAGTTAAAAATTAAATAAATTTTATCTAATTGAAAAACATATTGATAACTATAATAATAATAATGTTATCAATATTCTATTTTAAAACAACATACAGTAATCCTTATCAATCCAAAGATAATTAATTTATATTAATACGCACATGTATACAAAGGGGAGGCCGGGCCAAACCGATACACAATTAAAGAGGAAAACAAGAATACTTGTAAGTACTAATGCTAAGACGAATGTTGCGTAAAATCGACGCGGCTCCCCCTACCCGTGCCTCCCCACGGCCGTAGGGACGTCTGATTTACGATATCTAGAGGATGGGGATTTGCGTTTTTTAAAAATTCAAGATTGTGGTGTCTATGTAATGATACAAACAAGAAAAAAACAATTTCTCTGTAACGAATTTATTATGCTTATTAGAAATTGATAATGATGTGGTCTTAACATAATGATACAGTTAAAACTATACAAAATAAATAAAAAGGCTAACTTTATTGCCAAGATGAGATACTCCAAGAAAACGCATGGACATAATTGAACGTTTTTATAAAAAAAACAATATATAATATACATACCAAAACCTTTTATATATGTTTATGTTTACTGAGGCAGACTGTTCTATCAGCAGTCTGCTCCAGTAAACATAAACATATCTTAACCAAATCATGTTTAAGACGCAGCCCTACAACCCCAGCATTCGGCGTTTTCTTTCTCTAATTGATAATTCTTGCGCGATCCCTCATCGGAGCTCCTACAATAATACAATTAATTCCCTTATGCCGAGACCTACTTATAAATTTCTTACGCGAAGCTCTTATTGGGAACCTTTTACATTGTATCAAAGAGATAATTTTTTTTTTTTATGTATATTTTTTTTTCTACAAATTCAGTATATTTGTCATGTCTATATATATTTATAGATTTCAATACTAATTATGTTAAATGAGTTTGTCCATGCTTTTTTTCGATTATTCATTGTTAGTGTTGTACGTATTTTAAGCTTTATATAAAGTGGAATCGTATCAATGCAAACAAAATTTGTACTAGTTACCGAACAAACTTAATTCAGCCAAAACTTTCTACTACACTGCAAAAATAGACCACTTTTATCCATTTTATCTTCATTCACGAACTCGGCCACACATTCACCTATTTTGCTAACTGTAAAAATAAACTTTTCTGTTTTATCCACACCGAATGTTTTAGTAAACAAACCACATACAATAAGGTCTTCTAGTCAAACAAAATAATAGGTATGTCTGAAGTGAACACTGGACGTTTATTGATCTACTTTTTTCGTCGCCATCTTGGTCTGATTCTTTAATAAAAACATAATTTTGTTGTACCCGTATTTTTTGTTACTTATCGATATGCGTACAAAACAAAAGAGACGAGCTCATTACGTTTGGTTATGTTTCGGCTAGTGTGGCAGCTCCTCTAGCCGCCTGTATGTGTCGTGTTCACCCTTCAGACACCGGAGACTCAGTAGTAATTGCTTCCCCGATCCAAAGAGCGCATCTTTTGTTATCCGCTACAACACAAAAACATATTTAATACCGCGATACACTCAAATGTTCCCTTATCTAAGTCGTCACATTTCTAAACGTGTATTGGTTTTACCCTTTTCTGAAGTGATTTTAACTTGAGATGTTTTGCTTACGCCCTGGTATTGTTATAGACGATATATGTAGATGTATGTACAATTTGACGATAGCAATTGGTCCTTGGTAACAGATATTTTTTGCAAATTTTAATTAGTTACGAAAACCGTTCGACCTAGAGTATGACCTTCGTTATAATTATCTAACTTTGTTAATAAGTGAGTCACAACGATAAAGTACAATCAATGCAGAACGAATATAATGCAGACTTTGCTTGTAAAAAGATAAAGTAACATTATTTTAAACAATTCTTAATTTCAATTGTTTTAATTTATCTAAATTAAAAAACAAATATAATGAAGTACCTTTCAGCTAGGTATCGATAATTTAGTAACAAATTGTGCGTCTCGCCCCGTCCTCCCCTTTTCCAGATGGTTTGCCGATTTGGCCGGCGCGACTCCTTGTACATTTAAATATGGCCGCCTAATGTTCGAATACAGAATACAGATGATAATTTATGCTTCTGTTACTTTGTTTTGTTGATAATGAGATAAACAGAACAGATCGATTCTTTGTTATAATTAGAATTTAGTCTTAGAATTAAACGTAATTATTTTGATAATAAATTGCTTACCTACGATGTTTTCATATTTTTTACAAATTTTTGTGCTTTTGTTTCAGGTAAGGGGCATTTAAAATCGATTAAAATCGTACTCGAATCAATTATCTTCAAGCAGACTAGGTAAGAAACAGAATTACCAACAAAAAAGTAACAATAGATATTATTTTAGAAGGTACGTCATTCGTTGGCGCCAACTGTCAGTACCGCATCAAAGTGAAACAATTCAACTGATATCGAAACAATTGCCATTAAACCCACTCGATTACGAATAGAAATTTGTCAATATTCGAGTCGAGCGGCCATTAATAGCGTTAATCTTCTACGTCAACCGATTAAAACAAATCGCGTGACTATAAAAAGGTTCCATTTTTAAACGCGACTTATCGACTGTCACTTGTTAACGATAACACGTTTGAGTAGCCGTTAGTAAAAGCTTTCCACGTTGGTCGAAGTAGTGCTGTGCTGAGTAGTGACGTCATCTGCTACAGATACATAAAAACCGAATCGCGTGGCTTTATTGTGGACAGTCTTATTGGCTGAATAGATCGTTGTCTTTGCGCGATAACGTCTGATTCGAAATTTGAAAACTAATTCTTTTGTGACATGAAATGGTAAAATAGCACGGTCTTCTTTCTTTATTTTTCAAAGGGTTTTATTTTTATTCATTTATTGTCTGTATCTGACACCTTATAAAATTTATTTTATTTTTATTGTACCTATTTATGATTACCGAGGAAAAGTAATTAATAGAAATCCCCGGTATTAGCAAGGTGCTTTTTGCAATTAACTAAACAAATAAAGCGTACCTACAGACCCTTAGGAAAGAAGTGTAAGTGTGTATAAACACCAATTTACGATCCGGTAAAATTGTATAAAAAAGCTGTTGCCCTTTTTAACGTAATTGCGTAATAAAACTACAGGCTAGCAATAAACTTACAAAATAACGTAAAATCGATAATCTCAAGTGAAACAAACGGAACAAATATAAATAACTTTGAACGGGTTATTAATTTTTCTTTCGTATTTAATTTTTTTAACTGCGCAAATATTCAAATGGTGCCTTTAACGATTATTTTTATTGACACTTTATGGTTCGGAAACTGAAAATGACTTAGATATGATCCAATGCTTGGACATTTAACGACTGCACGCCGGTCGCCATTTTGGAAAATGGAGCGTCTGGGAATGAGTTAACACCACATTGCCATTCGAATGTTAAGTGTCACCATCAATATCAAGTTATACTCGTACGTACAAAACCTAACCCTTTACTGTTAGAAATATACAAAGTCATCAAAAATCAATGAGGCGTCTTCTCGGCAAAAGATGAGCGCATTAATCATCTCACACGATGTTACGACAATGGACAGAATCTATAAACACTCCCTCCGGTACCTACGAACCTCCCTCGCCACCCACACACACGTAATTAATTAAAATTATTAATGACAACGCATAATAATGGATAATCAATATTCTCGAGTTACAATTATGAAGGAATTAATTTACGGTAAAGGGTTAAGTGTTCTGCTAAATGCTTTTAAGAAATAAATGTGGTAAGTACCAACAGAAAAAAAAATTACAACTTAAGTAAGAAAAGTTTTTGTTTATATTTACACTAATAACTATTTCAAATTTCAAAAAATTGGGAAACAGTTTGATAGAACTTGTCCGGCTTGAAATTACTTACAAGTAAGTAATAATTTATTTCTTGGTTATTCAAGTAAAAAAAACAGAAAGTTGGCATACATTTTACCTAAAACCAAGTACTAGTAAAAGGAATACATTACTAAAATAATTAATGATTACTATTACTTATTAAATCAACATCCACATTTACATTTTTACAACACACACCAACCCATATTTATGTGATTAATTATACACATTTATTAGTAAAAAGGGGGTGAGTTAGGGGTGTAAGAAAGGGTTGTGTGCTATTAATATTTATTTCGTATGCATAAGTTATGTGAAGGATTGATTGCGAAGCCCAGAATTCGTACTTTGATTGATTCAGTTCATAATATTCATACTTCCTACTGTATTTTTCATTATTAATGATCTACTATAACAACACATGCGAGTTTATTTAAGTACCTTAAAATAATAGTGTTGTAAATGTAATTGTTACAAAGCTATCGTACGATTCAACGAACAAGATCGTACGTACAATCTTTGAACCCGCAATTACTCGCGCGATATATTTAAAAATTGCCACTTAAAAAGACCTAGGTAGGTGGGTAGGTACCTAGTTACGAACAAAGGTAACAAAACAAGATAACAATCACTAATTGCACACCAAAAAGCAAGTCTTTAAACGCGAAAATTTGAGTGTGAAAAGTACGGACGATTCCGTGTCAAATAGTATGAGGGCGGTCACGCGACGATCGTTTCCAACTAGACAACACTGTGTTACAATCCTATGGAACTTTCTTTAGTGTACGAACACTGTGTGTACTCTGTGGGTTTGTTTGGTGAGCTCAAAATGTTATCATAGTTTGCCTGGATCCTAAGTATCGCATGTCACACCACAATAAAAGTGCATTTTGTATTATAAAAGTTTTTGCGCAAATACTAACTACCTCATAATGCTAAATTAGCAGTCACTCAATAGGCTTTAAGAATTTTGTTATAAAAAAAAATGAATTCAATATTTGACCGTCGTTAGGAACCCTGGCTGCTTAACCGGAGGTCGTGGGTTCGATTCCTATCCAGTACAAATCTTTGTCTGATGAGCATTATCATTTGTTACGGGGTTTAATTAACTATAATAATAATATGTAAATATATTATGTTTATCAACTATTTAGTTGCCATAATACAGGCTCTGCCTACTTTGGGATCAGATCGCCGTGGATTCATAGGCTAGGGTAGTCAAAAAAATATAAAGAAGTTTTGACAGACCTGCAAGATATTCCTATAATAATAATATATAATAATACCAGCCTATAACGTCCCACTGCTGGGCACAGGCCTCTTCCCATATAGAGAAGGGTATTCAAGATATTCCTAGGGTACAAATTTTAATAAAACATTGTAACTAATTAAATATCTTTAACTCATCTAAGCCCAAACGAAACTGACGTACGTAACGTACAGACATGTTACATATAAATTCTGTATCATCCGACCCCCTAGCAATATTTTAAACTTACCCTTCGTTTCAACCCTTTGATAGCGCCTTGCGATCAATCGATTGGGTCCTGACCATCCCCTATTATTTACCGATACCTCATTATATATATAAAAATGTACATGCACACATTTGAAATATTTGATTTGGCCTGTTGATCTCGTGGTTAGTGATCCTGACTGCTAAACTGGAGGTCGTGGGTTCGATTGCCACCCACGACAAATCTTTGTGTGATGACCGCGATCATTTGTTCTGGGTCTGGGTGTAATTTATCTTTAATATGTTTGTATTTATAAATATATAGGTATGTCTATCAGTTGTCTGGTTGCCATAGTATCTACAGACAGGTTCTGCCTTGATTTTTTTATATATTATCTTTATTTCAAACGTTTTAATGGATATTCAGTTTCAAGCTTCTTCTGCAATCTGAAACAGATTTGATCTTATAAATGCAAATAGAGCTTTTTACATCGTAAATATATATAAATAATTTGATGAGGCAAGATAGTCGTATCTGTAAAACATTTAGTTACGCCATATAAGTAATTTTGAAAAAGTAAATTTTGTGTGAAATTATCTCAGAAATTACTTGACCAATTTAGATAATACTTGCACTGTTTATTTCTTTTGTAATAATTATTTGAGTATGTATCGTCACGCTATCGCTAAAAAGGTCGGATTTGATTGGTTATTTAAATTCTTTAATAGCTACATATTTTCCATTGAATTGTCATGACTATTCCAAAACTATTTTGTATCCTTATCAAGCAAAAGTGGTGAAACGATGTAATTAGGGTAGTTTGTTATTTGCGGTCAAATTTCTACTATTCTCAAAGAAGTCTCAAAACAGAATCATATAGAAAGACAGATGAAAATCCAATGCCATCATCGTGGTGTCCAAAAATGTCGCCCCTAATCTGTCACCCTCACACACACATACACACAACTTCATACACACTAATAAACTTTCGATAGGGCTCGATCGCTTGATTTTTGAACTCTATCCCTATCTCAAATTTGTGTCCCTTGAGGACCCACCCTTTTCGATTTTACTATGTACAAGAATTGTACATTATAGTTGCATATACGAATTAAAACTGCGCCCTTGGGTGTTAGTTTTAAGGGCAGTTTGGGTTCGCCATGTTGCATCGGTTTTACTTACAATATTTTCGACACAATCAACGAACAGACGACTCCCTTTGCCTTATAAGGAAACATATTCAAAATTTCTAATTCTAGATATAAAACTTAAATGCATTACTTACAACATCTAAAATAAGTCAATCTACAATCATACAATAAACAGGGTGTTGTAACGTCAGGAACTATAATAAAAAAATAAACCGCGATAGAATCCGCTTAAAAGTAGTTTTACTTCAATCTACAATCATTAAAATACCTCACTCAAATTATACAAAAGCTAACCCTATCAATCGCCGTCAATTTATTACAAACCAGCCACTAACGAGAATACAGTCGAAAATGTAAAAATGATTCATATTATCGCAAATAAAAACAAAACCCACGACAGTAGCATCCCTTAACCCTCAAAAAACAATAAAAACATATAGCACGCACCTCAGACGGACACGCGGAACCCTCTCGCATAGAATTAACCCTTTCGATACAGAAAGGTGAACAACCCAGTTAAAAACGGGACTTTCTTACCCCGCGTTAAGTGATGAGCGGTAAGCGATTTTGGTTGGCATAAGTCTATTTCGGTCGCGAATTTAAATTGATAGCCAATTTTAAAAATGGGCCACATTTTTGCGATTAGAAGACATGATTTTGGTTTTGATTCGCAGTTTGTATAATATATTAATTAGTGTTAGAATATAAATTTAAAAATCATCTCAAACTACAATTTTTTGTCTAAATCGCTTATTCTCTTGCGTTGTCCTACAACTCGTATTTTATCCGCAGGGCGACACGCATGTACACGAATATTCATATCGAACTTAAAAAAAGGAGCGTTCATTTAGAAATAATCTGGAACGCGTCCAAAATGCCCGCCACGTTATTAATTTCTAGATCAAAAGCTTTTATTTTAATTGTTCTAATATTGATGTGTGGATGTTTTATAGTGAATTATTATATGATTCATAATTTAAAAAAGTAATTTAAAGCATGACTGACAGCTATAAAAGTCAGCAGACTAAGCTCATTTGTTGATTCAAGTGAGTAAGATAATGAGCATCGAGAATCTCAAACAAATCATCTTAAGATACAACTGATCTAAAAATACGCCACCCCAAGTCAATGCATCACCCAGAATTAATATAATTCTAGTCGTCAGACGTCCGATCGCCGCGACGTCTTCGCTCCAACTGACAGTTGACATTGACAGCTCGTTAATGATGGCTGACAAGTGGCGCCCTCTGTCGGCCCTCTTGCCAATTTCGTAGGATGTTCTTGAACACGTCTCGATGTCAACTTGGTATATTAAAATATGTTTAATTATCTACACACCAGTTGTTAGGGAAGAGAGCTGATTTGTTCTAAATAATTAATTAAAAATTGAAATTATTTGTTTCTAATAAAAATAAATTACGATGAAGTTAGAAATATGGCCTTACAGCAATAAAAATATGAATAGCGAGAAGCATTAATAATGAAAACAGCGCCATAAGATCGCTGCGAAAATCTAAAAACCATATCGCCAAATCCTTACAAATACAGAGTAATCAAAACAAAACGTACATCATTAAATATCTGCGTACGATCGCTGGCAAGACTGAAAAGTAAATTAATTCTGGAAGTGGAACAAAAAAACTGCAAAACAATAAGACTTCGGAGGAAACCGCACAATTCGACCGCCATTAATTATTCAGTGTCATCATCCAACGACGGATATCAACGCTCATAATAAACTCGTATTTTGTATTTATACATTATGTATGTAAGGAAAATTTTGAGAATATTCTAGAAAACGAAGCATTGTTAATGAATTTTCTACGAATTCTACAAAACTGTATCGATTAAAATTTACTTTTCACAACCCTAAATAACAATTATGTTTTTTTAATCCAGATTCCAATATTAAACTTAATTATTAAATTTTCAAACATCTCATTTGAAAATTGAATAATTCTCGAAAGTCTACAAACAGCCCTGTTTCGAATTTCAAAATAAAGTACCTACTCGCGTCTAAACCTTTGCATTCATACAATGAGCACAATTATTACAATCAATATACACACACACTGACAATTATAAATTCGTTGCACACACACAAAATTTAACGAAACTCATGCATATTTATAAACTTAATGTGTATATTATTTTATATCTGCGTCTGTGTGGGTAGGGAGGGTCTTAATAACAGATATTCAATCAAAATCAACCCCTTTTCCTGTCCGATATCTTTGCACTGTGCATCTCCCCTAGTGTTGGTTTTGTTTTGGTAGTATGTGTATACATATATATGTTGACAATACGTACTACAAAATATTCCACATCACGTTACTAACAAAGACAGTTTACTAGCCTGAAACTACAAGAATTTTAATTTCGAATCTAAGAAAACTATAATTTGAATACGTTCGTTTTATGACATTCCTTTTTCAAATAAATACGGTAGTGACATAGTCGTCACAGGCTGGTGACTTAAATAACACAATAGAGTAACCCATTAAGTTTTAACTACGCGTCGTATAATTTTAAAAGTTCCCTATCATTAATGTTTCTAAAGATTCCTGTCGATCCAACGTTCTGTTCCTTTTATTATAAGTCCCACATTTACATATGAATGGGTTCACCTTTTGTTACTAAACTATTACTTTGAAAAATTGCGATAAGTTATCAAAGATCGCGAATGAACGGGGAGTTCATTCGCGCATTCAGATTTGGTCTTGAGCCGTCAAAACTTCAAAAAGACTTTAACCTCCTTACAAGAAGAGAAGCTAAGATGAACAAACGTTTTTCCTTCCACTGGCTTTTGCTGAAAAAAGAATGACACTTAAAAACTCGTGTCCATTTTGCAACAGAAACAAAAGTCCGTCGCTTAACGCTTGAAAAACTCGACATTCCAATAAGATATTAGAAACACCAATTGCGTATCAGAAATATACAATTAATAACGAGTTTGGTCAAAACAAAAGCGTGGGTAGACGCCAAAAAAACGGGGAAACATATAATGCATCACTGAATCGTAGAATTTGAACAGTATCGTGGAACGGGGTGTATAAAATGTATAAATCTTTCGGGGTGGCCGTCTGGCAGACCTAGCCGTATTCATGTATACGTATTTAAAATTATTCCCTTTGATACAAATGATAATTTCATTCGCAGACTCGCACCGTCAACAAAAACAGACTAAACTTTTTTAGAACTTTCACTATTGCTCGTGGAAAACTCGATCGGTAAGTTCGAAGAAAACTAAAAAAGAGTTTCCAAGTCAGTTTGTGTTTTAAGTTCTGACTTTTAGTTGTTCTTAAATTAAAATTCTGAGAAATCGTCAAGTTTGATCTTGAAGCCTACTCCAAATTTTTCTTAGCCTTATTTTATTTATAATGATTTTACCAACTCTATCAAGAAATGTTTTATTTCCAAACCCAGTGTTTATGAAACATAACTTTACCTAATATTCAAAGTTAATAAAAAAAAATAGTATTAAAATATAAGTAGCCGTCACTAGGGATTTGAATTTGGAAGTAAACATTCTAGAATCAAATGCTCGATGGCGGCCAACACGTGACACACGGCGTAGTCGGCAAACTTTTTCCCGACGCACCGAGTTCTGCGAAAGTTGTCCGGGGCTTTGTTTCGCGCAATCATACGCTACGTTGTAAGGATGCGATGCGCCGCGATCTCCACTCATCCTTTTGCCAACAGTACTTTGATTTCCGAACCGCTTTGATTCAAACTTTTAAGCATCCCGTGTTTTGACGTCGAATATTGCATTTCCGTGTGTGTTTAATTTGATATTTGTTTGAAACTACACCGCACGTAAATCATCTATATTTGAAATTGAAAACTTCAAACGGCGATTCCGATGAACGTTATTTAAAATGTTCCGACGCGGCGCGATCAGGCCAATAACACTCAGTTTCTAGTTATTCTCATTGTATACAATCTCACCCCACAGACCGCGACCCTCCGAGAAAAAATAATAAATTATTTTAGTTAGTATGCAAATAAGCGCGGACCGATATTTTAACCTACACCCCATTGAAATAGCGCAGTTTTTTTTTAAATATCTGTTCTTTATGATTCGTAAGAATGTGCTCGTTTTTAACGTTTACATTAATTCGAATCATAAATAGTTCTAGAACAAGGGACCCGCTTGGTTTGATTTCGAATTTGGAATTGCAAAGTGATTCTAAATTTGAAATGCGAGTTCAACAGCCAACTATGGTTTTAAATGGTGGCGCTTCTCATAGCCCCTTCAACATTAATCTAGATCTTAATGCGTGCGTCTGTGTGTGAGTGTGTGTGTGTGTGAGACAGGGCAATGATATTTAATTCGAAGGGTAGAATTTCTCATCGATTTTAATTTTATGCGCGCATCCCGTCTCGGCGTGTATTATTTGTTTTTTATGTAAATATTCTCGATCTCTTATTCAGACGAGTGGCGTCCATTTTGCGGATTTTTTCCCTTTTCAGATATTTAGACGTTGGAATTTTTTAATAATGGGTTTTGTGTTTGCATATCGGCATAATGTACTTAGAAAATTCCAATAATTTTAATTCAGTTTTTGTATTTTTATTTCCTTGCACTGTCGCCTCAACGTAATAATTGAAAGTTTTCCCTCATTTAAAGAATAAATAGTACGTATGTTAATTTCTAATACACAATTAATATTAAAATATACAACTCCCTATGCAAATACATCATAGAAACACGATAGAGTATCTTATATTCTAATGAAGAGGTCAATGACGTAATTAAGGTACAGCCCGCACATACGAATACCTGTCGATATATCAGGCCCACCCCTATAAACCCACAGAATTAATATAGCCAAGAGCTACGTCAAAAATCATTATATTTTATGAGCGGCCAAAATAAATGACGCTTATACGGTGCTGGTGGAAAGTTTATATTCAAATTTCACTCAGTCCGTCGGTCCGGCATCTCCAAGGATCAATTTACATATTTTCACAGGTTTCCACGATTACATTTAATGTTAGATATGTATGCGGAACCGTGAGCGTTAAAGATACTTTCTTGTTTCAAGCTCGCTTGCTGCTAGATACACTTTCTGGCTGTTATAGTTTGCCATTGCCTTATTTATCACTCAATTTAAAAAGTATTTGCCTGCCTTCGAAGTGCGAATAAATTTAAATTTAGAACACGCTTTCCACATCACACCAAAACCGTAAACAAAAAAAAACATCAACACGTGCCCCCTTCCACGAGAATTTTCTTTGACAAACTTAACGTGTTTTCTAATTACACGTGTATTTTATACAATGTAAATTCCAATTAATTCTTGAGACTATTAAATAATGAAAACAAAGGTTTACGTATGACGTCTGTACGTAGGACCATAGAACACGCAAATTAATTCTGAAGAAGGCGAATGTCAAAAATAAGTTACCGTCAAAGCGTATTCAATTAAAATAATGATAGGGATGTATTTGTTTCGTAAATAATGATGTCGGTTTGTGTGGTGGCTTGCTTATTTTGGGGTGAAAAGGAAACGTCTTGCTAGAAGAACACCTATTTCATACCTAAGTATTTTATTCGCATGTTATTCTTCGTTTTAACGATGTTTGTGAAAGCTCTAACTTTGATGAACGTGCAAGAGAATTTTCAACGAACTACTTTAAATACGAACACATTGATATGCATAAAACATACGCTTTGATTTAAAACTTGTTTTGGATGTGGTGCAGCGCTTAATTTGAAATCCAAAAAATATTCGTATCAGAAAGGGTATCAGTTGAAGACTCTTGAAACTCAAGCACTACTCGATTCGATGCATCGATGAAGCTGCCGAAAATCATAACAAGCAACATTTTGTATTCAACAAAACAGCCACCGCAGAAACTAAAACGGCACGAGAATCAATTCCCGTCTACGAATTAAAAGCATTAATAATACAAAATTTGATTATCCCATAAAAGATTCGGCCCATAAAACTCATAGTTGCTATAGTGTGCACCGTTGCCGAATGTACGAATTAGGAACCCTTTTGATCGTCCCACCCTCCGCCACGAGCGCCCGTCGCCCCGCACTCGCCTGCCATTCATTTTCATAATAAAATCGTAACAAACGGCGCAGGTAACAAAATATGGAGAGAGATCCAAAATTTATGTGAACGCAATGTGATTATTTATGTCGAAACTTGAGATTTTGCTAGAGATATTGTCGGCAGCCAGGATGTATGGCCGCAGGTCTGACGGCCTCGAGATTTCGATGATATATACAGTCATAACATAATGTTGCCTTACTTAGTGCTATCGCGATATTGGAGGGACGATATCAACAAGAATTTGTAAGTTACTGACGTTTTGAATAAGTAAACTCCTTAGTTCGATTCACTCAATAATCCATCCCTATGCAAAACATTGGAGACTTCAGTAAACATCTCGTGTGGCAGACAATAATAACGAACAAACAAGCTATAATATTTTATATGATAAAACAACATCGTAACGATATCCTCACCTCCGCATCTACAGAAAGGGCCCAATCAATCTGTCTGTACGAGATACATCCTCCGAAATCTAACTATTGTTCACGAATAGGGAAATTTCCATTTGGATTTATTCATTTGTCTAACTATTGTCGGGCCTTCCTATTTTGTATATTAAAATAATTGTTATGCCGCCATTTCGACATTCTGAATTCAAACTCGTGAAGTTTCGTATGGGTTTTAACATTGGTCGATTTATGTAGATATAAGATTAAAGTTCTTAATATTGTCTTTGGTTTCTCAATTCAAATATCGCTTGTAATTAATAATTCAGCCGTAAAATCGACGTCTTATTAATACTAAAATCCGAAGCCTCAATAAACGTTCCATTTCACATCGAAAACTGAAAAGCCGCTGTATAATAAATTTAACGACAAATTCCGATAAGAATCGGCGACGCACAGACGCAATTTTCATAGATATAGCTCAATTAACAATTGGTTTCAATCGCGAAGACATTTCGTATAATAAAGTGCTCCCCCCAGGCGGGGGTGCCTTCAGGCAATCTTATTTCTGTTTGTAATATTGCGGTGTCAATTTCGCATATTGAAGTGTGAGCACGAATATGGAACGCCATTGTTTGAATCCATATTGTCTATGAACTTACTTGTCTCTGATCTGGCAAATTGGATCTTGGGGTTCCGTTGAAATTGGAACGATTTCTACGGTATTTTAAATATATGATTTTTCATCTTTGAATTAATTCCCTTTATTTAAAAGGGGATGATTAACAAAAGCGGCTACTAAAAGTCAAATACAATCTGACCCAATTAGATCATTCACCGAAAAATCCGAACAAACACAATATCCACTCGTTACAAACGTTCATAAACAAACAATCAATAAAAAAACACAAACGTAAATAAAAACGCCAATAATCAACCGTCACAAAACGATGAAAAAATAAAACCATTGTGTGAGAAAGAATTACACACAATATCCAATTGTGGTTCCGTCAACGAGGTTTGTAATAAAAAAACCGCCACCCCACGGAACCTGGGCATTAATATCAATCTATCAATAGCTTTCAATACAGAGGCGTGAGCGGTGATCAATAAACTATAATAAAAAAATACCCTATTTTTTTCTCCCCTCTATTACTATTTTATCGATGATTCGTATCGTCTGTTTTGATTGGACCCTCTACAGTGTTGTCTATTGAATTATCAAGTATCGCATTTTAATTCCTCAATGTGATTTATTCCGATTCGGCTTAATTTATTCCGATTGAATAATTCGATTTCATTAATTGTTTACGGTTATGGCTTAATTTTTGTTAATCGATTGTCACTTCAATTGTCGATGGCTAGTCACTTGACTTTTAATCAATTGAATTTAATAGGTGTGATGAATCGATTGAGTATCGATAACAATGTCACGTTGAGTTTTCGTAATCAAATTATATGCTACTTGTATATCGATAACATCGTGAGTTTATCACATGTATTCACTATTTACATAATAATATCAATCAAACAGAACTTAAAGTACGCGACGTTGAAAGGGCTTCGATACTATGAACCAGCCAGCATCTCTTTAATCATATTTTATCTGGAGATTCCCCCCCCCCCTTCCCCGCGCATGGCACAGACATTTCAAAGGGACGAAAACACTCGTAACTTGAAAATCTTCAATAAATATACATCGCGCTAAAACTTGGTACATTTTAAACTCCATTACTTATCACTCGCGTCTCAATCCACATGTACTTAATTACTCTTGGCAAATACAATGACGTCACATCGATACCTACAATAGATAGGTACAAGACGGGGGAGGCTGGGGAAGATAGGAATCGTATGTTTTCGGATTAATTCGTTCGTAAAATCGTCTCGTCCCGATAAGAATGGTAACTGCTCTGTACTAATTGAATCTACAATTGCGTTGGCATGTCTGATTTCATTAGACGCCTGTGTGTGTGAGGGGGGTAAGTATCCGAAGCCGAACTGATGGATGCTTCAAAGTTTTACTCATGAAATTTTTCGGCGATATTGGCTTCGTAGTTATTAAATGTTTAGGTTGTTTTGTTTTGACGGTATTTCGATTGAAAAAGTAGCAACTCAAGTGAGTCTGTGGGTTATTTCAGACATCAAACATGAATTTATAGTATAGCTACATGCAATGAATACACTTCTAACTTTATGAATACATCACTTACATAACTTAGTTTTACTTCAAAATATACGAAATCTCAAAAGTTCAGTACACAAGCATCTTATTCAATACCCTCGTTCAATTCACAACAACGGAACGGGTCCAAAGCGTGAATTGTTTCAGAATAATGGTATTTATATGCTACATTGGTTTCAAGGGAAATCACTCTTTGGAATAGTCCATAACGTCTGGTTCTGTTGGCGTAGCGCTGGGAAGAATGGTGTTACAGGAGCAGCCTCCCTTTACAACGTTGTACGTGAAAATGTGATACCAGAATTCGATATTACTTAAACTCGTATTGAAATCAGGCGGCAGGGGGAGGAAGATTCAGAATATTAAACATTCACGTTTATTAGTTTGTCCTCAACGTATTTGGTAGTATAAACGGGGGTAGTTTTCGATGGGAAACTTGGAAAGTGTGTTAACGAGTTCACCCTTAGCGAGTGTAGTCGATTTTCCTAATGGGTATTACATTTTAGTCGATTGTGTCAGTTTTGAACTAAGTTTTGATGTAAGTTAAGTAAGTAGTGGTGGCGGTTCACTGCACTAATGGGCTTGATTCGGGAATTGAAAGTAACGGGTTCAGATTTGTCATTATTAATAGTCAGTGAAATGAATAACATTCCTCTAACTCGATAAGATACAGTTTAACTTTACCCCTATATTCGTGAAACCGTAAATATAAAACAAATATTAAAACGCTGATAAATGCTAAAAGTACTACAAGACATCAAAGAGTAAACCTTCAAAACATTCGACAAACTCATAAAACTGAAAACCGTCCAAATCACAATAGCACCCATTAAAATAAATCAAAACTTCAATCCGGACAAAAATCCGCTCTTAATCGATGGCTCTTCAAAAAAACGTCAAAAGAAAATTGGTATCGTATGATCTCGGCTGCACAGATAGCTAAAGGGGCCCACAAAGGCAGCTATCGGAAGGAAAACGAAAGGGTAATGCGGGCATAAGATGCGCATCGACACACACGGCCTAATCACGACACCCCACACCCACCGCCCAACTTTTGCATATTGCCCAAATTGCCCCAACCTCCCTTAGCTTCGCCGCTAAGCGCACATTTTTGCTGGCCGGATAACTCACTGTTTTCCGTTTTTATCCAATTTCCTATTCGATTTCCAACCTTATTAGTTCACAATAAGACCGTTGTATTATTTTTCAATGTGTGCCAATGTTTTGTTTGTAGTGTAAGGGTGTCATGACGTTTGAGGGATGTTTCGACTCAGAGGACTTCTTAATTGTGAGCGTGCAGTTTTGCTATTGATTTTTTAATGTGTCTCTGTGTATGGGGGCCTCACGTCGGATTTTAAGTACGTTTACATTCATTTAGTTTTCATAAGTATGGTGGATGAGTTGTAAAGAGTCTTGAGTACAAAGGGAATTTAAAAATGGTATTCGAATTTTATGTCTGGCGATTACTTGTGTCGTTTTAAAATAAAAAAAAGTAAATGAATGTCGTTATGTAGCTATTGACGTAACATCTTTAAACGTTCTAAATTTAAAGTTGCCATTATGTTTTTAATAAGTAATTCTACACCACAGCCTCATTAAATAATTAGTGTAAAAAAGTGTACCTAATTCATATAAACAAACATTAAGCAGGACACAGTTCTCATAGGTAGTTCGTTAAAATGTTCAAAGTATATAATTATGGCACAAATAGTACCAAAGACGCCGCTCTTTAGCAAACCTGTCTATAATTCCACTTCTTAACCATAGAGTAAGAAGTTGCCAGATATCACACGAGAATATTTTAATTTTTCAAAATTCGAACGAATGAATTTGATATCCTAAATTTTGATTTTTAATTTAGAGATTGTTACATTTTTTTATAAAGCTATATGTATATGTTAGATTTTAATTTTTCAAAATTCGAACGAATGAATTTGATATCCTAAATTTTGATTTTTAATTTAGAGATTGTTACATTTTTTTATAAAGCTATATGTATATGTTAGTTCGTAATATGATATCGAGTAATTTATTAATTATTATCTCGATGCCACATTTCGAAAAAGGCAAAATTCCACTTTATGACCTTATAAAATTATCATTAGCAGACAAAGAATTTGGCCAAAGTCAATAAAACAGTCCTAACGTGTAGTCCCGTCTTGGGTATGCGGGCAAAATGATCGCAGTGTCTCTACTGCTCCTAGATACTCCGCGACATTAATCTCTATCTTGTTAAATTATAATAATTGCATCAACATTTAATAACTGCGTTTCATTACACGCATTTACCTTTTCTCGTATTAAAAGGAATTATTCTCTAGAAATTGCTAACCCACTTTAAAAAAACATGGAGACGTGTAATTAATGTCAATTTTATTTATAATTACGCGTCCAGCGCCGCCAGATGGCGGTATTTGCGTAAAAACAAGACCGACCTGAGCTATGCGATAATATAAATATTTCTTACAATATTAGACTTTAGTATCTGTGGTACAATTTTATTATTTTAATCTATGACCGCATTCCATTTTAAGCGTATCTTAGTACTAATATGGAGTTTGGCTTGTGCGTATGTACTTATTTATAGAAACAATTAGTTAGACGCCATTTTTGTCGTGATATTGTGTAGAAACGTCATAATTGCATGATATATTTATTATTATTATCGACGAGCTCCGTGGTCGAGTGGCGTTCGCACCGGTTTACAAGGTGTTGTCAGCTCTGACGTCCCGGGTTCGATCCCCGGACGGGTCAATGTAGAAAAACACTTTTCTACATTGCCTCGGGTCTGGGTGTTTGTGGTACCTCCGTTGTCTCTGATTCCATAACACAAGTGCTTTAGCTACTTACTTTGGATTCGGAGCAATGTATGTGATGTTGTCCACATAATTATGATTCTATAGTCTTCAGAGTTGATACAGAAGGTTGTAAATGCAACTAATTTGAGCATTCAATCGGACGTTTTAGCTGTAATTTCTTAGCGTGAATGTCTATCAGTGTCCCATTTGATATGAGCAGGTATTCCGTACAATTAGGCGCATTATTGTAACAATGGCGGTCGCATGCATTGTAGTCCGTCCTTGTGGAGACAATGCTAGGTGACGATCTTAAGATATATAAATAGGCTCACTTCCTTAATCACTGTAATGGTTCTAATGTATTGTGAACCATGGTTTGTGATTTACGTCATAATTATCGCCTAATTAGTATTGTTGGACCTAGATTTATTTCCACTTTACGAAGACCGAGTGCATATCGTGACTTCTTCATATTACATCCGTTTTAAAACTTCATTATTATAAGTTTAATCTGTACTCATATTATAAAGCTGACGAGTTTGTTTGAACGCGCTAATCTCAAGAACTACTGGTCCGATTGAAAAATCTTTCACAGTTGGATAGCCTGCTAGTTGAGAAAGGCTTTAGGCTATAATTTGCCGCGATAACCGACGCCCACGCGAGCCGAGCCACGAACAAAAGCTTGTATAAAGACAAGCATTTTTTTTTAATGTTGAATTTATTACTTCTTACTTAGTTAAAATTACTTACCTATGCACTTAAATTATCTCTTCTCTACACGGTTTAAAACAAAGAAGCTCTCACTGTTTGTACGCTTAGATCTTATAAACTACACAACGGATTTTAATACAGCTTTCAGCTATAGATGAGTGATTCAGGAGAAAGATTCATGTGTATATTACCCGTGCAAAGCCAGGGCAGGTCCACTAGATATACCTATCTATTTTTTTCCTGTAGTAATAAGTACTTTAAAACAAAAGAATTAACTATATTTGTCGAGAACAAAACGAAATATCGTTTTCCATTCTCTTTATCTTGTCATATTATTTGCTTACGAAGCCTGCATAGGGGTACCCTTGATATACAGCGATACTGGATGGCCGAGTTCATTGTTCAACCCTTTTTTAGTTATTGAGCGCAGTACGTTGTACTAAGTATATCTTTTACTAAGTTGCTTTCGCGGACTGCCAATTTAAAATGAAGATCGAATTTTAAAATATTGCCAGTAACTTTTATTTTATTGTTTTTTTTATTTATGTTCTGAAATTGAAATTGGTGATTTACTTTTTAGTTTTTGACCAGTACAATGTTAACTTGAATTAAGAGCGTGTCTTTTATGCCAATTTGCTTAGAAACTCCTTTTAAACGATAAATGTATGTTTTTCTCGTATTACCGTTTCCAGTAACACAGAATCCACATTCGTTCCCCCTTCTTCCATTCTATTTGCACAACTCCTTAATGCTTTATTTCGTTTGTGTGCTTAGTCTAATTAGAAAACTCTGAATCTACTAATGGCTAATATCGAATTTTACCTCTTTTTGTTTTTCTATGTCTTCGCATTATCAAATTATGTTCTTTAGACAGTTCATACGAGTTTTCATGTACTCAGCCTAAAAGGACGATGTAACCGGAAAATTACTGAGGAATTTTTCGGTTCTATAATCCTTTGGGTTTATCGGAAAGTGTTTTGACGTCCCTACAAATTTTGTTAACATCTTATTTTCCGAGACATTTTATTTAATTACGTACTTACGTAACCTAAAATAGATGATATACCTAGTAGAATACAATATTTTTAGGTTGGCGGCAATACATTTTTTGCTTCGTTTAACACGTAGGTAGTTACATTGATATTGAAGTACCTAACAATAACTCTGACAGGCACAACTCCGTCAATCTCCGGCTCGTTCCGTAAATCGGAACGTGTTCCGATTAACTCGGACGTGTTCCAAAGACAAAACACTTTAGGAAGACATCGGGCTATGCTTCAACTGACAGAACGATCTGCTATTCCGAAGATTTGAAAATAGAATGCGATACCATTTTGCATTGATTTGATTATATTTTTTTACTTTTTTAATAGCAACAATTAAAGTAGGCGAGCTTTAAAGTATTGATTCAATGACGTAAGGTTTTCGCTACAATTAATGGTCTTTATTACCAGTAAGTTAAAAGTCAACAAAAGGGTAAGGGGTTACATTATTCGTCCGCGATGAGCTAGCATTTCTCTTTATTTATACCCTCGATTTAAATCCAACACCTTATCGCACGAAACAGAATAACTCTAGGTGAAATTCTTGAAAAATCAACGTGATAGGAACAAGCGATACGTAACTATAAATTAAAATAATTATCGCGCTTTTTGGGGGTAGAATGCAAGGCCTCCGCGATCAGCTGTTCACTGCATGGGGCACGAACGTGCTAAATTGTGTTCTGTTCTGACTGAAGTGATTTATTTAAAGTTTGAAAACAGAAGACTTTTGTTTCAAACGTTCATTCTCTAATTTTAATGGTTTTGAGAATTAAAATTTTCTTCCAACAACGAATTGATATTTTATCGCATCTAATAAAATTCAAAACCATTTTGAAATTCTGCAAGACAAAAAGGCCTTAATTTTTCTTGCAGTCTTAAAAGAAAAAGCAGCCAATTCTTTCCAGCCCTCGAAACAAACCATTTTAATTGCAACACGAAGCAATATTTTATCCATGGTATGCATTTTTTCCAACCCCTGACGGCGGGCCGTTACTCAAAATAATCTAGGCTAGATATCGCACACCCTCGTGATGTACCGCCTCCACCACGGAAGAAACACGTTACACTTGATATTTTTCTTTTAATCCCGAATGACGTCTGTACGTAATTGGCGGGTTATTTTCGAGTCGCGTGAGGTTGGTAGCATGCGATGTATTGTATCGGTGGTTCGTAATTTGGAAATGTGTGCTTTAAAGTGTTGGTTAAATTGGTATCTTTTTTGCCAGTATTTACTTATCACCAGGTAAAAAACTAAACATATAAGTCAATTTATGTCAGGTTGAATGCAACCTGACATAAATTTAGCAACGATCAATACGTATAAGATATAGATAGAATAGCAGTGCAATCAGTTACCCATAACAGCCAACAAAACCCAATAGAAAATGGAAATCAAAAGAGCGACACCCCAACAGTACGAAGTCAACCACAACGGGCGAAACTTAGTTTTCCATTCGGTTTTATAACGCCGAACGATAGACAGGCAATAAATGAGCTCCCACAACTTATAATTGCTTCATTTCGTTGTCGACTCAAACTGAGAACTGTGCAGTTTGCATTCGGCTTGTCTGAGTCGTATTTCGAAACGATAATTGGATTTGTCAATAAAAGTATCGCTGAAAGTTTCTGACGGACTTCTAATTGACAATAATTCGACGAATATCAAAAAGCTTGTCGGTTTGAAGATAGAAGAAGGTGAGGAAAAAATGGTTTAATTAAACCGTAGCGTTGGTAAAAAAGGAAAATAAACGAGACGGGTATAGCTCCGTCAATCCCGCCTCAAACTCCCTCCGCGCTCGCTACAAATATCCTTCATTCAAAGTTACGTCTGTTACACGGTTCATTAAAAACTATCCTCTATTTAATACTGACAGAATCTCCGCGTAAAGTTCCCAAACATGAACTGACAACGTCGAAAAAGTAATAATCGAAATGATCACGATTCATCGCTATGTTTATCCAAACGCCACCGACGTATCATGTCAAAAGTGCATGGACAACTTCCATGTCAGTATTTGCCGTTAAAATATACTCCAAAAACAAATTATCAAGCCAAATTCGACTCTATACCGAACACAATAATAGAAAAAGTTATATTGAACAATTCGTGCTTATTAATTTTTACCATTTTCACGCCGCACGTTCGATATGACACGTGATTGATGATCGCGACGTTCATTGTCAATCAAACTGTTACTGTAAAAGCATTTGCCGAAATGTGAATATTTATGAAATACAAACGTTTGTCCCGTGCACTACGTTAAATAATTATTTTCATTTGCCCGTTTTAATTCCTATAGATGCGATGACAGCTGAAGAGCACGTAATAAACGGATAGTAGGAATCTTTTTAAAACTCGCGTCCAACTGTTCAATCATTCGCGTCGTTTATCATTTTTTTCCAAACGAAACGAAACTCGTCGCATCAAACTAGACAGACTATAGATGACGTAAAAAGAAAAACAGCCGTCCCGCCGTAGAAGCTTTCCGAACGTCTTTTTGTTCATACAGTTGGTATTGCTCGGGTTCGAATTTGAAATTTGAATTTTCCCGCTTAAACGTCGGCCTAATAAATGTTTCCCGACGATTCGCGACTTTTGTAGGGTTGCCATCAACATATCGAAGACAACGGGACATAATTAGAGCCTCGTTCAGTGAATTTATGTATATCGTTAACATAGTAGCACTTCACTGCGGATATTCAGTGCGGTGTAGTATAACAAAATGACTGACATTGAGAGGCACTGCAGGTGAATACAATAGAAAAACTGATGTTTTTACGATCTAATTAGGCGAACATTTACCTAAATAGGTTTAATAAGCAACAGCTTTTATAACACAAACAATAAACATGCGATTTTTCGTTATTAGAAATAGTCTGAATCCGCAAATTCCCATGAAAAAGTGCTATTTATACCATGACCAAAATAGGACAAATCCGCCAAAACTCCAACGGATGCCGCCCCTAAACTGTTTGACCACTTTGACAGATCGCCAACATGAACTCTTTCTGACGTCAAAATGGCGTATTAGGTTTTTTTGTGAGTTGTCTGTCGTCACTTCCTTTGTGATTGAGCACTGCATTGACGCATTGTGCTCCGAATTGATTCGCTTTTGTTACTTTATTGAGTTTTCGACAATCGACGTGGTCGGCATCTTTGTTGCTTTTTCATCGATCTTGGGATAAAAGAGGTTATGGTTTTACTAAATGGAATGAAAGTGGATTTGAGTTTTTCGTGGCTCTATTTTAAGGGGACAATGAAAAGCCTTTTCAACCATTTGATTGAGCTTGTGACTAGCTAGCTTTTCCATTCGCACTTCGTTCTTATTTTTTACTGGGTAATATTTGAGCTGCATTTTGTAAACACGTAACTTTTTTTTTCAATACAGGACATTTATTCTTTTCGACTTTAAAACCAATGCTACCTAATAATACTATCACAAAAACGTGTAAGCATATTATCACTTATATAAAAGTAGGTGTAAAGTAGAATCGAGCATGTCTGATAGCCGGCGACCGCGGTGGCGGATTTACGACCCAACCATTTGCATCGGAAGGAAGACCGAGAATGCGAAGCGACGCACGCAGACAGTATAGGCTGCCTTGACAACTAGGCTGAACGAATAATTGCCTTGACCGATTCTTTTTTTAAACTAATATAAGGATGTAGCTGTCATTTTGTGGGATGTATGTTGCATAGGGTAGGGATGAGCATAGATCACACATATATATTTTTTGTGGACATTTTGGTGGTCAGTGTTTAAGTCTGTAGTTTTAAACTTGTCTTATTTTATTCAAGTTAAAACCTCAACTAATATTGCTACGTATGTTTAAAGAGAATGGCAGAGAAATTGACCCTCACCACAATAAAATAAATTGCATTATTTCCCCGTCGTCAAAGCAAGTACAGTCGGCCACATAAACAACTAACTCCGAAAACATCACCGAATAAACGAGCAACTACTCCGAATGAAGTCCCGAAAAATCCCATCTGAAACTCAAAACAAAGTTGCTAACACATGTAAATCTCACCAAATTGTGTAAAAGGTCTTTTTTAAACGATCCACAGTGTAGAGGTATTCGAGTTAATCGCCGTCACAGTGGGGTGATCACAGACCCTGTGGGCCACGCTGTAATTATACTAAAAATGTGGTAGACTTCAATAAAAAGCTGAAACTGTGACGGGCGGCGGTCGAAAACATAATTGTCCATAGTAATGATTGTAGGTAATTGTGCGAGGGTTGCCCTTAACCCTTCGCTGAAGGAACAACCCTTGGATGCTGGACAAGACGCCGGCGGGAAGCGATATTGCAAAAAGAAAATCTTTTGTGGAACAAAATCGAACTCGTAGAACCTCATTACAGTCGTAAACCAATAATAATCATACGAGAAAACAAATTAATACTCTTTTGGTGTATCAATTTTGTGTTCATATTTTTTTCTACCGCCATCTTGGTTTTCACCGCTGCCGCCTATAACACGCGGCTAAGTTAATAGCGGTCAGCGCAGTCCGAATTAAGACAATAATTACTCGCGGTTCTGTCCGCCTGAATTTTCGTTTGGGCTAATACTTTTTATGGTGTCGACTGTACTATTCTTAATGTAGGCTCATGTTTACATGGCCTTTATTGGTACATGAAGGATTACTCAGAATATACAGTGAAAATGATTGATAAATTCCCAAAGAGTTTTCAAAGCTAAGGGACTTTTGGCAGAATATTTGATGATTTGAATATCTGTTTATATTTATAAATTGTTTATCACTGTATTGCGATCAAGGCTAAAAGAATTTACTGCTAAATCCACGTAATTTAGGGCAATCGTAAATTAACATATTTATTGAACACAAAGTCTAATCTCTAAAGTGCTACAGAATTGCGTGAATTGAAATAATTCTATTAAACCTTTTATTTTATTACAAATGTCATTCGAATTCCAATATTAGCATTCACAGTAAAAACAAAAAGATAAGACCAGGAAAAATACCGCGAAAACATCTTTTTGACGTTGATTTGACGTTTCCATCGTTGTCTATGTCAACATTCCAATTTGTTCTCATTACTATTCTGATATATATGTATCACAATAATGATGTTCGAAGGTCGTTCTAAAGATTTTACTGCAGTATATAAAGAGGCCGGGTAATGAAAGATATTTACAACATGTCTTCAAGGCTCCATCAAAACTGACAATATTTACTGAAGTATTACTATACTGATACGTATTAAGATATCGAATTCAAGGTTCCCTATTAATCAAGTAAATTTCAACCGTATTATACTCGCCATAAAAAATATCTTCAATTAACAAAACTTATTTAAACATTCAGTAAATTTTATAATTTTATAATGTATGAAAAAAATGTTAATACGATCGTTCATTTATGAAAACTATGAATATTATTTTTAAATTATAGCTTTTTTGTTTTAATCGTCGAAGGGAAACGGTATTCGTTTTATTACCATACATTGTCTAGACTCTTAATTAATTAGTGATACAGGCAATTAATATTTTTCCTATTAATTTTATTTATTGCTTCATACATTTCCTGCGTTTTAAGTTGTAGGTAGTTACAAAAATGTTTATACCTCATGAAACAATTTACAAAACGAATAATTATCAACATTACTAAACTTCTGAAAACTAAAAGGATTTCAGAAAATTTCTATAACTAATAAGTAAAGCACAGTGTTTAGCTGTAAAAGGCACTTAACTGAAGTCTAATTACTTTTGTACAATATTCATCTTTATTTCTTAAATAGGTGCTTAGTGGCATTTATCTTTGTATTATCATTTTCATTAAATACAATTTGAAATTAATTTAAAACAACATAAGTCTATACAAAATTAAAAAGAAAGTTGTTACAACCCTAGCATAAAATGTCGTTCGATAGAATCAGTGTTCCAAAATTGAATCATCGGCAATCAAATTTAGAAATCAATTCTCTCAACTCTCAAAATAATTATATTTTAAAATGTCGCTCATTTGTAGTAATTCTGTCATTTTGAATTGTTTATTTTATACATCTTTGTCTTTCATATATTAATTTCTTTTTATAACTATTAATGACGTACATAGTATTTCAAGTGGCAGATAGGGTAGAGACACTGTAGAGCGCTCTGTTTTTCTCAATCAAACTGTGATGGAAGTAATGTTTCCTATAGTTTTATAAGGTTGAATTGGAAAAATGGCCGCCTCAAGACGAGCCCAGGGTCACGAGGCCTGGCTTCCGTCGCATCCATCTCCGCGATACGCATCTTCACGCTTGAGCGCGGACGACACCCCACCTGACGCCAACAATTGATATCTTCCGAAGGTCGGCTAATAACATGCTGAGAGTTATCCGACCATTACACCATAACTAACCAATATCACTTAAACAACTCTTATTACAAAGCAATAAGAACTAGATTAAGTTTATCGAGTGGTAATACTAAATTTGTGTTTTGCAGTGCTGATTTTATGAATAGATCGTCAATTGTCGAACGGAAATGCGAACTAAAATTAGTTTTAAGACTTCTGTTTCTAAATAATACGAATGGAACTTTGATTTTCGTTATTGAGTTTAATTATTTCTTTATATTGTTTGGGAAAATCCAAATGGTTAATCAACAACGTTACACGTTATTAATTTTATGAAGTTTAGTTAATAACTAAAACGAACCTGCAATCGGTCGACACGTGTAAGTTTACAAAAAAATACAATATGTTTAAATATTAATATAATTTATGAATAAAAATTAAGTACTTGATATTCTCAGACGTCTTAATAGTAATATAAAATTTAGCCATTACTGTTTGACGCAATTTAAAATATTTATTTTATTATTAATAATGGCTGTCGCGTCACCATCTTTGTCGTAAGAGATTGATCTACATAATTACGTAGTTAGATGCTTTTATTGTGTTCAAAGATAACATAACATAATTACATATACTTATAGCAATTAAATTCTTTAGAAAATATTTTACTGGCGACATTTTTTATGTCGCAATGTTGTTACGACATTTAAAAACCACATCATTGAAGGGGCAGGGTAATTTGTTCTGCTACAAGATACTTCCTAACTATTTCATGATTAGTTTATTGTTTTATAGATGCAAAATCTGCACATAAAATAGACAAAGAATAAGAAGTAATAATTATTATTGCGTATCGTTGAATATAGAAAAGTCACTCAAGTGGCAACATTGATAGTTCTGTTTCCAAAACAAAAAACTGCATTCCAAATTCAAAATTGCCTAATGTTTTCTTAATTTTTAAACCGTACCATAGACATAGTAACTTTAATACGACCAAAAAGTTCCAAACCTAGTTACACCACCTCTAACAAAATATTTTCTTTTTTCTAGATTGCTCAGTTAGTTGAAGACGTCCGCCGCCTCCAAGCGTCGCTGACAGCTTTACAAGAGGCACATGCACAGCAGCTACAGAGGCTCGAAGAGAGGCTGGATGAGAAGAAGCAGCACATCGCGAGGCTGGAGGCCAGGCTCGACACCCAAAGAGACTACGATGATATTAAAAGGGAAATCAGGTGAGTATCAGTCGAACACGACTGTTTAAAAAATTATAGCGAAAAACGTCGCGATATGGTTAGTACCAATATGGATAGATATTTGATAGAAAAGGAGGCACACAATTTTATTACTGGTATATTTTAGGTAGGTAATAAAAGGTATCGATTAATGACATTTACACAATTACAATTTTATAATTTTAAACTAAATCATAAAACAATATACAGCAAAAGAGATCCTAGCACAATCGACTACAAAAAAAATCGACTAACTCTACTCTATGAGGTAGTCATTGCATCCCTACAAGTATGTAAGTACAAGTACCTTAAGACCACATAGGCACGTGTTAATAAACTTGATAACGACGTATCTCGGTCATTCACCTGTACACAGATTATATCTGTTTGTTGAACGAGCCTTGAATGTGGCCGCACTTGACGCAAACGTCTAGGCAACTTGGCTGTATGTGCATTTCCCGTGCGTGAGATTAGAAGAAATCAAAATGTCATGTAACTTCTCACATAATTGATTTTAAACGCTACAGATAGAATTTACTTGTTTTTACAAGACATTTTGATAGAGTATACAAATTTAAAGTAATAAAAGGATAGTTTAAGAACTTAGTTCTACGGAGAATTATACCAATTAATAAAATTAAATAGATAAACATTCTACAATACCTATACAGACACTGCCATCAATGTCTCAAGATTAAAAATATCGTTAACATGATTGAACTCTCATTCCCATGTCTAAATGCCAATAGTTAATCGTATGTACTTAAATTAAGTGTGTAATAAACGTCAAAATCAATTAGCTATCGCGATATAATTAACGAAAATATTCATTCGAGTAATAAATTATATTTATCAACGTTTTATAGTTTTTTAAAGTAGGTACTAGAAAGTTTGCCCTGTCAGAGAGGATTAAATTCTTCATAAAGTAAATAGTGGAAACAGTATGTTAATCTACGTTAACTTGATGTCATCATGAACATACATTTGTGTTTGGTTGTGTGCAGTTAGTGCATGTTTGCCGACCGTAGCTTTGACTGATAACCAGCCCTGCTTTGTTTAAACGTTAATACATTGATAAGGATGTACTTTTACTGTCGGTCTTTGAACAGATTATAAAAGCTTTTGAAATATCTGATAAATAGATTTAGTTTTTTTTTTCCATTTACAAGAACAAAAAAGCTGTCTGTATCATGTCGATTTTTATGTAAGCAATTGTGTTTCATCTTTATTATTAGAAGATACTTTAGCCAACAGTGGAATAGTCGAGGCTGCATTTCCAATCAATATAGATAGACAGTTACCCATACAGAAAAAGGCTTTTAACTTACAAGAGTAAGGACCTTTTGTATACGAGGGAAGTAAGTCTCTGATACTCTACGACATCAGTTTCCAAAGACACGTGCCTTTTTAGAAACCTCTATGAGTTTGTGTGGCCATATATGCATGTATACTAAATCTTTAGGCGTCGGAGAGTTGCGTCACCTCGAACTACCCTAGTCCTATTCCTTCAACTTCAAAGGTATTGCAGGAAACTTTCCTAAGTTACGACTACATACGTCTAAACAAGCGAAAAGTCTCGAATGTCAAACAAACCACGCCAAGTAACCGTGATGACTCAATCCTTGTTTAAAAACTACATAAATACACGGAACTCCATAAAAAGTCCTCTAAGATGTGGCCTTTGGTAATTAACTGGTACTTTTGGTGCAAGCTGTCCAAACAAGGGCTTGACGGTACTAAAAGTGACAAAGGGATGCGTGGGGTGCGCTTTAATTATCATCGCGTCTGAGAAGTATTGGGATCCCATCATAAAGAATTGATATGCCTCCTTTTTTATTATAAAACAAATGTTTGTATAAAGGTAGTCATTTGTTTCACATTTTAGGTTAGTGTGACTCGAATCCTATCGAATCGAATATTTCACAAGAATAATTAATATTCAATATTAAATTTTAACAATTGTTTGGGCTTTAAAACAGAGTTTGTACCGCTTCTTCTGAGTCGGTGGACTCGACACTTTCAAACAGGCTTCCTGATGACCTATGTAAAGAAATGTCGACTCCAGCGAATTAAAAAAAAGTGATTGCATGAATCCTTATCACAATATAAAAGATTTGGATTTCAATTCGCTAAATCACTAGCTAATTCTGATACATAAACATTTACCAGTAAACAATCTAGTAGTACCTACTTCTAAAATACATACACTACTATTTTCTTTGACAATTTGTTCAGTATACGGAGTACATCAGTAAACGTTTAACATAATAGCCATCGGCTCCCAAACTCACAGAGGAGGTCCAAAGGTTTTTTTATTGGAACACAGATCGAGGGCCACTTGTGAGTGTCCCATGCAACTCGCACGCATACGCTAAACGTTCGAGATAAGGAATTTAGCAGCCTCCACACAGTTTACACAATATATTGATACAGAAATCGCTCCCTGAGAACCTTAAAAGGTGGCTTTTTTATTTTCCTGTCCCACCAGTGGGAAAATAAATAAAATTATCGAGGGATGTTAATATTTTGACGCGATAGTCGTATGAATGGGATATTGTTTTGTTTTTAAACGAAAAATTCATTCGGAAGTTTTTGTTCCAAATGTTTGACATTTGAAATCGTTAGTAGCGATTCTACCCTCAAATTCTTCATAACATCTTTAGTAAATATTGCAGCAGCATCGATGCTTTCCCACGTGTTGTGGTAATCAAGCGATCAGTCAACATCCCACACAATCTATCACCTGAGCTGATAACACAAATTAGCGCTCACAACAAACTTCCCCATCTCTAATCATCTAAAGGACCGGATGCTGTATTCACATTTAAGCTCTAGTATTACTTTGGCAAACTACAAGGAAATCCAATCAGGATTTGAGGATGTTTTTTTTTTCTTATATTTCTATTATCTATTAACATGTGCATTTTTCATGTCTTCCAAATATTTCGATGCTGACAAAAAGAAAACGCATTTTTAAGATGTATTTTCATTTGTCTTGCAAAGTTATTGTTTTATGTGAATCCTGTGAATTATTTCATTGGATAATGAATTGTGATTCTTAGTTCATATAATTGTTATGATCTGGTTAACTGAAAACGATTACAGAATTCCCCAACCATGGAAAGCCGCAATGAAGCCATCACAAAACGAACCACTCAATCTATATATAACCAATGTTTTGAGCAGTTTAATGTGTTGCCTTAACCAATACGGTGTCATACCGGCGGCGCCTTTGATCCACCGTCAAAGATCACATCAGAGGCACCGACATTGCGACATAAAATCAAAACTGTGCAAACACGATAAAAAGCTTTTTTAACTTCAGTAAAATGTCGATCGATGAACGTTTATGACAGGAAATCGGAAATTATAACGAACCCGAATAGTTTTATGTGATATACTAAAAAAAAATTGTTTGCTATATGCTATAGCTTTGAAAATAATTGCAATTTTAACGTGGACAGCAAAATTATATAAAACAGAACTACGACATTTAAGGATGAATCATAAATTGGCTTTATTTGCAGTAGGTAGTGTCCTCCATATATGAAACATGTCTTAAGATCACAATAATACGTAGAAACAAACAATACCAAGCTAAATCCGTTCACATCACAATCATAGGACATAACAGAAATATTATCTGTCCACACGACACAATATGATAGAAAAATAAACGGGGAACCATTTCAATTATTGCTCCGAGCACGCGAGTAAGAAACATTTGGTTTGATTCCCATGATCGCTTTCCTTTGCCAACAAAAGATAATTCCTAATCCTATAAGATCTATAATTCCCGATATAAACATTGAAAGGCACCTGCACTGGTTTATTGCTTATTTATTCCGGTTCTCAAGTAAGGATTAAGTTATAGCAAGCCCCCGAAGATTAAAGCTTAATGGAGGGAGGAATGGATTGATTTCTGAACGCGGTTCCCGCCAAATCTCCGCTTAACTTGGCTTGCCCTGGCGTCATTACGTTCGATTTATTTATTATCTGTGGATTTGTGGATCTCTGTTTAATCTGTGGCGGTTCTAATTGAGTTGTACAAAAGTCGATAGCAAGCAAAAGTACCTAATTGTTTGATGAAAAATAATATCGACAAAGTTTGAAACTAGATTGTTCAACAAAACAATAGAAGGATTATCTATATTAATAATTTCGTTCAGGGGTACGGTAGACTCGATCGAAACCTTATATGAATAACAAAACATAAAAAAATATTGATTTCGAGTCGACAACATATATCCGCAAAATTCGGATTATGGAGAATTTCGTTAAATTCTAATGGCACTGACAAACAAAAAAACCGCAGTCGCCATCTTGGGTAATTAATAAGGCCGCGTTCCGTAACAGATAATTCTGCTTCGAAGTGATTCAAGGAGTTTATTATCATACAACCTCCTTGAAGTGATTACAGTGCTGACAGGGCGTATGACAGTTGCATGATAGTTGGGACTAGAATCGTTTCGGAACGCGATATTTATTTCGCTTTTTTCACGTTCCATTGCATAATATACGCCTCGCCAATTAACACATCGCGTACGTCGCGCCAAAGAAGTAGCCATCACAAAGAACTGTGACTCATTTGACTGTGTAAAACGAAACGTTTATATTAATAACACAAAATGTACTTATAAAATATATGTGTAGTCTGTAAGGTATATATCTATGGGCATAAGTAGCCTGAAAATGCCGGCAACATTGAGTTAATCATAACAAAACTTAATACTTTTCTTCAGTCGTTGACGTTTCGCGAAAATATTGTTTTTGAAACTTTTTTTATGATAAACTCCTTTTTTATGATAAACTCTTTGTTATGTGTTCTTTCTTTAAAACTGAGATTGGCCAATTGAACCGAATAACAACCATAGAAAAAAGAATACTAACCATAACAAAAATCAATGCTGTCAGTCGGCGGTAATTTTATTTCTTAATTACATAGGTATTATTATTATTATAGAAACGTCTTGCCGGAAACATTGATTGAATCATAACAAAACTTAATACTTTTCTCCAGTCATTGACGTTTCGCGAAAATATTGTTTTTGAAACTTTTTTATGAAAAACTCTTTGTTATGTGTTCTTTGTTTAAACCTGAGATTGGCCAATTGAACCGATATTATAGAACCGATGACTACAGAATATTTACCTACATTGTGTATCATGAGTCACATTTAAACCGAGCGGAGCCGGGTTTTCATCTAGTATTATTATAAAACGTTTCATTATAAATTCACATTCTAATCATAATCAACAAAGAGAGGTTCGTTATGATTAAAAATGTAACCACATTCTCTTAAAACCAAATACAACGGAGTTACGATGTTGACACGTCAAAGATGAAATTTAAAAAAGTCAAATAAAGATTGTAGTCGGTTATCTCGTGTTTAATTAACATCTATGCACACTAGATTTACATAATTTCAAGGAAACATTCTCTTATATTATGTGTGGTGTGTTTGCGCCCCTATATATCAATACGAGAGCCTATCGCAGACACCTGGTCTCATTTGCTTAGGCGTTGTTTGGGTTACATTTAACGAAAGTTTAACCTAACACTGTCGCACACAAATTATCAACTAATTTACGTTCCCCGACGATGTCTGATGCCATAAAGAATCCCGACGGGCCTAAGCTTTTTACTGTTGGCTCAACATTTCGACAAACGTTCGTTGCTTAAATACGTGGACTAAGGAAACTTATGTCAACAGCCAGTGTTGTGTTTATATACGGAGCCAATGAACGTTGGTGCTTGAGAGTTTGAAGTAGTTGAGCTTTCTGTATAGGCGTTAGTTAGTGACCAATCGATCGTGTTGTGATTGGTCAGCGCCGGGGGGCGGGGCCACGTTATCGCCGATCGAGTGATACTGCACTGTGACGTCACGCTCATTGTCCAAGACATTGATGGAAGAAAATAAGTGACGATCGTAGATAGCGAATCACATTTGAATACAATTGATACGTTTACTTACACGTGGATGTTTGAGTCGTGGTTTCAATGTCATTTTTTTGAATTTTTCGACATTAAAGTTGTTATTTTTTTTTACCGTAATAAAGCGTGGCCAACGTCATCCATTGTGTACGATAGCCTTGTTTGGCATCCTATTGGTAATCAAAACCGCGGATCAAGTCCCCGGTGTCAGTCCAATAAAACAACATCATAAGAACTCGAGAGGAATTCGTAATTCGCTAATCAATATTGAAACATCCCTCTAGAGTACAACCCCTTCGGAAATATGTCTTTGAAATATTCTCTTTAAAGGGTTGAACAGTGGCGGCACGATCAATCAACATTTTGTCACAGATTTTGAAATATGATAGTCATTCGCGAGTTATTTGTCGATCTTTGTGAGTGATGTACTGGAAAAATGTTCTATAGGGATTTCCCTTGATCGCACAAACGTGTTTTTCCGTTTTTCCCTTTGCGACTTTTATATAAAAGAAGACGACTTCTTGATTGATCAATACTCCTTTCCAAAGAACTCTTAAACAAATTTTGCTAATCGTAGATCACTGAAAAATATATTAAAAGAAATTGAATTATCATAAAATTTTCGGTTCTAAATGACCTAATCATATCGTGCAGTAAAAACGCAAAAACTTCACTAAAATAAACAACCTAATATAATCAAAGTTAACCCAAACGACACCGATCCCATCCAAAGCTTATGCACACAATGTTTTAAAAGTTAACCCACTAATTAATTCAAAGTTCCGCGGTAACCGTACATCGGTTACATTCGGAACATCAAATATTCAGTGTGTACACGCCTTATACTGAAGGCTTTTGGCCGAAGACAAAGATGCTTTTAAGCTTTCCTTTAGAACAACGAAAGGTATGGAGCCGCTAACCTTAAATATTTCATAAAACTTTTTACGTAGGCATAGAAATGCCCATTAACGACATCTTATTACTCAATACTGTCTCTTTCCTATTCAAAACAATCTAAAAATGAGTATAGATCTGAAATACTTACTCTATATCAGAAAAAAAAACATCTATTTTCTCCATCTCCTGAAGATCTTACAAAATTCTCCGTAAAAGCATCTCCATAGTTTCTGAACTGAGCTAGGATGTCGTCACTTTCCAACTGTGTCATAGCTGTTTATTATGTATCAGTTTTAAAACCATCGTAAACATTAGCCGGTGTACGTACTTACATTTTGTGGGACTTTCTAAACTTCAAACTTACACTTACTGGGGCACTTTACTTTTTTTTACTTTAATACAAGAATGTTTACGTAAAGGTGGCAGCCATTTTATTGTGCCAGTATTTTGTTTTTCTCTTTTTGAATTTAGAATACTATTAAGTCACATGGATTCGGAATGGATGAAATGATTTAGATACTTGCAATTATCAAAACGAATAATATTTAATCTATCTTTAAAATCGGCAAACACTTATGTTTTAATCATTCATATACACACATAATAGTATGATAATAGGTAAGGTTCCTGTTAAGTATTAAGAAACAATTTGAATAGTTCACCTGTAAAATCAAAACCAGCATTGAGTTTACAATCGAGCGACGCCAGGAGTCAGCACTAGTTATCGGTATTCCCAATGCGATACGCTTCAACAGACAAATACAAGCAATAGTAACTAAGTCTTCAATAATACTAAGAACACACAGTTTTGATACTTGAAACACTTTTAAAAGAAACATAATTGTGACGACATGGATTATAATTATGAAAATGATAGTTTTTCAGTCTAAGGGGTAGTTTGTTAACAGTCACCGATCTGAAAAACGTATTATTCTTCCTAAATTTTTATCATCTTTTGTGACAGTTATTTAGTTGTTGTTAAGTATTCAGTTTACTGTCATATTTACAAAAGCATGTCTAAACACTCTAAGTTTGAAATTATATAACCGTAAAATCAAGTGTCTTAACTTGTATAAAAGCAAGTTATAATGCAGCGAAGGCACGCTTTGGAACCAGCATTAAAATCACAACAAATGCTCACAATTCCAGTATAATTTGTTCTACCTGCAAGCGAAGTTTGTAACACCTCTGAGACTTAGCACTACCGATCAACGATTTAATTGGCGATATATTAAATTGTAATCAAGGTGCAACCCTATTGTACCCCGAGCTATCTACCAACTAGTCGACCAACTGATTTGTAGCTTTATTAAAATCGTTCAACCAGATGACCAACTGATCGGGGTCTGGAGCAAAAGTTTCGTGTAGTTGCTCGATTAGTTTGGAGTTTAATCGCTAATTGTAAGTTAAGGTAACAATATGGTGTTGATAGTTTTATTGTTCTCCATTTTGGATTTCATAACTTCAGGTGTATTTATAGAAATTAGTCTTAACCTGTGTAAAGATTAGGCAATTTTAACTATTTAATTATTGATTCCACAAAAGAAAATACGTATGTAAGTAAACCCAAGAGAATCAACTGAAATAGTAACTGAAAGCTTTTACTTGTTATATAACTCAGTGTTAAAAGAAAAATCCTACGAAATAACAATAAAAAAGAAGTCTTAAACCCAATATAGTTCAGTAATAACTTTCCCTAAAGCTTAACCGAAACTAAAGGAGAGTAAAGCCGCCCCAAATAGACATAAAATAATACCAATAAATGGACGGGGGCAGGTACGGTCTTATCTAACGTAAGATACCGTTCAAAGCGACCCAATCTCAATAAATTTATTAAAGGAATATTGCCAATAGAGACCCAGCACATCCTATTAATTAAATACTTAATTAATTCACCTGGAAATTGTTTTAATCAATTCACTTTTGGCAATTTATTGGGGTATATCGAAGTGTGAGACATCTTGCTGTAATTAAAAGCTTTAGATTACAATACGGATTATCTATGGATTGTGTTCTAATTATTAAATTTGAATTAAATAAAGAGGTTTGAAATACCATAGAGGTTGTTTTGCTTCGTTATAATTAAAAAGTTTTTTTATTATACATATATTTTCACGTCGCTTTTTACTTTAACTAGCGTAGTAAGGTTTCGCAATGAGGAAAACACTTATTATATTTATTTAAGTAAACTTTTACAATGGATTTTTCTGGAAACGTTTTTCGTGGAAGTTCTATTTATTTTCCTTATGTGTTTTTCATTTTTCTAATAGCTTCTATGTTTGTTGCAGCATGCTCCGAGCCCTAGACTTGGGTGGTGGAGAACGTTCCCTGGAGCGCAAGCCTGAACTGCGCTCGCCTAGCACAGCACCCTCACTCAGAGACAACTCCGTAGAGCGAGAGCGCAGCGCAGAACGACGAGACACAGGTACGTCACTAGCATTTAGCAACTACTGGGTTGAGTGGATAAAGGAATCTAGCATGAAGTAAATACTATGGTTGACTAATGTTTACTCAGTCAAGTAGATTTGCGTGTACAAGCTTAGAATGCGGCCCGAATGATGACATCACGAATTTGAATATCAATAATCTTTCATCCTCCGTTATGACGTCATCTCGGGCCGGATGCTTCGCTAGTGTAGTCGTCGTCAAGTGATCCTTGGAAATCGATCGCGACATGTGCACGTTCGATGTTTCAAACCTTGTGTATGTCCGTAGCTAGTTCGTGTTCGCTTCTCTTTTCTGTCCGCAAAAAAAACAACAACAATTCGCAAAAAAACGCGCGGAGTACGAGGAATATCCAGTTCCCACCACCTCAGCCATGCCGCTCACGGACGCGCGTAATCGTTTCAAACTTAGGCTTGAGAATTCGGAGCATGCCATGATGCCGACATGAGAGACGCCGCGCGCGCATTAAACATTCGTACGTCGTTGCCGAATGATTGCGACGCTTACGAGCGTGCGTGCTAGCCTGGAGCCCCCTCCCCAAGCGTCCCCCCCTAGCCCCGCCCTCCCCTCCTCGTGTTCCCGCGTAACCGTGCTCTCACCGCAGGTGGCGAGGAGTGGCCCAGCACGCCGCCGCCGCTCAACAACAACACCACGCACCACAACAACAACGGGCCCACACCGCTGCCGCTGCCACCGCCGAGCCCCTTCCGCTTCGAGGAGCACCGCACGTACAGGTTCGCCGAGGACATGGGCCCTCTGCCACCCGGCGCGCTCGTCGGCCGCCTCGGCGACTCCCTCATCCCCAAGGGCGACCCTATGGAGGCGCGGCTGCAGGAGATGTTAAGATACAACATCGACAAATACGCGAACACCAACCTGGATACGCTGCACATCAGCCGGAGGGTCAGGGAGCTGCTGTCGGTGCACAATATTGGGCAAAGACTGTTCGCCAAATACGTGCTGGGACTGTCGCAAGGCACGGTGTCGGAGCTGCTGTCCAAGCCCAAGCCGTGGGACAAGCTGACGGAGAAGGGCCGCGACTCCTACCGGAAGATGCACGCCTGGGCCTGCGACGAGGCCGCCATCATGCTGCTCAAATCACTGATCCCTAAGAAAGGTACTTTACTATACACGTTAACGTCTGTCTAATTGTTTACGGGGTTGTGTTACGTGTGACATTTTAACGAACGCTGTCAAGTTGCTAATGTCCGCGTCCCTAGGATTAGTGCGAATACTTTTGATGAACTAAGAAACTCAATTTTTAACAGACCTACTATTATATTTTACAAAATCAAAATCTCATTGGTATTCGCACTTGCATGTTCAGGCTAAAACGAACCAAATGTGATGAAAACAACAATAAATCATGCGAGCAACGTATTAAGACACATTTGCACTAAGTTACAAAATTATCTAATCACATTTGGTGCGTCAAGCTGTGATCATCAATTCCTTTAACACGAATCATCTGAACCGTTTGACACGTCGGTTATCTTGGCTTGTCAAGTTTACCTGACAATACAGCTCATCAATCACGGCACCACTCGCCTAACGTTTACAAAAGATGTTTACATTCGCCGCGCCAATCACGAAATTGATCAAACGTTGCTCTATGGCTGATCAACGCGAAACCGTTGGACAATCGAAATTTGAAGTTTTGATTTTAGGTTTAGAACGCACTCGAAGCTTCTTCATATAGTTCCGCACTCTTTTGTTTTTTTACACTTTTATTTTATTTTTTGTTTTGTTCCTTTTAGACCTGTCCTATAATACCTTTTCCCGAGTCCTTGTTTCCTTTCGCGTGCGGATATTTTAGGACCTGCCCAAACGAGAGACTTTTCCTCGAATTTTCATTCAAATTATTATTTTCAGTATGATTCAAAACTACCAAAATTATTAATTTATCTTTCAGCTTATCATTAAACAAACTATGTTCATGTTTAGTGTGTCCGTAAAGAAATCATGAGCGGCGATACTTAAGTCAAGTACCTATCAAAATTAAATAGAATCGGCCTACGATTATTTGAAGCTACTTATATAAAAAAAGTCCATTTGTTACATAAATTTGTAAGGAAATGGAAAAGCGGAGCGGACACGCACTCGGTGCAAACAACGAACTAACCGCACGGCGATAGCGTTCAGTTACATAGCATAGCAACTGCAACTGTCACCGGCTCCTGGCTTTGTATAGTTGCATGGCAAAGTTTAACATTATATCGGTACACCCAGTACTATATATTTAGAAGAAATTAATAATATTATTTAGTACTAAATATCTACTAATATACAACAAAGAAATTCCGTACTAAAACTCACAATTAAGTCTCTATTCCCAAAAACGAATTGCTTGCGACGAAAATCGTAAAACAGATACGTAATACAAACAGTACCGAATTCGGTGGAATTAAAAAGAACGTGCTCATTGTAAGGCAGTGTACACATTAACGACAATGCACGACAATGTATAAATCTGCGAAAACAATGGACTCTTGTGTATTAGCCTTTGTCCCCATCGATAGGGATGAGCTCAAATAGATTGAATTTCAGATAATTCCCGGAAGGGTTACGGTTTTCTTATTTCGCTACGATGATATGCGGTTTTCGTTTTCCTATTTCGGTTATTGCTGATTGGTGTTTTGGCTGCGTTTATGGGGTTATTATGCAAGATTTAGGATGCATTTCCCCTTTTTACCGGATCCCATTTGTTCTTTGTTCGCAGAAATTTTAAAAGAGGATTTTCTGTTGTATTTATCAAACAATTGAAAGTAGCACATCACACATTTTCATTCACAAAAGGCGACCTTGCCTTAATTTTCTTATTATTTTATCCAAAAATTCCGTCTTTGTTTACAAAACCCCTCTTGTTGAATGATAAAAATAGTGAATATCGTTTCATTCATCAATGAGTGGTGTTATGTGGATCGGCCATGCACCGTAATAGGCAGTAATGCTAGCTTGTTGGTCACGCCACATTCGCAATCAATTCACTCGTGGGAAGATGTTACGATGGATTCTTACCGCAGTTCTTCATTATCAATAGACCTGTATTATTATCTCAAGTGCCTTGACACTAAATTTGTGATAACTTCTTGGCAAGCGAAATTGCAATGTTAAATTTTTGTCATTCAAATTGATCCCTATTATGACGATTATGATGTATTTGGATAATTAAAACTTTATGCGATTTTAGAATAAGACTAATACATATGTTGCGCTTTTAGCTGACATATTTGATCTTTTGGTAAATTTTTAGTTTTTCAGTAGCAGCTTTCGTTAATATTGTCTTTATCAATGTATATTTTTTCATCGATTTGCTATTAACATTTTTTCACTAAAGTTATAGAGATGAAGGTAGATCACGTGACCTATGTCTGTTACCTATTCTTTAGTTGTATTGTCCGTCTGTCACCACGTCCTAGAAAGCGTATTACTTACATAAGTAGTGAGTAGGACCGTATCATTTCGTTGCATTATGGGTGTCGGCCATTTCCCAGTTCCCACGATACACATGCATAATGTCCGTCCGTCTGTCCGTTGCGAAACAATTGTTGTTCGACGTTCACACGCGACAGTGCAGGCTGTAGCCAATGTATAGGGTGCTACTGAAACCGTGGAAAAGTTTGGGCGGGATATTGTTTACTGAAATTGAAGATTTATTCTGAAGAGTATTCTTTCAGCGCTCTACTAAATATTCGTTTTGTTTGTGTATAGATTGATTGTGTTGTAGCTTTCATTTTGTATACTAAAATTTAAATTAATACATATTTCTACGACGTACAATTGAATCACGTTTAAACGCTTAACACGGACAACGTATCTTTTAACATTTTCTTGTAATATATTTAAAAAAACATCTATTAATTAGTTATCCAACCTGCATCAGTAGTTAACGAGTAAAAGTCGCTTTTACATACATTAACTCAGAACTCGACAGTACATAAAAATAATTGGATAAACGACGCACGCGCCGCAACAATGGCGGATCAATTAAAACTGGCAATACTAACTTCCCGCCCTACGAATAGTGACGAAAAAACAGTAAAACCGTATTTATCTAGATCTGCACTATATCATCGATACTTTTTGCACGTCTATTGTCTATGGCTTTTGGCGTAATGATAATGAAACGGAGTTTAATAACAGAAATAAATTATATTAATGTTCAATCAAAAGCGTACTTACAGTAATGACCAATGGACGTTTTTGTTGAAGTACTTTATTTCTTAGTTAGTCCACCATAAACTTTCCTATTACATTATTTAATTGGATATTTTATGTCGGAACATAAATCAAGCTTCTATTTCATAATTATTATTGATCAGGTAACTACGTGGCTATAAATTGTAACATTCATATAAATATTTTTTCGAAATGCAAAAATAATAAGAGAAGATAAACATGTAGACATGTCAACAAAGCATACGATTACACAGTCTTATTACCGGTAAATAGTGATGTACAAATTTTACGGATTTCATTCTAGTAAATGTCGTGACTGAATTCAATTTTCGAACGCGAACACAACAAATAAATCGGCAAACTATCGTCGTATATCGAGTTAACACGAGACAATAATATTATTTTATTTTTCACGGCCACTAAACTTCGATGTGAGTTGGCAACGTTATTTATTCATTTAATCCTTCATTCCAATTAAGTTTTATAATGGTGGTCGTAATTATTGCTCTTATTACTTGTACGGTTCAGTGACGAAATAAACTAGCAGACGTCTCGTTGTTAACGATCACAAAAATCGATTTAAAAGCCTATTGGTTAAGATTAGTATCACGTTTTACACACAGCCGTAAATCAGCACGCTGCAGTTACACGTGATTAAATCAAAGAACGCTCTACAGTTTTTTAAACTTATTACGACATTAAGTTTCAACACTTACACAATGGATGTCTTCAAAGTATTCAAAAGTTTAAGGTTATTTAAAAAGTTTCACAAAAGCCCAATGTAATTTCTAGAGATTCGAACGAAAACCGTCGTTCAAATAACCGATATAATGCGACGCTAATTAACTCGGCCCTCTTAATGTCAAAAATCAAGAGCACCAACATTCCGAAAAAGGCGTTTGAAAATAGAACACGACTTAATGTTCGGATACACGCAGAGAATTTCGGTAACCACCAATATTTAGACGAAGTTCGGCTCTCAAAAGCATTTCAAGCGTAGCGTGAAAATCTATTTTCAATGGCCACTATCGGCCGGCACAGGACACCCGCCCAAAGGCTTTATGCCCGAAGTTAAGCGTCCTCGATGCTCCTACACTGTAAACTCCCCTTATAGAGCTCTTAGTTTAACGCTAAGCAAATTTTAATATTCAATTGTGCTTTTGCATGTTCGGGATTTGTTTTACAAAAGGTGCTTCATACTAAAAGTTTATCAAGTAGTTCAACTTTGTTATCTATATAAATAATTTCGTTCAGGGCTACGGTAGACTCGATCGAAACCTTATATGAATAACAAAACATAAAAAAATATTGATTTCGAGTCGACAACATATATCCGCAAAATTCGGATTATGGAGAATTTCGTTAAATTCTAATGGCACTGACAAACAAAAAAACCGCAGTCGCCATCTTGGGTAATTAATAAGGCCGCGTTCCGTAACAGATAATTCTGCTTCGAAGTGATTCAAGGAGTTTATTATCATACAACCTCCTTGAAGTGATTACAGTGCTGACAGGGCGTATGATAGTTGGGACCAGAATCGTTTCGGAACGCGTTTGAAATAATAGTTCAAGAATATTTATTTCGCTTAACGAAACGTCTTGCCGGAAACATTGAGTGAATCTTAACAAAAGTTAAAACTTTTCTTCAGTTGTTGTCGTTTCACGAAAATATTTAAGTATATTATTTGTATGAAAAAAAATAAAAATTATTTGTGTGAAAACTATTGCAGTTTTTATTTACTAATTTATTAAACACAATATACGAAGCTATACGAATCTATGGCTTGCTTACCCCTTTAATATTTCTTGAGAACCGATGACTACAGAAATATTTACCTACATTGTGTATCATGAGTCACATTTCAACCGAGCGGAGCCGGGTTTTCATCTAGTCTATATTAATAATTTCGTTCAGGGCTACGGTAGACTCGATCGAAACCTTATATGAATAACAAAACATAAAAAAATATTGATTTCGAGTCGACAACATATATCCGCAAAATTCGGATTATGGAGAATTTCGTTAAATTCTAATGGCACTGACAAACAAAAAAATCGCAGTCGCCATCTTAGGTAATTAATAAGGCCGCGTTCCGTAACAGATAATTCTGCTTCGAAGTGATTCAAGGAGTTAATTATCATACAACCTCCTTGAAGTGATTACAGTGCTGACAGGGCGTATGACAGTTGCATGATAGTTGGGACCAGAATCGTTTCGGAACGCGATATTTATTTCGCTTTTTTCACGTTCCGTTGCATAATATACGCCTCGCCAATTAACACATCGCGTGCGTCGCGCCAAAGGAGTAGCCATCACAAAGAACTGTGACTCATTTGACTGTGTAAAACGAAACGTTTATATTAATAACACAAAATGTACTTATAAAATATATGTGTAGTCTGTAAGGTGGGGTCATATATCTATGGGCCTAAGTAGCCTGAAAATGCCGGCAACATTGAGTTAATCATAACAAAACTTAATACTTTTCTTCAGTCGTTAACGTTTCGCGAAAATATTGTTTTTGAAACTTTTTTTATGATAAACTCCTTTTTTATGATAAACTCTTTGTTATGTGTTCTTTCTTTAAACCTGAGATTGGCCAATTGCGATAACAACCATAGAAAAAAGAATAAACTTACTAACCATAACAAAAATCAATGCTGTCAGTCAGCGGTAATTTTATTTCATATTTACATATTATTATTATTGTACAAACGTCTTGCCGGAAACATTGATTGAATCATAACAAAACTTAATACTTTTCTTCAGTAATTGACGTATCGCGAAAATATTGTTTTTGAAACTTATTTATGATAAACTCTTTGTTATGTGTTCTTTCTTTAAACCAGTTTCTTTCTTTCTTTCTTTAAACATTGGCCAATTGAACCGATATTATAGAACCGATGACTACAGAATATTTACCTACATTGTGTATCATGAGTCACATTTAAACCGAGCGGAGCCGGGTTTTCATCTAGTTGTCAGATAAAACCAGTCTACTAATTGGTTTAAATATTAAAATACGGATAAAATTACAATTATACAAAATAATAAGTAACTTCAATTCATGTATGTTTAAAATTGCGTTCGGAAACAATGACATGTGTTGTCTTGTCTAAAGTTAAGTCATTACACGCCTCCATCTTACCCAATAACCATTAAAACTGAAATCTGAACTTTCCTCTCACACAACGTATCGCTAATAAGTTATCGATGTGTCGCACTTGCGGCCGGCCCGCACGGGGGGCTGTCAAAGGCGTTTAAAACTGAACGGAGTTGGGAACTCTGCAAGTGTATTAGCCGCGCGGCTAATGCGCTCGGACAGCATCGAGCGCGCACTGACACAACTCGCCGAGTCGCCGGCCGTCTTCCCGACACTAACTTTAAACCGAACACTTTTTAATTCAAGGAGGGGCTCGTGGCTAAGTGTTTGACCGATATTAAAAGGTTAAGCCGCGCTCGCTGCGGTTGGTCCGTGGATGGGTGACCATTTGTAAACATATCGAGACCCCTCCGTGCCTCGGAAAGCACGTTAAGCCGTTGGTCCCGACTGTCATACAGTGATCTTTGACAGTCGTTAAGTCATTACAATTCTGACAACCAGTCTTACTATGGAATACTGTATTACTTACCTAGCAATAGGTTGTGGAGGTCAGATAGGCAGTCGCTCTATGTAAAATACGGTATTCAGCTAAATCCGGTAAGACTGGAAGCCGACCCCAACATAACTTGGGAAAAGGCTAGGCAGAAGAAGACTTTTTAATTCATTTAAATACGTTCTATTCTTAAACTCACTCTTTCGAAACTTTAAATTAAATACTCTTTCGATTGGAATTCTGCAATGACATAAAAAATATTAAAAAGAAGTTAATTTTTCCTGGATGCCAGTTTGTCATTTTGCCAAGTTTCGTTTGAGATTTTTTAATATATTTCAAGTTTTATTCGATAGTAATTCGTAAACCAACAAATAACAAAATAGATTAGTCAAAATGTCACAATAATAACCGTTTTCCTGTACAGAGATAAATAATGTACAAAATTGATGGGATTGCTATAAAACGGTATGTGCTGACATATTACTGCGAACATTATTTGACAATTAGACAGATAACTAATTGATAAAGTAGCGTTTAACAAATTAAATGCCCTGTATTATGTTCTCTTTTACTAAACTATTAGGAGGGTAAATCGATTGCTCTATAAAATAAGTGGCATGAGAGGGGCGTAGCAGTCGAAAATTGCGAGCCAACGATACCATAACACATAAATCATAAACTTCGAAACATGAAAATTCGTGTTGATAATCACATAATAATTACAGACTCGATAAAACCCTCCGGGAATCGAATAGGGATCAAAAGGGATTGGCTGATAATGAGAATAAAATTGACGACATTCTTGAACATAAATAACAATTTAAATTACTTGTTTATTTTAGTTTCGATAAATCGGTTTATTGGCAGTGAACAAAGAACGGTTTGAGACAGATGCAGCATTGTAGCGCCATCTAGTAGCGAGCGGCGAAACTAAAGCTTGTGTTTATTAGAAAACTACAGGCACTCATAATACTTAAGCCGAATGCGTCTTACAGACACTTATGAAATTACGATGACTGAGACAAACATTTAATTTACGACGCAATTATCGCTAAAGTATTATTACAAAGGACATTTCCAGCAAAAACTTTTGCAACGGCCACTTAGAAAGCACCTTTGAAAAACTAAATGCTCGTTTAAGAGCATTTAAGCAGAAATAACTCAGAAAAAAGGATGAAGGAAAAAAGCGTGGAATGCACGCAACAATGCGTACGTAACGCCATCTGTTGCCGAGTAGCGTAAAGCTAGCGTAGAGGTCAAGAAATTATTTTGCGAAGAATGCCTGTCGTTCCGCGGCGGCTTTGATGGCTTCCGACGAAGCAATCAGACCTCTTTACGGGCATATTTATGATTATAATACCGTGTCTCATTATATACTTTATGATTTTATACCTAAACGACTGTCCAACATAATAATACCTAAGTAATTGTTACGGCTGAACGCGTAAATGACTTGTCAGCCGGCAAATGTCTGGCCATCTTTGTCTAACACATCCAAACCTATTGTACAGAATATTCATAATATACTGCTATACGACTTAGTCATATAGTTAATAGCCGTGTTGTTCTTTTATCATAATTAATTACATATTACAAGCACCACAATTCCTTTTTATAACAAACAAATATTATTTCGTTAGTTAATTGTTTAATTATGCCACGTAATTGTTATAATTAGAAATTCAATTACGAAATAAACATTCTTCAAATTATTAAGAAAAAGACGTAGGTAATTCGAATATCTGTCTGAAATTACAATTATTTTTTCATTACCTACATACCTACTTGATGATGGCTTTTTTGAGATCTGCTCAAAAGACTTTTAGTCTAAGTATGTGAAACGGAGACAATGGAAACATCACATTCAGCCAGTAATGTCAAAATGAGTACATAAAGGTTTGAATAGAAACTCTATCGTAGAAATTGTCAAACTATTATAATCCAACGCAAGTACGTTGAAACACTTCACACAATTTACTCGTATAATGTGGTCTTCATAGTCCTTAACACAATTAGCTTTTAATAGCCGAACTAAAATAAGATGGCGCTAAATTATTGCAATCAAGAGCGCTTGTATAGCGTTCCGTTGCAATAATTTTGTTGCGTTTTACATCTGAACAGACAAATATATTTTAATGTAGATCAGTTGACATAAGGGAATTAACATCAGAGAGATATCGGGGTTAACTATTTTCATCTACGACGTTACAAAGACATTTAACAAGCGTGCTTATTATATTGCTTTAAATGTTAATTGTTTGTGGAAATTAATTGATGGGATCCATTCGAACATGTGACTTTATTCATATGATGTTTATAGATACGCAGTATTTATTACACATAGCGCGCTCTATTATTTAAACGTTAGCTCTATACTTATTTACTTTAATTGCGTTAAAATTCGACACTTATTTTTCCATGCATCTAGTACAAAATGTATTTATTTTAACGTCACACTACATTTATTTTGTCATTATTAACATCTTACATGTGGTTAGACGATCTCATTACTCACATCAACCGTAAAAAAAAAACAAAATCTATACAGATTATCCAAAAAAAGGTCTTAATTCGCCAACAAAACATTGAAAAAAGGGCATTCTCGTTCGTCAAGCAAGCGACCGAAGCGCGGGTAATTATTTTAATAAAGCCGCGGTCGCACCGGCGGTCGTAAACACGTCGCACGGCCGTCGCTACGTCAACGCCCACCGTTCACTTTCAAACATTTCGATTTTCGCGCAAATGTGATCGAGAATGCACCCGTAGTCGTTGTTGTTCGAAAATAATGATGCGGTCGGCCTGGATTGATGACTGAGCGCGCGAATGAACGCCTGCATCTTTGTTCAACGTTTGATCGATCTCTACAATGTTGAGCAGTATTTATAGCTCGTTTCGCTTCTTAATGCTGACTTATACCCAGATTCTTGTACTTTGTCCAAGTTATTTCATTTCGCCAGATCACCTGAGTTTCAGAGATGGCGTGGATTTACCTTTTCCGCATAGTCTATCTAAGTCATCACAAACAATATATTGCAGGTCAACAACGCTATAACAAATCCTCTCAACTTAGTAAATTTCAGCAGAAATCATACAAGCATTTCACTGAAATATCAAAATCGTTGCGCGCCAAATCGCGGGCGCCATCTTGTTCACCGTTTTCTTAACAGTTTAATAGGAAATTAAGTGCATCCTGACGTATTATTCGTCGTAATTAATTACACACGTTTCCTTAGCATACCCGAGTTATATATCAGGGATCTGTCTCACAAGATGGGTTGTTTAAACTGTCAGTTCGGACGCGATTTGTGACCGACCATTTTACATCTTTGCTCCCCGTCTTGCATAATTAGTAAGGATTAATGTGCAGCTATGAATGACTCGTCATTGTGCCGCGAAATAGTTTTAATCCAACACACACGCAAATTAAATCAAGCCCTAGATTTATCTATATATGCCGCACAATTTATGATCGTGCATCGTAAAAATATTTCCAGATTTAAAAAAATGGGCCTGTGTTCTCGAAATGTCATTTTGACAGATACCTCCAGTCAAACTAAAACGTTTTGAATGTAGTGAAAAGTTTTCGGAATGATTGCCAAGATCACATTTTGAACTTTTGTCTCTTACCTATTTTTAATGCACCGTATTTCCGCTCATGCGATGCCAAACGTTTTTACTGCAAAACTGTCAGATTATTTGAGGTGTGCTTATTCCTGGAAGTTCTGACTAAGGTCGTTCATGTCACATTATATTTTCTCCGCATCATTACAATGATCGTTTGCTCCATAACCTGCGATAAACATAGAATTGCTGTATGACTGTATTTAGGTTTCAATCATCGGTAGGTATATATGAATATAGTTCGTGGCTACTACACCGTGGCACAATGTTTTGTATCTCACGGTTTTATTTCAGCCGTAGATTTTCCACAAATCCTTCATACAGTTATGGGCTGTAGAGTTGCCATCGATCTTTTTTTTTCAATTTTCACGCAACAAAAGCCCTCTCGGCTTAGCGCGTGTTTGCGTGCCGCGCTGCAATCAATCGCCGCTACAATCAATAAAACAACTGTGCGAAATCAATGCATTAATACCTGCCATTATTGCGGTACACGTGAAAAATCGTTATATTTGTCACGGCATGTTGTTTTAAAAAACAAAAAACAACCTGGCCACTTTTAAAGATGGCGGAAAATTATTCAAATTAGCTTCCATTACTTGATCATCAATTGCGTATGTTTAAAATTCGAACATTACATTAAAATTTGTCAATGACGGAACAGTTTGAGATTATGACTTATTTTTATAATCAATTTCAATGAAACAAAATAAAACTTTAATAGATCTTGTTCAAGTTATATCTGTAAACAAAGACACGGCACAGACCCTAAAATCAATTAAAAACGGCACATGAAGCGGCAGACGCGATCGGCACTAACCGCGTTACTCCGCCTGTAGTTAACGGAAATTCGGTTATTTCGTTAAAAAACTTCGCTACGCTATCGTTAAAAGTTACACAGATAAGCTCCAGGGAGACGCCAGGGTGTGCAGTCTGCAGTTTTTGTGCTGTCATCTCACTGTACACAGCAAATGGGATGAAATGGGTACCTAAGTCTGTCTAGGTTTGTGCTGAAAATTACTGAACTAAATGTACAGGGAACATGCCGACTGAAAACTTCAGCGGCGCATCACTATTCTTGACGGGAGAAGCTTTTAAGATAATATCAGAGACCTTTATATGCAATCGAATAGGCTGAATGATATGGAAATCGCGGTCATAAAGTATGATAAGAAAAATCACTTTAATTTATGGTAGTTTTTATTGTTTATGGAACGGAATTTCTCATCTACCCATATACTTCCCTCGGTGGAGAAAAATTGATTATTGAATCTAGTTATAAACTAGCGCTTACCGAGCTTTTTACTCGCCGGGGAATATAAGCTAGCACCGACATTTTCTTATATTATACCCACGTTAATACGTAAACACTATAGTTTCACGATTGAAGCCGTTAATACTTTGTCTAGAGTAAACACTGTTATAAATAATCAGAGGAATTTATTAGTAATGAAGACATGAATATTCTAGGTACGAAACTAAGCTATGTACTTTCACACAATGTGAAAATAATATACTAAATATTGAAATTACGACTGTTGACAAAACGCAGGGGTCATTCAAACGAATTGATCTATAAAAATGATTTAAATACTCGGCTTTTAATCTCTTCCTAAACTAATAATATTTTAAATTTTACTACAGAGTGGTAAATCATAAAAATATTACACTATGTTGGTATAACGCGACACATTTTACAACTTTATAATAAAAACGAACCCTCAACATTATAGTTATAACGAAATCGTGTCATTTACGCGCTTGTGACGTCATTTGTTCTGTTTAACCGCCAGCCAATCAAATGCACGCAATTTGTAATTTGGTAATTTTCGGCTCAATCAACGAACGTGATTTCCCATTACGTTGAACCGTGATCACGGAAATGTAAGTCGGTCGCATGTTCGTACAACATACACTTGGTGTAGGTACCCACAAAGCCTCTTAAATATCCTTGTTAGATTTCTCCGGCGTCCCGAGCGTACTTACAAATCATTCCTAGAATTGTCTAACTCGTCCTTATCTTAATTTCATGAGCTCGCTTCCTCCGCACGTACCGTGTACATGTATGGCTCTCGTCAAATGCACAGGACCATTCGGTTTCTCTCTCGTGTGGAATCAATTGTGGTCGGTGCCCCCGTCGCGGCAGATTGCCATCTAGCACGCGATCCCGATCACCCGACCCTACGCACGCGACGTCGAACAAAAGAAACTTACCAATCGAAAATTATATCATTCCACAATTTTACCTCTTCATTTTCGATGTTATCGTGTTCTACGCAGCACCAGATTTATTATGTGTCGTTATCGAACATTCTGTGGTTTGGGGGCGCCATATTCTAATACCTTCCTCTGCATGCGATACCATTTCTATGTTGCACCACTTAGCACCTAATTTTAACGCAGATGCTTATGCAACTATTTCTTTTGCATATAATTAACAATTCAAATGCGGTATTTTTTTTCGTGCTCTGCAACACTTTCGAGCGGCCCTGACGTCCGCTGCCGACGACGACTCGAATGCAAATGAGCATCGATCGCCAGTGTGACGTATAGAGCGCGCACTTCTCACCCCTTTCTTGCGACTACCCGCCAACTTGATTTACAATCCCGGATACGAGTTCCCCGTTCGAATCCAACCTATACGGTTAAATTACGAACGTTACTTTTTTCACTATGTCACAGTGACACTATAATTTAGGGCACCGCCCCTTTACTTTCCAAAGCCTTTGAATATTCATACGACTATAGCAATCAATAACGGCCACAAAGAAAATAGTTTTCGCGTGCACGCACGCGATATAATGTCGCATAAACAAATAATTTCTTCGTTTTTATTGTTATCCTTGAATTATATTATTGCCACTCGAATTTACACGGCGCCTTTCCCGCCATCGGTCAGAAGCGATCAAACGGCGTCCGATAAATTTTAAACTTCCGTGACTGGACGACGTTAATTGAGCAGCGCGTTTTTTAAAAATATCCATCAAAAATGCACATCTTAATGGCCTACAATAAAAACTGATATCGTTACATTCTTTATAGTCTACGAGATAAGAAAGGCGAACGAAACTAGATCAATAAAAATGTAAGTTTGTAATATTTAGAGTAACCGCCAGCGGGCCAGACCCGCCATGTTGACGACTTTGACGTGTGGCGATACAAAATGGCGCGACCTGAGTTGCGTCACTTCACCGTGGAAATAACCTCAGTTTTTTGACAATATTTCGAAGCACGTCGCAGTAATTGCCCGCGTGCCGTTTACAGAATAACAAAATGTCTGCAACAAGATCAAAGGCATTAATAGACGTGTGTTGAAATTTATCGACGGCCTGTATGTCGAAGGATGAATACATACATACAAATCGCGTCGATTCGTTCGTCTCTGATTTAAAATTATCTACTATATTTGCGAGACGTTTTATTAAAAGCGCGTGTATTTTTTATAGTCTTAGTATTTACGTCCGTCCGTTTACCTACCCAGTACCTACATTAAATTACACAGTTCATAAAAGATATCTGCGTGCTTCACATTCTGATTCGCTACGATATGTCAAGCGGTTTGAACTTACAAAAGAAAAACCGCGAAGACCGCCGCGAGGCGAGCCACAGCTTTGAAATAAACTAAATAATCAGCTAGCCGACGACGGCGGACGAGACGCGCGGGACATTCTAATTAGGTGTGTTTTGATCGGTACTTATTGACATAACGGGCGTTTTTACAATACTAAACTTAAATTTTGAATATGAGTGTGTAGCTACACCATCAATGTCGTATAAATACAATATTACCTCATTTGTTTTTACACACGGTCCACGCGCGATATAGATGACTGAATACATTTATATTACTGTTTGAAAACTTGTCGCATTTCATTTGTTCGAATTACAAATGCGACAGATCATGAGTTTCGATTTAAAATTGGACGTCACCGTGATTATTACGAATTTTCGTGTTGCCACACTTAACATTATAGTTAAAGTAGCAATTTACTCCAGCATTAAGAAAATAATTAATTTATAAACGAGTCACGTATATAGAGTTATTGTCTAACATTATGGACACACAAGATCATAATCTGGTATATATTTTTAAATATTTGTATCACGTTCGCTCAGTCATAAGTCGTTAAGTTCGTGAACGGTTGGTTTCACAAAAAATATTGTCTATAGAAGGACATAACTGCGTTCATTGTGTCTCATAGAACGTGAGAATTACTAGATAGTGACAAAGACAAATGAAATTTTCGAAAGTGAAAACAATAAAATATTTTAAAATAGAAAAAAGCATTATAATTCTAGTGAAAGTATAAATTAGGCGTTTCGACTGACAAAATATGTATGTATTTCTTTTTTTACTTCGAGGCAACACTTATTTATCACTGTAGCATGATAGTATGTAGCTGTCCAGCTAATAATACGAATACAATATACGTTTAATGGCATCCACAATACGTACAAACAGTGTGACACTGAGATCTTAATTCATTTTTAACTCTCAATAAATAAAATACACTTAACGTTCCAATAAAAACCCAGAGTGAGTTTTCGAAGAAAAACAATTGCATCGCAGAGCATTATGCTTTTTATTGTCAAATAATTAGGGATGAACTCCGAGCAACAACAGGCGAATCTAAAAGTAAACGGAATGGAAATACTTATGTTGTGAGGAAATTAGCGTACATATTGTCGGTTTCAAAATAAAATTTAAGGACGCAATTAAGTCTTTGTGATCCTTGAAAATTAATACGTCAACTCACAAACGATCCGTTTTTGGAGTCGTTAAAATACCGCAAAGCAAATAACATTATCGTTTTTCTTTAAACACTTGACGGATGTGGCCGATTTTTAACTTATATCTTAATACAATACGTAGACTGGCACACAATAACAGTAGGTATATTTATCTAAAGAGATGGCGACCAATTATTATTATGTTCATAAGATAAAATAAACGAGGGCGCCGTGCTAACATCGCTCGGATTTAACACCAAAAATTCTTTGAACTCGAAATATACGGTAACAAATATTACCCGCAAGAGATCTCAGTATCCGAACATTATGCCCGCACTTTAATTCTATAATCATCTCGGCGAACGTCTAAAACTAATTACGCGAGTTAATTAAACTAATTCCATGCGTACATCACCATCTAAATAGTCTCGTTTCATTGTGAAGCGGAGACAATATGTTGACAGGATGAATGACCACAGTATGGCGTGCGGTTTTCACGCGTAACTTCACTTGTTTATGAGTGCGCCGGCGCAGTTTTAGGATTACTGGACTTAGGCGATGAGTGCTCGTTCCCATTCAGCGATTATCTTTTAAGCGCTAGGCATCATTTTATAGTTTAAATGAAGCGCCTAATTTCAATTGTACCAAATATAACTCGCGTATTTATTACTTGGCAACAGTTAAAGCTACTAACACGGATGTGTGCCGACCCTGCACATGTGTGTGTGTGGGGAACAATTTAGCGGCAATTAAAACTGTTCGTGTGCGGATTCGAATGCAAAACGATAGATATATAATATGCAAAAATATATTTGTTTTCAAGAGCAATTATCATCACTACTCGAGTTGGTTATTTGTATACTAATGTCCTAATTTCATCATTAAAGGACAGCAATTAGTTACCATCAATCTTTATTCAGGTATATAAGTGGCAAAGGTTTAACAAAGCGTTTGGTTTCTTTCTAGTTGGGACCAAAGATGGCACGGGCTCCGTGTATGGCCGGCCAGAAGGCGAAGGCGATGACAGGCTCGCGCACGCCATCATGAACGAAGCGCATCTCATGAAGACGCCTATCGGACCGCCCAACAACGATGACTCCAGAAGCTGCGATGACTCCAGCTCACCGAGGACACAGTGCCCTTCACCGTTCTCCAATAAGGTACGACAAAAACACAATGAATATGTAAATAAACCTTATCGAGTACTTTTCGAGTAGATATTTTGTTAAATAATTTAATATACTAATAATGTTATGTTACTTTCTAGGAGTCGAGTCAAAATAGAAGACTCAAGAAGTATGAGAACGATGATATTCCTCAGGAGAAGGTGGCCCGCATATACCAGGAGGAACTTGCGAAAATAATGACTAGAAGAGTTGAGGATATCCGCCGTGAGGGCTTCCCTGGGTAAGCTTTTTAGTTCAATTCATAACTTTAATCTAGATGTTACGAAACGTACATTTCAATTAAAAATTAAACGAGAACAGCACATCTAAAACTAACGTATAGCATGTTTCCTCCTTTTTTCAGCGGTGGCATGCCACCTCATATGGAGAGGCCCCCAGAAGACATCCGCATGGCACTGGAGGCGTATCACAGAGAACTTGCCAAAATCCAACCGGCTGGCAACATTCCCAACCTGCACAATTTGCCAGGGATGCCGCCGTTCCCCAACCTCCTCGCGTTGCAGCAGCAAGCGATGCAACAAGCTCAGAACCAGCAGATGAACGGCTCGGGAGCGGTCCAGGACCTCTCACTGCCTAAAGATAAAAACGCCAAAATGAATGGAATGACTGATAGTGATAAGGAAAGGGCAATGGATGCCGAAGAGGCTATTAGACACGCGGGAAGCGCATTCTCGCTAGTAAGGCCAAAACTAGAGCCGGGACAGCAATCGACAGGATCGTCCGCATCCAGTCCGCTGGGAAATGCGATACTACCACCGGCAATTACTCCTAATGAAGACTTCAGTAGCTCAGCGGCTGCGAGCCCACTGCAAAGGATGGCATCGATCACGAATAGTCTCATCTCACAGCCCTCAAACCCGCCTCATCACCCACCAGTGCAGAGGTCCATGAAAGCAGTTCTTCCACCTATCACACAGCAACAATTTGATCTCTTTAATAACTTGAACACGGAAGATATAGTGAGGAGAGTAAAGGAGGCTTTAAGCCAGTACTCCATTAGCCAAAGACTGTTCGGTGAATCTGTCCTCGGTCTATCTCAAGGATCTGTGAGTGACTTGTTAGCGAGGCCGAAGCCGTGGCACATGCTAACACAAAAGGGACGGGAGCCATTCATCCGCATGAAGATGTTCCTGGAGGATGACAATGCTGTGCACAAATTGGTTGCGTCGCAGTACAAAATTGCGCCGGAGAAACTGATGAGGACTGGAAACTACAGCGGAGCACCTCGTAAGTATCTTATCTTTCTAAAACACATTCAAATAATTGTGTCCGTTACACGAATAGTGGATTAATAGGTTTTTCCTATTTCTGTCTTTACAGCTTGTCCGCCAAACATGAACAAACCGATGCCGCCAACGCAAAAGATGATCTCCGACGCTACTTCCTTGCTCAGCAAAATGCAACAAGAGCAGCTTCTAGGCCCGGGTCACCTAGGCCACCTGGGCCAGCCTACACCGCTGCTGCTGACGCCGCCCGGCTTCCCACCGCATCATGCGGTCACGCTGCCACCGCAGCACCACGACAACAACAACAAGGAGAGGAAGCCGCCACCACCGCCACAGCCGCACCATCAGCCTCCCGTAATGCGGAACTTACATCAGCATATATCGCCGAGCGTCTACGAAATGGCCGCCCTCACCCAAGATTTAGACACGCAGACCATTACGACCAAAATCAAAGAAGCGCTTCTAGCAAATAACATTGGACAAAAGATCTTCGGTGAAGCCGTACTTGGCCTCTCACAGGGCTCCGTTAGCGAATTGCTATCAAAACCAAAGCCCTGGCACATGCTCAGCATTAAGGGTAGAGAACCATTCATTCGTATGCAACTATGGTTAAGCGACGCCCACAATATTGACCGCCTGCAGGCTTTGAAAAATGAGAGACGAGAAGCGAGCAAGCGCCGGCGATCAAGCGGCCCCGGACAGGATAACTCTTCGGATACGTCATCAAATGATACTTCAGAGTTTTATCACTCCAGTTCGCCAGGCCCGACCGCGGGAGCACCATGTGCCAAGAAACAGCGGGTACTGTTCTCTGAAGAACAAAAAGAAGCGTTGAGATTAGCGTTTGCTCTGGATCCATACCCCAATATGCCAACCATCGAATTCCTCGCCGCGGAGTTGGGCCTCTCGTCCCGAACCATCACGAACTGGTTCCACAACCACCGCATGCGCCTAAAACAACAAGCGCCGCACGGTCTGCCTGCCGAGCCTCCCGCGCGGGACCAGAGCTCCGCGCCCTTCGACCCTGTCCAGTTCCGTCTCCTTCTTAATCAGAGACTACTGGAACTTCAAAAGGAAAGAATGGGTCTCGCCGGCGTACCTCTACCGTACCCGCCATACTTCGCAGCAAACTCCAATTTAGCCGCGCTAATAAGTCGCGGACTGATACCGCCTGAAGATCAGGTAAAGGATCAGTCCGGTGGCCTTGACTTGTCAATGCCTTTGAAACGAGAGCCAGACGGTGATGACTTTGAAGACGACGACGTCGAGAGCAACCTCGGCTCCGAGGACTCACTGGACGACGATTCTAAGACTGAGCCGAAGGCGGCGTCGACGCCGGCCGGCCGCTCCAGCAGACGGAAGCCCGCGGCGCCGCAGTGGGTCAACCCCGACTGGCAGGACGAGAAGCCGCGCAACCCGGACGAAGTGATCATCAACGGCGTGTGCGTGATGAGGAGCGATGACTTCCGAAGAGAATCGGAAGAGACGGTGCGCGTAGAGCCGTCGCCCGTGCCGCGCGAGGGCTCGCCAGCACCGCGCACGCCCGCCACGCCAGCCACGCCCGCCACGCCCGTCACGCCGCACACGCCGCTCACGCCACATACCCCTCACACGCCGCGTCCGCCGCACACGCCCGATGACGTCATCCCCGAAGACAAAATCAAGTCCGAGACCGACGACGGCTGGGAGTACTAAGACTTTTGCGGTGTTCGTACCGAGTGTGATAAAACGGGTCCCGAACAGTGAGGTGTTGACTGTACCATATCACGTTCGAACGATTATTTATTGAGTGAAAAGTGGTGTCGATCCGGGGCGACGTTCAGTGAACATGTTCTGAGTAGCTAGTGTTTGTTGTAATTCGATTGTAAGGCCAAAGACTTTGTACATATTACCCTCGTAGCTCCTCGTGATACGCCGGGCGTCCCCGACCGGGACGAGATAAACTTGCGATACAAAAAGATGCATTTTGCTTTAATTTTTTAATGTAAACACGTACCCTGATTAGGTACAAATATCTGAGTATTTTTTAAGTTACGGCTTTTAAATTCGATTGTAAATAAATATACCAAATATGTGTCGAATATTGCCTGTGAACCAGACCCTGTATATAAGTAGGTTAGATATTATTCGTGTAAGATAACTCAGTTGCTGATACATTTAGGGATAGGGAAGGTTCATTTAATTGTTAATGAAAATTATGAAGTGCAATCAGATGTAAATTTAAGCTATGGTTTAATGAGCCCCAGTTGAAAAGTATTATTATGTTTATTAGAACCGGCGAGGTTTAAAATATTATAATCGGGTTATATAAGTTTAACATTTAAATTATTATCTAATGTTTATTTTATACTATTGTATGTTTTTATATTGCATTATTTTATATAGACGCCGCGGGACCGCTCAACTTTGTGATTTAGTTGTCAGTTTAGTGTCGTTTAGCTCGTAAACTGTCAAGTCTGTTTCCGTACAATAGCTATATTGTTTGTTTCTTTTCATTTTTTATATATTTTTTAGAAAATGTACAAATCAAGACACAAAATAATACGATTAAGCAAGTAATGTATTGCTTATGGTTTATAGTTTTATTTTATTTTAGCAATAAATTTGCTTTTAATCTTATTTTATTTATTTTATTTTTACCACCTTTTATTTTCCTTTTTTTTCTTAGGATAAGTGAAAGAAATGTAAATTTAAAAGGAACCATACTCCTTGCATCACGTTGTACATAGTTATATTCAGTTTTAATGTACATAACTAAATAATTGAAATGCCACGTTAGACATTATATAGTTAAGTAGGAAAATAGTTAAACCCAAAAAAATACTTCGTAAAAGGGTAAAATCATGAATAATCGAAATTATTGTCATTCTAAAAGTGTATCGAAATTGTAACGAAATTATGTCAGAATAGATTTAGGTCTTCAGGATTCAATAAAATGAACGGTTTGGATAAATTTCAATTTTACATGAAAATTATAAATTGTCTCTAAAACACATCCATTTTTAGAAATACCAACATACATATCGATGTTATATATAAACAGTAAGTTAGATAAGTAATAGCGTGTAATAGTCAATATAAAAACTTAGGCTGTTTAACAGTTAAAAAGAACAGTTATTTTAACTCTCCAGCTCCGTGGTAAGAAGTGAAGGACATTTTTTAACTTAATAAATATTGATTTTTAGAGTCATTTCATAGCTTTTTGCTTTTAAAAGAATAATATACGTATATTATGAATATTATTGTTATTTCATAAAGACGCTTCTAATATTTTTAATGTGACGACTACTTACCACAATGCATCCCTTTCTGAAAATCTGATTTTTCTACTCGGTGAAGTACCGTAAAAGTTTGCCATCTAGGAAAAATTATTTGTTTAAAATAATAACGAACTCAAGAAGCTAAATTAAATGGAAATGTAAATAAATTTTATTACAATTAATAGGTTCCTTATTATATAAGATTTGGATAGATTTTTCACTCACTAGAAAAGTACTTATTGCCATATTAAATAACACTTGTGCGTGACTTTATTGGTCCATTGAAATTTTGAACGGATTTACCACATAAGAAAGACATGATTCGTGCAGTTTTAATTCGTTTCCTAGCTTATAATATTTTTTATTTAACCATGTTTAAGTAATAAATAAAACGAAAGAGATCGTTCTGAATTTTCTTGTCTCCTTGTTTAAAGAAAGCGAATGCCTTCCCATGCAGTGGTGTGTAATAAAGTAATACATCGTCTATTAGAAATATTAGAAGCAACTATTATATTTATATGATACGCCATCTTGTATTTATTGTTACGTTGAGTGTTGCCAGTTTAGTATGTACATAGTAACCCGGTAGTGAATAGATTATTATTATACGTTATATCCATTATAATAATGAATAGTATTAAAAATTATAGCGATAATTATTATTGTTCATATCATAATATTAATTAATAATGATGCTGAAAACCATTGTCTTCTTTCCGAACAATTTCTAAAGTTATTAAAATTAAAAATAAAGAAATTGCTAATCATATATTGTTTTATTAAAATTCATAAATATAATCAACAGGATTAAACTAATCAACTCAGCCCATAGCACCAAACATACTGCATTAGAAAAACACGGCTGTGTTCTGTGAACGTAGCCTATAGGCTATACGGCTCATTAACGGCCTATACATAAAGGCATGTAAAATGTACTCTGTGATAAAGGCCTTGCCAAACCAATACGATTAGAGATGCCATGCACAGGACACATATATTTTTTCTTGTAAGGTATAAAACAGACGTAAAAACCCACCGAATTTTAAAATCCAGCCTAGCAAAATGATTACAATATAACTTTTGCAGTACTTTTAATAATTAATATTCCAATTATTGAAATAAAAAGAAAAATGTTGCGGGTTCTGCCCCACTAGATAATAAATTCAAGGATGTATAACTGTAGAGTTGTTTATTAAAAAATATAAGTAAATAATATAAAATTAAAACATTTAATAACAAGAAACAAACTAAAAATTATACTAAATAGCCTAATCATATTCCTGAATGGTTGGGCCGTCGTGGCCGGCCTGGCTAGGCTTGCCACTCATTCCGTGGAGCTTCTTCATCAAGGGCGCGCACTCCCGTGCCACCTCCTTATATTTGTCCTCATACTCATTCTTCTCCGCCATGCTGTTAGCCTCCAGCCAACGCAATGCATCGTCACATTTACGACGGAGCTTCGCGCGCTCCATCTCGTCCAGCTTACCGCCGACTTCCTCAATCGCCTGTTTTACGCTAAAAACGTAAGTTTCCAGCTTATTCCTGGCCACCACACGCTCTCGTTGCCTGTCATCGTCATCCTTGTACTTCTCAGCATCAGACAACATTCTGTCGATCTCAGATTGAGAGAGGCGACCTTTATCATTCTTTATAACTATATTCTTACTTTTGCCCGTGCTGTTTTCTTTAGCGGAGACATTCAGGATACCGTTTGCATCTAAATCAAAAGCAACGTCTATTTGAGGTATCCCGCGCGGTGCTGGAGGTATTCCAGTCAAGTCAAATGTTCCCAACAAGTTATTGTTCTTTGTCATCGCTCTTTCACCTTCGTAAACTTGAATAGTGACTGCCGATTGGTTGTCGGAATAGGTCGTGAATGTTTGGGAATGTTTGCAAGGTATCTTAGCATTGCGTTCAACTATTGTCGTCATAACTCCACCAGCTGTTTCAATCCCCAAGGATAACGGAGCCACATCGACCAGTAGAACATCTTGGATCTTTTTATGACGTTCTCCACTCAGTATAGCAGCTTGCACGGCTGCACCGTAAGCTACCGCCTCGTCGGGATTAATAGACAAGTTTAACTTCCTTCCATTAAAGAAAGTTTGTAGTAAACTTTGTATTTTCGGGATTCGAGTAGAGCCTCCAACCAGAACAATATCATGTATTGAACTTTTATCTAGTTTAGCATCATTCAAAGCTTTCTCAACAGGCTCTAGTGTTATACGGAACAAGTCAGAGTTAAGTTCTTCAAAACGTGCTCTTGAAACTCGCGAAAAGAAATCTATGCCTTCGAATAAAGCATCGATCTCAAGGCTAGCCTCCGTGCTTGATGATAGTGTCCGTTTGGCCCTCTCAGCGGCTGTGCGAAGTCGTCTAAGCGCCTTTGGATTGGTTTTCAAATCCTTCTTATGCTTTCTCTTAAACTCATCAGCAAGGAAATTAACCAGCCGACTATCAAAGTCTTCGCCACCAAGATGTGTATCGCCAGCAGTTGCCTTAACTTCAAATAAAGAGCCTTCATCAATAGTTAGTACAGACACATCAAATGTCCCGCCTCCGAGATCGAATATTAACACATTGCGTTCACCTTTTAGGTTTTTGTCTAACCCGTAAGCAAGAGCAGCAGCGGTAGGTTCGTTAATAATTCGAAGGACGTTCAGCCCAGCAATGGCTCCAGCATCTTTAGTGGCCTGTCTCTGAGAATCATTAAAATAAGCCGGCACTGTAATCACTGCCTTCTTCACCGAATTACCTAAGTAAGCCTCAGCAACTTCTTTCATCTTGATGAGTACCATGCTACTGATCTCTTCGGGGGCGAAGCACTTAGTTTTTCCTTTGTACGTAACCTGTATTTTAGGTTTTCCAGCTTCGTTGACAACTTTGAAAGGCCAGTGTTTGAGGTCTTGTTGGATCATAGGATCGTCATACTTGCGGCCAATAAGACGTTTAGCATCAAATATTGTATTGCTTGGATTTAGAGCCACTTGGTTCTTCGCCGCGTCGCCGATAAGGCGCTCTGTATCGGTAAAGGCAACGTAAGAAGGTGTTGTTCTGTTTCCTTGATCATTTGCTATTATATCGACATTGCCGTGTTGCCATACACCCACACAGGAGTATGTCGTCCCCAAATCAATTCCAACTGCAGCCATTATTTAGTTGTAAAATTTTAGATGTCGCAGTAAGTATGTTATCTTTTTATATTATGACAGTTTAGTTTGATATTAGCTTCTGAATTTAAATACTTGACGTTATAATAAAACAGAAGTTTTCAGTCAGCATTTTATTTTATGTTTTTTGTTAATATTTTATTATAGTTATTTCCGTTCTACCATTTCTACGTATCAAACTCCGGGCCTGCTAGGATGATCAGGCGAAACTAATCTAAATGTTTTATAACTACATCATTTAAATAACTTAATTTAGTGAGAAGGCAGAAATTTGATGGTGGATTGTACAATATCCCTGTGGCAGAACATAATTATGTAACATTTTCAACAAATAGGTACTCAAAGCAAAGGCACAACGAAACGAATTATAAAAAAGTTGAATTTTCAACAAATGCGTCATGCGTGTGACAGTTTGTGTCAAATATTTGTCAATATCAATATGTCATTGTCATTTGCAAACAAACAAACCGATCGTAGTGGTGTTGTATTAAAAATATTTGATCTTCTATGTACAGAAAGATCTTTTAATGAAAGCGAATTGATTGCTCCTATTTAGTATATGGTCTAAAATCGACTGTGACTTATTTATGTTTTAAATTGTTAAGGAAAATTGCGTATATACACATAACCTCGAAGCTTGTTTTGAAAACAGATTTTTAAACTAAAAATGCGGTACGCACAATTAGTAGTAGGACCTGCTGGTAGTGGAAAGGTAAGAATCTAAACACTTCATTATTTTCTATAATACTTGTTGAAACAACAACCTCTTTTTAAAAGAATAACTTAGCTTCGTCTCACTTTCGTATTCATTTTAGTTTAGTATTGTAATGTCTCTTACAGTCAACATACTGCTCAACAATAGTGAAGCATGCGAGTGACGCCAAGCGAATAGTTGAAGTAGTGAACTTAGACCCAGCAGCAGAACACTTTGATTATGAGCCGCTGGTGGATATCAGGGAGTTGATACACCTGGACGATGCCATGGAAGACGATGAACTGCAGTTTGGACCCAACGGTGGCTTAGTGTTTTGTGTAGAGTAAGTGTTAAGTAAATACTTCAATAATAATAATATCTTCGGACAGCTCACACATGGCCATCTGATCCCAAACTAGGCAGAGCCTGTTCTATGGCAACCAGACAACTGATAAACATACTTATATATTTTTTAGTTGCAGAAACAGGTTGCCATGCTGGGTCAGATAGATGAATAATGCACATTCTATTCTTTTTCTTATTTTAACATTCCTGTATTTGTATGTGGATTAGAATACCACATAACACTTTTTATTTTACTTTTCATATCATGTGGAAAATGATATATATTTTCAATCTGCACAACAATTTCAGACTTCTTCCTAACTCCAGCCTTCCAGGTCATCTCAGAAGGCTAACACTGCTAACAGCCTTTTCAGACCGCTGTAACCATCCCATGAATTCCACCATAATCTCTGACCTAATTTTTTCCAGAACACTCCTAGAAAACTGTGACTGGCTTGAGGAGCAGCTTGGTGATGTGGATGATGACTACCTGCTGTTCGACTGTCCTGGCCAGATAGAGCTGTACACACACCTGCCTGTCATGAGAAAGCTGGTGGACTTGCTGCAGAAGTGGAACTTTAGGATATGCGTTGTCTTCATGGTGGACTCACAGTTCATGATTGATGGGGCTAAGTTTTTATCTGGTACAAAATTTTTGAATAAGTGTTTGTGAATATTTGGGTTAGTTGTCATTTCAAAAATTATAGTCGTATTTTTTATAACAATTTTTTGTCATCGTGAATTTGCGAAACTGTCACCTTACTTGTAAATTAATATAGTTCAGCTGTGACTTGGCTGAGATCTCTATCAAGGGGTTTTCTATATCATGAATTAACATTATATAACTCTAAGCATATTTGCACATTTGTTACGACAAGTGTATTATTGTACTACTTTGAACATATTAATTTAATTACAAAAGAATCTAAGGAGGTCAAAAAGAATGACACTGTTTAGAAAACTACATCATGCCTTTATCTTGTATAAAACTTCATTTATATTAACTGAACTGATTACTTAAAAATATCATTGTTTTAAGAGAAACAAGATAATAAATTGGTATTATATAATTTTAGGTACAATGGCAGCACTCAGTGTGATGGTCAATCTAGAACTACCACATGTGAACATCCTTACAAAAATGGATCTGCTCAGCAAGTCAGCAAGGAGACAGATTGATGAGTAAGTTTATTTCAAATTGTACAAATACTTGATTGTTTTCATGTAATGAAGGTATTTATAATTAAAAGCTACTCAAAAAGGTAGTTGCATCAATTTGTATGTATTATAATAAATTTTGGTAGCAGAACAATCAATTTGACTCTATAAACTTTCTTTACAGTTATACATTACATAATTTAAAAAATATTACTATGAAAAAGTCCATATTATTAAACAGATTGCTTGTCTTTGGATCGTATAAATCGTCTTAAAGTATTGGGTCTCCTAGTCTGGACTAACAGGTCGCCGGACGGGATGACATAGTTGGATAGGTAATCTAAATGCTTGTGTTACGAGAGGGTTCACGTCGGTAGTGCAATGGTTGGGATTCGAAACGGCGACCACATAATCCTAAGTCCGATACCCTAGCAATTAGGCTACCACCGCTTTATATGTACGTACTTTCTTATATATTCTAAATTCTAAGACACCATTAACAAACGGTGACGGAAAACATCGTGACGAAACCTAGATTCCAAAAATTTGAATCTAAATCACCAACCTGCAATGAGCATGCGTGGTGATCAATGTTCCTTCTCTTTATGAAGAGAGGCCTGTGCTCAGCAGTGGGACGCTATAGGCCGGTATTATATAATCTCATTTCTCTTCCCCAGTTACCTAGACCCCGATCCACATGTCTTACTGGCGGACATGAGAAATGCAAAGTCAAAATGGCATGAAAAGTACGCGAAGCTAACAGAAGCGATCGGCGAAGTGATCGAAAACTTCTCTCTGGTTCGATTCTACCCTCTGAACATTAAAGATGAGGAAAGTGTGGAGAATATTATGTTGACCATAGATAATATTATTCAATACGGAGAGGATGCTGATGTTAATGTCAAGGACTTCGATGAACTGGATCCTGAAGATGATAACTGTGATTAAAATGGTTTTTGTTAAGTTTTTGTGTTTTATTGTACTCCTATGAAAGTTAGATAATTTTTTACTTAGCGTCTTTTAGCAGGTTCACGAAAAAATATTATATAATTATGTATTGTCTTATTTATTTTGAGATGCCACTACTCCCATTATTTTTAATATCTTGAGACACCTATCACCCGGCCATCTGATCCCAAACTTGGAAGAGCCTGTATTGAAATTTGACTGATACATATTATACCTAAATTTCACTTGACACAGAATCGTGCTCAGGACATAAGAGATTTATCCTGGGTGGGAATCGAACCCACGACTTCCAGTATAGCAGTAAAAATCAGTAATCACAGCCAACAGGCCCCGTCATTTTCAATCGTCAATGATTACAATGCCAATAGCAAAAAATACTTACTACTAGAAGAAGCGCTCTGATTACCATAGAAATTTGGTTAATTGTGAAAATTGACATAAATTATTGGGTATAAATACAAGAAAAAAAAAGCAAAATAATCTTAATTAACCTTTATTTGACAAACATAAACATTATTATGGTAATTACGCTACATTATCGATATACATAAAATACTAAGCTACACAATACGCGTCATGAACAAGTTGTAAATATAGCCCTCTATAAGAGGATGAAAACACCAGCTCCTTCCAACACATAACATGGGTAAAGAGAAATAGTCACTTAAAATACTAAATATTCGTGCCTAGAAGTAAGAAAATCTTGGACGATAGGGAATATAGTGAAAACCTATTAAGCCCGTAAGTAAGACGATAAAAATATTAGTTTTTTTTTTCTTTTTATAAAGCAAAAAAAATACAAGGATAAGTTCAGGTGAGGGCTTGTGACGTCATAAGTAGGTGATAAAAATAGCCACAACTGATATTTTTCAGGTTCGCTTTATCTGAGTATATAATATATAGAAAAAGTTTTGCTTTTTCGATATCTAATATTTTTATTATCTAGGAAGTGAAAGAAAAAAAAGTGTCCGTATTCCCATTGTGAGGAAAAAAACAGTTAAAACATGGTTGTTGATAATTGTATAAAAATAATAACTTTAATATCGTCGCCCGCCCAAGTCTGCTAGACGGTGACCGATTTTTGTAGGAGAAATATTGAACATACTGCCTAAAATATAGTGCTCCAGACACGCCATATAGAAAGTCGGTCAGAAATAACATCGGTGCATCGGAATCAACCCGATTATCGGTCCTTCAAAGTCTGACGTGGGTGGGTGAGTAAAATATACTTTTTATACTACTTATAGATAATTTCGATTCCAAAGCAGGGCAATGAAACATACATCTTGATGGGCCTGCCAATATATTGCCCTGCACTGGCAAGTCCGGGCTAACTTTGATTTCAATAATTTTGAAACCCTTAACCGGGGTGACGTTTAGAAACATTAAGAACAATTTCCTACGTATTTCGTTCAGTCAGCAATAAAAACAGTAGCTATTTAAATACTTATAAAATCAGTTTCCGATTAAGTAGGGCTTTAAAAACGTTAATATTTTTTGCCGACCGTACTAATAAATATTATGAGTGAACTGTAAACACAACTTAACATAAAATATTTATACTAAGTATAACAAACATTACACAATTAAAGAATTAAACATTTTAAGATTTCGACCCATGTTCCTTGGGGAAAGTTGCTTAATTTTATGCACCCGATTACCTCGTTGCAATTGGAATAAATTGTACCTATTAATTTACTTTGGACAGTGAAAGTTTAAGACAGATAGAGACAACAAGGATTTTATAATATTTTCCAGTAAAACCCCAATTATGTTAATAATATATTTCGCATTAACGCATGTGGAGCTATGACTTACTTACAAATTTGAAATTTCGGCAAATTCGAATTCGCAACCACTGGTTTTACTAGTTTTCTCGGGAAGTTTCCTCTGTAGCTTAGTTGGAAAAGTAGCTGCTTTTAAGTAGTTGCGGGTTTGAATCCTAGCCAAGGTTCAATTTTTCCATTTCTATTTATAATCAATTATAATTCCAACTATACACAACCAAGTCAATTAGATTAAGCCATATTTGTACGCCGGAAAGGCGAAATATCACCGGATATATATTTTAATTGTAACATCTTGTATGCTCAACGTCGTTTTAGCATTACTCATGTTTTGAACAAAGAACTGATCTATCATTTTAAGACATAAAACAAAGTTGGGTTTGTTACGACACATGTAACTCGAGAACGGGTGGTCCGATGTACATTATCCTTGATTTGTTGGATTCGTGTTCATACCGAAAATAAAATATGAAAAAATCAATGAAATAAGACAAAAAGATATTTGTTTACGGTCAGAACATCGCGGGTGATACCGCGGGGCACAGGTTACATAAGTAGGCGCAGCTTACGTGTGAGCTATAGCGCGGGCTCGGGCGCGTCTGCGTGGTGCGGGAAGGCGAGCGCGTCCGTGATGCTGAACACGAAGGCGGCGCAGCCGAACTGCAGCAGCGCGCCGTGCGCCACCAGCGCCGAGCCCTCCCACGCGCCCGCCGCGCGCGGGGGGGGGCAGCCGCAGCACTCCGAGCCCGGGAGGGGGGACGTCAGCTCGCCCGTTATACTGCCAATACAAACTCATTCTACTAAAGGCGTACTCGTGGTACAGTTCATAAACCGTCTCGCATAAGCGGCTTCTTTGACACAAAACTGTAGGCAGTAAGTACGTGAACTTTGAGGAGCGGTCAGTGCTGCTGTTGCCTTGGACCAGTTTTTATTTTTATTTAATTATTTTCACTGGGGAAAAATTACAATCGCCAATCCATTTAATGGCTACTTATATATGTTCGCAGTACGGTACTGAATAATACCCTCAGAGATCGGACAGGGTTTTTGTTGCACGCTGTATGTAACAAAAATCGTATGCACATATTGTTTCGAGACACGTCCAATATCAGTACCTGAGCGGCTCCCTCATGCGATGGCTGACGATGTCGCGGAGGGCGGCGGCTCTGACGTCAGCGTCGGGCGCGGGCTCGGGCGCGGAGCGGCGCGTGACGTCACACGTGTACAGCACGCCGTCCACGCTAGTGCCCCACTCCGAGTAGTTGATCAGCTCGAAGTGACGACTCACCTGCGAATGGCGATATATCTATTATTTGATACGATTTTATCTTCTTCTTCTCATTCTAATGGTCCACAATCGCTTTTTGACTAAAGAGAAAATTAAGAAACAAAAAAAATAAGCTTCTACAAAAAATGTGTGCAACAACACTGGACGATTTGAAGGCAATACAGTGCGCGGTAGAACACTTGGATTCGAAAACAACGCTTTTTGTGATAACGTTATTCATAAGTTTTTTTTGAGTTCACCATCATTGGTAACGGAAGCGTTTCCCTTACACCCTGTATATAACAGTAAATTCTAAACCACATCGCAATGACGTAATTATATATTTAGAAGCGGCGGTAGCCTAATGGCTAGGGCATCGGACTTGCGGCCATGTGGTCGCGGGTTCGAATCTCACCCATTGCACTACCGACATGTAAGCATTTAGGCGATTAACACACGGCACCGCGCGCCGCCGCGGAAGGCGGTGGCGGTAAAGCGGATTTCGTAGCGGTACCCCGCGCGGTAAGGCGGTTTACGCGCCTGTCCGCGCGGTTGGATCTAACGCGGATTTGACCAGGTTGATCACAGACACTGGCAAGAATGGACTCTGAAGTGGTGGCAATAATCTGGCTTTTATGGCGTAAAAATAAATTAAAAAGAAGATATTGGGTTCATCCATTTTTACGAAGCAGAACACTAAATAGGACAATAACACATCCTGCACACACGATGATCCGCGCGGTTATGCGGCGCCCCGTGTGTGATGCACCGCCCGGCGGTGGCGGTGAGAGCACCGCTCGACCGCGCGGTCAGGCGGTGTTCGTGTGTTAGGCATCGACGGATTCAATAGAGATCAATGCGACATGAGATCCGCTTCACCGCCAACCGCGGCGGTGCGCGGTGCCGTGTGATAATCGCCTTAGCTGAGCACGAGGGGTTAACAAGAATACTACTAACGTGCGACCCACATTACTAAAAGGTAAGTTTAAAAAAAAACTTGTCTAGACATAAAAAGGCCAGTCATAGTTACCTCATCCATAAAGATAACAGCATGGTTTCTTGACACTCGCTTGCAGGCGGTAGGGTCGAGCCGCACGTCACATCCACTGTCAGTTCCAATAGTCAAGGACGACAACCGCATGGGGATAGGTATTCCTAAACCATCGCCTATACCGTTCCTGTAATCAAATCCCATTATTTTAACCCCTGTTAAATAATAAAAATATCTTGGGTCAACTCCCACAATGCCATCTGATCCCAGGCGAGGCAGAACCTGTATTATGGCAATCAGACTGATAAAATACTTATACATTTCTAAATACATACTTAATAGAGATCATTTACAGCCAGACAGAGCAAATGATTATGCCTGGGTGGGAATCGAGCCCACGACTTCTGGTTTCGTAGTCAGTCAACAACAGGCCAGTCAAGTACTAAGCAATACGCCATATTCTGTACCTGGTGTGGTACACTACGTACTGTAGATAACCAGCACGCCATATTCTGTACCTGATGTAGTAAGTACACTATGTACTGTAGCTAAGCAGTACGCCATATCCTGTACTTGGTGTAGTACACTATGTACTGTAGCTAAGCAGTACGCCATATCCTGTACCTGGTGTAGTACACTACGTACTGTAGCTAAGCAATACGCCATATTCTGTACCTGGTGTGGTACACTACGTAGTTGAGTACTGTAGCTAAGCAGAACGCCATATTTTGTACCTGGTGTGGTACACTACGTACTGTAGATAAGCAGTACGCCATATCCTGTACCTGGTGTAGTACACTACGTATTATAGCTAAGCAGTACGCCATATCCTGTACCTGGTGTAGTACACTACGTACTGTAGCTAAGCAATACGCCATATTTTGTACCTGGTGTTGTACACTACGTACTGTAGCTAAGCAGTACGCCATATCCTGTACCTGGTGTGGTACACTACGTACTGTAGCTAAGCAGTACGCCATATTCTGTACTTGGTGTGGTACACTAAGTACTGTAGCTAAGAAGTACGCCATATTTTATACCTGGTGTAGTACACTATGTACTAAGTAGTACGCCATGCGCGCGCGGTCGGCGGCGGACAGCAGCTGGCGGCAGTGGCGGCCACACAGTACATACCTCGCGGGCCTGGTGACGGCGGTGAGCGCGGCGCGCACGGCGGCGTCGCGGCGGGGCGGGGGGCGCGGCGCGGGCGGCGGCGCGGGCGGCGGCGCGCCCCACACGGCGGCGGCGATGCGCGCGCGGTCGGCGGCGGACAGCAGCTCGGCGGCAGTGGCGGCCACACAGTACATACCTCGCGGGCCTGGTGACGGCGGTGAGCGCGGCGCGCACGGCGGCGTCGCGGCGGGGCGGGGGGCGCGGCGCGGGCGGCGGCGCGGGCGGCGGCGCGCCCCACACGGCGGCGGCGATGCGCGCGCGGTCGGCGGCGGACAGCAGCTCGGCGGCAGTGGCGGCCACACAGTACATACCTCGCGGGCCTGGTGACGGCGGTGAGCGCGGCGCGCACGGCGGCGTCGCGGCGGGGCGGGGGGCGCGGCGCGGGCGGCGGCGCGGGCGGCGGCGCGCCCCACACGGCGGCGGCGATGCGCGCGCGGTCGGCGGCGGACAGCAGCTCGGCGGCAGTGGCGGCCACACAGTACATACCTCGCGGGCCTGGTGACGGCGGTGAGCGCGGCGCGCACGGCGGCGTCGCGGCGGGGCGGGGGGCGCGGCGCGGGCGGCGGCGCGGGCGGCGGCGCGCCCCACACGGCGGCGGCGATGCGCGCGCGGTCGGCGGCGGACAGCAGCTCGGCGGCAGTGGCGGCCACACAGTACATACCTCGCGGGCCTGGTGACGGCGGTGAGCGCGGCGCGCACGGCGGCGTCGCGGCGGGGCGGGGGGCGCGGCGCGGGCGGCGGCGCGGGCGGCGGCGCGCCCCACACGGCGGCGGCGATGCGCGCGCGGTCGGCGGCGGACAGCAGCTCGGCGGCAGTGGCGGCCACACAGTACATACCTCGCGGGCCTGGTGACGGCGGTGAGCGCGGCGCGCACGGCGGCGTCGCGGCGGGGCGGGGGGCGCGGCGCGGGCGGCGGCGCGGGCGGCGGCGCGCCCCACACGGCGGCGGCGATGCGCGCGCGGTCGGCGGCGGACAGCAGCTCGGCGGCAGTGGCGGCCACACAGTACATACCTCGCGGGCCTGGTGACGGCGGTGAGCGCGGCGCGCACGGCGGCGTCGCGGCGGGGCGGGGGGCGCGGCGCGGGCGGCGGCGCGGGCGGCGGCGCGCCCCACACGGCGGCGGCGATGCGCGCGCGGTCGGCGGCGGACAGCAGCTCGGCGGCAGTGGCGGCCACACAGTACATACCTCGCGGGCCTGGTGACGGCGGTGAGCGCGGCGCGCACGGCGGCGTCGCGGCGGGGCGGGGGGCGCGGCGCGGGCGGCGGCGCGGGCGGCGGCGCGCCCCACACGGCGGCGGCGATGCGCGCGCGGTCGGCGGCGGACAGCAGCTCGGCGGCAGTGGCGGCCACACAGTACATACCTCGCGGGCCTGGTGACGGCGGTGAGCGCGGCGCGCACGGCGGCGTCGCGGCGGGGCGGGGGGCGCGGCGCGGGCGGCGGCGCGGGCGGCGGCGCGCCCCACACGGCGGCGGCGATGCGCGCGCGGTCGGCGGCGGACAGCAGCTCGGACGGCAGCGCGCGGCGCGCCAGGCCCAGGCGGGCGAGGCGCGCGCGGTCCACGCTGCGCCGCACGAGGGACGCGCCCGCCGCCGACAGCGCGCAGCCGCGCCACGCGCCCCACGCCTGCTCGCCCGCCACCACCTGCCACACGCACTTAGTCACCACCAAGCTCCGTAGTAAGCCACGTAGCATGCCGCCTTACCAAGCTACGTAGTTTGCTTCCGAAACAAGCTATCTAGTGTTCCTACGTAGCGAGCTACGTTACGTGCCTACATAACAACGATGTTAACTATGAAATATGCTATCACTGCAAAAATACGTAATACACCTACATGGCAAGCTACCTAACACAATAGCGTAGCAAACTGCGTAGTTAACCTACGTAGACGGGTGCCTAATGCATCACGTAATAACTACCTTCCTACGAAGGCAGACAACGTAGCTTACTACGTAGACAACTTAAGTAGCTTGCTACGGATGCAAACTACGTAGCTTGCTACGGAGGCAAACTACGTAGCTTGCTACGTATGCAGAATACGTAGCTTGCTACGGAGGCAAACTACGTAGCTTGCTACGGAGTCAGCTACGTAGCTTGCTACGGAGGCAAACTACGTAGCTTGCTACGGAGGCAGCTATGTAGCTTGCTACGGAGGCAGCTACGTAGCTTGCTACGGAGGCAGCTACGTAGCTTGCTACGGAGGCAACTACGTAGCTTGCTACGGAGGCATCTACGTAGCTTGCTACGGAGGCAAACTACGTAGCTCGCTACGACAAAAACTATGTAGCTTGCTACGGCAAAAAACTACGTAGTTTGCTACGGACACAAACTAGTAATTGCTACAGAAGAACACCACGTAGCTTACCACGTAGGCATACTAGCTTGCTACGGAGGCACGCTGCATAGCTTACTGCGTAGGAACACTGCTTAGCTTACTTTTTGCACCAAATCCCTAGGGTGTCTCTCAAACTATCTTCTTCTTCTTTTGTATATTTCGCAAATGATAGTCATTGAAATCAAATTACTTTTAAACCGATCCTATCGCGGCATAAAGGCTTTGAAACGTCGGGAAGTAAAATCAAAATAAATCGAGATCAGTTTTAAAGTAGTTTTAATTCAACTATTTCTTTTATTTCAAAACCTTATAAAATAGTGGTACCCTACCTGTTGCAGACGCTGCCACGCCAGTAGCTTCACAAGCCTTTCATCCAACTTCTTTAGTTGCTCATCCACCACAGCTAACAACTCCTCCACGTTTCCCTCCGACCGTAACTCCAGCCGCTCACTCTTTCCTCTCTTGTTCGGACTCTTGTCTTCAGATTGGGATACCTTTCGCTTCTTCACTGTGGCCGTGAGGTATTCGAAGTCAGAGTCGGAGAGGTCGCTTGATGAGTCTGTGTGTCTCTCGGGCTGCAACACAGATATAGAGATCGTAAGAATCTCTACTAGAACGGCTTAACGATTTTTCTTAAAGAACAGCACTGTTTTAGGGTGATGGTGATTTCTGGCCGTAGGGAAGTTGTATTTTTAAAGAGAGATCGATGGGAACTTTTAGCATTAGCATCACAACCGTGCCCACTCCAAGACACAGGACCATCACCTTTAGGCTGTGCTCCGAGCTGATAGCATGCAGGTCATCGGCGGCATCTTCCTCCGTTACTCCTTGTAGCGCATCAGCGTCACAGCTGCCGCCGCTGTACTGAGGACACGTCAGGTTTAAGCAGATCTTCTGCTTAGGAGCGTCCTCATCTTCTGTTTCGTCGTAACAACCGCTGGCTTTTAGGTTCTTTAGTACTGCAGGAGAGAGCAATATTATTAACTGTAGTTTGAGAAATATACATTAATATGTCATGATACAGTCGCTGCATATTAAATAAAGTAAGTGAAACCGGCAAGACTGAAAACCGATCCCAACTTGAGAGAGGGCTCGGCACAAGTTTATCATTAAATTTTCATAAGGTAGAATTGATCGCATCTTAAATTGACAATGGTACTGAAATATTATTTTTTAAAAGGCAGCACTGTTTACAGGGCGCCACATGAGTTTAACGAACATCTGGTGATCTAGATCTATCTTCTCAACTTCCGCGAGTCTTTGTAGTTTTCGAGTTATGAAAGCTTCTTATAACGTTTGCAGAAACTCTCAATTTCCAAAATCTTTTCTGAATTAGCTGAATAGAAAAACAGTACAGAGTGTTGGAAAGAGCTGACTGCCAGCCTCCAATTAATTATAGGTTACGGTATGAAGACACTTACCATTTCTACAGCGCACGTACTCCCGCCGGCTAGGCATCAACGGCGGTGGGTTTTGGTAGTGGTAGCGCACCATGTCTGGTACCACCACTCGTCCTCGCATCTCCACCGGTACCTTGATGCTGGGGAGGGAGCCAACTATGATGATAATGGTACTATTCATAATGATGTTAAGACACCGCCGAGCGATGAGCTCCTGGTAATTTTAAGGAGATTTGGAGATACTGTAATGGCCGAATTCCTGTCTGACATCGCAGTTTTGAAGGCGTGGTGCCCTAGCGGTTCTATGAACGGATTTGTGTTCACACGATTGCAGGTTCGAACCCAGTACAGGCACGTACCAAGGTAAATTTTTCAAAGTTGTATGCACTTTCTTAATTATTCTAAGATGTTTTCCTTCACTGATTACCAATTATGGTAATCGATGAAGGCCTTATCCGCACTGAGCAAGCTTGGTGAAAAATGTTCGTTCCTATAAGAGAAGCCCAGCTTGAAAAAGAAATAAAGAGTGAAAAAGAAAGAAAGGCTGGAGAGTTCTTTGCGCCGTTTTTTCTCGACTGTCAGATCACTTAGGGAGCGGTGAAGGGTGGAAGAATCAGGGTACTGTCCAATGTCAGGACCTTTGAAAAGTGCTGCTTCATGGCTTAATTCAAGACCTTTGATTTGAAATTTGATTGATATTTTTAACCTGCCTTTGAGTATTAAGACGGTTTTGCAATAAAGGATGATATTTTACCATGTGTGCAAGAGTAATAGAGAAGATAGCTCACCGGAAAGCAGGACGAGTCTTCTTGGCCCTCTGTATAAAGTCCACCTTGATCGCGTGCTGGTCCACCGGGCCCGAGAACTTCTCCCATAGAGCTACACGCTCTGTCGCTGATATCGAGTTGACCAGCTTCCAATCCTACAGAAATTTACATAAATTAACCCCGGCTTCGTACACAAATTATACAGAAACACCTTCCTCTGGAATCCAGGGTCGGATTAAATTAATTATTTGGATGTATTATACAGATTTGACACAATCGCAGCGGAGTCGCGACGCCATTGATAAGTAGCGTCGCGACGCCATTGCTGAGCACATTCGAAGCAGCATCGCAACAAGGAGCGGCGTCGTGACGCCATAGAACAGGGGCGTCGCGTCGCCGATGAGAGGTGTCTCGAAGCCATAGCTGAGTAGCGTCGCAACGTCAATGCTGCTCATCGTAAGTGTTGCGACGCTGCTCAGCATTGACGTTGCGACGCTTACGACAAGCGGTGTCACGACGCCTAAAATTAGCAATGAAGTGACGCCGTAGCTAAGTAGCTTTGCAACTCATACGATGAGCAGACACCTACATTAGCTTAGGGGCGTATGACACCATAAATGAGAAGTGTCACGACGCATACGATATGCAGCGCTGCGACGCCATAGGTGCATTAGGCGTCGCGACGATTTAGCTATAGACGCCGCTCACATTAAGCGTCTCGACGCTTCTCACCGCAGGCGTCGCTACGCCTACGATGATAGGCGTCTCGACTCCATAAATAAGTAGCGTCGCAACGCCAACACTGAGCAGTGTCGCGACGCTAACGATGAGAGGCGTCTCGACACCAAAAATGTGCAAACATAACGCCAGAGCTAAGTAACGTCGCGGCGAGAAGAGGAGCGTCGCGACGCATATATGAATGGCGCCGCGACGCTGTAGCTAGAGCAGCAGTAGGTGTCTCGACGCTTTCGATGAGCAGCGTCACGACGCCATAGCTGAGTAACGTCGCGACGCCTACATTAGCTTAGGGGCGTATGACACCATAAATGAGAAGTGTCACGACGCATACGATATGCAGCGCTGCGACGCCATAGGTGCATTAGGCGGCGCGACGATTTAGCTATAGACGCCGCTCACATTAAGCGTCTCGACGCTACTCACCGCAGGCGTCGCTACGCCTACCATGATAGGCGTCTCGACTCCATAAATAAGCAGCGTCGCAACGCCAACACTGAGCAGTGTCGCGACGCTAACGATGAGAGGCGTCTCGACACCAAAAATGTGCAAACATAACGCCAGAGCTAAGTAACGTCGCGGCGAGAAGAGGAGCGTCGCGACGCAAAAATGAATGGCGCCGCGACGCTGTAGCTAGAGCAGCAGTAGGTGTCTCGACGCTTTCGATGAGCAGCGTCACGACGCCATAGCTGAGTAACGTCGGAACGCCTACTATGAACGACGACATGACGCCATAGATTAGGGGCGTCGCGACGCCTCTTCTGAGCAGCGTCGAGACGCCTAAGGTGAGCGGCGTCGGGACGCCTTAAATAAGTAGCGTCGCGACATACAATGAGAGGCGTATCGACGCCATATCTAGAGCCCCCAGAATGCTTAATCCTTGAATCAATCTATTATTTTATTTCTGTAAACTACATTAAAATCAGAGGCGGTACCAATCTAAACGTACAGACAGAGACAGCGACTTTGTTTTTAATTATGAATGAAACCCTGTTAATAATAAATCAAATCGTAGATTTTTTTCCTTATATATCGTCTTATAAATCGATTAACGCCGGCTGCAAGCACGAAAAAGTGTCACGTTCCGCCTGAACCGAGCGTGCAAGCGAGAGCGCGGAACAAGCGATAGAGAGGCACGAACAACCTTAGCGTTCGGCTTGTGACGCATCTATCTCTCTTCCACTCCATCGGCCGATGCCTCAGAGTAGAAGAGTGACAATATGCAATTTTTCATCAGTTTTCTTATGACGTTATCACGTAAAATTATTAAACAACCATTTTTTTTGTTAGATCTCATATTGGGGAAACTATTAATAAGCGGGAAGTAACTATAAGTTAAAAAATGACATGTAGGCGGTAACTCACAATATACTGTTCCACGTGGTTGGGACACATCCAGCGTCCCGTGGGCAAAGCAGTTAGTGGCGGGTCCAAACAATCCTGCAATGAAATTCGCACATTTAGGTACTTCTTGATTGTATAGGGATGGTGTTTTTGGATTGAGAAAGCGCACTTGGGCCTAGCGGCTTGAAGGCCGTTTTCATAATTGAGAAATCCAACCTGAAAATTTATCAAACTGTACTTAGACCACGTGATAGGTCGAGCAATGCCACATGATGTCACACGATTGATTGATGAAATTTTAATTCAGATACGGGCTTGTTATTAAGAACCTTACGATGTTACCCCCTCTGCTGCCACAACATACCTGATGGAAGAGCAGTGGGCAGTAGTCGCACTGCAGCAGCGGCGCGTGCTTGCAGGTGGCGCGGCACACGAAGCAGCTGGCGGCCGGCAGCGGCACGCAGCCCCACGCGTCCACCGTCACCAGCGAACCGTTGCCGTTCTTACCGCTCTCCGCTACCACACCACAAAAACTTCATAACTAAAGCATGTCCGTGCACAGCTGATGCGGTTATGTTGGCCAATGTTGTGGCCAACAGCCACTGCGTCATGCGCTTGCCATCGGCTTTAATGTCTACGAAATAGTATGATGGCAAGGATGATTTTTCAGTCAGATGAATGTGAATTTTGGTTCTCATTGCCATTGTCATTTGCAACAAGCCAACAACCCTAGTCATTTTCTTACAGTTGGAAGGGAATTTGGCTGTCATTGCCTGTCTCTTGCTACAACCCTTGTAATTTTTCGGACAGATGGATGGGAATTTTGACTCTCGATTGCCAATCATTTCCCACAACCATAGTAATTTTTTGAACAGATGGATGGAAATTTTCGTTCTCATTGCCATTGTCATTTGCCATGACCCTAGCCATTTTTTGGACAATTTGGGAATTTTGGCTTCGATTGCCAGTCATTAGCCACAACTCTAATAATTTTGCCAGACAATTGTGTATCTAAATAGTTATGTAACTAAATGGTTTCAGTAACTTCTAAGCTAGTTTTAAACTCGGTTTTTAGACTTTGATTTATAATGATATTGATTGATATAAACCTTAACCAGTCTGACATAATTTTAGTAAAGTTTTATTATATTTTATTATATATGAAGACTTACGTTTATCAGTCCCAGGGAATATGCAAGGTATTCTCATCTCTCGCGGCAGTTCGAACTGCGTAGGGTTCATGATCTTGGCAGCCTTTACCAGGATCTCCATCGGAGACAGCTCAGTCTCAGGTTCCTTTTTGATCTCATCCTCTTCTTCTGAACTCCTCTTTTTAGCTGAATTCGTGCGATTGTTGCGCAAGCTTCTAGACAAATGTGTGTTTATAGAAATAGATGAAAGAAAAATTGGTCATGATGGTTTTTATTTTACGTTAATGCTTTGTTTTTTCAGTATTCATTCTAAGAGACAAACGACATTGGAGCCATGCTTGTTTTTTTACTGAATGAGAAAAAGTATACCTTCAATTCATACTGGAGAGAGATACTTATTACTTGGAATAAGTGCTAAATAGATTTGATTATATCACTGTGTGGTTACTAGAAATTCACCAATGTAATTGTTGATGTCTTCATTACCTAGATTTTTTCTCTGTGTCAGACTTGCTGTCAGCAGGCGACTGTGCCCGACTGCTCCGAGAGCTGGCAGGCTTGTTCTCATCTGCAGCTCTGCATTCTTTGCAGAGCCATAACCCAGCAGGGATGTCATTCTCTTCCAAGGGAGGGTCACTGTAAACAGTGTATCTTGATAAGTAAACCGTAATTAATTCAACTACTAAATACGAATCCTCAAGTACTTCGGGCATATCACCCGAAACGAGAACTCAATGGAGCGGTTAGTGGTGCAAGGGAAAGTCGAAGGCAAAAGATCTTGCGGGCGGTCTCCTACACGGTGGCCAGACCTTATAAAATCTGCAACACACTCCAGCTTAAATGACTCTCACTCGGCTAAACACCAAGCTACATGGCGACGCATCGCGAGAGCATCGGTGTCACAAGAACCAACGGAGGCATGACCACGACCACTCTGTCAAGAGTGTACGACTAGAAAGAAGAATTTATTCAGCAGCAATATGTATTAATAAGTTATCAAGTCATAATTAAATATATACTTTCAATCTACTATGTATTAGAAATATATATAACGGTTTTATTTTTCACATTTTGTGTAGCTGTTCATTTTTCTTGTTATAAATAAATAATGGATTAAAGAATAGAAATCCACTTATAAAAATGGGTTTGATTCAAAATAACTAGTACTTAAAGGAACATGCAACAGTGATGAATGATGGCATATGAAAGCTCTTAAAATGTACTTTATAGCATTTGATCTGGATTGAAAACTTTGATTATTTTTATTCTAACTATTTTTGCTTTTGAACTTGTAAGTGCTTTGTCAAACCATAGCCAATCATACCCAGTAACAAATTGACTATTACTTTTTTCTAGTTAGTTATATATCTCTTTGAACGGACTGGTATTTTATTACTATATTTTCAATATTTTTTACCTAGTAGAAATCTCGATACTTCACTATAAGTATACTATCACGCCTGTTCATTTCTAGAATAGATTATTGTTAAAATATTGTTTTATTGTAGCTATGAAATAGACTGAATTAAATACAAGTAGTTATTTAGTAAAGCAAGAAACTATCTTTATCATATTGAAACTGATATTATTCATATTACACATACATTGAAGTAGTGATCTGAGTAATGTCTAACATAGTACTTAAGATTTTGACGAACCAGATACCAACATGTTTTTGTCATGTCAAAAACTGCAGTGATATCCTATACAACTTTTTTATTTAATTCTGAAATAGTTTGTTCAGAATTAGTAACTGCATTGTTTGCAATGATTTTAAAATGGTTTTTTTTTGTGAACAATTAGGCATGATAAGCATGTGAGCTGTTGTCGTTAAGTTTTGAAATTTTCTGTAGGCTTTCTTACATGTACAAACTACTAGCACCAATATATATTTTGTAGTAGTTTGTACTTATATTATTTGTAGATAACATTTTAAACGCAATCCTTGTATAATTTATATGTAAATATAATTATAGATGTCCAAAGTCAGTGAGATCATTTCACATGTCTTGATCTTGTAGAATAATGTAAATATTTATCATACTCAGTATTCATGCATCCATCAAGTACTTACTAGCACCCGAGATGGAAGCTAGCAGGGCAGCGATCACAGCATATGAGATCACCGCCTTCCCCACACGCGTCGCAAGAGTCATGGTTGTGACCTTTACCAGGCCTCTTATAGTAAGGATGCTGGGGTTTCTTGGGTTTCTGGACGTTTAAATCTTCATCTGGTGGCTTTATCAATGCGCGAATTAGCTAAAATACATCCCAAAATGGTCATAAGTATACCTATCAACGTACCAAGGCATATTCTAACAAACAAGCTAAAATGGCGCCAGTTACCAAGAAAGATTAGTAGTATTCAAACTATACATAAACGATCATAAATAACAAACCGGCATAAGCCCGCCCGAAGTATCGAGGTCATAACCAACGTTAGACATTGTTACACCTCACAGATTCCTCAGTTGTTTGTTATGTATAATTAGCAAGAAAGACGAAGATTGAAGTTGAAATTGAGTTCACTAAAACTTCAGAATTTCTCAGTTCAACCACGCCAAATATAGTTTTAGGGTGTCATTTTTGTTAAAAACTGCATCTGATTTGCAAAATATATGGGATAGGAGATTAACGAATAGCTAGAAATGGAAAACAATAAAGAAATACGTTTTACTGAAAAGAACACCGACGAACGTCTACAAAAATGGCCGCAATTTATTATTGCAGTCTTGAATAAATATACATCTGGACCATATCGGTTTATGGGGAGGGTATATCTTTGCTGTAGTTAAAAAAGGACAACAACTATATTCATGGTAAGAATACGTTGTTTACAATTGGAACGTGACCAAAGCGTGTGTTTGACAGTTGACAATAGAGATGTTTTACATTTTCAAATTTTGGAAAATAACGTTTAAAGAGATGCGAAAATAGTAAACTAATAAATTACCGTTTTTCAAATAAGGAGTTATTTACTCATAGTAGTCATAGTGATTTGAAATGAAAATAATCCTTAGTAGAAACATAATGCCAATTATTCACATTTATACGAATATATAATACCCATAAGTGTTCGACGACATTGCAAATGATTGTGCAAAGTTTAGGCCGCTGCGCTGTCGCGGTTTTCCAAGCTATGTCGGATTTTTAACTAACATCAAAGTGCGTTAACCTCGTTTCTTATGTGATCCGAAGATTGCCCGTGAAGATGAAACGAATTGGCCATAAGACCAGTTAATGAGTAATACTTCGGATTAAATGAGTATTTTGGGAGGATAGGTGGATACTACGGCCAACGAGTCTTGGCGTCTCTGATGCGAGAAACAAGACAGTTTGTGTGAGATGCAAGTTCATTATGTGAACTTGCATCTCACACAAACTGTCGGTGGGTGAGAGAGAGATGACAATATCTTGTATCGGTTATAAGGCTCACCAAGATACAGCGGTCATGCGTAGCATCTCTAGGACGTCGGTGCAGCAGCTGAAGAGTAGCTAGATTGGCGCTGTTAGAAAAATTAAGGAATGAGTATATAAATACGAACTTTCAAATGAAAAACGAAAAAGAGATGGAGCGATTGTGTTAAACATGTTGAATGTGGATGAAAGAAATGAATTCTGTGATGAGGAGTAATAGAAATAAATTTTATTAAAGCGCACATTGAACTTACGAAAATAAAATATAATTGGCCACAGAAGTCAGTTACTGTTGAGGTACAGAAATAATCGTACTCGAAACTAGGATACATATTTCATTTATAATTCAACCTAATAGGCATGCCATTTTTACAAGCAAAGTTTGTACACACATGCTTTTAACTAGGAACTGCCAATTACAAGCATGTTTTTGTGCTTATTTCGCATGTGTACCTGTAACTTTAGATTTCTAGTAGTCGAAAGTAAATGCGGACAGGTGTGGTTTTAGTGCTTTATTCTGGTTTTCATAATTTTTTTTGCTTTATTAAATTATTCTGCGGTCTTCTTAAGTTATTTGACTTTATTTTATAGGACTTTTAAAAACCTTTTTAGTATTCAATAAAACCGTAGAAAAACTTGAAAGTTGATGGGAAACCGGCTCTAATCGACATGTTCATAATTTTGACATTTAATTGTCACTGCAATACGAGAACCTACTAATTTAGTATAATTGTGATTGTTTTCGATCAGCGCTTCAATTACCCAATTAGTCAAATTTTATGTAAAAAAATCACTTTATGGTCTTCTACCTTAATAACTTTTGAAAACGATTGAGTAAGAATATAACTATTCCAAAAAAAAAGATTTTTAACAAGAATAATAAGTTTACTTTTGTTCAAAACTAATTTAATTGCAAACAAATTTTAAATTGTTATGTACAGTTTGGCAAGATTTTGGTAAATTTTAGACAAAATTGAAAATGTTACAAATGGTTATGCCTTTACTAGGTTACCGGATTAGAAGCAATTGGTTTTAAAAATATGGCAAGAATAGTATAACGGAAGTTGCCATTTCTATGACGTCATGGGCGGAGTTTAGTTGAAGATCGAATTCGGATTCGGTTGGCGGGCGCGGCCATCTTGGTGAATTAGTGACCTGGCGATTCGGTTTTAGTTAGTGAAAAATCATTTGTCATCCACAATGTCGGAAAGGGAAGATAATGTGTATAAAGCTAAGTTAGCCGAGCAGGCTGAGCGCTATGACGGTAAGTACATATTTTCGTTATAACTTCTATATTGGGCTGAAAAATCCATCGTATTTTCGCCGACAGTTGAAAGACGATTTGGTGATAGTTAGGAAAATTTCTAGAGCATTGTAACCTACTAGCCTTCGTAACGTAGTTTTTCGCGGGGAAACTCGCATAATACATTCAATTAATTTACTATATCGGCGTACTAACAAATCAATGGCATTCGTTAGGCTTGGTCAGCGATCGATGCGTCATCCGCCGGTGGGATGTCCTTAGGTTTTTTTACTATGATAAAACCCTTGAAAACCTATTCACGTACCTTATAAAGCTATGCAACAGTGAAATATCCCTTTTTTCTCATAGTAAAACCGATGACATCGGGTGTAACAATCGATTTTTGTAGATGTGCAAGAAAAAAAATCGCCTATTTTCCCGACCTCAGGGGAAGTAAATGCGATCGATGTCATTAGATTCGGTCATGCATGTCGTACCTTGAGCAAATCACTTGATTAAACCTGGTGGAATGTTCTGGTTATATTAGGAGGCGTAGGTAATTTTTATGTCGCCTCCGATTTCACCTATTGTTCATGATTTAGTTGCACGGGAATCTACCTGAGAGTTCTTAACGTTATCGCATTCATCTTTTTTTGTGTCGACGCGGTCTTTGTGGAGGTTATCACTAGTAGTTTCTGTGAGCCCTACGCGTTATTTTACACCTTTCAATATTTTATCTGGGATGTGCAGTTCAATGACCTTTGTTAGAATTATCATTGAAAAATACTAATTGTTATCTTATCATGCCTGGTAGTGAATTAAAAGGCTGTTATTTGTCCCAATAATCCTGTAATATTTAAAAAATATTTCTAAAAATTATTGTATACTAATTTAAAAGTTATTTATAATAATGACAACATATAGATGTGATTGTCATTCATGAATTATCAATCAATAAGTCAGAAAATGACACATGTTGTCATGATTACCTGTGATCAGTAAACTTTATTGAATGAAAACACTTGACTTATCTAGTGCTCAGTGTTCTAGAGGCTTCCATAGCTTAGATCTATTCATCCATACCGTGGAATGTATCATCATAATGTATAATTAACTAAAAGGTTACAGAGACCACACCCTTCTTTCAGGTGGCGCAAAAAAAACTTCTAATATGTACCTTAATTGGGTGTTCAGAAGAATGTTAAGGCTAATAACATATTTGAATAAAACATTATGTATGATTATCCTATAATTAGGATATGCAAGTCATTTTCCCAACACAGGGCTTAGAGAAGAGCTTACTTATGCAATGGACAAAGTTAATAAGTACAGCATTCATTAAAAACTAACCCCTAACCATATGACTGATACTCGGAAGTATTCAAGAAATCGATTATACTTTTATTCATGTATATCTTGGAGTAATCTAAAATCATAGTCTTGAATGTAGGTAATGTTTTACTAAAGATAAAATGTGAGGTTAATTCTATGCACAAGATAACTGTTAAAGTAATGAGTGGCTCCCATTCTCAGCACATTTATTTAATGTTGCTAGCCAAATGGTTTTAATTACTACTTTCTATTGCACATGATATGAACTCTTTATAATCCTAATAAGTGTAATTGTAGACGGTAAAATTTTGTTTTATTTGAAATGAAATATCTAATTTTATAGTATACTTAACAACCCATAAATCTTATGACTGTCAATAAAATAAAATGTAATCTAAGGATAAGTAGGTATTCATTAGAAAGTACTAACAATATTAGGTAGGTACTGTAAGGTAATTAATCACTTAAATAATGTAAATAATTCATCACAATAAAATTAGGTTGCATTAAAAAAAAATGCATGAAATTATGTTAGATGACATCTATTTAGTTGATTCAGTATAAAAGACAAGTTTTATCACCACTTCCTGTCTGATTAGCAGCAATCCGCATACCTAATCGCACATGTGGACCACGTTTGCGACTACGCAGATAGCAAATGAATGCCTTCAAAGCTTACGCAAGTCATTCAATACCCCATGTTGCCCCTTTTTATAGAAAACTCGATATACAAAATGGAAATGGTCTGGTTTCATGTCGTGTTCCATTTTATTCAGTGTCAACATTTTAGCACACGCATACTAATTGCAATTTTGCGCAGTGCCGTTGCTCGAATACAATTGAGCGGAAAATTAAATGAATTAAATTATTTTTCCTAAATAGGGGTGCCAAAAGGTCGGGGCGCAGCTGCCGTGCCTAGATTCTTAAGATGGCGCCTGTCCGACCGCAAACATATCCCTGAATAATTTCATAACTTGGGACCTCCCTTTTTGTTTTACGATCACTCAATGCCGCTTGAATAATATAACAGCGTTAGTCGTTTTTGTAAATTATCCTCAGAAAAACCTAGAAAAGGTAAATTTTTATTTCAGGGAAAACCTATAAATAATATAAATCCCATATATAATTATTGCATCGGGGAAAAGAATCTTATGTAGGCATCAGCTGTGTCGAGCAGTTGATCAAAACCGCGTGGTCTGCGGGGTGACGCGCTAGCACCTGTTACGTCGCAAGCCGCTATCGTAAAATCGATTCAACTTCCATCTGCAACGTATACGTAGTTTAAAACTGGTTCGTTCACTCTACTGTCGCTATGAGATATTTGTTCTTATAAATGCCTTATCGTTCACAAACCTTAGTAACCCATTACCTATTATACTTAAAAAACACTACTGGTTCCATTCTGAGCTACCCCCTCTAAAAGCTATTGATTTATCCGCATCTAGTTGTGCATGCTTGAAATGTAAGCCACTTCTGTCCCACTCATAACATTTTCTGAGGTATAAGGTTAAAGATCCAGTTGCGCATGTTTTCTGGATTATGTCTGCATAACAAGATGATGCGCCTATTGTATTGCGGAACAATCGTAAATGTCAAAATTAGAGCACATGGATAATATCACTTTGGCTTGCGGCTCCGTCTGCGCGACGCCCAAGTCCCCCGCCTCTAAGTCAATTCCCATCGATATAGGAATATTTACCTTAGTAGTTAACTTTTTATAGAAGGGGAACATCAATATAATGTAGATTTACCTTTAACCTTCACCATCTAACAATCAGAACTTCAAACAACTTTAAAATCTAAATAGCCATAACTAGGCTGCCGCCAATACCTATATCGATCCTGCTGCGACTAACCTTTGCTTAAGGATATTTTAGCAACCTTTATATTCTGTCTGGGTAACGATAATACTTTGACCTTTGAGGGGGCCTGTCTTATAATGTATTCAAATTTATTGAATATTAGCGATGATATTGGTTTGGCTAATATAATTGCTGTCATTTTAACAATCATTTCTCTTTATAGTTTCTACCTACTCCCATATAGGACAATAGTAATGGAACTACTATGAAACCGTTAAAGCAAAGCATTACAATTAGGGCATTCGATTGAACTATAAAGCTCGTTTAGGGAACTGTTCCAGAATTTTCTTTTCCGCAGTGACAAATCAATAACCCGCCTTACATCATGAACGTCCTACATTTCAGAAATGGTGGAGGCGATGAAAAACGTGGCCTCGCGCAACGTCTCCGACAATGAACTAACAGTCGAGGAGAGGAACTTGCTCTCCGTCGCCTACAAAAATGTGATAGGTGCACGCCGCGCCTCGTGGCGGATCATATCCTCCATCGAACAGAAGGAAGAAACGAAAGTAAGTATCTCTTACGTATAGATAAAAGATCATTATTTTCAACTCAAAATCGGCATTAAAGTCACCTAAGGGAGAAGCCCTTAGGTGACTTAAATGCAGTTGCAGTGACTAAAGTGCGCTTGATTGCAAAACTAAAATTTTGCATCATATTTTAAAATCATGATTTAAACGCACCGCCTACGACTGCAGTGCACCATCTCGACTTAAAACTTAGGGATTGAATATTAAAGATGCGAGAATTATCTCTTTTTCATCTTGGAAGAAACAAGAGCGTTACTGTGTTGAGTTAAAGATGAACTTGCTATATTAATTTTGTTTCGATGAACTTATTGTTTATGAATCGACCCTAAAACTACCGTAATTCGTACCACTAAACCTAAATAGGCTACAGCTTAAGATTATATTCTTTTACATAACTGAAACTCAGTTAAAATACACATTTTACTCACGCATCTGTGGCTATTCCTTTATGTCTGGAGTGTATCGATCTGTAACTGAGTGACGCCCCTGTTATAGGTATTCCGTGCTTGCGTTTTAGATTTGTTAGTGGATGCTCGTCGTTGCGTCCTTTTTGCAATCCAGCTAAAGCTAATATAGCTTTCAATTCGAAGAAAAGATATAGATGAACTGAAGTGATTCATCTGTGAACATGAATATAATTGATTTTCAGAAAACATGGACGGAAATTCAATATGTACTAACCGTTTTATTGCTGGAAAAGGTGCTATTAAGGCTTTGCGAGAAGAAAAGTTATCATGTAATTTTCATGAATAAAAGACAACCTTATTTCTTGCTAACTACCTACATAAGTATAATAAAGTATAAATATTAATGGGGTCTACACTGCAGGGGAGAGTATAAGAGCGGGCAGCTCGATTCCCCGAGTTTGTAGCTCGGCGCGGCTGCCTTTTGTTAAAAACCCGGGACACACGATGGGGTAATAGTCTGGCCGGCGGGCTGCGCTGCCGGCCGTGCAGCGGTATACATACATGTACAGTACATTAAACCGTCGTTTACTGATAGCTTTTAGTGGCAATCTCTCTAGAAAATAATGGAAAGTTATGTAAGATGTTCATATTGCCATTGCTGAAACTCGTGCCATCCAATTTATCCACAATAATATATTTTTCTGTGCTAGATTGGTTGGGCGCGTTAACGGCAGTGATTATTCTTTTAAATTTTGACAGGTGATACACTATTTAATAAATTGAGTCCCACGTGCCAAAGTAAGATGTACAGCGGCGCGATGTAGCGGGCTTGTGAACTATGCCAACTATATAGAAATAGCAGATCGTTAAACCTAATGTACAGTCGCGAGCGTAGTTTCTCTGTCATGGCCAACTTTATGGCCACTTTCCACGTGCCATTCCTGATGGATCAGTATACATATGAAGTTATATAATGGCGCAGACAATATTACTGTATATCCTTTATCAATGCGACCTGTCTATCCTATTGTTGATTAAAAAAAGGCAGCGAAAATTATGGAACCTGCCTCGACGTTTTTGTTGGGTGTTTTTCCTTAATACTTGGGGTCGAGAATCGATTTGAAAACCTGAACCCAAGGTTAACACATACATGTAGCTGAACAAAAAAGGTCACTAGTATGACGTGATGTCTATGGAAAACGGCACTATACACAGCACAACCCTGGTCGAATATGAGTCATTCTACTCATTACCACGTATTTTGGCGTCATCTTAATGCCCCCATTTTTGTGCCGTGGTCACGCTGCTAAAATATCAAGCATTATACTTTCCCGCGAGTTGACTTCTACCCGAATAGACATGCGGACTATTTCTTTCTTCAATGTCCTTATTTTTTCTTTTTCGATATAACGAATATCTACTTAGATACAGCGAGTTTAGAGTTGGGGCTCGCCCCATCAGTTGTGGCTATTATTTTCGCCTACTTATGACCCTCACTCCTGAACTTTAACGCGCTTTATCTTTGTAAAATTATAGTCTTGTAAAAAAAAACTTGTCTATCATATTTTTTATTATCTTACTTACGGACTAAAATGACTAAATATATTATTACCTAGTCCGCAACCCTCGTCTAAGTTTAAATTGCGATTAATTTCATCTAAATTATTTACCCACTTCTGTATTATTCATTTTAAAGTTCAAACCTAACACTGATGCTGATATTTTCTTAAATATTTATTTAGATTGACGAAGTTAAACTTGTTGTTAATTTTTAATTTATACAGATAGCTTGCAGTGTTATCGTCAACTTAGCTCTGGTAATATTTAAGGCAACATTTAGTATGCAACATTATTTAATCAACAACATTTCAAAAGCCGATCGATCTGTTTTAAAATCGAATAAATAGTTTAGAAACAATTAAATATCTATGATTTTAGTTTTAACAAGACAAGGCTTAATTGTTTTATTAAGTAGAAAACAGGTAACTTATTACACTGGAGTGTTTATCAAAAGTCTAATCAGCAGTGACCTCCAATATAATTGAGCAATACATTTGTCACTACTCAGCGAGTACAGAAGGTCGTGTCCTGAACTGCATTGGCGCAAACACTACAGTCGCTAATTCAGTTTCAGGTCTAACATGACGTCATGTAAAACGGTCGTCAATAAGGTCATGCTCATTTTCGTATCGATCACAGCCAGAGGCTTGAAAGTGTGGGAATGTTCATTGAATAACTAATAACGCAAATTAGCATTATCATTTTTTGTTTTAAAATTTGAAACGGGCTTATAGACAAAAATCGTTTCCACTGTATTCTTATAACAAATTCTTATTTGATGGCTTGCCTTCGTCTGCAATATAATGAGAAATCTGAACTTTGATAAAAAAACGTCGAAATCTGCATCGTTCAGTTTTTTATCGAGCAAGAAACTGGTTGCATTCTTTGAGCGAAGTTTCTATGGAGACGATCGAAACTAAAACCGTTACGGCTTCAACGTACAAACGACACTTTAAATTCATGTCTGTCTATAAACTTTCCATTATTATATATTGTCACGAAATCACGTAACCTGCATACAGCATGCTATGGTGTGTCATACGGTTGAAATTAACGTCACATTGAATCAGTTTAGATTGGATCGATAAATTACAATGCAAATGACCATACTTGAATACTTGGAAAAGATCATTAGCCCTAGATTTGCTTATGTTTAGGCTAACTTCTATTCCAACGAATGTTAAAATGTACTGCAAGATTCAAACGACATAGGATCCGTGTAAAATATTGATTTAGGCTGTCAGAATCTCTTGGGTGTATTTCTAATACAATTATAAGGGTCTACCGATATCCCTTTAGACTGGCTGTAAGCTTGACGGGTGGACGGTAACAGAGGCAGCTAAGTGGAACCCAAAGCACACTGATGTTTGAATAAAGTGACGAGGTTATATTAGCATCCTATATTTTGCAAAGCATCATATACACAAAGAAGCTTTAACTTAAAACAAGAAGCTTCTAGAAATTCTTTAAAAACACCTGCGTTCAACGCAACAGACCAATATACATAATGTATGTGTACTCGCGAACATTATTGGACCAGTTCTTCAAAACTTCTTATCTCTGTTTCTGGGGAAACAACAATATCTGTATGGTATCGTAATGTTTGCTCAATTTACCACTCATTATCTACGTCAGAGTTTTTGATCTTATTGATTTAAAAAATTGAACAAAGCTTAATGTAAAGATTAACTTGATAACATCTATAAAATAAAGTTTAGTGATACATGGGCTGTTGTGTCAAATTATGAAACTAATGCAGCTTCTGGTGCATAAAATGCAAAACTTGCAGTACAGACCTAAACGTCGTCAATAAACTCGTTAGCTTTTACAGTTTATTTTAACTACAGATTTACCGTAGCATGTCGTAGACTGAGCGTAGCTTTCAGTAACGGTATAGGATTCCGTTTGCCAGTGAAATTGGATCAGTCGTCAAAGTTTTTGTTTAACATTTTAATGAGAAAGGTGCATTAACTTGTTGTTTCCCTAAATGATTACTTGTGGGTGTAGGTTCGGTAAACGTAGATAAAAGGATGTATTGTATAACGATTGGGCGTGGCGCGGCTCACTCGCCTAACAACTACGCTTATTTTTCATTGTATACTACTAACGGCGCAATACTCATTTCTAACACTAATTAATGGTGTAATACGGTAATTATTAATAATTTTCATGAATTATGATTGTTAAAATGATTATCCGTTATGCCGGAAAATCCAGTAGAATTAAATTGAGGATTACCGTCATAAGCCCACGCCTAAGATTCGCTAACAACAGTATTAGAATGTAAGATGAAAGAATTTTAATCTGTTATCACAAAATATATATAACATAGTGCATAATTTAATGTATAAAATGGTTGCCTAAGCATTGAGAAAATTGTATTTTATGAATGAGATATTATTTAATTCATAATTTTTTAACTATTACAGTTACTAGAGTGGTTTTTTTATTCATAAGATCCTTTTGTTAATCCTACGAATATCGTATTAGGATCAAGTAAATAATGTAAAACGGACAGATATAAAAACAAGAACCAGAAAAAATGCCAGTTAACATTAAGCAATGCACGAGTTCAAATCGAGCTTAAACACGAAATATACCAACGGGTCAAAAAACTGATTATGGTAATCGAAAGCAATATAGTTTTACGAAACAAAAAAGTCTAATGTAATCGATTCAGTTTTACTTTTAAAGTTACGTGATTGTTGCGCACTTACAAGTTGTAACATGGTCTTCAATTGGAGCATCTAGTTTTCCCGAAAAAGAAAAGACCGGCTGGGAATGTTTAAGAAAGCAACCTTTGAAAATAATAACGTTGCGATTCTGTGTAGGAAGTTGACCAAGGTTATCACTACGACGTGTTAAAAACTAGTTTAAAAAACGTAAGCCTTTTTAAAGTACAGGTTTAACCGGACCGAATTTTAGTATCACGCATTTCATAAATGTTGGGAGCAAAACTAACGAATCTTGAACATTTTTACTTATAATTTTGTCATGCAAACTTTTGTTACGTCATTTATGGATTTGAAAATTTATGTTATCAATGCCTTATCATCGGATCTATTTAACAATAAACAAGATTAAATTAAATGATCTAATTATGACTCTTATTAATATGGATGAACACCGATCTTGTTTGTAGGAAAGTCGCGCCAAAAACGCGTTTTGGAGAAAGTTCAGTGATATTACAAGATGATCGTGTTTGTTACAGGGAGCAGAAGACAAACTGAACATGATCAGGGCGTACCGCAGCCAGGTGGAGAAAGAGCTCCGCGACATCTGCTCAGACATCCTCGGCGTTCTGGACAAACACCTCATACCCAGCTCACAGACCGGCGAGTCCAAAGTCTTCTATTACAAAATGAAGGTACAACTTACTATATCCATGTAACGATTAGTTTAAAACTATACTTGTTTGTCGGTTTACGGAACAATTTCCTTATTACGTCAAACTAACTAATGAATTTCTACGAAACAATTAGTGACGAGTACACTAAAAGTATCGAAATATTTGAGTGGTTGTTACGAATGGATAATTTCATAATGTCCTGTGGTGTCGTAAGCTGTGACTCAGATGCTGCTTCACGCCTTGTATGGGATGATAACATTACCTTGAGTTCATGGATCAAATGAAAGTGGCACTATTTGACCTAAATGATGACCAACTCATCTTTTATTGAAGGGATTGTTCCGTTACATATTATTATTCATTATGAAATAACGTGCTTCATCCATGATTGCCTATAGGGTCACAGACTAGACACTTGGCACACTTTAATTTACTTTTTACGAGTTGTCTAATCAGGCCAAAAATACGAGCAAAAACAGTCTGCTGGTCCATGACGATCTCGTTGCTGTCCATCGCCTTAATAATGTGGCGGTCATTAACTGACAAACCAGGTTTTTACTATTAGCTTCCATTGTTCATTGGTATTGGAGCGGTTGTAATGTTGTGTTGTTTTCGCAGGGCGACTACCACCGATACCTGGCGGAGTTCGCGACGGGCAACGACCGCAAGGAGGCGGCCGAGAACTCGCTGGTCGCGTACAAGGCCGCCTCCGACATCGCCATGACGGAACTGCCCCCCACACACCCCATACGTCTCGGCCTCGCGCTTAACTTCTCCGTAAGTACCACTTAACTAGTTCATACAATTATGTTACCATTGCATCATTCAAAGAGGCCGAGAGATTAATACATCACTTGGTCGATAAACCTTTATTTTTATGTCATCAGGTAAAGTTGTAAGTTCAGATTATCATAAATACAAGAGAGAATAGTAATATTTGTTTTAGATCACGAATTTTAATGACACGCTATTACTCTTGCATCATATATTTTACGACAGCATTAACACTAAACAATGTAGGTGTGAACCGTGTAAGTAGTAAGCAATGTTACAAGTAAGATGACGAGTTAAATACTTACTACGATATGGGTAATAAAATTAGAATCTTTATCTACACATTATCTCATCATATCTACAGTTTCAACTATAAATCAGTTCAAAATCGACATTATCAAGATATTTATGTATTTAACGAGTCACGAACAGATAGAATGTTATTTAAACCATCATACGCCCACGCCTTGCCGTAATCCTCTAGACAAGGATTATAAAGGCCTTATACAGGATTACATTTCCAACTCAACGAGATAAAAGGAAAAATGCTATGATGTTATAGTGCGATAACAGCTTGTTTGAAACAATACACAAAATATCGAGTGAAAGTAATATTATCAGTCCCGTTATGATCCTGACCACGGCAATGTAATACATAATACACGTAAAAGCGTACGAGACATATTTCCATAAGCGAGTGACGCGCACTATTCTTGTGCGCCAACATATTTGCGCAGTTAATCACGAGCGCGACACGTCACCGCACTATGTCATTGTGTAAAGAATAACATCACTATTGCTGACTAAGGTTCTGGACACATTTAAAATTTATGAATAACCGTCTTGTTGCCTAACGGTCGTTCCTAACTTAATTTTAAGTGTGACTGTTTTGACTTGGAAGTTTTATATTGCTGGGTACTTAGTAGGCTGTTTCTTTATTTGCCAAACCATTAAATGGAAGCAAATTCCTTCTAGGAACACTGACTGTAATGGTACTTTAATTGTGTACTACATTATGACGCCTTTGCTTACACCGTAAATGTTTTTGTTACGACTTAGATTGTTCCGAGAATAGGTCAATGTAATCCACATTACGATATTATTAAAAAAATGCCTAGTAGAGTAATTTTACAATTAAGGTTTAATTTAGAATTGTGTTAACTTATTTACACAATAAAGTACTTCTAAGTTAGTCCTATTAGCGAAAAAAAATATGAATATTGCATGCGAATATAAACAAGGTGACATTATCAGTTACTACTTGAATATAGATAGAACTTATCTCAAAGCGGCCCCCGACCGTGTCGTAACGTCGCAGCCGACAAATCTATACAAAAACAAAAAAAAACTATCTACATTGCATAATAATGATTATAAAAACGTAGTCTAGAGATTTGTTTAACTTACATTTAATTAGATAATAACCACCCGACGGCCCTAGTTTTATGGTATTATTATGACGTTGTCAGCTTGCCGTAAACATCTGTAACAACCCATTATATCGATTTAGTCTTTGTCGCATTACCTTGTTTACGATCACTTTCGAAAAGCACTAACCCAAATACTAATCGTGTGTTTTTTATGAAATGTTTTCTGTATTCATAATTTAGACATGCTTAGCTATATTTACTACAAATCCTACAGCTTCGTTGATGGTTTTTTTTTTTATTAATCTTTACATAACATGCATAGGACGTGATACGCATTTAGGAGGCAAGCTACCTTATCAAAAACTTTTCATCGTGATAGTGCAGAACAACGTACGACACGGCTATCATATCTAAGCTATTAGCAGGACAATAACAAGTATAAGGGACAGCTGAGCTAGTCCTCTGTTTATAATGTCCTGTATAAATTTTCATATGAATATTCTTATTCACTTAATACGCACATGTTAGTCTTCGGACAACATCCATTCGTTTTAGTTTTATGAAGATTAATCTTAGGAAGCTAAGAATAGGTTTTTTTACCTAAAATATTCTCACGAACGAAATTGCGTCGGAACCTTTCAATTGATTTGGTTTTCTTTGAAACTTCGGACTTATTTACTCCCAAAGTCCTCTGACAAATAAAAGCAAAGCTTGGACAGTTCCAATATTAGCATACATATGGTAATACACGGCACGGCTGAATTAATGACACATTGAATGTATTGGCGACCTTCAAATATGTATTTATGTATCATACGCGGTTTTCTTCACGCGCCGCTGTGATACCGGGTAACCGAGGTGACGTCATAGGATTGTTGATCGTTTTGATATTTTTACTATTTTAGAATATCGTACAGGAATTTTTTATGGGTTATCCTTAAAAGGGTATTAAACTAAAATTGTTTCTAAAGTCCGGTTTTTATATAATGAAAAAATATAAGACACTTGGGTTTCTTTCTTCTCGTAAAGTAATAATTACGAAGATACTGTGAATGGATAATAGATGGTGTGAACCGTGTGGACCCCAAGTGCTCATTTTTTATTAATTATTACTTTTTATAATATTTGCTATGAATGAAAAGGGGATCTCAGAACTTTAGAAATTCTGAACAGATACATAACTTTGACTTGGCCGATTAAAAAACGTATTATTTTTAGATGTTTGTTTTTAGCAATAAAGTGTGTCATAACTATAGCGATATTATAGCTGGCTTGTCCTTGTAGTCGATGTTAGTCGTACTACGTAAAAACGGGAGTTCAGATTATGACACCATGCTACCACAATCGGCGCTAGATTAGGTCATATTTTAATTTCTTACGTGTTCTCCTTCATCTTTTAAAGTAAATGTTTTAACGGTGTGTCGTTGCATTTGCTAATTAGATCTCTTGTTCTTTTGTGCTTGTGTTGCACGATTCTTTGCTTTCCAACAGTAAAACTGGCACAATTAAAGTAAACGTTCCATGAAATATATACAGTAGTCGGTTTTATTACGATTTATCCGAGTGGTGATATCAATAATCCGTATAGTTACACGTCACGCGATAACTTATCTCGTATTTATCTAGCGAAACACCGACGAGTTCAAGGGCGGCGGACATTCTTTAATTTATGAATTAGCTTTTTTCGTTTCTCGCATCGCGCGGCGACATGTCGCCGCTAATTAATACATCATAACGATTTACACAATCGAAACAAATATTTTGATTACAATAATTATATCTCTAGACATATAAATATTTTAAAACTGTTCACTCCTAATTTTAATAATATATGTAAGCAGTATTTATAAACGCTGTAAAATTACGCTTACATGACAGATCACGTTCTAGTTGACTCATTTCAATATCTATCACATACCAACAGATTCAACACTACCTACTAATGTGTTAATATTATTTTCTGTATATTGTGCGATACTAATGATGTTGCATTGTCTTTGTGCAGGTGTTCTATTACGAAATCCTGAACAGTCCGGACCGCGCGTGTCGGCTGGCGAAGGCGGCGTTCGACGACGCGATCGCAGAACTGGACACGCTGTCGGAGGAGAGCTACAAGGACTCCACGCTCATCATGCAGCTGCTGCGGGACAACCTCACGCTGTGGACGTCCGACATGCAGGGCGACGGCGAGTCCGGTCAGTACCACACCACGTCACTACACTTGTAATAATACCCAAATTGAAAACCACAACCCTCGGTACATCTATTATTTAGCGTCATCTGTTGGTAATTTTTATACTCTGAAATATGAAGACCTTTTATTTGCCCTTTATTTAAGACCGCAACCTTTATTTAAGTCAACATTCCAACCCCTTAGGACAAAGACTAACTGTAAACTTTGTCGCATTCCAGGTGAAACCGAACAAAAGGAGCAGCCCCAAGACGTGGAAGATCAGGATGTGTCGTAATACTTTTTAACATTCTATTTAAATATAATAAAAAAAATAACTATAGTATCACGTAAGACCCAGCCCCCAATGACAACCGGTTGTATGGTACTCCTCCACACATCTCGCCCCCCGACGTAAATTGTCAGTTCCAGCCCCCGTTGTACACATAACATGCATATTGTATACATGATAACGTTTCGTTTATGTATCGTGTCAAATTATCTACGAGTTATATACATTAATATGTACTTCTTTTGATATATTTGTTTTCAATTACGAAAAAAAATAATGTTTAAGAAAAAAGTACTTTGGTATTGCATTTTAACTGTATGTTGTATGATGTATTTTCATAACTGTAACCACTCGATGGATCTCTCTTGTCGTTGACTAGCTTGTCTGTCCGCGCGGACTCTGACACGAGACGGACGTGACGCCACGCGACACAGCCACACACCTCCGACTTCCGTGCGGCTTCTTCTTAACGTGGGAATTGTAAATTTTCTAAGTATTTTATACCGTGTGTAAAATTAATGTATTTAAAAACTCTGTTGATACTTGAAACAAGCACCGTAGCGTCGAGGATGTTTAATGACATATACAAACAAATATGCTAACGATGTAATAGTTGGATACATTAGCGAGTTGCGTATCGTCACGTATGTCGATATAGTGTTTACTTTGTAATCGCATCTCCGTGTTGATTCGGTCTGCACAAATAGTAGTTTTATACAATGGACGTTTAATCTCGTGGCTAGGTTGTTGTTTTGAGACTGTTGCTAGTTCGTATTAGTCGGTTCCGGTGCGGGCTGCCGCGCGTCCGGCGCGGTCCGGCCCGGGTCGGCCTGGTCCGCTCCGCTCCGGTCCGGTCCCTCTGGTCCGGACCGGTCCGCTCCGGCCGGCCCGGGCCCGCTGCCGGCCGGACGCCGCGAGCGAGTCTTCCGCGCCCTCGCTGCATTTGTATACATTTGAATCATTTATTGATATATTTTAAACGATAAACGTAACATTATAGGGTGGTAATGATGTAGTTACTTGCAATATTTAGCTAAGTGATAGCGGCGACCCCCGTCGAGTTCAGTTCCACCTCGTGAGCCGCAGGAGACTGCTGTGTACCGCGGCACTGCCGCAGCGCTCTCGCCGACTCGACGGGAAGGCCGCGGCTGAGCTTAAATAGAATTAAAGACATGTCGATGTACCCGCGCTTCGTTCGTATTACAACATTTGGAGTATTCACATTTGAATTGCTTTAATTACTTACGAGTATTGTGATAGAGATTTTGTATATTTTAATTTATTTTTTTTAATTTCGCAAGTTCTCGAAAATTGCTGTAGCGCTACATCTCTTACGATTTTACAGGACAAACAGTAGTTCTAAAAGTTGTGCTAGGTTAAGGTAATGCACTTGGGGAAATTATTTATTTGATGCGCGTCGCGGGCGGCCGCGACCGCGACAGTAATGCCTACTCGAAGACATTCCATCTTCACGATACCTGTTAACTAAATATCTGGCCGATGTTCGCTGAACTCCAAATTGTAGTGTGGCATAGCGGCGAGGAGCAAGTGCGTGCCCGAGTAAGATATTAGCGTTATTTTTATTTGAATTTGTAATATTGCATATATTTTGTTAATTTATCCACAAAAATACTAATGCAATTAGCCTTAGTGTTATGCAATATTGATTTATGTCCTACCAACTACATGGAAATTTATTGTAAATGACAGTGTAAATCTAATAATAAAAATTCAAAAGTCCACATTACCGTTTTATTGCTATTACCTACCTGTAAATACCAACACTCCATCAAACGAAGGACATTATTAACATAAGGCATGCTGAGATAGTGTGATAGTCCTTTAAAACACCTACCACTTGATAAATGGAAGATTACAAAATATACATTAAATAAAATGTCCCTTATCGTCTCAAAGAAAGATTTTCACAGGCTACCTTGAAATGAGATATGTATTTGTTAGCATGAATACAGACATAAAATACTTAGCTAATTCTATTGCTTATTATTTCATATTCAAGGAAGTATAAATTGTGTTACACTATTTCCTCTTCTCAGTACCTAGCCCAATTATAGGTTTCGCAAGAAGATTGTTACACTATTTTTCTGTTTGAGTGTCAAAAACAAAATATTTTATATATTTTTATTAATGCATACCTAGTAAATAGATAAGTGCTCATCAAGGTCTTAATGCGGTAGGTTTATTAAAGTTTGGTAGTTTGCAAGAATAAATCTACAAGAAAAGCAGTGAAAAAAAAAAGAGGACAATGAAGAAAGTACTCTCGAGCTAAAAGATCCTGTTCCGTAAGTATGAAGTATTTTGTCAACTGACAGCAAGCGTCGAAAAACCAATGTTGGGTTCAGTCACCGTAGTGCCGTGTCCAAGATACAAATTTTATTGCAAAAAGCTAATTTTTGTCATGGTGTCAAGACATTGGATATTATTAAACCATTTCCATGTGCCGTGAAGTTGCAGCTTAGAATAAACCTTTCCACCCCTAGGGGCATAAGGGGCGACAAAGGTATAAAGAAACAAGGAGAATGAGGGCAGCGTTGTTTACTTAAAAACCGCGGTCAACAACCCGTTTGCCCAGCATGGGGACGAGGGCAACAAAAACCCCATGATTGCGCACCATTCCCCAGCCAGGTAGTCTCATGAGGAAGGCGGACTACCGGGTGCTATTTCACACCCTTCGCTTCCTGGGTCGGTCGTCAAAAGCGTATTTAAAAAAATATATGAAAGCAGTTTAAACTTAATTTCTAAAATAAATGAATGATTCCTTTGAGTATTTCCATCCTTTCGCATTTATGAAAATGCGATTACACCTGCCTATATACTCGAACGACGAATTAGGGATTCTAAAATGTTGTATAGATTATTAAGCGCAATGAGTACTTATAATGGAAAAACTTTGCCGTTAAGGAAACTTAAATAAAAATTCACTATTCATATATTAATTATTTATTTGGCGTCTCTAAACAAAAAATGCAATACTTTAACAATAAAGATAAGATAGTTAATCACTCAACATTGCACATACAAATTGAGAGTAAGAACCTCCATACATAACTATGCACATAAAGACACAGATATTAATATACTTATACAACTTTTATACGATTATAGCTAGAATCGAAACTACAGAATACCTAAGTACATGAAATAAATATTTATATTATATTGTCCTTATGAAATACAATATTATAAAGAACGATTTGATTGACTGACTGCGGGAAACAGATGGTATTATACTTATAGACTTGTAGCCGACCCCAACACAGCATGGGAAAAGGCTAGGCTGATGATGATATATTATTATAAATAGTATGCTTAGATCGTCATTATTTTACGTACGAATACACCATGTCTTACTGTCCATGTTAAGACTAGCTTAAGTTTAAGATGAGTATTTTTAAAATCACTTAAAATATTAATAAAAAATGAGATTACGTACGAATACACCATGTCTTACTGTCCATGTTAAGACTAGCTTAAGTTTAAGATGAGTATTTTTAAAATCACTTAAAATATTAATAAAAAATGAGAAACTCACGTTAGGTACTTATATCCTGCCTAAAAAAATTTTTTAATCCCGCACTAAGGTATTCTTGTGTTTTACAAACATTTAAATCACATGCACAAAGAACACCCAGACTTGGAACAAGCATTTGCGGATCACACAAATGCTTGTCACATGCGGGGATCGAACACGCAGCACGTTGCAATGGTAATTAGCGTGGTGACCTATACCACTCTGCTATCCGTGCAGCTGTTAATTAATTATTAAGGTATTGTAAGTAGGTATATTCACATTTGACTTACAAACATACATTATATATAAAAGAGTAGATTTACATATTATCTACACCTTATATTAAGGATAACCACAGGGTATCCACAACCCTTAAAAAGCGTCACTCCTATAATATTTAACTTGAGACTTCTCAAGTTAAATATTATAGGAGGGACGCACTAACCAGTGACTAGTGACTACGACAAAATAATAGTATTTAAATAATATTTGGATAATACTTAACTGAAATTTTTAAGTACTTATATATTTTTATATTATTGGCATCTTGGCGTATAAACCTACCTGAAGCCTATACACTCCCAACTTGACAGTGTATAGGCTTCAGGTAGGTAGGTAGCGAACTCGAAAGTTGGGAGTCCCAACTTTCGAGTTCACTTCGAAAAAATGGCCAGTCTTATTTGTTCAATACTGGAAGAAGCGGTGACAATTATTCACAGGTGTACACGGTTGCACGGCGGGTGTAGCGTGGCCACTCAGACGCCGGCAGCATCCCTCTCGCGCAGCTTCTTCATGTCGTCCTGTAACTTCCTCAGCACGACACTGTTGGGTATGACTGGCTGCGCCTGCGATTGCGGTTCGCAGTCGCTCTGCTGCTCTATCTTATCTTCCCAGTTGGTCTCGACAGCGCTGGAGTCGATCATACGAAGCAGAGAGCTCCACGACCTCGCCTCGGGGTGCAGCATCTGTCCGAGACATTATATCCGCACAGGTTACAAGAAACTGGTGTAGAAATATATTTTTATGAACGTTATAAAATATATTTTTCACCCGGGTGGATTGTTTTGCAATTCCATCATGAATTGTAATTTTTTTTCGGGAAGCTTACCACCTTGATAAGGGTGAGTTGTAGCTTAGTTTACACTATCTCAACTGCAGAAATACTAGGTACGATATCATGGTAAACAGCCTGCAAGTACTGCGGGAGAGTAATTCCGGTCTCCAGCCCGTCGATTCCGAAAATACATTAGACAAAGTCACGGCGAATTCGTCGGTGAAAACTAGATTTCGTATTCCGAAATTAAGGTTTATTTGATGTTACTAAAGCTAGACCCGTCTAAGCCCACCTCTAAACTTTTCACCTGAGATTTCGATATCACTTGAACTTGAGTGCAGTTTCAGAATACGGTGAAAAGTACAAGTGATGTAAGCAGTGAAGTGAGTGTGAGAGGTGAGGTGAGTTTGGTCATTTTCGGAATCGCTCGGCTGCTCATCGTGGCTCACCTGTAACATAGCCTGCGAGGCGCGCTGCTTGGCGGCCCTCTTGTTTTTACACACGACGGTCGCGGTGTGCTCCCCAACCTTCATTATCAGCTCGGTCTTCTGAAATCCTATTTTCTTTACCTGCATGGTTAATTTTGTTTGTACATTTTTCCATGTTAGGAACCTAACCTTACCTTTTATTTATCACAGGTAACATTCTAGTCGTCTAGGTACCTACTATCTACGTAGCGTTTCTTTATTATACATATTACATCAATAATGAATTAATTTGGGACATCGCTAAAACGTGAAGAGAGTTAGAGTGAAGGTCTCTAATCTATACTATTGTTGAAAAGCTGAAGAGTTTCATTGTTTGTTTGGTTGAACGCGCTAATCTCAGGAAATACTGGTCCGATTTGAAAAATTCTTTCAATGTAAGATAATCCATTTGAGGAAGGCTAGTGGCTACTTTTTGCCACGGTAACCCACGCCCACCCGGGCAGAGCCGCTAGTAAGAACTAGTAATACATGAGATAACATAATAAAATCAAGTTCACATAAATAAAGATAATAAATAAATAAATAATGTTCTTTAAATTATTACTTTGATGTTAATATGTCGTCCGACGCCGAATTTCCGGTGCATAAAGGAGCACAGCACAGCGTATGGCAAGGGCTCGGAGGTAGCACGGCACATCTCCACGACGCGAGGGTCCTCGATTGACATGCTGTCGAAGAACTACCAGAAAACATCAGTATCATCAGCATCAGGAATTGTTATATTAGTTGACTGGTGGTTATAATGCACTTACGGTGAAGTCCGGCTCTGTGGCGGGCGCGTGCTCGTCGAGCGCGTCCTTCATCTCCGGGATCATCATTTCGATGGACGCCCTGGCCGCTGCCGACTTCGCCTGCCGCTTGCTGAACCCCTCGCCCACGCCGTACTTCGTTTCTCTTATGTAGACAGTCGCTTGGTACAGCGTTGACGGGTTTTCTGTATATTTGACAACTATTCCTTAACATAGTTACTATCCAACATTCGTAGTCTCTTGGAAGGAAGATGTCAATATCCAATTATTGACTAGGAAACCTAGCATAATCATTAAGGAAAGTTCAAAGTTGGCACTAAATAAATATGAGAAAAACTTCAGTCCGGTGAAACAGTCAAAGCCAGCGAGGACTCTTCAAAAACACCCAGCAATAGTTAAATAAAAGAGATGAGGTATCCAGTGAAGCATCGACTCACCAAACTCTGTGAACTGGTACGTGGGGTGACTTTTAAGCACGCGGCGCACAAACTGGTCGAACATCGACAGGTAGCGGGGATCGTCCATGTTCATGTAGTCCATTGAAATGTTACATTTTTTAGGCCTAACCTTGCGTTTCTTAGAGGACGCAATTTTATTTTTTTGATGTGTAGGGGGGGTCAGTGTAAAGCTAAAACCAAGTTTGTGGGGTCGCCACCCTTGTCCCCCGGCCGCCATCTTGAAAATAGGGGTCCAAATGGTTTTTGCGATATATCTCTTAAACTATTCATCGGATAAAAGAAATTTGTTAACATTTTTTGTTGCAAATAATATTCTCTACAACTTTGGTTCAGTAACTTTTTGTCGTAGAACTATAAATAAAAAAGTTATAAGCGAAAATGTTCAGAAATTCGAGATTTTTTTTATATTTTTCGATATAACTTTTTTTTTATCATTTTACGAAATAATTATATCAGACCATTTTTGTAGACCGGTTTTTAAGGAACAACTTTTATATACAACATTTTTTTATTAAGTCGATAGCTAAGGTTTTACAGCGCTCCGAAGTGAGTACCTACTATTTTTCAGTACTCTTAACTATACACATATTATACGTCTGTACTAATAATGTGTCATCAGTTATTGTTTATTTTGTTATTATATTATTAATAGTTAATTATTGACTGTTTTCCACTCCATTACAGAATTTTACAATTATTGAATTTGAAAATAATTTGAAATCTGATGGCCGTTACCGAGAATACTGTAATAAAGATGATAATTCTCTTCACAAAAGCAAGACCGCCAAGGCAGTGACAAAAAGTACTTTTAATTTATCTTCACTTCCTCCAACACAAGACACAGCTCGCTTCCATACTTTCCGAGTCTACCATCAGGTCCAGTCTTGGCTTGGTAACAATAATGATCCTGAAGACTGGGGCCGAAAAAAATGTGGAAAATTATTGATGCCTGTGCAGAGCTCTAAACCTCCAGCACCCCCTGAGATTCTAAAACTGATCTTTTGCAAATGCAAAGGAAACTGTTGAGCAAAGTTTGGATGTCAAAAAGCAGGGTTGAAATGTTCTGCAGTGTGCTTCTATTGTTCTGGAGAGACTTGCTGTAATGGGGCTTTCAGAATTAATTAATGAAAATGAGTTTGATGATGAACCGCCGACATTACACATCACACCCCTTCCTTCTCCAGTTCTCCCATAAATATTTAATACAGAAAGCCGATCAGATACTGAGCCGCAGCCTTGTCCATCGAAAATACTAAGGACGGAATAATTGAAATTTAGAAAATCACCGTGGATTATGCCTATTGGCGATACCACATAAAAACACGCGCCTCCAGACCTCTTGAGTGGTGGGGAAAAGAGTCAATAATTAACTATTAATGATATTGCTAAAAATAATTTAAAAAATTATAATAACAAAATAAATAATAATAATAATATCTTGGGACAAGCTCACACACGGCTATCTGATCCCAAACTAGGCAGAGCCTGTACCATGGTAACCAGACAACTGATAAACATTCTTAAATATTTCTAATTACATACATATTATAGATAAATAACACCCAGACACAGAACAAATGATCGTGATCATCACACAAAGATTTGTCCTGGGTGGGAATCGAACCCACGACCTCCGGCTTAGCAGTCAGGGTCACTAACCACTAGACCAACAGGCCCGTCACAATAACTGATGACACATTATTAGTACAGACGTATAATATGTGTATAGTTAAGAGTACTGAAAAATAGTAGATACTCACTTCGGAGCGCTGTAAAACCTTAGCTATCGACTTAATAAAAAAATGTTGTATATAAAAGTTGTTCCTTAAAAACCGATCTACAAAAATGGTCTGATATAATTATTTCGTAAAATGATAAAAAAAAAGTTATATCGAAAAATATAAAAAAATCTCGAATTTCTGAACATTTTCGCTTATAACTTTTTTATTTTTATTTCTACGACAAAAAGTTACTGAACCAAAGTTGTAGAGAATATTATTTGTAACAAAAAATGTTAACAAATTTCTTTTATCTGATAAATAGTTTAAGAGATATATCGCAAAAACCATTTGGACCCCTATTTTCAAGATGGCGGCCGGGGGACAAGGGTGGCGACCCCACAAACTTGGTTTTAGCTTTACACTGACCCCCCCTACACATCAAAAAAATAAAATTGCGTCCTCTAAAAAACGCAACCCCAAATGTAACTTTTCAATGGACTAATGGCCAAGTTGGCTTTCAACAAATTGTAACCTGGGGCGGCAGTCTCTACATGAGTCGATATGTCATCGCTACGTACCGATCGTTATGTCATATCAAAAAATTATGTTTGCAGCATCGATATTCGCTATGAACGCAAGTCTCTACAGCCGAGCTAGCGTGCAAAATCGTCTCTTTGCTATGTCGATACGTCTACGAAAACTGTATTCATAGTCTCGTATTTTTATAGAAGATTATTACCAGATAAAAAATATTCCTTGGATATAATGGTAAAAATTATGCACTAAAATTTATTATAACAAATAATTTTATTGAAAATTAAAGAAATATTAGATTAACTTTGTTTTAAAAACGCTTTCCTTGATGAAAACCTTGAAATAACTGCACATTACGGTCAGAATAATTAGTAATGATTTATTTACTAAATAATTATAAATTAAGAAGGGTATATATTATACTTATGCATGATGGCAACTCTTTGACTAAATGACACTGACAAAATCAAAATATTTTGGTTTGTTTACATATTATTATGGTTTAAAATAATCTTAAATCATTTGAATTGTAGAATAAAATGTGGATATGGCCGAACAATTTTAACCCGCGTCCCGGACCAAGCAGCGGCTAGTAAATTAATGGTCCCTTTTTTCAATTAGTGTTTGTATTTTCGTTGGTGTATCGATGTTTATGATATTTATGGCGTACCGCTAAAGCTTGTTAGACAAGCAATTAGAACTTTAATTGGGATTGCTGGAGGCCCGCCCATTCCTCTTCACAAGGCGATTTACTGGTTTGCAAGGCCGGGATAACTTTGAAGCTGGATGGAAGGTGGCGACGACGGAGCTAAAAAACGTTCCTAGCGGGTCTTGTAAGACACCCGAGCAGTGGGTTTCAGTTGAGTTTTATTATTATATACCTACATACTTTGTTAATAAAGTAATAATAAAGAATAACAATAAAGAATAAGGAAATTTTATTTGCTAGAAACATGGTATGGTATTACAAGATAGTTTATATATATAATAGTTTATATTCAGCGTCAGTTAGTGGCTTAATTTTGGCTGTAACGTTTGTTTTCTTGTGGTGAAATTGGGAATTTTATATATTTCCGCAACAGCCGTTCATTAATTGCAGTGGTTACAGCATATATCACTCTGCTTACCGACTTCTGATTCATAATGCATCCCCACTGCAGTCCAACAGGTTGTTTGTATCAGCCACTGGCGTAAAATCGAAGCGCCGTCAGTATAAGAATAGAATTCAAAAATGAGTTTTGCATTTCTTTCTATTCATGGATAGTTTCAAAATAACACCCACTTGGAATTCGACAGACAGTCCATAAGCCCGTTGTCGCTGAAGAGATGGGCGCAGTTCATCTACGAGCACTGCAAACATATCTTTCGATATCCTATAGTAGGATAGAAATTGACTGTCTTCCAAGTCCAACGGTTTTTCACTTTGGCGTCGGATGCGGGCCACTCTCCTAGCATTACCATATTCTGCCTGTGTTCCAACGTCACTAAGTCCCAAGCTAAATACTGTTCCGCTATAATTTTCAATTTAATTACATAAATTCACAAATAAATACCGACAACGAATTATCGTTAAGACGTATCGGGCTGTCCAAATTAGACGATAAAATAGCGTCCCATTATAACGATAAATAGATACGGTTGCGATGACAATCGTTATATTTGTCAGTCGAGACTACCAAATATCGATGAAGTTTGATTTTTATGACTTAACGACAATTTTCGGTTGTTATGTCATAGCGATTCATGTCGAGACTGCCGCCCCTGAGTTTGGCAGGAAGAAGCACAGTTATAACTTTTTATAAGTTTTCTTCAATAGAAAATGTGAGTTTAAGGACGCTTACTATTAGTATGCGGGCCAGCAGCGGCCAGCAGGGCGCGTATGGTGAGCTTGGTGCCCTCCTGCAGTTGAGAATATTGACGTCTTCTTTTCTCTCGACAATATTTACGACGGTCCGACCAAGAACTGCGAAAGTCCATAGTGAAAGATAAAATAAAGAAATGACACTGTATCGGTACATTAGATACAATCTAGGAGCTAGACTACTCGAACCAGAATTTGTCTTGTGTTCTGTAACCAGTGTCATAGTAAGAAAACAATTGAAGGTGTCTAAATACTAAATAGGTAGTATTGGTGATGCAGCATCACCAAGACCAGTGTAAAGTCAGTACTATTCTCGTAAAGTCAAATTCTCTGTAACGGTAGTGATATTAATTGAAATCTGCAAACGTTACAAAGCCATAAATATAATCTAGCTATACAAGTGAATGTAAATAGAATTACGAATATAACACTATGAAAAGAATTGTCTTTATAGTGTAAAAATGAAAACAAGTAGACCGTATCTATTTAGATCCCAACTTGTTTTCGTTTTAATTTATACGAAACTAGCGGTAGACCGCGACTCCACCCGCGTGGGTTCGGATATCGCAGCAAAAAGTAACCTATGTCCTCAGGCTCTAGGCTATCTCTGTACCAAATTTCATTGGAATCTGTTCAGTAGTTTAGGCATGATTGCGTAACACACAGACAGACAGACTTACTTTCGTTTCTATAATATTAGTAAGGATTAAGGATAGAATATGTACACAATTATTATTACTGTTATTTAGGGGTTGTTTATTACATGATATGAAAACGAAAATATTTAACGCTTAAGGCCAGTTAAGGCCTACATTAGTATTATTTAAGGCATCGCACAAAAACTTTTATAAAAGGTTCGCAAATAGACATAAAATAAAACTTATTTTTAAGGTGGTTATAAAGTTTCTGGTACCTAATTAATACCCCAACGATACTTACATAAAATGATAAACAGTGTTAGTTTTAAAGTGGAACAATGTTTTGCAGTAGTTATTGATTTGGTCCGGAGTGAGCTGCTCGTCCTGCCAGCTGTCGCTGATGGCATCAAACTTCGGCGTCAAAGCCAGCGCCCCACTCGGCACCGGCTGCAGGCTCGGGGAGATCCCGCCACTAGAATTGGCTGGCTCATTTCGTTCCTCAAAGCCCTCATTTGACATCCAATTTTCGGGCTCCCCATGATCAATTAATGCTTGTTTTCTTAAAACTGAAACAGATTCTGATTTCTCAGTAGTTCTGGGCGTCTCATCAGACCGTTGACTGCCGGTGTAGGTAGCCATTGAGTTGCTATCAATCATCCATGCGCCATTGGGAATCTGTTCATCTACTTTCTGATCTTTTAATTTCCCTTTAGCTTCTTCTTCCAAAGCGCGGCGGTAAGCGTAGCATGGAATAGCGCCCATTGGGACGCTGTGGTGCTGTAAATAAGTGACCACTAAACCCCACCACCTCCACCATGTGCAAGTAAACATGCATGTTATGAATAATAAATTATTAGGTATATCTGTGACAAATAAGGTTTACTAAGACTTACTTTGATACTTCCCGTGCCGAGGAAGTAAGGTTTGGAGAGAGTGCACACTTTGGAGGTGTAGTGCATGTACACGGGCATGCCGCTGGCGTGGTACGACGCGATCCAGCCCGTGGGCAGCAAATCGAGACGATTATTAAATTTTTCTGTAGAATGGCAAGCAAGGACTTTCTAAATTGTCCCAAACATCATACATCTACAAATTAAATTTGGAATTATACTACTAGAGTACAAACCTTCTAGAATTATTCTTGTTTTAGCAGTATAGCCCTCTGTACTTGGTTTTTCCTGCTCTGTCTCACCATTATCAGAGAGGACATCTCCCAGCAAACTGTTGAATTTCTCCTCGGAAATGCCTTGAGATTTCCCTGAAATTTATACTTGAGTAACATTGGCTAATGGCTAAGCATTTAGACCAATACACCACACACATTCAGAATTTGCTTTAACAATAAAAAGCCTCAAAATAATGTATTTGTTAAACAATATTAAATAAGCAGTTAAGAACGGTATTTCAATAAAAGTTGGTAGGTACATAATAATTATAGCAACATAATTGTCTTTTCTAGCTAAGTCTTACTTAAATTACTTTGTCTAGGACATATCACATTAATACACCACAATAGATTATAAGTTAAATCATGCACCAAATGAGAACTTTGACACAACTACCATCAGAGCCACTTGTACGTTCATAATTGTCTTCATTGACTTGATCTAACACCTTAAACTTTCCAATCTGTTCTTGTTTTAATTTGCTGTATATCTGTTCACCAACTGACACATCACTCATATGTTCACTACTAACAGTCTCAACTCTTGTATGTTTTTGTGCATCATAGTTATAACTTAGTTTCTGTTTTTTAGCAGGAGTTAAGTAGTTATCTCCAGACATGTTCCTCTGGCTACAAATATTTATTAGATTAAACTTAAATGTTCAGGAAATGTTACTAAAGAACTAGGAGGACACATTGCATATAAATAATAATTTACTTTAAATAATCTTTAACATCGCCCTTGCCCCCCAAGCTAAAAAGTACATTAAAAACTGTTTAGCAAGACAGAATCGGTGCAACTGAACTAATTTCCTAATCTGATCTGATTAGTCTGAAACAGAAGGAATTGGTTGGATGTCTCACAAAAGTACTTCATTGGCAACATACACCTGAAGAATTACATTGAAGAGCTATTCACATTTAATAAACTGAAACCAAAAGTTGTAGAAAACTAGTCCACAAATAGCGATGGTACTAAAATCCAATGTGAACAACAACAGTTGGATTCCATCCATCACTCGCTGTAGACTTCGTTAATCTGTGAGCGCGTGTAAGGCGTACAATCGGCCGCGAAGAATGCAGCAGAGTTGCGACAGACTAGGGCTCCGCCGCCGTGACGCGAGATGCGGACTCTAGTCTGTAGCAACCCGCTATAGAACAACCGCTAGAACACCCTCCCTCGACTAGGCTGGAAAAACCATTTCAGTCTTGCAAAATGGTCAACATGTAGATGTGTTACAGTTACTTATTAATATACTATACCTTCGATCAACAAATCAGTTTTTTTTAGTTAGTCTTTGTGCTACTTAGTACCAAACTTACAATTATTGAGATTTGACCATTTCACAACTGTACGTACAATCAGTAACATTTACTTACATGAAAAAACGTACACTCGATCGATACGTACACTTAAAATAAATAAAATTTACAACACTAAATGAAATCGAAAGATACGGTAGGAATATAACTTACAAGGAATACAATACTCCTCTAACGAGAAGATAACTTACAACAAAACCAAATAATAACGTTAAGGCACTTTAATGATTTCGAAGCTGTATTTAGTAAGGAGCAGCCTTGCTTTTCACAAACTTTACAATTTGATTGATTCAGAATAATTCAGATTGATTTATTATTATTACATACCTACAAATAAGGGGATTCACGAGATTTTTTTGATAAATTTGATAATACATAAAATACCTATAACAAGTAAAGGGGATTCACGAGATTTCTTTGATAAATTTGATAATATATAAAATACCAAGTAAACATAAAGTAACAAGTTAATAACTTAACGCGATGACGTTTATTTGTTATTGATTTTCTGAATTTAGAATTTCCGTCCGGGCATGGCATTTCCTTTTCTATGTTTGATTACGTTCCGTTTCGTATTGATAAAATTGCTCACGTTTTGCATTTAGCATAATATTATTTGCTATGTCTTGAGCAAAAAACTACCGGAACTACGTCAACTACAATGCTCTATTGATCTATTATCACTTTAGCTAATATAAATTTTTTATAATTTGTCCTGATTTTTTTCATTTTATTTTTTTATTTATTAGCCACCCAACTTGTCGGCCATCATCAAGCCATCGTCCAATTTTTTTTTTATAAAGATTTCAATTTTTGTTTAAAAAGGTTCCAGTACACATTACACACAGACACCCCCTCTACATGTTCGCCAATACGTGTTGGCCAACGTGTAGAGCGGCATAATACAGTCAAACTGGCGCGTCTGCTCAAGCAGCCCATAAAAGTAAAATGTACTCTGTGGGCAGCCCGCCTGATCAGTGCTGCCAATTTGCGGGGAATTCCCCGTTTCGCGGGGAATTGAGGGTCAGCGCGGGGAGAGCGCGGGGAATGACAAAAATCGGGGATTTGCGGGGAATCAAGACCAAATTTATCGATGGGCTAAATTTAATGCAATTTCTTCACTTTTCTGACACAACTGCTATTTTCACTGGGTAATAGTATACCGCCGTGACCGCGATTTTTATGTCTGGAAGTATCCATTCCTATAGTTGATAGTTAATTTATTGAGTATGGTTGTTACCCAATCTTCTTCTGCCTAGCCTTTTCCCAAGCTATGTTGCTAAACGACTATAAAAGATCATTGTATGACAGTCGGGACCAACGGCTTAACGTGCTTTCCGAGGCACAGAGGGAGTCTCGCTATTATTACAAATGGTCACCACGGACCAACCGCGGCTTAACCTTTATTATCGGTCAAACCTTACAGCTTGCACTTAGCCACGAGCCCCATGTTGGGTGAAAAAAACGACTACTACCGTCTACGGTTTTCGTTATCCTAAATTGGTGGGAATTGTTCAAATTTTCAATAAAATAATAGAGAAGTGGTTAAAAACTGCAGGTCTTGTTTAAAACCAAGTAATTTGCATTTCAGCATTAGATGCTAATTTTACTTATTTACGATTAAATTGTAACCAGTACATTTATCTTCATGTGAATAAATATTTCGTTGAAAAACAAAAAAAAAATTTTTATCAAAATTCCTGAAGTTTAATAAAAAAAAAAGGTATGAAGCTGTGTTTGTATCTTAAAGTAGCATGTCGGAGAAGTTGTGGGGAAGGAACCAAAAGCATGCGGGGAATTTCGGGGAATTGACAAGACTGACGCGGGGACTCAAGATTTTTTTATTGGCAGCACTGCGCCTGATGCCCGCCTGTGCCAGCCCGACCAACCGAGACACAAATTACCTAGGTACCCACATTTTTTTTAATGTGAGTGACTGACGGATATACCAACGCACAGCTATAACTCTCAGATCATGAGTTCTTGATCTATTGAGCCTCAACCGCTGATCGTAGAGCATATTATTATTATATCATTCTTTAAGAAATGATTTTCCGAAATGCTACCTTTAAGGGGTTGAAAATGGGGATGAATGATTGTATGGAAATCCGTCACTTTTCAAGTTATCAATATTCATGTTTTTAGTTGAATGTAATGATTTAAATAAATAAGTATTAAAGGTATTAGAGTTCCCAAATTCTACCTTCTAAGAGGGTGAAATAGGCGTTGAAAGTTTACGGAAATTTCGTCATTTTTAAAGGTATACACATGAATTTTCATAAACGGGTTTCTGGTCACATATAAATAAATAGGTACCTATGTATTTCAGCAATTTGGCAAATCCTAAACCCGAAAGAGTGTGAAATAAGGGTTGGAAGGTTTTATACAACATAGCTCTATGTGAATCTTAGCTCTAGGTATGCGAAACACAGCTTTATGTAAAACATTTCACACTATAGCATATGAAGTTTATATTCAAGGCATACCTACATATTTCAGCGATTTTTTTATCCTAAGAGGGCGAAGTATGAGTTGAATTTTATATGTATATGGAGTTCATTTCCTTAAGCAAAGTAAGCGCGCACAAACGCTCAGACAAACAGAACAAAAGCACACATACCTCCCTACATTCTGTCGTTTTATAAAATCGTTTACTTACTCAAAAATATGACAAGTCATCCTTTTAAAACTTACTTATTGTCCAAGTTTCCATATTTGATCTGTGTGGTGACAAGAGCGATACTATTTGGAATGGCTGAATTTCTGTGGTGATTTTTCGAGAACGGTTTCGAGACCCTGACTGTACATCGTTACTAGGTTACATCGGATATTACAAAATAATTGGACCATTCACAAGTTAAGGAAAAAAAAAACACAACTTACATACAAAAGAAATTCTTTATTGCACAGGGATATTCAAAATACTTAAATGAATAACAATTTAATAGAAACTCAAGTATTGGTATGTTTATACCAAGTAGGTACAGTTCGGAGCCACGCACTGACAATAAAGCTAATTATATAAAAACAAGTGAACAATTTCAATAGTTTAAATTTTATAACTGTCATTGTATGTGTAATCGTTGTAATGTACTAAAATAACGACCAGACATAGTATTCTTTTGCCTTTTCGCTTGCTTTACTTGTCACGTATTGAAAATACTGACAATCAAAATAAAGGTCACATTGACTATGCGAAGCCCTAATTTGAATTTTATATAATAATCGTTCTAGAGCCAAACATAGTTAATTATATTTAATAAGGAATCCAGTAAATATTTACAATACTTGCCCAAAATAACTCATTTGAACTTTCAAAGGTTTTTTCAAAAGCTATGCCTGGTCGCAGTTTTAATTATCAACAAAGTGTAGGAAAAAATAGTGCTTTGGTATAGAAGAAGGAAACTCGATCAATGGCACGATACACTCACAATGGCATTACAACAATACCGAAATTACAATTGTTAAAATATACAAAAATGCGCGTGCGCACCTGTCGCGGTGCAAACGGTTATTGCGGCCACGGCTACTAATAAAGGCCAAAGATGTTTATCCCTTTGAATTTAGTACTAGCATTGATATCGATTCTATGTAAAAATAGCCATTATCAGCTATCGTAGCCGCAAACGAATAGAGGTGCACACGATCGAATAAATAAAAATATCGACTAAACGGACACATGTGATGCATCACTAGTGTCCTGTTTATAAAACTACCTTCACTAGTAGTTACTAACGAAACGTCGCGTTATAAAAGCTACAGTTTAAATTATATCGATTATATTGTTTACAAATTAATATGATTTGCTAGGATCGTGCACACCGGCTCATAATATCAATAATAATATATTACTTAACATATTCTAATACTTATACATCGTATTCACTAGAATTTATTAAGCATCACTTGATTGTGCCCTAAGCCGTACGCGCGGAGATAATTACAGCGAGCTGTGAAGTAGCCTCCAAGTAGCTCGCCAGTCGGCACACTCATACAACAATAACTATTGTTTTCGTACAACATAATTCGCCAATAACACATTATAGTAACACTAAATAGTTTTCGCACTAGAAGAATATATTATTTATAATTTCGTTCTTAATGTTGTGTACCAAAGTAACGGAGAAATTTATTTGACTTTGAGAATATAAAAATAGCGCGCAAGCTTCATTATTTAATACAGAAAGCTGAGCAAATCTATGATAACCTACTACGGAGCTGTTATCACAGACTATAGAATAGTATAGAGAGGTTATTAATGATTTAATTTTCATTAATATAGTAAGTATTCTTTCAGACTTGACCCACACAAGGGCTGCATAGTAATTTTACTTGGTACAAAACATTAAAACGCACTATCTACAATAATTAAATACAAAATATTCCAATGAGTAAAATATAGCACTTCACATTTATTATATTACATCACATCAGTCTCCATTATAATATTAAAGTAACAGGCGAACCCGGGCGACGCGCTTGTTTTGTTCTGTCGCCGGCAGGCATCAACAAAACTTATAATATTCCATATTTTTGAGTTGACAACGCGCATAGTAAACCACTGCATACCGCAGCTTCAACAGGGGTCAGAAGTAACCTAAAGATAAATATTTCAAACTACTATATCACACTTGCTTGACTTACAGATTTTCATATCACTTATTGGATGCGAACGCGTTGTCAACCGTTAACAAGAAAACAAATTGTATTTGAATGAAAACACAATTATCAGATAACTACGTAATTATTCAATAGTAAGTAGATTCCAAAAACACTTCTATACTTACTTATAAGTATAATTTTCTTTGAAAGTTCTCTATTAATTGCGTTTCCCTCCATATTTGCTATAAAGCTTCGAACCATCAACAGTCCCGCATGTTGCTCAAAACGCTTAAAATGAACCAACAATAGGAATGCTTTAAAACTACGCAATCATAATAACAAACAAAACATTGTTTACAACCCTAACCACAGAGTACAGAATATACAGAGACTCCATACATAGGCAAGTAGCGTATTAGACCGATAAAGCCGTGTTTACGCAAAATAAACAACTTTTTTAAGTGTTTTAAACCATTGCACACGTTGTATGGAGGAGCATCTATTTGTTGTGTAATCTGTGGTTCTAATCAACGGAACTAGAGATATCGCGCAAAACACCTAATAAAATAAAATCAACATCAAAATTTAAATACATCATAAAGATTATAATTTAATTCAATTGTTCATAATTTTTAAATATATTATTTTATATTTTAAATTTGTGTATCTATAGACGTTTTGGTATCAGGAATGGATAGCCGTCAGCGACAAGATATACTTATTATATAATAAAATTGTTTGAGAAACATTCATAACAACCTTTCAGTATAAAACCAATACTTATTAATGAATAATGACTTCGTAATAACTGAATGATTAAGTATAACGAATTATTTTATTTGAGCGTTTCGTTATCGTGGTCCCATACGCGGTAGTGTAATTTTCTTCTCTCATATTGGTAATCACAACATCAATGCGAATAAATAATGAAAATTTGACTTGATTGTCACGTTAGATGTTGTGTGAATTTTATTATAATAATAATGGGGTTTTTTATTAAAATTTATTAGACTACGCGAATTGGGGGTATGTCGAAACTGACGGTGATGTCCGATGAACGCGTGTATATCAACATGATCACATTGTCTCTTTACTCTCAGCCCGCCTTAGAGCTATACTTGTATAGTCTCAACACAGGTCTATCACAAACGTCCCTACATGATGGAGCACATCTTTTTGAGGTCGTTGTCGTCGGGGTCCAAGACTTCTGCGTCTCGGACTACTGGCTCTTTACCCGTTATGTCGGGTAGATACCTGGCGGAGTGAGAAAAAGAAAAAAATATTAAGCTTGGTCGAGCACTGGTTTAGTATTTCTAAAATACCTACCGCGTTATCAAGGAAGCCTAGGCACCTTTTGGACGCATTAAGCCGCCGTTGCGGTATGTTTACCATAAAGCTTGTGTTCGACTGGGAGAGTGAGAGCGGTAACAGCGGTAGGGGCACCGACGGGTTGCGGGCGTAGGCCGCGTAGTGCCCGCCTAGTGGGGGGTATTACCTCTCGTAGTCGAGCCCCTGGCGCTCGTAGAACAGCAGGTAGGCGCTGGCGGGGTCGATGGGCGGGCTGCGGCCGGGCAGCTCGCGGCACGAGCTGTCGTTGTAGCACAGCCACGCGCCCGACGGGTTGCGGGCGTAGGCCACGTAGTGCCCGCCGCTCATCTGCCCGGAGTGCGACTGCGGAACAACCACGTGTGAAAGAACTCTGACTAAGTCCTTAAGGGGTTATAGTTAATCGCAACACTAGCTGCGAAAGTGCAACTACAGGTAGGCTGTCACCGTCGATAGCTCGGAGCAGTCGAACCACTCGAGCAGTGCCATGAAGATACGTGTGTATAAAGAAGACTATAGCTAACCATGCAATCTCAGCTTCGAGAAGTCTATGTTTTGTTTTAAACATTTTCTAATAACGAAATAGCCAAAAAATTAAGATTTCTTCATACATAAATGCTTAGCTGTTTGAAGAGTACATAATTCTGAACATAATATTATTATATCTTATGATCAAAGATGTATTACGAATATAAATATTAATACGTGTGGCACTCGGGGACTGCCGCGGTAAAGCTATTGCATAGCATTTTTTATCAACTTATGCAAATATAATATTTTTTTGATATTAATTCATGTTTTTTTCTTTGATATTAATTCAAGTTACACTTTTTAAGCGTGGTGACCGATAAGAAATCATTTTTTTTTTGTTTAGCAAATTTTCCTCGGCGCCATCTTGGATTCTAATTTCGACCCCATACTCGTTTTAAGCGACCTCAGGAACCATGAAAATGACACCCATGACGAAAAATTTGCAAATTTTCCTCGGCGCCATCTTGGGTTTTAGCGACCTCAGGAACCATGAAAATGACACCCATGACGAAAAATTAACAAATTTTCCTCGGCGTCATCTTGGGTTCTAATTTCGACCCCATAATCGTTTTCAGCGACCTCAGGAACCATGAAAATTACACCAATGACGAAAATTTAGCAAATTTTCCTCGGCGCCATCTTGGGTTCTAATTTCGACCCCATAATCGTTTTTAGTGACCTCGGGAACCATGAAAATTACACCCATGACGAAAAATTTTTCTCGGCGCCATCTTGGGTTCTAATTTCGACCCCATAATCGTTTTCAGCGACCTCAGGAACCATGAAAATGACACCCATGACGAAAATTTAGCAAATTTTCCTCGGCGCCATCTTGGGTTCTAATTTCGACCCCATAATCGTTTTTAGTGACCTCGGGAACCTTGAAAATGACACCCATGACGAAAATTTTGCAAATTTTCCTCGGCGCCATCTTGGGTTCTAATTTCGACCCCATAATCGTTTTTAGTGACCTCGGGAACCATGAAAATGACACCCATGACGAAAAATTTGCAAATTTTCGTCGGCGCCATCTTGGTTTCTTGGCGCCCATTTGAATAAAATTATTTTATATTTAGTCCGATTTCGGAGCAGCTCGTCTCGATTCGTGCGAGTTTCGTAGAGTCGTACAATACGTCTAATCGCACACAACGCCGTGTCGAAGACTGCCGAACTGAAACGACGTTAGACGATGCACGGCCTTCAAGCTACACCTCCTTGCCCGTCGGAGTGGGGAGCGTGAGGTTTTTTCGTTACGTTCGGAATTTCTAGATTCGGTTCCCACGCTCAAGGCCCGCGATAGAAGCTATGCAATAGCTTAATAGATTATATTATTTAACTTTTTTTTGTTTTAAATAACAGTACTTTTTGAGATTTCATGTTGAAAAGATAAAACAGTAATAAAGTCTGCTCTTAACCAGCGTCTACGTTTTAAGAATGAATAATTTAAGAGGATTTAATGAAACTTACCACCACAGCATACAGTCTGTACTTGAGATCGAAGGGGTCTTGATCCTTCAGTAAGTGGTGCTGGTGGTAGTCTATGAGGTTGTCGTCGGTGACGGGCGTGGTGACCAGGCTGGTGGACTCCAGCCTCTGCCGGGCGCGGACCTCCACGGACTCCTTCCGTTTCCGCTCCACCTTCGGCCTGTTCTGGAGCCTGGGGGCGGCGTCGTCGCCGTCGCTGTCGGACTCGGAGATGGTGTCGTCCACGAGCACGGACGAGCGGCGGCGCAGGTTGAGGATCTCCGTGTGGCGCAGGATGGTCTCCTGCGGCACGGAGGCCAGGAAGGCGGTGGGGTCGAAGTCGTGGAAGGGGAAGTCGACGACCTTCTGCGACTTGATCCATTTGTTGTGCACGAACTGGAAGCGCTTGAGGTGCACGATGAGGATGGGCGGCAGGCGCCAGATCTGCAGCTTCTTGGTGGCGGGCTGCGCCGCGCGGCAGTGCGCGCAGTGGTAGCGCTGCTCCAGGCGCTCGCACGACGTGAAGGCGCGCAGGCAGCTGCGCAGGTCCACGGCGCGCGCCGCCGCCGCCACGCTCGCGCGCAGCGACGCGTGCTCCGCGCTCGCCTGCCGGACGGTAGCACTCAACGCTCGGGTCCCAATTTAAGCAAGTTTAAGAGACTACTCACTTAAAAAAGTACACAAGATAAACTTATATGCCTTACGAAAAATAATAAGCTACCTTCTCCCTGGTGGACTGGTACCGCAGATGCAGCGCCGTGGGGTCCCAGTCGATGGCCAGCATGATGCCGGAGCGCCGCGGGCTGGCCAGCAGCGCGCCCAGCTCGTACGCCCGCACCTCCCCGCACTCCGTCTCACCCTGATTACAATTTAAGGTTCCAGTCCGTTTCAGACACGACAGTCGCGGTACAGAAGTTCATGTTAACTCTATACCAATCTTTATCAATTATGTATTACTTTACCATGTCAAATGAGAACAACTTAAAGATTTATATCAGCATACGAGGATGAAGTACATATTTAAAGGACCACAACTCACGGTTATGTCAGTGGAGAGCCTGGTGGAGGCGTGTCTATTCAGCTTGTTCTTAGCTATGGGCGAGTTGGTGTTGGGGATGTCGCCGTCCACGTCGGGCGCCGCGAAAGATTGCTTCCGTGACTCTGAGCCTACAGAATACAAATGAATTTGAATGTGGTCAGTATTTCAATGTGTCTTGGCATTTCGTCAAATCACTTAAATTGCCAGTTGACATTTGTAATTAGTTCTTAATTTTATTAGTTTTGGAAAGAAAGGGAATGATAAAAAAACGAAGGCGGTGAAATTAATTGCATACGACGTTCATCATATCAGCCACAAAAAGTCCACTGCTGATCATAGGCATTTTGCCTCGGCAGTTTGGACCAACCTGCAGCAAGCGGGTGCGACCCTTATCAGGACGTCTGTCCACGATGCTTGCTGGTACGTGGTATCCATTTGAGAACTTTGCTTCACCGTCGGCTCCACGTGCTATGTGCCCAGACCATCGCCACTTCAGCTCGTAACCCACTAGGCTACGTCGGCGACTTTTGTTCGTTTCCCGATCGACCGTCCGGGCGAGATCTAATTTGTAGTACGGGTTTAAAAAAATCAAGTCTTTAGCCGCCCGAGAAGGTCATTTTTAACATTATGTTTTTTACGCTGACATAGTCAGTCCGGATTCTGTGCTCTAAGATCCGGGTTTTGACACTTCTGGTTGCCAAATTTTTAAGATGGCAACCCTATTCCTAGGTAAACATTTGTCAACAGTTTCGAGAGTAGAGCTCCACACTGAGACCAGGGAGAACGCAACATGGGTTTTCGACCTAATGTTCATTTTGTCCATGTTCATTCGGAGCACTACCTAATATCGTTATCGTGTCCTTTCTCTCTCTTGTCGGACTTCTGAAACCCCTTGATGTCCGGTGCAACCCAACCATTTCTTTGCCGGCAGCTGTAAGTGTGTGTGAGGTGTGTGTACCGTGGTGCAGCAGCAGCGGCGTGTCGTCGGAGGGCAACGCGCAGCCGCGGCAGAGTCTCGGCCAGGCGCAGCGCGCGCACCAGGCGCCGGGCGCGCGCACGACGCGCACGCGGAAGGGGAACTCGTAGCCGAGGCTGTCGTCGCAGTCGGCGGCGTGGTTGTGCGCGGTGCCGGCGGGCGACACGAGGCGCGCCACCTGCCGCCACACGCGCGCGTACACCTGGCGCCCCGTCAGCGCGCCCGCCGTCTCGCCACCGCTCAGCCCCACCAGCACGGGCACGCCGAACAGCGACGAGCGGCTGCGCTGCCAAGGCAGGAAGTACGCGTCCGCGCGGCACTGCTTCCTGCACAACGACGACACGCGTACAATGCCGGCTAACAATTTCAGCAGAGGTTTGTGTAGCAAGAACATCAAAATAGCGGATTAATTTACTTTATAACGACTGAAATAACAAACCCAGCTAGGGTAACGATGAAGGACCGCGAACCGTGGAATAATTGATAAAAATAATAGGGTTGTTAATATGACCATCAGAACTGTTCGATGCACATGGATATGTGATTGGGAACTTTACTCCAAACTGGATTGTTCGTTGCACATGACTACAGAAAATTTATAGGGATCATCACTCCAAACTGGATTGTTCAATGCACATAGCTATTGTCATGCGATTGGAATCGTCGATTCAAACTGAGTTGTTCGTTGCACATGACTACAGAAAAGTGATTGGGATCTTCACTCCAAACTGATTTGTTCAATGCACATGGCTATTATTGACAAGTGATGGAGATTGTCGATTCAAACTTGATTTTTCGTTGGACATTGCTATTAACACGCTATCGTTGATCCAGCGAGTTGGCTTTATTCGTTCCTTGGGTCTTCTAAGACAGAGCGTAAAAATATGAGTCTGTCTCTCAGTGAAAGAGCAATAACAATAGGCCATGACTCATGCCCATTACTAGATCTAGTTGTAAAGGTAGAGAATGTCTAGATAAAGGGTTTGAAACATCCTATCTATGAAACTTACCTGTGCACAGCCACCAAGTATTGTATGTGTCCAGCACCCGCGTCCGTGGTGTCATCCATCTTGCACATGTTGGATGGTGACGAGCCGAACTTGACCTTAAGCCGCGGACTCGACGGCTTCATATTCAGAGACTTGACGCTCAATGTCGGCGAACTGCTCCCGTTCTCCTTCTTCAGATCCTTAGGAAGTGTGTTGCTGCGCTGATCGGGGTTGTCCTTGAACACCGCGTGGTTGTACATTGTCGATGGTGGACTCTGGGACATAAGAATTTCCGATCTCGAGCGCTGAAACCGTTGTTCGATTAACATGTAGATTTTGGTGTTGTGGTAACTAACCAGTGGACTGCCTTTAATTGTCTAACTGACCTGATTGGTGCTAGAAATCAATTTTAATTTTGGTCTGAAAATTTTAAATTTTGGATTAAAATAAGGGCTATTGCGACAGACAGACCTGCCAGCTACAACTAAGATTTATTTACAGAAAATTAAAAATAATAGAGAAGCGAAATTGTACAAAAGTGACCTCTACCAAACATTTCCACATTGCACTATACACGAGCAACATCACTGAGTGTGGATGAAAGAATGATGGATATTATGAGTGATCAAAAACTGAGACATTTAAGTAATTATTTTTTATTTTAATCCTTATTCAGTTTAAGAAAAGGATATGAACTAGTCAATCTAAATAAGTAAAAAATGTCGTAAATAACTCGTATATGCATTAACTTACTATGATAAGCTATATGAACAAAAGAAATTACTTAAGCATTGAAATATTTTTCAAATAATAATGCCTTAATTAAAATGTGGCTTCGTCTTCATCCAATAAACTTTATAGACAATTCAATGTGATAACAAAACAAAGTGGAAAAATGAAAGAATGTAGTTGATATCTGGCAATACTGTACAGTCTAGACTAGTGTTACAATTACCTGCCACCGTAAGGTCCGCCACAACACGCAGTTCTCAATGTACACAAACATACGGACAATATTTACACAGAGATATGTTAGTCGGTAATCACTGACATGGATGACGTCACAAGTCAGATTAGGAGAAGTGCACGATCTAATATTACCGTATACCTAAGCCAGATTTTTTTACTTCTTTCAGCAAAGCATCTAATAATCTATGTGCCTTAAAAATTGGGCCGAAATAGTATTTCATTTATCTCTGTAGCATCTATATGACATCCTTGCATGAAGAATTTATCTTGTCTTCAGTATTACAAACTTGAAAACTAAAAAGAGTGCTAGTTTTTCAAATAGTGCGAATAACAACCACCCACTTCCTTCTTTATTAGCTTTTATTTCAGTGCTGACCGCACCCATAACAAGTAAAAATATGCTCTCAAAATACGGCAACATTAGACGACCACATCGAGTTTGACGTTAAATTGTATTCCATGGTTTAATAGTATACCTATCACTAATATTATTACTGGTATTATAAATATGTTGTGTATACACTTTTCCACTTACATGCCATCACCAGACGATGTAATAAAAACGTTTTCATTGCATTTGAATCTAGTATTTAGTAGCCAAACGAAAATATTTAGCAATTTTAGTGTAACTGTTGATAAACAAATTATTGACTCATATTCATGTCACATTTAAATAACTTTTTGGCGTCGGTTACCAGCAATTTCAAAGTCCATAGAAATCTTTAATTTGTGATCCCAAAACTCGAAAGTATATATATGTATAATATACCTACCGTTCTTTGTGAAAATAAAACTTCTTCCTGGCTGTCTGTTAATATTTTTGGCGGACAAAATTAGTTTATGAGATTTCTAGACTTGCACAGACAAGACGGCTCACACGAGACTAGCATTTTATTTATGAAGACTCATATGTTTGCTAATGAAAACATTTTCACATCAAGGACAAATATACAAATGAAACGCTACGGCAGTGTAAATTGTATTATCGATGCGGCTTTCTGACACTAGCACCATTTTATTAAATATAAAATTATCAATAAAGTGAAGTGGCCTAAAATTACATACTTGTTTTATTTACTCCTTTTTATAAATAAAAGTTTCATAAAAAAAAATTGAAAAAATTATCTTTATCGTCTGTGTTTTGATCAGAAAGTCGCCCGCGTCTGTCGTGTCTACGTGTGTATCTTACAGTGTGTGTGTGTGTGTTGTGTGCGTGTGCTATGCGCGTAGCTAACCTTGAAGCAGAAGAGTGCTGGCATGCAGAGTGAGGAAGTATTGCCGCCGCCCACACTCACCTCCGCCCACTGCTGGGACTCCGTGCACCATCCTGGAGGAAGTATGTTCATTTTGTAGATTTGGAACAAAGAAAAGGTTTTTTTTTTGGGGCGAGTTACAAGAGCCTAAATAAGTATAATGTTTAGAGTTGGTACAATTTTTATCAGATAATGTGTTAAGTAAAAAGTTCGTACAGGCAGCTCGTAGGCCAGCAGCTCGCCGGCCGCCGCGCGCGCCTGTGTGTGTGTGTGTATGTGTGGCGGTACCGTTAGCGTGCGGCGGGTTGTGCGGGCGCAGGTCGGCGCGGCGCGGCAGCTCGTAGGCCAGCAGCTCGCCGGCCGCCGCGCGCGCCTGTGTGTGTGTGTGTATGTGTGGCGGTACCGTTAGCGTGCGGCGGGTTGTGCGGGCGCAGGTCGGCGCGGCGCGGCAGCTCGTAGGCCAGCAGCTCGCCGGCCGCCGCGCGCGCCTGTGTGTGTGTGTGTATGTGTGGCGGTACCGTTAGCGTGCGGCGGGTTGTGCGGGCGCAGGTCGGCGCGGCGCGGCAGCTCGTAGGCCAGCAGCTCGCCGGCCGCCGCGCGCGCCTGTGTGTGTGTGTGTATGTGTGGCGGTACCGTTAGCGTGCGGCGGGTTGTGCGGGCGCAGGTCGGCGCGGCGCGGCAGCTCGTAGGCCAGCAGCTCGCCGGCCGCCGCGCGCGCCTGTGTGTGTGTGTGTATGTGTGGCGGTACCGTTAGCGTGCGGCGGGTTGTGCGGGCGCAGGTCGGCGCGGCGCGGCAGCTCGTAGGCCAGCAGCTCGCCGGCCGCCGCGCGCGCCTGTGTGTGTGTGTGTATGTGTGGCGGTACCGTTAGCGTGCGGCGGGTTGTGCGGGCGCAGGTCGGCGCGGCGCGGCAGCTCGTAGGCCAGCAGCTCGCCGGCCGCCGCGCGCGCCTGCTCCGGCACCACGCGCGCAACTAGCGCACCTCGCAACTCCACCAGCACCAGCCTGACACACACGAACGTACACGTAAAGCACGGTATGGACAGACCAGCGCGAAAACAGTGAACGGCTCATCTTTTACCATTGCCGCCTGTGTCAAGTAGAGCGTGACGTCTCGCACGGCTCATCTTCGATTTGCGCGTTGTCAGTGCATATTTTCACTGTCCACACAGGGTAATCGTACGGGTGGTGGAACAAACTCCTAACGCCATCGTGGTAGCATTTCGCTACAAAATTTTCAGGGCTAACGCGTTTCCTTTTTTCCCAGTTAATTTTATGTGCCCAAACAAATCCAATAAATCCATTCTAATATACGATGGCCGACATTTTTAGTCCAATCTTACGACACCCACGTGTAAAGGGGGAGGGGATTTAGCTTAGCTTGAAGCTGCAACCTTACGGCGAAAGGATTACGAAAATTACATCCATGTTCAAAGCCAAAGAGGCGGATATTTTTGTAATTATAGTATGTTATGAGTGTCTATACGCGGTTTCTTGAGTTGTAGATAACGAAAATGGCAACCATTTTGAATTCCAAGGTACGAAGTAGTCAAAGTAAATTTCAAGGACAAAAGGACAAGGAAGGCTTGTGGAATTTTAACCCTATAAGTAGTTAATTATTGTGATGACGATGTCGAATTGCTAGAATACATGATTAGACAAAATATTGTTTGCTTGTGACCACCCCATCCGCCAGACACTGTCCCGAAAGTGTCTAGACAGTGTCGGCATTTTTCACGAGATCAAACTTCATAGTTCCATACTATGCTATTTTAGTGTGCACTTACGATTCAGGCGCCAATCCACAAAGTTCGGAGAGTTCCTTCTTCACATCCGCGTACGTGCCCTCCGAGTTCACTCGCACTCCGTATTTTATAGGCACGGAGCCGTCCAATAACATGACTGTAACCAAATTTTTAGAGTTAATATCATGTTTTACCTGACGATTCATACGAAGAAAACATTAAACACTAGTGTAAGAGGAAGATAACGGTAAAACCCTTGTTACCCTTGAGCTCAACGCAGACGTAGGACTCCATGGGCAGCGGCAGGCTGAGCATGTTGAAGGCGTCGAAGCGCACGGACTCAGACGCGCACGTGTCGCACACCACCTTGGACTTGAGCTGCCCGTAGAACAGCTCCGTCATGATTGACGCGTTGCGGGAACAGTGCTGCTCCCACGCCTCAGCTGCTACCACCTATACACAAAGACGGCGTTTGTTACTTAGTCGTTGTACTCCGCTTTCTGATTTGGCAGTGGGGCAGCGGTTGCGGAATCAGTAGTTGCTATACGTGTTACCGCACCGGAAGTTTACCCTTCATCTGTTAATTAAGCGTTTTCTTGATTTGCGATCGCACGACGATCGCGATCGCGCGGTTCTGGGTGTGGTACCTGGTCGGGCAGGCTGTCGTCGAGCAGCGCATCCAGCAGCAGTCAGTTGGTGTGGCAGCTGTCGAATAGCTGGGTGTAGTACCTGGTCGGGCAGGCTGGCGGGCGCGGCGGGCGCGGCGGGCGGCTCGGGCGGCGGGGCGGGGGCGGGCGGCGCGCGCGCGGCGGGCGGCGCGCGCTTGAGGTCCTCGTGCAGCGCGTCCAGCAGCCAGGCCAGCAGCTCCTGCGCGTCGTGCTGCCCGCCGCCCGCCAGCGCGCGCGCCCAGCGCGACACGCACCAGCGCACGCGCAGCGGCGCTACCGAGCGTGCACTGCATGACCATACCTGCATACAACACACACTGTTCTTGCATACGACGTCATTTAAAGTCAAACACCACTCCGTCCTTGATTCCGAAATCTTAACTGAAATCCTTACTCCTTAGCCAATACTTCCTCCCCATATAATACCGAACTCTGGCTGTGGCCGCTTCATCATTCCCTCCCTCCTCTCTTAATTCCCAAATGCCACGACCCTCCTCATTCCTACCATTTCTTTCCCATAAATCATGACGATCACTACCACGGGCAAGAAGCGTGAGTTCACACCCCACAATCTTTTCCACGTACTCCTCCTTTTTAGCCTAAAACTAGTAAAAACTTGTGCATAATTTGAAGAAATACTATCCCAGGAAATTCCGTGGTACCCTCACGGGATATCGTGAATTTGGATGCAACCACAACAGTCAGTATAAGGACCGAAACTACTACTGCCTGGCTACGCTAAAAACAGAAAAAGCCCTCTAACAGAATGGAAAAACGGCGGTAAAACCCACATTGCCAGGAGCTTCAAATAAACGTCCACTTATAGTAGATATCAAGGATACCCTCTATGCAGAGGCTGCATGGAGAAGGAAGTAACACCAATGCAATAAGTGTCTATTAGTATCTGCCAGAACTGCACTGAGAGTGCACAAGTGATCCCGAGGGTCCGGCAAAGGCAATGATGGGACCAGCGTGTTTTTAGTCTATGTAAGTCCGACACATCCCCAAGCCGTGCCCTCGGTGTGGGTCGAAGACATAACGTGATAGTAGTATGCATGGTCGCTCAAAGGGCACAAATCCTCGAGTTCGCAGTCGCATTACTTGAGGCTTAGAGCCTGCTCGTGGCTATAACAGCTGCAAAGGCATAGAAACATTGGGAACTAAAATAAAAATAAACCGCGATAGAATTCGTTTAAAAGTAGTTTTATTTCAATTAATAATTGTATTGAGTCACCAATTAGTGACAGATAAGAAATAGATCCCTTCCCCACTCCAACCCCTTCATTCCGCGAACTTTTTTTGCTTGTCCTGATTGACTCAACAACGCAGAATCTAAATCACATGGGTTAGAAGCTTGAAAATTTGACAGCTGATGAGTTTTATAGAGAAAACACTCATTAAGAAATTATTTTTAGATATGCCACCCCTAAGGGGGTGCAAAAAGGGATGAATGGTTGTATGAAAATCCATCATTTTCAAAGACGACAGGCACATAAAACTTCATGGGAAATACGTCATTTACAAAAACGTAAAAATAATTTTCTTATACGGATTTCTGATTAGAAATAAACAAACACATGTTTCAGCGATTTTGGAAATTAAAACCCAAGAGGTTGAAATAGGCGTTGTAACTTGTAACTGTTGAATGCGTCATTTCCAAAGTTTTATACACATGCTTCTGGTAAGACAGTCTAAATAATTACTCTACTATTTACTAAAATGTAAAAAAAATAAAGATCCACCGGTGCGTAGACGGTACGATCCGTTAGTTTTAACAATCACTCACCTCTTTGCATAACTCTCCGTATCTCAAGGCTAACACGCCTTTGGTGCCGAGCGGGTTAGTCGTGTTCACTTCATATAAATGCATGCCTGAATTGAAGTATCGAGTTAACGGGCCAGTATTCCATACCTACGGACAAAATACTGTGAGATTCAATCAATTTCCATAAGGTATGAATTCTAATGCACTCAATACTCACAGACTGTAAAGCCGCATTCATAAAACAGGTATTTCCTAAGTTATGTAGACCCGTAGCGCCGGGCAAGTTGGGGGCTATTAGTGTCTCTCGACGTTCTGTAGCCCGACTGGATCCACTCGTCATGCTGTAGGGAAACAAAGAGAAGAAATTATTAGTGTTGCTCCAGCAGCAGGCGCGCGCGCTCGGCCAGGCGCAGCGGTGTTGTACTTGTAACGTCAGACTACACTACGTACAGTGGCAGCGCATGAGGCGTGCGTACCTGAGCGCGCCGATCTCCTCGGGCCAGGTGAGGTCGGGGTTGCGCAGCTCCAGCAGCAGGCGCGCGCGCTCGGCCAGGCGCAGCGGTGTTGTACTTGTAACGTCAGACTACACTACGTACAGTGGCAGCGCATGAGGCGTGCGTACCTGAGCGCGCCGATCTCCTCGGGCCAGGTGAGGTCGGGGTTGCGCAGCTCCAGCAGCAGGCGCGCGCGCTCGGCCAGGCGCAGCGGTGTTGTACTTGTAACGTCAGACTACACTACGTACAGTGGCAGCGCATGAGGCGTGCGTACCTGAGCGCGCCGATCTCCTCGGGCCAGGTGAGGTCGGGGTTGCGCAGCTCCAGCAGCAGGCGCGCGCGCTCGGCCAGGCGCAGCGGTGTTGTACTTGTAACGTCAGACTACACTACGTACAGTGGCAGCGCATGAGGCGTGCGTACCTGAGCGCGCCGATCTCCTCGGGCCAGGTGAGGTCGGGGTTGCGCAGCTCCAGCAGCAGGCGCGCGCGCTCGGCCAGGCGCAGCGCGTGCAGCGTGGGGCGCTCGTCGTCCAGCAGCACGGCGGCGCTGCCCAGCGACCACAGCCGCATGTCCTCGCGCGCCAGCCCCAGCGCCGCGCACAGGAACTCGCACACCTGCGCGGCAGATACGGGATTGAGCCCTCCAGCGACTCGTGAAATACAAGCCGGTTATCGGGCCCACCACTAGTCGGTCTTTGTACGGAGTTTGGGTGCAAGAGATTGGAGCTTGTCAACGCTAAGACGCAACTTCTTACGCGTAGAGAATTTGCGTTTGAGGTACCCCCACAACGCTTGTGTTCACGTCGCTTCCCCTGGAAACGACCCAGTTCTGTCACCGTAACGGAATGACAGACTGGGTTCGGCCAATAATTATCTTGCATTGGGTCTATGATTTTACGAAGGCTATGCCTTAGCCTCCAAGGAACGCCCTAGGGCTTTTCTTGAAAGACCCTGTCTGACGCTTCGGCGTCGGGCGGTTTCCGGTCGCGGAAGCGTGCGCGTCCGAAGGAAGGGTCAGAAGATTCTTTAGGCTCGGGTTCCACGAAGCTGTCAAAGGCTAAAAAGCCAACGACAGCTACGGATACCCACGTCATGGGTCATGCGGACGCCTAACGCCGGATGCACTTGGGTCGGCGGGAGTAGCACCAGCAAGAGCTGGAAGAGCTAGTTGCTACCATGGACGAACGGCAAAGTCCGCGTACAGCGCGTCCCGCGTACTGTACGCGTATCCCTCCCTGACCGAGCTGGAGCGGATAGCGGATGAAGACGAGGAGGAGATAGCGGAAGTTGCTTCTAAGTCCTCAAACTTGACAGGGACCTTTCAAAACTCAAGTGCAGCGTGCATGCGCGATATTACCGAGGAGCTTGTCCTGCGGAAAGCGACCGATGAAACGCGGCAATTGGAGGCAAAAGTCGATCGCCTGCTACTGCTGCGGCAAGGACCGGCCGCAAAGCTGACTTTGAGAATTTTCTGGAATTCCTCAGAGCAGGAGCTGCAGGGGTGCTGGACAATAGGTGGCGCTTCGGCTCGCATCAACGGGCTGTCGACGCGCTTTTCTGACCCCGAAAGCGTGAAGGTACCGCCAAGAAGGCGGTAGTCGGGACTGGACGCAAAGGTTGCGCCTGTCTCCCGGTCGAATCTTTCAATATATATAATATAAATATACACACATCAAAAGTGTCTAGGGATCAACATATATTTTTGCAATAACTTTTCTCCTGATTGATATTAATTAAAATTTTCTTTAAGGATTCATCGAATAAAGTGTTTTCGTTTGTCACAGTAACGATAAACCAAGTCACCTTTGCATTAATAAAGAAATTTGCCATTTTCCTAATAAAGGGATTTTTGACATTTGAACCACTAACACAAAAGTTCGAAAAAAAGACTGAAATAACAGTTTTCTTTAAAATTTTATTGGGTAACTTAAACAATTAATAATCCGTGTTTCTACCGCGAACACTAACAACACAAGAACATCGGTTTGGCATACTCAAAATGAGTTCATCCAAATCACGCTGTGGAATGGCCGCCCATGTTCGTTGCAACAACAAAAAAAGGTCTTCTTGCGACTGGATACCCTCCATATTCGGCAGAGCTCTTCTCTGTAGCATATCCCATGCATGCTCAATCGGGTTCAAGTCTGGCGACTGAGCAGGCCAGGGCAGGACATTGATGTTAGCTGCGGCGAGAGTCTGTCTTACAACTCTTGCGGTGTGCGGTCGTGCATTATCATGCATTAACTGAAATAAGGGACCGATTTGCACTTGTAGAGGAACGATGACGTCTGATACAATCGTCTCAGCATAAATTTGAGCGTTGAGGTTGCTTCTGATCCAAATCAACTCAGTTCTTCCGCCGATCCAAATACCCGCCCATACCATGATGGTTCCACCACTATAAGGATGGACTTCCTGGCAGGATTTTAATCGCTGTTGGCGTCCAGGGGTTCTCCAGTGTCGTATACGTCTTGTATCCGGTCTCATACCAAAACGAGACTCATCAGAAAAGCACACGAAACGCCATTGTTCTTCTGCCCAATTTCTGTGTTCAAGAGCCCATTGATATCGAATCCTACGATTGTGCATTGCTATAGGTGGTACCCGTAGCGGTCTTCGGGAATGAAGGTTCACTTCATGCAAGCGGTTTCTGACTGTTTGGTCGCTAATTAAGTTCCCTGAAGAGTGATGAAGCCTCACGGCTAACATCATGGCGGTTATTGTTGGAGCTCTTCGAGTTAAGATTTGAATGTATCGGTCTTGTCTCCGTGTGGTGCAGCGATACCGTCCTCCATGGCGTTCAGCCACGGTACCAGTGCTTCGGTAACGTGTCCAAAGTCGACTGATAACACTCTGACTTGTATTCAGAGCTAAAGCCACAGTACGTTGCCGGGAACCAGCTTCTATCATTCCCACGGCTCTGAGCATTTCTTCCCTGCTTAAATGACGTCGCCGCTCCATAATAACGTTGGTTTTAATCAGTAGTAGGGAAACAGTAGCACTAATAATGTCTTCAATGCGTTGTATGTTTTTATAGGGAAAATATTGACAGCTGATTTTCATCTTTTACTCGAATTTGATTCACAGTTCCTGATTCGAATTATGAAATGCACCAAAAAGGATCCATATAAATTTATAAAATCATAAATTTATTACAAAGCCACATCTCAATCTCAAGAAATCCGCATAAAAATGCTTGATTTATTTATTTGATAGGCATACACTTTGTATGTAACAACGTTTGTTACCTTTTTTTGTTTTATATTTAATACGATTATGCGTATCTATATATAATTTATATCCAAATTATTACTTTTTCCTTTTACATCTTGGAATGTATAATTATATTAATTATAAAATTTAATTTCGTAAACATGTAATGGGATTGTGCACTTAATCAGTGTTTGAGGTTTCTCATTCAGCGTCATATTTTTTTTTTTTTCTTAACTACCGGCAACAGTTTCGTCATGCTCCCTTAGTCGTCACTGCCTGTGGTGGCGTCTTGGGTCGGGTCACCTCCTTCCCTCAAATATGGCGAGGGAGGTGATGGCTGACCCTTGCGTCATACTCGTGAACGGGTGCTGCTTGCGGTGACTGGTCGTTCTGTTGACCTTGGTTTCTGTAGTTTACTTTACCTAAATTTTTTATTTCAGAGAGATACTTATGAACCTCAAGCAGTTGATTACTTGGCATGTTCCCTAAATTATTTATATTTTTTATATTGTAAAGACAGCGTGCTGCTGGGGAGTTTGTTGCGCCGTTTCTTCTCCCCGGCTAGAGCACTTAGGAAGCGGTGGGGTGGGCGAATCAGGGTGCTGTCTGTGTTGATGACATTCAAAAAGTGCTACATGGTAGCCTAATTTGAATAAATGATTTTGAATTTGAATTTGAATTTGATCCCTAGACACTTTTGATGTGTGTATTAGAATAGCTTCTAACTCAAAGACTTTTGAGTTAGAAGCTATAAAAACTGCACTAATAAACTAATGGATACTTGCATAATGCATATATCTTTGCGAACCTGTTTGACGGTAGCGAGTCGTGAGAAGGCAGCAGTGTAGGCCAGCTGTCGCTCGGGCGGCGCCGGCGCCAGCGGCACGCTGCGGTACAGCGCCGCGCCGCCCGCGCCCGCCGCGCCCGCGCCCACTGCGCCCGCCGCGCCTGCACACGGTTATAGCGTCACTATTTAACGATCACTAAAATACACTGAAAATTATTTTGATAAGAAAAAATATTATTTCAAAGAATCATTTATAAATACTGACCATAGTTATAAAAATTTTCAGTATGAACAGTAAATAATGTAATTTCACACATTTACTTTTCGTGACATATATGTATTTACTAATTAAAAGATTGTGATTCATGACGGAAATTCTGCGACTTGTCCAAAGCCTTTGATTGTGTATGCCTTGATACTCTTATTAGGAAACTAAGCCACTACGGTATTAGTAGTAAGGCCCTTAGTCTTTGTTCTTCTTTAGACAAGTTCTTATTTAAATAATAGAATACAGAGAGTTGATGTGAATGGAAAAAGATCTGTAGTAATGATGGGTGTTCCACAGGGTTCAATTCTAGGGCCCTTTTGTTCCTTATTTATAAAATGTTACCTTTTCAGGTAAGGGAAAATCATAAGATTCTACTATTTGCAGATGTTACTTCTCTAGTTTTTAAAATAAAACGCAGACTCAAAAATTTTGACGAAGTCAATAATGCGCTTTAATGTTAATAATTTACTATTAAAAACATCAAAAACTAAATTAATTGAGTTTTCAACGCCTAATGTAAGGCAAATAAGTACCAATGTACTGGAGTAGAGTTGAACCCTGTAGAATCAACTGTTTTTCTTGGTGTAACTGTTGATGCCAAACTACAGTGGGGCACACACATCATCTGATTTATCTTTACAGAGCCGCTTATACTGTAAAGATAAATCAGACAGATAACTGATGTGGATACAGCCAGAATAGCGTCATTTAACGTTTTGAAAGTGCCTGAAATTTTGATTATGGATCCCGGTCAGACTTGAAATTAGTGGGATTCTCCGTAAGTAGAGCAGCTAAAATCTTACATATTCTTACATTTTTAAATCAGTTCAACATTCTCAAACAATAGGTTTATTACATAGAGTATGTTACTTACTTTGTGTGTTCGGAACATGTCGCAGAATCTTCAACTGAAGGGGGTATAATTCTAACTCCACGTCTGAATTTGGCGGCCGTATCACCTACAACAAAGGTTTTTGTAAGACATTGTTTGTTAATGCCGAAAACACACGATGCGCTTCAGCGCCACATAGTACAGATATTGCATAGTCGACTACCAGTTCCGTCAGAACCTGTGTGTACATTTGTACCTAAAATGTTATGACAGCAACGTGTTATACCAGCTTGTCGGGACGTAACTGCCTGGGCAGCGGGTCAGGCCCGCCGTACCAGAGCGCGATCGCGCGCCACAGCTTGTCGGGCAGCAGCTCGAGGTGCTGAGTAGTGCAGTACGTACCTGCCTGGGCAGCGGGTCGGGCCCGCCGTACCAGAGCGCGATCGCGCGCCACAGCTTGTCGGGCAGCAGCTCGAGGTGCTGAGTAGTGCAGTACGTACCTGCCTGGGCAGCGGGTCGGGCCCGCCGTACCAGAGCGCGATCGCGCGCCACAGCTTGTCGGGCAGCAGCTCGAGGTGCTGAGTAGTGCAGTACGTACCTGCCTGGGCAGCGGGTCGGGCCCGCCGTACCAGAGCGCGATCGCGCGCCACAGCTTGTCGGGCAGCAGCTCGAGGTGCTGAGTAGTGCAGTACGTACCTGCCTGGGCAGCGGGTCGGGCCCGCCGTACCAGAGCGCGATCGCGCGCCACAGCTTGTCGGGCAGCAGCTCGAGGTGCTGAGTAGTGCAGTACGTACCTGCCTGGGCAGCGGGTCGGGCCCGCCGTACCAGAGCGCGATCGCGCGCCACAGCTTGTCGGGCAGCAGCTCGAGGTGCTGAGTAGTGCAGTACGTACCTGCCTGGGCAGCGGGTCGGGCCCGCCGTACCAGAGCGCGATCGCGCGCCACAGCTTGTCGGGCAGCAGCTCGAGGTGCTGAGTAGTGCAGTACGTACCTGCCTGGGCAGCGGGTCGGGCCCGCCGTACCAGAGCGCGATCGCGCGCCACAGCTTGTCGGGCAGCAGCTCGAGGTGCTGAGTAGTGCAGTACGTACCTGCCTGGGCAGCGGGTCGGGCCCGCCGTACCAGAGCGCGATCGCGCGCCACAGCTTGTCGGGCAGCAGCTCGAGGTGCTGAGTAGTGCAGTACGTACCTGCCTGGGCAGCGGGTCGGGCCCGCCGTACCAGAGCGCGATCGCGCGCCACAGCTTGTCGGGCAGCAGCTCGAGGTGCTGAGTAGTGCAGTACGTACCTGCCTGGGCAGCGGGTCGGGCCCGCCGTACCAGAGCGCGATCGCGCGCCACAGCTTGTCGGGCAGCAGCTCGAGGTGCTGAGTAGTGCAGTACGTACCTGCCTGGGCAGCGGGTCGGGCCCGCCGTACCAGAGCGCGATCGCGCGCCACAGCTTGTCGGGCAGCAGCTCGAGGTGCTGAGTAGTGCAGTACGTACCTGCCTGGGCAGCGGGTCGGGCCCGCCGTACCAGAGCGCGATCGCGCGCCACAGCTTGTCGGGCAGCAGCTCGAGGTGCTGAGTAGTGCAGTACGTACCTGCCTGGGCAGCGGGTCGGGCCCGCCGTACCAGAGCGCGATCGCGCGCCACAGCTTGTCGGGCAGCAGCTCGAGGTGCTGAGTAGTGCAGTACGTACCTGCCTGGGCAGCGGGTCGGGCCCGCCGTACCAGAGCGCGATCGCGCGCCACAGCTTGTCGGGCAGCAGCTCGAGGTGCTGAGTAGTGCAGTACGTACCTGCCTGGGCAGCGGGTCGGGCCCGCCGTACCAGAGCGCGATCGCGCGCCACAGCTTGTCGGGCAGCAGCTCGAGGTGCTGAGTAGTGCAGTACGTACCTGCCTGGGCAGCGGGTCGGGCCCGCCGTACCAGAGCGCGATCGCGCGCCACAGCTTGTCGGGCAGCAGCTCGAGGTGCTGAGTAGTGCAGTACGTACCTGCCTGGGCAGCGGGTCGGGCCCGCCGTACCAGAGCGCGATCGCGCGCCACAGCTTGTCGGGCAGCAGCTCGAGGTGCTGAGTAGTGCAGTACGTACCTGCCTGGGCAGCGGGTCGGGCCCGCCGTACCAGAGCGCGATCGCGCGCCACAGCTTGTCGGGCAGCAGCTCGAGGTGCTGAGTAGTGCAGTACGTACCTGCCTGGGCAGCGGGTCGGGCCCGCCGTACCAGAGCGCGATCGCGCGCCACAGCTTGTCGGGCAGCAGCTCGAGGTGCTGAGTAGTGCAGTACGTACCTGCCTGGGCAGCGGGTCGGGCCCGCCGTACCAGAGCGCGATCGCGCGCCACAGCTTGTCGGGCAGCAGCTCGAGGTGCTGAGTAGTGCAGTACGTACCTGCCTGGGCAGCGGGTCGGGCCCGCCGTACCAGAGCGCGATCGCGCGCCACAGCTTGTCGGGCAGCAGCTCGAAGTCGCGGTGCTGCGCCAGCGTCACGTCACGCCGCAGGTGCCCGCCCTCGCCCGTCAGCGTGCGCACCTGCACAAGCGTAAACATATCAGTACTCACAACCCGGAGTTATACAATCGTTTAACTTAATTGAAAGACGTCAGCGAGAGAAACGGTTTTCTTTATTCTCAAAATCAAAACAGATAGGTTATCATGTACCCAAACTTAAAAAAGAAAAGCGTAAAAAATTAAATGTAGCACCTATTTTCAAATTCATCATGGCCGTCATCTTTTTCTATATTACACTATTGAGGTTTATTGGGGTGAGAAAAACGAAAATCACATCCATTTTTAAATCCAATACGGCGCATTTTTTTCTTTCATAAATGCAGATTATGAATTTCAATTGACCAAGATGGCTGACATATTTTTCTATAGTATGATATGGGTACAAATTAAAGGCAACGGGTCTAGCCGTGACCACGGCCTTTGCAATTGGCCGAAAAGTCGGGAAAAATAGATATTTATACCTTTTATTACGTACGCGGTTCAGACCCGTTGCTTTTAATTTGTACGATGGATACAAGAAAATCATGTCCAATTTTAAATCCAAGATGGCGGACCTATTTTCTTTTATAAATTGTTATGTGCGTTATGTTCTACCCTCTGCCACACACCACACTGCTGCCTGTTAACTGCCTCGCGATGTGCATGCGGGCGTACCTTGAGCGGGTTGGGCGCGAGCAGGCGCTTGTTGTCGACGGGGCCGGGGTGGCGGCGCGCGCGCGGCGCGGCGGAGCTCACGCCGCTGCTGCTGCCGCCGCTGCCCACCGACGCCGAGTCGCGCCACAGCAGCGACCCCATGGACTCTGCCACACACCACACTGCTGTCTCTTAACTACCTCGCTATGTGTATGGGGCGCGTACCTTGAGCGGGTTGGACGGGGGCAACTAACTAACTCATTTTTTAACTATTTCTCAGTAAAGCTTTATTCTCAATTATATGCAGTTTAAATTGTACTCATAATCGTGTAAAATTTCATGTAAAAGTTCAAATTCAACTTATTACGTTTGTCGTTACTATTGAGTTATTATCTTTCCCATGTCAACTGATTTGAATATTCTGAAACTACGTCCATGTTTGGGAAACTACAATGACATATATATGCGAATACATATAATTATTGCACCTTACTTAAGTTCTTTAAATAGATAGTCGTTATTTCGAACAGCCAAAAAATACGTGCCTAACATTATTTCATTATCTGAAACTGTTCATAAAAAACTAGTTCTGGCTGGCGCATACAGAGGTGGGTGTAGTGGAGGCACCTGTGGAGTTGCTGGTGAAGCTCTCGTCGCAGACGATGGCGTCGTCCAGCAGGCGCGCGGGCGCGCGGCAGCAGGCGTCGGGCCCGGCGCCGGCGGTGTAGGCCAGCCACGCGCCCCACCACTCCGCCGCCACCAGGTACCAGAACTGCCCCACGGCGTAGCCGCGCTGCACCGAGCGCCGCAGCCAGCCCAGCACTGCCGAACATACACAACATGCTCACTTGACGACCGCAGAGCGGACGTAACAATTTAGAAAAAAAAAACACTTCTACATTGTCTCGGGTCTGGGTGTTTGTAGTACCTTCGTAATCTCTGATTCCATAACACAAGTGCTTTAGATATTATTAAACTATTATTCAACTTGTACTACCATACAAGCTCGACTCATCAAACCTACTAAATGTGTTTGACGCGCCCTAGGTATCAACCTTTTTAACATCGTTGTTGTTGTGGCGCAACTTAGAAGAGGCCTATGTGATAGGCCCAACAGTGGACTGCGAAAGGCTGAGTTGATCGATTGATTGTTGACTGGTGGGACAATTTTTCAACGGCTTATGCTTCTGATTCCGTTCTAAGAAAATTAATATTCAGAAAGTTTATAATATGAAAAATAAACTAAGTCACATGTACATGTTTACAGGTAGGAACCCAGGCAAGTACCAATGTGATTTAATCAAAGTTATATGTACGTTCTTAATCACTCTAAGACATCATTGACAAACGGTGAACGATAACATCGTGAGGAAACCTGGCTTCCTAAAATTGGAATCTGAAATCGAAAACCCTTAATGAGCAAGCGTGATGATCAATGCTCACTTCTTCTCTATATGAGAAGAGGCCTGAGCCCAGCAGTGGGACCTTTATATGCCAATATTATTTATTATACAGGATAATTTAAAGGGAATGCGTGAATTTTACTGATTACCTCGTAGAATATGCGCACTCCTTCTAAATTAATACTGTATACATAGGGGTCTATTACCAAGTAATCATAATCTCATCGATCACAATTAGTGTATCAGTTGTCGACAAACGTGCGACCCACTTACCTAGCAAGCTTCACCGCGCATGTTAATGTAATTCAAATACGTTATCTGTTGGTGATGTGCCGTTACGAATATTTGACGAGTTTGGTTTGTTTGCGATATATTACATAACTGGCGGTATGTTATCTATTTAAGTAAATATCAGAGATTTTGTTTCCAAGGGTGGCTATGTGAGGAGTTATTTGGGTTCCGTAAATATTTATTTTTGGAAGAGATTTAAGGACCGGAGATAATGCAAGTTAAAAGAAAGGCTTGTATCCTGCTGCATACAAGCCTTTTTTGCTGTGCCACTGCTAGTGGGATAGCAGATAAATGGTAATCAACATGAAAAAGATTTATATTAATAAAACTACTTTTAAAATATATTCTATCGCGGTTTATTTTGATTTTAGTTCCCGGCGTTTCAACACCAACAACTGTCATAGTCTGCCCGTGACCATTCGCGAAAAACTCAGAATACAATAAATTTGTATTAGTTGTAAGAATACTTTGCCCAGCACCCCCAACTAAAAGACGAAGGTAAAAAAAAATTGTAATAATAATTATGACCCCTAATATTGAAATCTAAACCTTGGGCACTGCGCTAATTAATTAAACAAACATCGAAGACCATTATCGCATGGCGCAATAAATTATCTCAAAGTAATTAAGATAAAACAAATTAATGATTAAGGTAACAGTCCTAATATGATGTCAAAAGACAATACAGAGATTAAGTTCAGTTTGAACAGCTGATAAGGGTTGATAAGCGCGTCCGCTGAACGTTTGTAAGTCAAGTGTATATTGCGTGTCAACGGTATACATAGATAATATTGTTTACACGCCGGTTATTTTCGCGGTTACGACCACGCAATGTATTCAAGTGCGGGCTAATTATAGCAGTGCGGTAATATTAGTGGCGCTTAAAATAAAAGCGGTTTGTTTTCCTTTGTTTGAAGGTGTTGAGAATTCACACGAGGGATTTTTGGCATATTGTTACTTATTTTAGTAGTTATGTATGTGGTATTTAATCCTTCTAAAGGCATTTACGCATCGTGGGAAAATCTTTAATAGAAACAATGTTATATAATATTTGAAGCTGCGGGCGCCTAATGGCTAGGGCGTCGGACTTGCAATCGTGTGGTTGCTGGTTCGAATCCCAACCATTGCAATACCGACGTGAACCCACTTGTAACACAAGCATTTAGAGAATACTAGTAATTAGATACTAACACGTAGGAAACTAAACTAAACAACGAACATAAAGTCTCGATATTTCGGAAATACATATGATGCAAGATAAAAAAACATGACATTTCAGCATTCAGGACCGAACGTACATCACAAATTTCCACGCAGTTTACAAGCACTTATACAAGTCGCGTTTCTACTGCGCCACGAAACACTTCATTGAAGATGGAATTAATTGCGTGACGTCATAACACGGTTGTACTATGTGACAACCTTGAAGTTACGGTTAATTAGTTGTTATATAAATAACGAACTAATAAAGTTTTTAATTGTTATCTTAATTAATTCCCACAACGCTTGTCTGGTACAGCTTAAAACCTTGACTTCTTCGCGCTTCGTATTTTTGTAGAATTGAAAGAAAGGTAACCCAAATAACAAAAGGTTAGAAGATACCCAGAACGGAAGAAAACCGATTTGACCAGCAGTAAGATAATAATAACTAAATTAAAATATGCACTTAAAATACTATAATAATATAATAATAATAATCTTGGGACAACCCACACACGGCCATCTGATCCCAAACTAGGCAGAGCCTATACTATGGCAACCAGACAACTGATAAACATACTTATATATTTCTAAATACATACATATTATAGATAAATAACACCCAGACACAGAACAAATGATCCTGCTCATCACACAAAGATTTGTCCTGGGTGGGAATCGAACCCACGACCTCCGGCTCAGCAGTCAGGGTCACTAACCACTAGACCAACAGGCCCGTCAAAATGCTATCTATGCTATCTAATATTGGATTAGATAAGTCCTATCTCTGGATTATACAACATTAACAAGACCCCTGTCGGATCCAATAAAGGCGTATTCGTGGTACAGTTCATGAACCGTCTCGCACAGGCGGCTTCTTTGACACAAAACTGTAGGTAGTAAGTACGTGAACTTTGAGGAGCGGTCAGTGTTGCTGTTGCCTTGGATCAGTTTTTATTTTGATTTAATTATTTTCACTGGGGAATAAATAATCTCCAATCCATTTAATGGCTACGTAGTACGATACCGAATAATAGTCTTAGGTATCGGACAGGGGTTTTGTTACACATTGTATATCAAGATTTTTCCTCACCAATATCCCTCTCCTGGTGCTTGCACTGCGGCCTGAGCCCCAGCACTATATGGCAGACCTCGAACATCAGGTCCAGGAAGGGCGTGAACAGAGCTTCCGCGCTCTCCACACTCCAGATCAAGAAGTCCTCCAGAGTAAGAGCCATGTCCTTGGAGATGATGCCTTCGGACTCTTCTTCGGATTCTTGTTCTAGCTGCTGTTGTTGCTGCTGCTGGAAAATGACAATAGTGTTTGGTTTTCGAATTTACGTATTTAGGAAACTTGGTTTGTATTATATATATAAGCGTCTTTGTATGCCATCAGATAAAAGATCGTTCCTTCTCTATATGAGAAGAGGCCTGTGCCCATCAGTGACACATTTATAGGTCGGTATTATGATCATGAATGATGATGTAGTAAAAACTTTGTTCTTCTTTAAAATTAACCTCTGTTCTCTAAAATAATAAGTCTGACAGGTGATTTAAGACTGTTTCATGAATATTGAATATTTTGTGATTTTCCATAAAATTATCATGTAAGAGATAAAATTATCTGCATCAAGTTGCTTTTCGTATTATCCTTGTCATAACTTTTATTTTTGTCAACATACCTCTTTCAAAGCAGCAATTTCTTCTTTATTATCTCCATTACCCAGCTGGAATACTGGTTTCTTGCCATTCTTGGGTACGGTGATGAGCTTGTCCCTCAAGTTGAGAAGGATCACCTCAGGATCGAATCCCTTCTCCGTGCCTTCAGAGTCGTTGATGTCTGATGGTGTGGAAGCACGCGAGCTCTGGTTCTTGAGGCTCTCGTTGGCGACGGTGCACAGGATCCCCACCATGTCGATGAGTTCCTTTTTGTTGAGGACCCCATCGCTGTCCAAGTCAAAGATTTTGAAGCAGACTGGAAATAAAAAGTTGTATTAGAAGTTAGAAAATGAGTCCAAGAAAAAAAAAACGGGATTTTTTGTTGTTTATAATTTTGACTCAGAATACAAAACTGACGAGCTACTATAGAAAATTATTCCTAACTAGCTGTGCCCCGCGGTTTTATCTGCGTAAGTTATCCCTGTTAGCATCAACTTATTTTTTTTTTGTAAATTTTCCAGTGTTTTAAATTTTCCAATATATCAAGAATCGTGAAAATAGGTCCACCCGTTCTCAAATTACAAATGTTATAAAAAACTTGTTTTATACATAAAGATATTGTTCATAATAGAACTAATTATTATTCATAAACAAGGGACAATGTATCCAATCAACAAAAGGAAAGCTAGCAATAGCAATCTAGGATTAGTCATCCGGTGATTCATGAAATTAGATTATGGAAAATTAACAATTAATATGATTAATATAGTCACTCGACTAACTCTTGTGGTATTTTTACCAACGCGATTACATTATCGGAAAAGATATAAGGATATTGGATGCAATAACAATTTCATAGAAACATTTAAGTGTGGTTAAACTGGTTATAAAATTGAGATCTTTCATCTCAATTTTATAACCAGTCTACATGCAACACATCCGACACATAATGTTTTGGAAAGCCCAAAATGTTCGTAAACTTGCACTTAAAAGGACTCTAAGCACTGATACTGCCATAAACGTGATTGTCTTACGAGTGTTTTAGCAACTTCATCAACTATCAACATAGTCTATATGGATAAAAATGAATGTTAGTAAGCGCATAACTCAAGAATGGCTGGACCAATATTTCTTTTGTTTGTTCCCAAGGTTCACGAAAAGTTTTTAATTTAACTTTTGACTAATCGAATTCTGTTCAGGCAGCTAGTTATTAAATAAAAATACATATTTTATGATGGCCCAATAGATGTTGAAAATTGACCATAATTAGTTTTAATTTCAAGTTTGAAAAAGGGGTCAAAGTTCTTGCTTCACGTATTAATATACAGATTATAACAATTACAAGAATGCTCTCAATGATAGTCTGAAGATGAATTTTGTTTTCTAAATAGAGGCATTAATTTAATCGGGACGAAATAAACTTTTCTGATAAAACAGTTGGTGCTGTCTTAATATAAAAGCAGATAGTGTCATCCTGTAACAGTTTTTATTTAAATAATATTTTTGATTAAGATAAGGGTTATTTTTGTATGCTAAATATAGTTTTGATGAAAAAAATGTCCTCTTAAATCGCCTACACCAATGGAAACGTATAAACTTTTACAGGGAAAGAAATTACGACGAAGAATGAGCCCAATGACTAGATTAGCTTCTACATTGCCTCCGACACCGTTAAAATATACAAAATATTAGATGCTACATGATAATAATACTAATTTATCAGTAAGTACCAGTTTTGGTAATAAGTTATTTCCAATAATTAACCTGAAGTATTTGTTTAATAAAATAAGCTCCTGGTACTTGTATTCTCAGGAATTTCTAGATAAGTCAAGTGTTTTTATTATTAGCTTCTGTGGAAGTATGAAAAGTGCATGCAATACTTATCGTAGCGAAGATAACAATATAATTATGTACTATGATAAAATACTCATTATAAATTCAATAACGCTATCTGTCCCTGAATTATAATCATCAAAGATTTTAAAAACATGCTCTAGAAACATAGAAAGAACAGCTGGATACTGGCAATCTTCATTTTTTGGTCTTCAGGCAAAGGAATGGAGCAGTATCCTGGTATAAAACCAATTCTTCAGTCTTCTCTACTACTGGGTCCCAAAAAAGAATACTGTACGCATACCCATTGCTTGTCTAAAAGCAACGATATGATAAAAACTAAACGCCTCGCCTGAATATCACGGATACAAGAGATAATATAACAGTGAACGCGTAATAATGCTTTCTCTCTCTCATTCTCGATGCAAATATCAAGATAACATAGCAATATTCGCATAATATAATTATGTCACGTACGTTTTGCGTACAAATATTCAGTTGATTGTGATAACATTTTGTTTATGAGCTATGATATATTACATCTATTAATTGAAAGGCTTAACCTTGGTTTTAAAAATTAAAATTAACAACATCTAATGTATGTCTTAGCATCAAAAAAGATTATACGCTTTTTATGAATAGTTAGGTAATAATACTGGTCTGATACAAAGAGTACTTAGAAGTCAAATAGTCATTACGGGGCTCTAGAAAACTGGTTTACAGTATACCCAAATTAATAATGCGCATGCAGATCTTCGCTAATTGTCGTATTCCCGGAAACACCCGCATCATTGAATCGTAAGAGCCCTAAACAATGCATGAAGAAAATGCACTTAACCACTCAATATAAATATCGTCTTCCGACGCTCGGGGCAAATTTCTATGCGCATTATCACTTTGGGAGACCTGTATATCCAACAGTATTTTATTAAAGTCATATTTATATGTGAGTAAATGAAGTAAAACTAGTCTAGACAGTCATATTAGACGAGTAAGCAATAAGTGTGCAAGCCACGTACGAGAGTTCAGAAAGTGGAGACCCGGAGGATACGCAGCAATAAAAAATGCCGAGATAAAATGCATCGCGGCACTATCGATGTCGATACATAATTGACCCCAACCCTATTAACGATCCTAGACATTGAAGCTCACAGAGAAACCTAAGTTTGTTTAAAAAAAGTCACAAAAACCTTCTTAAAAAGAAGGGTGGGCGAATCGGGACGCTGTCCATAATGATTGTATTTGACATTTGAAAATTGCAACTTGGTAGCCCAATTCGAATAAATGAGTTTTTCATCAAAACACACAGATTTTTCTATAAATTAAAAAATCTAAATAAAAAAACCTTTGAAATCAGATTCTTAACCCTATCACTGTCATACATATACAACAACGAATCTAATGACAATAAGTAGGAAGTGCATACCAACTAGTCAAGTTCACCATAGCCGGTACAGTCGCGAGGCACGTGTATTTAACGCATTAGACGCGACGTGCGAGATGAACAATGGCGTGGACATGACCTTCCTCGGACATTTCACTTTATGTGCGCAAGTGTACAGCCCTTATGACGCAGTACTTTTGTGATGCGTGGTCAGTGCGGTGCTTCTAATAAAGACCCATTGTTGTCTTAAGAAACCTATATTTAGTACACCGATCATCAATCATATTGATCTAAAGATCTGACTGATATAGTCCTACTTTTCAAAGGGATTCTAATGCGTATATTTTGATTTTAGTTCCCGACGTTTCAACAACTTTGCAGGTGTCATGGTCAAGGGCAGACTGCCGTGAATGTCGTGAACTAAAATAAAAATAAACCGCGATAGAATCCGTTAAAAGTAGTTTAATTTAAATGTTTAACATTCGCGTAAACCTCAGAAAACCATATGATATCAATATAATCTAGTTTAAAATTATTATGCTTGTAAGAATTTAAAAAAAGAGAAAATGAGGGCAGTCCCTCATTTTATCTCTACACCAATAAATCAAATGGAACCCAATAGATCAATCAATTAGATCATTTTCGACTTCACAATTACTAGGAACCTGACAAGCACTTACTTGACAAAAATAATATATTAAACAATAAACTTTTAATATCAGTGTACACCGCGCCATATTTTTTCCAAATCTAATTTTGCCCGACCCTTGTAATATCTGAAGCTGACCTACTCCGTATTCCTCCATATAATATTGGAGCAACCGTAATAAGAAATGGAATGATCGTAAACATTGCGGATGGTAATTGACTTCAATCCCCAAGTCGGAGAAATAATTGGAGTATTGTTTGGCATGGTCCGAGTAGAAATTGTTCAATATACAGTCGCGAGTGAGTTCCCCGATACATTAAAGTGGCTTAATGAGCTCCTAATTAAGCTAAAGGGAACGATTGTTTGTTCATCTGAATAATTTGGATCTGGTTCTAACAGGACATTACTGGTTACGCTACCGTATTGGGATCACATTTAGGAATGTTAAACGAATAATTGGTTTGTAAAGTAATTGCTTTTCAGTGAGAAAATTTATTAGATGTGTGTATTAAGGATATTTAGGTGAGTCCTTGGCTTAATTACAAAGCTGTTTACTTCAAACAAAAGCGGCGATAGCCTTACGGCTGGACAAGTGGTCGCGGGTTCGAATCCCACCCATTGCACAGCCGACGTGAAGCCACTCGTAACATAAGCATATATATAGTTTACTTCGACGGGTTCACAAGAATAATAGTAGTGTGCGACCCACATTGCTAGTAACATTAAAAAAAAATACTGAATACTTTTACTATTTTTTTTTGTTACGCAATATTACATAGCAGCTGACCATATCAGTACAACACAACTAATAAGGTTGTCCATCACGGAACCATCACTCGCTAGACATGAGGACAGCCGGGAAGTCCGCTGACAAGCCTGCGACGGCCATCTTCACAACACACTCGTCCTGTGACTAAATTTCATATCGGAAGTCATTACGTATGCTGGAAGCGTCATGGGCTTTTACTTTGTTTAATGTTAATTAATTTATTACCCGATTGATTTTAACATACATGTTATTTCTTCTGTCTTCCTAGTCTGTAGTTCCCAAACGCGATCGACAGTATCGATTAAGGGTTCTTTGTATATCTTTAGGATTTTTATTATTATTTCCAAGTCAGAGGACGCTATTAAATTACCAAAGAATGAGAGAGCTGAAAATATTTTTGAATAAACCTGCTTACACAATTCAAGCCACTACAAACTTACGGCCGAAATCAATATTCTATCTATCAATCAATTTGGCTACTAAAGATATCTATTTGACATAAGCTCCATACAAAATATGTCAAAATTCTATCTCCAGTAGCCAAATTCATCGATTGATAGAATATTGATTCCGGCCGTTCGAGGATATTGGTTTGTAAACCCTAAAAGCATAATATTACTATTATTACAAACTAATGACGTATGTTATAAATACCATAAACACCTTGATCTAATGACCCATGGTATAACAGAGCGAACCACAGTTTTTATGTGCCGCCATTGTTTATTTATACCGCCGTGTCAAGGACGTTTTTTATGGGTTTTGTTTCAGAGAGTTTCCGTATTGATTTGAATACGGCTGACTGAATTCGTGATTACAATAAACATGCATTTTGAACTTTTTATTTCTTATTTATATTAAAACGACTCCAATAGCAATAAAATTCAGACTTTTTTTTCCATAGGAGATGTAACATCTTTTGCAGAAATTAAGGAAGAAATAAATTTACTGTTAGTCCAAGTCAAGCGCGCACAAAGACTACGCGGTTTTTTGGGCTTTAGTTTTTAGATGGCTTTTTTATTCAAAACTGATGTTCCTTACACACTGATTATTAGACTTCAAATAATATTGGAATTGGATGACTTGACATAATAATATTTTTCGCCCCGCGACGCTACGGTTTTCGAGACTTGTTTTTTTTTTTTTTTTTTTCAGGTTAATAGGCTATGTGTTAATCCAGGGTTTCACCTACATCTGTACCAAATATCGAAATTTGTCCAGCCGATTGAGATTAAAGCGGTAACAATCATACATACACACATACACACAATACTTTCACCTTAATAATATTAGTATGATAGAGTGATACTTGTCCAAATCTCCTTGTTTACATAGTTTATACTTCTCACAATATCTTCGCTTGCCTGTTGCCGCTCTTATTCATGGGAGCACCTGACACATTTACGTCATCACATGTTTTCCTTCCTTCCTTCTTTTGCCTGTCTATTCAAAACTATGACAATACACGTATAACATGGTTTTCCTATTTCCATTGTTTATTGTACGTCACCTAATCTGCACGTACGGGTAGTTTGGTGATCTAGTCGGTCAAAAATCAAATTTTATTTATTTATTTTATTTATAGTTAATTAAAACGATTAACAAAAACCAGTTATATTAATTAACTTAGATATACTAGGTACATATAACAAACACATTACACAAACTGATTACAAATAAATTATTTTGGAACCAACCAACCAAATTACAAGAGGCTGTCAGATAAAAAATAACTGGCTTATATAGTTCTGGAATGACTAGAGGACAATAGGCAATCCGTCCCAGGTATCTTATCGGATGCACCCGCGGACTTGTTTTGCTGGAAGTTAGTCATCCAGTAGTAAAACCATCAAACCAGGTTTTGATGTTGAGTTCAATGCACTTTATTGACTTAATGCCTTAGGCATACTCTACCAGTCAACTAAGGGTGGTGTAGAGACAAGCATGGTAGGTGCAGCTTTATACAGCTCACAAATAATCATCTCTAAATTCTATCACCTCGTATCTGTATGTCTATGCTATTGAACTCAGAGGCAATAACTCAATAGATTCCCTTGCCCTTGTCCCGTCAGACCATTGACATGTCTGATGCCATGTAAATAACCGTCTGCGTGGAAATCGTTATCGATCGCACCGACTTCGAAGGTAAAATAATTGCTATTGATTTTGTAATACAGTAAATAAATTATTAATCAACTGATCATGTAGTGTGTGGGAGGGAATGACTGTATCGTTTTAGTATAACGTTTTCATTTTCGCCTTCAGAACTAAGGAAAATGAATATTCATTAAGCTTTAATTATATTATAGATAGAGCATAGAAAAAGTGCTTTTTACCAGCTGGTCCATGTGCCGCAAAAATGCTTCTGATACGTTTTAAGTTTGTAATCAAAGAGTAAATGATAATTTGCTATCAGATCAGGAATTCGAATAAAAAAATCCTTATAGAGAAATGAGTCAAGTCAGTCAGTGATACTGCTAATAATGAGATACAGTGGTCAGTGTATACGTATATCTTTATCTTTCTCATAAAAATACCAACACAAATCTGCGAGGCAGGTAACAGAGCGCCTCACATTCGCTATCACTGACCGTGCTCCGACCACAACGCTACATTGTATTTAACTATACCTACCATACTTCTGCATTTTATGTGACGTCACCCATTTCGGTGACAAGACAGTAGATTAAGGACACGTGTAAACAATATTTTGTTTTTTAAATGCTACAAAAAGTTTACAACATGTTTAGTTCAAGATTACATTATTTGTATCTATGCTCATATACCTACCTGTAAAGATTTGATTGGTTAAGTACTTTAGTAAATTAAGACGATAATAAAATTATTTTTGGACCCTCAATAGTCAATTAACCGCCAATCACAATTTGGAACAGGCTTTCATTTGTTTCGAAGCTTCAATAGATAAATCAATAGACACCAGGATTATGTTTTGAACGCAAGTTTTAATAGGTAGGTACCTAAATTCTGTAAGGGTTAATAAAATAAAGAAAAATAAAAGTTGACTGGCAGAGAATGCCTTCTGGTCCACCTAAATACCCTAACAGTGCATGAATTATTATTTTCAATAGTAATATCGGCCTATAAACGGCCCACTGCTGGGCAGTGGCCTATTCCCATATAGAGAAGGAATGATCATTGATCATTTTCAATAAATAAATTAAAAGTATTAAGTAAATAAAATTTCTTTACAAGGTAGATAGTACAATGGCAGTAAAAAGTAGCGTATTGATCAAACAAAAGTTAGCATTACTAACTCTGAAACTTTCTGAAACTCGTAGTAATAAAAAAAAAAAACTTTGTTTTTGATAGCTCAAGTCTTGATGGATGTTATAGGCTACACGTTACTTGCCTTAAGAGTGAAACCAGGGGACGCAGCTAGATAAGCTATAAATTAATAATATGCATCTTACGTATGTCAACGAACAACAACGAAAAAAAAACAGACAGAAGCCAAATTCGTAGTATTACAAAAATGGAATCACGTCATGAAATGTTTTGGTTTCAACCTAAAAGTTTCGCGAACTCACGCAACAAGGGAAACATATTATCAAAGCAATTAAAAATCGTCAGAGATTAGAATTTGGTACTTAATTTTCAAGGTGAAACTTGAAAAATTCTTTGATATCGATTTTTCTTGTTTTGATTGTTATCAATGTATGTCAAGATTTTTGGTTTATGTCCAGCAGACAACATACACAACTGCTTCTTTAACATTAAAACTAAATTTAAATATTAACAAAAAACTGTTTTGGTACTTAATTTTGACCCGACTCAATTGTTTCAACTACCTACCTTTAAATTTATAAAATCGGCCGCATGGGATAAGCGGGTGTGTGACTTACATATGCTTGTTCTAAATCCGGGTTTTATTCGTGCATGTGAAACCGCTCCGACATAAGGATTAAATCCTTAGAGCTGGAGTAGTTTAAAAAAAAACCCTAAACCGAGGACAGATATTTCAGATAACTATAAAAACTACTTCAAGGTACTCACACTTCAGCCTCTCGGTCCTGGGTCCCCGGCAGGCGGCGCTGAGTCCGCAGCACAGCTCCTTGAAGTCCACGTGGCCATCGCGGTTCTCGTCGAAGGCCAGGAAGGCGCCCTCCACGGCTGCTGCGGGTAGTGGAGGCGACAGGAGCGGAGTCAGGCTCTCCGCGTCCAGCTGGCCCGTTGGCGCTGCGTTCCGAAGACTCCAAAAACATTTTTCTAATTCTATTATATCCTGGAAAAGTGACTCAAGTCAATTTCTGGGCAACCTAAATGAACACTGGTCTGGACGGTCTTCAATTGCGGATGTTACAGCGTGGAAGATATTTATCATGCTACTGCTTTTTAGATCAGTCTTCAAGGATATTCTGCTTATGACGTAGGTCCAATAGCGAAAATAAATACAGACTTGGAACGAATTTTTATCACCTCCAGAATCTTATCGCAGATACGTAGCTTAAAACCTGCACCGAACGTATTGATTATGGTCTCATAAATACAATATAGGAAGGTGCTGTGTATGTATGAATAGCTTAGAAAATTGTGCCGTTACTGTCTAGTATTTATGTAATAAGTTCTGAACATAGTGTCTAGGAGTTGCAAGTTTCCTTATTCATAACTGCCTTGCACGGAATGTTATACGCTATTCGAGCAATGTTATAATGACTTCTAACCGGGGATGGGTGACTTTGGGTTAAGTTAAGCTTGACTTGTGAATTCAAAGCTAAAGGATTTCGACACCAATTTTAATGTATTAGTTTGGCTTGATGATGAGGCTTATTGCCATATATTATTCCAGTTGCTATTAATATATTATTAATAGCAACTGGATTATTTGAGTTTATGGGACGCTTCGATGCGCCAGATAATCTAGTAACTCTATTCGTCCTCTACCAATACAGTGGTTATCACAAAACTGGTACTCACAGATTAGCAAGTCCTTTATGCCATAGAACAATTTCACATTCTGCAAGGGACACGCGACACGAAAAATTATAGTCCCTCCAGAAACCTATATCCTATATGCTCAGTTATTAGACCGAAACTAAACGTTAAATAAGAGATAGCGTATCACAGTTGTGCAATACATAATTAAACTCGTGTGAAATAATTAAGACCTACTTTTTTCAAGTGCGCACACATTTTTATCAGTCATCCACACTATGGAGTAAGTTGAGTGGTTAATGTGATTGATAAAAGATGTATATCCGCTGTTAACTGTTAAGAATGTCTCTACATACTATGTTAGGAGGGAATAAAGAAAAAAAAATTACTCGCTCAGACAAAATGTTTTCCAGGAAATCGTAGATCTTATGGTCTCTGAAATAAAACTTCTTTTAAACGGATTCTATCGCGGTTTATTTTGATTTGAGTTCCCGACGTTTCGACGCCTTTGTTGCAGGTGTCATCGTCATGGTCTAATATTCGTGTAAACCTCAGAAAACAATACCTTATAGTCTCATTAAATATGGATGCTTAGACTTTAAAATCATGTAGGAAAAGAACTCATTTCATGAAACTTAAAATTCTTTGATTTACCTGAGCTTGAAATAAAACTTCTTTTTACTCTTTTTAGATTTTCCCGGTTTATCTACATCATACAACCCGTGACCACGGCCTTTGCAAGTTGGCCGAAACGTCGGGGAAAAATTGGTATTTATACCTTATATTACGTACGAGATTCAGACCCGTTGCCTTTAAATTTAAATACTTTTTACTGCAAAGACGTTGAAACGTCGGAAACGAAAACTAAAATAAGTCGCCATAGAATCCGTTAAAAAAGTAGTTTTATTTCAATGTCTAACATTCGCGTAAACCTCAGAATTACATCTGCTTGTCCGATAAAGGGAGTATACTCATGTGCGCGAGTTTTCTGCCTCCACACAAGCACATAACCAAAAAGTTTATAATATACACAGCTTGCATACTCAACAATATTATTACTCTCACTAATGCATTGCATAACATGTTATTTAAATAATCAAGTTACACATACGATTGCACCGTTTATTTGATTCGTTCATACAATTTGCCACCTGTGTTGCTATTTGCATCGGCCAAACAGCTATTTAGACGGAGGGAAGTGAAGGCTCAGTTAGTTGTTTTGATGTCATTGACAAATTCTGTAGACTATCACAAATTAGATTCACGGTGTCTTTTCCTGTATTTCTTAAACAATAAGAAATACGTAAAAGCATTAAGCTTTTTATTACAGTAGGCGAACGTAACTAATTTGTTGATGGTTTATTTAACTACTATTGTTTAATCCATTATGATGACTGACGAAGTATTTTGCTGAACTTTAATTGGTAAAAAAACAAAACAATATAAAACAGTGTAAAATTAGAAAATCTAATTTATAATTGGGACCGAAACAACCTATAAAAAACCCTTGTACAGTCAAGTTGGCAGCAAATTCAATTACCGAACTTCTAAGTTTTCTACACTCTGCACTATTTGCAGTATCGGCAAAAAAGCATCTGAAAAAGTGTTACAGTATCCACTGCTGCGGAAAACCACTTAAAACATTTGCTGTGAGGCTAAAAGCCGCAATCGAGAGCAACGTCGAACTTTATCGTCGTTCGCTATTAAACCCTGGAATCGATGGCCGTCAAGCTCCAACTAAAAGCTTGTCAGCACACATGAAACAGATTAAATAGATTGTACACATATACATGGACTGCCTGTGCGTTTATTGCTCGTATTAACATCCCACTCGATGTGGTACATTTTATGCGTGTGCCAGTTAGAGTGGCAAGTTATACGATTATAGGTTTTTAGAAAAGAAAATATGGGTGGACCGAATTTCCAAAGACAAATGTTTGATACAAAAATTTGGCTGTTTGGATTTTTGTTCCACGGGAAAACGAAAACGAAGTTTTCTTTTGCCTGGTCCTTGCAAGTCACGAACAGCCTTAGGGCTCTTTCAATTTATGCGTTTCGTATCGGACCGCTGCAGTGCCGTAGCGGTGCGTTTGTCGTACGGCGCACGGCCGGTCGTTTGTTTTCATACAAAATGTACGGTGCGGCAACAGTGCGGACACGGATACGGACGCCGCACTGTGACCTTTTCAATACACTTAGGTGACCTTATCAATGAACATAGAAAGACTGGAAGCATTTTTTCAAAGCGGGTTATCGACCCTTGCAAACTAACGAGAGTTCTCTTATCTATCGCTATACGATCAATGATCACGATTTTAGTTGTTCTTGATAGACTGTCACATGTTTATCACAAAGATCTAGATTCTAGATATTAACTATTTGTTTGCCAAGAATCAACTTGTTTCCTTTGGAAATCTTTTTTATGTTATATTGACAAGAAAATGACGTACATATCTATAAATATTATAAAGAGGAAACCTTTGTATTTTTGTATGTTTGTATTGAATAGGCTCAAAAACTACTGGTCCGATTTCAAAATTTCTTTTACCATTACTTAGAAGGATTCTTCCGAATCCGTATAGGCTATATTTTATCCCGGAAAATAGATAGGATTTTTCGTGGTAGTGAAAATTGTGGAGTAAGTCGACGAAAAAACTGCCGTACGTTAAAGATTCTCGCGAACGCTGCCTAAATGGTTAGAGATGTATGGTTGTCTTCTATGGAAAAGTTGTAGAACTCAATAATGCCTACAAAAAAGTCCGCGATAGTATAAACCAAACATTTATATTTTAGCCATTATAACCACTTTTCCATAGAATAAAAGTAATTAAAATTATTAGCCTATGTTTATTGATGATATTATCGTCAAATACTAATTCTTATCCATATAAACTATTTATTGAGCAAGATTGTTTCAATAGCTATAAATTACTTTTTATTTTATTCCAATCGGACAATTCATTCAAAAGATATTACGAATTTAAAATTGTAATTGGTATTAAAATGAATGATGGCCGCCGGCCGATATGTGTCGCACGACTCGCACGGCGAAACCGCAGGGGGGTGCACATCTATGAAGAAATAAATGTCCACCCGTGCGAAGCCGGGGCGAGTCGCTAGTAGAATATAAAGTCGATAACTCTTTACTTATCTCGCAAAAAAAATATCTGTTACATTAACCTACTCTTGAATGCCTTATCCTTTTAATTTAACTCTTCAATAAAAACTCATTCATAATTTCGTCTACCAAAATCGTAAACATTAACGATGACCTAAATTAAAACAAATATAAACAATTAGTTAATTGTCACAACTCGTAATGATAAACTTAATTCTATTTGCGTAGTGTACCTATACAAACATTATTTAATAGATACAATAATTAGATTAAAATATACACGTGTTTACAAGACCTAGTTGTACAGAAACAAGTTTGTTTTAGCTTCGTAATAACTAACAATTGATGTAATTATTATGTTACAATAGAAACCATAACACAATAAATAATAATAAAATAAATGTGGACAACATCACATACATTGCTCCGAATCCAATGTAAGTAGCTAAAGCACTTGTGTTATGGAATCAGAGACAACGAAGGTACCACAAAGTCACAAACACCCAGACCCGAGACAATGCAGAAAAATGTTTTTACATTGACCCGTCCGGGGATCGAGCCCGGGACTTCGGAGCTTGCGCCACCTTGCTACCGGTGTGTACGCTACTCGACCGGACCACACATTTGTGTAAGTGGCTTTTATATGCAAAGTAATCATGTTTTTTAGATACCATTACGCTTATACTCCGTGCCGTGGCAAGCAGAAATGTTTACGACAGACACAACACACGGCACACAAAGCTGTAGCTGAAGAAATTTCATCAATGTATTTAAGATGAAGACATATCTTAAATTAAAATCTTTAGACTGCTACTGACAATATTATAATTATTATAGAAAATACTAGCTGACTACTATTTGAAGAGGGCCACCTATCACTTAAGGGTGTGAAAAATAGATCTTGGCGATTCTAAGACCTACCCAACAAACACCGGGACACGAGAATTTTATATAATAGACTACAACAGATGCGTGACTAACTATGAGACAACAGGATAATATAAGCCAATCTGAATATTATGTACCTGAAAAATGTGCGTCGAAAAACATGACAATGAAATCAATAGTACATTAATATTCATTGTGAAATATCAAAATACGCCATAACCAGAACATACTAGAAATCGTTCACATACATACACATATTGTATTATATGTGTGTATGACACAGTAATATTTACATGGAAGATATCATACAAAATACGATTGTATGGTTAGCGAAGATAACGCCAACAAACAGATAGTAAATATTATGAGTGACAGATATTTTAAATTTTGACGGTAAACACCCATTATTTGAGGACTACTTGTTAAATCTCCTCTCTTCCAAATGAATTATAAATATACATCTGACTTCCGTTCGTAACCTATCTTGTGTCACTACAGGAAGGCGTACCTCTTCCACGTGTTTCTGTTCTGTGGTAGAATGAGCCAGTCGTATACGTACACGGTTTTTTTTTTGCTAGCGTCACTTCGCTTTCTGATCCTAGTGTAGGACGAAAAGACGCAACAACCTCTCTAGCAAACTGACCCTTATTTTACTGTGTTTTAGACGGATAATAACACCGGCCTAAACGTCCCAATGCTGGGCAAAGGCCTCTTCTGGCTCTGATCACCACGCTTGCTCAATTCGGGTTGGCGATTTTGACCTTTTAGACTAGTGATGATGAACAAATTCTACGGAACTAGTCTATGAAAGTATGAAAGACATTAAATATCCGTAAAAGGCTTTACGGGGCGGGGTGTGACTTTCAAAGAGGTCGAAGTACGACATAATAAGTGCGGAGTAGAGTTCCTAAAAGTATTGTGTATTAAGAATGTATGTATGAAATAAGATTAATTGCATCCCTCGTCACGCGGACTCCTGCGCGATATTGGACTCAGCTTTTGCCTTTTACTATAAGTTCAAAGCTACCAAGTACCTTAAGTTTCACCTTATAAGTATTATAAAAACAAAACAAAGATAGGAATGTATTAAGTGATTCATGTTCACAGTCATTCATTTACGTCAAAAGAACACTGTACCTGTGCCTTACAAATGAAATGAAAAACACATTCTATATGAAAACACGTTCTATATAAAATGGTCAATGATTCTGACGATTCTTAGATTAAAAAAATGACCAAATGTATATCAATCTTTATCATTATAATTCACAAAATTTACCATCGCACTGCTGGACACAGGCCTCTTTAAGTATTCTCCTGATACTAACCATGTTAAATCCGACAGCTTTGAATTACTTGATAAACCTTACGGAAATGCATATCTTAGTACTATCCCAATATGGTATTAAAGTTTTCAGACTTCAGTGTCGTGCGTACATTATCATATCATTGCCAAGGCGGTATACGGAGGCAAGGTTGCCAGCTACTAAATAACGGACATTAAATTGCCTATTTGTTGCCAGAATAAATTGTTGTTTCTTCACAAAATTGTGTAATGTCCTTAACAAACTAACATTCACATTATAAATTACACTATCTGAGTAGTTGTTGCCTTAAATGATACTAGTTACGATTCGTTTAACTGTGGTGTAGTGCATTGTGGTTTTCCTTATAAAGCATACTACGCGGTAGGAAAATTTATAGTCCCAACATAAGATAACACTTACATTTTGTTAAATTATATCAATTATAATATCAGTTCAATCAAGCACTTTGAGATAATCTTTTAGTCAGCCAATTGCTACAAGATAAATCAGATATCGTAAACGGACCTGTTAGTTGACACCAAAAAAAGATAGTAGATTTTTTATGCACATATATCATCACTTTGATGTGCCATATGGGTACCCTTGATTATACATATATAACATGTCATGTCTGGGTACGAATTTGTACAATGCACATGGAATATTTAGGTTTGTTTCAAATATACAGATATTAAACTTCAGTGCCTAAAATATAGCCTAGATCAGAGTATCATAATATTATTATGGGATCCATTGATCTGAGCTGCACCAAGCGATAAAGTTACATTGCATTGCGTTGTTCCGTGCAAATATTTTAGGCTGAATAAATAGTTAAGTATCTAATTACAAGAATTTAGATACTATAATCAGAGCGTAAAGTTAGGTACGGCTCAGAAGTACAAAAGAGTTTAATATTCAGTTTTAATTGCGATGACCTAGATTTAAGAGGGTTAATTAGTTGTAACTACATACTTATACGGAATATGACGGATTATGTGATAAGTCGGGCAGTTAATTAAATTAATATGAAAACCCTTACAAAAAAACTATTTTTTTTTAGAAAATGTTCTTAGATACGTTAATGATAAACTCGGAAAAGTTATCGCTTATTCGACCAAGCTGGTCTACGGTTCTACGCCATAATTGGGAAAACTCGAAGGTTGAATAACAAAGAAGGAGATAATACTGGTCACTTAAATAATTTAGTTCGAATATCATTAATATACATTTAATTCAATAAATGCAACCACGTCTTAAACATTAGCCAGGACATAGATTCAAAATGTATGCTTTGCAATCAATGTTGCCGGGATAATGTCCTTGATACATCGACATATTATTGGTATCAAGGCAGGCAGTCGATAAAAAGCGACGATTCCTCGATTGCACCCAATTCATTGACGTTTAGATACCGTATCGGCAGACATCATTACTGACGTCACTTGGACATGTCAATGTAACTCATGGATATTTTCAGTTACTATGCCTCGATATTTAAATATTTAGATGTTTATCTTTGTTGTTGTAGACAGCTTGTTACTAGGGCCTGTGCAATCAAACCATAAACTACAAGTACCATAGAAATACCATCTAAACTTTACTTCTTGTTGTATTTTTTTTTCCTTTTAAATTTTAAAGTTTTTTTAATAATTGTATACTAGTTTTAATTATAGCATATTCTAGATTATTAAATCTCATTCTTTGTTATATATATAGACAGTAGACACCTACTCTAATTAGTCTTAACTAAATTTTGTACGCCTTTAACGGCAGGACATAGCGCTCAATTTTAATGTATCATCTATGTACACCTATGAACCACAAATAAAAGCATTTGAATTAAATTGAATTTGAACCAATTTGGAAACTGTTTTTTGACCTGCAGATACAGAAACGGATGTTAGGTAGGTTGTATAGCACAACAGCTGCGGGTAAGTTTATAACGTACCTATGAACAACTCAGAAAATTATTTCATTATAATATATTCCGATAATTTTTATCGGTATTGGATGAATTAATATTTGTAAGTACCGTATTCTATTCTGCGTACTCATTATAACTTTTGTTATAGCGTTATTTTGCAAAACAGATATCTTTTTATTACTTGTGGTATGAGTTTACGACCACAAGCTGATCACGGAGACATAATAATAGCTATCTATACATAAACAGACTCTTTAAGACGTGGTCAAGATGAAGGTCAGATATTTTATACAATGTACGGTGCATCCATACAATGCGAGATTTTCAAACAATAACATTCCATTTTTATTAAATTGGACCTATAGTCAAAGAATAAAATGATTGCAATGTATATTCTTATGTACATACCACCTAAGTTCACATTGTGCAATGCAATAATCGTATAGAGTATTAATTTCCAAGAGTTGTTCAACGAAAATAATCTTTGGAAACAAGTTAACACAATCATGATAAAAAGTTTGTTTATTGTACTAATCAAAAGATAAATCACTCACCCTTTCCTCCAAGTGTGTAACGCCTGCCAGGCTCTGGTAGAACGTCGGCGTTTCCAGATCCTGAGCCACATTCACTTCCGACAGCAGCCATTTGGACAGAACAGTGGCATCCTTATGGATCAGTAGCCATGACCGGAACTGGTCGAATGTGACCTTCTCCGTCGGTCCGAACAAGCTGAGGAGGATCTCCGCGTTCCTCTGAGCACCAATGAGAGGGAGTGACGAGTACTCCAGCTGTAGGGTCCGCGCGAAGTCCCTCTTGTATATGTATGTGCTGTTATCACCTTGATTGTTTACGTAGAGGGTCCATAGGAACCTAGAAGTATATTATAGTGTTTATGACATGGTACGCGGTTAGTCATAGATACTTATAAGGAAATATCTATTGAGTGGTTTGTGTTGCTTATTTAGCTTTTATGTTGTAATTACACAATCTTTTATAAACAATAGTCAATGCGGGCTTCTAACAGATAAGCCAAATTTTATAACACTATGATTGTATGTACTTTGTGTATTTTTTTAATATATGATAACAATAGCAATGATTTTCTGGAAGACAATAAGCATTGTAACATTAAAAAAAAGACTAAAGGTTTATTTGCATTGCATGGTGAAACAAAACCATTATAACAGACAACATTTACCTATCTGATTGATGGAGAGCCGTAACTATCCATATGATAAGGATAATAATGTGACTAAAATAATGTAACAATAAATGTAAGCATAATTAGGATATTAAAACCTCTTTCATACATCCAGATAGCTGGCTACGGCTTTTTTATATGGCGGTATTTAAGACAAAGCCTGAAGGTCTAGTTTGTGTTCAAATGGGTAATGAAACTTTATTATTCACTCTTCCTCATAATCCCGTATCTTCTTCATTCTTAGTATTATGAGGTACTTTCTTAATTATTTTAAGACACTATTGACAAATGGTGAAGGAAAACTTCGTGAATCTGGATTCCAAGAATTGGTTTCTGAAATCGCCAACCTGCAGTGAGCCGTCATGGTGAGCAATGATCATTCCTTCTCTATGGGAAGAGGACTGTACCCAGCAGTGGGACACCTATATAGGCCGGTATTATTATGAGGTACATGATTGCGCCAAAATCTAAGAAAGGGTAGGTACTAAGGTTAAAGGCTTGTTTTGACAGCATGATGCAAATTCTTACAGTGATCAAACAGCCTTTGTAACAATTTTGTGCAAGTAAATAAATATGGAATTACCCAGCATCATTTTAGTAATTATGATTATTTTAAAGTTGCATGGAGCACATACAATAAACACATACAAAAAAATTTAAGAGATTGAACCAAGTATTAATAATCTTTTTTTCTTTTAACACAACATTATATACGACCTCTACAAAGCCATTAACATTGCCAGGTACCACAAACTGGAGTGAGTAGGAACTTATTTAAGTACCTATACAGAATTAAGAACACAAGTTGAGGAATAATGGTGGGCAAGTGCTTAAGTATGATATGTTCAGGACATCCTTTATTAAATTGCCCTATTCATAAAAAAGGTGATCGTAAGTTATATACAAATTATAGACCAATTTCAATATTATCAAGCATTGATAAAATAATAGAAAAATGTATCGTAAAACAATTAGGCGAGTAGGGTAAATACGCCATACTTCGGCCCCCCCCCCAATCGTCGGCCGTCTGCACATTTTTATCTTGCGTTCGTTCCAAGGGTAATGAAATGGTAATTTTACTACTCGAATTGCAACCTAAGTTCATATTCTATACGCACAAACTGTCACTATCCTATTACGTCAACCGGTTTTCGCACACTGAGCGTCAGTAGCGATCGCGCCGTTGAAGAGTCAAGTTCTTAGTTAAAGTAGCTTACTTGATGTGAATACCCACGCTTCGGGGATTGATATTACAACGGAAAGACGTTTCTTTATTTTTGTTTTAAGCTTTGTTTTCACTCAAAAGTTATTTCTACTATATTTTGACAACGTTTTTTCAAAGTTTTTCGTATTATTTTAAATGAAAAATAGGTGGCCGCCATTAGAATACCAGTTTCGGCTTAAAACCGAATTCTCGGCCGGGGCCGACTTAAAGTAAATGCAGTCTGTTTTACAAATTCCAATTCTACCAATTCCATTGGTTTAATAGGAGTATTTGCAAAGCTTAATAGGTAAATAAATATATTTTACGTTTAGTCGCTAAATACCGGCCGGGGTGATATTAGTTGAATGTCGAGAAATGAGGCACACACAACAGGGGCCGACATTAAATATATTAAATATCGTAATGTCGGCCAGCCTCGAATTTGACCGCTACTATACAGGCTGATTACTTATGTATTTTTTCATTGATTGTGTGGGTAGTCATTTTTAATTTATTTATCAAACTTATTTTCTTGAAATTGAATATATGTTATGTACCTACCGAATACAAAAATTTATTAACATTATAAATAGGTTAAGTTTCGATGTAGAAGTTGACAGTATCGAAGACATATATATTATTCATGATAGCTAAAAATAGTTTGGGATACAATTGAAAAAAGTTTTTTGGAATTTGCTGGTTATCTATTAAACTTATGTTTAATAGATAGGTAGCGAAAAGGAAACTATCACTGTTATGATAGTCGTCTCAGCTGCTGCAGCTGGCCTACTTATAGCCCCGTTTTTTTTATTGTAATTTTTATTGCATATTATTTTTTATTATATTTATTGTGATGTTTAACTTAGTTATAAACTTATAATTATAGTTACTTTTAAACAAATACAAATGTATACTCCTGCCAAAAAATGTGTGATATCATACTCCTGCCAAAATAAATCATGTTGATTATATTTTTCACTGTCTTAATTTTAAACACCCTATATCCGGCCGACATTTAGGAAAAACACCGCCGACCATAGGCTGCGAACGGCCGACTTAAGGGTTTTTTCGCCTTCAATGCATCTAAACCTTAATCCTTTTTTATTTTAGTAGAAAAGTCAACTTTATGCCTAAAAATATAAAATAGATTTATCAACCTGTCTAAAACTGCAACACAAGCTATCCTTTGTTGCAAACTGGTGCAGCCAGAGCGTTCCAAAGTCAGAAAATCCGTAAGGGGGCCGACATTTAGCGTATTTACCCTATCTTCAGAAAAATAAAATAATAAACGAATGTCAGCATGGGTTTCAAAAAAGTAAAAGCACTAACACGCTATTGTCAAGATTCTGTAATGAAATCAATAGTTATTTAGACAGAAAAATGTTTGTAGTCGCAGTATTTTTTGATTTTAAAAAAGCATTCGATACTTTAGAAAAAAATATGTTAATTAACGCAATAGAAGAATGCGGAATAGGACAGCCACTGAACGAATGGTTCCGCGACTATCTGACTGGCCGCAGCTACAGCGTGAAGATTGGCGCAGCACACGGAGACGCGAGGGACGTTACGTGCGGAGTGCCGCAGGGCTCCGGCTGCGGACCGGTGTGCTACCTCATGCACGCCAACAGCCTGTGCGGGGTGATACGCCACTGCTCCGCCTACATGTTTGCGGATGACCTGTGCGCGCTCCGCGCGGGACAAGATCTCGGTGAAGTGTGCCGCCTAGTACAGAGTGACGTAGACGCGGTTGTTAAATGGTCTCATGACAATGGCATAGTCTTAAATTCAGATAAAACTAAACTGCTAATTATACATTCACCATATTTTAATTCACCTGACATAATTCCCTCTTTGTATACTCATAGTTTCGATTGTCTTCACAATAATTCATTAACTTGTAAATGTAAACCTATAGAAAGAGAAAGATGTGTAACCTACCTCGGAATGAAAGTAGATGAACACTTTTCATGGTCGTGCCATATAGATTATTTATGTGATAAGCTTAGAATATTATTAGGTAAATTTTATCACTTAAGTTTTAAATTACCGACTACTACCCTTAAACTACTGTACTTGTCACTCGTAGATTCGATATTGAGTTACTCTCTTGACTGCTATGGCCTCACTTTCAAATCATATATTCAAAAGTTAGAAACAATACAAATTAGATTCCTTAAATTATTAGTAGACAGAAAAACAAAAATAAAATGTAAAGATAATTACTACAAGCTGTTTAAAATATGTAAAATTCTCCCTGTTAGTTTAAAACATAAATACCTAATTCTTACAAACAGTCACGGCGGTTGGGAGAGTTACTCAATGTTGAATCATTCCCATAAGACTAGGGCAGCCTGTGCAGGTAAATATGAAGTCCCCAGAGTAAATAATTACTATGGGGACAGAACACTTAGTAAAAGGATACCTTACTTAGTTAACAGCCTGCCCACCAATATAAGAAATATTAATAATAAAAAAGTTTTTTGTAAAACTTTAAAGACTTACCTTTTGACAAATATGTGAGTAACGAAATATCATATTATATTCAACTACCTACCACATGGTCTACCACTACCTATATGGTCATAACATTTATCTTATAATATTATATGTTTTTAGTATGAAGTTATAATAAGTTTTATTGTTAAAAAATTAATTAGTTTTAGTCGTCATGCCCACAGACAAACTGTGCAAACAGTTTTGTGGGGTTTTTGTAAAAGTAAACAGTTTTATAATGTAAAGTTTAATAAATAAATAAAAAAAAAAAAAAAAAAAAAAAAATAAGGTTTTAATAAGGAACAAGAGAATTGCCACTTACAGGATTGAGAATCACCTAAGAACCCTTTGCAATGCTATTATTTACGATTATTTTTTTACTTGCTGTCCGTCTTCTGGGCAAAGGTCTCCTCTAAGTCCTTCCTTATGGGTTAATGTTTTTAACGACGATAAAGCCACTTTTATCCAGGAGATTTTAGCGATATTTACCAAATGAACCTAAATTGGATAACAATGAAAGATTGATGGATGTTACTTGTCATCTGACTCATAATGCACCTAATGGAACCAAATAAATAATGATAATACAGTACCATTGTATCTTGTTAGTGCATGGACAGTCAGCAAACAACATAAATGTACAGAATAACATTAAAAAAAAAATTCAATAAAATTAAATGCCAAACGCAAACAAGTAAGGATATCATAGCGAAAAGTATTTATTGTTTTGTAGTCGCTGGATCAGGACTTTAAATTGTGTTTTAGGTGTTTGTAGCTGATTTTATTGTGAATTTTTATTGTCATCTGTTGAAGATTGGATAAATCGGTTTTTGTTATTATTACAAACATTAAGTATAAGACTGAAAAGAAGCCTGCCCACCAGATTAACAATATCATACAAGCACTCCATTGAATGTTTTAATATTTTTCATATTTCAGCTGAGTCACAAATCATACCTGCATAATATTAAGAAACCTGAAGCTACATTAAATCAATCATTGCCAGACATAATATTGTAATATTTATTAAACTTCACACCAATAAAGGAAAACTTTATGACTTGACGAAATACTACACAATTTGTGTAAGCATTGTTATTTAAAAAGTGTATTTAATTTTAGTACTTAATAGAAAACAAGATATTTAAGAGCGTCTAACAATTGTAGGGGAATATTATTGTGTAAACAAATCACTAAATGTACTTTGTTATGTAATGTTTACAATACAGAATTATGATGGCTGGTTTTGGATGTTTAAGTCTAATCTTTAGTACAACCTTATTTATAACAATGTAAGCATAGTGCTTGTCCCTCAAGTTACATACACATGCCCCTTGACATCTGCCAATAAACTGCCATGCAGTTTGGCAGAAGTATTTTGAATAATTGTTATGTGCTTTAAATTATAAATATAGTAACATTTCCTGAAATGATTGTAAGAGAATAAGTTAAGTAAATTAAAATAGCAATGAAATATATGACTAAGCAGTACTGAAAGAATCTTATTTTTTTTCATTTGAATAATCTACTATATAAAAATAAGTCGGGTTTTCCTTCCTGACGCTATAACTCCAGAACGCACGAACCGATTTCCACGGTTTTGCATTCGTTGGAAAGGTCTCGGGCTCCGTGAGGTTTATAGAATTATATTAAAAAAAAAGACCGCGGGCGGAGCTGCGGGAAACAGCGAGTATATTATAAAGATTAAAGATAAGAAAATGAACCCAAAGAAATACTACTAAAAAAAAAGAACCACCATAACAATTATCATATTCAAGATAAAATATGTCACAAAACAAAAAAGAAATGCAGCTTACCTACTCTAGCTAGGAAAATCAATATTCAATGCATAGATAGATCTTTGTATGCATAAAATTTGTGAAAATCAATGCATCTAATGTTACTTATAAACCAAACCACAAGACCTTCAAACATGCCGCAGTCACAGGCATCAACAGTCTTGGAAAATTACAGAATCAAGTCACAACTCATTGTGTGTCTTTAATTCTTTCCATGATTACACAGACTCTTGACTTCTAATTACCATAAATTAGATGCCAATTTAACTTCGTAATTCAAAATACAACCCATTCTTATTAGTTAAATAAGCTAATGAAAACTGTCTGGAAAACAGTTTAGCGCTAATAATATAGCACGTAATACTATTATCACAACATAATAATAATGTGAAATAGTTGTTATTAACAGCAACAACAATAATTATTCGAAGTTGTTAAACACTCACTTAATTTTCTCTTCGATGTTGCCCTTAGTGAGCACGACTATTCCGCAGAGGAGCTCCCTGAACGCGATACCCCTCTTGGTGCCGCCGCAGGCCTGGTACAGCCACTCGGCCACCTCGAAGGGAACACCATCGCATAACACTTCGTGGACGAACGCCTCCAAGCTCAAGGCCGTTCCATTCGCACCGGCACATCTCTTGAACGCTTCGCGTATACGTCTCAACTCACTATCAGACACTGCAAATAAAATAAACTGATATTCATCACATTCCTACAACGCACTTAGATCAACTTTATGCACAACGCGTACCTCGTTTCACTGCATCCTCGTACAATATAAAAGATGGTTTTGAGTCTTTTGCACCCATATTCGCGAGTAATTAACGATCATAACATTTTTAAAGGCGTAATAAACACAAAGAAACAAAAATTATTACAGCTGACAGCTCACATCGTATGATCTGTAGCCATATTGAATATTTTTTCTTCTACTTCAACATCACATCCAATAAGAACGGAACTTTTGAGTCTCCGTGATAACAATTGCGTGTTTCGTATCAGTTACTTTGTCTCAACTATCTTGCAAATACGCAATGTACAATGAATGAAACCATGAAACGACACGGTGCTTTTTTTATTCTACGTTCCCTTTCACGAATAGCAATCAACACAACTTCTTTGGTAACAAGTATGTTTTGCATGTGAAAATTATAAATGTTTTCACTTTTACTTAGAACTTTTCTTCTTGAGTGTGGTTACTATTTATAGTTGTAGTTTTTCCACTTCATGATATAGACTGCTATAAATCCGTTCCTTAGCGAATAATAAATTAAATATTATTACTTTTCTTACTTAGCGTAAATTAAACTTTTTAGTTAACGGAAATCAATTAAATTTTCTGATAAAGAAATAAAAATAACCCTGAGCTATTCTTTTCTTTGTAATGGAAAGAAACGTTGCTGAGTATTGACAGAATCAGTTCAATACAACAACATGACATGACAACATGTTAGTTATTTATGCATCTCACTCTAACATGAGAGTTTCACTATGTGCCTTCTCACTCTTCTCAGTGTTTGTTCCAAAAATCATGTTAAGTTTTTATTTACCCTGACTATTTTGCATTTGCCATCCATCTGATTGTACTGTGACTGCAAAAATCTCGAGTTTATTGCTTTGTTTGCATTATCATGCCAAGTTTATTGAAGGTAGATAATTTAGAAAAACACAAGTAATGTAAAGGCCGTGCAGACCTGTTTCTTATTTTTTGTTTGAATTAATAATTCGATTGTAAATGTCCGTGTCTTTGTGCGTTCTGCGTATTGAAATTGACGAAGATCTGCCCGAAATGGGCGATAATCCCTCTGAAATGGGTAAGATAGTTTTGAACTACTCCTTACTAGTTATTTTCACAAATATATAGAACAAAATAAGACAAACAACAATGTAACAGCTGTAGGAATCAAAATATTATGAACCCAAAATCTCTTTGTAGTCATCTTTGAAGATTCTAGATAACATAAAAACTCTCTTTTAAATTTACCTGTATCTCCATTTTATATCTTTCTGATCACAAGGCAAATATAATTATAAAAAATACATATTTATGCATTGGTAGGTATTTATAAAATTCAATAACTCTCAGAATTTGAACACAAGGTATTCATTGTTAAATACTACTGCAAGGTAAATAAACCCTTACCACATATGGTTTATGACTTTTGCACTAGTTAAATCATTTTAACTAGCACCATTCTATTACCTATATCTAGGTCATTATAATACAGAGCTGGCGGCCAGTTGTAAAACTATGGCCAATGCCAATTCTATGTCAGATTATTCAACATTAATAATTTTGAATACTGTCTTGAATGTGCATTGATCTAAGGATTGCATTAACTCATTCATGCTGGTAAAAGAAGACAAATTGACTTAAATTATGGTTCAGAGGCTGCTAGAGAACAGAAGAAGAGGGACAGAGGTGCTCGTGAGTCGAAGACCATCACAGTGGAGACCTATGCCAGTGTCCTCACTGGCCCCAACACAGACAAAGGTATTCTGCCAACCAGCTCCCGGCGGTCGCCTCCAGAAAGCAGCGTCTCTGAAGAAGATGACACAATTAGCTTCTTTTGTGGAAACCCTCTTGTAGAAGTCACTAAGGGTGTACTGCATTTGTATAAAGAGAAGTAAGTTGAAAAATTGATATCAATAGAAGTTTTTATACATAGGTATTGAAGCCAATTACTGGACTAAGGTGTCATCTATTTGTGTTACATTTTGTTAAAATAATAATAATAATATTTGTTTAAATTTATTACTTGAATATTATAACACAGTAATACCACTTGTTTTGTACTTAGTGAAATGAAAGAAGCTGAAGAAGCCAAGACACTGTGCTTGCTGTCAGTTCCTGGTGCCCTGGGTGCTCCTGATCTGCTGGCATTCGCAGCAGCTTGCCAGCAAGACATCGCTCACGTAAGGGTGCTGAGAGATGGCTCTCCAGACCATTACATGGCATTATTCACGTAAGTCAACAAAAAGATCTCAATAATGACGTGGCAAGAGAGGGTGGAAAAGTTAATGAAACAAATATTTGTTTTTTTTTTTTATAAATGTGGACAACATCACATACATTGCTCCGAATCCAAAGTAAGTAGCTAAATCACTTGAGTTATGGAATCAGAGACAGCGAAGGTACCACAAACACCCAGACCCGAGAAAATGTAGAAAAGTTTTTTTTTTACATTGACCCGTCCGGGGATCGAACTCGGGAGCTGGCGACACCTTGAAAACCGGTGTGTACGCCACTTGACCACGGAGGTTGTCTTGGTTGGTTGATTGGTGTTATCATATCAGCCTGTGAATGTTTCGTGTTACTCTAATTATTGTGGCGAAAATTTCAGTGATTGTGCAATAAAATGTTAGTAGAATAATACACGGGTATATCAAGGAATTATTTTTTATATAATTCTAGCTGAGTCCCGTGATTTCACCCGCGTAAGCAGGTTCCCGTTTTCATTAAACATGTGTTCTATCACATTTCTATCTCATTAACTCATGCAGTTTTCGTAATAATTATGAATTAAAAAAAATTTACTGTTTTCTTTTCTACATACCTTGTCCTTGAAAATAACAAACACGCAGTGCAGTTGTTCGAAAGTTTTGCGCTTAGTAAAACATTTGGCGATTTATTTTATTTACATCAATTTCCTGCAGGGCAACACTTCTTTACCTTCATTATATAATTGCAATCTGTTTTCGGACTTTTCGGCCATGGTGAAGTAATCTTTATATAAGTTATCAGTCTTTTTGTCTAGGGTATCAAACAATTTTTTGTTGTTAAAGATTCCGAACTAGTCATGCAGCCCGCGAGTTCCATGAGACATTCGACGGGGTTCCCTATAGCAGCCTGGAGCCCAACGCTTTGTGTCACATGGCTTGGGTGTCACGCGTCGAGTGGGCTAGGGACGGCACCCCTCCACCCTCGCATACTGAACTACCGACCTGTCCTGTCTGTCTAGGTAAGTTATTTTATGTATGGCTGCGTCCCGTGAATTTGCCGAGCCCTTTAAAGTGACCTTTGTTAATGTATAGCTACATAGTGTTACTAGATAACATAGTTTTCATCTAATCCCAAACTCTGCCTAGTTTTATTATGGCAACTAGACAACTGATAAACATAGGTTTAAAGATACTTTATTCTCAATAAAAACAATGGTATGTCACTTACTTGAGAACAATACAAAATAATATACATTAGACTGAAATGTTCGTCAACACCAGATGCGATTCGAATTTGGTACCCACCCAATGCATTCATTCAAGAAGCGAGTGGTTTGCGTTTAAATATTCACTTATGTATTGAATGAGCGTACACTGCTTATAGATGACGGACATACTTATATATTTCTAAATACATACATATTGTAGATAAATAACACAGACACAGAAAAATTATCGTGCTCATCACACAAAGATTTGTCCAAGATGGGAATCGAACCCACGACCTCCGGTTTACACCACTAGACCAACAGGCCCGTCGGGCTGCTTTAGGAGACGCTGCTGCTCTCCTTGTGTTTTTATAAATGTAGCTGTGTGATATGAATGATTACGGGATGTTGTGTGTGCGGTGCAGAGCGCATGGACGAGAGCGTGGCGGGCGTGCTGAGCGTGCAGTGCGCGCACGCGTTCCACGCGGCGTGCCTCGTGCGCTGGCGCGACGCGCGCTGCCCCGTGTGCCGCTGCGCGCAGACACCCGAGCCGCGCGGCGGCGCCGTCTGCGCGCAGTGCGAGCGACACGCGCTGCACGGTACGTCTTATACCCCACTGCTTCAACAGACGCCCGAGCCGCGCGGCGGCGCCGTCTGCGCGCAGTGCGAGCGACACGCGCTGCACGGTACGTCTTATACCCCACTGCTTCAACAGACGCCCGAGCCGCGCGGCGGCGCCGTCTGCGCGCAGTGCGAGCGACACGCGCTGCACGGTACGTCTTATACCCCACTGCTTCAACAGACGCCCGAGCCGCGCGGCGGCGCCGTCTGCGCGCAGTGCGAGCGACACGCGCTGCACGGTACGTCTTATACCCCACTGCTTCAACAGACGCCCGAGCCGCGCGGCGGCGCCGTCTGCGCGCAGTGCGAGCGACACGCGCTGCACGGTACGTCTTATACCCCACTGCTTCAACAGACGCCCGAGCCGCGCGGCGGCGCCGTCTGCGCGCAGTGCGAGCGACACGCGCTGCACGGTACGTCTTATACCCCACTGCTTCAACAGACGCCCGAGCCGCGCGGCGGCGCCGTCTGCGCGCAGTGCGAGCGACACGCGCTGCACGGTACGTCTTATACCCCACTGCTTCAACAGACGCCCGAGCCGCGCGGCGGCGCCGTCTGCGCGCAGTGCGAGCGACACGCGCTGCACGGTACGTCTTATACCCCACTGCTTCAACAGACGCCCGAGCCGCGCGGCGGCGCCGTCTGCGCGCAGTGCGAGCGACACGCGCTGCACGGTACGTCTTATACCCCACTGCTTCAACAGACGCCCGAGCCGCGCGGCGGCGCCGTCTGCGCGCAGTGCGAGCGACACGCGCTGCACGGTACGTCTTATACCCCACTGCTTCAACAGACGCCCGAGCCGCGCGGCGGCGCCGTCTGCGCGCAGTGCGAGCGACACGCGCTGCACGGTACGTCTTATACCCCACTGCTTCAACAGACGCCCGAGCCGCGCGGCGGCGCCGTCTGCGCGCAGTGCGAGCGACACGCGCTGCACGGTACGTCTTATACCCCACTGCTTCAACAGACGCCCGAGCCGCGCGGCGGCGCCGTCTGCGCGCAGTGCGAGCGACACGCGCTGCACGGTACGTCTTATACCCCACTGCTTCAACAGACGCCCGAGCCGCGCGGCGGCGCCGTCTGCGCGCAGTGCGAGCGACACGCGCTGCACGGTACGTCTTATACCCCACTGCTTCAACAGACGCCCGAGCCGCGCGGCGGCGCCGTCTGCGCGCAGTGCGAGCGACACGCGCTGCACGGTACGTCTTATACCCCACTGCTTCAACAGACGCCCGAGCCGCGCGGCGGCGCCGTCTGCGCGCAGTGCGAGCGACACGCGCTGCACGGTACGTCTTATACCCCACTGCTTCAACAGACGCCCGAGCCGCGCGGCGGCGCCGTCTGCGCGCAGTGCGAGCGACACGCGCTGCACGGTACGTCTTATACCCCACTGCTTCAACAGACGCCCGAGCCGCGCGGCGGCGCCGTCTGCGCGCAGTGCGAGCGACACGCGCTGCACGGTACGTCTTATACCCCACTGCTTCAACAGACGCCCGAGCCGCGCGGCGGCGCCGTCTGCGCGCAGTGCGAGCGACACGCGCTGCACGGTACGTCTTATACCCCACTGCTTCAACAGACGCCCGAGCCGCGCGGCGGCGCCGTCTGCGCGCAGTGCGAGCGACACGCGCTGCACGGTACGTCTTATACCCCACTGCTTCAACAGACGCCCGAGCCGCGCGGCGGCGCCGTCTGCGCGCAGTGCGAGCGACACGCGCTGCACGGTACGTCTTATACCCCACTGCTTCAACAGACGCCCGAGCCGCGCGGCGGCGCCGTCTGCGCGCAGTGCGAGCGACACGCGCTGCACGGTACGTCTTATACCCCACTGCTTCAACAGACGCCCGAGCCGCGCGGCGGCGCCGTCTGCGCGCAGTGCGAGCGACACGCGCTGCACGGTACGTCTTATACCCCACTGCTTCAACAGACGCCCGAGCCGCGCGGCGGCGCCGTCTGCGCGCAGTGCGAGCGACACGCGCTGCACGGTACGTCTTATACCCCACTGCTTCAACAGACGCCCGAGCCGCGCGGCGGCGCCGTCTGCGCGCAGTGCGAGCGACACGCGCTGCACGGTACGTCTTATACCCCACTGCTTCAACAGACGCCCGAGCCGCGCGGCGGCGCCGTCTGCGCGCAGTGCGAGCGACACGCGCTGCACGGTACGTCTTATACCCCACTGCTTCAACAGACGCCCGAGCCGCGCGGCGGCGCCGTCTGCGCGCAGTGCGAGCGACACGCGCTGCACGGTACGTCTTATACCCCACTGCTTCAACAGACGCCCGAGCCGCGCGGCGGCGCCGTCTGCGCGCAGTGCGAGCGACACGCGCTGCACGGTACGTCTTATACCCCACTGCTTCAACAGACGCCCGAGCCGCGCGGCGGCGCCGTCTGCGCGCAGTGCGAGCGACACGCGCTGCACGGTACGTCTTATACCCCACTGCTTCAACAGACGCCCGAGCCGCGCGGCGGCGCCGTCTGCGCGCAGTGCGAGCGACACGCGCTGCACGGTACGTCTTATACCCCACTGCTTCAACAGACGCCCGAGCCGCGCGGCGGCGCCGTCTGCGCGCAGTGCGAGCGACACGCGCTGCACGGTACGTCTTATACCCCACTGCTTCAACAGACGCCCGAGCCGCGCGGCGGCGCCGTCTGCGCGCAGTGCGAGCGACACGCGCTGCACGGTACGTCTTATACCCCACTGCTTCAACAGACGCCCGAGCCGCGCGGCGGCGCCGTCTGCGCGCAGTGCGAGCGACACGCGCTGCACGGTACGTCTTATACCCCACTGCTTCAACAGACGCCCGAGCCGCGCGGCGGCGCCGTCTGCGCGCAGTGCGAGCGACACGCGCTGCACGGTACGTCTTATACCCCACTGCTTCAACAGACGCCCGAGCCGCGCGGCGGCGCCGTCTGCGCGCAGTGCGAGCGACACGCGCTGCACGGTACGTCTTATACCCCACTGCTTCAACAGACGCCCGAGCCGCGCGGCGGCGCCGTCTGCGCGCAGTGCGAGCGACACGCGCTGCACGGTACGTCTTATACCCCACTGCTTCAACCCCCACTCTTATGAACTGAAATAACTTGAGCTGGCAGCACAGACACTGACTCCTCTTTTATATGTTGATTTTTAAGATGAAAACCCATTTTGGGTTACTTCTTTTTCTCCCCAGAAATATGTTGCTTTATCAAATATGTTTCTTTACGTCGTCGACTATATTAATTAAGCTTTTGACTGTGTAAAGTATCCACTAATCTTAAATTCAATTTAAAAATGAAAATTTTTTGGACAAACTTGTCTTTTATTTTCATTTTATACAATTGCGTCATGTCGAAAAACGCGTAATATTAGGTCCCTGTACCATAGTTAATAGAGTTCCTCAGGGTTCTATACTCGGTCCTTTAGTTAAACTCACATTGTTTATACGGATTGATGATACAGAGGAAGATGGTGATGAGACTCGGGATAACATCAGTGGCGTGGCGGAGGGACTGTTGGACGGAGTAGAAGCCGGCACGCTCTGGATATGTCTCATCTGCGGGCATGTAGGCTGCGGAAGGTAACTAAAGATATTATTCTTTTGCAATGATTTCACTTGTATTTTATCAAATAAATTGTGCTTGTTTTTTTTTTTCAATATTAATAGGTATTTCTTATTTTGTTAAAATAATGCATATATGAAAATTTAGATTTTCACCTTATTTCGATAGTACAGGAAATATTTTTTCTTTCAGATACGAGAATGGTCATGCAGCGAAACATTTCCTAGCCTCAAATCACACGTATGCGCTACAGTTGGGATCAAATAGAGTCTGGGACTACGCCGGTAAGTTTGGAGGAAGTTAAAAGCACTAGAAAACTTAGCAATTTTGGTACATTTCTATTTGAATGTATTTTTAACAACCGCCAACTCCTTTTTGCCATATCTAGTATTTATTAAGCCAGGGTGACCATTTATTTGCAGGCGACAATTTCGTCCATCGCCTAGTCCAAAACAAGGCGGACGGTAAGCTGGTGGCCGCGGAGGGGGGGCTCACGTCCGAGGACTCGGCCTGTGGTGGGGAGAAGCTGGATTCCGCTCAGCTAGAGTTCACGTATATATTGACGCAGCAGCTCGATAGTCAAAGGATGTTCTATGAAGATAGGATGACGAAGTAAGTGTTCTGAAAAATAAACATTAATATGATAACAACAATAGTTGCTTTTTTTTTGTTATCTTTTGTTCATCTTTGGTCAAAAGATAATTGTTGCAAATTTTTACTTTGAAATTTGAAATAAAATTTCACAATTTAAATACGCTTTGCCTATAAATGATTGAATTTTGGTCCAAGCTCTCTTGTGAAAATATTTCCTTAACTGTTAAGAATTCTCAATATCTCAGCAGTATCTTTTACTGTTTAGTCGAGTTTTTTAAAGGCTTGCAAGCAATATTGGTCGCACATAACTAGTATTCTTGTGTACTCTTTGTGATAAGCTAAATGCTTACCAGTGGGTTCACGTCGGTATTACAATGAAAAAAATGAGTCAATGACTCTGCAACCCCATGATGGCAAGTCCGACGCCCTCGCCATTTAACTACTGCCAGTTATTTATTTGTGTATTTCTTGATATTTTTACTTTTAACTTACAATTCTCTAGACTAGAATCGGACTACATAACGGAGTGCGAGAAGCTCCGCACTCGCGCCACTGAGGCGGAGTCCACGTCGGCGAAGCTGAGTGAGCAGGTCGCTACTCTCACCAAGGAGAACAAGACGCTCGAGCGAAAGCTGCATAATGTTACCAACAAGTACGTTAAGTTGTATGATAATACAACCCCATATTTTTCTCATGTTAAGGCCATCTGAATAGAGGTTAGCTACTGGTTCAGTAAATATTACAGCGCACCGGTATGGTGTGCAAACAGCTGTTTTCTTCTCAGCTTTTTCCTCCCAATCTCCAGCTCCCATCGTTCGGTAAGAAAGTAAGCCAATACGACCGGAAAGCGATCAGCCGCATATAACAGATCAATACAAGTGGTTTCCGATGCAATACGGTGCTGAACACGAATTTTTAGAATGGCGTCACCATTCAGAAATCATCGTGGCGAGTGTGGCTAATCTTTAAATCTTCAAGGTCTATCGTTCTGGATGGCTTATTATTGCTCCTAAACTCATCTATGGTATAGTTTACCTAAAATTGGTCGGTGCAAAATTTATGTCTGCATATTGATCTATTCTTGTTTTAAGAAGTGTAAATATTTTTTAGGTTATCAACACTTTCCAACGAGCTGTCAGAAGAGCGTGGTTTGGCCGCCGCGCTAGCCAACAGTCAAGCAGAGTGGCAAGCCCGGGCTAAGATACGGGAAGAGAATTTTGTTAAAGAGGTATATTTGTGTGTTAAGTGCGGTGTTGCGAAAGGAAAATTAAAAATTATGATACTTAAAGTAGAAGTAAAAATTATGATACTTTGATATAAGACAATATTCAATTAAAATTCCTGAAAAAGAAGACACAGACAATTATAGCAGTCATGGTATTTTTAAGTGGTCTTTTTTGACAATTTTTACCTATTCCATGTTCCAACAGCTAAATGAAACGAAATTATCTTTAAAGAAACAGTTTTCTAAAAAAATGCCCCAGCTTTTTGACTTTGTGTTTCATTAGTTGATTTTTAGTTTGTGTAGTTGTAGTGTCGTTTTCCCTGTAGCCTGTGTAAGTGTGTGGCGTGTGCAGGTGTCGGAGCTGAAGGAGCAGCTGCGCGACGTGATGTTCTTCGTGGAGGCGCGCGGGCAGCTGCAGGCGGCGGGCGCCAGCAGCGCCGAGCTGGCCGCCGCCGCCGTCAGCGTCGCGCCGCCGCCCAAGCCGCGCCGCCGCCGCCGCTAGCCATCACCACACCACGCTAAACTATAAATAAATACATGTGCACTACATCATTACACTGCTCCGAATCAAAGTCAGTAGCTACAGCACTTGTGTGATGGAATCATAGACAACGAAGGTACCACAAACAACCAAACCCGAGACCATGTAAAAAAGTGTTTTTCTACATTGATCCGTCCGGGGATCGAACTCATGACCTCAGAACTGGCGACACCTTGAAAACCTTGTACAATGTAATTTAAACCGGCAACCACATTTTCGCAAGTCTGACGTAATAGCCCTAAATAAGACTGCTTACATACTTTTTTAATTTATTTGTTGTCATCAGCAATGGTGTATGCGGTTTTTTTTTCGAGTTTGTACCTACTACGACATGAAAACTAAGATAAATTGATTAATTTTTTTTTTTTTTTAATTAGTATTTTCTCTCACACGTTGAAATTATCTCGTAATATGGAGGGGCGTGCATTCTTAGAAGGGTTTATCTCTACCTTCTCAGCTAATTTCAGACTCGAGATTGAATAATAAACATAATTATAATGATGAGATAAAGTACGCAAATTGTAGGCTGGTATGCTTAGTTTAGGGTATAAATTGATTGTAGTATTCACATTTTATGGAACAAGCCTTTTGATTGATAATACATATTTTAATTCAGAGTATATCCAAAGTTAGCGCATCTTGTGAAGCGCAACAGTTACATGAAATGCTAAATCCTACATTAAAGTGCAATCGACAAAACCTTAACCAACTTCAACGATAAATCGTTTAAAATTGTCAAAATAAAAATGACTATAAAAAGGTGTGTCTACACGAATGTCAAACTAATTATATTTAAGGTGGGTCATCATTCAAATTTGTCGATTGTACTTATATTGATCTTTAGTAATGTTATACTTGTGGCACCAATGTATCAGGCAACTAAAAACAGGCCTATTTTGTGTCTGCTGTCCCTTTTTTTATGTAAACCTTATTTTTTTTCTCACTCTCCTTTTAGAGTTAACATAACTTTCTACTGCCAATTTGTACATATTGATTGTATTAAATAAAGACATTGGTCACATGTATAGAACTGATTGACAACAACTTAAAGAGTTTATAAAAAGTTTTTATAATTAATGGTGACATATAAACTGATCCTATTTTAGTCTTTAGAGTGGTCCAATGAAAATAATGAATATAATATTTTTTTGAGCATACCTTTAAGTACCACATACACCCACAAATATGTTTAATTTGATTATATATACTTTTATAATCTAAAGGTGAAGAGTTTTTTTGTTTGGTGAAGTTACATAAATAATAAAGTGTCTCGTGAAGCACCCATGCGCAAGCTAACTGCAGTAGACCTAAAAACAGTATTTAAACATTTTGGTTCACGTTCTGTGTCTATGATAGAAATCGTCATTAAAAAAAGTTCAAGTACAAAAATAAATATAAAACAACGGAAAAATCAAGACATACTAAGTTTATAGTTTTTTTTTTAATAATATAATATTTTGCCACTATAAATCAACATTGATTCTTGAATATAATTAAGTTGATATGCAGCTATAAATGTCTACGAACAATCGCTGCAAACACTGTGATAATGTTCATAGATTGTAAGAGAAAGTATTGTTTTGATTTTTGTAGAGTTCGTGTTTAGAAAATTCCGTGCTTACAGGTAATTTTTAATCAATTTTTAATTTAGGTTGTGCAGTACTGGATAAATTGTAGATCTATTATATAATTACTGTATGGATAATAAAGGTGATTTATAAATTATTTATTATGGTGTTTTATTTTATTGTAATTATTGTCATCCCTAGAATATAACCTAGCAAATTTGTACGAGTATTAGTGTGCTGTGTGTTCATAACTTCATACGTAACCTGTGTACCTGTACCGCTACCGTCGTCTGCGGGCGACGGGGAGGGTAAAGCCTAGATTACACCAGTGCGAGCTGGCATGCGAGCTGACCGAGTCAGTTACTGAGGTGCAGCTACTCGCACCGTGTGACCGCATCATACCGAGTATTGTCATGTGCGAGTGGGACAGTTGCTCGCGTCCGAGTTACTTCAACATTTTTTGTTTTTACTCGTTATTCGCCTTCCCCCACCGCGCCACTCGCACGCCGCTCGGTCGTCAACTCGCACGATTTTGCGAAATGATAGTAGCTCGTACGCTCGGGTCCACCCCAGGTGCAGTGCTTCTTGTTTCGGCGTCAAATATATATTTATATATATAGCTATTTATTTATATATTTATATAGTATAGCTCTTTCAATCCTAAGTATTTCAATACAAAGTATTTTCGTAACCGCTTTTATTGTGGTATGTACTGTGATTAAACGTGTATTTTGAGACAACATTGCACGAGACTGATACAGACGAAGTATGCGAGTACACTGATGCAGTAGCTGTCTTCTGCGACGCCAGCAATTTGCATAGTGTGACCGAGCGAGGCGAGTCGAGCTACTGTCATACGAGTACATAGGCATACACAGTGCGAGGAGCTGATGTGACAGTAGACAGCTACTGTGCCTATGTACTCGTAAAAATACTTTGTATTGAAATACTTAGAATTGAAAGAGCTATACTATATAAATATATGAATAAATAGCTACCTATATATATAAATATATATTTGACGCCGAAACAAGAAACACTGCACCTGGGGTGGACCCGAGCGTACGAGCTACTGTCATTTCGCAAAATTGTGCGAGTTGACGACCGAGCGGCGTGCGAGGCGCGGTGGGGGAAGGCGAGTAGGCGAGTAAAAACAAAAAATGTTGAAGTAACTCGGACGCGAGCAACTGTCCCACTCGCACATGACAATACTCGTACTGATGCGGTCACACGGTGCGAGTAGCTGCACCTCAGTAACTGACTCGGTCAGCTCGCATGCCAGCTCGCACTGTGTAACCTAGGCTTAAGGCAGCGGTGAGCGGGGGCCAGGGGAGCTATACGTGTTCGCGGGAAGGGCAGCGCCACAGAATGCTAATAATCTATGGAGGGCCGCGTCATTCGACTAATTCGTGAGAATTGCTGATTTCTGAAACCCGCCATCTGTGCACACTGTGTGATTCAAACTTAATACCTAGCGGTTGTGAAAATGGGGCAAATCGCTGCGCAGTAACAAATCCATACATCAGCGGGTGCGGGGTAAGGTACTCAGTGTTACCAACTTCTCAACATTCACAACCGCCATTAAGTTTGAATCGATACTCTAGAATCGACCACCAGAAAAAAAAAGTACTCTGTGATCGACCACAAAAAACCATAACATCGTTGCGTGGTGCATTCATTTCTCAAACAAACTATAAACTGATGATTAGAGTCACTGATAGGTTATAGAAAAGAAGTGATGCTTATAGGTACCTAGATGCTGAAAAGGTAATGAGTAGTGACCGACCGAAACATGTTATTTTGCCGAAACCGAAACCGAAGGTTCGGTTTCATTGTAGTTTTGGCCGAAACCGAAACCGAACCTTTTATAAAAAAAAAGTCCTTAAAATGTCGAAAAAATTTTAGTAAGCCCGTTTTTTTCTAAAATTAATATCTCGCCAACCTATAATTACAAGTTTCTACTTTCAAAGATTTATCACAATGAAATTTCAGCACAGTTACAGAGGTTCTGTTTGAGAATTTAACTACCCTATAAGTGAAAAAAATACATTATTTGTAACACAAAGTTAGCGATTTTTTAATGGTGGTATAAAATAAAACAAATTTATTATTAAAATATGATGCTCATATATTATGTTTATTTATTTTCAGTTACTTATATTTTGACTGCACGGATAGCCGAGTGGTAAAGGTCACCACGCTAATTACCACTGTGCGCGACGTGCTGCAGGTTCGATTCCCGCATGGGACAAGCATTTGTGTGATCCACAGATACTTGTTCCAAGTCTGGGTGTTCTTTGTGCATGTGATTTGAATGTTTGTGAATACCCCGCGACACAAGGATTAAATTCCTTAGTGCGGGCGTCGTTGTTACTCAAAAAAAATATATATATATACTCACAAATATCACAATCAGTTAGCCTCGAATGGCTTATTCAAATATAATTAGATAATCAAAATAATCAAATTGTTAATCATATAACCAAATCGTTAGCCGAGCGCGACCCGAAGGGACGATGTTGTAAGTTTCGGCGCGGCCGAAAGGTTCGGCCGTTTTTGGCCGAAACCGAAACTCGGGCCGAAACTTGATTTTTTGGCCGAAACTGGCCGAAACCGAAACCGAAATTTCGGTCGGACACTAGTAATGAGTGGTTTAGGGGCTGTGGCAACACCAGTTATTAATGCAAAGGCACAGACGGATAAATCAGAAACTTTTATTGAGATATTACGTGCTGAGGTGTGCATTCAAATAATTATAATGCTATCTCTCGCTTCCAGTTTCCACAGCTACAGATGACATGGATCTTTATGGTTCGCCACGTAGATTTTAAGGGTTGGCTAGCCACTCATTTGGCTACCTAATATCAAAAGACGTACCTACTTTTCACCCCTTTCGGCCCTTCTGATGTAACCTTTCAATAAAACTCTGCTTATTGTATATCAGGTATGATTGGATAGTTGAGCTTCATCGTAGTGATTCCATTCTCTCTGAGTTGAGGGAAAAATGGAAAGTTTAAGGCAACCAATTAGAAATGTTGTAAGAAGGAAATCAAAACTTCCTCAGTAACATAAAAATAATTATTTTGCATTGTTGTTTTTTGCAAAATAAAGTTGCATTCTATTATTAATTTTATAGTTTTATAATAATATGTAATTCAAATTAAAAAAAAACAAACAAATACAGACCATTGACCTATCTCAATTACACTCTTTCGATTTTTTTAAATTTAAACGTTCCTTTACACTGCTATTTATGTCCACTATTTGTGCGTGTGATTTTGTATTTTTAAAGACACTGATTTTATCAAAAACATTTGTGCCATTCTATTTAAATCCATTGTTCACAAAATATGGATTTCACACTGACAATATAATACATTTTATAAATTAAAAGAAGCTCTATCGATGTGTAATGTTTGGTTGGTTCAGCAAAAACATTGCAAACGTAACGTAACTAAAGTAATCAAGTCAAAAAAGGCAAGGCTGTGAATCAATCGTACACTACATTTAATTATTAAATTCTGAATATTTTGACCTAGAATTTGTTTATAATTAAGTTATATTACTAGATAATAAGGAAAGCACTATTGTAATTTACACAATCATATATAAAGCGAAAGTATTTCTAGCATTTCGTATTGAGTGCATGGTCGGTCACGTAAGTAAAGCGTTTTTTGCACACGTCTTGTAAAACAGTCAGATTACAGAGTTATCGAATAACTTTTAGACACTTAAGCTCAATTTATCGAGAGTTGTATTTTTGCGCCATAACTTATAATTGACCATTTTGCAAGACAGAAGTCAGAAGTGGTTTTTCCAGCCTAGTCGGGGGAGCATTAGCGGCGCTGCCCAAGGTGTTCTAGCGGTTGTTCTATAGCGGGTTGCTACAGACTAGAGTCCGCATCTCGCGTCACGGCGGCGGAGCCCTAGTCTGTCGCAACTCTGCTCCATTCTTCGCGGCCGATTGCACGCCTTACACGCGCTCACAGATTAACGAAGTCTACAGCGAGCGATGGATGGAATCCAACTGTTTTTGTGCACATTGGATTTTAGTACCATCGCTATTTGTGGACTAGGTTTCTACAACTTTTGGTTTTAGTTTATGTGAATAACCTCAAAGGTAAAGCTTCAGGTGTTTGTTGACACTACTCAACTCTCAACTCTTGCTGGAACACTGCTGTGATTCTATGTCCAGATCTATGTACTCCAGATGTACTCAGAGAACTGTAGCTATTTACATAATCATCTAGTACCTCATACTGTGTTCTCATTGTGAATGGGAAAAATATTTAATCAATAACTTTCTTGTAAATGAGATATGGGGTCATGACATTACTAGCTTCAGTAACAACAGTAAACAATTAACATAACAGTATTTCCAGCAAAAGTGAGTTGTATTTGGTATTGCTATTTAGGTATTTCCTAATTAGATATTGGTGGTATTTTTTTTTGTTATAATGTGTGTTTATGTCATTTGCAAGTTAAGTCAGAGAACTGATATTATTAAAGTTTCGTCAGCATTTTTTTTCTCACTGTCAATTGAGAAAAAAAATGATGCTTATCATTTCAAATTATTGTAAGAATTTACGGGGCCTTAACATAGGTTATATAAATTCTTGTTTCTTACTCAAATCCTCTGGCTTTACTTATCATGGCCTATTATGGGTGTTAAACTAATGAATATTTTTAGACAGACTAATATGAGTGAAGATCAGCATATTGTGGAAGTTCCTCCAGCAAAAAAACAAAAACTGGATGATAGCAATAAGGTACAAACAGAAACAAGTGCCGAGAGCAGTGAGAATGTCACTGTCAGTTTGGAGAACACGGAAGATGTGCCAGTTGGTGACCAGGTGTATGGTAACCTAGTGTCACATGAAGAGTTTGAGAAGTTAAGAGAGTTCAAGGTGTTGGATGAAGTCAAGTCTAATGATGAAGACAGTAACGATGAAGATTCAGATAGCTCTGATGGTAGTGGTATCCTTGAGTACTTATTTCTTGCATGATAGTTCTCGTTCCATACTACACTCAATAGAAATTAATTCATGCAGCTTAAGAATGGGTTGTACTTCACCACTGCTTTTATTTTCAGATGAATAATTAATATACTGCCTCAAGTCTTGTGTACTGAAAGGCTTGTTACGGCTATGTCAGATTTTAGAATTGTCTCTGTGTCTGCACTAAATGTCAATGGTAATTAAGTAAACTGAGCCTTACCACTTTGACATAAAGGTGTTGTTGAGGTTCAAGAATGTTGAACAGTACATGGAATACAATAAATAAGATTTAAAAAATAAATACAAACATGTAAATTGCAACATGTCACTTTAGACCATTTAAATTTTTCTCACAAGTACCAACAAATGCTACTACAATAACCTAAGAAAAACTGACATGCATAGTCATAAAATAATCCTTTTGTGGTGCAAGGACCAATATATTTTATGTTGGTCTTTATAGTACAAAAGAAATATTTTAAGACAAGAGAACTTTGTTTTTTTATTTATTTATTAAATGTTTATTTATTAGTAAAATGTAGGTACAAAAGGTCTTACTAATATCAATTTAATTGGGCACTTGGTCCTACCAATAAAATGTACAGTAAAAAAATAATATAAAAACATTCAGCACAATATAACAAAATTCATAATGATAAGTTATTTGTAAAGTATATTTTATATTATTTACTTATGTTATTTTATGTTAATTGTTTAAATATTAGTGTTAAGTTGATCATCAAGCAATTAAGTCAACTTGACTACTTTTAAGTTTTAGCATCTCAGTAATTTTCATTAAATATGAAGATCAATATGAGCAATCCTACACCCTCCCGCGCCCCACGCCTACTTTGAGTGCGTATTACTATAATGAGGAAAAGAGATCTCAATATATAGACCGTAATACGTACGCAAAATAAATAAACCCTCAATATTGACCGATTGTTTACGTAAAACTCAAATTTCTCATTCTTGATTTGGTCCACTCCATTCACCCATCCACGCCGTACTACGTATTATAAAAAAAAAAAAATAATAACAATTTCATTCACAGTGAGTAACTTTTCCGACTGAACGTACTTCTACCACTGTATTGTACGCGACGTCTACAGAATCATACCTATAGCAAGCAAATCTTTGTAGGGTTGTAAGATACGCTTATAGCTATATGTATGTCGGAGGTAAACGGGTGAGGGGGTCGTGCGAAGGGGTGGGAAAAAGGTTACATTCATAGCATACCATGTCGCGCCGGCACAGCCGCGCGAGCCGGCACACCTGGCTGACGTTTACTTGAAATATGCGAACACATTACAATATTAAAGATATTAAACATAGGATTTATTTAATTTTGTTAGTAATGTTTACCGGTTCTGTATTCTTGGTCCTATTACATTTAGAAGAATTTTATTTGTAATTAATAACGCTACGATTTCATCCCATTCTTAACTGCAGGATTAAGTCTTAATTTTATGAACGATTCTAATTATTATAGAAAGTAGTCTATTTATAGTGTGTTATTTTGAGTTGCTTAAAAAAATAAAGACTCGTCTTTCGCGTTCTTTATGATTTTCGTTGGTTGATCTTTTAGATACTTGAGTTAGATTTTCTTAGCTGTTCTAAACAAGTATACTTACAATTTTTTGATATTGTTTAGATTTATGAGTAATTTCGTTGATATTAGTAAGTGTCTTTGTAGCTGCTTTAAAATGGAAATCAATTTTTCATATAAACATAAGTCACGTGACCTGTCATTTTGTATGATTATTTCATTTTCAATTTTAAGATTGCGATCTATGTTCCTTGGGGAAAGTTGTTCTGTTTTATGCACCAGATTACCTAGTGGAATATACGCACTCCATAAAAAAATATCCTGTATTTAGGCGTTCTATAAGTAAAAATCTGATTGTTCAACTCTAAAACCGAGCATACAATCAATATTTCTAACTCTTCCACCAATTTTAATACTTAGGTAACAAATTTAGTTAGTTTTGTCGTTTTGGGGCTCTACTTTAGTGTGTCTTTAGTTGTGGTCTTTGGTCTTTTAAAATTAGCTCAGCTTTGGATTAAACTAGGAAAATTTTCAGGAATGTCCGAAGGTCTTCCCGAAGAAGAAATCGAGAAGATGTTGGAGGAAGACCTTCCTGAAGGCTTTAAAGGGGCGCCCAAACCGAAAGAGAAAGCCTACGTTACTCGACAAAAAATCGTTTTAGAAGGTTTGTTTTTATAAAAATCTTGTGGATTTAGAATTTTGCTGCAATTTTATTTGTGATTTTCATGGGAAATAATTTTAAATCATGTTACCAGTCTAGTCTTTCTGCCCCTGTTTCCACGTATTTATCAGGAGGCTTTTTACATTGACTGGAATTTTGCAGAAAAAGGGATAAACCACTTTGAAGTATTACCATTGGATTGGATCATGGTGCGCCATATAAGTGGGATGCCCATATACATGCATCGCGGTTCCAGAGTGTGCACTCTGTCCAAACCTTACTTCTTGGGCAAGGGCAATATTCGGGTAAGTGATAACAGATAAAATTGTGTTTTCGACTCGAAGGACCAAAGATTTTTTATTTTTGATGACTTACTTAATGTATTTGCAGCGTCACGATATCCCATTAAGCGCTATACCCTGCTTCGCGTATCGTCGAGCTTTAGAAGAAGAAGCGAAACAGCAACTGATCGATCAGAGAATAGAAGAGCAGATTCGTAATGGCACATGGGTCAATCGGAGTGAAGGAGATAATACAACAGAGCAAAATGGTGAAAGCAGTCAGGCCGCTGAGGGGACTTCAAATACAGGATCAGTAGAAGTCGAAGTGGTTGTAAAGGAAGAACTCGACAACCAGGAAATGAGATGTCCTTTTGCTAATGGGAGTGACGAACCGAAGGTAGAAGTCAATGGAACGGCAGATGAAGTGGAGATACCTCTGAACAGGCAGCCCGTGTTCCTTCCTGGCGGGATCGTGATGCCCCCACCAAGAGTGGAGACTATCAACACCAGTTGGAAGACCCAGCACCTGACTGCAGAACAAATCAATGATTACTGCAAGAAATTGTTTAAGTTCAAAACCATTAATATCATGCATTTCAAGTAAGTAGACTTAACTTGTATTTTCTCAACTTTCGTGTTGCTTATAAAAGTTATTGTCATAATGGTCTTGCTCGTAACCCTTTTCAATCCAGCTTTTAAAAAACTGGTCACAAATATTCGTCTAGTTTTACGTATTTTTCTTACATTTCATTATCTTTTATCTTATGCTCAGGCGCTGGGCGGACCGACGTAAATATACCAAAGCGAGAAAGACCCTTCAGTACCCGACTTTGCCTGAAGATACCAAGCTTATCACCATCCCCGCCCAGCCGGTTACACCTGGTCAAGAAAATGCTGGTAAGATTTTCGTTTTCTCCTACCCAATTCCTCCGTCAAAATAGAGCGATTTAAAAAAAAATTTTTGTTTGATGGTATACTTGTTTTCTACGTTTCTTTTGTAATTACTATGATTATGTGAGAGTATCATAGAAATGTATTTTCTACAGGTGGAAGGGCGAATAAACGTGATTGGGTGATGAACCTAAACGACCGCAGCTACCTTTCAGTCTTCCACGAGTACGTTCGTAGAGCGTTACAGAAACAACCCGTTTATGAGTTCAAACAACTTGGTGAGTATCAGTCAATAATATTAATTTTATTTATATCTCTTTAATTATCGCTATGAAATCAAAATTCTTGTATACCAAGTAGGCTACCAAGTAGCACCTTTTGAAGGTCGACAAATTATAGATAGCACCCTGATTCGCCCACCCTTCAGCGCTTCCTGAATGCTTTTTCTGTGGACATGAAGGGGTGCAACAAACTCTACAGAAGCACGGTTATTACGTACAGTCACGAGCATAAATATGTATACACATAGCGAAATTGTAAAACAATAATTTAACAGGAACTTACTTACTTAAAATTATAACAGTTATCAAATCATGTATATATTTTTGAGTTTCAACAAAAAATTCTCGCTAATTAAGTTTTACAATTTCGCTATATGTATACATATTTATGCTCGTGACTGTACAGTGTACATACGTGTGTTTGTATATACACACCCCATGTGCCAGAACGTACCGTCTCTCACTTGCATATGCATAGGTATTAATTATATAATATTAAGTTATAGATGTACATACCTGATATTTTAAAGCAAACTTTATTTTGTAAAAATTGTTAATTAACGATATTTAATTTACTGTAAGAGAGACTCAACGATCTCACAGTTAAACTGCGTAAGCAGTTTTGTGGGGCAATGTACCTAGTGTTAAGATTTTAAGCAAGTAAATAAATAATTCATTCATTTATTCATTCATATTCGACTGTTTATATTATATTTAGGACCTCTAGTATAATTTAATATTGTGTGAGCAGAGAACGCATCGACACCGTACCAAGCGACCGTGTACATCGGCGGCATGCAGTACGGCGTGGGGCACGGGTCCAGCAAGCGGCAGGCCAAGTCGGCGGCGGCCAGAGCCTCCATCCACATCCTCATCCCCGAGATGAAGGACGAGCTCGACAAGCACGCGCCGCACGCCGCGCCCGCCGCCGACGCCACGGAGCCCGACTTCACCGTCAGTGCACCAACACATATATTATAGCTTTACAGGCTGTAGCAAAAGTCCCGAATAATACTTTAACGGCTGAATATTAAAATAATAAATAAAATAAATATCTTGGGACAATCTCACACAAACTAGGCAGAGCCTGAACTATGGTAACCAGACAACTGATAAACATACTTATATATTTCTAAATACATACATATTATAGATAAATAACACCCAGACACAGAATAAATGATCTTGCTCATCACACAAAGATTTGTCTTGGGTGGGAATCGAACCCACGACCTCCGGCTTAGCAGTCAGGGTCACTAACCATTAGACCAACAGGCCCGTCTGAACTTACTCATCAATAGAAGTTACTAGGGTAAAACCAAGAATTCGTCAAAATAGAAATTATTTTAAATAGGATGGTTTGCTAGCTGTACTTTAGCTCCTATAATTTTATTAAAATAACTGTCTCCGTGTACAGTTCTTCGACTACGTGGGGATCGAGGACCCTCGCATTACAGAATTCTGCGCGGCTACGTGTGAGCCGTCGCCTCATGCTATACTCAGGACCTGTCTTCTCAGGAACTTTGGCGCCGGAGACAGAAATATGATTCATACTGAGGTAAAGGCTTATTATTATTTAAATAATTTTTGTTTAATCGAGTTAAATCAGAAACATACAGTCATATCTGATATTTTTATAATATCTATTTTAAGATGAAGAAACTGGAGTACCAGAAGATTGAGCTGACAATGAAGGTTGGCAAGCACACCGCGACCGTCGTGTGTAAGAACAAGAAGACCGCCAAGCAGCGCGCATCGCAGTCTATTTTACAGGTAAGCATAACTCAGGTTCTTATGTCCGAAACAGCTCTCTTCTGCAATTCCGGCAGTATGGACACTGCCTGGTACAAAAAAAATAGAAGGGAGAAAAACTTCTCCAATAGGGAATATCGCAATCACAGATTAGGCTTAAACTTTTAGATCCAATGCTATTTTTGAACGAACGCAAGTTAAACGCGAATGTATGAATTATCAAAACGCAACGCAATTGTTCAAACCAAATGTTACGTCTCGGTAAGGGGTATTAAAGTGTTATTGTTGCCGTTGACATTGACTGTGACGTCACTTTGACGTCAATAGCCGTAAAGAAAGGTCGTGAAGTCGCCTGTTTCAAGCGCTGTAATTTTTATGCAAGTACTTATGGTTGTTTTGACATCATATTTTATTTCTATGATGTGATGTGACCTAGCGGTTCAATGACCGGATTCATATGCACATGGTTGCGGGTTCGATCCCAGGCAAGTACCAATGTAACAATTTCAAAGTTATATGTACTTTCTTAATTATGCTAAGACACCATTGACAAACAGAAAATAAAACATTGTGAGGTATCTGAATTCCAAAAATTTGAATCAGGAATCGCCAACCCACAATGAGCAAGCGTGGTGATCAATGCTCATTTTCTTCTCTATATGGGATGAGACTTGTGTCCAGCAGTGTGACATTTATAGGCCGTTATTATTCTCAATTGTTAAGACGGTTTAATGGAACAATGAAGCATAATAAATTAATAGTTTAAAAAACACTAAAAAACACGCTTTACTTAATCGTGGTCAAAGTTCATTACAAGACCTTTCTAACAAGTCCAAACACGGCTATGATACGATATTTCATCATGGAATGCTAGTGCCTATCTTCCGGCTTCATCATCAGACCTTGAAACCTAATCATGGTCAATGTTCATTACAAGACCTTTCTAACAAGTCCAAACACGGCTATGACACGATCATCCTTCATGAAGTTCCAGTTCATATCTTCCGGCTCCATCATCAGATCAGCTCGACAGTACCATATTATTGTATTGTCATCAAAATCACATACAACTGCCAATTTTCATAACGCTACGATCTTTAAAAGGTGGTTAAATTAGTTTTCTTAGATTTGACTACATATATTATTATAATAATAATAATATATGTAGTCAAATCTAAGAAAATGCGCGTGAGTAAACCGTTGAATCCTTAAATAATTATTGACTACATAGTTACATACATACAGGTCGACCTAATAAAAGCGTGTTAAAAAAGAATATTCCCTATTTGCACGTTATCTTATACGATTTGTCTGGCACAGGCACTACACCCTCACGTGAGGTCTTGGGGTTCCCTTCTGCGCCTGTACGGCTCCCGCTCCGTGAAGAGCTGCAAGGAGAAGAAGCTGGAGGAGCAGCACATCACGCTGCTGCAGGACAAGGCGCGCCACAACGAGCCCAACTACGCCGTGCTCGAGAAGCTGCGACACGAGATGCACAAGCTGCGGGAGAGAGACGACGCCGTCGTGCCCATCGGCACGCTGCTCGTCAGCGACGACCTGCCCACACACTCCGGCTCCAATCTCAACAATGTCGACTTGTAAGGTCACACGCATCTTGTTATGACGTCGGTTTTAGGGTCTCCCCACATTTATCGACGCGGAATCGGCTTAAGCTGAGTCCGTATCAACACACTACTCGACTTATCGCCGATCAGCTGTTGCATTCGACGTCGGCCGGCGTCGCGACGCGTCGTCCGAGCCGAGCTGATGCGAATGGTATTAGTAACACCCTTATTACGTAGACATAAAGGCTTTTTTACCGGTGTTAAATAAAAATAAATGTGGGGAGACCCTTACTCGCCAACTAAACTTAAAAACAGTTTTTATAAAAATACTGCTTTAAATATTTACGATGCTCTTTAATATTTATGAGTAGCTCTTTTTAAAGGTTCCCTACTATTCATGTAGAGACAGCTTGGTGTGTGACTGTTCGCTTTCGAACAGTGATAACGTTTTATGCGATGAGTGGATTTCGAATACCGTTACCGTGGTCTAATTCTGATTGGATGAACTTGAGGCCATTTCGTTTATTGAAGTAACATGGTTGTGGTTTCGTCATGCTTTTCTATGGGACTGATGTTTTAATGTCTATGTATCTCTGCTCTTGTCCATTTGAAACTAAACCGCAGTCGCTCGAGTACTATTGACGGTTTCTGAATTGAGAACGTATCAAACTATGATTAACCAAGCGTGTGACTGTGTGGCATTGCTCGGCATATCCTTTGGCCTAATTAAGCCTAAGCATGCCCAAAGTGACTCATGTGCTGCCGCCAACGATACTGTAGGTGTGCCAATGTTCCCTCAAATCTGAGGGGCTCTTTTGACAGCGACTCTTAAGGCCCAATTTTTTTGATCCCGAGTTCACTTAACCACTGGTTAATAATGCTACTAATGGTTTCAAACTTCGGTAAATCGCATCTATTTTTAATATTATAATTAAATAATTTATATGGTTAAATAACTCAGACTTATTTGACCCTTTGATAGACCAAAAAAACGCGTTTTACCAAGATTTGAAACCATTAGTTAGCATATTTAACTATTGGCTGAGTTAACTAGGGATAGATAAACTTGGCCTAAGTGCGTTGTGAAGTTATAATTCTGTATTCAGAAACCGGCAGTTAGTCTTAAGACACGTTAAGCGGTAGCGCTGCGCAGCTGTAAGCATATAAATGCTTAAGTTCACGGGAAGTACAAGTAGTTAGGTTCTATCACTTTTTATAGATTGATAGATATATGTGTAGAGTAATTAATACGTCCTTGTGTGATTAATCCGCTTAAGTTCAAGTCAAGTGTGTGTTAGTATGTTGCTAAGCGTACTTAAAATATATATTATTTTATTAAATATATATTTATGTAAGCTCGAATATCTCTAAGAGTAAGTTTCCAATCGTTAGTCCAAGGTGTTTACAAAGTGTGCTAAATCTTTACTAGTCTCTGTAACATCCATACTTTAGACATTTAAAAGGTGCTACAAAAATGCTTGGTCATATCTGAAACTGTTTCAGCACTCAGCCTGTAGAAATCGACAACTTTTTCTAAGAAAGCCATAGTCAAATCCAAAACATTGCCTTGCAATACAAAATTATCATCAGCTTATTAAAACTGAGTAAAAAAAAAGATATAGTCGCGTTAGAAATGTGGTGCAGGAGAAGTGGCATAACCTGGACACAGTTCCAAACCAATGTCTCAATCCTCTCAAACATTATATCAAACTGAATATTTCTTACATTGTCCAATGTCGTATTCTCATTTTCTTTGGCCACATTACACGTCAAGAAGACACATCCGTGGAACGACTTGTCGTGCAGGGCCAAGTTGAAGGAAAAAGAGCGCGGCAGGTCGCCCATGCGTTGGACCGATCAATTTAAAACTGCAATCAATGTACCACTCAATGAATGTACAAGACAATCTTCAGTACGGGAGGAATAGCGACGGACTGTGAAGCTAGCCACGACACCAGGTATGACGACCACGACCACTGCCAAAAGTGTAACGACAAACAAAAACTAGTAAGGGAGGTTTTAAAAATGTTTGTCTTTTTTTGAAGAATTTGTAAATTTCTATTGGCTAAAGCAGTATTTCAAACATGACCGAGCATTTAAGTGACCCCTATATAACAAAATAATTATTAAATATTACACAATTAGACTAATTTTATTAGAAGTAGGAATATATTTATAATGTTATATTTGTAACTCTTCAATTTTGTCTTTTTACATTATTTGGGCCGACATGCACTCAAGCAATTGTGCTAGTCTTAAATTATCAAGCATTGTGATTCACAGGAAATTTTCTAGTTTTAAGATTATCATAAAGAAAAGTATTTAGGCTTTATTTAATAAATGGGAATGGTCAAAACACAAGCCAGCCCAGATTTAAATGCTTATGAAATAAAGATTTACAATAGACGAATTTGAATTATGACCCACCATAAGATTATATTCTTAGAGACATTCAAATACAATTAGGTCGAAATTCGCGTAAACATACATTGCCATGGTAACGACTTTGATCTTTATTATTTTGACAGTTTCAAACGATTTTTCTTCAAAGTCGGTCATGATTCAAATTTGTCGATTGTTCGTGAGTTATTTACTGACAATGGGAATTTAAAGGAATTCATCAACGTTACGTCAATAAGCGATCGAAAACCGAGAATTTAATTTTTCTCCAAAAATGCGTTGGTTACTTCTCGTTAATTGAAGTTGAGTTATAGAGCTTCGATTTAGTCTTGTGACAGCGCAGCCAATGTAATTTCTTTCTATGTTCTTGAAGCTAAGTGCGCTACAACGCATCGATTGTCTCACATGATCTTGCATGTGTATGCATCCCTCTCACTCTGAATTGGGTTATTTCCGGCTGGTCAAGAGAAATTGACTTTGCTTTATAACTGCTGCTAAGAACACATTATTAAGTATTGGTGGATAGTGCGCCACGCAGCGCGTTAGGATCTTTTTAAATTATATACGCAAACTTTCTCCCCACTATCTTTTCGGGTAGTTCTTTGCGGCCATTTTATTGTACGGGAACGGGAACACATAATATTGTAGATGTTGAATGCTTTAATGATATCTAAACTTGTGATATAAGTATATGGAGGTGACTAATACGATGCGACAATGAATAAAGAAAATAATTGATTTCATGTTTATAAAGATTACAAGCATTTACAAATCCTTAATGTAAGAAAAACCTTCTTTCTTGTGTGATAATTATGTAACTAAGAGTTTAATTTAACTACTTGTTAAAGGGATGTTGACTGGGGATAAATAAAAATCTATTTAATCCCGTTAGATGAATTATAAAAAAAATATTAGACATGTATTTTTGCCTTAATCGAATCTTTTAAAAGATATGCGCTTACATTATCTACTTAGAAAGGCGGACAAAAGTCAAAGTCAACATCCCTATTATATCTTTGTAATGTGTGAATGTTTACTTTGTGTGTTGCTAACACACAAAGTAGGTAAGGTCAAGGTAGTACAAAAAAATCTTCCAATTTCTTGTCATGATGAAATTATTTTTCTACTTTGCTCAAATGTTGGTATTTTTACCGTTTGTTTTTTTTTACGGCGGTTTATCGAGGTAAAGCAAGGTGTTGAAGATTCGCAAATTGAATTGTCATATTCAAACCTTTAAACCTTTATAGTAGCGGTTTTTTATTCGGCGAGGAAAGGTTTCCGGTGTTATAAAATTACATAACGGGGATTAAAGCGATCTTATGTATTTACCTTTAAAGGTTTGATGTTTCGACCGAGTCACATTGGCCGTGGTCGCAAGCAGATTGGTGATGCGGTGTCAAAGCTCTTGGTATGAAGTAGATAATTCTTCATCTACCCACGATTTTTCATCCCCGTTACGTAATTTTATTATAATCATGCCACGCAATAGTTTTAAAGTTAGTATGTGATAGATTTATTTTTTATGGATCGAAGTTAGATTATGACATCTTAAAGCGTACATCCTGCGCGGGCTGGCACTGTCTTATTTCTAGAGGTTTGTCGTGGTTATTTTAATAAATATAAATTAAAATATTATTTCTTATCAGCCAAGCACTATACCATTGGTGTTTAAGTGTGTACGCTATACGCATACAGCTATTTTAGTATTTACTCATAAATATAGTCATATTGTAACGAACATATCTTTTCTTAAATTAAACCTTATCTGCTTGGCATAAAGTTGATGATAAAAATATTAATTATATTGGCTCAGAAAACATTTAATTAGTTTGATCATTTTTTGATGACGAATTGAACACACTGACTGTGAGACATCATTTAATTTAGCTTTACCAATGATTACTATTCAATCATTTTTAGAAATGCGACGATGCCAGCCCGCACTGGATGAACACTGCTAACCATTCGAGTCAAATATGGTTAAGGTTAGCCAAACTGGCAGCCGGTTTTGTGATACTTAAAAACATGTCATTGTAGTCAAAAGTTCAACACTAGCATAAGTACCTATAGAGCTTACAATGTGTGTATTTCATATATTATGTAATACACAAATAGTTTGTTAAATTGTATTTCGTGCGGAGTCTTGACACCTTGCGAATCGTATGTGTAAGCTACAAAGTCGGTGGTACACAGACCAATCTATGGCCCGCCTTATGCCGAGCCTTTTTCCAAGCTATATTGGGGTCAGCTTCTAGTCTTACCGATTTCAGCTGGATACACTAATTTACAGGGAGCGACTGCCTATCTGACCTCCACAACCCAGTAACACAGTATCCCTTGGTTAGACTGGCCGTACCTACCTTAGCTTATTAATCTATGGCCATTTTTTTTTCGTTCTATTAATAAAAGATCAATGGCCGTGACATGAAAAAGTAATAAAATAAATGTTGTTCAAACTTGGTGTGATCAAAAGTTTTTCAGCACTTCGTTTTAATTATCAATCCGTGGTATTATCTACTTGGCGTAAATTTTTGATTGATTTTAGAGACATACATATATGTCAAATATCTGATGGGAAACAATACCGATCGTTAGATTATTCGATTTGGGCGTTAGACATTAGTTGATAAGACAGACCTATGAAAACATATTTTTTATATTAGTTTAATCAGTCAAATCTAGCCAACGTACTTAAAAAAAGCTGTTATACATTTATCTAGGACTGTCATTATGTACGAGTTAGTCAAAACTAGGTTTAGACTCATTTAAAAAATATTTATACTCTATATAGTTAGTTATGTATCAATGTCTGTGATTTCTACTTGGCATATGTTCTATCTATTCTTGAGCCTTATTCTCAAGGTTTTGTAAAAGTTAATGGACTTTGTTGTGCAACTAATGAACTAAAACTAAAGAACTATCAATTATTGTAGTAAACAGTTATGGTGTGGATTTATGAAACTATCTTTGGCCACTTGATACGAAACGACGACTCTAAGTTTACTTTTAAAGGTCAGAGGGCAAGGATTAGAGTACAATAGTAAAAGAGATTGTGGGAGTCCGTTTCAAGAGGTCAAACAAATGGCAGAGAGCACGCCCAGGGCCTCGAGTCTGTTAATTCAAGACTGGAAGTCATTAGACGACTTCTTTATATTTGCAGGCTATGAAATGTAATAAAAATTTACAATTCAATTCTAAACAATTAAGTTAGCGGACTCAGAGCTTTGTGGTAACGCCTTGATCATAAAATGGTGTGATCAGAGTACAACGCGAGTTTGTTATACGTTGCATGATCGACACGTTTACTGCATCTGACTCTCTGATTGTTTAAAAGCTTGGAGAATGCCAATCGGAGCGCGGCACGTCATAAACGTGTCGATCACGTTAATTTCATAGCAACACGCTCTAGGCACACTATAATTGAAAAGAGTAGATGATGAAAAGAGATTGAAGAAGTGAATATTGAATGTAAATAACTTTATGTACATAATATATATGTACCGGAACAATAAACCTTATCTTACCTAATGTAACTATGTGATTCATGTTCCACCGTGATGAAGCTAATTAGTATTAAGTCAAAAATTCTAATAAATATTCTACATTATGAGAAATATACCGATAGTGATAGATTTATAATATTGTATTTATATCTGTTATTTTAACTATTAGACGATGATTGTTAATGTAACTGTGAACACGGTTTCTCTAGAACCTCGGTAATGTAAGCCAGAGGTGCTCAACATGTTTGTTTATAACTGCAAATCTCGTGTGCTGTCGTCAGAAACATCTGTGATGTAATACTTATTTAATAGTACGCATCAAATTATCTCCAGTAGTTAATTTAGTGCGGCTACACCTACTGATGGATCGTATTATTCATACACAGCAGCAGAAAAAAGGTTGAGTACCACTGACTTAGATAGAGAGAGATAGAGTTGCTAGATGATCACTGTAAATTCTGAATCTTAAAACCTATCTATAGAATTTTAGATCTTAAGTCACATTACAATCTCGAGCTGGAAAAATTGCAGATGAGCTTTAACCGATTATCAATTTTGCTCATGGGTATGTTGAGAACGCTCAGAATGACATTAAGAGACAATAAAGAGTGATATTCCCCCCATCTCAAACACGAGTGATACGTTTGACATAAAACCTAGCCACGGTCGTGTGCAATTTAAATCTTCCTTAATAATAAATGTATTTCACCTATTTAGGATAGTGTGTATTATTTTTTATATATATTGTGTTTATGAAAGAAACATACAATAGGGACCTTACAGATTTGAAATTAAATAGGATTACTGTCCACATATTATTTATGAAATTTAAATTCGTTAGTACATAATATATTATATTCAATTTAAAGTAAAATTAAGTCACGTCAGAATTTAGTATTAAGAATATTTAAAAGCTGAAGACAAATGAACTTGAACGAAAAATAACGAAAGCAATAGTATGTTGAGGTTCAAAACAATAGTTAATATAAGCGTAATAGTATTGTTCTGTCTGTAGTAATGCTTCCTAATAAATATATTCATATGTGACTGTATTTTTTTTTATGATACAATTTCAAAATATTCCTGAAACTACCGTTAAGGTTGAAATGAAAACATCAACAAATAATATTTATAAAAAACTTTTATTATATCAAAACCTTTACACTAAAGTAATCATAAATTACACACTTGAAAGCAATATACTGCAGTGCCATTAAAAAACACCTTTTAGCGATGCAATTATTTTATTCTCAAGTGTAGACTTAATTACTGATGCGACAGAATTAAAATACAAATAAATACTAATTTGTACAACAACGTAACGTATTTACGTTGAAAAGTAAAACCTAAGTTATGGTCACAGAAATAAAAAATTAAGAAATTTGCTGATGGTCGAAAATTCTCATTCTTTAGTTACATGCTCAGGTCAATTGCCATGAATTTATTTATTACATTGTGAATGATTAACTAATTTATATATTTCTTGAAGTTCCGAAGTATTTTCAACCAAATTCTTGAAACATTTTATATCAGTAGAATAAATAGACTTTTACTTTAACTTTGTGATGTACAAAAATCTATCTGTGACCGATATGACCTTATTGTAATTAATTATGTATAACTGCCGGCACGGATCTTGAGCGCTCGGCGGAAGAGTGGGGATCGCTTTGCGCATCGTACGTGCAAGCTATGCCGAGCAACCAATCCCGAGCGCATCCCGAGTGACAGCTATGACTGCAAGCGTAGCAAAGAACGAATCCCGAGTGACAGCTATGACGCGATGCGCTGCGGGCCAATCACCGCACTTTAGCCCGCCGCGCGCCTCACTTCATACCCCAAAAGGGACCCAATAAATCACTTCTGCGCAGGTGAAGGTCAGCGCTCAAGATCCGTGCCGATGATTATACACTATGTATAACTAGGGTTGTAGTGGATGTCGTCAGAGCCACCGCTGCCACGTCGGCTGGGGCTGCGAGTCGCTCGCTTGGAGCACGTTGGACAGCCCGCCGTGGCTCAGCGGGTAGGGGGCCTAGAAATTGAACATTCAAATTATTGATTTGTTTACAACTCACTGGTATTTTTTAAGTTTATTTTTTATGTCTGTATTGTTTCTTTCTTTTGAACATGCAACATAATTTGCTTAAATCCTTAATATATTATAAATAAATAGTGATAACTACGCCGGACGCCCCTCATATTTCTACCTTAGAGGTTTATCGCCTGAGTGCAGGTTTTGACTTCACTGGACTTTACCCTATTTCTGCCTAGATTGAATTAAACTCACGGTAGTGGCTCCCAGCCAGCGCTGCTTGATGAAGTCTGCGACCCTTTCTGCGATCATGATGACCGGGGCGTTGGTGTTGCCAGACGTGACCGACGGCATCACACTCGCGTCTGCTACCCGGAGGCGGTCGATACCTTGCACCTGAAAGTGATGGAGATTAGGTTAGGTTAGTTACAGTCCGCGCAGAGCATTGCGACTACCAAAAATCGAATTGGGATGCAATTTTTGAGATGAGTTGCCTCTTCTTCTGGTTTCCTCCAGGGATATGAATTTTGAAGGTGCTGTCTTAAGTTTTTGCTTTATTTCATCTAGATATTAGGATAGTTTACGGTAGTCCACTGTATTTTTAGTTGAAAAGTCCACAATGCGGTTGTCGTAATTTCAGTTGCTACCTAAGCAACTCTGACTGAATTATGGCCTACTTTTAGGGCCGAATACTGAAACGTCTGAAGCTGTGAAGTAGTGACAAATAGCAGTAAATAACGTCATTTAAGGTACCTACTTAAGTAAGGCGATTATCATCAGCTCACACGATACCAGAGTACGTCCAAATTAATCGGTATCAGAGCCACTTACCTGTAAAAAGTTATCGACCACAGCAGTGGGATCTCCCCGTGGCCCCATCTTGCAGGAGCCGGCCTGATGGTTCTCCGGCGCCGTCTGCATCCTGACCGCGCACTCCCAGTACGCGTCACATCCAAACTTGATCTTCTCGCAGCCCTTGACTGGTGTCTTGTCCAGCTTGATGCCGTATCGCTTCAGGGCCTTCGTCTCCGACAGCTTGATGGCGAACTTGATGCCCTCGATCAGTGATTTCACATCGTCAGGGTGCGTGAGGTAGCTGGGTTTAATCAAAACCTTATGTTGTTAACGTGTTTAAAAATATCTCATTATTAAATTGTTACGTAATTTCTAATTAGCTAAATCCTATACGTCGGGAAACTATTTAATTGTTCTCAAATTACTAAAGATGATGTTGATCCACATAATAAAATCAAGCTCAATTACCACTCATGAAGTAATTTGCGAATTGCGTGTTATCTCATGCTATCAGTTCTACTTTGTAGTAGGTACCTTATAGCTTATAAGTATCGGTGTTGAGAACTACACGGGTAAAGCAAGGTCACAAATTGTACCTACTTATTCATTTGAACAATCAGAACAATCAAGAATTGAAGTGCAAAGTTCTTTTCGCTTATGACAACGAATAGCTTTATTATTACAGAGTACATTAATTCATTTTCGCGTTTGTATTGTGAATTATGAGTTTTAACGGGTTTTCGTTAAAAAAATCGGAAATAACGATTCAACAACAACTGGATGAAACTCATAACTCTGACAACCTTTTAAAGAGCTTATAGGTAGGTACCTACGTTATTAATTACTAAAACAAAATTTACGAGTGTAATTTATAGTACTTACTTCACATAAATCTTTGGGTACTCAAATGGATCAGCTGAGGCTATCTCCAGCCGGCCCCTGCTCTTGGGATGCAGCACAGTGGGGATGATCTGGATGGACCTGGAGCCGTTGCCCAGGCGCTCGCCCACCATGCCGGTCTTAGCGCAGTCCGCCAGGAAGCCGCCGAAGAACAGCTGGATGTCGGGGTTGTCTTCCGCAGGGTTCGCGTACTTCGTGTTTATGAAGGCTGTTACTTCGGAAATGCCTGCAAGGAGATATTGGGGACTCCATGAAATGTAGCATAATTTATTGTGATGTGGCTGAAGTGATGTGGCTTTTTTCCTTGTCTGTTTGTGGTTTGGATGCTGATTGCGGCTTGAAATTACCACTGAATTTCTCTTGATGTTCCTAAATAGGTGTCTCATGTTAATTAATCTGCTACATTGGTGTTTAACTTAGACGCCATGATAATTTCTAAATCTTCGCGGACAAAGGAACTTGGTATTCTCCAACCATAAAAAAATATAGGTAAGTTCTCCTTACGCTACTCCACTTCTAACATGAAACTAATACTTATGGCTAGCTTAAAGGATCCTCACCTGTTCCGGACATAAGTCCATCCCTAAAGAGCAGGTACTCCATAGCGGTGGCCCAGTTGAGCGGTGTGGTGTTGTTGTCGTTGACCTGGAAGTTGAGGAAGTGCGCCACGTGGTTGTGCAGGTTGCGGCCCACGCCGGGCAGGCGGTGCGCCAGCGGCACGCCCGCGCGGGACAACACTTGCGGCTCGCCCACGCCGCTCAGCTGCAGGATCTGAGGAGACGCCACGGCACCGGCACTGCATATGGAAAATACATTTTTTTTGTATATTTTGGTATACCTACCATGTTTTTATAATAATCCTTTTAATTACTGGGAGAACGATATACAGCGCTCGTTAATACTAATATGAAGGCATGTTTGTCTGTAGACAGTAGGGCCTATGGATTAATTATTGCGTAAGTAGGTATATAATTAGCACTGGTTTGAATAGTCTCAAAAACATATACCTACCTAGGTAACGGTAGTAACTTTAGTTAATATAGCCCTTTTAATGCAAAAATAATAGAAGTGTTCCCCCAAAATATATTTTAGAAAGGAAAATATGAACAAAGATCTCACCTCAAAACAATCTCATTATTCGCAAAGATGACTTCAGTTCCACCGAAACTATTCCTGACTTCGACGGCATACGCCTGTCGAGTGGTCTGGTTGATGAGCACGCGGGTGACGGTGGCGTTGAGCATGACGTGCAGGTTGGGGCGCTGCTTGGCGGGGCGCAGGAACGCGCGCGCCGTGCTCAGGCGCGACCCGTTGCGGTTCGTGGTCTGCGCGATCGAGAAGCCCGTGTGGTGCACGCCGTTTAGATCGCGCTGTTTGTAACCTGGAATTATCATTATTATTAGGTACGTTAAATGAATACAATAGGTAGGTACAGTCAACAGTAAAAGTAGATGAATCATAAATTCAATACTGATGAACGGAGTTCGCGTCAGAACTGTGTGGCGTCGATGTGATTAAAAAAGATGTGTTGTAAATTATAACAAACATTTGCTACTAGTAAAGTCGCCATAGATTCTTGATTAGTTTTGACTTCAAAAGTTATAAACTCAATTCATCATCTACTTTTGCTGTTGACTGTACCAAATAGGGCTTTCACACGTAGGTATGAACGCAATTAGTTGGAGCTTATTAGATTTTCAATTTCATTTTTAAATTTGCTGACATCGCTGATCCAATTTGCATTCCATCAACATAAACAGAAAGCAGTAAAGCTGAAATTCCCGTAATTTTTTTTAACTCAGTCACTGAGAAATTAGGTCCTAGGATTTTTATGTAACTACTTCAATGGCAAAATCGCCCTTAAATGATGTGATTATAATGCTACAACCTACAAAGTAGTCGGACTTACTTTTGTGTAAATTATTCTTTGTACATGTAGTCTATACATTATAATCCCGTGAATAGTGTGTGGGCTATTGAATTTTTTGTGGAATCTAATGATGAAATAGACGATTAGCGATACTGGATCACGATAAAAACATTGACTCACCCAGTTCCTCTCCAGCTTTTACGATGCTGTAACTGAGGGGTGGATGGTAGGGGAACTGCGCGACAGTGAGCGGGCCCCCGGTCGCGTGGTACCCCTGGTCCATCTCCTTCATCTGCTTGTTGTCCTCGGACTTGAGGAAGTAGGGCAGCACGTCCTCGTAGGCCCAGCCCTCGTTGCCGGCCGCCGCCCAGCTGTCATAGTCCTTGCGGGAGCCGCGGATGTACATCATGCCGTTCATGACTGAGGTGCCTCCAAGCACCTGGATATTATGAAAAGTTTTAATAAGAGTTATTTGAGTACAATTTCAATATGCAGCTTTACATAACGTTGTGTTTCTTTTAAGTTATAAATAAACTGCTCCTCTTTTTCACTGCCTTACAAGGATCTAAGATGTTTAGCAGGAGAGATATACCTACCTCAGTATGGCAATATTAAAATTAAATCCTATAATGAAGAACATTTTCTTAATTTAAAAAATTACATACTGCACATGCCTGGGTATTTGTAATGCTCGATTTCAAAGATTTTGTATTTGTGAAGCTCTAACAAGAATACGAAAATATTATTAAAAGTTGACACCGAAACTTTATGGCTCTAAATCTGACTTTTCAGATCAAAGGACCATTTTTTTCATTAATGTCGCTTCTGCAGTATTTCCAAAGAGGAGGTCAGACAAACTATTTAAACGATGATTTAAAATCCATTATCTTCGCGTCTCACCTTGCCACGAGGCCAGTAGCACTTGCGGTCCTTCTCTCCGAGACAGGCGGCGGGCTCCGGCTCCGTCTGGTAGCCCCAGTCGATGCTGGACCCGATAAAGTTCAGGAACATAGAAGGCACTTGAGCGCCGGTTGGTTCGTCGAATCCTAGAATTATAGAACAAACAATTTAAAACAAACTTAAATCATTTAAAGATTGAGTAGTAGTTACATGCTGAGGACTTTGTTACTTATTTTCCTTCTCGCCTGAAAAATAGTACCTACTTAGTTTAAATTTCGCGAAGTTAGCTTTGTAGGTTTATAGGTCTATCGACTGTCATTGTATCTACAAAGTTAGTTCGTAGTCACACAAATACACACATCAAAAGTGTCTAGGGATCAAGCATTTTTATGCGGATTTCTTGAGATTGAGATGTGGCTTTGTAATAAATTTATGATTTTATAAATTTATATGGATCCTTTTTGGTGCATTTCATAATTCGAATCAGGAACTGTGAATCAAATTCGAGTAAAAGATGAAAATCAGCTGTCAATATTTTCCCTATAAAAACATACAACGCATTGAAGACATTATTAGTGCTACTGTTTCCCTACTACTGATTAAAACCAACGTTATTATGGAGCGGCGACGTCATTTAAGCAGGGAAGAAATGCTCAGAGCCGTGGGAATGATAGAAGCTGGTTCCCGGCAACGTACTGTGGCTTTAGCTCTGAATACAAGTCAGAGTGTTATCAGTCGACTTTGGACACGTTACCGAAGCACTGGTACCGTGGCTGAGCGCCATGGAGGACGGTATCGCTGCACCACACGGAGACAAGACCGATACATTCAAATCTTAACTCGAAGAGCTCCAACAATAACCGCCATGATGTTAGCCGTGAGGCTTCATCACTCTTCAGGGAACTTAATTAGCGACCAAACAGTCAGAAACCGCTTGCATGAAGTGAACCTTCATTCCCGAAGACCGCTACGGGTACCACCTATAGCAATGCACAATCGTAGGATTCGATATCAATGGGCTCTTGAACACAGAAATTGGGCAGAAGAACAATGGCGTTTCGTGTGCTTTTCTGATGAGTCTCGTTTTGGTATGAGACCGGATACAAGACGTATACGACACTGGAGAACCCCTGGACGCCAACAGCGATTAAAATCCTGCCAGGAAGTCCATCCTTATAGTGGTGGAACCATCATGGTATGGGCGGGTATTTGGATCGGCGGAAGAACTGAGTTGATTTGGATCAGAAGCAACCTCAACGCTCAAATTTATGCTGAGACGATTGTATCAGACGTCATCGTTCCTCTACAAGTGCAAATCGGTCCCTTATCTATATATTAATACGTGATGCCAAAACTTTGGACCCCTTTTTACGAAAATTGCGCGGACGCAGGAGCATAAAATTTGGCACACTTATAGTTTATGTGTAGGAGAAGTGGAGAACGCTAATATTTTTCAATAATAATGCTTATAAAGTACATTAAATCAATAAATAAAACATTACCCACACTACCATGCATTTCACACACACATGTTTGTTTTGTTTTTCATTGACTGCTTACTGACATTGACATAAATAAGTGGTTTAAGTTTTTATATATCCGAATATAACGGCCAAGGACATTTAGCAAACGATAAAAGAGGTTTTACAAAAAACATTGTTTGCAGAGAAGTTTGCAATATGCGATAAAATATGCTCTAAATGGATAGTATTTTCCTCTTATAGCATGTTTTCTTTTAATAAACATTTTTTAAATAGATATTCTTTATTTTACTTCCTTTTAATTTCATATAATTTGTTCAAAAAATAAATTGGCAAATAACAGTCTTGGTCAAATGTGTGGTTATAGTAGTTTAGTTTTCGACAGTAGAACCTTAATAATGATTGAATATTATATTTTAATAATGTATATTAAGTCACTCACAATTTAAATTTATATTATAAGGTCGAATTTCGACCATTGGGCGACCACTAGTTTCAGTTAATGCATGATAATGCACGACCGCACACCGCAAGAGTTGTAAGACAGACTCTCGCCGCAGCTAACATCAATGTCCTGCCCTGGCCTGCTCAGTCGCCAGACTTGAACCCGATTGAGCATGCATGGGATATGCTACAGAGAAGAGCTCTGCCGAATATGGAGGGTATCCAGTCGCAAGAAGACCTTTTTTTGTTGTTGCTACGAACATGGGCGGCCATTCCACAGCGTGATTTGGATGAACTCATTTTGAGTATGCCAAACCGATGTTCTTGTGTTGTTAGTGTTCGCGGTAGAAACACGGATTATTAATTGTTTAAGTTACCCAATAAAATTTTAAAGAAAACTGTTATTTCAGTCTTTTTTTCGAACTTTTGTGTTAGTGGTTCAAATGTCAAAAATCCCTTTATTAGGAAAATGGCAAATTTCTTTATTAATGCAAAGGTGACTTGGTTTATCGTTACTGTGACAAACGAAAACACTTTATTCGATGAATCCTTAAAGAAAATTTTAATTAATATCAATCAGGAGAAAAGTTATTGCAAAAATATATGTTGATCCCTAGACACTTTTGATGTGTGTATTACAAGAAAGCTCACCACTCACAGTTTTTGAAAATATGTTTTTGGCACTTTTTCTCCAAAAGTCATCGTAGTGCTTGACATTACTTAGGACTGTTAAATAAGCCAACGTACCTGCTTCCAACAGTAAAACCCTCCACTCAGGCACCTCAGACAGTCTGGAAGCCACAACGGATCCTGCCGATCCTCCACCCACCACTATGAAGTCGTACACCGAGTCCATGTGGCGCCGGTACTGCAAGGATAAACAGAAATTGATCTATTTAGCTATTATAAGCTGGTGTAGTTATACCAGAATGATTACGCGAATTACAAGACTAAGGATTAATCGGTATAAGTTCCAAATTAAAGAAGCGTAAAGCTCAAATTTCCTCTAAGAGACAAAAATTGTCCGAATTTTCTTTTGTTTTATCGCTGTAGATCCTCTCTTTGATGCGCTTTAACTTTCAGTTTCGAAGGATTTATAATTATACATACGTAGGTATGTGGAGCTAGTTTAAAACTAGTTAAAGGGTATCGAGCTAGGTAATCTATACATATAATAAATCTGTAGAAAAGTCATTTTTGTACATTGAAGAAATTGAAAAAAAAAATAGCCAGCGTGTGAAAAGATAACTAACAGAACCCATTTCCATCACTTTTGAAATTTTTGTCTGTTTGTCTGTTTATATGTTTGTTTGTGCGCGCATCACGTAAAATCTATGAATCCCATGCAGACAATGTTTATATACAAAAATTATGCGTAACTTGAGGTATTACTTAGTTTTGGTTTCATCGAAATCGGTTCATAAACAAAAAAGTTATGTACATTTGAATCAATAGAAAGCGATATCGGCGACACAATGTCCAATTTAGGATGAGCTCTCATCAATATGGTCGTCCATATTAAATAGGGATCAAACTCTAAATTTACATAATCTCCATTCATCTGTACACGTAATCTTTGACATATAAACAAAAAAGTAACCATGGCGAAAATAACGTTGCCATAGCGATCAGTTTATTGAAGTATGAATAACTATTTAAGATGCTTACAGTAGTATTAAACAGCTCGGTGGTTATACGATAGGAAATGTGAAATATCTTGCTGCGTGTTCAAATCCTGATGTTACTGCATATTTTGTTTTTTATTTCTAGAACCGACTTTCTTACAGAAGTACGAATATATCGAGCTAACCCTTTTTGTGTTTTGTATTATTTTTTAGTTTGTAATTTTTTACATGGCTAATTTTTTAGATAGCTTGCTGCTCATGTAATTTTTGATGCCTGATCGAGACAAACAAAAATGCATAAAGTTTTTACAATCACACTTTACTGTTAAACAGGTGAAGTTCATAGTCAGTTAGTTGATAAGTCCATCATCTAAATCCCGCAATTTCTGCGACTTGAGCCATCTAAAGCGCATTCAGTGATTCAGTCAGTCAAAAATATTTTTCACATGCATACCTATTACGACTGATCAGCGCGAACAACGTCGCGGGTACAGCTATGTCATCAAGGTTACTTTATTCATATTTTTGTCTTTATTAAACTGAACGGACGGTATTTGAATCGCGCATCCACTACTGATGAATGCCTGTGTGTGACGAGATCTGATGGCAAACTGCTAAGCTGGCATAAATAAATATACTTACAGGATATAGCGCATGTTCCAGCTTTTGATCTGGTCATTATTATCTATACCTACTAATATTATAAAGCTGAAGAGTTTGTTTGTTTGTTTGAACGCGCTAATCTCAGGAAGTACTGATCCGATCTGAAAAATTCTTTCACTGTTAGATATTCCACTTATTGAGGACTATAGGCTATTTTTCTTTTGGAAATCTATCCCCTAAGGGGGTGAAATAGGGGTTGAAAGTTTGTATGGGAAGTTCGGTATTTTCAATGATAGACACATGAAATTTGGTATACGGGTTTCGGGTTAGAGATAAATGAAGACGTATTTCAGCAATTTTGAAAATCATCCCCTTCAGAGGGTGAAATAGGGGTTGGAAGTTTGTAGGTATATGAATTGTGTCGTTTTCAAAGATAGACACGTTTAATTTCATACAAGGGTTATTAGTTAGAAATAAATAAGACGTATTTCCGAGATTTTAGAAATCTACCCTCTAAGGGGGTGCAATAGGGGTTAAAAGTTTGTATGGGAAGTTCGGTATTTTCAATGATTGACACATGAAATTTTGTATACGGGTTTCAGGATAGAAATAAATAAAGATGTATTTCAGCGATTTTAAAAATCATACCCCTAAGACAGTGAAATAGGGGTTGGAAGTTTGTAGGTACATGAATTGTGTCGTTTTCAAAGATAGACACTTTTAATTTCATACAGTTAGTTAGAAATAAATAAGATGTATTTCCGTGATTTTAGCCTTTTAGGAATCTTTCCTCTAAGGGGGTGAAATAGGGGCTGAAATAGTTGGTATGTGAAGTTCGGTATTCTCAAAGATAGACAGATGAAAAGATAAGTAGATAAGATAACGCCCATCTAAGACATATCTATAATGACGACCCCCGTGGTCGAGTGGCTTTCACTCCGGTTTTTAAGGTGTCGCCAGCTCTAAGGTCCCAGGTTCGATCCCCGGACAGGTCCATGTAGAAAATAACTTTTATAAATTGTCTTGAGTCTGGGTGTTTATGGTATCTTCGTTGTCTCAGATTCCATAACACAAATGCTTTTGCTACTTACTTTACGTTAATTATTATTTTAACGCCATAATATTTTATGAAAAATTTTATTCATACTCCTTACTTTGAAAATCACAGGATACATCCATCTACCTTTAATACTACTCTTTATTTTACGCGCGAGCGAAGCCGCGGGCAACAGCTAGTAAGTAATAAATAATCAAACTTGCTGGTTACAAGAGTTTTGACAACTGATTTTTATTCCAAAGGACCATATCGAGCAATACCCGCTATAGCCACTTATTATTTTTTGCAATATCTACCAATTGCTTGAGACCTAATAACAAACAATTTGCTGCTTAAATTCCAGTTCAAATATGTTCAATAACAGTTCTAATATTTTCTATACGTAATCTGTAGATACCAACAGCTATGTAATTGATAAATAAATTGATTTTTACGAAAGGGTAATCCAAGTTTGGTTGCAAATAGCATCTATGCTTGGGGAATTCTCTGTAAGTATTGATATTTGTTCCATTGACATTAAACTTCTGTGTTCAGTGTCACGCACATTCGCACATTGTAATGACATTGACATTCGCTTTGCATTGACGACTGCACAAATCGTAACGTCACGAAATTGCATGCAATGACGCCTTTTTAATTTTATCAACAATAACAATGCTGTTTTTTCCTTACTTGTTTATATTGCTACAGTATGGATACTAACTTTATCGGAGTCTGGCCCAATCTACGTCGCTACCATAATACTTACTTCTGAAAGAATCTTAAAAGTTTATGATTTTTTTGTCTTAAAGATATTATTTGCCTCTCCACCATTGACTTTGTACCCCAATCACTGCACTGAATAATATTTATGGACCTTTGGGTAGTGATCATCCATAGTTATAATTATACTTCTTCTTGATATGACCTCCGGAGTGATCCTCATCTATCGTGGCACTTATTATACCTGTCTATTTTCTCTCGAAACGTACGTTTATAAACCGTCACATTTTTAACAACCCTAGTTCACGTTGTTTTTTCAAACATTCTGGTTCAGATCTGCATCGCATTTTTATTACAACTTGTCGATTACTAAATGTGGAGCGATGCCGAAACTGACCGCAAATCGGGAGGGAAGTGATTTCATTTTCGTGGTGGTTTGTGGTCACCGTTGTGATGACACAGTTAAGTGGGATTATACCTAGTATTGCTTTGAATCTTGGTTCAATGATCACTTGATTAGCCATCTTCATTCTAAAAGTCAATACAGTAAAATTGAAGTATCTTGTTTGCCCCCTTATTTTGAAATTACATTTGATTTAGCGGTTGTGAGCGTTTTTATTTTTGTTTTGTTAAAATTGATTGTCGTGACAGTAGAAGAAACAGTTGTTTTTTTTTGCCATGTGGTTGCTTTACGTGTCTTGAAGATAAAGAAATAGGACAATGAAGTATTTCAGAGGTATGACATAAAGAAAACTAATCGTATTTATTTGTAAAGACATACATTCGTAACCCGTGTTGTTCTTGACCTATCCAAACTATTCTATGTCAATGGATATTTATGTATTTATTTGTTGCTTTATATGCTTCATTTGTTTAATGGATTACAAAAAAGTTTAATAACATAGGAAATATATCTCTATTTCTGCCTAACTCGTTCAGGATATAAGACAGATTAAGATCTGTGTCGTAAGCTGACTGCACCAACAGAGCTTATAGTAATCATTTTAAAAGTCTTTAAATATTATGTTTATGATTCGAGGTACAAATGAGTTGAAGCTGACACAGTCGAGGCCTACTAAGTTCTTTAGGAAGGTACCTGCTCGCTATTTTGTTTTCATTTGGAGAGTTCATATTCAATTCAATGGATAAGTACATAAATACTATATTATTGACCTGAATAAGTCCGATAATAGTCTACAAATCACCTATAGATAGACCTAACTTAATAATCTCTTCTCATACGGAGAAGTAACTCCTAATCATAAGTCAGCTGTCGGCAATATGCAGTTTAATAATTAGGTACCAGTATTAGATAACATTGATCTGTGACACCACAAATAACTACCGTTATTTGCAAAACTCGTTTACATAATAAACAGTTATATTGTTTCATACAATTTTTAATACAGTTATTTACAATATTGCATGATCGTATGTAATGAATAAGGTTTATAGCTTGTATCACGAAGTCTATTTTAAATGCTTCGAAACTAAAGTAAATGTAAGGTTATGTAAAAACTAATACTAAATGGTTTAACTAAATAGTATGTCGGAGGTGAACGTGTATAACTAGGAAGTGATAGAGTGTAATGTCATGTTGGTGCCAGAAAAAATATTATTGAATCAAATTATGTTTTGTGACGTTCATACTTCGTATGCACAAGGTTGTGGGTTAAATCCTGGCGGATAGGGTTTAGAATGGTGTGTCCGTCCCTAAAGATGAGATTTGACGTACCACGTGGTGTGACTTGCGCAGTAGTCGATTAAGTACCCTATAGGTAGGTATCTATAGCGGAGTGAGGTTGGAGGGGGCAAGGGACTCTCTCTCGTCAAGTCTCATCTATCGTGGCACTTATTATAATTATACATATATTTTTCCTCGATGTAATCCATCTGATATGATAATCTATCATGAAAGTAAAGAAAAACTTATAGAAATAGTATAATATTGTAAGTACGGTCGGTAACATTTTTTACATGGCGTTTTCAAGGCTTTTTGCAAGGCTTTTTATACTAGGCTACAAATTATCTTTATAAATAATTATCCTCTAAAATTGTACCTAAATGTTATTAAAAGAATTAATTATTTTTAAACTGATTCTAAAGTTATTTAGCATTGTACTAAATAAAGTGGAAGTTAACAAAAAGCATAAAAAATACGTGCTTATTGTTATAAAATACGTGATCGCTTTACGATAGCGATTGTCAGAGAATATGAACTCTTAACTAATGAAAACACTAGTATTGATTTATATTTAAAAGAGCTAAAATTAGATTTATGTAAAGGTTGCATAACAAAAAAAATTAAGCTGTTTACACAGAAGCAAATCTCTAATACATTCTTCAGATAAATCTACAATACCTAATCTACAGGCTTAGATTATACACATCTTATAATAAGTAGGTATTAGACAAGAAAATATTAAAACATAATAATTATTTAAGTGAATACTAAATCGAAAAATACTTCAGAAAATTTGTCGATCAAGCAGCGATATATAAACGCAGAAAGACGATCTCCGTGGCTCACAAAGAGTTCAAACAAAACAGTCCCAATATGAATACAAGAAACAAACAAACAATCTATAATTGAAGTGATCAAAGAGATAGATATCGTGACGAGAGCCATCGTGACTTTAAAACGACATCTAATGACTTCGCGAAGAAAATTAAACACAGATTATGGGACAAAAACTCCCATCTCCAGCGTTGGGAAATCCATCAATCAGCTTACCAGATATTAGATAATATGCAAAGATGAAGTCAACTATGTTTGTGTTAAGAAAGATAGCATGCACGTATCGCTGGATCACGGAAATAGCGATGGCTAGATATGTCCATGTTGAGTCAAACATAATGCAGTGCAGTCTCCGCTTCTATTATGCAGTCAGTCAGGTTTTTTGGTGTAACTCTAAGCCAGATATTCTGTTATTGATAAAACGGACTCTAAAGAGAAATAACATGTTTCCAACGTACTTACTTAACTGATTGACTGTGTTGCTTACATCGCGTGATCTAAATCTCTACATGGCGAACAGTTTAACAAGGTATCTTTTTGATTGAGAATCAACAGATAGGTAAGCTAGTTTATGGGCATGGCCAATTGATTTTGAAACCACGTTTCACTGCAGCGCACGACTGATAAGTGACGATTTCAACTGAGAATTGAATTGATTATACTCCTATTTATCTACTATATAAAAATAAGTCGGGTTTTCCTTCCTGACGCTATAACTCCAGAACGCACGAACCGATTTCCACGGTTTTGCATTCGTTTTAAAGGTCTCGGGCTCCGTGAGGTTTATAGTAAAGTTACATCTCAATTATATAAAAACAAAATTGAGACCGCGGGCGGAGCTGCGGGAAACAGCTAGTTTTTTTATAAATTCCATCCCAATGTAGTAATTACAAACAGGTGTGACACAAACGATGTGCTTTGAATTACTGTACCTACGTATACGATCTGTTACCAGATGATATCAATTACAAAGCGTGAAAATTAGTAACACACAATATACGTATCGACCTCGTATCAACTTATTTTAATATCTCAATGCTCTAGTAATAATAGGGTAGTAATAAAAGCTCCGACAAAAAAATAAGAATTCTTACTGCCTAAAATACTTACTTTCCGACTACTTTCATCCGAATAAAAATGACGAAACGACCGAATCAGATACTAAAATCTTCGAAAAATAAACATAACTGTTTATTGCTATAATACTTTTCTACCAGCTTAAATTACGTTCTACTGAAAATTATGTTTTGACATTTTTATCTTTACTTGCCTACTATTAATTCATAAATTACCTTCACATTTCATAGACTGTGGTGCTAATTTAAATACAACGTTATAATGAAAATACTATTCAGAGTGGTTATACAGAAACTATTAAAAAATATTAAAATGTACTTGTAATAATACCTTTTTATGGTATAAATCCAAATAGTTGAAGTAAAGATGAATGACTGTAAACCTAACCTAACCTATCTGTAATGGAAAAGTAAAAACATAGCGAGTCGCTTCTGGCACTCGCCGGCCGCTGCCGCGGCACGCTCGCTTCGCTCGCTCGGCTCGTGCGGGGGGGTCGCAGTTCTAACCTAACCTAACCTACTGTGTCGAATTTGACATTTAAACCTATCTGCAATGGGCAAGTAGGACAATAATATATCGACCCGAAAACCCCTGTGGGTATACCAAATTTCATAAAAATCGTTTCAACCGTTTCCGAGATTCCAATTAGAAAAAAATCTACTTACAAGAGTAGTTTAGTAATAATTTAGGAAATTGAAAGCATGGAAATCGATCGAATCGATCGCGCGGGCTAGGCGCGGTTTAGGTATTTTCATAAATACTGAGAGGTAAAAAATATATTTTATAACCAACAATAGAAATTAAAATAGTTCATGCAAGTCGTAAAAATGTGAATAGTTTGACTAAAGCTCTGTTGTCGGTAACTTAGTAATTTTGTCGGAGGTTCAGTATTTAATTCAGAAGTTTAGTTTTGTATTTCGAAGTTCAATTTTATTTTAGGAGATATGTAATTTTAACGTGCTCTTATTTGTTTGTTAAATATAATTTTTCTTTTCGGTATGTTTTGGGTTTTTTTGTCGGTAATTCATTATAACGCTAGTTAATTAGAATAATAGTCGGCCACAGATCGCTGGAGATTAATTTTTTTTTTCGGAACCATTATTATTTCCCGTAATAATATATGTAAGAGGCAAGTGAGCTATTTAACCTGATTGTTTACTTTTAAGCGCATCAAAATTTACCTTGAATCTCAGAAAGCAAAAAGCCACCAGTATCCTTTCTCTTTAAAAGATCAAAATCACAATTCATGCTACTACCTACTCGATTCGCTAACCCGCCGGATTAAGCTATAATCATTACGTATCAAATACTTAATTTTGTTGTTATTATACCTGTGCCCTCCCACAGGGGTCTTCCAGGTCGCACTGGCTGCGCAGGAAGACCTCCAGCAGCCCCATGAACAGCATGAAGGCGCCGCCACCGCACGTGGCCGCCAGCGTCGGCCCCGGCTGCATCATCGGGCAGTCGCATGTTATCGCCATCTGTGGGAGAAATAAATGTCAATCATTCAAAAGGAAATTAAATACACTCTGCGAGTAGAATAATATCATAAGTTTGAGTTTTGAGTTTGAGTTAGCTTTTTGAGCTAAATTTCCTTACGGACTACCATGAAAAGAAATGTCGAAACGAACTCAACTCTTCTATAATCCAGAAAATTGTGGAAAAATATTTACTAAGTAAACAAATGCAAGGTCTTTTGACAAAGTCCACCTAACAACCCATTTTCATATGTAAACAAGGATAAATAGGTTGATGAGGTAAATGTGGAATTCCGTTGAATCCGGAAAGAGTGGAAACTGACCCCAATAGAGCTTGGGAAAGGGAGCAGAAGATGATGACAAAATCTTATTGCTAAAATAATTCGTCTCTGAAATGTCTGCTTATATGCTTATGAACATATTGGACGACAATTCGACTGCATTTAAAAAGCTATGAGTAGACGTACTATCTAGAATGGTTTATGGTCACAAAAGAAAGAGAAGTAAGGTTTTGCTTTGCAGCGAAACTATATGTAGGTCCATAATAATATAATAGGTCCATAAACTATATAAATAAAAATGAATGTTGGTATGCGCATAACTCAAGAATGGCTGGACCAATTCGGCGTTTTTTGTATTTTCCCTAAGGTCCACACGGAAGGTTTAAATTCTATTTAAGAAATAAAATTGACGTGATCACTCGAAAAACGTTACATTTATTATTTTAATTTTTACTTTTGACAGAACGAAGTCTGTCCGGGCAGCATTTGAAAATTATATGCTGTGTTAGTTTGCGCATTGCCAAACCCTTACGTGTAGGGATAGCTAGTACAGATTTCGCAAGTCTCAAACACGTAAAAGTTTATGAACTTTCGACCTCGAGTTTAATCTAAGACCTCACTATGCCATTTTGCATTTTAAATCACAAAAGAAACTCCAATCAGTAACAATTTAGTCTCGGTTCGTTATTCATCATAGCTGAAACATTACACAACGATCCTCGTTCACTAATCACCCCAAATATCTGTCCGTCGTGAGTGCGCCGGTCAAAGCTTGCTCAAGGCCGAGCGTACCCGCAGGCAATGTCAGGTGCAATAACTATGTCTGTCATACTTGACGTCTGTTGGTATTGTGTGTCAATGTTCATTAGATGTTCATATCGCATTTAAAATAATTAAGTAGGTAGTTCAATTTATGACATGATAGGTTTGATATTGCAGACATTACGACAGCGATGTATGCGTGTACTTACACCTTGTATTGATACAAGCCTTTGTTTTCAAGTACTAGCAGAGACATAATTATGTATGAGGTTATTTGATGTGAACTGTGATCCACTTTGAGTACATGCTTTGCCGGGATTTTAGAAAAAATTAAGAACTTTTAAACTATCGCGTTGCATGATTATAACCCGGCCGAAACGTCAAGCCTTAAAAGATAATTGCATGAGTTTGCGTTAATTCCCGTGACGTTATACACGATTATTTAATAAGGAGTGCGTATATTCAAAGAGGTATGCAGGTGCATAAAACTAAACAACTTTCCTCAAGGAACATAGGTCGAAAACTTAAAATGAATAAATGAACTTTTCGTACAAGGTGATGGGTCACGAGACTTATGTTTGTATGATTTTATGAAAAGATGATTTTCAATTTTAAGATTTCGACCTATGTTTCTTGAAAAAAGTTTTTCAGTTTTATTTATAAGTTTTATGAAAATATAAACACACATCGAATTAAATATTTTTTCTTTGCACTAAAATCGGAGCAATTGAAAGAAAAGCAAAATCTTCTACAGCTAAACTTATTCGGCAATAACTAGTTTCATTGACAAATCAATAAATGGTAATAAATAGTGATTCAATTACCGACACTTCATAAACAAGTCTGCCAATTTACGATCTTTAGCAATCTCAGATATTAATGAATCTTATTATTTACTATAACGAATAAACCATTACATAACTATTTTGAATGGAAACGTAGTATTTTTGTAATTCTAATACTATTTACAACCCAATTCTGTAACGATTCATTTATACGCTTAATTAGGTAAAATTATAGTCTCTTTACATTTTTTTTAATTCAAGCCGATTTGGTAAGATTTACGCAGCATCTTACGTATAAATTTAAAAAGTATTTCTAAATAGATCTTCTAATAACTGTCGTGTTTCAAAGTCAATAAGACGTTATTCACTCGTAACTATGTAGCATCTCGTAATACTGTAATTAGTTTCGTGCTTTCTACATATAATAACTGTGAAAATAATTGATCTGCTAAATTGGTATTTATAGTTCTCAAACTTTGATACTTTCGTTGTTATATTCATAATTAAAAAGCATCATTTTATTTACTTCTTAGTCCATTTTTGTGTGGTTATAAAAATACTTTTGTTTTATATGACTCTAAAAATATGAGGAGGTTTCACATTTAGGTTATATATTTTTCTCTATACACATATATACAACATTTGATAGCAATTATCAAATGTTGTGTTTTATTTAATTAGTTAACTAAATATATAGCTTGTACCAACATGACCCCAGTGTATCCTTCCTCGGCTTCCTCTCAAAGCGTTTTTCTTTATATACTCATTTAGGTCAAATCAAAATTACTAGTTAATATTTTAAATGTATTTTATATTACTAAATGTCGTCTAATTTATTGAAATTATTCAAAACTCTGTAACTTATTACCCGTAAGTGTAAAATTACGCACACATCCGTTGCATGACGGAGTTAATCAATGTAATTAGTCAACTAATAAATTACTCTCCATTGGTTTTATAACGTCTATGATTAAATCTGCCTATTTGTCACTGAAATCGCCAACCCGCAATGAGCAAGCGTGGTGATTAAAGCTCATCCCTTCTCTATATGGGAAGAGGCCTGTGCCCAGCAGTGGGACGTTTATAGGCTGGTATTATTATTATTATTTGTCACTCGTTAGCTTACCTAGATTATAGAATACAAGAGATAAGTATCAGTGAAAAAACGTTTAGCGTATATTATTATTATTCAGGGAGTAAAATAACTAATAAAAAAGACTTATTTCTTGGTTAACCCTATTCACAGTAATATTATAACTGCAAATATAATACATAATTTATTTGGGTAGATTTTTTCTCAATGGCTTTGTCTCTAGTTCAGAATATAAATATATAAAATAATAATAATAAAAATAAATGTAGACAACATCACATAAATTGCTCCGAATCCAAAGTAAGTAGCTAAAGCACTTGTGTTATGGAATCAGAGACAACGAAGGTACCACAAACATCCAGACCCGAGACAATGTAGAAAAGTATATTAAGTGTTTTTATGTATATAGGTACTTTTGAGTTAGTAAACTAGTAGGTACCTAGGTATTTAAGCTATATTTAGCAGGTGCAAGACATTTCCAAAACTATATTTTATTAAAAGCCACTATAACTTGTTCCTAATTAATATTAAATCATTTAGCCAGCAGGCACATTGATTGAATTAATTGTATTGCAATTAAGTTGAGTAATTTGTTAGTAGCAACCCATCTACGTAACTCTCGTCAAAAAACCAAGTTATCCACAAGGTTTTAAAAGCAGTTCATTAAACTTCTTTTGTAATTACTTTCTCATAGAACAAGTTAACCAGTAGCATGTGGTCAGGCACGAGTAAGGGGTAACAGTCGAAAATATGGAATAAAATGATACATACAGATGAACATAGAACCTCTTTTTGAAAGTCGGTTAACAAACTGTGTCACCACGCTAATTACCACTGTGCGCGACGTGCTGCGGGTTCGCCCCGCATGAGACAAGCATTTGTGTGGTTCACAAATGCTTGTTCCAAGTCTGGGTGTTCTTTGTACATGTGATTTGAATTTTGAGTCGTTTTCTTTAAAAAAGTACAAAAAACAATAAAAGCAATATATTATAATCTTTTAAATGAACAGTTTTTTTAAATACCTATCCGAAAAGGTTTTTTTTTCATTTCAACCAAAAGCACTGTACTAAGTTAATAATGAATGTTACTACCTTACAATAAGGCTTATTCAATATCTATGACTTACCACTGTTATGCTCTCGACTGTACTATACTCCATTTATTATAGCATTAGAAAAAAGAGGCTCGCAGAAGCAGGAATTGAAAACATTTTATTTCAAAGAAATTGTTTTAAGTACTTAAATAAACGAAATAAAACTTTTTTTTTAAATTACGCTTTATTTATAACAATATCTTCATCACACATTACAAACTTACACCAAAACAATGAATGAGACAACCAATCATGTCATGATGACTTAGATTTAATTAAGATTAAAATAAAAGTAATTTTTAGAACAATATTTTAATTAAAATAACAACTTAAAACACACTATAGCGTAACTTCTTCGTCTTCATCATAGGATTTAGTCATAATAAAATAATAAATATATAATAAATAAACAAATAATGGTAGGATAATAGTAAAACGAAAAACGTTCCAGTATTGTTCATCACTGCTTCTTTTAGCTTTTTAGCATTGACACTGTCATTTTAGATTGGAATGAAATATTATAAATAAATGAAAGCCACATAATTTGTTATGAAAAATGGTTAACATGATTACAAATAAGTGTGACAGCTGGTATGTAAATAGATTTTAATTTATAGGCGTCAATCGTAACTGTAACAAGTTTATTGTACTTTTGCAACAAAGTGTACATTATAAATAACCTTTTTTAACTTCTGTCTAATGCTATTTTAAATGGAGTATAGCCTCCTACGAGATTATCCACGGCCAAGCAAAACGACCAGTCCACCTCAAATTTAGCAAGGTAACTTTATACATCTGTTATGTAACCCCCTGTATAATGACCCCGAAGATTATTGCAGGTCGTTATCTCGCATATTAGTTAATTTATTTATATAAAAATAATAACTGTTGTTGCAAAAGGCTCTTTTTTTTAATCAACAGGGTGCTGTCAATATTAAATGTTTGACGTTCGAAAAGTGCTACATAGTAGTTTGAATAAATGATTTTTGATTTGATTCAACAACTTTCTCCATCTATCTGTTCTTAATATATAATTCTGTATATAGGCTGTTGTTAATTATGATTTTATTTTGAATGCCATCTAGGACGTTACCATTGATTCCAGGGGCATTTTTTTTTTTACTAGCAATGTGAGTTTATTTACTAGTAAACTTGTTTACCCCTCGTGCTAAGCTAAGATGCTTGTATTACGAGTGGGTTCACGTTGGTAGTGTAATGGGTGGGATTCGAACCCGCAACCACATGATCGCAAGTCCGACGCCCTAACCATTAGGCTCCCGCCGCCGTTTATAATCATAATATATGTGGCTTCAAATGTTAAGGCTTCGTATAATGTAGTGGTATATTTGATCGTAATTCAAACCTAATTTCCTAGGGCATGTAGGAAAGTAAATCTAATCTGAGTAAATAGATTACGGGCGCAAGACACTGATGTTTTTGTCATTATAATGTATGGGTTTGTCAGTTTGAATAATGGTTTATTTATTGTTTATGAGGTAACACATAATATAACAATTTTGAATACTAATTTAAGTACACACTTGTGTTTTCAGTGTTTATTAATATGGAAATTGGTAGATAAATATTTTCATTTCAAACTAATCATTGCCCCCGGTTTCACTCGCGTAAGTATGTCCTGTTCCCGTAAAATATGTTTTCTGTCAGTCTTCGATCTCATTTACTCACTCACATTTTTCGTACCTGGTCTACTTATAAAAAAACACGAGTTTTCAAAAAAATATTGAACACTCGAGCTTTCTGACTTTCTGAACTTCGATTTGTTCTGAATATAACGAACGCAAAACAAATATAAATAATTATCAAATTTGGTGCAGTCGTTCGGAAGTTATGCGCATACATACAGTACATTTACGATTTAATTTACATAGATTATAATATTAATAACTTATTAAAATCATCCTAAGAAAAATCTGTTTAAACAATAAATTGAAACACAATTCGCATTTTCCAATCTTTTCATTATCTCTTGTGATAATTAATGAAAAAACACCATCCTTGTTTGAAATCGGATAAAGTAGGACGGAGTAACATTATGGATCAAATCAAAGTAAATTGATTTTGATTGATTAAATAACATCAAGTACTGAATTAAAGTTTATGGTTTCCGTGATCATAATAATCACGTAATAAATCATTAATAAAACATTTACTGTTTCGATAACATTAAGCGAATCAATAACATTTTATGGGTTGCTATATTTGCTGAAGTTTTTTGTAGAGTTTGTAGACAGCTATACCAGTGACCCTCTAGCTAGTTCATGCAAGTTGTGTAAAAGCTCTAGATATTCACCGTATATCAGGCCACAGGGTTAGGTTTCGAAATATCTGTGATGACGGCTAAAGAGGCCGCAGAACGTGAGCGAGAGTCGACAAATGACTTCCCTTCGCACCGCAGACGCCTCGGTCGCCGTAGAGCGCGAAACGGGGACCAGCGACTGCCTTAAGGTCAGGCCTGCGGGTGGCAGGGAGGGCAACCTGTCACTCGATCAGCTGACAGGCCAAGAAGGAGACGGATGCGTCGTCCCATGCGTCCGTTCTCAGAAGGAGTGAGGTGCGGGCCTTTTACACACACAACTAGAAGAAGTCTGTCAGGACTGGGGCCCAGCCGGAATCGAGCAGAGTGCGCGAGTGATCCCACGACTCTGGCCAAGGCAGAGACGGGATCGGGGTGTTTTTGGTCGGTGAAAGTCTGACATATCCCCACGTCGGGCCCTCGGCGTGGGTTGAAAGCATAAGCTTTTCAACCCGAAAAAAAAGCTTTCGAAATATCTGGTAATGCAGTATTGCTATTCCAAACTTAAATAATAAAACTGTATTTTATACTACTTCAATGGAAGTAATTAAAGATTAAAAAAAACTCCGATATCCAATGCTTCTATCGAGCCTTAGAATCTGATCCAATTGTGATCCGACCAACGCTAGTGCACACAATAAACCGTTATCTAAGATTCAAATAAACACCAAGGCTCATTCAAAACAAAGCTACATAATTGACCTAAACTTAAAAGTTAACCTCTCAGGGTTAAGCAGACAATAGATAATCTAAATTGCTATTGACATTATCTGTTACGATTAGCCTCTATGGCTCTATGTAATTTGTGTAGTAATCTGATGGTATTATGCCTATAAGATCGTATTTGAGATTATGTTAAACTTGATCGATCTCAAGTTGTTTGCTTACCATCACAATGGTTAAATGGCCAATAACCATATTACGATCAAGGTGACTGGTGGCAGTTTTGTACTTTCTTATTTATTTGATTAGATAGTTGAGCTTAATCAAACGCTTTTAAACGCCGTCAATGCATCTCATACATCTCTGTTGTTGCTCAATTAAGCAGAGCTTTTGTCACGGAAGAACCATAACAAAAATATAATGTTTTCACAGCGGGATTGTAATATTGTGTCTATCAAATCCTTAGTTAATATTATAAATGCGAAAGTAACTCTCTCCGTCTGTGTGTTACGCAATTAAGCCTAGACCACTGAACCGATTTGCATGAATCATTCGGTACAGAGTTAGTCTAGACCCTGATAAAGGACATAGGCTATTTTTTGCCGCGATAACGGTACCTACGCGCGCGGCGTCGTGGGTTAAAACTGGTTATCAAATATTTTTGTGACCCCTAGCGAATTTGTCATGCGTCTTTCATGTAACAAAAATTATCGTAATTATTGCCTTAGGGGACAATAACATACGTATATCTGACACAGATTCTTGCAATTTTGTAAATATTAACATACAGCATGTACCTTGCGTCCTTGACCGTAAAGTTATAAATAATAAACTAGTTTTTTTATAAACCAGACGTTAGTAATCCTGACTGGAGTGTCGTAAGTTAGAAATAATCAGCGTCAAACGCCGACCCCATCCATTTTGCAACGCACTTAGCGTCAATTAAGGTCCGAATGTTGCAATCAGGAAAATTTACCCACGTCTTGCTACATATGGCTAATCTGTTAATTCTGCGAATAGTATAACTTTGTATGTAAGTTAAAGTTACACTTATTCTGTGCATTCTCATTGTTGGTAGCCTTAGAAAACGTACATTTCTACAAGCGTTAACGATGATAGAAATCGTTCAAATGACATTTAATGTATGGAAAAGACAAATAAAAAAAACAATTGTGAACGAGCAATTCGATCAGCGATAACGACTGTAGAATTTGCAGCGTTCTCAATAGCAATTATCTATACCAGCTATCTGTTCCTTCCCATTTTTTTTAAAGCTTATTAGCAATGTGCGTCGCTTAATACTAGTATTATTGCAAACCCCTCATGCTATTATAAATGCTTGAGTTACGAGTGGTTTCACGTCGGTAGTGCGGTAGGGTTCGATCCGGTAACCACATAAACGCAAGTCCAACGCCCTTGCCCGCCCCGCACTTCTTCCAGACATTCCGGTCTGTTCTGGATAATCCCGGTATCGCGGGACTACAAACATTCAAATGATAAACACAAGGAACATTTAGAATTGGAACAAAACGTTAATGGATCAAACAAGTGTTTGTCATAAGACTAATTAAGTTCCATTAATATCTCGCTCCAAGCCGTGATATAAGTTATTACGTGTATTTAATGACGTTAATAGTTCCATTCTGAATGCAGATGGCTCTGTCATGCGGCGGCACGCAGCGAAATGAGGAAGGAAGTCATTCCACTGGATGTACTCTCATTGTACAAGATATTACAAATGTATCGTAGCCTTTGTAGTCTAGACTGAATTCGTGTGTACGCTGTGTAGCATCAGTTTTTTAATTTTGTTCTTAGCTTGTCCTTGTGTTTAGAGATTGACATCTCATTTGAATGCTCAGTCATGGAGTTACATTCACGTAAAAAAATCGTTAAATCCAAAATTCCAACACACGAAGAAAATAAGCTTTGGATAGTTAAAGTCATTGGGCAAATTAACATTAACAATATATTTTTGGCTTTTCGCATCCTTCCCTACCACTCTATCATAAGGCTAAACGTGTACTAAATAAAAATCGTTAGAAAAAAAATATCGTAAATCTGTGAGCAATAGAGAAAAATCGTTGCGAAAATAAATCGTTTCAAGTTTCATCATATAAATAAAATTTCGCATCTGCAATTTTGAATCGCAAACGACAATTCCACTAGCTGTACAACCTCTCTCTCTTTCGTCTTAAATTCAGTTACTTTCAGACAAAAGGAGAAAACCTTAAGGTATATAAGGTAATACGTTGGCACGAGATAATTTAACTGGCGTTAGTTACGGTGACATTATACTATAATCAAACTGTCAGCTCTGTTTCGTCACAGTATTTGTCGAGCGGCGAATGTTTTATTTGGCGAAAGGTTAAAGATGTAGGTAGTTATTTATACGATTTATGGGCTATAATTTTATTGAGATTGTTAAATAAATCTTTGAACATTATTTGTAAGGTAGAACCTATTTTCAACAATTGTAATTTCGGACAAACTATGTTTCTTCCATTGGATGTTATTAAATTTTAAATTGTCGCTGTCTTTTATGGAAAAATCATCTTTAAATCATCTTTTTATTCTTAAATTCTTGTTGCACTAATGCATTTATTTTTTGTTTTAATTAGCTAAAAATTCTGCTTAGTATTCTTTTTAATTCCTCGTGCTGAGTTAAATGTGATTGGGTTTAATTCGGTAGTGCAATGGGTGCGCTTTGAACCAGCAACCACATGATCGGAAGTCCGATGCCCTAACCATTAGACTATCACTGCTTGAGATTTAAACATACAAATGTTTTAAGTTGTGACATGGCAAAACTTGTGAGAGATAGCGGATCGCAAAAAAACCCCTGGCTTGATTGATTTTTTGGAATACTGGATTTAGGTCTCTGTACAACATCATTTATGTTTGGGGTTGGTTGCTTTCTGTTATGATTGTTATGAATATGTATTGGTATAAGATCTGACTGACAGTTCTTCTACTCACTCGAAATGCCCGTTAATTTGGGCTTAAGGCGTGTTTATATTTATACTATACCTACATGTAGACCAACTTTTAATTACAACACTGTAACGTCAGTTAGTCACACGTTTATACGTCTTGTGAGAGACACACATGTTGCTAATATGTATTTAGTGAAAGTATACTTCAATATGTTGTGTGTAAGATCTGACTTGACATGTTACACATTAGGCCTACTTAGGATTTATCTAGCGATCTGTACGACTACAAGACTTACGTAAGACTCTTTGGACAATGAACTGGTTCGGGTTTAAACATTGTATGACTAATGTTTATTGCTATTACGACAATAAGAAACAAAGAAGGGATTAAGTATGCAGCGCAGTTTCGTATGTTTGATGCAGTTTGTATAGCTGAACAATGATAATTATGTGACACTTCGTGAGATGGCAGGCTGAACAATTAATTCTGTTGTCAAATGTACAGGACTTTGATTGGCTATACCAAAAGACCAATTAAACAGATCGGGCTATGACTTTTGTTTCGATAACATAGTTTTGATATAAAATTATGTTGTTGTGTGTGTCGTTATTTCGCTAAGCCTAAAAAGGAATGTAAGGTAAAGTGCAAAAGTTCGCAGCACACTATTCGCAAGTCATGTGATGGTGAGACCGTACTTTTACCTTTTTTTTCTGCATGAAAAACAAAAGAAAGTACAATCGTGCCATAAAGTCTACAAGTCCCACCTTATTAGACTATCTGGCATCTAGATGCTAATCCATACAATCATCCATTCAGCTTATCACCTGTCACGATTGTGAGCGTGCGCACGTGTCCGCCATTGTTCGGGCGTGGTCGGGTTAGTTCGGCTCTCGTGACACGAACTGTGAACTTCCGCGTTGTTTACGGAACTTTGTAAGTTTGAATGAAGCTTTGTAAAACTTAAAAAGTATTTTAATTACTTATATTTAAATACTATTAAGATTACAACGTTTGGTAGAAACTGATTGAATAGTTTATCATGTAAAATTTATGTAGGTAAGTAATAATAATTTGACTGCACGGGTAGTCGAGTGGTGTAGGTCACCACGCTAATTACCACTGCACACACGCATTTGTGTAATCCACAATGTTCGTTCCAAGTCTGGGTGTTTTTTGTGCATCTGATTTGAATGTTTGTGAAACCGCCGCAACACAAGGATTAAATTCCTTAGTGCGGGCATCGTTATAAAAAAATGTGAGAACGAAACAACATGAAATAAACGAATGTCTAAACAGCTCGATCACGCTTGACCGTATGACGTAACATTGTTATAAGTATATAACAAATTTAACCACCTTGAAAAGGAGGCAGTTGTGTATTTAACAATGGAGTCATAGGTGTTATCTCACTGTTGGTGGGAATGATGTCGCGGGAATTGAACCCGCTATTATGTAGCGAACGCTTGCATATTCATCGCATATTTGAGCTTCGAAAACTATTTAATTTTATAAAAGTGAAAATCATGCTGAGTATACAATGTTAGTTATTTTAATTAGGTAACTAGATGTGGTTGTTCAAGAGTTGTGGATTCACAAGTTTCCGTTGACTCTGTCAAGTAATTATTACACGCACTTATTTTTAATTTAACTTGCTTTGGGTGTTATAAGTACAATTCAGCTGAAATTTTGCTTACATAATTAAAATCGTAATCAAAAATTTTATTATTAAAATTAAGTCGAAAAATATGATTCTTCAAATAAAAATTTTGAACAAGGCATACGTGAGGCTGTGTTGGTTATTATGTTGATTATAATTATAAGTAAAACTAACGACAAGCTATTTCGTTTCAAGTACACAATTATTTATAAGGTAATTATTATAGTAATTCACTGTACACGGATTTCGTTGGGAGAATCTTATTGCCCCTTGCCATGAGGTCAACATTTGCTTAGTTCTATGAAATACTAGTAAGTATTCAGCTATATCCGGTGAGATTGGAACCTGAGTCCTACACAGGACTCAGCTGTGTAGCTCGCATATTTTTTTTTTTTATATATTTCGTTAAAGATAAATCACTCAAATCAATAAAAAAAAGTCGGTCGTAGACATCATTCCTTGGCACCACGGTAACGTATTTATTAAGGCTGTATAACAATTTACAATAAAGTACCTACCGAATGAAATAAACCTCAACATAACCAAAAACCGGCGGCGCCAAAAGCGACATCAGTTCCTTGACATTACGAAGATGCGTTACTGCTGCGCACGCGCCGCTCACTCGAGCGCGGCGCGAAGGGAACGCTCAAGCTCGCTATACAAGGACGTATTATTGTACCTAAGCTGTTGTCAGCCTATCATATCGATGATATTTGTTACGATTCCAATTGTACTATTGTAGTCTTGATAGTGTTTTCCTATATGCGGTTAGAAAATACATTTAATCTAAGGAAACAGATTGTAATTATTTAAAGATTCAACGGCTTACTCACGCGTATTCTCGGGATCGCCCGATTAGGTTCAGACTCAATAGGAGTCCTTAATCATGAGCTGACGCGGCGGTGTCGCGAGTCGAACTCATAAAAAAACGTTAATCATTTGTTTTATAGGAAATAACGTTTTAATTTGAACGCTATATAATAATAATAACTTAATATTTTGTTCAGCAAAACTCAATTAACCTCCTGAGAAGCAAAATGATGACGGTGTCATTCATAGATATAAAAAGAAGGATGGTCATGACTATAATTAAACATTATTCTAGAAATGGAACTGAACATTAAAGCTTTTATTTAGTCCCTAAACATCTATCTCCATTGTACAAAACCGTCTATCGATGTAGCTAGTTATTATTGGACGTCGGCTAATATCGGCCATTGTGTCTATATAGAGGTCATGGTCAGTAACCATGAACTATCAGTTACATAGTTAATATACGAGTTAAGATAATGCTCTAGGTGAACTTTTAATTGGGTGGACATAGCCGCAAGCAACACAACACAATCATAATCTATCTTGTAATAGGTAGCTAGGCAACATGCCTTTGGCAATGCCAAATCGAATCAGATCGGATATCAGATTGAGAATCTGTGAATGGAGAAATTATTTTATTTAATAAAGCTTAGGGATAATTGCAAGCTTATTTCAAGTAGCGGAAATAATATAAATTATAATATTATTGAGTGTTATGTTTTATGAGAGTATGTATGTCGGTTTGTATGTATAATTGTTTGGCACGCTCTGTAGTCTAACGGCTCAATGGATTTTAGCTTGAGAGGTGTTGTTAGTTTTATATTTACTGTGAGAGTGACACTGGGTAATTGGGTATATCAAAACAAGAACAATGTGCCATATTCTGACTTCAAAAAATATTCTTTTCTTGTAACCTATTGAGAGATTGCAAAAAAAATATTCTAAACAAAAAAATGATGACTAAATTAATAAATGTGTGATAAATGAGAGAAAACAATATTAAAATTAATCTGGGAGCACGGCAGTGAAAACAAAAAGAGTAAAATTAAATTATTGTAGAAAAAACCCGATACGAGATAGCCCAGACGTGTTAAGTAATTTTTCAATAATTTTCATCTTATTTTCAGTTCGGCTAAATGTCATGTGATAATAATTCTAATACTAATGTGTAAATAAGCAACTCCATGACAAAGAGATGGCTATTAATAATATTGTATGCTTATAATGTTAACCTTTCTACTATAGCTTTTACTTCTGAAACCGAAAATAATCGATGAGTGTTACCACAAAAACATTAGCGCATGGTATTACCAAAAACGAGCGTGATAAAACCTTGCTAATTTGTGATGAATCTCACAAAGTTATTACAAATAAGACTACGTAACAAAACGTATCTTCCCACGCGTGGGCAATCTTCTAGTTATTATAATGTTTCCTCAAATATATTGGCCAACACTTAATACATACCATTGATGTTATTACGGTGTTTAGCATATTGCACATAGGGCATTATTCTGTCGTTACATTTTGAAATGATATCGCCATTTTTGTGGACGTTAGCTAAATAATTTCCTTCTTGAGTATTTTATATAGATTGGCTAATAGCGGATGTGTTGCTTCATTATATACCTTTTATATATTTATCTCTATTACATAGTACTATATTCTCAACTTAATAAAAAAAATTATGTCTTATTTTATCGTTTAACCACGACCTAGAATTTAATTATCTGATTTTAATAGTATAATAATAAATATATAATCATGAACTTGTATTAATACGGGCACTGATCAATATATACATATGTGTATTAAAAATGTATACTAGTTATATAACTTACCTATGTTTCTGTGGAATGTTTTGAAAAAGTCTTGAGTCGTTGAAATTGTTTACAGTAAGAATTGTTATCGATAATGTAATATACTAGCTACTTTTAATAATATGCCATGAACAAAAATTTAATAAAATTTAATATTAAATAATGGAACCAATAACGACTCTTCATGCCATTTCGAATAAAAAAAACCATGAAAATCACAATTCTATGATTGCATAAAACGCATACTAAGTATACACAATCAACTTTGTAAATAAATGTTTACATCACGTAATAAATCTGTTCCTAGAGATTTATAACAGAATCACGATTGATATTTCACGTCTAGTGATGTGCTCAATTATATCGATAAAACTACTCAAGGCCAAACATTCTTATTGAAAGCTTATGCAGCACTGATGAACAAGTTCTGACAGTTTATATTAGCTATAAAATTTCCAAATTCTAAGCTTGTTGTGCTCTAAGGCATATTGTAGAGTTAATTAAATATCATCGATATGAACTTACTTTGTAGACTTAAATGACAATTATAATCGTTTGTATCTTCATCAAACTTAGGAAGTTGAATATTATGCTTAGTAAAATGATTAGTCTTGTAGTGATATTTTGAGAGTATTTTAAGCTAATTCTAAACTTTGAAAAGTTTTTCTTATTCGTTAAATATTAGCCTATAAAATTAAAAATAAAATATGATTTGATTTGATTGATTGATTGATTGAATAAAAGTTGTAATTAGAAAAAAAACTAATCAGCAGCAAAATATATTTTTTTCAAGAAAGAGGAAACATACTACCTACCAATTATTTGTTTTGTTCCTAAGCCCAATTAAGTTATTATAATGACCAGTTTTAACGCAACGAAAGCAATTCAGTTATTAAATAAAGTAGTAGGTATGATAATGACAGTCATGTATCGATAATAAATCATTTCGGTTACATCACTAGCCCTAGTGATGTTTAGAGTACAATGGCTGATCGTATCACAAACTGTCCGGTTATTGGGTCACCATAGAAAATTAACGATGGAGAGTCTTATATGATGGTGTAATTTGTACTCTTACCACATGGTAACACATGCGAACATTAACAACAAAATTCGTTAAAAGAAAATAAAAGTCCAATTTCTTATACTAGTTTACTTTTTTCCTATAAATTTTGGATAGTATGGTCGGATAAAAACATTACGAACCCGAATTAACTACAATAATCTAAAAATACATTATTTTTTTTAAAGATTACTAGCAATGTGGGTCTCACATTACTAGTAAACTTGTTAACCCCTCGTGCTAAGCAAAGATGCTTGTGTTACGAGTGGGTTCACGTCGGTAGTTTAATGGGTGGGATTCGAACCTGCAACCACATAATCGCAAGTCCGACGCCCTAGCCATTAGGCTACCGCCGCTTCGAACGAAATGACAGGGCCTACTAACTTCGATTTTGCGAAACAGGTTATTTTTCAAGTCTATGACAACCAGCATCCACCGGGAAAATCTACGCAGCGCTACTAACAAAACAGCTTATTGACTGTATTAACCAGAGCATTATAATCTAAGAAATTAAACTGAGATCAACCCAAATATGTCATCTGCATTCTTATTACAGATCGAACCGAGTGACATTAAAATCGATTCAATATCGATTAGTTTTGCAACAATCGATATTTATTTATTGGTGATATTGATGTGGTGACAGCATTACGAATAGGTCTAGTCAGAGATATTATCTATGGTTGATACTTGTACTGCAGAGGTAGAATATTGTTGGTCATTGTATATCTTGGCGCGGCATACTCGAATAAATTTTGACCAAGACATTGGTTCAGTTCATTGGACCAGTTGAAATTAAGTAATTCGACAAAAAAAATTAACAACCGTTGTCGATAACTATAATAAGAGCTATAGATGTTTCAAACGTGATAACGAAATACGCAACATTCAGTTTTTTCATCAACAAATAAATAGCACTGACATATTGCGGTAGATATAAAACAATTGTCCCATTTTAAAATGAGAACTAAGCGAACTTATTTGATTTACTTATACCCTCTCTGCCTCACCTTTAAGAGATTACAGGTATGATGATATCGATAATATCTAGTGCATACTAAATACCAAGGTTGTGACGCTTCTTCCTGTTCACAATCGCAGGTTATTTTTTTCAATCAAGAAATAAATTGTAACCTTTCTAAATTGAATGGTATAACATTTAACGTGTGGTAACTGATTTTAATTTTATCGATCGCAATACAATAAAAATATACATCGCTATAAAAGTAAAAGAACCGACGATTAAAAAGGTTAAAAATAAAGTAATATTTATAATAAATTTAAAAACATTCAAGCAGATTACAAAATGAAAAAATAAAACCTTTTATTCTATAATACATAATTACATAAAGTTTTAATAGTACCTAATTAAGTTGTTTTTTTATTATTATTTAGTCTGCAAGAACCCCTCCTTAGGTGAAAGAGTTTAAAGATAGAGAGTTTCAAGAAATAATATAAAAGTATGATTAGGCTTGGAAATAAGATGACCATGGATTGCGCTAAACTATGCGATGAGTTTGCAACGGCCCACTGAAAACTAAAACACCCAATGATATTACGACGACGCATTTGACAATGATAAAAAAAAACTCCAAAGACATTTGTGCAAGTGTAATTAATTAAAAAAACCGACATCATTTTGCAGGTTGACCAATTTTTTATTAATTAAAATAAAAATGTAATTAAATACTAGATTTCATGTTTTACTGTGTAAATAAATAAATGTTTATTTAACCTTGCAACTAATATCAACACTTATGGTCATAAAATTGATTGCATTTATTCAGAAATTGCAGATGAAAACGAAATGCTAGCTATGGATAAAAATATAGAGCTATTAACGTCATGTCAAGGATAACCTCCGATTCTGGCTAAGTTGTAATTTGAATGGATTCAACCGAAATGCAGAATGAGAATGTTGAAATCAACTAGTTTGGGATGAAAAAAACTTAACTTTTAAAATAGATGGTCAATAGACGAAATGCTTTCCTATTTTCTTACTAAAGAAGTACATATTTAACACTCTTTCTATAAGTGAGAACCGTATCAAAATCAATTGCGTGGTTTAGGAGAAGTTAGAGGATTAACAGATAGACGCGGATAGCGACATTATACTAAGTATTATTCATATTAATGTAGGTTAATATTTATCATAATGATGTTAAATATGAACAGCATTAAATCATAATTACAAATATCAAAATTTACGAAGTTAGTCTAAGACCCAATGGTCTAAATATTTTAGATGCTTCTAGAATCTCTTATTTCCAAGACATACACGTGCACACTAGGGTAGAAAGTAAAATAGTTTAAGAGCTGTTGGTATGTGTAAATGACTGAACAGAATGAAATGTCGACAATGCGACACACTGTACAATTAGCTTAATTAGGCATATAACGAACACTAGGAAGTTGGGGAAAACAATTTAATTCAGGAGAAGCAAGTTTGATTGTAACTTACAGTAAATATTAATTATTTTGGCAAAATTGTGATCAGAAGCATTGGTTTATTGGGCTTTCTGAAGGTATTGATGTTGATGACCATATTTAGTTACATGTAAATATAATACCAGCCTAAGAACGTCCCATAAGGTTCTTCCCATATCGAGATGGATGAGCTTTGATCACCACGCTTGTTTATTGCGGGTTGGCGATTTCAGATTCAAATTTTGATCAAAGAATAAGCATTGCCATACAACGTGGCAATGCAGCCAGCCTAGTGGGCACACTCCCGGTCGACAGCGATGCGGATGAATACTTTGACGCCATTTTTTAGTTTTTAATTAGTTATGATTGTCTATTTTTTTTTCTTCGTGTGTATATATATGATTAATTATTTTAGTTTTTATTAAGATTGTAAATATCTACTTGGCTATTCTATAATAAATATATCACAATTTTGATTGGATTCCAGGTTTCTTTCACGTTTGTCAACGGTGTCTTAGAATAATTAAGAAATGACATATAACATTGAAAGAGTCACATTGGTACTCGCCTGGGTTAGAATAGGCAATAATGTACACGATGACACGATATGGAAATATCACCAAAAGTTAGGCAAAAAGATTTTTCAGAAAGTTCCAAATGTTTACAATGTTTAGATTAGCCGGTCTAACTATTGTTTATGTTGATGTAGTTCAAACGTTTCCACTTACTGTATCGTCGTGATAGGTTACTTTGGCTCTTAATCTACCGACATCCGTTTCGTCACATCCCTTCGGCATTCTTTCGTCACTCGAATCACCACGCCTTCCCAATCATCCAACTTCTTTGGTAGGCACATGATCAGGGGGATAAATTGAAATGAATATGGGCTTTGATTAAACATCTTGGAAAATATAGCCCAGGTTTTTTTCTTTACCAGCAGAAGAGATGAATGTTAAGCTGAACTCCATATGATCCTTCATATTGTCTGTTCTACCTCAATCCGTAATTAATTATCATCTACAACGTTCCAAACCTCCAGAGGGATCATGGTGCTTCGTTTCTTACGAAATGGGTATACCTATAACCATACCGATCTAATAGATTGACTTTTTTAAACAACTATAATTGAGTGTCCTACCTCAATTTCTTCTACAACTGAGCTATCAGGTAAGCCCGCAAATTGTGAAATAAGGACAAATGCTAACCGGATTAGTTTTTGTCGCATACGAGAGCGATGTTGCACCTTTTTGTCGCTCGTGTGAACGTGGCCTTTCGTAATAAAGATTGCCGTCGGTATGTGCGTATGGGCATAGATTTGGCAATTCTTATGCTAAGATTGTGGATGCTTTCTGAAATGAGATGATGGTCTTTTTCACTTTGTTTATACACTCGCTTTGGTAGACTATCTTGTTCATTGCTAAAGAGTTTTAAATTCTAAACATTCTTGGTTTGTATTCTAGGGTTTTGTGAGATTCGGTTTTTCCAAATCAAATCATTTAATATTTGTAAAACATAGGTGATCAATAAATATTATATGGTGTTTGATATAAGTAATTAGGGAGAAGGGAAATGCTTAAGGATTGCTATTGCTATACCTGCAATTTAATGTCTGCACGAATAGCATATCTGTGTTGAATTTTACAGAAGTGAATAAAAACCAGGACCATCTCATCTTATTCCCTAAATACAACAGTTCTTAAAATTATGTCGCAATAACTCTCAGTTATTTTCTTTATTTCACGAAACTTTTTTAAAATAAATACTTAAAAGCTATAAGTACTAATAGCTTTTAACTCTGCAATAAAAAATGTCAGTGTTGCAATAATTTGTGAATTAGTATGAGTCTCGTAACTTAATTAAAATTCATTCTAATTAGGTGCACACTAAAACAAAGCGTTCCCACGTCTGTGAGAATGTTTCTCGTACATTTTAGGACTATTGTTGATAAGTAGAATCAGTTATGATTCTGTGACCAAAGAGATTTTAAGATAGCTGATGTGTGCATAGGATATTTTTTTTTGATAGTTAAAGCCTTACTATTGTGTGCATAACAATAAACTTACGTGACGCCCGACCAGCGCCCATAGTCATGAGCTCGTGATTATGGGTCCAGCCCCCCTAGTCAAGTGACATTTCTACAAGCGATAACGATGCAATAGAAATCGCTTAAATGACATTAAGTGTATGCAAATGACATTTGTTTTCGATATGTCACGTGACTTAAACTTGTCACTTTCATATATTGAATGTCATTTAGTCGTGGTGGCCTATTGGTTCAATGACCGGATTCGCATGCACATGGTTGCAGGTTCGAACCCAGGCAAGTACCAATGTGACTTTTGCACAGTTATAAGTACTTTCTTAATCATTCCAAGACATTATTGAAAAACGGTAAAGGAAAACATCGTGAGGAAACCTGGATTCCAAAAATTGAAATCTGAAATCGCCAACCCGCAATGAGCAAGCGTGGTGATAAATGCTCATTACCTATGGAGTTTCTTGCCGGTTCTTCTCCATGGGAAAGACACTTTGGAACCGAGCACCTAGAATCATTAGAGTAGTATATAACGTTTCTTGAGCGCCTTCTTGAGGTTTATAAGAAATAAAAACTTTTTGATTTTGATTTTGATTTTCATTCCTTCTCTATATGGGAGGAGGCCTGTGCCCAGCAGTGGGACGTTAATGGCCGGTATTATAATGTCATTTAAGCGATTTCTACCATCGTTAACGCTTGTAGAAATGTCATTTGGCTAGGGGGACTGGTCGGACCAACTCGTGACACAAGAGGTTGTCTCGCGACACCGTCCGCTGCGTCATAAGCGATTATGATTATGGATCGCAGTCGGGATCGAAAGTAGTCGGGCTCTTCCGTGAATAAAGCCGTTAATATCTTAATTTTCCTTTCTTACGTTCTTTTGAAGGTGACGCTCAATGAAGTCAGTCAGTATTTAGTTTTGTAAACGGCTAATCACTATGCTTAGTGCAGTAGGTGACATAACGCTGCCCATGAATGTGCCATAGAAGAGTGCAACATAACAGTTCTCCGTTAATGTTCAGTTTTCGATTACGATATCGAATTTTTTGTAACATGATATAGCTCTCTGGTTGGGTTAGAGTTTGGAGCGGGCCAATCAGAGCGCCGATCATCATAAACGTATTTTTATTTATTTAAGCTTCTTGCACATAATGCGGACTTAATGCCTAGGCCATTCTCTACATTCAACCAAGGGTGGTGTAGAGATATGTGTGGTGCAACAAAAAAACAAAGAAATACTTTTATATAAAACGTATCGATCGCGTAAACGTAGAAAAGGTTCGCAGTAGACACAGACAACCTATAGAGTTAGATAGTCCACTTATAGAGGAAGGCTATAGGTTTTTGCCACGATAACCTACGCGCACGCGAGCAAAAGTTAGTAGCTGCACAGATTAATAAATAGTTACTTCGTAAGTAGCTGCCAACGATGAAGAGTTTCTCCTATTAGCTAGACCACGTGGTTTCCTCACTATCAAAGCAACTAAGTCGATCAAGAAAGTACCCATGACATTTATAAACATAAACGTGTGATATTTTATAACCTGAGAAAAGGTATCGTCATATAAATTAGTATTGCAATATATAAATAGTATATTTTACGGCTTCAGGCGACAGCATAATGTACACGATACGCCCGTGGGCCGATAAAGTTAAATGTATTGCACAAGTAAAGCCGCGTGTAGCATGTATGTGTCTGAGACATGAACAACTTAATTTATTGAATTTCAAAACACTTTTGAGTGGTGGTGGAAATGGAACATAGTATTTGATAATATTATAATATTAACTTAATGATTTTATATACGAGTAATACGCGAATTCAAACTTTCAAGTACGTTCTGTTGCAGTGAATATTTTATTTAAAATTTCCGATCTTAAATTCATATATGAATAAAGAAATTTTAAGAGAATTAAATACCCATTTTTCAAATTACTAAAAGGCCCGTACTAATTTAAGATACTAAAGTTTTCGTAGTTTTTTTATAATATAACATTAATATTTACATTTTGAGACAACTCACACAGGGCCATCTGGTCCTTAACTAGATAGAACCTAGAAGATACACAGAACAAAATGATCTTCCTCATCACACAAGATTGATCCTATGATCTCCGGTTTAGAAGTTAGGGTCACTAACAACTAGACCAACAGGCCAGTCAAATTACATAGGCCTTAATTATTCTCAAACAGTTCTACAAATAAAAAAATAATCTTATCTTTTAACTTGACTATCTGTTAACTAATTATGAAAGAGTTTTTGTTGTGTGCCGCTCGAGTAAGTCCATTGTAAAGTAATAAATAAGTAAGATTCACCACAACCCGTCAGCCGTCACGCTGGTTGCCGCAACCGGCCAGCAACCGCGCAACCATTACCAAAGGGTTACGAACAACCGTGAAGTTATTATCTGTTATCATAACCTTTGCTTATTTATTTCTCGGATGCTAAAAACAATTGAAAAGTGGATTTATAGGTAGTTTCGTATTTTAAAATAGTTCGGGAACAATTTGAGTCGCTGTGCATCGTAGTGATAATGGAGTCCGAAATTAAGATTTTTTATAGTATAAGAAGGAAATGACAGTAGATTGGAAATTTGAAAAAGAAATGTCCGAAGAAGCAGTGAAAGCCTGAGCTCAGACATACTGCGTTAGACCTTTAATATTTTTTTTATGTGAAGACAAATGGAAGTAAAGATAAAAAGGTAGGTAGTAGGTATATGCAGCAAACCCTCCACTTTCCCAAGGGAAATATGCATTTAATGTCCCGTCAATACATTTTGTGGTTAACAGTATAATCTTTATGGTTAATAGGAAGTCACCACTTCCTAATATATCATCGTGTAAACCAACAAAAGAAAGCGAGTCAACGACCTGCATTGTGAAGAAAATAAACAAAAAACCATCAGCCAGAGAACATCTGATGTTAATATGAAGATGGATGATAATTGTAGATTTTTTTATCACATTTTTATGCAAAGTGAGTTATATATGTACAGGTATACTGCTGAAAATTACTAGTTTTGAGTCAGTTTCATTATTTTATGTCTGTGAAAGTATAAGGGCAGACAGTTTCGTAAGAGTATTCTGATGTTAATGTTGAATGATTGCTGCTATTGTGTCTTTATATTCGTAGAGAGGAAATAAAAACGAATTTTATGACTAATTACTTTAATTATGTACTTATCAATTTTAAATGTCTAATTGTAATACGTGTGTTAGCAGCTGAAAATATGTAATTGCTGTGTAAAATATGCATTTTGAATGTATGATACAAACTTATGATTATAATATTCTGTGAATTTTTTTTATGAACACTGTCTACATGATTCATTTAAAAGGAGTGAGTGGAGGGTGTGATTTTAAAATGAACTTTTCATACAAAGTGACAGGTCCCGTGACTTATGTTTGTATGCAAAGATGATTTTCAATTTGAAGATTTCGACCTATGTTCCTTGGGAAAAGTTGTTCAGTTTTATGCACCTGAATACCTCGTTGAATATACGCACTCTTTTTAAATTAATCCTGTATTTTAGGATATTAAAATTATGAAATCAAAGTTATAAGAACTTACCTACTAACTGGAACATCTCACACACGACCATCTGATCCCAAACTAGGCAGAGCCTGTACTATGGTAACCAGAAAACAGATAAACATACTTATATATTTCAAAATACATACATATTATAGACAAATAACACCCAGACAGAAAAAATGATCGAGCTCATCACACATTTGTCCTGGGTGGGAAATGATCCCTGTTTGCGCCTACCAAACTAGGCATTACATGCGCGCGAAAATAGTTGCTCATTTCTTACTCTAAGGCGCTTTTGAATGTCGGTACTTCAATTTATCATACGAGGAAAAATATTTACCCACTTTTGTAAAATAATTACGATCACTAGAACAAAGACGTGCTGTTACTCTCTCCGTATAATAAATCTAAAAACTAGTAAAAACATTGTAAATTCTTTAAATAACAATAAATCAAGTTTTGTAAGAAGTGAATATTCGTTTTACTGAGCGCCCAAGCTCCAGTGTCTAAGGAATAGACATAATTGGCGACCGTGACAGGACACGAATCCGAAGGGAGTTCGTAGTACCAAGTGCAATCTTTAGTTGGTCAGCACAGCACCGCAGCCATTAGCCGGTCAGCATCGCGCCACTAGATCCTATGAAGAATCATCCTATATGAGTATTGGAGGCACCACCAGCATCGCCGGACATTAGACCGATGTGACGTCGCACCGCAGTTCACCAACATTATTGCAGCTAAGTGGCTTCCTTTGCTCCTAAACTTCCTAAAACTTCAATTAACCTATTAGACACCCATTAATTTGTCTTCTTTACGTGTGCAAACTGAGTCCAAATTTAAAAAACTGCAGAGTGACCTTGTCAAGGTTTCAATATCACGTCATATATAGTGATTATTTCCGCCGAACATTCCAGCTGGGGACCGCATTGCCCGTGCGCCGCAGGGCACCGGCGTCGTCAGCGCCCACGCAGCACGCCGCTCCGCGCTGAGCACAGCTGTGTCCTCGGCCTCCCTTGCGGCAGATACCACCAAGGAGGGACGTGAGCGTATTATTTCCATACTTTAATATTAACCTCATTTCAACTTTGATTTCTTGCTCGTGAGAATATTGTTTTACGTAAGGCCGTTGCGTTGTTTCGGTTCCGTTTTTTGTTTGGTTACTATATTATATTACGAATAAGGCAAAATGGTGTTAGGCGATACTGAGAAGGCCTTATCAGAATTAATCGTTAGACGTAGTTCCGTCAAGGGGCAAGTCACAAAATTTAGGAATTACTTAGAAAAAATATCACGTATAGAAACATTTACAGCTACGCAAAGGGCGGAACTTACTCTTAAACTTAGCAAATTTGAAGCCTTATCTTCTAAATTCGATGACTTACAAAGTCAAATTGAAATTTATAATTCTAGTGATTTAGATGATGAACTTGAGGAACGTGATAACATTGAAAGAGATTTTATCAATAATATTGTAACGGCACAAGACTTAATACGGTTGCACGGCAAGGATGAAGGCGTTCACGACTCGAGCAGTTCTCACAACGTAACGAATTGTACTCTTGATCACAATGAGATGAGTTTCAAGCTTCCATTGATACAGATAGCAAAATTTGACGGATCATACTTCCGTTGGATGGAGTTTCGTGATACGTTTCGATCTTTAATTCATGAGAACACTAGAATTAGTCTAGTGAACAAATTTCACTACTTACTTTCTTATTTAGAAGGAGAAGCAGCACGAACCGTCTCAAACCTAGAAGTATCATCCGACAATTATCAGGAGGCTTGGAATTTATTGCTAGATCGTTACGACAATAAGCGTTTGCTAATAAGTCACCATCTTAGTGCATTATTTAACATTAATTGTATAACTAAAGAATCAGAGAGATCGCTGCGTTATTTGGTTGACAGCGTGACCAAGAATTTGCGCGCCCTTTCCAATTTGGGACAGGCTACCGAACACTGGGACGTCATTATAATCCACTTAGTGGCTTCTAAATTGGATAATCAGACCTTTGTGAAATGGGAAGAGCACCGTACCTCGTTGGTATCTGACACACCGACCCTTAAGGAGTTTCATAGATTTTTAAACGATCGTGCAGCTGTACTCGAGTCATTACACCGAAGTAAGTCAGAAGGTCCTTCTAAGTCCACTCAAGCTAAACAGCGTCCAGAAGGCAATCCTCACAAACAGGAACACAAACATCCTAAATCATATACTTACACTAGTAGTAGTAGCAATCAGTCAGAGCCACACCTACTATCGTCCTCCCCATACCTCTGTCCCTGTTGTAGTGGCGATCATAAGATATATGATTGTACATCTTTTAAGGCAATGAGTGTAACTGAGCGCATTGCTGAAGCAACTAAGTTAAAACTTTGCCTCAACTGTTTAAGGTCTGGCCATTCTGCCTTCAGATGTCGCTCGGGACGATGCCGCGAGTGTAACAAAAGACACAACACAATATTACATCTCCCCACAAGTGTAGTCGACAACACATCTAGCCCAAAGGATGCTCCTGTAACATTAGCCAACTGTAATAATCAAGGTGCAAAAAGAGCTCTTCTATGTACTGCCTTGATTGAAGTGGTCAACCCTAAAACCAGTAAATCAGAAAAGGTACGCGCCCTACTTGATTGTGGTAGCCAATCCTCTTTCATTAGTCTAGGCCTGAAACAAAGGTTATCATTAGACGCTTGCTCTGTTAACGCCACTAAAATTATCGGTTTTGGCAACAATGATTCAGGAACTGTCACTGAATATTGCATTGCCCAGTTAAAATCGCAACATTCATCATATAATGTTATTTGTAACTTTTTCGTAATGAATCAACTAACTGGATCAATACCTCATACATTTGTTGATATTAAATCCTTCAATGTTCCTAAAAATATTAGTCTAGCCGACCCTAATTTCTATCAACCTGCTTTCGTAGACGTACTCATAGGCTCAGATTTGTTTTGGGACATTATAGGTTGTGAGCAGCAATCACTAGGACCTAATCACCCTAAGTTACACAGCTCAAAGTTGGGCTGGTTGATTGGAGGTCCCCTGCAACATATTAAATCCAAAGATAACATTCATTCTAAACATATTGTTCTCACAAATGTTGGGTATCACGACTCTGCTATCGAATACAATTTAAATAGATTTTGGGAACTGGAAGAAATCCCATCAAAATCCCATCTAAGTGAAAGTGAACGGGCATGTGAAACGCATTTTATACAGCACACCCGCCGCTTAGAAAATGGCAGATTCTCGGTCAAACTTCCTCTCATAGACTCACCTGATTGTCTGGGCAACTCCTTTAACGTAGCAAGAAAAAGGTTCTATAACCTGGAACGTCGGTTCAAGAGGCAGCCTGAGATCAAGTCGCAATATGTTCAATTTATCAGAGAGTACGCAGAGTTGGGTCATCTTTCAGAAATAACACTACACAGTTTAAGTTCTAGCATAAACTATTTCTTACCTCATCATCCAGTATTTAAAGAGGACAGTGAAACAACAAAAATTAGGGTCGTTTTCGATGCATCGGCGCGCTCATCCTCCGGCCTATCCATCAATGATATACAAATGACTGGGCCTCAAATTCAAGACTCACTTTTCTCAATATTAAATCGAGCTCGTTTTTACAAATATATTTTAGCGGGAGACGTAGAAAAGTTATTTCGTCAAATATTAATTGATGAAACTGATCGAGACTTGCAGCTCGTGATATGGAGAGAAGAAGAGCGTCACCCACTTAAAATTTTGCGTTTGAATACTGTGACTTACGGCTTTGCAAGCGCAAGTTATTTAAGCACAAGATGTCTATGGCAGTTGGGGGAGGAGCACCACGATCCTCTTATTAAGACTATTATACAACACGATTTCTACGTGGATGATTTGATTACTGGCTGTGACAGTGAAAATGAATTAAAATATATTCAAAGGGCTGTATCGGATGCGTTAAGGGCAGGTTGCTTCAATCTACGAAAATATAAGTCAAACTCGTGTAATGTTCTTAAATCCTGCTCCGAAAACTCCTCAGACACTTTAATAATCAGTGAATCCTCAAATGCTCTTGGTTTAGGGTGGAATCCCAACACAGATCGTTTGCATTATTCGTTCGAAATTCCCCCTATAAATGAAAACGTTACTAAACGATACATACTATCGACTTCCTTTAAAATTTTCGACCCACTCGGTTTTGTTAGCCCCTGCATCGTTATTCCTAAACTAATGATGCAGCAGCTTTGGCTTGACAAGGTCGGCTGGGACGACCCTGTTTCAGGAGAGGTCCAAAGGTCCTGGCGTAAGTTTGCCAATGAACTTTCCCACCTGGCCTCAATCACATTGCCGAGGCGGGTTTTATGCGACTCGCCTGTTGTGACAGAACTGCATACATTCAGTGACGCCTCCCAAAGGGCATATGGCGCTTGCGTGTATGTTAGGTCCATCAATGCAGCAGGCAGCGCACATGTTAACCTTTTATGTTCAAAATCAAAGGTGGCACCTGTCAAGGCCTGTACCATACCACGTTTAGAGTTGTGCGCTGCCTTGCTAGGCGCCCGCCTCTGTAAGGCCGTAGTCGATTCTTTGAGGTTCCCGGTGACACGTCTGGTCTATTGGTGTGACTCCAGCGTCGTCCTAGCATGGCTGCATACAAGTTCTAGAAATCTAAAAACGTTTGTAGCGAACAGGGTTGCAGAAATATTGGAGCTAACAGACGATTCGCGATGGCATTATGTACCCACCTTTGATAATCCTGCAGACTTGGTCTCGCGGGGCGTGTATCCTGAAGATCTGAAAAAACATAACCTGTGGTGGTCTGGGCCCCAATTTTTAATTCAAGAGGAATCCTCTTGGCCCACCTTGCCTAACAAACTTGACACAGAAGAAATTCCTGAAATTAAATCAAACATTGCCACAAAAATAGATGGTGACACTACTGTGATTCCCTTTCATAAATATAGTGATTTAAATAAGATAAAACGAGACTATGCATATGTGTTAAGATACTTTTATAATTTGAGCAACCCAAAATCACTTAGGCGTTTTGATGCTCTTAGCTTAGAAGAGTTACAAGATTCATTTCATCTACTATGTCGTAAGGCACAACAGGAATCGTTTCCTAGGGAATACGGCTTATTATCACAAAGGAAACCTATCAGTACAAGGTCTATCATTATATCCCTTACACCTTTCATAGACACAGAAGGATTGATTAGAGTAGGAGGCCGTCTGGATGCTTCAGCGTTACCATTTTTTAGTAAACACCCTATCCTACTGCACTCATCGCACCATCTCACCAAATTAATATTCAATCGGGAACACCTTCATAAATTACACGCTGGCCCACAGCTTCTCCTCGCCAGTGTCAGAGAATACATCTGGCCTATCAATGGCCGACAACTCGCCAGGAGAACCGTTCATAATTGCATCAGGTGTAGAAAGGTTCAAGGTAAAACATTGTCTCCCTTGATGGGTAACTTACCTCCCCAGCGGGTTACGGTGGACTTTCCATTTCGCAGTGTCGGAATCGACTTCGCTGGACCCTTTCTTGTTTCGAATAGGAAAGGGCGTGGATCTAGGGTCACTAAATCTTACTTATGCATCTTCGTTTGTCTGAGGTACAAGTGTGTTCACCTTGAAGCGGTAAGCGATCTCTCAAAGGATGCCTTCATCCTTACCTTACGGAGGTTTATATCACGCCGCGGTAAACCAGCCGAAATTTTTAGTGATAACGGCCGCAATTTTGTGGCGGCGGCCAAGGACATCGGTTTATTCTTAAGGCACAATCGTAAGGCTTTTACAGAATTTTCTAACGAGGAGGAAATCAAATTTGTATTTTCTCCTGCATACGCTCCCCACTTTGGTGGAATCTGGGAAGCAGGGGTGAAGTCCGCTAAACATCACATAAGACGTGTAATGGGCAACACACACTTAACCTTTGAGGAATTATCTACTCTGTTTGCACAAGTGGAAGCCATTTTAAATAGCCGTCCTTTATATCCCTTGTCTTCCTCTCCAAACGACCTAATGTTCCTCACCCCAGGCCATTTCCTGCTTGGACGGCCACTTACTGCGCTGCCGTCGCCGAGCCTAGAAGACTGCAAGCCTACTCAACTAAGGCGTTACCAAAGGCTGGAGCAGATCCGACAGCACTTTTGGAGAAGATGGCAGAACGAGTACCTAGCAGAGCTCCAGCAAAGGTCTAAATGGCGTACCAAGGGTCCTTCACTGAACGTCGGAGATCTGGTGTTGCTGCAAGAAGACAACTTGCCGCCATTATGCTGGCGCATGGGACGTATCAGCAAGTTATGTCCTGGCCCTGATGGAGTGTGCCGTGTAGCAGATGTACAAACTAACAATGGATGTTACCGACGACCATTCACGCGACTCTGCCCACTGCCAGCTACCGAACACTTAATTGAAGATTAAAGGTCGGAGACCTTTAATGGCCGGGAGGATGTTTGCGCCTACCAAACTAGGCATTACATGCGCGCGAAAATAGTTGCTCATTTCTTACTCTAAGGCGCTTTTGAATGTCGGTACTTCAATTTATCATACGAGGAAAAATATTTACCCACTTTTGTAAAATAATTACGATCACTAGAACAAAGACGTGCTGTTACTCTCTCCGTATAATAAATCTAAAAACTAGTAAAAACATTGTAAATTCTTTAAATAACAATAAATCAAGTTTTGTAAGAAGTGAATATTCGTTTTACTGAGCGCCCAAGCTCCAGTGTCTAAGGAATAGACAATCCCACTAGACCAACAGGCCAGTCATTGAACATAATATTATGGTCCCCTAGCTAGAGTAGGTACATATAATATTAATTGAAATTGTACATTTCTTTTTTTTTTAAACGGCAGCAGTTTTTTTAATTTAATTCTTGTGTCACGGGGGTTTCACAAAAATTCAAATCACATGCACACAGAACACCCAGTCTTGAAACAAGCATTTGTGGGTCACACAAATGCTTGTCCCATGCGGGGATCGAGCCCGCAGCACTTCACGCACAGTGGTAATTAGCGTGATGACCTATACCACTCGGCTATCCGTGCAGTCAACCTGTACTCCGAGTTGTGATGTGTTACGAGTTTTAATAACAACCTCGAAAGGGATCACTAGACTAGCCTCTTACTCAATCCGAGGTTACATATACAGAGATTTACCCACAGATACCTACTCATTAATAGTTTTATTGTATAAAAACAATGGGCATCGCTAACTTTGGTCAATGGAATGAGTAACGTAAGTTGCTGGTATGCTGTGGAATCCGGAAAACCGTCTTGTTTCCGATGGTATAATAATTTCGTGTGGTCTTACGATTCTAAGAAATTTTTGTTTCATTAGTAACTTAAATTAGAAGCTTGCTTTATGGGTTACTCATTTAGTAAGTACAGTTTAATTTGTTGTAAGTTTTGAAGGATGACGGCGTTCCTCTGAGGATTTCGTAGCGCCGTTTCTTTTCCATATTCAGAGCAATTAGGAAGCCGTGAAAGGTTGGAGGAACAGGGCAATGTTGATATGAACTTTGTTTACATAAGAAAAGTGCTTCATAGTTAAAATGAAAGATAGCCTATTTTGATTATAAAAAAACGTTTTGATTACATTTAAACAAGTACGTTAAGAGAGAAAATTAATATAATAAAATTTAAGCCACCAATAGCAATAGTACATTTTCAAGATTAGCATTTTTGTTCAAATATCCATATTTACTATACACTCCTTCAATATTACATGCATTAGAATTTTCCCGGCATATGTCATTTCCAACCTGAGCGGTAACATGCACAATAGACGGATACTGCATCTTGTTAGATTCTGTACAGATAAATGCATGAAGGACGTTTGTTGTGGCGGACTTATCAAATGCCCTTATTATATCACTTTAGATACCTACTAGTAATTAGTGGTGTATATAGAGACCCTCTCTGAGTGTTGATAAATAAAAATAACTACAAAATGTCCAATAATATTTTTTGTACACACATAATAGTTTTTTTTTTAAAGATTACTAGCAATGTGGGTCGCACATTACTAGTGATCTCGTTAACCCCTCGTGCTAAGTTAAGATGCTTGTGTTACGAGTGGGTTCACGTCGGTAGTGTAATGGATGGGATTCGAACCCGCTACCACATGATCGCAAATCCGACGCCCTAACCATTAGGCTACCGCCCCTTGAAATTAAACAATACAAGACAACATAAGTACAAAGGCTCTACTTATTTCATAAGAAATCTCTGCCAGCAGGCCCGCGTTAGGAGAAGTGGCAAAGAAAGGCAGTCAACAGTGTGTAATCTAAAGTAGAAATAAAAATATAAGTATTCAAAATAACTACAAACATGGAGGTATACTAATATAATTGGCTGAATATATATAGAGTTCGTCGTTTTACCTCCCTATAATATGCGAGTTTATATTTAACTTATGGACTATGGGCGTAAACAAGAAATCTTTATGTATTTTATTATTTTATCAGATCCAGATCGCCAAGGTTCTGTTCGAATATAAAATTCAAATTATTAATTATAGCGCTAATCAGGTCAAAGGTTTAATGTCTATTATTCAGCCTCAATTTATTTACAACTTAATGCGAAATTGTCTTATTATTTTAAATTGACAACAAATAACTGATCATTCTAAATTGTTCGAGTTTAAATTACTCAATTAAATTGGCATTGACACTAAACATGTAGATTCAGAAGTCACACTCCAAGTGACACGCGAAACAAGTAATTGTGTAAAAGTATACTAAAAGTTATATATACCTAGTTACACATCAAACTTACATAATGATGTTTTTTAATTACACGTGACATTTATGACAGATTGAGTCGCAAAGATATGTCAGTTCTGACTGACCACGGTCTAGTGGTTAATGATCCTGATTGCTAAGCCGGAGGTCGTGGGCTCGATTCCCACTCAGGACAAATCTTTGTGTGATGAGCACGATCATTTGTTCTGTGTCTGGGTGCTATTTATCTATAATGTGTTTGTATTTAGAAATATATAAGTATGATAATCAGTTGTCTGGTTTCCATAGTACACTAGGCTAGTTTGGGATCAGATGACCGTGTGTGAGCTGTCCCAATATATTATTTCGTAACATTTAATGTGATTTGAGCGATTTTTATAATCGTTGAAGCTTGAAGAAATGTCACGTGACTGCGGGGACTAAGGTGCTTTTTAATTTCTAAAGTTATGTTGATTTTCTATTAAAGCTGGATAGCTATTAGACTCTATTAATAAATAAAACTTTGAGTTACATTATAAAATATATTGTCCACGATATTGTCTACGAATTGCAAATGCTGTAAAATATTTTCATGACCATTTTCTTCGGGGAAATTATCAACTATTTCTAAGTAATCTGTATTCTTTTTACAGCGGAAGGACATTGTGTGACGCAATCTTAACAGTCGTAAAACCTTCTAAGGCTAATGACTTTCATTACACTCAAGTCTGGTTCTTCTGTTTAACTTTATATAGTGACACGGACCTCGATATTCGGTCCTCATATTGTTTAGCGTTAAAAACGAAAGGTTCACAATGTTGTCCGAGGTCAGCTTAATACTCTTCCTAATTATAGATACCATCGAATTATAATATTGTAGTGATTGTAACACATATTAAAGGTTCTTACAGTAATATCGACCACATGTTAATAGTAAACAGATGCTACGATAGTGTGCCTTAATTCTTTGAAATATAGGCGTCGATAACTTCAAATTGTAACCATTTCTATACAGTCGACTGTACTTACTTGAGAAGCACCAGTGTTGTACTTAGACTACATTCGATGTAGGGCAATATAATTTCCTGTTCCGTGAATTATTTTTTGATAAATTATGTAGGGCTAAGTAATGTGTGTAATCAACAAAGTATTTTAATTTAATGCTACTAAAGTTTTGAATATATTATTTATGCTTATGATGTATCTCACAAGACTAACAACCTTTATAAAATGCTTTGGTAATATGTACTTATGTAGTATTTTTTTTATTATTAGTCTGGTTTTAGAGTTCCATAATTAAAACTCATAAACGGTTTTAATATGTAGACATTCGATAAATAAACGTATTATCTTAAAAATGGAATAAACAATTTCATAAATACATCAAAAAATATCTAAATATATTTATCTAATGTAACATTTCCAATCTGTAATAGTTAAAAAAATACAGACTATTATCGTTAAAGATGGATCTTAGTCAATAAAAAGTTTTTAATAATAATAAATTTTAATGTAAATGTGTTCTTAAACGTCATAACGAAATAGTTTATGATGAGATCTTTGGGTCAAAGTTCAGGTTAGGTTAAACAAGATGGTTTGTGTAACAGTTAGTGACTGCGAAATGTAACTGCTAAACCGTTTATGGTTATGTACCAGTTAAATACGAATTATAGTAAATATGGTTAATGACTGGAGTTAAAATGTATTTTGTAAAAAAGTGAATGCAGTATTTTTCTGTAGTTTTGCTAAGGTTGTTTTAAAATATATTAAAACGATTATTAAAAATATCAATATTAAACAAATTTTATTAAATAACCGTACGAATGAGCTTCTGTAGAGCAAAGAAAACGTAATAAAATGAGAAATTAGTCTTTTCTTTGTAAGAAATGTATTACCTACTAACTGGCGTTTATTAATGTATGTAATCAATAAATTAATTGATACACATAAAAATCCAATATAGAGAACGAACAGTAATATTTGAACTATTTTTCAGTCACTTATTAGACTAAAAATTATACAAAAAAACATAATGAAACATACCTTTTTAAAATCTCCAAGGCACAAAAAATAAACACTTTTATTTTACGAAATTAAAAACAAATATAATTACGCGATTGCTTTTCGATGAAAAAACGTCGCGCGATCTCCCGCGTCTAGAATGCGCGCCGGTCGCGTTCGCACTGCGCCTGCGCATATGACGCGAATGTTGCGGTTAACTGTTGTGTCTCTGCTGTAAGCTCTATATAATATCTAATGCTCAATGATATAACACGGTTTTATGGTTTACTGAATGAGAGGTTTTAGCGGTGCAACGATGCATACATTTTTCTTTCATTGACCATTTAAACTTTTAAGTTATCCTGCTCGTAGAAAATGTTTAAGTCATTAAGTTTATCTTTATCCACTTTTGTGTATAAAAAAGTTTTTTTTTTTGTTTTTAAAAAACGACGCCCGCACTAAGGAATTTAATCCTTGTGTCGCGGGGGTTTCACAAACATTCAAATCACATGCACCAAGAACACCCAGACTTGGAACAACCATTTGTGAATCACACAAATACTTGTCCCATGCGGGGATCGAACCCGCAGCACGTCGCGCACAGTGGTAATTAGCGTGGTGACCTATACCACTCGGCTATCCAAGCAGTCAATTAATTGAATAATAAAAACTTGTAGTTTGACTTGTAAGCAAAAGATAGATAGATAGAGAAGCAGGTAATCTTTTTGATATAGTTTCTGTTACATTACTAACCCGGGTTACTTTGAACCAACGAAGGGTCACTTTGGCCCATGTGAAAACCGCATACAAATACATTCTTGTTTCACCTCGTTTTCATATGTTTTTTTAGAGAATATCTGAAAAAATATAATTATGAAAACAAGGACTCCAAACTAAGAATATTGCAATATACAATAACTAAACGTTATAATATAATCTGGACTGAATTAATCCCATAGGCCAAAGTTACGCCCTAGGTATAAAGTTACCCAGGTTTATAAGTTTTTTTTGTAATATTTTTTTTGTTTTTTTTTTTGCCATATTTTTTAATAAAACACCATGAAAATAAAAAACCATCGGTTACCCGTCCATTCAAGGCGAAGGTTAAGCAAAAACCCTCTGCCTTCATAACAGTAATAGTATAGTTTTTGTTGCACGCAATTAATATGCAAAAAGTTAGTTAATGAACAATGTCTTTTATCTGCTTCACTGGTTTTGTTATTTATTAAATTGTTTTAAATAAATATGATTTTCAGGATCCATAAAGTAGTCATTTTTATAAACTTTTTTGAAGTAAGTTTGAATAAGTATTGAATGTAGATGCTTATTTAATAAAAAAAGTCAAACAGTTTTGAAAAGTGAAAACTATCTAGTTAAATAAATATGTGGTTATTTAACCTTGACTGGCTAGTTGGTCTAGTGGTTAGTGACTCTGCTGCCCTGGGTTCGATTCCCACCCAGGACAAATATTTGTGGGATAAGCATTTGTTTTGCGTCTGGCTTTAACTTATCTATAATATGTATGTTTTTATAATATTATGTAAGTATGTTTAAATAACAGTTGTCTGGTTGCCATAGTACCTACAAGCTCTGCCTAGTTTGGGATCAGAAGGCCGTGTGTGAGTTGTCCCAAGATATTATTAAGATGTCAAACCCTTTTGTAAAATGAGAACTATCTAGATAATAGTAAATATGTGGATATCTAAATATGTATTTGTCTTTTAAAATAATATTTCAATTTTAGTCATTTATGTTTTTGAAGGCAAATAGCATACCAATTTGAATGGTGTAGCTTCGTGATGTTATTCCGTGATTGTCAAAATTGATTGAAACGGAACGATTCACGAACAATAAATTATGCGTTTGCTATAAATCTCAGAACGTGAGCAACTTATCTCATTATTACATTCTTTGTTATTTAGCTTTGAAAATATAAAATACCTACCGCACTGGCTTTTATTCATTGATATTGACATCTTTGAGACAAAACAGTGATCTTTTTAATTCAGTCTATCCTACTAATAATATAAATGTGAAAGTGTGGATGTTTGTTACTCAATCACGCAAAAACGGCTGAACAGATTTGGATGAAATTTGGCATAGTAGCCTTGTAGCTAATAACTTGTAAAAAACAACTTGTAGCCTTTGACATAGAAAATAACATAGGACCTTTTATCCCGATTCCTTAAGTAGTTCCCGATGGAAAATTGAAAATTGTTTACGAGCTAAACCGTGGGCAAACAGATTTGAAATTTAGTATTTTTCTCTATTACAGCGCAAGCGTAACACGAGTGAAAATTTTATTAAATTTTTCATTACTTACTTTCACATTTTTCATTTCTTTTTAAACCCAATTCTGAAGTCCACGCAGACGAAGTCGCGGGCAAAAGCTAATAGGTAGTTATATAAACTGGGTGTTGCCATACTGCCCGGTCGTATTTAATATAACACTTAAATTGCTTCAAATTAAAAAATAATAATGACCCTCTACATAAACGGTAGGGCAATTTTTTTAGGATTTTCTTCGGATCCCTCGACGAAAGTTATGAATTTCTATAAGCTGAAACAGAATTTCATATATATCATCGGGCATTTCTGTTATATTTCTGAATTTAATCCTAAGTAAACAAGTTCCTAGTACCTAAATTAATTGAACAACAAAGTAACTGGTATAAAAGTGTATCAACAGGATATAGTTCTACTCACAAATACTCGCCTACGTAAGTACTTACCGGAGTCAGTTGTTTCGGATATTAATAGTGTTTGAACAACACCAATGTCAATGGAGCTGGCGAACGGAATGCAACAAAGAACCAAGGGAAACGTAAGGCTGTGCCTCTATTACTAATTTACTTGCGATAAAATAACGAACAGAATATTATTTTTCCGCACTCAACCCATAAGAGGAATGTGCAGGCACAATATGGATGACGAATGTTGACGAATCGGAAAAAAGCTACAAGACAGTTTACGTGAGATGCAAGTACACATATACGGTGGGTGAGAAAGAGGCGACAATATCTTGTATCGAATTTAAGTCTTGCCAAGATACTTCGACCGAAGAGTATTATTATGAAAGAAGAAGTTTGAAAGAAGTACCGGTAACCGAAAAGCTACTTGGAAACCGGTTCTCATATATGTTCAATGTTGGATATTGAAGTGGCGGTAGCCTAATGGCTAGGGCGTCGGACTTGCGATCACGCGGTTGCCGGTTCGAATCCCACCCACTACCGACGTGAATCCACTCGTGACACAAGCATTTAGCTTACCACGAGGGGTTAACAAGTAATAAATAATCAAATTAGCAAAAGTTTTTTGAACTAGGATCGGCGAGCGGCGTAGAAAAAAATATTCTTGGTAACTAATTACAACTTTTCGATCAATTTCTATATTTATTCATATTTTTTTAAATGTTTTGTTTTGGTTGTTTACGAATCGTTTTAACATGCAAAAATCTATAGAGGTCCTGTTGCTATTCTACAAAATATGACACTAGGCCCAGCTGTTCAAGTTCTTCCTAAAATACTTGTATTGTGACGTCCTATTTTTATATAATCAATATTTAAAGACAATCTAGAATAATATTTTAAGGTTACATGATCGTTTTGGTATCATCTTTCCATAATATTTTATTTCAATTCAAGGTATTTACACATAAACCAAGTTTAGTTACGTAATGTGCGCGTACCTTTATAATTTACATTGCATTAAACAAATATCAATATGCTAAGAGATGGCTATCTGTACTAATGCATTTTATGAAGTGAAGACATTAGCAGTACATTACTATAGACATCAGACATCGAGGATGTTGAGATGTTCAGAAGATAAGTTACACGCACCAATGATTGTTGACTGACTTCCTTCACTTATCTTCGAAGTATTTTCTTTTGTTTGTTGTGGTGTCGATATTTTTTTACTAGGTGAAAAAAATACGAGATGTTTTAGGTAATGGGGAAGAAAAGCTTGCCAAATTTTGGAAAAAAACTGTAGTCTGTGAGAATTATGAAGCGGTGGTGGCCTAATGGGTAGGTTGTCGGACTTCAGTGTGGTTGCCACTTCGAAGCCTACCCATTGCACTATCGACGTGAACCCACTCGTAACACAAGCATTTAGCTTAGTACGAGGGGTTAACAAGAATACTAGTAATGTGCGATAAAAAAAAACAGAAACACATACAAAAGAATTAATAAAGTGGGGAAGGTTCCCAATTCGGTTGTACGTTATTTTAGGTTTATTTCGTAATATGTTTGAGTATCAGAGTTAGTTACAGGCTGTTTGGTGTTGGTTTGCAGTAAAGTTCGACATCTGTTCTCTTCATTGTAAGCCTTATCCCATTTACAAGAGAGTTAGTTTCTGATGTCTTTCTTTCGTCTCCCGCTAGCATAGTCCATCGTTTCCGTCGAACACACCGAGCTAAGTGTCTCGGCGGTATTCATTGGTTATCACTATAGATCCTGGCTCACATGAAATTTAACAAATATTCATTTTTTATCTATGATAATCATAAAGTCATGTTGCTAAAAAGAAAAGCAATAAAATGTTTGCGATATCTTACATTCGATCGAAGCCAATGAACTCAGTGACATGTGTTTACGCTATAAAATATGTAAAAGTACGTAATTATTATTGATGTTTACGTGAACAGACTCGGTTACCTTAAACTGAAGAATAAATTCTTGATTGAATCGTCGTGACATTTAAAAGTTAAATAAAGAAACAAGTTTTTAAGTTTATATAACTTCTGAATGTCTTCAGGATGCTTTGTTTATAGTTTCATTATATGTTGTTTAATAGGTTATTACTTGTTGAAAATTACACTTCAGCTCATGTAGCTCAGAGTAATTATAATCATAGCTCAATTAAAAGATTTTCTATCCGTTCTTGCTATAGTGTAAGAAAGGATAACTTTTAGACTTATTGATAAATACCTAATAAATAAATGTGGACAACATCACATACATTGCTCCGAGTCCAAAGTAAGAACTTAATTGTGTTATGGAATCAGAGACAACGAAGGTACTACAAACACCCAGACCCGAGACAATGTAGAAAAGTATTTTTCTACATTGACCCGTCCGGGGATCGAACCCGGGACCGGGAAAACTGGTGTGTTCGGAACTCGACCACGGAGGTCGTCGAAATAAATATTTACTATTAAAGAAATTAGAACATAGAGGCTGCCGCATTTTTTTATCGTATTCACACAACGTATCGGGGTGGCCAAGCAGTATAATGAACGAATTATGCACAATTGTTGCAGGTTCGAACCTATAACAGGCTATTCCAATGTGACTTTTTCGAAGTTATATGTACTTTCTTCATTATTCTAAGAGTTCATTGACATTCGGTGAAGGTAAGCATTGTGAAGAAACCGGGATTACAATTTTTTCTCATAAACAATATTGTCATCAGGGTTAGAATGTAAGTTTCGAAAACTTACCGCGAAGTCTATTCCAAGAATTGTACATTAACGTGGAAGGAAATGTGTAAATACTCGACTGTCGTGTGTAACTTTATATATTTAAGAACTAACATAGGTACTAGGGTGACTGATGTAGACATCAGTTTTTTGATCCCGGTTAACTCAACCAATGGTTAAATATGCTAACTAATTGTTTCAAATTTCGCTAAAACGCGTTTATTCATCAATTTTTATTCTATAACTTATTTGATCATTTGATAGAAAAACAAATTATGAAAAAACGATGGCAAATTTAGCTTTGAATATAGGACACACTTTCATGATAAGGACACACATAATTCTACTTCCTAGGTCCCAAAATGTCAGGATATTCTCCATCAGTATAAAGACATTGGTTAGGATATAAAATGAAACATAATCATTTGCGGATGGTCCTTGGTCTCAACTAGTATAGCATCATAAGATGGAACTCAAGAAATTATCACGTTTACTTTTGCTTTTTAAGTAATAAACCAGATATATCGAAAACTAGCTGTGCCCTGCAGTTTCATCCGAGTAAGTTGTTCCCGTTTTAGTCAATCTCCATTGTTTTTAATACTTATTCTGCTATTGTTGTCAGTTGTCTGGTTGCCATAGTACAGGCTCTTCCTAGTTTGGGATCAGATGGCCGTGTGTGAGCTGTCTCAATATACTTATTATTATTTTTATTTGTATCCTTTTTTAAAACACGGGATAACTTCAAGAGAAGAGACCCTGTCCTTTGAGAGGCTTACATGGGGACACAGGTGCAACACACAGAGGCCTTGTTGAGAACTTTACTCTAATATGAGATGGGGTACCTACCAGGGGCCATGCATTATTATTATTATTCGGGTTGCAGATGAATCCAAGAAAACAAGGAACATAGAAATAGGTCCAACCGTTCTCAAGTAATAGGTGTTGTAATAAACCCGACTTTGTTTCATATTATAAAGATATAAGGCTTTTCAGAAGCCTCCTTGGCAAACACTCAATTATGCCTTATTTTGACGTCTGATATTGTTAATATATTGGAACATGAATCCCGCACCCCAAGACCTGCTCTCCTGTCTCCATAAACTGTCCCTTTCTATATAATTGCGGACTGATAAGCTGCGCCCGCGCAGGTGTGATACGATGCAACTTTCCACGTTGCGTCATGTGTGACCCGAACTCCTGTAGCGATAGCAAAATAAATTATATCTTGTTAAATTAAAATTATTTTATTTATTTATTAAGCAAGTGGAGCGCATACATATTTATAACTAGCTGTGGCTCACAGTTTTACCCGCGTTAGTTGGTTCTGTTCCCGTAAAGCATGTGATTGTGTTATTATAAGATAACAAAAAGATTTATTTTAATTTAGCTTTTATACGAACCTTGTCTTGACTATAACATTATTTTTTATACATATCTATTACCTACTAGCGGTTGCCCGCGGTTCTGCCCGCGATCTCTATTTTTATCTCTATTTATTAGATCGTACTAAAACAAAAGTTAGCAATAAAATCAAAAGTACTTTTATAAAATTTTCATCAACACTCAAATTATCTGGCACAGACACACAGATATCAAAACAAGTAACTAAGTTTTAATCAAATTAAAATAGTGTTTAAAAATTGAAATTAAATTAAAATTATAAAAATAATAAAAAATAAGTAGTAAATATTTTTTTATGACAATAGTTTTTTTTGCTGTCGATACTTAATACATATCAACGAAACCGCATGTGCGTTTGATAAATATAGTTGCACTTTTTAATAGTACTGATAACAGTATGATTATGGACTTTATTGCGTTGTGATAAGGACTATTATAGTGTTTGTTAGGTGCGATCTAGATATGGTCTACGAATGGACGTTGATTTACCTGGTTTGGGCCGGTTTGGGCTACTGAGTAACTTATTATAGTAAAGACTAGATTTCAGATGCGACACTCCGATGAAAATAAATGACTCACTGAATTTCTAGATAGCTACTCATTATTAAGCGGCGGTGGCCTAATGGTTAGGGCGTCGTACTTGCGATCATGTGGTTGCCGTTTCGAAACGAGGGGTTAACCAGAATACTAGTAATATGCGACATAACAGTTCCTAGTAGGCAATATACCTCTTTTTTTTAATTCGTTTTCTAAAGCATTTTCGGCGTTCCCTTAACCATTCGGTCCTAGACAATGATATAGAAAAAACCTAAGATGAAAAGACAGTGTCTCAAATCCGTCTTTAAAAATAACCACAGAAATTCCGTCGTTTTAAAAAGTTTCGTATCTTAAAAACCACTTTATAATAATTATAAGATTGAATTAGCGAAAAACTAAGTATGTTTATTTTCTTTGTAGTTGGTTCGAGATTGTGTATCTAGAGATTTTTTCCAGATGTCTCTTGCTTATGTTGACTCAATAAGATTCTACCATCATGAGAATCCATGTCCGTTTGTAAAAAATATCAATATCATACAAATATCAATATAGAAAACCCGGCCAAAGAGAAAAAAAACTGAAAACCCAGTCAAAGAAAAAAATTAAGTAAAAATGTTGGTAGCGGTAAAGGTAATGTTGGTAGTGGAAAAAATTAAGTGAAAAGGTATTTCAATTTGTCAAACTTTTTCTTAGTTTTCAAATTATGTAAAAGGTTCATGACTCGAACACAAGCCGGGTAATAGGACTGGATCACGGGTTCAATTTGGAAACTTCCTTATTTAGGTTAATTAATAGTTAGGCTTTAGGTTAGGGAGAAAAAAAAATAAAACATTATTTTATTTCTATTACTTATTTATAAGATCATTAGTATTTTACCCCACCTAAACCACTAAACATTGAATCCGATTAAACTGATCGCTCTGCTTCTCACTGATCTACATTAAGGCTTGACTTTTAGATGCTCTTAATACCGTACATGTACTTGATTGAATATCTGCTCAAATGTAACGACGATGTAGGTATAATGTCCAATGATCGCCCTGACATTTGCGATCCTTTCGCTCATTAATTGCAACTTGTTTTGAGAGTGACAAATAAAAACATCCAGTTTAGCGCCTCTGTATACGTAAACAGTTGTCTCATTTATAGTTAAGAGTATTGTCTGTTTTATAAATGTAATTTGAGTCATGTATCGTACTCATAAGTCTCAAGGGTTTTATTTAGGCCTTTAAAAAGGCTTGCATTATGCATAAGTAACGGGACGGAGAGGTGACTGCCTCGTTCAATACGGGAACGGATTATGTACAAACCTAGTATAAATGCTCGTTAAAAGTTAAGGGGTTATGCTCTAACCACCCCTTTATTGGGGTTGTAAATTATAATAAAGATGAGCAAGTCAATATTCGGAAAGCAGTCTGATATAGTTAAGAAACAGATCGTGTGGCACTCTGACCCTGTTCCCACGCCGCTGCGCACTCGCATCACTTTCGGTTTCTGCCAGACGGTACGCTCACGACCTCTAGTGATGGCAGTGATGCCCATCGCTGTACCGTTTTCGATAACTGTGAATTTTTGTGACTTTTAAATGTGTTCAATAAACGAAATATTACTTATTGATCATGAAAGATCGGTAATTACTGTAGAACAGAGACATTTTAGTACCTATGTCATTTGTATGATTTAAAAGTTTGCACCAAACAAGATAACGAAATTAAAACTAACCAAGTTAAAAATATTGACATTTCACAGCTGCCCCTGACCTATTGTGGCTAACCAAGCTAACGTAAATATCATACAACAATGGCTACGATACGATAGACTATGTTTACTAACATCGAAAACACAGTCACAACACTAGCGCCGTGTTTCATTGATCGCAGAGTTCACGATTGTACGTAGTTCAGTTAATATCGGTTGCTAGGAATACTACGTTGATTGTAAAAATAGGACAATAGCTAAACAATTATTTATGTTTTATTTCTAATACTATTCACAAGGAGAGGCTCCCAATTCGGCTGTATGTGTTTATCTTAATTACGCGATATCTCCGGAAGTAATAATAATATCTAATACCGGCCTATAAACGTCCCACTGCTGGGCACAGGCCTCTTCCCATATAGAGAAGGAATGAGCATTGATTACCACGCTGGATCATTGCTGGCGATTTCATATACCAGTTTTTGGAATCCAGGTTTCATCACGATGTTTTCCTTCACCGTTTGCCAAAGGTGTCTTAGTATAATTAAGAAAGTTCATATAAAGTCACATTGGTACTTGCCTGGGTTCGAACCTGCAACCATGTGCATACGAATCCGTTCATTGAACCGCCAGGCCACTACGACATCTCCGGTAGTTGTTGAGCGAAATCAATTGCTTTTTTTTGTCATCGATAGGGTCATATAATAACCGTTAAAATCGTTTAAGATTTGGACTTAAGGTTAGGCTTACCATATTTAATGCCGCATTTAGCATGTCAATAATTTTTGTCTTTTTAAAAAGCTTTATAAACTTTATCATTTTTCATTATCAGATTTAAATAGACAATTAGTCCTCAGTAGCACAAACGGATCGTCACCCTAAAACACAATAAAACGATTTTTAACGGTAACTTATACTAATGGGTAGTTTTGTAAGAATTGTAAGCCGCAGTCAACTATGGACTGGTCAAAACGTTGCATAAAAATGATTAAGTATCGTCAAGATCTACAGCTTTGTTGGACATCGTTATTTATGACGCTATTCATATTCTTTTGTTAAGAAATTGGTCGATATAATAAGTTGTTGTGGGATTGTAGATAAGTAACATTACAACAGGATTTCCTAAATAGGTGGGTTTACGAGAAAACATTGAAAAGTCGAACGCTAGCAAGAAATAATTTTTCAGAGCAATAAATAATATTTTTTACGTATCACAATTAAATTATATTTAGTAATTATTTTATTTATAATTGTACTGGTAAAATATTTAGCAGTACTCAATGTAGAGAGTGTAGTGACATCTATTAGCAAAGATTAGTACTAGCACACAAAGTATTGTTCTAAGTTGTCATTTATATATAGTAGATGGCGTTGTAGAGTACAAAATGATTACTGTTTTTGGTTGATTCTTGAATTCTCTTCATTATTCTCATTAAAGAAGTGGAGACACATTGATTTTTAATCATTTTATATATGTTTGCCACTTTTTATCCTTTGTTTGTAGTAAACACACGAAGCTCTATCTTTTATCACAGAATATTTTCATTCTAGTTCTTTACTTACACTTACATAATATAACTGTAATCTATATTAATAATTTCGTTCAGGGGTACGGTAGACTCGATCGAAACCTTATATGAATAACAAAACATAAAAAAATATTGATTTCGAGTCGACAACATATATCCGCAAAATTCGGATTATGGAGAATTTCGTTAAATTCTAATGGCACTGACAAACAAAAAAACCGCAGTCGCCATCTTGGGTAATTAATAAGGCCGCGTTCCGTAACAGATAATTCTGCTTCGAAGTAATTCAAGGAGTTTATTATCATACAACCTCCTTGAAGTGATTACAGTGCTGACAAGGCGTATGACAGTTACATGATAGTTGGGACCAGAATAGTTTCGGAACGCGTTTGAAATAATAGTTCAAGAATATTTATTTCGCTTTTTTCATTTCACTTATTTCGTTGCATACTAGCTCCTATATACGCCTCGCCAATCAACACGTCGCGAGCGTCGCGCCAAAGAAGTATCCATCACAAAGAACTGTGACTCATTTGACTGTGTAAAACGAAACGTCTTGCCGGAAAATTTGAGTGAATCATAACAAAACTTAAAATTTTTCTTCAGTCGTTGTCGTTTCGCGAAAATATTAATATTATTTGTGTGTTAAAAAATAAAATTATTTGCGTGAAAACTATTGCAGTTTTTATTTACAATATTTATTAAACGCAATGTACGAAGCTATACGAATCTATGGCTTGCTTACCTTTAATATTCCTTGAGAACCGATGACTACAGAAATATTTACCTACATTGTGTATCATGAGTCACATTTCAACCGAGCGGAGCCGGGTTTTCATCTAGTATAGTAATAAAACTAATATAATTTTTACTTGTAGATACCATCAGACCGCGGCGATTATTACGCAAAATTTTGGCAACCATTATTAAGTTTCCGTAGTGTAGCGGTTATCACGTGTGCTTCACACGCACAAGGTCCCCGGTTCGATCCCGGGCGGAAACAGTGTATTTGCACCTTTTTGTTTTATTATTGCCAGGCGGAGAATAATAAAAATCCTACGGCAAAAAAGAAACGGTTTAACTATTTCAATTATTTAATTACTGGCCTATCGAAAATGCATTTTATTTTGATGCCTCGTTTAAAAAACATCATGCAGGCGCTTTTACTAAATGGTACTTAAGCTCCGTTTTACTAAATTAGTATTGTTGGTTGTATTCAAAGGCAAATGTGGTCTTCAGGACAGTTCAGGATCAGTTTGCCGACAGTTATTCTCACCCACTCAACATCAGACAGACAACATTTCAATACTCGCAAAGTTAGTTGCTTGTTGTCTCGACTAGAAGTACGGGAAAAAAAACAACACCTCTCGTACGGCACGTTTCTGTAAATTCTGATATGGTGCAAAAATCAAACAAAGTATTCTCTGGTCTCGTATATATACCCTATTCATCCTTACTTGGCCAAACATGTAAACAAATATGGCGTATGTAAGAAAATAAATGTCAATAAGATTAGTGATGGGAAACTTTGTGTGATCTATTCAGAATTGTACTTCAATGTTCATCCAGTGAATGATATGATTTAATTAAAAATGTGTGAGTTCGTGTGTGAATCGAGGCCGGTTTGTTTACTATTTGTGCCAAGTTAAGATGAATAGACTGTAGTAAAAATCAGGTTGTATAGGTACCGTCCGTCCCTAATATTATTATTTAGATACGTTTAGCACACTGGTTTGACCTAATTTCTCTCACTCTTTTAACCTTAGAACATTTTGAGAGAGATACATATTTATACGAATACTGAAACGCAAATTACCTTTAAGATGTCCTTAAATTTAAATTTCTATCTGTCGCTACTTCACACCTTGAAGTGACAGAGACAGTATGAGACTTAACGGTGCCTTCAAACTAATTGACGTTTCAGTATTCGGTCAATAGTTTCTCAGAAAATTAATATCGTTTGGCGGACTCGGGATCTCGCTATACAGGATTATTTTTTATGAAGTGCGTATATTCAACGAGGTAATCAGGTGCATAAAACTGAACCACTTTCCCCAAGGAACATGGGTCGAAATCCTGAAATGAAAATGAAATTTCCATACAAAGTGACAGGTCACGTGATTTAGATAGCATATAAGCAACTTAAACCGTATCACAAAGGTATAAGGGCGCTTATCTAAGTTAAATTATTTATATTAATTTAATATGACTTAATTTTTTTTGTCTTTAAAAATTCCTTAACCCTCTGGCTAATTAAATTCAATATTTAATTATCTACGCATATCACATTTATGCTTGGATTGTTTTATACATTATAATTGTTTTGTACTTTATTCAAGGTCATCATTAATTAATCAAGTAATTAGTTGATTTCCACCTTATATTGTACCTATTATAATGTTACTACCCCAACCTTATTGTATGACGATTTAATACTAATTACTATGAAGATATACCGAGAGGTTGACGATACGATAAGTGCCTGGAAAGGCCTACTTGAAATAAAAATATTTTGATTTTGATAACCTAATATATATTGCGTCGTCACGGAATTAACGCGAACTCATGCATTTACCTTTTAAGGATTAACGTTTCGGCCAGGTTACACTGACAGACTCATTTTTATTAAAATCTACTTTTCTAACCCCTAAATAATAAGGGTTATCTCCAGAATAGGGCAAAACAAGGTTTGCTGAGTCGGCTAGTAGCTGAATGAAAATGTTTACAAGACCCACAAAAGAAAGTTAGAGCGCCGTGGTGGTCACCGGTGACCGACGAACAATACATTTTCGAACGCTCGGCGTTCAATGTGTTAAAAAATCTTACTGAAAAGTGAGAGTATTCATTAAGACGCATGCGCACGTGTTTGGCATGAGCCTAAAACTTATCAATCTTTTGTTATTCAATAATTATACTATTATTGAAAAAAATAATACCACTCCCGCAGTGACTTTAACCTCTGTGTTTCAAGAAAGAGATGGAAAATAAAGACAGGACAAATTGTTCGAAGCCGCAGCTCGACCTACTTATACCACTCCACGGAACAAAAATCTTGTGTACCACTCGATTATCCGTGCAGTCAGGTCAATGAGTCACTACTCGAGGCCTGGAGTTGCACATAGTTTGCGTAAGTGATCCCGCGGCTCCAGCAAAGGCAAGGACTGGACCGGGGTGTTTACAGTCGGCGCAAGTCCGACATATCCCCACGTTGAGTACACAGCGTAATACCCTGCCAAAAAAAAAGGTCAATGAGCCACCAGTGTCTAATTTTAAGAATATCGTTTTCCGTCCAGTTGAAAACAACAAAATACGAGTTACACAGGTTCTCATAATTAATGGTAGGTACTTAATATTTATTTATAGTTTTAATGACTTATATTGGGTGAACCCTGTTAAGGCTGCAATCATTTGGTCGCGTTTAGTCACCTAATTCTGTACAGGTAGTATTTTTAAGGACGTCTTTAATAGTTTAGAAGACCGCGGTAGGTTACAATGCCCATACTTGTCAGCCTATTTCTTGATTTAGTAGAAGGAAAAATACTCCATGGTTAGGTTATATTTCGCTATTATTTCTCCTGCCCTGAGGATAGTGTATGACCAATGATGTTGATATCCGGACTTTTACCTTTTTTTTAATGTAAGAGTCCGGATGTCATCATCATTGGTCAGACACTATCCTCAGGGCAGGAGAAATAATAGCGAAATATCGAGAGTAACTTTAAAAGTTGTAGAAAGAAAATATAAATTTATAAGTTATAGCTAATACGAATTTAATGAAACTGCTCTAGCTAAAATCTATCAAGTCGTTTAGGTTATAGACTAAGGCTAATAATAAATTATACCAGAGGTCCAATAGTGGTCGAAAATCGACCATAATTCGTTTTAATAGGTTTGAAGAAATGTTTGCTTCACATATTAATAAAAGGAAGTGTTATAGGTCATGTTTGATATTCAATATAATCTATTCTCAATATGACCAGTTTTTTGGACAGAAGAGTATATATGCGTGTATGTGTCAAATACACGGTAGTGGGCGTAAAGTTATTTTTATTGATTTCTCACGCATAATTAAAATAAATAGCACTCTGAACTTCTCCATAATTATTATAAACTATAAGTGTGCCAAATCTCATACTCCTCCGTCCTCGCAATTTTCGTAAAAAGGGGTACACAGTTTTCGCTTCACGTTTTTATTTATACTGGATTAATTTTTATGTAGTGCGTATATTCAATAAGGTAATCAGGTCATAAGTCGTACGAGCGTAGGTCGGAATCTTAAAATTGAAAATGAAATATTCATACAAAGTGACAGGTCACATGACTGTTTGTATGAAAAATTTTAAGATTTCGACGTATGTTTCTGGAGAAAAGTTGTTCAGTTTTATGTACCTGATTACCTTGTTGAATATACGCACGGCATAAAAAATAATCCTATATATGTATAATATGATACTTACACTCGAAAAAATAACCCTCCTAACGCAGTCGGGTCAATAAATATTTCCTGCAGAACCACAGATAATAGAAATAGGATAAATTCCATCTAGTTGACGACGAGTAGAGGTTATTTTAATGTAATTGGGTATTATTAAGTAAATACAATACATATTTAGCGAGCATGGGAAAAGGAAACCAGTTGTTGACACCAACATCTCTATTTAAGTAAAGCTTGCTTGATTACGCTACTAATTAGTACATATTTAACATTTTTAATTTAACAAAGAATTGAGTAAGTATATGGGAGACTTAGTATGGAAAATAACTGCTCTCAATTGTTTTTAGACCTTATAACCATGAATAGTGATGAAAAAAATACATTCATACATTTGAAAAACTTAACCTTCTTCCGCGCAGTCGGGTAAAAAACGACATTTTTGTGCACATGATTGGATCCATTTCAGGCAAGTACCAATGCTTTTTCAAAGTTAAGTACTCATTCTTATTTATTCCAAGTCATCAATAATTGCGCATGTGATTTGAATGTTTGTGAAACCCCCGCGACACAAGGATTAAATTCATTAGTGCGGGAGTCGTTTTTTTTTAAATGAAATGAAATGAAAATTATCGTTGTAAGAAGACATCGTGAAGAGAGAGTGTTCCAAAAATTGAACCTGATCGCCAACCTGCAATGAGTCAGCGTGGTGATCAATGCTCGCTCCTTCTCTATATGAGAAGAAGCCTCGGCCCAGCTGTGGGACGTTTAATGGAAGAACTTAAACAGTGATGACGTGTTACTATACTCATGACTATCTAAATTAATCTACTGAACAATTTTGGTACAAAAAACAAAAAAAAAATTTGCTTATTGTTCGACGTGGTCTTATTTCTTATTTTAACCTTATTTAATTACTTTTAAAATCAGAGTAAGAACTGTGGCTTTTAGGTGTTAATTTTAACAATAGTATTCACAAAAAGTCAGAATCATTTTCAAAGATAAAAATAAAGTTTCACAATGACTTGGGAAGCGCTGTGCTCACTGCTGATATTCACATAATTATACCACTTATAGGAGTTATCATTCATACTTCATATTAATAACACTGTATCTCACTATCTTTTTCACTTTTAGAGCTAAACTACGCAACCCTTCTTCTTTTTCTGTCTAGCCTTTTCCCGAGCTATGTTGGGGTCGGCTTTCAGTCTTACCGGATTTAGCTGAATACAATACATTACATGGAGCGATTGCCTATCTGACCTTCACAACCCACCTTAATGGGTAATACAGTATCCCATAGTAAGACTGGTTGTCAGAATGGGGGCTATCGCGTGTCGAAAATCCACTAGGGTCGCTTAAGGTCTATCTGGTAATTTCGACCAATTCGCCGGCCAGTAGCTTATAATAATAATAATCTTTTTGTTTTCGAAAAAGTTACATTTTTGAGCCAGAGCAAAAAGACCCTGACTTCTAAACTAGGAATGAACTGTTTCTTAGGAGTCAGTGTACCTCCGAAGTTATGTGCATATAAGCCAATACAATAACAATTTTACCTGGAATGGAACACAATGTACCTACTTAATAAAAATTAATTAAAAAGTGCAAAGAACAAAAAAGTGTAAAATAATACCACAAAAACCATATTAGCTAAATGCAGGGCAAAAGATTATTTATTGCGAGATCCAAAGAGATTTAAAATATTTAATGACTTTGGTAAATCCATATTATAGTGAAAAAATAAAATAAAATAAAAAGTGTTTAGAAATTGATATTTCGTGATAGGTGTGTGTGTGTGTGTGAGTGTAATTGGTTGTAAAGTGTAATTGTATAATTGTGTAAGACAAGTGTAAATGTATGTAAGACTGAGTGTGAGCGAGATATTTAATAACCTATGGGTATTTGAATCCCATTCGAATTCCATCTGAATTTTATCCGTCCATGTGAAATATTAATGGATAATTTTTAACTGTTCACCAAAAATCTAAATGTATACATCTCTAAAATATTAATTTTAACAGATTAAAAAGTAAATATTCTCATAAAACAGAAATTATATTTTTCTTTCACAAAAAATACTGATTGTGCAACAATATTCCTAATTGTTACACATTATATCTAAGGGGAATTATAAAACAAGCGATTAAAAAAAAGCTTTGCGACTGATGAAGACATACTGTATTAATAACTTGAGCGGTATGAATTTGAGTAAGCGAAAAATTAACTAAACTAACGACGAATATTGATAAATAATAAAATCCAGAACGAGCTTACAAAAAGTGGATTGTGATTAATCCATTTCATATATTAAAATTTTATCCGAGCGACTACATTACTAAGTGAGCGACTGGAAATACAGATAGGGCAACGATCGTTGATGTATAGTCATCTCTGTCTTTCAAGCTTAGACTTAACCTAAACTTAATTAATTTCCAAACTCGGCGGCCTAAGCCCGTAGGGCTGGCCGCCGCATTACTCAACCTAGACTTTGTGTTGAAAACTTTTTGCCCAAAGTCCGGTAGGTTTGGGTTAGGTTAATATGGTGACCCTTACGTGCACGAGGGCGGCGAGCGGAGCGAGCGGAGTCGCGGCAGCGACCGCCCCGTGCTGGAAAACCTTTCAAGCGATTCACTACTTTATGTGCGTTTTCTATTTTTAGAGACTTGACTATAAGACACGGATATCCGTGTCTCATAGGCACGGAAATCTTCCGTGGTGGGTGGCAATATAGCAGCACCGTATTTTTTTTTTTTAATGTGAGCTCCTTATAATCTGAGAAATTGCAACTGTTATTAAATAGGTGCTTATTATAAAATATTCTGATGAACACATTTTGGTGCACAATTAGTATATTTGGCAGATGAAAGGCAAAATTAGTTGAAGAAAACTTGAATAAATTGAGGTACAGTTAAATACTATCCAATATTAATGTTTAGGTTGGAAAATAGCTTTTCTCTCATTGGTGAAAAATGACAAATAAACCTTATGCGACAATAGCGAACCTAGCGGTAGCTAAATTTTTGATACGCGATAGCCCCCATTGTAATGACTTAACGACTGTCAAAGATCACCGTATGATAAAGTTTGGCATTTTAAGGAGGGACAACTTGTTTCTGCAATAAGCGTCGTCCGCGAGAGGAACCGCGGGCGAAAGCTAGTTCAAAATATAATTGTTTCAAATTAAATGCATTAGAATCATTTTATGACTTAATGTCACAATATAAAAAATACTAGTCGCTTACATAATAAGTACAAAGTATTTACACAACATAGAAGTCTAATTGATCTCCTAGCAAAATCAAGTACTTACAAATGAGTTAATAAATAAAATTATATCTTGCATTTTCTTAAACCTTAGTGATTAGTAAATAAAAATATTAGATAGAATACAACTATTTTAATTTTAAGAAAATACTATTATTATTAATTTGGTTTAGAAATTTTCGGTAACATTTTCAAAAAAAAAAAATTTAGAAACCAAACAAGTTAATCGATTTTGTTGAAATTTCTATGGGACGACCTCTGAGTGAGAACCCTGTCCATTAAAGGTAGATCTTTCAAACTGAAAAACTCATATTTTTGAAGTCGCTAGGTTTTGGCACCGATATACATGTAAAGTATATTGAACAATAAAATTCGTCTTTAAGCGTCCGGTTAAAATATAAAATTTTTCATCTTTAATTAAAATAAAAATAACACTATCAGGTAGTAAGTGATGAATGCCATTTGGGGTATTATAAGGTCTATGTCCTGCTGTAGGACAGAATCAGGTAGTATAAATACCTTATATGTACCTGGTCGCTGCCTACCCCGTGAACTTATAACGAGTACAATGATAATATAATCAGTAGATCTAATATAGTCACAGCTTCATTGACTCATTCTCGTTGGAAGTACAAGCGAGGCGCCGCGTTTACTTGTGCAAATAATTCTATAAATAAAAAGCCAAATAAAATAAATACATAAAATAAAATATTTTTTTAGTGTTTGATTTTTATAAATTTTTATTAATATTTTACTGTTATGTTTTTGAGTGTTTGACGAAGAATATTTAATTAATTATTTGGTAAGTTTTAGATTTGTAAGTGTAGCTTTTTATTTCGATTTAAATTTTCTTTCGTATTATTTTATAATAAACAGTGTTTCTTTCCTAAGACTTGACTAAGGCCCAGCTTTTTGAACCCGAGTTAACTCAACCAATGGTTAAATATACTAATGGTTTCAAAACGCATTTCTTCATCAACTGTTAGTCTATCTATCAAATGGCCAAATAAGTTTGAGAATTAATTAATTAACCATTCGTTAATTATAATAATTATTAATTAAGATATCTCTGTTTGTATGTAAAGAAAGAAACAAAGTGTTGCAAATAATTAGATGACGGTCTATGAGAAAAAAGTAAATAAAGAATTATTTTAATTGCAAATTAAACCTTTTGTTTGTGGCCAGTTTCTTAATACATGGGAATTAATATTTATTTATTCTTGATATCAAATACTTCTTGAATGAACCTTGTGAGAACCAAAATAATTGTTTTCAATTCTAATATATTAATTTAATATTATAACATTTAATATATCTGTATTTCTGTTTGTATGTTTTTCGCCATCATGTCAAAAACAGAACATTACCTAATAGATATACCGTTGAACCAAAGATTATCCTGCTGCCTACCTAGGTTAGGTAGGCAGCAGGATAATAGTTTAGTTAGTCACTTGCCAGTAAAGAATACATATTTGCTAAAAATATTTCGGAAAGAATGAGGTAGTAATTTTTTTTAACTAAATCTAATGTATACTCGTTTGTTTAAAAACTAAAAAATGTCCGAAACCAGTGTCCGAAACAAAAAAAATAGTCCTTCCAAATTGTCTCTTAGTAGCACATATAGTTAGGTAAGAACTTCATTCTCATTTGGGGTGGGCGAATCAGGTTGCTGTCTGTGTTGATGACATTCAAAAAGTGCTACATGGTACCCTAATTTGAATAAATGATTTTGAATTTGAATTTGAATTTGAATTCTGAGGTACCTCTTCATCATATTGCACCGGAGTATTTAGCATCTACTAAACTAAACATAGACTGCAGTACAACAACATGTTATTACGGTCAATTGATCATGCATAAGTGATTAATTATCAACTAACTAAGAAACCGTAATCATCTCATAATCTATGCGTAATTGGTAATTGTCATGTGCAGTTATCGCTTGAACGTCATTCACAGTTGCTTAAGTTCAAAGCGAGGACTCTAACTCCTATTAATACTTCTCCTAGGTTTGTAAGGTACTTTTCATTTTAAAACAGCGAATTTTCAGTTTGGATCTTCATTGAAATTCTGGCTAAACAATATTAAGAGAAATTTAAAAATAATATAAGAGAATGTAGTTTTTCCGAACTGGAGCTATCTTCATGATGTTAATAAAAAACATAACAGACCAATGTGCTTCAACTTGGTACCATAGTTACCATATCACTTGCAGTATTTTATTAAGTATATTATACTACTACTGATATTATAAAACGGATTTGGATGAAATTTGGCATGCATGTAGCCTTTGACATGAAAAAGAACATAGGCTACATTTTACCCCGATCCCTTAAGTAGTTCCCGAGGGAAAATTTAAATATGTTTACGAGCTAAACCGCGGGCTATTTGGAATATGGTATGCCTGTCACCTATGCTATGGAAAAGGACATGTACTTTTTATACCGATCTCTCAAATAATTCCCATGGGAAGATAAAAAATTGTTAACGAGCGAAGCTTTAGACTCAATTCTGAAGTCCACGCAGACGAAGTCGCGGGAAGAAGCTAGTATTATATAATATTTCTTGTTACGTCAATGTACTTGCTGTTACTTAATAAGATTTGAAAAGCCTGTCAAGTGCAAGGCAGCCTTGTCGCTTTGTTCTATGTTTATACAATTCAATGCACTTTTTAAATCATTATCGTTATTATAGGTATTTCGTTAGCGTGAGAAACGAAGTCTTTAAAAAGTTGACCTTTTGTTAAAATCGCAGTCTTTTTTTAACTAATGGCTTGTTTTCCGTTTCTCTACATGATTCCTAATTTAATACATTCAAATTAGTAGATCTGTAGGTTAACTTATCTTTTTAAAGATTGATTACGAATCTTCAAGTTTAGACTGATCAAACGAGCCACATAATTAATTAAAAAAAAAAACTAACGCTAACAATTTCGTTTGTCCAATATTCTAAATAGTAAGAAATATTAAATATTTGTTAAGGTCCCATAATCAAGATATAAGGGCAGGAAGAAGAAGAAATCAAACCTTGAGGAACTCTTTTGATTTTAACGATTATAACTTATTTATTATTAGTTCATATTAATGTTACTAAAAATAGTTGTTTTAATTCACATAATTTTGATATAAAATTTACATAAGTGTTCAACATATTATCATATTTTGCTTTTTGAAAAATAATTATTATGTATATGTACATATTTTTAAATAGATGATTAACAGTTCTTTAGATATCATGGGAATCAAATGCCTTTCTCACGTCACTATTATTCCGTAAAGTAATTATCAGTCTTTTAAAAATAAGTATAATTAAGGTTGTTTTCAACAACTTACTACCACGTCATTAGCCGCCTACTTGAGTATAAAAAATACGTATACTAATGCTGTATTTATTTCTCATTATCCCATTTATAAGACGAATCATTCATAATAGTGCTTTTATGTAAATGCTATTATAATCATTTTGTTGAATGATAAGTGATTCCAATAAGAAGACTACACAAGAAAACTTGATTGAGGTTTAAGAGTTATTCGAGTGAATTGAAGTAGCGACCACTTATAGTCTCATTTAATAAATATTACTTATTTATTTAGCCTTGGCTTGAGAGATCAGACAGGCAGACAATACTCCACTCTTTCAGTAATAAGGGTATATCAGGTTTTTTTATTAGATTTTTTGCGCTGATTGCTTGTTGACTTGAATAATATTACATGGTTAGTTGTTTCACCTTTTATTTTAACATTAAGAGATTCATCGTCATTTTCTTTGTCACCAGAATTTACTTGTTCCATTAAGTTTACGACCTAGACTAATATTGACATATTTGTCTTTTATAGTAGGTATAAGTTTTTGTGATGTCTTGAACCTATATGTCAATTAAGTTTGTATGGACTTTTTTATCGTCTCTAATTAATTTATCTATTGTTATGTATAGGTGATAGATATACAATGGAGGCGAAACATAAATTGGAATTAAATATTTTTAAAACATTGGTTTGTGTTTTTCGTGTTACTTTCCTGGCGGTCCAGAAAACTTTTGTTTTTCACCTTGTTTTCTGCAATTAGCACTGTTTGGGTTCCTGTTAGGGTTTCGATTAGGACTTGAAGGGTTGCAAGGTCACAATTATTCGCAGCATTCAACAGACATTATGCTAACCTCTGTGGCCATCGACGATTTAATAATTCCACGCCACAGTGACCGGGCCGAATTCGTCTAGATAATATCCACAGGAAATTGTGAACAAAATAGCAATCTACAATTATAATTATATAGATATCATCGAAAGCTGTTGGAATGTTTTAAAACATGTTAAGTCTTACTTTTTGAAGGACGACAAGATAATTGGTAATTGGTATTTCACCTTAACACGTGTGAATCTCAATATTATTGATTCAACCTTAAACAAATGGATACTAAAAACAACAGTTTTTAAAAGTCTGCCAATTTTAGTTGTTTTTTAACATACTGCGTTTGTAAAGATTAAAACATGTTGCTATTTTTACCAATATAAATTAAATCAATCAATTCAAATAAAATCATTTATTCAAACTAAGCTACTAAGTAGCACTTGTTGAACGTCAAACACTCAGAATAAAAAAAAACTAAAGCAAACATTTCATATTGACAGCACCCTGCCTTCTAGACAAAAATTTAAATTGTTTTCAGTATAAACCTCTACTATGGTTTACATGTTTCGACTATCTTTATTCTTTAAAATTAGTTAATAAGGGTTATTTCTTGTTATAGATACAAAATGGCAGCAGTGAAACCGATATCAATAGAGAAAGAATACGAAAAGAATCCGGATATAACTCCAGATGATATAAAGAAACTTCGAGACTGGCTGGAAACACAACCGCATCTGCCAGCGGAATATATATCAGGTAATTATAATAATATTAAAAAAAAACAACAACAGAGGAAGAAAGAAAGGGGTAGAGATGACGAGTAGTTAAAGGGGTACAGATGAATGAAAGCCAAAACCACATTACGCCGACACCAAATAACGGAAGATGATTATGGAAGAAAAAAACAGGCAATTTTTAAACATTATAATTATTACCTACTAAAATAGAATCGGTAAGGCCGTTTCGGAGGAGTTGTTTGCGAATACTGTGACACGATAATGTTTTATGTCTGAATCTGACTAAGGACTCTTATGATATCTTCCCAATACAAGTAATTTTATTTTTTTATTGTATTTCATATTTATTTTATGATATTGTGTTTGAATATAGCTGACTTGTTAAACGACTGCACGTAGACGAGACGTTTTTTATCATCGGCTATTTTTTACGATTCCAATAATTATACACCATATAATTTGCATACATACATCAAGTATCATAAACGATCTTTGACAGGTTAAAGATGCAACATGAAAATTGATACTTCACGAGTTTGTTTCCAACTGATCATACTTATTACATATTTTTACATAACTTTTATTAAGTTGTAAGAACTAATATGTTGTTAACAAGTTAACTGAAAAAATCTGGATCTGGTAGACTATCATGACACAGAACTTCAAACGTCTGTTTGGAGTATAAAGATTATTCAGGATGTATGGGATGAGAAATACGAGACATTAAAAATTACAAATCATTAAAACGGAGTTTTTGTATGGCATTATTTTGACAGGAACTAAGTTTGCTTTAACGGTTTCCTAACACAAGATCCTTCAGTTTTGAGATGAAGAAATAGCAGCAATAAATCCGAATAACAGCAATTTGGAAATTCCTTATTCCACTGAAGAGATCTTTGATCTATAATTTAAGCACTACAACGACGATGCATATTTATCTTTAAACAATGCGATTTGTATAAACAATTATATACGTAGTCGATCAGCAGCTAATGAGTGTGTAATTCTTTGAGTAGTTCCTTGTGAACTGTTTTTGTAGATGATTGTCTGATTGTTTGATGTTCACCTGTCCGATCGTTCGTAAATATCAATTGGTGGGAGGTTAGTAATTATAATAAGAGCCTGTAATTGATCTACTATTAGTTTTTTATCCTAAGAAGGAATGCAAATTATTACTACGAGAATCAATTCGCTGTTGAGGAATTTTATACAGATAGTTCAAAATATTAAGGCTTTTGTGCAGCAGTTAAATTAAAATTTTATAAGATATTCCCAAAAGCTGTCTGTTTTTTGAACTCTCCTGATCCAATGGGCATTCATTTCAGATGTAGACTTGATGATTGGGTTCCACTGCTGCGAGAAGAGCTTCGAGGTAACCAAACAGGTCCTGGACCTGCACTTTACACTGCGAACACTTTTCGCTCCATATTTCAAGGATCGAGTGTTTGACAAGAAAACGGAAGCTGCTTTAAATACTATGTGAGTGTTACTTACATTGAGTGAAAATAATAATTGAATAATATTGAGTGAAAGGAAATCCTACATAACCTTAGAAGACTTAAAGCAGGCCAATGATGTTGTTTTAAGAATGGCCAGATTGGAGGTCTTATAATACTAGGTACTGTCGCAAAGTTTGTTAAATTAAGAGGCCAACTTATTTCTTTTAATTAGGGAGCAAGCAATATGAAAAGAGTTTCCGTTGACTTCAGTTTATTTTTTCAGATTATATGCCCCTCTACCGACCCCAACAGCTGACGGCTACCGAGTTGTTTACCTCCGTCTCCTAGATCCAGACCCTCGGAACTTCAATCTGAATGAAGGTGTCAGGACCTTTATGATGATGTTCGATTTGTGGCAGTATGAGGAAGGGACCTGGCCGGGGTAAGGATATGCGTTTGTCTACCTTGTCATCCGCGAGAACATTTTGGGCTTGCATTAAAAAAAAAGGTTTCTTTTGCGTTTCATTGTTACCATTAGACGTGCGGTTTATAATCGCTCATTTTAAATATTGTTGTTTTCAGTTTCGTTTTGCTGATAGATATGAACCAAACAACCCTGACTCACGTCACAAGGCTCGATGTTATGGCGGTGAAGAAGGTTCTCTATTTTATTCAAGTGAGTAAAGCAATGTTTTTTGTACGAGTGTTCTAAACTAAAATTATACCATCATTTAAAATACAGAGTGATACTAAAATGGCGTGGACAATTTTCTGCTAGGAAAGTAATTAATTTCCCGAAAATATTTGGCCTTATCGTACAAAATTGTCATCAGCTGATTAAAATGAGTACCTACGGGAGATACTTTTTTTGGAATGTACTGTTTCTTTCTTAGATAAAGTTGTTCGTATTGTTTTCAACATCAAAATCATTTATGATCGGGTATTTCTGTAGCGCCTTGTATAAAATTCCATGCCAGTTGTATGTGTGAATATGGAATAAATAAATATGTTCTGTAATCAGCAAAACGACGTCCTAACAATTTTTATTCATATTCAAATGTTTCCAGGAATGTATGTTCACAAAACTAAAAGGCGTGCACTTCATGAACGCGCCGTACTTCATGGACAAGGTGATGATGCTGATACGGCCGTTCGTGAAGAAGGAGCTAGTGCATCTGGTGCAGATCCATCCCGTCGGCACCGATTCTATATACTCGCTGATACCAAAGGAAGCATTCCCCAAGGACGAAGGAGGGAACTACAAGGATAAAAGTACAATAAAAGGTAAACATGTAAAAGAGTTTTGATAAAAGATGGTACTGGTTCCAGTGGACAGCTAGAAAAAGTGTAGAGACGACATTATTGATTGGTGTAAAAATTACTAATATCCATTTTGATTTACTAATATACCTGTTGATATCCATTAAAATATTTTTAAGTATTCTACTTTCTACCAATTTATTTGCCATCATTATTCCGTTTGAACACACTAACACTCACCATACGGAGGGATTCTCTTTGGAGATCAGAAGAACGCTAACAAAACATGACGAGACTTGACTCTGCATTATAATTTGGACCTGTTTTATCAAAAAGCAATTAAACTTAACTATTCTTGCAGAGGAGCTTCATCAGCGCCTTCAAGCGAACCTAGAGTACTTCCGAAGAGAAAACAATCGCCGAGTGAACGAGTCTCTCCGACCTGGAGGGAAGCCTTCTCCAGCTGAAAAGGAGTTTGGGGTGCAGGGCAGCTTCAAGAAACTAGAACTAGATTAAATTGGGAACGGTTGTGATAGCGATAAATATATTATTTTGACATTCTTGTTTGTTTTTATGAATTGCGGTAACGCCAAGACCACTGCAGTCAGATCAGATACCAATAAGATGTAAAAAAAAGATGATGCTAGATCTTTTGCACCTATAATTTACTGCATCAATTGATTCACATTTTGTAACAATCGAGTGTTTAGGAAAATATTCAACGTTAAAGATAATTTATATATCTAAAGCCTTACAATAGTTTTAGCAGGAACATAAGTTTATAAAACAAAGATGAAAATTTGTATTTTTGTAAAGAACAAACTCAAAATCTTCCTTACCGTAATACAATTTTTTTTCACTATTACATTATACATTTTTTATGTGTCATGTAATTACATTATAATGCTTCATTATCCTTGAATAGGCTACATTTCTTACCATAAAAAAACAGGGACTGCATCCAGAACGGTGGGCAACAGCTAGTAATATAGAGTAAAGATTCGTACTCTTGTATTTGTATGTTTGTAAAGTATACACTCAAAAAGTACAGTATCGATTAGAATATTATTATTGAACCTGAGCAACATGTAACAATCATTTACAAGCGTACATATGATGAAGAATATTATCGTTGAGAACTTCTCACACACTCACTTATCACAAACAACAATATCATCTCTCTTGGACAAGGTATATTTCTACAATCGCTATCGCTAACCGATTCGCTTAAATGTATGAAAGTGACAAGTGTAAGTCACGTGACTTAACGAAGAGAAATGTAATTTCCATACATTTAACGCTTGTCAACATGTACCTTTTATAGGTGACTGTTTGTATAATTACATCGTTCTTGTTCTCTGAAAGACTTCAGGTACTCGCAACACACGTTCAGCGGAAATAAAATATTTTTCACGCACAAAACCACTGAAATTATTTACATTGATGCTATTGTGTGCGTAATTATTACTGTCTACCGGATGTGGAATTAACACTTCTGTGTGTGTGTTTTCTGTTTATATCCGCATATAAAGGAAGCCGGTGCTGCTTCGTGTCAGTCCAAAGGTAATCAGAGCTTTCGATATGAAGCTGTTCGGAATCCTTTTGGTTGTGATGACCATAGTGCTTGCTATTGTGGTAAGTACGTATGGTTATTCTCTTTACAAAAATAACTTGACTAAGCTAAGAAATAATATTTGGACTATAAATGCACCAAACTCATGCAAAAAAGCAACAGAAGTTTGTGCAAACAATCATTAGGGTTGGGTTCGCGATATTTTTTTATTTCAAGTATCATAAAAAATTCTACAAACTACATCGAATTTCAAAAACGGCACACTTCTTTCATACAAGCTAATCAATATTAATAATTAGACAGAGAGAGGTATATCAAAATGTGACGTCAATTTTCAAATCTCGTCATCTGCCACAGTCCCGTCATCGTTTTGTGAAAAAGAGATAGAGGGAGAAAGTGCGTCATCAACTAACTTTTAAAGCGTTTATAATCGTGTATATATTATTAGTGTTTTTTGGCATTTTGTCTAAATTAACAACTATCTTTACATGATTAAATTTGTGGGTTCCTGATGTCGGAGCTCGCAAACGAGGCAGGCCGAGGAGACGGTGGCGGGATGACATCGATCGCTTCTTAAGCGATTGGCGTCAAGTGGCTCAAGACCAAAAGGTCTGGAGCCAAGCGGGGGACACCTTTGTCCAGCAGTGGGACAATACTTAGGTTACATAAAAAAAATGACACAAAAAATAATTGTCAATAGCCATCTAATGACCACGTTGATAGCAGATGTTCCTCAATATTGCCCACAATGCTTTTTGCAGGGAGCCAGGAGTGCTGGTCCCGAGCCAGCAGGTTGTAATGGAGGTAGACCCCGTCGCCCTCCACCACAGGCCACCACAGCAGCACCTACCAGTAAGTAGATCATATAACACCTGGTACATCTATACTAATATCATAAAGCTGAAGAGTTGGTTTGTATGTTTGGTTGAACGTGCTAATTTCAGGAACTATTGGTTCGATTTGAATTTTTCTTTCAATGTTAGATAGCCCTCTTACTGAGAAAGGCTAATTATAATTCGCGAAAACCACCGGCGGAGCTGCAAGCATAAGCTAGGTTATAGATATTTATACTGACTGAAAAATAATGAAACATGTTTCATAGATCTATACTTATAATAAATCTGTAGAAGTGAAAATTCTGTACATTGAAAATATAAAAAAAATTAATAGCGGGGTGTGTTACAAGACCGACACCGAACCCAAAAACGTGATTAAAAAAATTTTTGTCTGTCTGTCTGTCGGTCTGTCTGTCTGTCTGTCTGTTTGTTCAGGCATCACGCAAAAACTACCGGTTCGATTTCGATGAAACTTGGTATAATTGTTCTTTAATATCCTGGGCACCACACTGGGTAGTTTTTATCCCGGAAAAGTATATACAAAAAAAAACAAACTTAATTTTGCGGTTCGATCCCTAGACCCGAATACTGTACCAACCGCAAATAATAAGTTTGTCGTAGGTTACGTCACCCGCAGTGGAGTTCAATAAGGGGCGCTGCACACGGCCAAGTAACTATTTATTAATCTGTGACACGGCTAAGATACTATAATTATTTATCTATACTTTATATATATTATACATTATATTATGAAGCTGAAGAGTTTGTTTGTTTGAACGCGCTAAACTCAGAAAGTACGGGTCCGATTTGAAAAATTCTTTCACTGTTAGATAGTCCACTTATTGAGGAAGGCTATAGGCTACTTTTCTTTTGGAAATCTATCCCCTAAGGGGGTGAAATAGGGGTTGAAAGTTTGTATGAGAAGTTCGGTATTTTCAATGATAGACACATGAAATTTCGTATACCGGTTTCTAGATAGAAATAAATAAACACGATTTCAGCGATTTTAAAAATCATCCCCCTAAGAGGGTGAAAAAGGGGTTGGAAGTTTGTAGGCATATGAATTGTGTCGTTTTCAAAGATAGACACATTCAATTTCATACAAGGGTTATTAGTTAGAAATAAATAAGATGTATTTCCGAGATTTTAGAAATCTACCCTCTAAGGGGTTGAAATAAGGGCTGAAATAGTTGGTACGTGAAGTTCAGTATTCTCAAAGATAGACAGATGAAAAGATAAATAGATAAGATAATGACCATCTAAGACATATCTATAATGACGACTCCCGTGGTCGAGTGGCGTTCACTCCGGTTTTTAAGGTGTCGCCAGCTCTAAGGTTCCAGGTTCGATCCCCGGACGGGTCCATGTAGAAAATCACTTTTATACATAGTCTGGAGTCTGGGTGTTTATGGTACCTTTTTTGTCTCCGATTCCATAGCACAAATGCTTTTGCTACTTACTTTACTTTTAAACTTAATTTAACGCCATAATATTAGATGAAAAATTTTATACATTCTCCTTACTTTGAAAATCACAGAATACATCTACCTTTAATACTACTCTTTACTTTACGCGCGAGCGAAGCCGCGGGCAACAGCTAGTTATGTAATAATAATAAATTGTTGTAAGTTGCCTTTATTTAATTTTTATCCAATATCAAAATATTTTTGTAAATTTTAAGTAAACCATATCAGGCACTTTTGAAACATTAAATGAATCTAGTTATGCGGTTCAAAATGTTTGGAGAAACTCCAGCAAGAAACTTTATGTAATTCATTGACTCGTCGTAGAGTCTAGACAACCTTCGTATATTTAAGTTAAACTAATACATGTTTATTTTTCAGATACAACCAGCAGTGGATAAACAACTCGACCCAAGAACATGCTTTTAAATAAACACTAGTACACATTTACCTTTGATTTTATTATTCCTGTTTCCACAAATGAATCTCAACTTTACGTTATTTCTTTTGAACATTAAAGTCTAATGAAATAAGAAATAAAAAAAATGTTTAAAGTCTAACTGCAAAGCCTCACTTTAGCTTAGATATCTCCTTTCGAAGCAATATAGGGAAGCTACATACGCTATTGTAATACCTGTTTTTTTACCCAATTTGACATAATAAGTACAGCATAAGTTTTCAAATGATTTATTTTCCAATTAGAATTTTTGCAACCACTTTTACACGTCACTTTTTTTATCTCTCAGCCTCTTTTAAAGTCCAAACAATTGATTGTAAATTATTGAGTAAATAAATGCAAAGTCTTTTTTGGACTGGTATTTTGAAGAAAGAACCAGATCGGCTTGAGCAAGCCTGTGCCAACAGGTGGCAAGAATGCCTCGAATAGCTCATGCAGCTCAACTATTTTCTAGGGAGATGCACAACCCGAAACAACAATACCAACAGTGGCACCATAAAAATATTGTGGCAACAACTCTTAAATCGCCAGTCTGCAATAACTGAATTTTGCAAGATTTTCTTTTAATAAATAAATAAGAATTAAATAAAAATAGTTGTTAATAGACCTGTTTGATATTTACACTTAAAATATAAATAATGAATTAGATATAATGAATTAATTAAGGATCTAGAAGATAAAAATAGCAATAGACAGTTCTTAAGCACACATAATTAATTCATGTATTAATGAAATTCAATGAACCCTAGGGCTATAAAACCCATTTATTCCATCGATCAAGTCCTAATGGGTCATTATCAATCTTTCAAATTAATACCAATGCCGAATTATTTTTTTGTGACTGCTAAAAATAAACTAATTTATTATTCGAACATAAAAGGTATTTATTACAAAATAAAATCGTTTTAATGGGCGTTTTGTTTTAATCTGACAGAGGGTCAAAATGGCTCTGGCTGATGACTTTTTAATTTAGGTATAAAGACTAATAAATAGCAGGTATTTTCAAAGCAAATTATGTTTGTCTTCTTCTTTTTTCTTTTGGCAATTCGTCGATGCCTTTCGACTATTCTGCCAATGTCACGTCGAGGCACAGAACACAGAGTAGATTTATTTTTTATTTTTTTTATTTATTTATTTAATTGTACAGGGTATAAATAACAAAAGAACATTCTAAAGATGCAAACATAAACTCTTTCGAGTTTTACCGTGCATCAGTGTCATCGACCATACATAAAGATAAACATAACAATTCAATATCGTTGTTACAATACAGTGAGGGTAGATACGAAATATTTTTTTTTTGCGTAATTGAGAGTATGCGAACATCGGTGTCCGCGCCAGCGGTCTTATAAAATAAGTAGTGGTTTTGCTTAGCGTTAATACAGATTAAATGACATGATAACAGATCTGGAAGAAAAAACAGCCAGGCTTAAGTGGGAGTGGGCTGGTCACGTCGCGCGAATGCAGCCTGACCGATGGGCAAAGATCGTTACCCACTGGACGCCGGAGGAAGGACATCGTTGTCGAGGTTGACTTTGGCGAAGGTGGTGTGATCATTTAATCAGGTATGCGGGACGCACGTGGCCAGAAATCGCACAAGATAGAGAAGGTTTGAAAGAAGAAAGGGGAGGCCTTTGCCCGGCAGTGGAATCTATTATTATATAGGCTATAAAAAAATTACATGATTATGATAAAATAATAAGTAAAATACGACGAATCTTGGTGATTCTGAAAATAGCTTCAAGACAGTTTGCATGAGAAGCAAGTTGAGCAGGTACACATTAACGATTGACAAGGTCTTGTTTCGCGTTTTAGGTTCACCGGATACAGCGGCCGAAGTGACCCAAAGATGGTAAAAGACATTGTGTTTTATTTTGTTTCCAAATACAATTTGTATTCTTCTAATCCTTTGTAATTTTTTTTTATAATCTTTCGGGACACAAACTAGGCAGAGTATGTGGCGGTGACCAGACAACTGATAACTTATATATTTTTAAAAGCATACATAATATAGATAAATTACAACCAGACACATAACAAATGACCATACTCATCACATAAATATTTGTCCTGGCTGAGACCCACGACCTATGCCGGAGGTCGTGGGTTCGATTCTCACCCAGCAGTCAGGGTCACTAACCACTAGACCAACAGGGAATAATTTAAATCAATTTAAGTAGTTAATTAATATAGTTTTTATTGTTTTATGTTATTTTTATTATTTATTAACACAACTATAATATGCATCAACTGCGTAAGGACTATTATTATATTCACACATGTTTGAGAATAAATGTATCGTACCTTTCATTTTCAGATTAGTTAAAACCGGCAATTATTTTGAAAGACACAAAATTTCGACATAAATTAGCAATAAGTATAGTTAACGACGACCAATCAACTAAAAAAAATCATTAGTTCTAAAAAATGTTTGAGTTCGTAATTATTCTATAACCACCGAACTCACTTTTGAATGACGATGTTTCATTGGGCAACAAATTTTTATATGTTGTCCGATTGGTGAAAATTAGCTACCATTTAACAATATCAAAAGTGTAACAGTGCGTGGAATGCTTAACAGTCATTATGTTTTTTATGATACCATTAGGTACATGTTAAATGCTGATAATGTGACAATCAATTGCTGTTGAAATTTATTTAAACTAGAAGAGTTTTCGGATTTTCTTTGAGTAGCGTTCTTTGGATTAAATATTTAGGAATTGACGGTGCAGTAGCAGCATTTATTTGGAGTTAGGACGAGGTTTATGTGTGGGAGTGATTTGCATTTCTGATAGGTAATTCAGTGTAATAGGTAACTTTGTTCTGAGAACTGCAAAGGACCTACCATAAGGGACATTTTTGTCCTTTTGTAGTTAACCTGTGGCATGCCTTAGCACCATTTGATAACCTACTTAAAGCTCTTTTAAAAATGTGGTCATTAGCTCGGAAGAATTTACTTTAGTTATTATTCTGAGGTCATTAGCTTCAACGCTTGGATTACAGACGTTATGGTTACGTCAGTGTTTTATAAAACGTAAAAACTGAAGTATGTTAGAATTTACTATTTTACTTGAATATACAAGTTGTAATTTTTAAACCATTCTATTTTATTATATCGATATTTAACTTGAAACATTATAGATGTTTCATTTATTAAGTGAACACTAAAAATCTTTAAATTAGTGTCGCACACTAAAAACCCTTATGTTTTTTATACGTCCATGTATACTGTACTTTACCTTCAATTCAACCCTTTCACTGTCCCGTGAACCACATATGAACATTTCCATTGTTTAACTATTGTGTCTTCTAACGGGACAGAGAAGGTGTTAATAAACTTAATTTTTTCATTATGACTATACCAGTGAACCTTCCAATGGTAATATTGGTAGTTTGAAAGACCTTTACAACCACACCGACAAGCAAAATTTTCGCAACTGTTTGCAATATTGTTAGTATAACAATTACCTACCGGATGGTCAAATTGTCATATACATATGTTGAATTATCTTGTCACTCTCTTTAATGTATATATAAGTATTTCGGGTGCAGTAGAGGACATTTAACATGAAGATCTTCCTGACACTATTGGCTATCGCCGCTCTTGCCTTTGCTGTGGTGGTGAGTTCGATGACAATACGGATTTCACTAATTTCTCAATTAAGGAATCTGAATTTTTTACCCTGTTACCCTGTGGAAATCCTGACGGACTACCGCCCTGGGGAAGACGGAGTGGTTTGCCGGATTCCTACCGGCTAGAACCACTGCAGTGTTTCTCCATTCCCTTTTGCCGGGTCCACACGGGAACGTATTTCGCAATCATCAATCACTACCGCGAAGGAATCAGAAATCTGTTTCAACCGTTACAGAATGATCATTATTTAATGGTACATTGATAGTACTTTGGAATCTTATGTATATTATTGAAGGATAGTGAAGTCGGATTCTTCAGAGGCTTATTTCTCAATAGATCTTTTATAACCAAATACTGAAACTTCAATCAGTTTGAAGCTCAAGTTAAGTCTCATCCCATCTCTATCACTTCAAGGTGTGAGATAGCGACAGATAGAAATTTAAGCTTAAGAACATCTTAAAGTTAATTTGCGTAGTATTCGAGGTTTAGAAGCCATTTTAGAATGATTAGTAAATTTCTGCATTTACTAACCGTTCTTAAATTTCCTTAAAAGGCGTAAAGGCACATTAGTAAACAAAATAATTAGTGACAATTGTCTTCAGAATAGTCCGTTTTTTATTGTTCCAGAGCGGCATGGCAGTGGAGAAGCCAGCTGGCTGTTATGGCAGCGGCGGCTACCCTTACCCCCCACCCTACCCTCAGCCTTACCCGACATACCCTATACCCATAGCTCCCGCACCAGCGCCGGCGCCAGCTGCGAGCAGTACTAGTGAGTTACATCATCTATTCTTCTTCTTCGTCTTTCTTCTTCGTTACTACCGTAGTCGTGGAACTCATATCTGTTGTGAGACAGTCTACGGTACTGGAAGAATGTGTATGGACTGCGGAGCTGGTAACCACAGGATAATGTAGTCTATTTTATAGAGCTCGTAGATAGTGTTAGAGTAGTTTTTTTTCTAGTTTTTTTTTATGTATGTATTTTTTTTCTACAGATTCCAGCGCTGGCTAGATGTCGTCCAAAAGAGGCAGACACACACTTTCGGCTAACGTTATTTGAAATAAATGATATTTCTCATAATACTTTCTTTTATTGTCTATACATTTCATTAACAACAACAAGCAGAGAGACTTTTGATAATTAGGAATTTGAAGAAACTGGCTGCCGTCTAGCGTCCGTCTGTTCTAAGTATGCCACTGATAACTACAGATCCGACTGAATAGCCAAGTTAAAACTTATAACGAGGTTTCGCTTGCGATAATTTCCTTCTACAATATTGGAACAGATTTAAAGATACTTCACGGAATATGAAGTCTGACACTCTATTTTTCATCAATAGTGTAAATTGCTCGTTCTTTTTCTGTATGTGAAATGGATCCCATTAGTGGGACGTTTGTAGGCCGGTAATAAATATAGTGTCAAATTAAAACATTAAGCCTTGTGTTGACAGTGTGTGAAAGAGAAAATGGATTACATACAACTAGTTAAAATTTAAAGATGCTGTAAAATCATTCAACAAATATAATCATTGCTCAAATATTATAAGGTCATAAATCAGCATAAGAAAACAGGCAAGAGCACTGGTATGTCTGGTATAGAGGAAGACTACCCACATTTTCTCTAAAGAGGCGTTTGGTCTTTCTACGAGCAGACGAGCTTTGTAACTACAACTCGTACACTTAAAGGATGGGATTGAAAATCGCTTCGGTTCTGTCCACCTCCCACTTGCACACTTTCGCTATCTATACCGACATTTGACATATTGTGCGAGTGAGAGGTGAATAGAAATGTCGCCATTTTCAATCCCACCCGTACACAATCAAGTGTACGGGTTGTACAACATGCAATAATTTGGAAAAAATTTCTATCGTTTAAAAGATAAGGATGTAATTCTTTTTAAATTTATTACATAAAAAGAAGAATTTTTATCCTTTATTTTATTAATTACGAATAAACGCATGCAATACGGTCTTAGAGCTGATACCTTTTGCCATTCAACTTTACGGGCATCTCCGGATCACGAATCATCCCAGTCCTCCGTTGCCATTTAAGCCAACCTGAGCTGATTGTATTCTTAATTAGCTGTGCCCCGTGGTTACACACGCATAAGTTGTCCATGAAACCTGAGGTCATGAGTTCGATTTCCACCCAAGACAAATCTTCGTGTGATGAGCATGATATTTTTTTCAGTGACTGGGTGTAATTTACCTATATTATGTATGTATTTAGAAATAAATATGTATGTTTATCAGATGCCTGGCTACCAAAGTACAGGCTCTGCCTAGTTTGGGATCAGATGATCCTGTGTGAGGTGTCCCGAAATATTAAGTAATAGTATTAGTAAGTAAACAACCTTTATAGGTTACAAGAAAGAATAAGACGTTTCAAACAATTTTTGTTTTTGTGATGTTGAATATTTTTATTTGCCGATCCAGTTAACAAATACGATAAGGTTTTAGGGAAAATTGAAAATAAAAACTTTAAAAGGATAAAATCTTCTCCTTTTGAGACTTTTGCCCAGCTGTGGGACTGTACAAGCTTGATATAATCATTATTATTATTCTTTCTCGTCTCTCCCTTGAAGTGGGGTGTTATAGGATAGGTTTTTTAAAAATAATCTCGGTCATGGAAGAAAATGTTGCTATTCAGGGATGTGTTTGTAATTTTTTATACTCAACTACTTCTCCAGTTTGCCACCTAAGCCCGTTCATAGTGACTGAAGGAACCTTTCATAGATGTCAGTCTTTGCTGCCCAATCTTCTCGCCAATAATGTTTCATTTTGTACTAGCTTCTGCCCGCGACTTCGTCTGCGTGGATTTCAGAATTGGGTCCAAAAAGAAATGAAAAATGTGAAAGTAATGAAAAATGGAATCAAATTCTGACCCGTGCCATAGCTTGAGCTGTAATAGAGAAAAATACCAAATTTCAAAGCTGTCTGCCCACGGCTTAGCTCGTATACAATTTTCAATTTACTCTCGGGAACTACTTAAGGAATCGGGATAAAAGCCTATGTTCTTTTCCATGTCAAAGGCTACATGCATGTCAAATTTCATCCAAATCCGTTCAGCTGTTTTTGCGTGATTGAGTAACAAACATCCAAATATCTAAACATCCAAACATCCACACTTTCACATTTATAATATTAGTAGGATAAATAAATCATTGCTTATCGCGAATTGAGGAGTTGGTGTCCGCTCCCATTAAGCGACAGCTTGTTGTATTACGACCAGAACCTACAGTCACAATAAAATAAAAATACTTTTATAGACATCATCATAATTATCACAACAATATGTAATTCAGCTACGTTATATAATTTCCCGCGTCGATGCGTGAAATATATTATTGTAAAGACTTTGAAGGCTATATTTATGACAATCATTATAAAATATATAATATGACACTGAACAATTGTCACATGTGAGCCATTTTCCAACTTTTCTTGGTATAAATAGTGGTGGCTGTATATGAACAGTCAGTGTAAGCTGGATTCTTGAATCATGAAGATTTTCGCGTTCCTGTTCGCTATTATGGCTATTGCCTTTGCTGCGGTGGTGAGTTATATTGCTATTGTACCATCTTTCCCCTGTTTATTCTTGTAACCCTAATGTTAAAAGAACGCCATCTATTGCTGTTTTTTGATATAGATAGCCTCTATAAAGCTAAAGTAAGGTTATTTATTTGCTTAATGTTATCGACCAATTTTAAAAAACCATTTTTTTTTAAATTTTGCATTTTTGTGCAATCTCAGCAGCGGTTGTATCGTTAGCCGCGTTCTTTTTGTAAGGATAACTAAAACTAAAATGTTTTAAATGCTTGTTATGAATATGTTTGTTCAATGTATACATAAAAAAAAAAAAAATTATCGATAAAATTTTCATCTCCATTGAAACGGTTTGTGTACTAACAAAGTACTCTCAATTATCATTCAATTTTTTTTCATTCTTTATTTCAAAAATTTGTTACAATTGCTTATCTTTAATTTAAATAAATGACGCGTCACTTTGTTTGTCCGGGATAGACTCCTAAACTACTAAACCGATTTTATTCTAATTTGCACACCGTGTGCAGTTTGATCCATCTTGAAAGATAGGACAGCTTATATCTCAATTATATAAAAAATTAAGACCGCGGGCGGAGCTGCGGGCAACAGCTAGCTTTAGCTTTAGCTATATAAAATGTGCCAAACTGCAGAATAGTTTTGTCGGTATTATCTCAAGCACATAAATATTTTTTAGTAGCTTAAATTAGTATTGATTCATAATAAGATAACCTATTTTGTACACTTGACCAATGACTAAATTCTAACTGATATTGTTCAGATAAGACGAAAGTAAAAGTAATTGACGGGCCTGTTGGTCTAGTGGTTAGTGACCCTGACTGCTAAGCCGGAGGTCGTGGGTCGATTCCCACCCAGGACAAATCTTTGTGTGATGAGCACGATCATTTGTTCTGTGTCTGGGTGTTATTTATCTATAATATGTATATCATTTAGAAATATATAAGTATGTTTATCAGTTGTCTGGTTACCATAGTACAGGCTCTGCCTAGTTTGGGATCAGATGACCGTGTGTGAGATTGTCCCGAGATATTTATAAATAAAAAAATGATCTAAAATTTTTAATAATCACTATTTCAACTGTTTCCAGAGTGGCATGAGCACAGTTCCAAAGACCGCCGGATGCAATGGCGGCCCACCACCGGGCCCTCCTCCCAGTGGCAGCCCTCCTGGACCTCCTCCAACCAGTAAGTACCTTTATAACAACTGGGCCATCTCGATGGAAACTTTTCGGTCAGAAAAAATTCAACGGTTATTGACACCTAAAGAAAATATATACCAGTCACATAAATACAATGATGTGTGACCTAAAATTTACGCAAAAATGTTATATTAAAAAGTCTGCCCAATACTTATATGAAGTTCAAATTTAAATTACCTATATAGATGATTTTTTTTTTCACAAAAACCTAAAAGTGTTTCTTTTCATCATGTAAATGTTATTACCTCTTAAAGTTAATTGTTACAATACGAAAACACTGGAAAAATCAAATATGAAGGCCAAAGTTTAATTCAATTTTTTTTTTCAGATTCGACTAGTTAATGAACTCCGAAAGGACACCAACTGGCTCTTGACTATGGCTAACGTTTCTCACAAATAAATATCAGCACAAATTTTATTCTGTTTCATTCCCTTTCATCGTCAAAGTCTGTTTACTTACCCTATTGATAGTAAATTTCGAAGAACTAAAGTTTGGTCCCACCTACAAAACACTCTTAGGTTATGTTATATAATTATATAGGAAGGGGGGGCATAGTAGGGTACCTACTTAACGTTTAAACATCCCTAAAAACTAAAATATTGTGATTAACTTAAATTTTTTAACTTAGAATCATAGCTTAATTTATTGCTAATGACTATGTATACATTTATGTTGATAACGTAATTAATCTAAAAGATGTGAATACTTAAATAAAAAAAGGCATTTGATCCGCTATGCCCCGTGCATAGGGGTAAAGTGGGGTCTCCTATGGGGCATTGTGGGGTATTCATAATATGGAACGAAACACAACTTCCAAACGAAAAGTTTTATTTCCAAGCAACAAAAGGGCTTTGAAAATGACCCAATTTCTTTTGAAAGATGCTGTCGTCTGGATTGCCCCGATATTTAGAAACGTAACGTTCTAATGTTGTTTGTGGAACGTTGTGCATATTTGCTGCTTTCCTGTAGCCCATTTCTCCGGACACAACACTGTGTACAGCTTGTTTCATAGCTTCCATAGACCATGACTGCTGTTCAGTCTTCCTCCTGTATGTGCGGACCATATTGGCTAAAAACGTAAAAAATAAATATATTACAACTTAAGTCTTTAAAACGGGGCAAAGTGGGGCACATTTCTATAATCAAAAATGGGGCATGGTAGGTGCCCCACTTTGCCCCAGACGCCATACCCCACTATGCCCCACCGGCTTGTTCAAAATTAAACACGAACTGACGCCACCTTACCTTTGATTTGGTGATCTTGTGGTTTTAATTAAGAAATCAGGAAACGAACTGATTTATAATAAACTATAAAACACCACAGTACATAAGTACGTTTAAGACAGAATTGCTCTTCAATTGAACTAAAAAATTTAAGAAAAACACTGGTTTTTGTATTTTTGTATTTTAACACACAACGCCGACCGAAATGGCTTGGCTCGCCTATGAAGGTCACGCGCCGACTGACGACCAATCAAAGCGAGCCATTTGACAGTTTGCACGCCGTTTGTTTCAAGCTGTGTAAGGCTCGCCCCGCTATGCCCCGTGGCCCCGCTATGCCCCCCGCTCCCCTATGTATGTAGGTTCCCATACTTAGTTTATCATCGTACTTAAATTTTAAAAGGGGTCAAATTTATTTAAAACAAAAGAGAAAAATAACAACTATTCATTTTTTTATATTGTTGTTTTCTTATAAAAACATTACAAAAATACAAAATTTATTCTTAATACATACCAGTACTAGAAATAATATCAAATTGGTTTTTAATATGGCAATTCGAGAGAGAGTATTATTAAAATAATTATATTTAATATTTTATATACAATCTTACATATACTTGGTTATTCACAACGAAAAGGTAACTAATATAAAACTAATACAGTATATTAGTTTTCGTTTTTTTTCAACAGATGGCGGTAACATCGATCTGAGACTCCTTACAAAAATAGAACAAAAAAGTAAAATAAATTGTAGGTTAAGTTGTAAAAGGCACATAAAAAAGACTAAATAGTTATTTTAAAAGATAAAAGATATCGAAATATGTACTTATATAAATAATTAAAAATATGTAACAATTTTGTATTAGAGTATCACGACAGTCGTTCTATCAAATATGGAAAGCATTTATCAAAAATAATCACCTTTCCTTCTCTAATGAGAAAAGGTATTTTTTCAGATTACCTACTAAGCATGACTTTCAGCACAGACTTCATGATAATGTATCATCTTTCATGTTTTGAAAAATCATTACATTCAACTTAAATGTTACTTTCGAGTTTAGCTCTACAAATCAGGAATTTTAATTTATGTTATCATTTCTGAACACTAATAAATGCAATTTCCAGTTGACGTGAACAACCAACCAATCACATCCAAGACATTTAGTACATTGTCCTAAGTTTAAAGCTATTCCATATTTGATGATCATGAAATAAGTCATTGTCAGCCTGTTCTAACATGATAGCAGGTTACAAAAAATATCTGGAAGTTCAAATTCTGTTTTAGCTTGCGATGTAGGTATTCTGGTTCACAAAAACAAAACAGAAGAGAGAAAGGTCGCAAAATCCATTATTCAGCTTTTTAAGTGTACCAGGACACATTGGAAAGCTATATGAAATCTGGACGTCCATATTCTGTTTTCTACCCTGCTATCTCTTAGCTGTAGAACAAAGGCTGGGAAAGTCTGATGGTCTATTGTCCTAGTTCCTGCAGGTGTTGTTTCTCCTCCTCCTCCCTGAGGAGGGCCTCCCTCTCGGCCGCGATCCTCGCGTGCTGCTCCGCTATCACTCGGAACAGTTCCGCATGCTTCAATCGTGCAGCAGCCACAGCTTGCGTCTCACGGGGCGACGAGATCACTGAAAAGCAGAAAAGTAGTGTTATAACAGGGTTTTGTGAGTAAATGTATCGGGGAATGTATTTACGTTCTCTTAAACTAAGCTACTTAAAATCGCAAAAACTTTTTTGAATTCCAAGGAGCATAAATTTCAAGCCTGGTATGCCTGACAGTTTAACACGGTATAAATAACTTATACTTTGAGTCAAAAATCCTTTTTTTATAGCTTTCTAGCAATGTGGATCGCACAATACTAGGTTCATGTCGATATTGCAATAATAATAATAATAATAATAATAATAATAATTTCTTTATTGGCATAAAATCATTGTACAAATTATAGAATTCTCTGACTCCTGCGCTAGTTAAAAACTGTGTTGCAGAAGCCAGTGTCCTTCCGTTTCATGTAAAAAAAAAACAATTTGTTTTATGACAATATTATGTGAAAAAGGTTACAACATCTTGGATGTTAAACAAAAGACCAAGAAAATAAAATAAAATAAAAACAAACAAAAAGTATCACCAATTAAACAACACCATTAACATGTTGGTCGTTGATATTGGTTTGTGTTGTTTGTGTGTGTGTGGTGTGTGTGTGTGTGGTGTGTGTGTGTGTGTGGTGTGTGTGTGTGTGTGTGTGTGTGCTTGCGTGTATGTGTTTGTGTGCGTGCGTGTACATTTGAGTTAGTGCGAAGTTGCAAAAAGTGTGTGTATTACATAATATATATCAAGAAGTGAGGGAATGTGATTTTGGAGTAGGTATTAGGAAGATGTTATATATATATATGTAATATCGTAGTAGATAAGTTACGTAACCACTGTTAATAGATTTTCCACAGCCGTATAGTCGAGCATCTTAAGCCAATTGTATATAACTTTTCTAAACTGAATGTTGTCATTGTTCCTTGTTTTATTTATTTTGTCGCATTTATTATAAACAAAGGGTGCAAGAAAATTAAAATGTTTCTGTGCAAAGGTTGTTTTTACACGTGGCACAGGGCAACGTTCAACTCTCCTTAATGGAACAGGAAGGTCTGGAACATATTTTTTGTGGTATCTCTTTAGCACTTCATAAATGTATATTTTTCTTACGGTGAGTACACCTGCTCTTTCGTAAACATCTGTGGTAGAATTTCTAAAAGGTAGGTACATGAGTACTTTTAACAATGCTCGCTGAGCCCTTTCTGCTCCCAGGAGACTGGATTTGCCCGTACCACCCCATGCACAAACACAATATCTAATTATACATTCACCCAAGGCTTGGTAAGTTTGGATCAATAGTTTTAAATCAGCAACTGTACGTAAACTTTTAAAAATATGTATCATCTTTCTGATCCTGGCTGTTGTTGTTACAACGTGTGTGTTCCAGGTGAGTTGGTCATCAATTATCACACCTAAATATTTAATAGAAGATGCCCTGGATAGCATCGGGCAGTCGCAGTTTAAGAAATCTTTTCGTCGATTACAAGGGTAAGAATGTATTTTAAGTTTATACTCTGCTGTGGGTTTGCCAGTCATCGTCTTACTGAAGCACAAGTATTTGGTTTTTGAGGTATTCAATGAAAGAAGGCTATTTTCTAGCCATGTGGTTATATTAGCTAGACCATTTTCAGCCATCTGGAAAACTGCTTGCCAGGTGCTACCATGGAAGACCAATACGGTATCGTCCGCAAACATTAGCAAGTCAAGGGTATTCAATGATGCAATATTACCTAGTTCATTGATATAAATGAGAAACAGTGTGGGACCAAGCGTGCTACCCTGGGGGACGCCATAATTGCAGATGGAAGCATCACTTTCATGCCCTGACACTCTAACAGATTGTGTTCTGTCGGTCAGATAATCTCGAAACCATTCCAGAGCCACACCTCTGATGCCAACGTTTTCAAGGCGAGCTAAAAGGATGGGAACAGAAACCGTGTCAAAAGCTTTTTGGAGATCCAAAAATACTCCTAGACATTTGTGTCCCTCATCTAGATACGACACAAGTTTTGTAGATAGTGTTAAAACCGCATCTTCTGTAGATCTTTTTGCCCTAAATCCAAATTGGTCGTTAGTAAGGAGACCATTATTTTCTAAATAACTAATAATGCGTTTGTTGACAATTTTTTCTAATATTTTAGACAACGTTGACAAAAGAGAGATGGGTCGGTAGTTCGATGGCTCTGTTTTGTCCCCAGTTTTAAAAATTGGACAAACCACCGCCCTCTTGAATAAGGCTGGAAATACACCCGTTTCGAGACTAAGATTGCACAGGTAGGAGATGGGTAGTGCAAGCGTTGTGATATTTTGCTTGAGTATTTCTGCAGTAATTTTATCCCAACCTGGTGCACTATGCGATCTAAGTCCAAGAGTAATGCTTCTTACTTCATACGGGTCAGTTGGTGTAAATGACATTGACCTCAGTGGAGATTTGTCACTTTTCGCCTGCCTAGCCAGGTCTTGTTCGCAAGTCGACATTTTATTCATTAAACTGTTAGCCAAAGTACCCCCAATAGATGTAAAATAATTATTAACCTTGTTAAGTGAGGTTTTTGCAGTGTTGTCGATACCAAGTAGATCTTCGGATGGTTCGTTAACTTTGCTTATATTGCTAACTTCTTTTATTGTTTTCCATGTTTCTTTAAGGTTGCCGCTATTTATTTTAAGTTTTTCTTGGTAATATCTAATCTTCAAATTTTTTATTATGGAATTACATATATTTCTATATTTTGAATAATTTTGTTGTTTAATTATATCATTTGGTGATTTTTTTACCTTTCTGTGCAGGTAATCCCTTCTTCTAATGCATTTTACTACTCCTTTCGATATCCACGGTTTTAACAGTCTATGACGGTTAGGAATTTTCACAGTGTAGGTGTTATTCGTTATAACATTTGTCAATTCAGTTGTAATCATTATACATACAGTATTTGGATTAGTACATTCATAGATCTTACCCCATGTAATATTATTTGTTAAAATTTCTTTGATGTTATTGTAGTCCACTCTTATCTTACTAAAAATTTTATTATTTATTTTGATTTTTGCTTTATTTATATATAGTAATATAGGTGAGTGGTCCGTAAGTTGCTGTTCAAATACAGCAGTTTTCCATTGCGCGCAACATTTAATCATGAAGTGGTCAATGCAAGTATTAATACGCGTAGGCCTATTTATACCAGATTTAAGGCCATATAAAGCCATTAAATTTAAATAGTCTTGTGCTGAAGAAGATAAGTTATCCAACAAAATATCAATATTTATGTCACCTGTAAAAATAATATTTTTGGTGCGTACTTTGGAAATTACATTTTCAAGCGATCTCAGGTAAGTATTCGTATTTCTAAAGCTTGGGGGACGGTAAGAACAAATGATAGTATAATCAGGCTGTATAGTAATGCAGAGACAGTTCCCTTCCAAGAACTCAGGCTCACTGGCACATGCATGAATTACACTTCGAACATACACAACCACTCCATCATTTTGGTTTAAACTAACTTTAGTCCAGAATTTATTATAGTTAGGCAAATCTGGAGGTGGATTTTTCTCACTAGTCCAGCACTCTGTCAAAACAATAATATCTATAATACAGTTCAGAGCAGAAATAAAGGCCACGAACAGGTCAAAATTACAATAAATGCTTCTAATGTTCACACATATAATTGTAAGCGAGGAACTTTTCAAATCATAGTTTATGATTTGCGAACAGTGGCTAGTATCACTTATTGACAGGCATTCGACCCTTTCTGCTGAATCTAGATCCGCTGCTATAAAATTATCGTTACAATCGAATTTGTATTTTAAATTTTAGTAGCAAATATATGGACGTGTATGTACTAAAATACTTATAAATTAGTTCTGGACGTAATGATTTGTTCATTTGTAGATACACGTCTCGGCATGTAGTAATATTTAAGCAAAGTGAAGTAAGTCTGATATTAAAACTTATATGAAAATAATAAACCAGTAATTTATGTTTGTATAAAGGAGCTTGTGAATTGTAGTAAGGTGTAATAACTATTTCATACTTCAAGTGGTCTGTAGTATAGACATATATTTTATAAATAACTAAATGTGTGAGGTGTTGTGTTTTTGTTTTTGTGTCAATAAAAACGTGGGGAGGTGTGTTTGTATAGTGTAGTAAGATTAAAATGGTGCACATTTTATACGTTAATGTTACTAATAGGTGAATAAGTTTAACTAATTTACGATATATAGGCAACTTACATGCAATAAAGCGATTATCATTTACATTAAAGAGACAAACAGATGTATAATTAGGTTGTTTAGGAGATAAGTACACAATTATTTTATCCAGTAGTCAAAGGTTGGTTTTTGGTTGTAAGTCTCGAAGAATTTGTTCCGTTTTGACGTGAACGTGTTTAGCTCCTTCCTTCTTTCGTAAGAAGATCTGCCCATTACTCGTCCAACAGTATTCATAATCATTTTGTTTGGCGAACTCCCTTGCCAAATAAAATAGTTTTCTGGAACTAGCTGGCAGATATTCTGCAATAAATACTGGTCGACGATCGCCTTCTAACCCAATGTTTTGGGTATTTAAACGCTCTTCCTTAGGGTGGTTTTTATTATAATTGCGTACACATCTCATGAGCTCATTCTTAGTCTGGACGTTAGACAATTCGGCAACAATAGGCCTAATCGTGCCTGGTTTTCCGGGTAGACGGTATATGTCACGCAATTGACTGTCATTAATCGACATGTTGACAGTTGCACCCACCTTGGAAATTATATGAGACAAGTCTGACACTACCTCATTTTCCTTAGGGGGCACATTACGAATCTCAACGCTTGATGTCCGGGAAAGTTGCTGGAGATCTTGTATTTTTACTTCCAAGCTATATATGTGGTCCCTATAAGCTTGTTTTTCTTTTTGTATTGCGTCAATTTGTTTAATCATATCATCATATTGCTTGCTGATAAATGTCACCGTTTTTTCAGTTTCAGCATAGGATTTTTGTATAGCAATATTCTGAAGCTTAAGTTCGGCTATTTCAGCTACCAACTTAGCAAGGGAAGAGCTCTGATCCTTGGAAAAATTACTAAAAAGTTGCTCCTGTTCTTTTTTCCAGGATGTAAGCATGTCCAATATCTCGCGTTTGAGATCGTGGAGATCGTTTCCAGGCGAGAAATCTGCGCGAGGCCGTTTACTGCGCGACATAATGTTTACATTATCAAACGCGCTTTCAGTAACAGATTGCGGTATGTTCGAGTCTGATTTTGCTTGCATTTCGCTGGAGTTGAACGATGGTGAGGTAGGAGGTGAACGCTGCACTCGAGGCATAATAGGTGGGTCAGTTCAAATAGACCGTAAGCATTCAATAGTAAGCTTGTTTGCCGATAATAGCGGAACGCACGCCACTTGTACGCGTTCCGCGGTGAGCAGGATAGCAATTATGACGACTGTCCTGTTTCCTCAAGGAGGCGGGTCCACGCGCACAGTGCGTCATGCGATAACAATTATATTGTAGGTAGGCACCGTCACACAAATCCAATTACGACACTTTTGCACAATTCGTTTAGATTTTTGTTGACCGATTATAGTATACTTGCACTGAGTTTTTGACGTAATTTTGGTACAGTTTGGAACAGTTACTGTTAGATTCACTTCGAAGCAAATTTTTAGCAAAATAATTCGACTATTTACACAGTTTTACAATTATTAATGAGGAGCCAGCACAAACACGTCCGTTTACTACTAAGGCAGCGGGAAGGGGGAATGTATGGGTGTCGAACCGGCAACCACATGTTCGCAAGTCCGACACCCTAGCCATTACGCTACCGGTGCTTCTATATTAAATGAAAGCGTCTTTTAAGTTCAAACACAATTTCTATACTGATCTGCTGATATGCAAATTCCTACTCACATTCAGGGTGGGGGTTGGCGTGCTCCTCAGCGATCTTGGCGTACAGCTGGTAGTGCCTGTTCTTGGCCTGGGCGACGGACTCGGAGTCGCTGGGATGCTCCGGGGGCACGTCGCTGAGCACCGGGTGGAAGCCCTGCTGGTCCGCAATATAGTCCACTGTACGGACCTTGTGGGACGGGTCCACGTAAGAGAAGGACCCTGGAAGTAATAAAAAAAGTTTTTCATTAGAAGGTTGTGTTGTTTTGGTCTTTTAGGGTCATGTGAGCTTATGGTCCTTCCTGAAGAAAACTTGTGCATTTGATGGATAATTGTAAAGTCTAAATTCCTACTACATACATATTTTTTTTAAGTCATGTTGGGGTCGGCTTCCAGTCTTATTGGATTCAGCTGAATCTTTTTGTGTACATGTATATGTAGGTAAGTGTTTATAACATTAGTTGTAATGTTAATAAATGAGTCTAGTCATTTGAATTATATTTAAAACTAGCTGACCCGGCGAACTTTGTTCCGCCTCTGCCTTAGAGGCAATAAATGATTTTGACTGAATTGTGTTTTGTTATTCTATGTCAGTTGCGTTTTTTTATACCACGTTTTATGTCACGTCCCACGGGAACGACGGGAACGGGATAAAAAACCTATGTCCTTCTCCTGGTTCTTAGCTACCTCCCTACCAATTTTCAGCTAAATCGGTTCAGCCATTCTTGAGTCATAAATAGTGTAACTAACACGACATTCTTTTATATAATTACTAGCTTCTGCCCGCAACTTCGTACGCGGATCCTGATGCTTATGCCAGCGACAACAGGGTTGTCAAAATAGAGGATCTGAAACGTCTGATGTCAAATTCTCAGAACCCGGGGACGGGAAAACAACGTTATGCGCGAGACGATTCGAGAACCTCCAGATCTTTCATTTTTGCAAGATAGCAGGAAATGCCCATCAGAACTTTTGCTCACGATCAGCGGTCAGTCGCGCATCATATTCTTCACTGGTCTCTAGAGACCTGGATGTAGATACGTAAATACGATGAGAATGCAGGCGTGCTTCGCGATCCGAAGAGGTTTCCACGGAGCGAGTTGCAGCCTGATCTTCTCGAACAGCATCAAGTCTCTCTTGACGCTCTTCGGTAGAATCTTGGGATCTTATGATCCTCAATCCTTTTTATTATTTAGCCTATTTAGCTCCTTTGGAACATAGGGAAAGATTTGACCTCTTTCATCATGGTTATAGTTTTATTGTGAAGATACCTGATCAATTAAAATCTAAGTGACTGCAAAGTAAATTAAACGCTCAAATAACATAAGCCCAAAGGCTATAATTATATATTCGATAAAAAAAAAAAAATGGGAGTTTTGGCCAGTAGAGTCGAATTACAAATGATATACCATCGTCATCCAAAATCAGTCCGAAAGGTTATGTTATTTTATAATTATACAGTGAAATTAGTGATAGCTTTGATTTCCAAGTCAGATGTTTCAAATCTTCGATTTTTATAAGTCAACAGGAAATGCCCATCAGACCGAACCACTTTTGCTAAGACGTCATTCCTATATGTGTTATGGTGCAGCCGGGCTCGAGACGTCATTTCTATATGTGTTATGGTGTAGCCGGGCTCTTGGAGTTCCACAACAGGTGTTCCAGATCTTCAATTTTCATACGTCAACAGAGAGTGCTCATCAGGCTGAACAACTCTGCTGAGACGTCATTCCTATATGTGTTATGGTGTAGCCGGGCTCTTGGAGTTCCACAACAGGTGTTCCAGATCTTCAAATTTATTCTCTCAGCAAAAAATGCTCATCACGTGGAACAATTTTTGCTATGGTACCATTTTTGTATCTCTTATAGTTTAGCTGGTCTGTTGCGGTTCTGCATCAGGTGTTAAAATTTCCAAGATAAATTATAGCCTATATGTTGCCCAAACTTAATACCTATACAACAAAAAAAAAATCATTCAAATCCGTCCAGTAGTTCCGAAGATTAGCGTGTACAAACAAACAGACAAACAGACAAACAGACAAACAGACATACAGACATACAGACAAACAGACAAACAGACAAACAGACAGAATTTTTTTTTGGATTCGTGCTCTATAACTGTTTGTAAACCCCCCTCAATTTTTTTTTTTTTTATATATTCAATGTACAGACACAGGTTTTTTACTGTTTTATTATATGTATAGATAGCATTTAAACTAAGCCTAAATAGTTGCCTGAAAACGTGACCAGGTCTCTAATGTCCTCAAACTATAACTATATTTAGGAAACAACGAATACCAAACAAATAAACGGGCCTTGACTTCGTAATACACTATACTAAATAAACTTAATTGGTCTTTTGTCAGGACATGTCTCGGTCTTAATGTACGTGCGGAGAATTATGCGTCCGAAAATCTAGATTTAAAGACAACTGAGCTAAGGTTTCTCTTCCTTATGGTGCAGACAGATCAGATTACTATATTAGAGCGGGAGAATTTACGCAAATTCCTTGGTAATATCTTGACGTTAGAAAGTACTGTTACTTAATATCTTAGAATTGCTTCAACATTGTAGAGATGTTATCTTTTGTCGTAGGGCGTTAGCCGCTGGACCACTTCTTAAGAAAATAATCAAATGCAGTTGGCATTCTGTCCACATTGGATTTATAGGTACTACACACTATTCGTCTCAATGCTCCGTAAAATTTGTTTCCTGACAATCTTAATTATCATTAAATCTTTTTTGAATATTAGATGTCGGTGAGTTTGACATGACCGTAGATACAGGTTGCATCATCATTGTACAATTGTAGTACAAAATAAAACACAAGTAAGAGAAGATTTAAGAGTGCAGTCTCTACAAAATAAAAATCCACCAAAAGCGAAAAACGAGCTGAAAAGTGTGTTCACTGTTCGTTATTTTCCAATGATAGTCAGTCCACAAGAACTATTTTATAGTCCAGTAATAAAACGGCCAAGCCACATATTTTTTTACTATTGATTGACTATTAATTTCAAAATTAAGGTAACAGAAGCGGCGGCGGTAGCCTAATGGCTAGGGCATCGGACTTGCGATCACGTGCTTGGGGGTTCGAATCCCACCCATTACTCTACCGACGTGAACCCGCTCGTAACACAAGCATATTAGCTTAGCACGAGGGGTTAACAAGATTACTAGTAATGTGCGACCCACATTGCTAGTAATCTTGATGAAACAATATTAAGGTAACTACCTAGTTGCCTACTTTTACGTATAGCGTAACTCGGTACTTACCATCAAATAAAATAGAAACATAGTATTGTAAGTGCAATTTATGCGTAAACACTTGGTTCCTTCCCCACAATAAGGCGTTTTGTTGTGATGTGTCCACAACATTTTCACGCTCATTAACATTTTTGTATAACTAAGTATTTTTGCTTATTGACATGCGGTTGTAAAACTGGTTTCCATATTATTAGCAAAGGTCAAGCAGACATAAAAATGGTTAGAATAATAATTTATGCAAGAATTTCTCATATGTGGTGAATTTGTAACAAGATCAGAACAATTTTAAATCAGCGTTGTTGTATTTGGTAGCGTGTTTTTTCTGTTGCTATTATTTTTATCAACTTAGTCTGATTCATACGTTTACGCATGTAATCGTATCTGAAGCCGTGCTGGCACTTTAAAACTAACCACTACTTCTTGCCCAAAATATACTTTTTGTTATTCGTGCATACTCTCCGATCCATAGCAAGCAGTATTTAATTTTGGATATTTATCTATTTGAGTAACTAAGTTTTTTTAAAAAAGAATGTAGATAAAGTATGACAATGTATCTCATAATACATAATATATCAATGTTCATACCCCATATTTTGTAAAACCCGTCTTTTCCTTACCTTTGACAACTCCACTTCCATCGCTGACCTCAGTGTGCTGTCTATCAGTATGTCCGGGATACCGGCCAGCAGTGTACGAGAACAAGTAGGGCTTCGGTGGCGGTTCCGGCGTACTGCTTAGGTGAGAAACGTCGCAGCTGACGAGGGCCAGCGTCGCCACGAACAGCGTGGGACACAGCATCTGGAAATTACAAGTTGATGGTTCGTCAGAAGAAGCCGAAAATGTTGGTGTTGCAGAACCTTTTATCAAAATATTCGTAACTTGTTTTAATACTTAGAAATTAAAGAGTAAACGAGGCAGTTGTGGATTACAAAAAAGTAAAAAACAATCTTATTCTAAAAAACGTTCCTTGTCAGATAATTTTTCACAATTTGAGAAGACAGCAATGTCAAATTCAACTCCATACTCCTTTAAAATCCAGTCCCAGGATTTTACCAGGCCAAATCTATATTCGATTCCATTACATTCAAATTTTACCCACTTCCAATAATAAATAAGACAAGAATCCTCTAATGTTGCTTACATTAGAGGAATCTTGCCAGTAGAAGCTAGTTGGAAACCAGTTCCCCTGACCTTTGCGTTGCGCAGCATGCATTGGGTCGAGAGGCGCGAAAAATTTAGATTTATTGTGTTATATACTTGTTCAACTCAACAAGTTCTTTCAAGATGACAAGCGTGGACATTATTAAGTATTTTGTAGATAATGATAAAATGAAGCGTATCGCAATGGCTGCTGCATGAACATGCAATAGAAGTCAATCAGAATAATAAGCCTTTGTAGGTCCTTTATGGAAAGAATGACCCAACAGTAGATAATTTGCAACAAGTCCATCCAGGTGGGACTAGTTCCTCAAGAGGACTGCGTATAGGGAAGTCAAGAGATTTAATTTTTTGTCCTTCGGTTCATCATACTTGTTATCCTAAGCAATGTTGGGATCGGCTTACAATCTTACCGGATTTAGCGGAATACCGTATTTCAACTGGAGCGATTGCCTATCTGACCTCCATAACCCATTTTACAGTATCCCAATAAGACTGGTTGTCAGAATTGTAATGACTTAACGACAGTCAAAGATCACTGCATGACAGTCGGGACCAACGGCTTAACGTGATATCGGTATGTTTAAAAATGGTCACCCATGCACGTACTAGCAACGGCGAGCGCGGCTTAACGTTAGCCACGAGCTCCTCTTCGTCATACTTAATAGTTCATACATTTTATAGACAGATAGTGGGGGGCTCGGTTGGGACAAAAGCATTTTAATTTATCTGCTCATACGTTTCAATACAACATCCTTATTGAAAATTGTTTTATCTTGTAATTATTTATAAGTAAATTGCGCATGATTATAATGGTTTCTTGGTATTATGGTAATGTTGCAGGAACTGCGATGTATGTAGTCATCATCAGATTTAGAGCCTCATAAACTTAATTAAATGTTTGCTTGCTTGTTACTTTATGAATGACTCAAAGGTTCCGTTTAATGTTAACTGTTTTGTCGGGTTTTACGATATTCAATTATTTTAATACACCAATAGATAACCCGTGTCGAACCTAAAGAGCTAACTTACAGCTGACTTTGGTTTCAACCTTCGGTAGAACGTGTTTATTCATCGATTTTTATTCTAACAAATAGTTAAATAATTAACTGTCCGACTTATTTGACCCTTTGATAGAAACTTGAAAAAATTGTTAGCATATTTAGCCATTGGTGAGTAAACTTTTGACGGGCCTGTTGTTCTAGTGGTTAGTGATCCTGACTGCTAAGCCGGAGGTCGTGGGTTCGATCCCACCCAGAACAAATCTTTGTGTGATGAGCACGATCATTTGTTCTGTGTCTGGGTGCTATTTATCTATAATATGCATGTATTTAGAAATATATAAGTATGATTATTAGTTGTCTGGTTGCCATATTACAGGCTCTGCCTAGTTTGGGATCTGATAGCCGTGTGTGAGCTGTCCCAAGATATTATTATTATATTATTAAACTCAGGATCAAAAATCTGGACCTGCGTTGTATGGTGTTAGAAAAAAATGTTCAGATCCGAAGTCGGGCTTGGCTCAATATTAAATTGAATTTTTTGAGTTGCTTTCGATACTTATTAAATTTATTCAGTTGTTTGATCGTGCTACCTTCATATTGCCAACGATGCATAGTACCATTCGATTTCGGTTTTTCTTTATAATCAGTCCACACACCAGAACTAATTTTAAAAGCATGTATTTTTGAATTTAATTTAAATAGTTTCTCAAAACTCGATTGATAGTGGGCAGCCTTCGGTTCGGTAAACATTTTGACAGTTGTGACCTTAACGGGGGGATTTCCTTCATTCCGTTGGCGCCACAGACATTCCGAATACATTCGTTTCTTTTTAAAATTATTTCAATGACTTGTGTTTTAAGGATAGTATCCTTTTGAGAGTCCAATTGTAGGGGAATAAGACGAATGACATTTATTGAAATCTTTAAAATGGTATGGAACTTTGAATAGAATAATGGACAATTTTAAATCGAAGGTCTTGAAGTAATAGGTCTTATTGCAAACCCACCGTATTAAGATAATAAGAGACTTTTTGATACCTATATTATTTTTTTAGAAATTGGTCCTTTCGCCTCGAAGGACCAAAAAATCTTGCACCTACTTTTAATTGAAAAGCACTCGTGTTCATCTCGCTGACAATTGGGCGCAGTATCGAGATCAGTCGGCCGGTGCGGCCTTGACCGGTGCACACGCGCATGACACTCACTTTTCTTCACAACCAATATAAAAATAACTTTGAAATATATTTTAACAAGTTTTTGGACTGCGAGTAATAATAGTCGGCGGATTTTAAGACCCGAGTTTTGTAATATGTAACAACTTAGTTGTGTCAGTATTGTTTTTTATGATATTAGGTGCTGTATTTGGCAAGCAGCAATGACTGTAAAAGAGGTTATATAAGTTGATAATTCAGGATTAAGAATGACTATCGCGATCGCCGATGGTTAAATTCGGCATTTGATTACTGAGAGATATCAAGATTACATAAATATTAAAGATTATGGACCCCCCATAAAATGATTATCGATTGCCCAAAAAGCAATTACGAAGATACGATCTACAATCTGCAAACAAATAGATACTACAATTGATAATAATTTCAACAAACAAACACTTTCTCGTCCTATATAGAAGGTGTTAAATTTTGACCTGATGAAATCCATATGGACACCCACAAAGTCCATAACGTACAACTCGACATTGACATCAAACCATTGCTGTTTTGAATAGGAATGTCACATGAAGTTACTAATAAAGAGAGCAATGTATATAGAATTTGGTAATATCGTAACGATCGATCTACAGGTTGTGTGTAACAATTGTGCTTTGTATCCGGAACAGATCAGACTAGGCAGTGGTGTTGCGCCACTCGACCGAGATACACTGCTATTGAAATTGTTGGCGAATCGATTAGGACCACCTGAGACTGGTCTCGTGCTTTTGTAACGCTATAGACGCTGATTTGTTAAATAAATCGACGCATCTGATAAGGGCTTAACACACAACTATTTGAGGCGAAACTATGCAAATAAACTTAAGGAAGTTGTTCTAATTACATTTGCTCTAGAGAAGCAAAGTTTTTATAGGAAAAAAAATCTTTAAGCCGAAGCAAAGGATTGTGGGTTTAATAAGTCAAGTACGTATTTTTATTTGAGGTATTCTTAAATACCAAAGTCAGTATCACGCTGAAGTAATTTGGGATAATCCAACGAAGCGCACTTAGCACGTATTATCACAATAAAAGTACTCAAAATAGTAAGGAGACTAATGTGCGTAGGTAAATAGAAGCAAGTAGTGCGTAGAACTAGGAGTCGCAGGTTAGAGTCCTGCCGGAAGGTCAAATTTTTGCCTTCTTTCTATTTGTATTTAATTTACAGGTAAATAAAATGTTTTAAAAGTCGTTAATTTATGATTTGTTCGACTGTAAATTAAAACAAACGTGTAAAATATCGCAAACCCTTGGATTAAAATAAAAAAATACTCAAAACGAAATCCTATACTCCAATTCTTCAGCTGGAATATAAGCTGTAGTAGTACGATTACTCAGCAAACCCATTTCCACCATTTACGAAACCCAACCAGTTCTGGTACCATTTAGAACGGATATCCTTATGAAATTATGATTTAGCAACTTTTTGGAATACAATTTGGAGCGTGGGACTTTAGTACAATGTTGCAAAGTTATAGTTTTGGGCTCCAAATAAGCTTTATAGGTCTTTATGTTGAAGTAAATTCACTTTTAATGAAACTGGTTAAAATAAAAATGTAACTAACTCCAAATGGGATGGTTCCACATTCGTATGCTTTTTGTAATATTTTATTAAAATTGTCCAACACGGATATTATAAATCTATTTTTTTTTGCATTGGTAGCCCTATTATCGAGTAGGGTTACAAGCTAGAGAAAAGCAAGGCAATTGAAGCCATTGAGCACAGTTATTATTTAATGTGTATATGTTAACACACACATATAATTGTATTTTTTTTTTGTCACACCTGACTGGCGCCGGTGTTTCCTAACCGACTGACCTCTGAAACAAAGTCAGGGTCAAACTCTCTTGCTAATTGAAACGAGTGTTATTTATTGTTTAAATTATTATAGATATGTAAGGGTAATATAAAAAAGGCTTCTAGGCAGAGAAAGCGGTAGTTTTATCAAGGTAAACATAACCGCTGTAAACTAAGTTAAAAAAAATCGCGATAAAATCTTTTTAAAAAGTAATTCTATCTCAAGTCTAAAAAGTTTTCTATCGACGTATTCAATGGCAAGGATCAAAATATGTAGTTCTTTTTTGTTTATTGTACATAGAAGTTAATTTGACAAGATATGTTTTAAAAAAGCAGCGACCACAAAAAGTGACTCAATAACAAATTAAAAACGGACAAACGACGGATCATAATTAAAGCCTATTACATAACAGTGGAAACAAAATTAAAATATTGAAAAATTCAAATGTTAGTAATTACAGACTTCAGGAAAGCAATAAATATTCAGGAATTAGCTATTCAGCATTTCGACAGCCGTTTAATTAGGCAGTCTTAATTGTTTTTATTTCGTTTAATAACTTAATTGGGTGTGTATCGTAACGCAAGTTTACGTGATTTACGTGCGCCCACGCTCGTAAACCTGTTCCACGTATTACTTGTTAATATTTCCTTGTTTTTTTAGTAATTGATAATATCCGTGAATGCGTACTTTGTATTTGAGGAATCATTAATCAGTATAATATGGATACACTAGTTCTCATTATTGTTATAGTTAGTACTAGCTGATCCCTATGGCTTCGCCCGCGTGGCTGTCGTTGAACCAATGTATACAAAACTTGAAAATTATGTATCAAAACCGTCCTTGAGAACCACTGTCTCCATTATTGACAACAGCATGAAAAATAGTACAGTGGTTTTAGAGTTTATCGCGAACGGACAAACAGACGCGGCGGAGGACATTTTTTAACATATTTATGTAGTGATTTTACACATATGTTTTGTTTAGCGCTTCAGATGTTAATCAACTGTATCTACTGTTAAAAGTAGTTTAGTAATTTTGTTAATTTAACCTCAAAATTTGATAGCAATGAATTACGCGCGATTCAAACTTAATGTCGGCTGTGAACATGACGCGAGTCGCTGCGCAGTAACAAATTTATGCACTAGCGGGGGTGCGGGGTGAGGTACTGCGCAGTGTGTATCCAACTTCACAGCCGCCATTAAGTTAGAATCGACCGATACTAGTAACAAGTAAAACATGTGTTATTCATGAGATATGACGAATAGTGCGCATCCTACTGTTTGCGATGGGCGGAACAATACCTCGCTGACAAACAAACAGACAAGTGGGCGAGCCCACTTTCTATGATTTGTGATTAATTCATGATTAGTTCGGTATTAAATGTGAAATCGTCATAATACATTACAAGCAGGTACAAAAATTTTAGACCAATTTTGGTTGATATCATCTAGCCATGCTGTTTGGAGTCGGCTTCCAGTCTTAGCGGATTTAGCTCAATAGGTACCGTATTTTACAAGGAGCGACTGCCTTCAGCAACCCATTTTAAGACTGGTAGTCGGATTTGTACCGACTTAACTTCTGCTAAAAATCGAAGTATGACAATCGGGGCCAACAGCTCAACGTAAGTTTACAAATGGTCACCCATCCACGGACCAATCGCGGCGAGCGTGGCTTGATCATAACTAACCGTTAACTGTCACTGATATAATTCAGTTGTTCCAAGTTAGTAAGAAATACTGATATCTTAACAACCTGACCTGGAAAGAAACTAAAACCCCGCGATGTCGAGGACACTGGGTATGCTTATGGCAATTGTCCAATACTTAAGATATGTATGCTGTATGACATAATGTAATCTGCGACGTTATTACCCTAGGCCAACAAGATTCAAATTCCTCTACAGGCCCAATTTCGATCTACTTGAACAATAAATACAGCGTTAATTACTAACTAGTCTTATATAAAAAAGTCACTTAATTAAATTCATTCTGACCCAAGTGCAGTGTAGTGCAAAAAAATGCAACGCAGTTTCAAAAGCCGATGTAATCGTTCTACAATCAGGCCTAGATTTTACGACAGTGCCTAATATTTACCGGTGAACCAATCACAGCTGTATTTTAAAAAGCGTTCGAATTTCAATAGTTAAGTTCTGATTTTTCCATCGTCAGTTAACTTTATTCGTTGAAATTTTGACAATTTTTTCATACAAATCTGTTAAACGTCAATTTTTTTCCTTTGTAAAAGTAATCTAACGATAGAAAATGAGCCCTGAATGAATACAGAATCATCAAAATCAAAATCAAAAAGTTTTTATTTCTTATAAACCTCAAGAAGGCGCTCAAGAAACGTTATATACCAATCTAATGATTCTAGGTGCACGGTTCCAAAGTGTCCTTCCCATGGAAAAGAACCGGCAAGAAACTCCATAGGTTGGTTACTCTTTTAAAAAAATCATGATATCAGCCACAAGAGGTCCACAGCTGAACATAGGCTTCCCCAATTATTTCCAATCGGCCGGTTGGAAGCGACCTGCATCCAACGGCTACCTGCGACCTTTATCAGGTCTTCTGTACTCCTTGTAGGTGGAGAAAGAAATAAAGAATAACTGCTTCGATATTCTACTACGAATAAGAATACGAGTACGCTTATTACATACAGGGTTAATTTAAAAGGAATGCGGTTATTCAACGAGGTAATTGGATGCATAAAACTAATAAACTTCCACCAAGGAACGTGGGTCGAAATCTTAAAATTGAAAAACACCTTTTCATACAAACATAAGTCACGAGTCATTGAATATCCGCACTCCTTTTAAATTATTCCTGTATATATACTAGTAAACTTATTGGCGAAAAATGTGACAAAGTGGGAACGTCATGTATGCAGGTAAAGCCGTGGGACGCTTATAGTATCCTGTTTTGGTTCAGTGTCCTTTATTGTGGGTATCGACATGGACTAGACTTCCCCAAAACATTTCCAAACAAGATCTCTAAGCCAGTTTGATACTAAACATAAATCTATCCTTTATGCCTCAACATTCGATCAAAAACCAATTTAAATATTAATTAAACAACTAAATAAAAGGTTGAATAGTTTTATAATAAGATAAGTAATTGAGGTATAAAAACTAAGTTTTATGAGTCGTAAAAATCACGCATTCAATGTTCTTCATTGGTATTACTATAAATTAAATACCTCAGCCATAAATATACATTATTAGTTTAATACATGGGATATTAGTAACGAATAATAAGCTGTGGCCTGTGATAGGAATCATCCTTGTCTTTCTGCCAAGCCTTTTTAAACGTATGTATTTTATCTGGACCACCTACCTATCTGACTTCCACAACCCATCTCCAACCCATATTCAAGTATCCCATAAAAATACTGGTTTTCATACCCTTGTGGACGTAATCTTCTTCTTATTGTATCGATGGAAATACTGGCTCAGAAATCATCAAGAATCGTCTCAAGAATCGTCCGGCGGGCAGGTGTAAGGTCACGAAGGTCACGATAATACATGTTCTATTGTTTTTTTTTAATCTTTTTGTTTTTTAAATATTACTAGCAATGCAGGTCGCACATTACTGTAATCTCGTTAACTCCTCGTGTTAAGCTAAGATGCTTGAGTTACAAGTGCGTGGGTTCACAACCCGCAACCACATGATCGCAAGTCCGACGCCCTAGCCATTAGGCTACCGCCGATTCAATTATGTGATATCACTTCTACGCCTCAGATGTGTCTATGTATTCCCACTAAGATAGACGTAATAACTCAAATATTAAATCAATCAAGTAACAGGTACATATTGAATCAACAATGCATTACAGATAGTGCCAAATGTATTTGACCAACAAAAAATCACAATAAACCTCTACAATTCATGAGAAACAAGCAAATGAATAATGTTCATTGAACGTTACTTTGTTCCGGCTACACTGCAGTGCAAAAAAAGCGTGCACAATATAGTTGCAACATGTATAGATGTTATCGTGGCGTTGCTTCACTGCGTTGAGCAACGATCCGCTCCGACAGTCATTTTTGCGCATCATTTGTGTAGGGCTGATAGACAATGTATCTATATAGAACGAGGTAATATGGACCTAGTGGAAATGCAGAAAAAACGATAGTTAAAGAGAGATTCAAAGGTTTGTCGGCCCATGGCTTAGTATTCTTATACCAAAATGATGATGTATGTTATACCCGAATGAATATGATCTATTTTCCCAATGTTTTCGATGGTAAAAAACTATTGAAAAAAAAGCATTTTCAATTTTGCTCACAGAGAAAAACAAAAAAAGAATATGGAATTTTGTCGGATGAATACGGTTGCATCCGCAAATCAACGTGAAATTATTATTGCGAGACTAAAATTACATATTTTTGATTACAATTTTTTTTACGGGGCGACATCGTCATGTTTTGTCGAGTCCCCAAAATAAAGATTAAAAAAAATAAAATCCGTGGATAACATCACATACAATTGCTCCGAATCCAAAGTAAGTAGCTAATGCACTTGTGTTATGGAATCAGAGACAACAAAGATACCACAATCACCCAGACCAGAGACAATGTAGAAAAGTGTATTTTTTTTATATTGACCCGTCTGAGGTTCGAACCTCAGAGCTAGGGCACCATGAAAAAAAAAAAAAACCGTTGTGTAAAAAGAAAACCCGGTGTGTACGCCACTCGACCACGGAGGTCGTCAATATCAATGTCAATAATTATACACAGAAAACTTTGATGATTCCTCTGGGTCTAGAATTAGTGTGCAGTTTGTACTTTTTGATGAGAAATAGAATATCTTTTGGTTTAAATACTCATTAGTTGTAAAAGTATTTCTGTCTCCATTTTATGTGATTGGAACTTAACATTCAAGTAGCGTATTTAGTTCATGATCTACATGATAGATAGAGTCCACTGGTACTGGTTTCCAGGAAAGACACAGTTTCTGCACACGATTATTTATAGAAAATTTTCTCTTTGAGTGTAACAGAAAACATTGAACTAAAGCTCGTAATGTTAAAATATATGTTGCTTCGTATTTATCACATTAAAATTAAGTTTTTATGATATTACATTTATGCTAGAAATACATGGTAATTATGGATATATGATAGCATTTTTTTTCTACTAAAGATGGCTCTAACTCATCATCATCATATCAGCCGTAGGAAGTCCACAGCTGAACATAGGTATATAGCCTATAGATTTCCAATGGGACCGGTTGGAAGTGGCTTACATCCTGCGCGGTCCATCAACTCATAGGGCAACACGTTTTCGGGAATGTCAATGAAAAAATGGACGCAAGACGCAGAATTAATCCGAGCCAAAGAAATATTATTTATCATTATTGATAACCACGGCGCTACGGAATTACTAAATGAACTTCTGAATAATAAATTAATAATAATAATAAATTAAATTATAGGCATTGACCTTATGTCAATAAAGAATTTATTGAACAATTATTACAAGTTAGGATTCTCTAACACCTGCTAGTAAAAACTGTGTTGCAGGTGTTAGTGTATTCCCCACATAGAAGTGGCAACAAGCTTACGTCCGTATTGAAAAATAAGAAATATTATTAACAAACGTAACGTACGTTATTAATAATTGTACGTAAATAATTACTGGACCCGATTCTGTTAAACACGTACTAAACTAATTTTAGTCCATCGGTATCTTTTTCACTCGTACATATTTAGAAAAGGACAGAAGAAAATTAGAACTGTCAAATTTAGTTCCGACTAAAATTGCCATACTTTGCCGACAAGTAAAAACGTGTGCATTAAAAACACTGTGATGTTCAAGGCGAAAACTAGTTTGACATTTCTAAATTAGTTGTTATCTGTTGCCGTCCTTTTCTCACGCTGTTAGTAAAAGACAGCAATGGTTTAAATTTAGTTTAGTTTGCGTACAGAGGAATCAGCACCATTGTCCTTTACGATAAGCGAAAACTACCAAAGCTTCATTCAATCCGACTCCTCATCAAAACCACAGACTAAGTTCTTCACATGCATTACCATAAGTCCTTGTACGAATCGTGAGAACCACCACGTGCTTCTATAATTACATGTGATGATGAAGATAATGACAGTCGATAGCGCCCTCTGTCACGTGCCTCACGAACTAGTGGCGAGGTTCAAGATACTCTTACACCATAACGATCGTCATGATAAAATGAACTTGGTGTTAGAAATTGAGATGGCTTTTATGGTTTTATAATAAGGTGTGTATTAAAGGAATCTGAGGCCGTTTTTCTTTTGGATCTGGACTTGGTAAATAACGAGGTCAAGAGTAAAAATCATTTAAATAATCGCGGGTGTCGTACGAGACGATTACGGGTTGTAGAAAAATGTAGAATGGTCAGTCTCCTAAAGATCGAACGAAACTGTGGTCACTAACCCGCTTGCCCAGTGGAGACAAGGGCAACAAACACCTCATGATTGCGCAACATAACACTTGGCCCCCAGTTCCCGGTAGTTCCTCTACGGAAGGCGGAGGTCTGGATGCTGTGACGCAACTTGGTTGAGGCCTATGTCCAGAACTCAGTTGATTGATAATTTATTTAACAAAGAATATACATAAGACACAGAAATAGGAAATTACAAATGTACTGCTTATTTCTTAAAGAAATTTCTTCAATCATATCTTCGAAAGGAAGAATTTGTCAGACATGCAGACGACAGTCAAGCAACTGATATGGTATATCTAAGCTATTGGCATTTGTTTTAAACATATTTTGGCTTAGAACCGTTTTGCTAAAAAAACTTTTAGCTAAACGATTAGATTTTTTTTAGAAATGTGGACAACATCACATACATTACTCCGAATCCAAAGTAAATAGCTAAAGTACTTGTGTTATGGAATCAGAGACAACGAAGGTACTACAAACACCCAGACCCGAGACAATGTATACAAGTGTTTCTTTACATTGACCCGTCCAGGTACCGAACCCGGAACCTCAGAGCTGGCGACACCATGAAAACCGGTGTGTACGCCACTCGACCAGGCGTCAATTATAATTAGAAGATTCATCACAACAGTTGCAATAGCTAGCAACTGATGACTTCTTGTACTAGACAGCCCTATACGATAGAACGTTATGAGCGCTATAACAAATTCCCCGCACTCTGTTATATGTTTTATTTGATTTTCCATCAATAACGTCCAACTAAATATTCCCACGCCTGTTTGTTGTTCGTTTATTATTGTTTGAAACTACATCGTATGTAGCTAACTGTACTGAAATATGTACCTAATTATAAAGAAATTATTGTACATACATAAATGTAACGCGGAAGATGTTTCGAGATTTGTGAGATTTGCAGATAATTTTGACGACCTTCGTGGTCGAGTGGTGTACACACCGGATTTCAAGGTGCCGCCAGCTCTGAGATCCCGGGTTCGATTCCCGGACGAGTCAATGTAGAAAAACAGTTTTCTATATTGTCTCGGGATTCCATTACACAAGTGCTTTAACTTTGGAATTGGAACAATGTATGTGATATTGTCCATTTTTTTTCCTACTTTGCTGGTTTTAGCAACAAAATGAAAAGCCCAGAATGAATCTACCTATGTAAATAAAAATTGATAACTGATTTTTTTGTAGATAACTACGCATACGATAATACGCATAAATTTCAAACGACTGCACCAAATTGCATTCTTTTTTGTTGTGTGACGAGGTTTGCAGAATTTTAATCGCTATAAAAAGTGCGAGAGTGAATGAGACAAAATACAGTGATAATTATATCACATGTTTTACAAGAACGGGACCGTCTTACGCGGGTAAAACCGCGGACCACAGCTAGTGTAGAATTTTCGGAGGTTTTATACATGATTAATTTAAAAGGAGCGTCTATTTAACGAGGTAATCGGGTGCATAAAACTGAAAAACTTTCTCCAAGGAACATAGGTCGAAATCTTAAAATGGAAAATGAACTTTTCACACAGTGATTTTCAACTCTTTGGGAAAAGTTGTTCAGTTTTATGCACCTAATTACGTCGTTGATAAACGCACTCCTTTTAAATTCCTCTTCCTCAAAATAGTACTGTTTACTTACATTGATCACGACACTAACTTTTAAGTATCCAAAATATATTTACAATTTATATCCATCTCTAGTTTGACTTATCCTCGCAAACAAGTTGGGCACAAATTAGCATAAGCCACTTAAAGTATCAAAAATATTTGCGGTTAGCGCCGCTCTTTGACAGGGCGGACCTTTACAGATTAGGTATAACAAACTAAGGTGACATTTGTAAATAATAGCAATGACCTCTGAATGACATCCAATATGAGTTCTTTAGAGGTCTTGGTAATTTGATATTTTAGTTTTTACCTGATCTCGTCAATTTGTGAGACATTTACAAAAATAATGCTGGGTTTATATGTAAGTGTCGCCGTCCTGGACCTTTTTTATTCGTCAGGTATGCACACATTTCATCCGTGTCATCCACCCTTATAGGTACTATAATATTATAAAGCTGAAGACTTTTTTAGTTTTTTTTTGTTTGAACGCGCTAATCTCAGAAACTAATGGTCTGGTTTGAAGAATAATATTTCATTGATAGATAGTCCACTTATTTTAGAAGTCTATAGGCTATAATTTGCCGCGATAACCGATGCACGTGGGCAGAGCAATAGCCGAGAATATCACCGTCATATTTTGCATTATTTTTAGATGTGGTAAAAAAACATGTCTATCATTATTTTTGATTAGTTTTCATCTTTTCCGGCTCTTTGTCTTGTGAAGACGTTTTCTGATTAAAATATAATTTATTTATTTTATAATTGAAACGATAGCATGGCAAATACACTTTATTTTAATCTATGTATTCTGCTTCAATCAATCAACTCAGCCTATCGCGGTACACTGCTGGACATGGGCCAGTGCCAAGTTGCGCCAGTGTTTCTTGCCCTAGTCACCACGCTGGGCAAGCAGGTTGGTGACCGTTTGGTATTCGGTCTTTAGGAGAACGCTGCTGCCCAATCTCCTAGCTTCTCCCTTAGTCGCCCACGAGTAGAGACAGGGTTCATTCTCAGTCACAACCCCGCGGCAAATTGTGTATTCTGCTTCCAGTTGTTCTAAACCTTTGTATAAAATTGGTATAGGTACTAAACGTAAAAATAAGTGGCATTTATTTGAAATTGTGTTGGCTTCAAGATAATATATTATCACCTTAGGACAGATACCCATAATTGGTCGAATATTGTCGATGATGTAATGACTAATAAAATGCAAAGCAAACCAAGAATTAGTAATTGACTTAAACCGGCTTATATGAGGAAAGTTAATATACTTAGACTACATTTTCCCGGCGCCTATAACTTGCGAGAAAGGCGACAGCTATGGCAACGGGTTACCTACTCGTGCAATTGCTTTGCATAATTTAGGTCTGCGGTTTAAAAAGTACGTTTTATTATATTCAACGAAGCTTGAAATAAATATTAAATGCTTGAAGTAAAAGGCCGTAGGAAACCAATTATAATTTTGAAGCGTAACTGTGTTTAGATTTCGGCCGGATCTTGAACATATGAAATTCATATTATGAATGCAATTTTGTTAATATTAAAACTTAATTTAAATTTTATAAATAGGTTATCCTTGATTTATTAACAGACAAAATTTTAATTTAGTTGGAAATCAATGTCTTGAATGGGGCAAGGATTGTAACTGAGATAAGGGCACAGGTCACTACCTGATTTTCAATATTCAATATTCACTATTTATTTGTTTCCCCTAAATGTTGTTCTTAGGGTGTAACTTAAAATTATGAGATCATTGTGGACAGAAATGTAAACTTTCCTTTATCTAAGGCGCATCTGCATCATTCTGTATCGATTCGAGCCGAAAGCGAATCGAATTCCCCTTCGTTCACGGTTACAAAAAAAACCATGAATATGGAAAGACGAAGAAATATTGTTTATTTTTTTTTTGCAAAATTTTGAGCACCACTGGCCTAATGCGAACGTTATGTCGTAACAAACCGGATGCTAGTCTCACCTTTACGTAAACCCAGGCTTTCGACCTTGGCAGATGAACGATATACACTCTTCGATCACACATTATACAAACCTGTCTGCGTTCATGTGAAGCATTTATTACCAAATTATAAGATCTAATATTGCTACAGTGCTGCGTTTGCATTTGTTTTAATTCACACGAATTTAGCGTAGAAACAAGTGAATGATCATGCTTGATTGCCAATGCCCAGGGTCATGATCTCATGACCATCGGCTGATAGTTTTGGATGGAGTATCTAATGCTTAACTGGTTTCACCAAACTTTTACACAACTCAAATAAAGTTATGTCTTTACTATGTACTCTACGGCTGATGTATCTTGGAGAGACCGATAATAAAAACCGATACAAGATACTGTCGTCTCCTTCTCACCGATCGGTTATGTGTACTTGCATCTCACGTAAACTGTCTTGTAACACTTTTAGACTCGAAAAGGTATGTCGGCCGTATTGTAGGTATGCTTCTAAAATATCCTTTCCAAATTATTTTGCCTTTGGCCCGAAAGATTGTTGACAAGATTAAGCCAAGTTTGAAATAGTAACCATTAATTATATATAGGTACCTACATACTAATTTAGGTATATTTGAAGTGGTATACGCAAGTGTGTCCATATATCATCGGAGATTAATATCGGATGTAATGTTGCAACTAATACGCAACTAGTTAAAGATATTTCTGACTCGACGTGTAATTTCTGTACTGACTTATTAATTGAGGCACTTGAGATGAATATACTGACATATTATAAGGTTACAAACTTATCTCATAATTACTTAGTTTCTGTAAGACGGTTAATTTTATTTTGTTAACGAAGCAATACTTCAAAATTACTTATCATAATCAGACAATTTTTCATAAGATTATTCAACACTAGCTTTTGCTCGCGGCTACGCCCGTGTGGGCGTTGGTTATCGCGGCAAGACGTAGCATATACCTAGCATTCCTCGGGCTATCTTAAACTGAAATAAATTTTCAAATCGGACGAGTACTTACTGAGATTAGCGCGTTCAAACAAACAAATGTACTCTTCATCTTTATAATGTTAGTAATTTATAGAATTAAGGAGTTTTGTAGACCTAGGTTTTGCATACAGTTATATCATCAGTGTCTAATTATAATTTAGTAACTGCATATGGCATTGAGAAGGCCGCAAGGTGTTAGCCTGGGTTTGAACCGCCACCGTTATGCACATGAATACGGTCAGTGAACATTAGGGTCATCACGACATAAGATTACATAGGAGGAGTACGCAATACCTAATACCGTCTTACATTCTTGAGGGTGGTATTATCAACGTGTAATCATATTACGAACTATAGATAGTTGTGTTCAAACAATATTTAAAGGAAGATGGCAGAGTTAATCGCCTTTAAACATTGAAAATGTTTTTTCATACAATTTTACAACCCTCTTTCAAAAAAAAAGTGTGTGCGTGTAACCTTTACGCGCGATTGAAGTAAAACTTCTTTGACGACATATATCACTGAAATGATTAACTTAAAAAAAAAATCTGAGTTACTCCCTAGTCGCGCCTAAAGAAGTTTTACTTCAAAAAAAAAATCTGAGTTACTCCCTAGTTGCGCCTAAAGAAGTTTTACTTCAAAAACAAAAAGGTTTTATTATAAAGAGATTTTAAGCAAGTACCTACTTGCATAACTTTATATTGTACGCGATGTTGAGGTTGTATTGATACTCTTTGGTGTTTAAAGAATGTTACCGGCCATGTTAAATGAAATTGATTTCAAAATAAGAAATTATTATTTTTAAATGGCGGAAACTACACAGAGCGTTACTTCCGTCAGAAAAAAAATCTGAGTTACTCCCTAGTCGCGCCTAAAGAAGTTTTACTTCAAAATCTCAGATTGTAGAGAACATGTAGGAATTGATCATTATTTAGCTTTGAAATTAAAAATCTTTAGGTAGGTAGGTAGGTACTTGTTTACGCTTTGTCCGTCAATACACTCAGATAGACACCTATACATATAATATTAAAATAGAAAAACTGTATAACATCCTATCATCCTTTAGTCTGTTTTTATTCTTAGGACTAAACTGACACGTTCAAAAGTCAAAACTGACATAAACACCATTGTAATCTATGTTATTTTGGCATTTGCACTTTGCCCTTGACAATTGATTGTTGAAACACAAGCGAGAAACAGCTGTTAGAAAAACGTTAAAAAAAACGTTCGCGACGTTTTTAAGGTCAATTATTATGAAAGAATGAACGCTAATATATAGGTAGGTACTAGTAAGTGTCATACGTACAGTGATAGTGGCAATGCGTTAATAGACACACATTGTCCTTGAGAACTGAAGTAACGAATTAAGGTCGTATTGGACCGACAAATATAAACGTTATTTAAATAAATATAATTAAACATTTCAATTAAAATCGTAAATCAAAATCAATTTACTGTTTTAATTAAAATGATGAAGTGTATTTCAAATTGGAACACGTCAATTATATCTTAATAAGAGTGCCAATTAAATAGACAGTTGTCGTCTCTAAGATAATCTAAATATGAGATAAGATTGCACTAATTGCTAGGCTTTGAGCTCGTATGTTAGCTAAGTGGTATACCTGATCAAAATCCACTAAGTACGAGAAGTCTAAGCAGAACGCCTTAGTACAGCAATATTGTAAAAATACACACTTAAATAATAACACCATAATTATTGTTATCCAATACACTTGCAACAATAATGGCTAGGCATCGGACTTGCGATCATGTGGTCGCGGGTTCGAATCCTACCCGATGCAGTACCGACGTCAAAACACTCGTAACACAAGCATTTAGCTTACCACGAGGAGTTAACAAGAATACTGGTAATATGTGCCCCATATTGCCCCAGAATACTAGCAGTAATCTTTAAAAAAAAACAATAGCTAACATCGCCATATAACAACTTGAATAATCTTTATATATATAATTCTTCTGTGAGTGTGTATGTGACTGAACTCCTCCTAGACGGCTGGACCGATTATAATGAAATTTGCTGTGTGTCTTCAGGTGGATTCGAGGATGGTTTAGATTCACAATTTGGTCCAATTTGAAATGTTTTTTTGTTTAATTTTTATCATATTAAACAATGCGGTAACCTTGGTAAAATTGGTAAGTAGGTAGTTGCCATGACGACCAAATTTCGTTGTTTTAGTACGATTTACTATCCTCCAGATCCTCCTCCATAGAGGTTATTTAACAATTAAATAAACAAGGTTGTCAAAACTCCTTGCAATGATATTAAAACTGTTTTCTTCTTTAAATATCAGGCTCGCAGACTTTTATGTTTTTTTATCGTTTGTCTATTTGGTAGGTCTGAGAGTAGGTCGTAGGTTATATTATGATAAACAGGATGGATTTTTTATTGCCACCAGAAAGAAAGAGAGAAAGTACTCTCAATACTGAAGAATAGCAAACTAGACTCAAAGAAAACATTCTTTTATTTTTTAAAAGAAATAAATCTGCATTAAATTGATGTTTGAAAATACGCTTTGCGGACCGGGAATCGAATGGGCTAAAATGCGAAAAACTAGCACCGTGAACTTTTTGGCATCAATCGATATTATATATAATTCCAGTGTCATGATGTTTGTCGGGGATGAACTCCGAAACTACTGAACCGATTTTAATCAAATTTGCACACCGTGTGCAGTTTGATCCAACTTGAAATATAGGATAGCTTACATCACAAATATGAAAAAAATTGAGACCGCGGGCGGAGCAGCGGGAAACAGCTAGTAATAATAATAAACACGTAAAGTGACACATGGCACATGTCTATAAAATGTTTTTATTTGTAAACCTACCAAGACCAAGTTTTTGCTCGGTTGTCCCTTTAATTGGTATTTCCAATTACTTAACTGCATTTTCCCAAAATATTCGTTAATACAAAGAATTAATTATGTTATCACTTGAATTTTTTTTCACCATTGATGTATTTTAATTACGTTTGTAATACGCTTAAAAGCGTAATGAAATACTTATAAATTGCAAGAAAACCTTATTTTAAAGCTGCAATAAACGGAATTTAATATTTACTATTTGACATTTATCTATGAATTATTATTATCTTTCAAAGTAATCACTACACAGTACCAGTATACATATATTAAAAGCTTTACATAAATCACATTATATTAAAACATACCTGAAAATCTTACAAAACAATTATCGAGAACTACTGTAATAACAAAAAACACTCACTTTTTTTAATTTCTGTGACCGTAACCACACAGTCCGCTCGAGTGAATGCACGATACTGACTGACCGACTGAACGCAATTCACCATTCACTTGGAACTAAAGAACGGGTCGACTTCGAGAAGTATAAGTGACAATCTTAAGTTTTGTTGTTCAGGTGAAGGAATTTAGCCTTTATGTGAAGGACATTGGGTAGAACGTGCATTCAAATTCGAATTCGTGGACTTTAGACGCTACTAAGGTTGCGAAACTCACGTGAATGTTTTCAAAATTATGAGTTTAGGTTTACTTTTCTGATTATGTATTGTGAAAAATGTGTGATATGAGATATTTATAATGACAAACAATGAATTTATAAATTTCAAATTATTTATTTTCAAATTTGGATATTAACAACCAGTTTTACACATCACTTTTTTGAGCTCGCTGTAGTCGACGATATATGCGATTAAACATAGTTGCCTGAATATATTTTATATGGCAAGTTGCTGCAATGTTTCTAAATGAATAAATATTAAAAATGGTCGAGACGCTGACTTAACATTTCAGGTGAAAAATAAATGACTCTATAGCCTTTGGTAGGAGTGCTGCACGCATAATCACTATTCCCACGGTTGCTTACAATCGACCTTGTATAGCCTAGATCCCAGTTTACGGTCATACATTAATAGATGGTACTTGGTTCAGTCAAATTACCTACAATTATCCTAATTTCGAAATTGATGTGTACAATCATTACATAGATGAAATCTGACTTATTGCCAGTAATAGGGAGAGTGATAGAATTAGACAACATTGGAATTTAGCGAAATTGCGGCATTTCTGCATGTCACAAATGTTTATAAAAAAATAATTTTTTATTAATAAAATCCCAAAAAATAAATACAACAAAGACTGAATTTAATCTCGAGAAATGAGAAACAAGTGACTTCTGACTTCATGGTAGGGTAATTCTACGTCACAGTGACGTGTAACGCATCTCGACGACCTTGCCTCCGGGCGAGATCCCGCTCCACAACCATTACAAGTCGCTTGCATCACATCAGTAATTGCCCCATGTGACTTTGGAACGACTTGGATGCTACAAACTTCCTGGAATGCCATGGTAAAGGTCATGGCTTTTATGAATAATTTGGTGAATGGTGAAAAATATGATCTAATCGTAGGTTAAGATTATCAAGATTATGAAGGTTATTAATTGAATTTTAGTACGAAGAATTTCGTTTATTTCTTGATATTTGGAAGTCAAGTTAATAAGATGAGTTTATTTTATAAGCCTGTTAGTTATTCTGGTGCTGCACATTGGCCAATGTTTATTTTTTGTATGAAAGAATAGAATAGAATAGAATAGATCATCCTTTTTGGTATTTTTATCCCATCCTTTTATAGGGTTCCGTACATCAAAAGAAAATCACCGAACCCTTATAAGATCACTTTGTTTTCCGTCCGCCCTTTTTTCTCAGGAACGCGTGGAGATATCTAGCAGAAATTTATATCAAATACTCAAGTCTACTGTTCCTTGGACTTGTGAAAAAATGAAACTTCTAAGCCAATTTAATCAATAGACACAGCCGTTTATGCCGCAAATTTTCGACACTCGCAGGGGAATCAATACCTGCAGGGTACTTCCCGTCGACTTAGAGTTTTGAAATTTGGTACGAAGCAACGTGTTATAGCACAGATAAAGGATAAAATGCTAAAACCGTAAATATTTGAATACATCATAGTAAAAATATTTTTAATAATTTTAAACTTATGTTTGTACGGAACCCTCGGTGCGCGAATCCGACTCGCACTTGGCCGGTTGTTTAATGTAAAACACTTTGAAAATTGTCTTACAAAGGTGAGTTTTGAATAAGTGAGATTATACAGTATTTATTTTGTAACAAACCAGTGTCTAAAGAAAAATGGCAATGTACTATTTTTTTCCGAAATATTATTATAAGTAATATTTTTCATACACCATCTGCCTACACCATTGAAGAATTAAGCGGTAATAAGAGGTGTGCTAACGGCGCCTTGATACGGAGAAATAAGTAACTAACTTTGCAGTGATTCTGTAGCAAGTGGTAGCACCGATTAGTCTCTGCTGATTTAGATAGATGTCGCTACATTCTCAGAAACTTCACGAACTCCTGCCTGCCTCAAATTTTGAAGGAAATAAAAGATTTTACATTAGTGCTTATCCTGTGACCGTTTGATACTACTTTTTAATGAAAGAAATTAAACGAACATCTTTCACACACCGTTGAAATTTGAACGTGTTCTTAGCAAAATAAACCGATGACAATTATAATTATAAATTGTAGATGTCTATAATTATTGATTTATGGACTTAAATAATAAAAAAAAAAAATTACAAACATTTATCTTTTACTTGTTTTTCAATTTTCGCTAGAACTAATAATTTTACATACGATTATTAGCATGTAATAAATCTAACGTGTAGTTATTATATCATACCTCTCATCTTTGATTTCATAACTAGGTATATAAATTTATTCGAATCTCAAGGCCAGATTGGCCTAGCGGTTCAATGAACCAGTACGTAGGTATTCCGGGCCTAAGCCTTGTTCTTTTCAATGCTGCAAGCTGCAGTTTCGCATCGAAAATCAGGGAGTGCTTTACCTGCCAATATAACATCACAAGAAAGGTAGGTTTTAGGCATCCTATTACTTATGATGTGGCAGGTATCATTAAGCGCTACTCCTTGCGTCTCTATTTACTTGGCGCAAGGAGGCACTGGAGCGGGGTCAGGGACCAGCACCCCGAGAAATCGAGGCGCGACGGTCGGAGCTCCGCCAGGTCCTGGTGGCAGAGTGGAGGGAGCGACTTGCGCACCCCAGTGCCGGGCACGCCACCATTCTGGCGGTAAGCCCCGTGTTGGAGGAGTGGCTGGAGAGGCGCCATGGTGTCCTCACCTTCCGGCTGACGCAGGTGCTGACCGGAAATGGTTGCTTCGGTCGGTTCCTGTGTCGAATAGGTCGGCAAGGGACGCCCGGTTGTCACCATTGCGGTGACCGCCGCGACAATGTCAATGACGAGGTGGAGGACACGGCGCTGCATACGCTGGCCGAATGTCCAGCGTGGGCCACGCAGCGTCGTGAGCTAGTCGCGGCGGTCGGTGTGTCCGCCCTCTCGCTTCCGGCTTTGGTCTCATCCATGGTGGGGAGCGAGAGATCTTGGGACGCCGCCGCCTCATTTTGCGAAGAAGTCATGTCTTCTAAAGAGGCGGCGGAGAGGGAGAGGGAACAAGCAAACCCTCCCCCCAACCGCAGAACCGGGCGTCGGAGGGCGCGTGACGATCTCCAGCCACCATAGTGGGTTTCCTGCGGGCGATGGGCACGGGGACGCCCATTGCCCGATCAATGCAGGTCCGAGAGGCGGCGGCCGTGCTCCGCGGCACCTCTCGCGAAGGTAGGGCTTAAATATATAGTTTCTAGTGTCGGGGCCCGCTGCTTCAGGCGGGCCGAGACCTGTTGACGGGGCCGCGATTAAGTATGTGAAAAACGATCGCGCGGCCCCGTCGTGTTAGGGTAGCTTCGAGGAGCACCGCGGGGGTTTAGTGGGTAGTCCCGCCCTCCTTCCATCTTTGGGCGGGGAGTCCCACATAACCGCCAAGCCATGGCCCCATGGCGAGGCGGCAGACGTAAATAGTCTTACCCACGTTAAAAAAAAAAAAAATAAAGGTATCATTAAGCGCTATACAACAGGATTAATTTAAAAGGAGTACGTATATTCAACGAGTTAATCAGGTGCATAAAACTGAACAACTTTTCTGAAGAAACATTAAGAAATTCTGTAATGTCCAATTTAGCGTCTAGCAATACAGATATTATTAACTTGGTACCTAATTTTAATAACGAGACACTATGACATTGCTGATACATCGAAAAAACTCAAGGTTAGATTGTATCGTAAAAACTAAAATTGCGTTGTAATGACAAAAAATAATTACCAAAAATATATTCTGTAGTATACATGAGGGGTCCGTATTTGGTCAACTGGATTTAGGAATTTACACAGAAATACTCTTGTTTCTTCAATAAAAAAAAAATAAAAAAGGGATTAATTTTCATTTTAACGTCCTTTTCTCATCCTCATCAGAACATGGGATTCAGTTGAAGTTTTTTACAACAAAATCCTTTGTTCTTGATAATATAGTATGCCTTAGTTGCATAGGATGACAGAATTGACGAATGTCAAAGATCAACATATAACGGCCGGGGCTAACGATTTAAGTACTATCCGAAGCACGTGAGGCACGTGTAGTTTTTATAATAGTTATAATTATTATTACATTCATTTTAATTGTTTGTATTAAATAGTAAAAAGAAAAAGAGGGGATAAACTAAAAATTCATTCCTTCAAGCGCGTAAATACTAAGACCTCTTAATGCTGGACTGTTGCCGTCGTGTAAGCGAGAAGCAGCTACTTGCAAATAATTTGAAGTGTAGTGTAGTGGCTAAGGCGTCAGACTTGTATGTGGCTGCAGTTTCGAATCCCACCCTTCGAATTTCACTACCGACGTGAACCCAGTAGTAACACAAGCAATTCTGCTCAAGAATACTAGTAATGTGCTGACCACATTTATAGAAATCTTTTTTTATGTAATTCTTATACCGTGTTACCCAGTAAAATTAGTTGCGGAGTTCAGAAAAGGTTAGGCAGAAAAAGAAAGTAAGTATTACGTTTTCTTGTCTAGAGATTATATTTTATACGGAACCGTGATAACGGAGCCCGACTCGTAATTGACAGTTATCTAAAAATAATTTAAATTTAGCAATTATGTAATTATGGTAATGTTTGTGTAATGACATGGGAGATTACATTCTGTGGCTGTAATTTGTAACTAACCATTTAACCTGTGTCGCATCGCATCTTAAATAATACATAAACAATTAAGTATATTTGACAAAGCTTTTATACCTAGTATCAGCTATATGTGCCTATTCTATACAAGGTCTTTTGAACAAATATTTTGTAGAAATGAAGAATAATATCAATTACTAGCGATTTTATAACTTTTTGGTTAGGTACTCAGGTAGTAGTGTGAAGGTAGAAACTCAATTGCTTTTTTCAACAATAAAATACAGGGAGACTTTATTTATAAAATGAGATAGAAAAGAATAAAGCGGTGATTTTGATAATTTATAAACTGGCCGAAGGGCCCCACGTGTTTCACTATTGACAATAATGCTATTACTTATACATGAAGAAAAATCTATTTGTTGTCAACTTATAGGTATTTACCTACCTACACTAAAGGCCCAATAGCGAAAATCGACCATAATTCGTTTAAATTCAAGTTTGAAAATGGGTTCACAGATTTTCTTCTTCTTTAAGTGTTACAGAAGGTCGGCTACCAGCTGCTGGAATATATCTTTATCTTTTCACAGCTTTTGCTTCACGTTTTAATATAAAGAGTATGTATAGGTTATGTTTGAAATTAAGTAAAGATAAACAATATTAATCTAATACCTATAAATGATTAATGTATTCTCAATATGACCACAGTCTTTTAGGCAAAAGACTGCATGCGTACGTGTGTGTCAAATACAGGGTAGTGTGCGTAATTTTGTTTTTATTCGATTGAATGTATTTGTTATGCAAAAAATGCATTCTGTCGTCCTTCTCTATTTAAAATAAGTGTGGAAAATTTCAAACTCCTGCGTCCGCGCAATTTTCGTAAAATTAAGAGGTACAAAGTTTTTGCTTTTATAGAAGAAGATAATTGCAAATAATTATTTAAAAAGAGACTTTTTTATGAAACCGCTGTCAACAATCACCAGGCGTACCAATAAATTCAGACGATTTATTAATCATGTGCCAGTAACATATTATACTAAGGTCACTGAGCTTGTCCGAAAACTCCTCGAACAACCAGTTCCACTACTCGTTTTATTTTCTAAAAAACATAAACCTAAGTTAATTTTAATATCCCACTTAAATCTTGTTTATTTACTTAATGCTCATTAGCGGTTACATCTTTTGTTAATTATAGGGAATAAAATAAAAACTAGTAGTTTTAATTTTTTTGTAATTATTTACGTGCATATTATTATCGCTTTTATGAACATATACATAATTATAACCTGTTGATTAAAGTTTGTTGAACTTTTCTTATACCTAACAAAAATATGTGATAGGATGCTAGCGAATAGGCAAGGTGAGGACCAAGGACTGGGCGCTAGTAGGTACTGGGTATATATACTAACTTTATGAAGTTAAAGAAAAAAAGAAAGTACCTACATTCAATATGGACTCAACACAGAGACACAATTACAATAAAACAACAAAAACACACAAAAAACAAAAATTTAAAACATAAATATATAATGACTGTGTCTCACGACTGACCCAAATGGGATTCAAGATCAGCGTAATGTCAAATACAGGTAAATTGATACCTGTGTTTGACGCTGGTTTTCATTTGGCACCCCTGAGCATTCCATACACAAAGAGTTTGTGAACGCGCTGAACTCAAAGACTACTGGCATGAATTGAAAAACTTATAATATTTTTCTGATGGATAGTCTTTTTACGCGGGCGGTTATAGGCTATATAACCAATTGATATAGTCGGAGTATTACGAGTAATGTGGAATAAAAAGGAAACAATATCGTTTTGATAGCTTCCGTTGCTTGCATTGCGTTACACAAAAATGATGTTTGATGGAATTGTTCCTCTTAAAATAGTGCCGCTCAAGTATGGCGTCGCAACGCCGCTCAACAATGGCGTCGTGACGCTGCTCAACTATGGCGTCGCGGCGCAGCGCTGCTAACAGAAGGCGCTGCGACGCTTCTAGGCAATGACGTTCCGACGCCGCTCGACTATTGCGTCGCGACACAGCTCAACTATGGCGTCGCGGCGCTGCTCAACTATGGCATCGCGACGCCGCTCAGCAACCGCCTCGTGACGCAGCTCAACTATGGCCTCGCGACGCTGCTCAACAATGGCGCCGTGACGCTGCTCAACTATGGCGTCGCGACGCTTCTCTGCAAAAAGAAGGCGCCGCGACACTTCTAGGCTATGACGTTCCGACGCCACTCGACTATTGCGTCGCGACACTGCTCAACTATGGCGTCGCGACGCTACTCAGCAATGGTCTCGAGACGCTGCTCAACTATGGCCTCGAGACGCTGCTCAACTATGGCATCGCGACGCTGCTCAGCAACCGCTTTGCGACGCAGCTCAACTATGGTGTCGCGACGCTCCTCAACAATGGCGCCGTGACGCTCCTCAACTATTGCGTCGCGACGCTCCTCTGCAATGGCCTCGCGACGCTACTCAGTAATGGCCTTGAGACGCTCCTCTGCAATGGCCTCGCGACGCTACTCAGTAATGGCCTTGAGACGCTGCTCAACTATGGCCTCGAGACGCTGCTCAACTATAGCGTCGCGGCGCTGCTCAACTATGGCATCGCGACGCTGCTCAGCAACCGCCTCGCGACGCAGCTCAACTATGGCGTCGCGACGCTTCTCAGCAATGCCCTCGCGACGCTGCTCAACGATGGCGTCGCGACGCTACTCAGTAATGGCCTTGAGACGCTGCTCAACTATGGCCTCGAGACGCTGCTCAACTATAGCGTCGCGGCGCTGCTCAACTATGGCATCGCGACGCTGCTCAGCAACCGCCTCGCGACGCAGCTCAACTATGGCCTCGCGACGCTGCTCAACAATGGCGCCGTGACGCTGCTCAACTATGGCGTCGCGACGCTTCTCTGCAAAAAGAAGGCGCCGCGACACTTCTAGGCTATGACGTTCCGACGCCACTCGACTATTGCGTCGCGACACTGCTCAACTATGGCGTCGCGACGCTACTCAGAAATGGCCTCGAGACGCTGCTCAACTATGGCCTCGAGACGCTGCTCAACTATGGCATCGCGACGCTGCTCAGCAACCGCTTCGCGACGCAGCTCAACTATGGTGTCGCGACGCTCCTCAACAATGGCGCCGTGACGCTCCTCAACTATTGCGTCGCGACGCTCCTCTGCAATGGCCTCGCGACGCTGCTCAGCAACGGCCTCGCGACGCAGCTCAACTATGGCCTCGCGACGCTGATCAACTGTGGCGTCACGACGCTGCTCAACAATGGCGCCGTGACGATGCTCCAATATGACGTCGCGACGCTTCACTGCAAATAGAAGGAGCCGCGACACTTCTAGGCTATGACGCTGATCAACTGTGGCGCCACGACGCTGCTCAACAATGGCGCCGTGACGCTGCTCTAATATGACGTCGCGCCACAGCGCTGCTAAAAGAAGGCGCCGCCACGCTTCGAGGCTATGACGTTCCGACGCTGCTTGACTATAGCGTCGCGACACCGCTCACCTATGGCGTCGCGACGCTCCTCAGCAATGGCCTCGCGACGCCTCTCAACTATGGCCTCGCGACGCTGCTCAACAATGGCGCCGTGACGCTGCTCGACTAATGCGTCGCGACGCAGCTCAACTATGGCGTCGCGACGCTCCTCAGCAATGGCATCGTGACGCTACTCAACTATGGCCTCGCGACGCTGCTCAACTATGGCCTCTCGACGCTGCTCAACTATGGCATCGCGACGCTGCTCAACTATTGCCTCGCGACGCTTCTCAACTACGGCCTCGCGACGCTGCTCAACTATGACCTCGCGACGCTGCTCAACTATGGCATCGCGACGCTGCTCAACTATTGCCTCGCGACGCTGCTCAACTATGGCACCGCGACGCTGCTCAACTATGGCATCGCGACGCTGCTCAACTATTGCCTCGCGACGCTTCTCAACTACGGCCTCGCGACGCTGCTCAACTATGACCTCACGACGCTGCTCAGCAACCGCTTTGCGACGCAGCTCAACTATGGCGTCGCGACGCTCCTCAACAATGGCGCCGTGACGCTCCTCAACTATTGCGTCGCGACGCTCCTCTGCAATGGCCTCGCGACGCTGCTCAGCAACGGCCTCGCGACGCTGCTCAACTATGGCTTCGCGACGCAGCTCAACTATGGCATCGCGACGCTGATCAACTGTGGCGTCACGACGCTGCTCAACAATGGCGCCGTGACGATGCTCCAATATGACGTCGCGACGCTTCACTGCAAATAGAAGGAGCCGCGACACTTCTAGGCTATGACGCTGATCAACTGTGGCGCCACGACGCTGCTCTGGCGCCGTGACGCTGCTCTAATACGACGTCGCGCCACAGCGCTGCTAAAAGAAGGCGCCGCCACGCTTCGAGGCTATGACGTTCCGACGCTGCTCGACTATAGCGTCGCGACGCTGCTCAACAATGGCGCCGTGACGCTGCTCGACTAATGCGTCGCGACGCAGCTCAACTATGGCGTCGCGACGCTCCTCAGCAATGGCATCGTGACGCTACTCAACTATGGCCTCGCGACGCTGCTCAACTATGGCCTCTCGACGCTGCTCAACTATGGCATCGCGACGCTGCTCAACTATTGCCTCGCGACGCTTCTCAACTACGGCCTCGCGACGCTGCTCAACTATGACCTCGCGACGCTGCTCAACTATGGCCTCGCGACGCTGCTCAACTATGGCATCGCGACGCTGCTCAACTATTGCCTCGCGACGCTGCTCAACTATGGCACCGCGACGCTGCTCATCTATGGCATCGCGACGCTGCTCAACTATTGCCTCGCGACGCTTCTCAACTACGGCCTCGCGACGCTGCTCAACTATGACCTCGCGACGCTGCTCAACTATGGCCTCGCGACGCGCGACGCTCCTCAGCTACGGCTGTATTTTAAACATTGTTTGTAAAAAGGACATAAATAAAATTTCCTTGTATATTGCAATGCCAACTACTTTTATTGTTGTACAAAAAGTGCTGTAAAAATATTTCTCTATTGTATTGTAAGATATTTATGGGGGGGCCGGGGTTACCACATAAGTTTTCCTAATAATACAGCAATAACTATTAAAACTACGGGTTTGAATGGTCTTCATTGTACCTATTTCATAAATTATATACAGACAGGTACATAATAATATTACCTACCGATCGTCGCTGAGATATTTTTTTAAATAGGTTCTAATAACCATTACTACAATATCTTGCAATATCTACAATTATGGCTCAATAGTAATAAATATTATAACCACAAATAATCAATGTCTTTGGCTATCATTTAATTGCAGGATTATAATAGGTGTATTGTTATAACCTACTAGCAAACCTGCCCCTACTTTGCACGGATAACATACACCAAAAAATTCTCTTGAACCACTCTAAGCAATCCGGTGGGTTAATTTTGAGTCTGTCTGTAGACAGACCGTGACCCACGGACGCGGCGCGCGGCGGGGAACTTTGTTTTATACGTTATACCTACAAGATTATTTTTTATGGCGTGCGTATATTCTACGAGGTAATCTGGTGCATAAAACTGAATATCTTTTCCCCAGGAACATAGGTCGAAACCTTAACACCTTCCCTGTCCCGTCAGAAGACACAATAGTTAAACAATGGAAATTTTCATATGTGATTCACGGGACAGTGAAAGGGTTAAAAATTAAAACTTTTTATACAAACGGAAGTCACGTGATCTGTTCCTTTGTATGAGAATTTCATTTTCAATTTTAAGATTTTGGTCCATCTTTGGGGAAAGTGGTTCAGTTTTATGCACCTGATTACCTCGTAGAATATACGCACTCCTTTAAAATTAATTCTGTATATATGTTTAGATAAATAATGTAGATATTATAGATACAGATAAATATCCTGCAGATCAAAGCACTGTTAACAGGAAAGGCGAATATAATGAATGATAATTGCTTGCTTACTCAATCTTTATCGGCTATTTAACGTTATTTAATCCGGTTTTCCTTGCATAGAAATGTACATGTTTTAGCATTGACTGCAGTCTGTTAGTCGTCTGATTTTTCCATACTAGAATCATTACATTTTTTTTTTGTTACGGGGAACATCTAAGAGCTTAAACCTATGTCGACAGCACTTCGCGGTGTCGTGGGCAAATTATGCATTTACGCCGATTAAAGACACCCTGGCCTTTCTAGGAGCCAGCTCTGGAATCGCTAAAGCATCCCCGGCGTAGATGCGGCGGTTCTCATACTAACCTTACTACTTAAACATACGAATCTAATGTACCAGCCTTTTCCCCATTCTGTCCTGTGCAAGAATGGGCCAGTCCTTTCGGAGTCTGATTGGTCTCGCCACGCTGTGATAGGTCTAGCCCACAGCTCACGCTAGCTTTATTATTTAAATATAACCTACATAGAATATCAGATATTAGTAAATTATAAAACATCTAATAACATACAGTTACTGATTAAAAGAGACATCTTGTGAAAACTTGGGCTAATATAATCTATGCTCGTCAAACAGGACTGATCAAGCGTGGCACCTATACCATATTCTATTCTAATTTCTCCTTACGTCTGTAAATAAAAAAAAAGGACAAGAAGAACTTTACAATGGGAAAGTTATGACTGATGACGCTTATTTACAAATTATTTGGTAGGCTAGTCGCCTAAAATGTCTTTCGCAAAATGTCGACTCGTCGTAATGTCTCTTACTCACAGTAAAATTGTTAAAAAAAGCCAACTTATGGCTGATCAGATTTGCCAAGTGAGACCGAATACATGGGCGAGACTTGATACTTCATAACTAGAGCTGGAATTAAAATACGGGGATTTTCGTGACCCTGTGGATATGACATTGAAGCCGCCTAGGACTCATCCGCAATTTATTCCAGGATCTTTCCTTGGATTAAAATTGAGGAAAAGCGACTGGCCTGTCGGTCTAGTGATTCCCACCCAGGACGAATCTGTGTGATGAGCACGATCAACTGCTTTGTATCTGGGTGTACTTTATCTATAACAATGATATATAGAATCAAGTATTTATAATCAAATAAGTATGTTTATCAGTAGTATCTGGAGGCCATAGAACATTTAGGATTAGATGGCCATGTGGGAGTTATCACAAGATATATTATAACTATCCAGGCTCCTTTGCTAAGGCACCGAGCTTATTGTCTCGGTGGTATTCGTTGGTAATCATTGAAGACCCTTGCTTATTGGAGTTGCAATAGTGGGCACGTGTGGTGGGCTTGCCACAATAAAAAAAATATCAAAAAAAAATAGGGGGACAATGGGCGGACAGATTGGCAACGTTTTTGTAGCTCCCCTGAAGTTATAATCGATCGTATGCTTGTTGCTCGTTAATCGACGGTCCCGACGTAAAACATCAAAACTCAAAAATCTCGTTTTTTTTTTATTCTTTAAATAGTTTTCTTTTTTACTTATTTATTCATACCATTGAAGAAAAAAAAACTAAAATCGTCCTATAAAGCAGAAAATATAATCGTAAATCCTCGAATGTAACTAAACTTTCCGAAGTAGACAGTCGAAAATTGTGATTCGATGAAATACGCGGGAGTGAGCGACGTGCGAGCGACGTGCCAGCGACATGCGAGCGAGACGAAACTATACTTTCGAGTATTTACGCCCTTTACGCCACACGCGCGACAGTTAGCGGCCGATCGGCCTTGAGGTGTCCTTGCACGAGAGTTTCTGTTTCAATTGTTAAAAATTCTGTTTTACGACGTAATTCATTGAAACTACCAGTTACGTTAAATACCTTTACAATATTTGTCACGTAAATGATCGAAAGTGCCAGTTTCGATAAATAAAGCGAGTTCAGTTCTGCGTTATACTATCGTAACTCAATTCACATCAAAACTGTTCATAATTATTATTTTTTCCTGCTATGTAATAGTTAGTAATCCTAATTTAACCGTGAATCCAAAATTTCATAAAGATCTAGCCATAAATGAAAAAGTTACGCAAAAAATAAACTTTAAATCGCTCTCCTGAAAAGTACCATTTTTAACATTCGATGTTTTACGTAGGGACCGTCGGTTTGTCGATATCGAAAAATAAACAAATGGTTTTATTCCGTGCTCTATTTAAATACCTCTAAACTCTGTGCTATCTTTATATGGCCCTTCAACTCGTAAGGACAGTCCACATAAATGTAAATTCTCAGTACCGTTACAACTAAACCTGTTTTGAACAACGTTAACATATTAAGCAATAGTTGTTGTACACGCTTGTTTATTTAACTCTATTTTGTATCATCTATCTTGCATTATCACAGAGTAGTAAGCAGAGATGTGTTATATAACTAGGCAGGCCTATTGTCGTTAACGCTTTACCCGTCAGTTAAAGATATTGTTATTAATTAATCTATACCTACTATTTGATTGTTTGTTTGTTTGCATTAAATAGGGTCCGAAACTACTGCACCGATTTGAAAAAATATTTCAAAGTTGGGTAAGCTACACTATTCCTAGGTGACATAGGCATATAAAATTAAAAAAAGAAAAAAATTGAGGCCGTGGGCGGAACTGTGGGAAACAGCTTGTTAAGTATAAAGAGGTTGTAAGGCAAAGTACACGATTGGTACGCTCTGCCTTTCTTCCAATTATTAATTTGGATTAATACTGAATTCTACGGATGATGTAATTTTAGTTTGTGTCAATGAATAAACTGTAGGTTTTTAACATTGGTTTTTTAACATAATGTTCAACAGCAAACATTAAAATAAATAAAATATATCAATCTAGAGTGGTCAAAGGACGAGATGGATAACAATTACAAATGCCAGAATATCATCAAACCATTATCAAGTTTAAATAATCCTCATATTTAGTAGGTACTAGCGGTATCCCGTGGTTTCTCACCCTTAGTTGTCCCCGTTCCCTTAAACATCTTTTTTTTTAACAAATTCTCCATTTTTTTATATTTGTTCTTCTATTCGGAGACGAATCTAAAATGTCTAGGATCATGAAAATTGGTTCACCCGTTCTCGATTTATAGGTGTTGTAACAATCCCGACTTTGCTTTAAATAGGAGATATATTCCTTTAAACGACTTAAATATTTATTGTTATTGTTAGTCATCAAAAGTCTTATTTCTTGTTTATTTAAAACAATCTTTTTCTTTCTCTCTTTTTAAAACAAGTCCTTCTCGACTATTCTCGAGAATCAAATTTAAGACCTCTCGTTTCAGAATTGTTCGCTAGCAACCTCGACACGGCAAAGGCTATGTACCTATGTATGTAACCTATATCAAAAACATAATATTTATAAGTCTACTCTAGTTTAAAGTCCACATATAATATAAAATGTCGTCACAAAATTCTCACAAGTGTGTGTACTTCTAGTTAGCGTAGGCAGTAGTGTCGAGATCCCGTACCAAACGGACGTACATATACAGTATATATTTATGTTAGGTTTAAACCTAGTAATAAGTCTTCAATTGAATAAAAAACTAATTTATAAAATAGTGCAGTGTTGTGTTTAGAAATATAAACAAAATGTTGTAAGTACCTATTATTTTAGGTGTAGGTATTTAGTTAATTTTGAACTCAAAGTTATACCTGGCCTAGATACATAGAAATCCATTTTAAATTCGTCAGTTAATTAATTTGCATTTTATCTTAATTATACTATCTCGAAATCAAGTTGACAGGCCTGTTGGTTTAGTGATTTGTAACCCTGATTGCTAAGCCGGAGGTCGTGGGTTCGATTCCCACTCAGGACAAATCTTTATGTGATGAGCACGATCATTTGTTCTTTAATATCTATGTATTTAGACATATTTAAACACAGTTTCAGTTAACAATCATCACATTGCATAAAATTGATAACAGTGGAAAAAATTATTACAACTTTTATATTTGCTTACTATAGTGTCATGTTACAGGCAGACAAGGTTTTTTGTTATGTACTTTTTTTTTTTAATTTGCTGTTTATTATTTAAGGTAAACGCAACTCCTTCGTTTGCGCAGAACCTTAGTATTGCAGGAAAATCTAGATCTATAACATGGTCAGCCAGTTTTATACGTAGTACCGATTCGCATCGTTAGGCTAGGTCAACTAGGAAGTCAAGAGTAACAATGTTAAAATATTTATTATCCTTAAACTTTCTTGAGATACGTTTTTTTATAGCTTTACTAAAATATTCTAACACAAAACATCGCTTCGTCCGCATTGTTTTATAATTAAAACTAGGGATGGGCCGAAATTCGTTTTACATTCGGTTTAACCGAACTTCGGCAGCTTGAACCGAACTTCGTCATTCGGCCGAATTTCGGTTAAAATGCCGAACATTCTGCACTAAATATACTTGCACTTTCATAATAGAAATTAATGAAAAAACATATCTGTAGTAACAGTATACTCGTCGTCATTTATTTGAAATATTAAAAGTCATACGTGATAAACAAAAAACTTAAATAGGTCTTTTTAACTACCAGTCTCAAAATTCTTTGGTTACTTAATCAAACAAGACACAAAATTAAACCGCTCTTCTTGCCAACCAAACCAGCCTTAGAAATCTTTCTTTCTTAAGGTGATACCTCTGATGTGGCCCGCGAAATTCAAATTTTCATGTGTTTTTTTGCAATTTGCTTATCAGTGACAAGTTGTAATTTGATCAAAATAAGATTCGCGAAAATAACATATATAACTTCAAATATAAGAATGATTAAAACATTCGCTCGCACAAAGAATAATTGAAAATGAGTTAGATTTCGGAAATTTTACTAACTTTCAACTAATCTTTGTGAGAATGAATGGAGCACATGTTATGATCATTTTTATGTTTAAAATTATACTTGTTATTGTCGCGAATCGAATTTTGATCAAGTTACAACTTGTCACTGATAAGCAAATTGCAAAAAACACATGAAAATTTGAATTTCGCGGGCCACAAGGAGGTATCACCTTATTCAAAAACAAAATTTTACTGCTCTTCTCAACAAGTCTTAGAAATCTCTCTTACTTAATTAAAAAACAAAAATTAAACTACTTTACTAAACAATAATAACCAACCATTAGAAATCTCTCTTACCTAGTCAGAACACACAATGAAAGTGGAAGATCTTAATAATGATTTAGAAATCTTTGCATGGGTAGATACTTAACTTAATAAAAATACTAAATTATATTGGTCTCCTTAATAGTTGGTCTAAAAAAAATTTTTAACCAGACAATAGCACGTGACAAGCTGGTGACGTCTTTACAAATGACTAGTTGGCTAACGGCCCCGCGGGGAAGCGCGGAGTGTGGGTGGGACACATCTAGCAATATTTGCAGCAAGTGCGTAAACAAGTCACAACACGAAAAAGCGCGGCGAAATTGAACCGAAGTTCGGCCGAACTTCGGCCGAATTTTTCAATTTTACCGAATGTTCGGCCGAAGTTCGTATTCGGCACAAACCACATTCGGCCCATCCCTAATTAAAACGTATCCATTAATAATTATACTGAAAAAAAAACATAGTTTCAATGATTGCCTCCTTAATCCAAACTTATCGACATACAAAAAACCTTACATATTTCGATAAATAACAATTTTGGCCTGCGCCTTCGTTCCCTTTTTCCCCAAAGCAATTATAAAGATGTACAAAGCCTTCATCTAGAAACTCTCATCTAGGGTATCAAATGCAAAGGATTTTTATAATCCGACAGGCAGTTTCAGAGATAAGCTCGCTCAAACAAAAATCTCCGCCCGCACTAAGGAATTTAATCCTTGTGTTGCGGGGGTTTCACAAACATTCAAATCACATTCACAAAGAACATCCAGACATGGAACAAGCATTTATGGTTCACATAAATGCTTGTCCCATGCGGGGATTGAACCCGCAGCACGTCGCGCACAGTAGTAATTAGCGTGGTGACCTATACCACTCGGCTATCCCTGCAGTCTTTAACATTATTGTATTAGTATAAAAGTGAAAGATTTCAGATAATACACCAAATAGTAAAATTAATAGATAATAATTAGTATGTGCCTAGTACTTGAAAAACAAACAAATACATTTCTTAAAAATTACCTAATTTATTACAATAATGATTCTATCCATAATTTTTGACTTAAATTAAATTAAAAATCGGTTATAACGTATTAATTACTATTATACCTAAGTACAGTATGTGTTAATAGTTGAAATATTTCAATTTTCACGCATATTTTTTTTTGTTTTTAAAGATTATTAGCAATGTGGGTCGCACATTACTAGTAATCTCGTTAACCCCTCGTGCTAAGCTAAGATGCTTGTGTTACGAGTGGGTTCACGTCGGTAGTGTAATGGGTGGGATTCGAACCCGCAACCACATGATCGCTGCCGATCGCTGCCGATTGTCATGGTAAAATGTGCTAGCACATCAATTAACTTACCACCACAATGTAACCCATCTTGAGAATAAAAGATTTGAATTTGAACAGTCCCCAGTTTAAAATTAAGTCGTCAAAATCAAATTACTCTTATATAACTATGCTTATTTTTATTTATTATTATTTAACGTGTATTAAAATTCGAACAAGATGAATAATACATTTAAATTACTTACATAACATTTAACCAAACTGATTTATTGCATTGCAACATCAACAAACAGTTTTTGTATTAATTATAGATGATTTATTAGAAAAGTTTTAAAATATGTTTTATTAATACTATTAATAGTGTGGAAATAAATTAAAATAACCGTTTCGTATTTGTTTTTAGTTAAATCTATCTTAAAACCACATTACGGACAGATAAATCGAATGGTCGAGTCAATGTAAATATTACCAGAAATAACAACAGACGAGGTATAATCCGGCCATTTATCAATATTACTTTAATGTAGCAAAAACAAAATGAAATTATTTCAATCTTATGTTAAGTTAGCGAGATTGAAGTAGCGTAAAGTTCTGTTATTTGTACTTCTGTGGTAAAATTAAAAGTGCATCTAACTTTAGTGTAATTAACACTAACGACGCCAATAGATTCAGCACGCCGGTTTCAACCCGGCAGCCAATACAGGGTTAATTTAAAAGGAGTGCATAAAACAAATCAACTTACCCCAAGGGACTAAGGTCGAAGTCATAAAATGGAAAATGAACTTTTCCTACAAAGTGACAGGTCACGTGACTTATTTTTGTATGAAGAGATCATTTTCAATTTTTAGATTTCGACCTATGTTTCTTGGCGAAAGTTGTTCAGTTTTATGCACCTGATTACCTCGTTGAATATCCGCACTCCTTTTAAATTATTCGTGTATTCGTTATATATTTCTATTAATCATAGGCTGGATTGTGACGGCGGGTCATTGTCTTGGTGTTTACTACATTTCACATTACCTTAAATAACGCTTTTAATAAAGCCAGTACAATGGGATTTTCAACCTCACATCTCTACCTGCATTCGTTGACAACAGTCACTATCAAGATCTACGTTTCCTTTTGTGATAATAATACAGAAACCATCTACTTTTCCAGTGCAGCATCAGGTCCTGTAAAACCATTCCCCTTGGAGGAGGAGTACAAGAAGAAGACGAGGGTCACTCCGGAAGACATCAAGAAGTTGCGGCTGTGGCTGGAGACGCAGCCGCATCTACCAGCGGAACATATAACTGGTTGGTATAATCAAACAATTAAAACAGAATTAATATTTAGAACAACCACAGATTGAGAGCGTAGAAGAACTGCCAACCACTAATGATGGATACACTTGGAAAAAACATTATTTTCTTGTTATTAAAGGACCAACCTTTAGACTTGAAGATTTCTGATGTTGGAGCAACATTTAATCTGATCTCCGGGAGTGGTAGAGTCCGCAGAGCACGTATGGCTAATACGTGCTCTGCGAACATGCGAAAAGGATGTCAATTTTATGTAGCTGCTCCTTTGGCAAAGTCCTTGGGATGCGATTCACGTATTATTAGGTTTTAGACATGTTTTACAATCCTCCTAAAAAATAGGAACTATTTAGAATAGTTTGTGAATTTCAAATAACATTGGGGTACGCCCTTAAAACCCTTTCGGTGACATAATCCCTTTTTCTACTACCCCTATATCCCATCTAAACCAATCTATACGGTATTCCCAAAGACTAAGGTTTGCTTTAGTTTGCCATATTGTTAACCGACTGCTAAAAGGAGGATGTTCTATGTTCGACTGTATGTATTTTTTTTATTAATTAGTTATAATGATTTTATAAAGTTCACGTGACTTTTAACTGTATGAGGCTTAGACTCGCACTCGTGCGTTTAATTATAAGCTACATACATAATGACACATTTTAAGTGGAAATTAAAAATTAACGTTATATCACTGTAGCGTGACTACGATTCAGTTGGTGACGATCAATTTAATTAGATACGATACAGAAGTCAATGGCGCTGTGGTAGTTAGTTATTTTATGCTTCCTCAATTACGTAATAATGGCTGCCAGTGAACCAGTGGTCAGGTAAAGGTGGTAACAGACGCGCCAAGCACTCCTCGCCACGCTCGGCTCGAAATAAATTTGCTGTTGTTCGAGAAACATTGTCAAGCATGCGAAGAGCGCATGGCCCATGAGTAGGCTGCGCTAAGTTTGTATTCGCCTTTACAAGTTTCCTAGTACTTTACCTTTAACTCGGTATAGACCTTATTCCATAATCCTTGCTTGAGTTAAAAGCACAGCTTTTCTACGTTTTTTTGGTATTATGTTTTAATGTAGGTATATGCCGTGACTATTAGTTTTGGTTGTAAATCAAAACGTCATAAACCGTCGTAGGTAATAAATTATCTTAAGAGTTTAATTAAACTCTGATTATATAAAAAAATAAAAATCTTTTTTCGTTTCGTTACTTTGTTTAAACATGAGTCGTAGGCAAGATAAAATCCTACATATAAACATATTCCTAAATATAAAACACTGGGTGAAAACACAATACATAATTTGTATCTCCCTTGTTTATAAGATAAGATAAGATAAGATAAGATGTTTTCACAAATATAGTTTTATCTTATCTTATGAATAATTAGGAATATATTAGGAACAATTTCTATATGTATAAAACAAAGTTGGGATTGTTACAAAACATATAATTCGACCACTGCTGAACCGATCGTCATGGTGTTTGATTTGTTGCGTTTGTGACCGTCTCGATATTTGAAAATTGAAAATTTACCAAGTAAAAAATCATTTTACGGAAACGGGAACAACTTACGCGGGTAAAACCGCGGGCACAGCTAGGTAGTATAATAAAAAATGAGATGAAGCACGCGACTGGTGTAATCGCTGACGCAAGCAAGAGAATCCTTGAGATAACGAGCAGTTGGTTACGCCGGACACACGGTGTCGCGGCTAAACGACAATTATATGGCCATAACATTGCTATTAAAGCCATCACCCGCCATTTTCTTGTGGTTTTACATACATGTGCATCCGCTCAAATGTCTGTATCTACGATTTTTGTTATTACTATTATTACTATTATGTATGTTCCTGAAAATAATTTTCATCCATTGTCAATCTACAAATATGTTTTTTTTTATCTTGTTTTATCGTTAATTTTAAGTATACGTTGTTGGGTTAAGGTTAAGCTATATTAAACTGTTAGATTGACGCTACGATGTGCTTCGGCTCTTCTGATGTATAAATTGACCCGAAGTTGCAGTCATTGACATCGCGGTAGTTTACAGATGCTATGAAGAAAGAGAAACTCCATGATCTCCATGGATAACATGGATTAGGAGGATATCCAAAGCGAGCCTGATTATGATTCATGCTCTCTTTGTGTATAGTTATGTGTTAATCGTATTTAGTACACCTCTTTATTATAAGAAACAACTAATCCAACGAAGAGCAACTTCATCGAATTGCGATACATATGGTGTTTTGGATGACTTTCAACACTTGGTGATGGGATGAGGACTGCACGGATAGCCGAGTGGTAGATGTCACCACTCTAATTACCACTATGCGTGAAGTGCTGCGGGTTCAATCCCCGCATGGGACAAGTATTTGTGTGATCCACTAATGCTTGTTTCAAATCTGGGTGTTCTTTGTGAAACCCCCGCGATACAAGGACTAAATTCCTTAGTGCGGGAGTCGTTTAAAACAAAAAATGTGTCAATGACCAAAAATAAATGTGAATAATGAAGAAGTTGGGAGTAAACCAATAGTATGTCGGTAATATTCATAGTATAGTATGTTGCTGATCTGACATCGGAGTGGACTTTGGGCTCTAATAACTATAGCATTATATGGCAGCAATAATTAATATACCACCTGCTCCTAAATTGACTGACGTGTAAGAAAGACCCGAATAACGAGAAAAAAAAAACAAATCCGATTTAAAACTTCTTTAAGAGCTAGTTAGAAATATGTAAGGTCTCGAAAAAGATACAAATAATTTACTGACAGATGATAAGGGGCTATTTTAATGCCTCTGAATTGGTACTTTTGTGTTTATAGACTACTATTAAGCCACTAATTAGTCACATTATACGCCACTAATTAGTCACATTACACAGACACAAAAATAGTCAAAAAAATCAAACATAATATAAATTTGAATTTTGAATTTTGTACGCCCGTGTGGGCAAAACATGTAAGGACGAATTTTTATTTTTATTTACCATCTTGCTTCCAAACTTGTTTGTACTGCATACTCGTGTTTTTACATATAAATGATCTTTATCTTTATCATTTATCTTTATAATAATCTCAAATCCATTCTCAAAATATTACCAAATAAATGTAGTTATTTCCATTGTCATTTCAAAAGGTTCGGTCATAAAATTTTGTAAATACAACTTTAAGACATGCTAACTTGGGGAAAAATAATCAATCCACGTTCGCTTTAAAACTAGCCTATATTATGTATTTGAAGACGATCTTGACTGTGTCTTATGTTCGAGACAGCGTAACTAGAGTATTTCCTATATCTATGCCATAACGCAATATAACCCCGAATTTCACACATTTGACGGGCAATCGGTGTACACGAATGTATCAGAACATAATTATTTTGGATGATATTAAATTACGAGATGTACGTATCTAATAATTAGCTGTAATGGACGTTATTTAAAAAGCCTTGAAACGTTACTTGATGGTTTTTTTGTTATTGCGCACAAAAAATAAACAAGGTTTTATCATGATTTGGTTCTACACAAATAATAGGTAGATACGTCTACTGATATTACTTGTATATTAAAATACATACATAGTTACAAAAAATACTTCTGTAGCATTAGGTACCAGTATATATTTTTCATGTTAAGAAAAATTTACTAGGCACAATCAGAATCGACACGAACGTCTGCAGCAGATAATAATAATAAGATAAGAATAATTGGTAGACATAATGTGTCACAACGTATTATCACGTCCATCAAAAATCATCAATCATGGTACGATGTCTGGCCGACCTTATAAGTACTTATCCTCTCCATGTTTCGGCAAGCACTAATAGCCGTAATAAGAGATCACAATTAGTGATAAGACCGCCCTTTGTACCAACTGTTCACAATGTCACCTACATATCCTATGTTGGTGAATGTACAATAAAAAGTAAATAAATAAATAAATAATAGCCGTTGGCCCCGACTGTCATAATACGATCTTGATAGCTGGATAGTTTAGTCATTACAATTCAGACAACCAGTCTTACTATGGGAAATTGCGTTAACCAGTAAAACGGGAAGTGGAGGCAGGAGGTCAGGAAGATGCTCCATGTAAAATGAAAAGGCAGCGGTAGCCTTATGATTATAAGTTGTTTTATGTACCTATATTAAAAGCTTACTAGCCATGTGGGTCGCATATTACTAGTATTCTTGTTAACCCCTCGTGGTAAGCTTCTTACTTGTATTACGAGTCTGTTCACGTCGGTGGTGCATTGGGTCAGATTTAAACCCGCGACCACATTTGGTTTTGAATTCCGGGCTGTTTCCGCACTTAGAATACCCGCGACCACATAATCGCAAGTCCGAGGCCCGATGAAGAACCGAAGAGCCATTAGGCTACCGCCGCTTCTATTATATCAGTCGAGCTGTGTTTTTCGTTGGGGTAGCGCTGTCGCCGAGTCTGTATTTACGACGAATATTTACGTAATAACGTCTATAAGTGGAGTCAAAAACAGAAAGGACCCTCTATGAAAATTTAGAGAGTTCGTCATCTCGGGAACGGAATGGCGAATTTGGGTCTGATGCTGATTACGACCAAATTGATGTATATGAAGACGACAGATTCCGTGATGTGATATGATGTGCCTTTCACAGTTTACATTTTGATACGATGTTCGCTATTGATTATAATTATGTGCAATATCGCATAGAGCTACGACATTGTTTTGGTCCGAAGTCACCGGATCCTTTATTGGTAAATCCTTTATTTCGGTTGAAATCTACAAAAACGTCCTCCGCCCTGAGAAATGCAAAAAAACTTTCAAAGAATTTTCCACTGATCTTTACCTGTTACCATGAGATAGTACATTACGAACAATTGCAACCTTAGTGGAACCGGGAAATGGGAGCGTAGTGGTTCCGTTTCGCCTACCTAACCGAAATCAAAAACTAATTTACAATGCTTTGTCAGCTAAAGAGTAGGTTTCTAACAAAAGTCGTTTATAATTTCAGAGTTAGACCTCATTTTAACCTTCCACTGCGTCAACCGAAGCGCTGAAGTGGCGAAACAAGTGCTGGACTTACATTACACGCTCAAGACATTGTTCACTAACTTCTTCAAGGATAGAACAGTTGATGACAAGATGTTGAAGACATTAAGCGTTTAGTAAGTATCATTCATGATCATTCCAATCGAAATTACTGCTATTAAACACATGTCGGGGATATAGAATCTATCGATAGAGATAAGGGGTCAAAAAAATATCATAATACTTTGCTTCGTGCTACTAGCCAAGACTCCTGGAAATTCAGTGTTTTAAATAATTATAAAAACATGCATTTTATTTTCAGTGCCCTTACCCCCCTGGAGGCGAGAGCTTACGATGACTCTGCCATCATATACTGCGGGCTGGTTGATTACGATCCTAAGAACTTTGTCTTCGCCGATGCCGTCAAGTACTTACATTTTTATAAATTAAGACACTTACAAAGTAGATAATTTATTATTTCTAGGCAAGAATACATTTCCTGATTGAGATTTTTTTTTATATCTTAATTCTCTCTCATAATGAATATTTAATTAGAAGTGTCACTGTCAATCCAAAATCTACTTTGGAAACTAAATGTTATTCAAAGCCTGATTGACTGGCCTGTTGGGCTAGTGGTTAGTGACCCTGAATGCTAAGCCGGAGGTCATGGGCTCGATTCCCACCCAGGACAAATCTTTCTGTAATGAGCACGTTCATTTTTTCTTTGTCAGGGTTTTATTTATCTATAATAATTATGTATATACATATTTAGAAATATGTAAGTATGTTTATAAGTTGTCTGGTTGCCATAGTACAGGCACATTCTAGTTTGGCCGTGTGTGAGTTGTCCCAAAGTATTATTATTATTAAAAAACCGCTCATTAACTCACTCCAGCCGAATAGTTCACCTCCTAATACGAAGTTGTCGATATTTAAGGGCCTGTCTCATGGTGTTGGACCTGTGGCAGTACTCTGCCGGCACGTGGCCCGGCTTCGTCATCATCATTGATCTTGACCACTGTACACTGACGCACATCACCAGGCTGGACGTCCAGTCCGTACAACAGTTCCTATACTTCTTGCAGGTATAGTCGTATTGCTCTTTTGAATTAAACGGAAACTGTTTTAAATTTTGTCTATAGTAAAGTTATAAGTATGACTGTGGATGGGTATATAAGCAGATGGAGACCGAAAAAGAGATGGATGGATTGTGTGAAAGATGATATGAGAAAGAAAGGAGTGGATGCCGCGATGACGAGTAATAGAGAGGAATGGAAGGAAAATACGCATTGCGCCGACCCCATATGAATGGGATAAGGGCAGGAAGAAGAAGAAGAGTAACTATCCGGTAAGACTGGAAGCCGACCCCAACATAGGAAAAAAAGGAAAAGGCTAGGCAGAAGAAGAAGTAACTTTCGTGAGTAAAGTGGAATGCATAGCTCTGTAACTAACGACACACATTTACGCGAAGATACCGAAGATCCCAAACGTTTTAGGCTCATGAACTCATTATTAGGAGTCCCGTTTGAGATTATAACTACACGGGCCCTTCGATATTAATACATACATACATACGTCAAATATTACTGAATTTAAAAGTTAAAATGCTTGTTACGAATTCAATTGCAAATAAATGAAATCAAACATTTTCAACAACAAATCCAATGCGTAAGACCATTGTGACCAGATCGATGAGTTTGCTTTGATAAGTTCAATAGTAGCTAGTAATATAAGCAAATAAAGATAAAAATGAATTATTATAATTTATAAAATTATTTCACCCTTTTCAGGAAGCAATGTTATTGAAAATTAAAAGCTTGCACTTCTTAAACGCGCCATCCTTCATGGACCGGCTCATGATGATCCTCCGGCCATTCCTCAAGAAGGAGCTCCTGGACATGCTCAGCATCCACCAGATAGGATCCACGACCATCGGGAAGTTCATCCCGATAGAAGGCCTGCCTAAAGACGCCGGCGGACAGTATAAGACGCGTCAGCAATGCAGAGGTAATCTTGGACTTTGGAATAATTAGTTTAGTCATGAGGTGCAAACCCAAGTAATCTCATATACTTACTAGCTTTGACTCGCGGCGCCGCCTGCGTGGACGTCGGTTATCGCAGCAAAAAGCTTACCTTTCTTAGAAAACTGGGCTATCTGACACTGAAATATTTATTTTTTAATCTGAGTGGTTGTTCCTTAGATTAGCTCGTTCAACCAAAGACACAAATTCACACAAATTTGTTTTATCCCGTTCACAAGTTGTTTATTTGTCGGCTACCGTTTAGCTCAAAATTTTAATCAAGATCTTAAACTTTTCCAGATGACGTGATAGAGAAGATAACGAGCACGAAGGAGTTCTTCGTAGAAGAGAATAAGAAAAGAGTGGTGGAGGCCAAGCGGCCCGGAAAGCCGAAGACCATCTCCGATATCTTTGGAGGGGTTGAGGGTTCCTTTAAGAAATTAGATATCGACTGATGTGATGAATACTAAAGACTAAAGTTATTATAGATTTAATATAATGAAATAATTTTTGTATTGCGGATAAAATCCAACAAAATACGACCTTAATTTTTCTATAATCTGACTTATCACGGTTCAGGTATAGAGATTATTTACATGAAAATATTGGCAGGTATTTTGGTTTAATTTTTTATTAAAAATAGGGGATTATACTATTTGATGTTTATATTATAGCTAAACGACGTATTCGTTTTGAAAAATGACTACCTTTACCCTCGACTTCGTGTACTTACACTTTTTTTTATTGCTTCGCTATAATAGGATTTTTTTAGTATTGTATTAGATAAAAGTGTTTTGTTATTAAAAATAAGAGTAATGGCATCCTAAATGTCGGCGTGGCGTTCTAAACTAGCATGTGGTTACCAGTTCTCTCTAATCTTAAGAAATATGTGTGAATGTTGTTTTAAATATATTTTTGGTTTCATATTACTTTGTTTGATTTTACATTAATTCATATTTAATCCTTGTTTTAAGTAAAAACTAAAGCAGACCAGCCCCCCTAGCCAAGTGACATATCGACAAGTTAACGCTGATTGAATCGCTCAAATTTATGCAATTGACAAGTTTAAGTCACGTAACGTATCGAAACCTCAATCGAAACGAGGCGTCATATACACACACTATCTTTTGCTTGCGGCTCCGCCCGCGTGGGCGACGTTTATCATGACAAATTATAGCCTTCCTCAATAAGTGGGCTATCTAAAAGTGAAAGATTTTTTCAAATCGGACCAGAAGCTTCTGAGATTAGCGCGTTCAAACAACAAACTCTTCAGCTTTATAATATTGGTATAGATTTAATTATATTTAAGCGATTTCTATCATCTTTAACGTTTGTAGAAATATCACTTGAGTACGGAGGCTGTACAGACCGGTCTTATCAAATGTCAACGCCAGGATAATTACCTAATTGAGCAATGAGCATACACATATCTAGAAATGATTTTTTATTATGCGTCGCATGTGGCGCGAATTAAAGCAATTTCTTTCTTTCATTTCTTTACATATATTTAGGTACTATGCCTTAAGATCAATTTAGAAGTTGACAGTAAACGATTAGGTAAGTACATATACAAATTTTGTGTAAACATGAAATAATTTTCACGTAGCTATGTGTTAAATGTCTATTCTTTTTTTGTCAGGCATCGAATTTATCTATACTTATAATAAATCTGTAGAAGTGAAAATTCTGTACATTGAAAATATCAAAAAAATTAATGGCGGGGTGTGTTACTAAACCGACACCGAACCCAAAAATGTGATTAAAAAAATTTTTGTCTGTCTGTCTGTCTGTCTGTCTGTTTGTTCAGGCATCACGCAAAAACTACCGGTTCGATTTCGATGAAACTTGGTATGATTGTTCTTTAATATCCTGGGCACCACACTGGGTAGTTTTTATCCCGGAAAAGTATATACAAAAAAAAACAAACTTAATTTTGCGGTTCGATCCCTAGACCCGAATACTGTACCAACCGCAAATAATAAGTTTGTCGTAGGTTACGTCACCCGCAGTGGAGTTCAATAAGGGGCGCTGCACACGGCCAAGTAACTATTTATTAATCTGTGACACGGCTAAGATACTATAATTATCTTTGCTATATATAGCTAAGATACTTTATATATATTATATATTATTTATATTATTATATTATAAAGCTGAAGAGTTTGTTTGTTTGAACGCGCTAAACTCAGGAAGTACGGGTCCGATTTGAAAAATTCTTTCACTGTTAGATAGTCCACTTATTGAGGAAGGCTATAGGCTACTTTTCTTTTGGAAATCTATCCCCTAAGAGGGTGAAATAGGGGTTGAAAGTTTGTATGGGAAGTTCGGTATTTTCAATGATAGACACATGAAATATCGTATACGGGTTTCTGAATAGAAATAAATAAAGATGTATTCCAGCGATTTTAAAAATCATCCCCCTAAGAGGGTGAAAAAGGGGTTGGAAGTTTGTAGGCATATGAATTGTGTCGTTTTCAAAGATAGACACATTCAATTTCATACAAGGGTTATTAGTTAGAAATAAATAAGATGTATTTCCGAGATTTTAGAAACCTACCCCCTAAGGGGGTGAAATAGGGGTTGAAAGTTTTTATGGGAAGTTCGGTATTTTCAATGATAGACACATGAAATTTCGTATACGGGTTTCTGGATAGAAATAAATAAACACGATTTCAGCGATTTTAAAAATCATCCCCCTAAGAGGGTTAAAAAGGGGTTGGAAGTTTGTAGGCATATGAATTGTGTCGTTTTCAAAGATAGACTCATTCAATTTCATACAAGGGTTATTAGTTAGAAATAAATAAGATGTATTTCCGAGATTTTAGAAATCTACCCTCTAAGGGGGTGAAATAAGGGCTGAAATAGTTGGTATGTGAAGTTCAGTATTCTCAAAGATAGACAGATATAGATAAGATAATGACCATCATCATCATCCATCTAAGACATATCTATAATGACGACTCCCGTGGTCGAGTGGCGTTCACTCCGGTTTTTAAGGTGTCGCCAGCTCTAAGGTTCCAGGTTCGATCCCCGGACGGGTCCATGTAGAAAATCACTTTTATACATAGTCTGGAGTCTGGGTGTTTATGGTACCTTTTTTGTCTCCGATTCCATAACACAAATGCTTTTGCTACTTACTTTACTTTTATTATTATTTTAACGCCATAATATTAGATGAAAAATTTTATACATTCTCCTTACTTGAAAATCACAGAATACATCTACCTTTAATACTACTCTTTACTTTACGCGCGAGCGAAGCCGCGGGCAACAGCTAGTAGAACATAAAAATTCAATTATTATGTTACCAACTGTTATAAGTAATTGAAGTCGGTGCCAAACAAAGAAGATATTCGATACCGGATTCAATTAGCACGGGCACCGACTTCAAACAAATCAGTTTGTAATTTAATTCTAAGGTATTTTAAGAATTCAGTATATTTTTCGCTTTTAAGTGGATAATATAGTTATGGGATCTTTTAAGTTGATTTCTTTTTTTTTTAATTATTATTGGTATAATTATTGATGGCACGATATGAAGCCCAATGACCAACCATTGGGCTTCATATCGTGCTAATTACCACTATATGCGACATGCTGTGGGTTCGATCCTGCATTTGTATGACTCTGTCTGATGTCTGGATAAAATGGATGGAGTCTTGATGTTCATCGTGCATGGAATTTGATTTACGTGAAATTTTCTGCGGCATTAGAATGAAATTTCTTATTGTGGGGTTAGATAAAAAAGTAGAAATCAGTGACATTGATTTATTTAAACATTAATATTATTTAATGGATCATATTTACATAAAATATACACAAACTGATTTTATCAATTACTTGAAGTACTTTTTTTAAATAACACGGGTTCACATGGTTGCATCAAAATACCACTAAGTACTATGCGTACAATCCAAACTAGTTAAGTATATACCATGCATACCAACATACTTACATACAAATATCGAATAACAACCGGGTCATGTTGTGGCGTTTTTATAGTTGGTTCGAAAATAAACATGGTTTCAAACTAGTTGTAAACAATCAAGTCATGCTGCAGCTCTACGATTGATGTAAAAAATACGGAAGAGACTTTTTGAATCTGTCTGTCATAGTTCTTGTTAGTGATGAGTCCTTAAAATAATAATCGTAATTACTATTTTGATAAGGGTAAAATTTATCATTAGGTAATCAATCAAAATGATGTGACTAGTCAATAAACAACAATATACAATGCAGCATACTTTTTGGATAAATAATAATTGATTACTATCCACTATTTTGTTTAGAATGGCACCTAAATAATAATAATATATATCATTCTACCGTTAACGATACTACTATCTATAATATCTACATCCCGAGCTTTCTATATGAAAATGTTACACAGCTAATGTACTTACTTATGATATTAAAATGAATTGCAAAAGTTAAAAGTTTTGGTCGAACAAATTTCGCATCGCCATTTAATTTTGCAATCGTCCCCTAATTTGTAAATGTTTACCATAAACTTCTGTGAAATACAAAAATGTATAAAATCTTAAGTATCTTATTTCTTTTTTTCATTAATTTAAACTCATTAACATAGCTTTCCAATCGATATTCCTTAAAAATCCTGAAAAAGGTGACCCGTTAGCCAATAACTGGTTGGGTTACCTACCCCAAAAATATTCGCGTGTTGCATCGTTATTAGATATTATATATCGTTATTATTTATATTTAACCAAAACTTGATTTTTTATCCTTATCAAATAAAAGAGACAAGTAAGAGTACCTACCTCATTTTGGTAAAATTCGATTAGTATTGTTCAAGTATTTGATGTTATGCCTTGTTTTAACGTCATGTTATTTTTGTACGGAATGTTTTGAAGTGTGATGCGAAACGCTATTCTATCGATAACATGATAATGACTTACCTAAAGCTTACCGAAGTCTCGTTGTATACGCACTATGCAGATTAAACGTCAGTTTACCTCAATCTGCTACTCACAGAGAAAATTTATTAAGTCGTTTTGGAAAAAAAAATCTTTATCTAACGGTAGATATGCTACAGTCAAGCTGTTATCCTTGAAAATGAATTTGTTTGATTGGATTGAATTTGTTTTAAGGAGGTAAATAAAAAAGTAATTTAAGTACTATTTCCTAGGACTACAATAAATAACAACCACAGCTGGCCACAGGCCTCTTCCCATATAGAGAAGGAATGGGCATGGATCACCACGCTTGCTTCTTATTTTCTCGTCTTACGATGTTTTCCTCCACCGCTTGTCAATAGTGTCTTAGAATAATTAAAAAAAGTACATATAAAATTCAAAAAGTCGCATTGGCACTTGCCTGGGTTCAAACTCGCAACCATGTGCATACGAATCCGGTCGTTGAACCGCTAGGCCACCACAAATGTATATCTACTATATAAAAATAAGTCGGGTTTTCCTTCCTGACGCTATAACTCCAGAACGCACGAACCGATTTCCACGGTTTTGCATTCGTTGGAAAGGTCTCGGGCTCCGTGAGGTTTATAGTAAAGAAAATTCAAGAGAAAAGCAGGAAAAAAAAATCATTTATAAAAATCATTATCACATACAGCGCCATCTCTGATACATACCTGGTACTACAACGGCGCCAGTACGTGGTGTGTGAGTATCCCCACGAAAATAATACAATAAATGAACACGTATTTTAGCGATTTTGGAAACCTCTCCCGAGTAAAATACTAGGTAATAATATTAAAAACTTATTTTTTAAAGATAGGGACATGCCTTTTCTTATAATGACCTTCTAAGACATATCTGTAACGACGAACCCCGTGGTCGAGTGTCGTTCACTCCAGTTTTTTAAGGTGTCGCCAGCACTAAGGTCCCGGGTTCGATCCCCGGACGGGTCCAAGTAGAAAATCACTTTTCTATATTGTCTCGAATCTGGGTGTTTATGGTACCTTCGTTGTCTCCGATTCTATAATACAAAGTGCTTTGACTTACTTTACTATAGTTATTATTTTAACGCCATAATTTACTTGACGCGCGAGCGAAGCCGCGGGCAACAGCTAGTAATTATATAAAACTCTTCCGTTACTGACTGACTGACCGGCAGACAACGCACAGCCGAAACTACTGATCGTAAAGAGCTGAAATTTGGCATGTGTGTTTGTTGGGAGGAGTAGGCTACCACTAAGAGAGGATTTTTGGAAATTCCCCCCCAAAGGGGAGAAAAGGGTGGTAAATTGAAAATGTTTATTTCTCAATGGATTCACTTAAAATTTTTATGTAGGTTCCACCAGTGAAGCAAGTGAGCATTTTTTACATACACTGTGTATGGGTGGGTATTGGCTGGACATTTAATAAGCCTCCCCAAAGACATCTCCACGATGGCCAGACCTATGCTAAACGGTGCCAGCAGGTTCCAGCGACTTTCACTAAACCGTCCGACCGTCGCGTCCTGTCCTCTTCGTCCTGTATAGATTCTAATTATTATTTGCTTCCTTTTTTAGACCATGATTTCATAGAGACTATTACTAATATAATTGTAAAGGGAGACAATTTGATTTTTTTAACGTTTGTTTACACATGTAATCGATAGACCATGGAACAGGCGATAACTAAGTGAAAAACCCAAATTCCGACGGAAGTCATTACTCCACGCGGACGAAGTCTCGAGCAAAAGCTAGTGAGTAATATATTTTATAGTACCCTTAATTAATTATTATCATGTAAACTACTCTCTAACTTTTCGAACTATTTTGTATAAAGATTAACATTTTCATCAACTATTTATTAATCTGTGACTTTGTTTTCATTGTTAACCAACCGCAGCTTTTTCCACAGCTAGTGCGTCGATGAAGCCTTATAAAACATACACAAAGTGATCAAACTAATTTTGTAGTAGCGTATGCGCGTGCGCATAGAGTGGTCGCGTTCATGATAAAGTTCAAGTGTCTACAGTTGTTAGTGAACTGATTGGTGGTTACTAACCGGTACTTAAATTAAAAAAGTTAAAGATATTCAATAAATATTTGTACTTAATTCAAGAAATAGAGTTGACAATATCAGGTAGGATACCATTTATTTACTTATTTCTTTAACCGATTTAAAAAGGAGGTTCTCAATTCGACTGTATGTTTTTTGTATATTATTTTTATGATTTTATAGGTACTTACAAAAATATAAACAAAAATAAAAATTTATAATATAACTCTACGAAACTCTATCTTTACGTAGTATAAAACAAAGTAGCTCCCACTTCTGTCCAATTTATTAGAATTGGTTTTTTATCATGTAAAAATCGAAACTGAGCAAAAAAAGTTATCGACAAAGTGTATAGCGAGAGCTTTACGTAAATGGAACTTTTATAAGACCGGATAATTTTTTTGTGCACAAGTTGAATCTTATATTATATAAGGCCGTCTTTGTTTAGTTCAATATTTTGAATAATTTTATACCAAACCATTATCATAATTACGTGTGTAAAGTAAATAATATCACAAACTAACATTCTTCGACCTGCGGATGTAGAGGTGCCTACTGGTTTCCGACCTTTATCAATAATTGGTTGTTGTAAAAAGTTATTATGAACTTAAATGACATTGAATTATCTTAGAAAAAATGTATAAGTTTTAGGCAGCTGCTTCAAATTCAAATTCATGAATTGATATCATATCAGAAATTAAATAAATTAATTATTTAACCTTCCTATACATATATTTCATAAACTGGTGTCTACAATTTTATTGATAAATAATTCGCACCTTGCTAAACATATACCTATTAAAGTTTCCTTACATAATATGACTAATTGGATGTTTTTACTAGACTTAATTACAATAAATCAGTGATCTCATAGTAAGTTGCATGCAAAATTACCTACATTTTATTATTGCACTTATTTTTATAGTGTCTAAGTTCAAGGCTTAGCTTAAATATACGATTTAGATACTCATTTATAATATAACTAGCTGTTTCCCGCAGCTCCGCCCGCGGTCTATGCTTTTCTCTTGAAATTTTTTCCTAAATATCCTTTACTATAAACCTCACGGAGCCCGAGACCTTTCCAACGAATGCAAAACCGTGGAAATCGGTTCGTGCGTTCTGGAGTTATAGCGTCAGGAAGGAAAACCCGACTTATTTTTATATACTTAGTAGATAATAATAAGATAAAAGAAAAATAATAGTAATGATTTTTGTGTATATATCAAGTCAAGTTTGAAATTTAGGTTATTTTTTCTCGTGACTTTGTCTGTGTGTGTTTTTTCGAGGGATTTTTATATCATCGCGGAACCCTAATTATTAATTTACGATAATTACGTAAAATGCGCGGTCAGATGAGTATGAAGTTTTGCACAGATATGGTTTATAGCAGGAGCGCAGAAAGCTAATATTTTGTTTTTAATTATGCAATAAAACTGCATTAAATCAATAAAATCAACATTACGCACACTAGTATTGGGCACACTCAAACGCATTTAGATTTTTTGAGTGTTTGTCACATATTTTTTTGTCAAAAAGACTATGGTCAAATAAAGAATAGATTGTTAAATTGTTTGTCTTTAGTGAATTTCAAACAACCTATACATACTTTATATTAATAAGTGTATTAAAAGTTTTGACCCCATTTTCATACTTGAATTTAAAATGATTTGTGGTCGATTTTCCAATTTATGGTGGACCAATATTGGGCCTCTAGTTTATGTAAGTAATAGATGAAAACTTTGTATTCAGATTTGTTGTTGGAACAGCTGAAATCCTTGAAATTGGATTATAGTCAGATTTTTCTTTACTTTTAAGATAAAACGCAGCTAAATTTGTCTCGTTGTTATTAATCAAGACTTAAATTAAGGCTTTTAGCAATAACAATGAAGTCACTTAATTGTTATTCACAGTAGAAAAATATTTATTATAATATTTTCATTCCAACATGAGGAATTATTATTATTATATTCAAATATATTTTAATTTTTAAAGACTTGAAACTTCAACCATCACTTAAATCACTTAGCGTTTCCACAAGCGTCAAAAAAATCTTAATAATAATTTTAAATAAGTTATATTTATTATAGTCACACTAATGAATTTCTAAATTGTGACTTTCAACTTGAGAATGTCTTTAACTCTTATTAACCATTGGTGTGACATTGTTCGACCTATTTAGTGTCCTAAGTAGGTACAGGAACTACAGTTTGAGACGTTGTCAAGCTGGAATTGTTTATTCAGAAACAGACCGTATATCTAGCACGTAGGAACATCTATTATATAACATCATTTGTTTAAACATCAGTATTTTGCTCACGACCCCGCGGCATTACAATCAAGGAATCCAGTTTAGGTTAACCAAGGTCGGCTACTTGAGCGCTTGAGTTAGTAGCTCATAAGGTACCTCGAGGCTTGTGTTTGCGAAATGTCATACTCCTGTTTTGGTAAAAAAGGTACAAAGTTTTTGCTTCACGTAATTAATATTTAGATTATTTACTAGCTTTTGCCTGCGACTTCGTCTGCGTGGACTTCAAAATTGGGTCTAAAGCTTCGTTCGTTAACAATTTTTAATCTTCCCACAGGAACTATTTGCGGTATCGGTATTAATAAAAAGTATAATTATGTCCTTTTCCATATCATAGGTGATATGCATACTAAATTTCAAAGCTCTGCCCGCAGCTTAGCTCGTTAAAAGAATTCAATTTTCCCTCAGGAACTACTTAAGGAATTTATAATATTAGTAGGATCTAAACGTACATTATGGACAGTGTCGGTGACTCAGTCCCGGGCGCAATGACTACGAAAGTAATTAAGTGTACGACATGTAATATTGTCATCTGTGAACTGTTGGCATTTATACAGAATAAAGTGGACGTGATGGACGAAGAAGGACTAGTGAGGCTGTGTGTTACCACCTTCTCGGAGGAGGACATTGAAACAAGTAAGAATTTACTGTTTTCATCAGTCTCAACGCAGCAACGTAAAATATCTAGGAAGAAGAGTGGTAAATCACAGCGAAATATCTTTGACATGATATCACTATTCAAGCAAACGGATCCTGAGCATGTGCCAATATTCGTAGCAAAAGATTTGCACAAACTCCCACCTGTGACATTTGATCATATTGACGCAACCAGGACGCTAAAAGAAATATTGACTATCCAAAATGAAATAAGAATCATAAAGGATACATTTGTCACTGAGAAACAATTAAGTGACATTCGAAATGAGCTGCAAAATTTAAAACAGACTTCAATCGTTAATAATTTTGATTTGAATATTAACCGCAGAAGAGGCGGTGGAAGTGGAATTGACAGCTTTTGTTGCGACAGTGGGCCGGTAGGTCTACCTCCTGTTATAGAAAAAAAGCAAGTGACGACAGCCAACAAGAGTGGGAACTCTAGTCCATCTACAAGTGAGGTACAGGCATCTCGCTCACCCGTATGTGTTTCTAGAACGGCGTGCTCGCTCGCACTCGTTAGCGAACCAAAACAATGTGATGCAAAAACGGCGATCGTACCCGAGCGAGACCGAAGCGCGCGCGCATCGAGTGAGTCACAGCGGCCTACGGGTACATCGGATAGTGAGTGGTACAAGCAAAAAACGTTAGCGGAAATTTTAATTTCAGAGGAAGAATGGAAAAAAGAAAAAGTGTCTGAAGGATGGCAAACCGTTCAAAAAAAGAGGTCAAGAAATCGGCTGCAGGGATGTGAAGGCAAGGCTATCATAAAACCAGACGTTAAGTTTAGAGCAGCTGAATTGGAAATTCCTCTTTTTATAAACAGAGTTGATATGGCTACCAGGCCAATAGATATTATTGAGTATATACAACAGAAGACGAATACAACTATTACTCTGAAGAAAATTAATATGGCGAAACAAAAACGCTATGCGGCGTACAAGATCTTTGTACCACACGCTAAATTAGCAATGTTTCTTAATGATAACTTGTGGCCAGAAGGTATTCAGTTTAGAAAGTTTATCTATTTTAATAGAAAAACTTATGACAAAAACAAAGAAAATAGATTAACACATAATGACATGACATTAAACGGCGATGGATATATACAACAACAACAGTAACATAAACAACCTGATCAATACTAACACAAAACTTGTTAGTTTCAACTGTAGGTCGGTAACCCGCTCAATTGAGTGCGTAAGAAGTCTATGCCGATCAGCTGACATAGTTGCGTTACAAGAGACGTGGTTGCAGCCGCAAGATATATCGTTCCTGGGTACGATTGATGATGAGTTCGAGTTTACAGGAAAGTCTGCGATAGACACCAGTGCCGGTGTGCTGCGTGGACGCCCTTATGGAGGCGTCGCTTTACTTTGGCGTAAAAACATATTTCAAGCAGTGTCGGTCATACAGTGTGTTAGTGCGCGTATATCGGCGATAAAGGTGTCGTGTCGGGACAGGTCGATGCTAGTATTCTCGGTGTACATGCCAACGGACTCAGCCGACAATCTTGCCGAGTTTACGGAATGTTTAGGCGAAATGGCGGCTATAGTGGAGGAGTCTAGTGTGGACTGTGTGTTTATGTTGGGCGATTATAATGCGCAGCCCGGCGAGCGGTTTGGCGTTGAACTGTTTGAATTTTGTGTTGAACAGAAATGGCGCTGTGCCGATGTTGAAATATTAGGACTTTCATCGGACTCGTATACGTACGTAAGTGACATTTATGGATCTCATAGTTGGTTAGATCACTGTGTAGTATCTGAAGCGGCGTGGACAGCGGTGGTTAACGTAAAGATATTACATAGTGTATATTGGTCAGACCATATTCCATTACAAGTTACCTGTAACTTTAACGTACTTAAAGCTAAGACCAGTTGTCATGTTAGCGAACGAAATAAAATTGTGTGGGGTGAAAGAGATTTGACACAAATTGACTTGTATAAAAAGTTATGTACGACGAGATTAAGAGAAATTGAGTTTCCCTCTGAATTTATTAACTGTTGTGACAAGTTGTGTACGATTGCAAATCATAGATGTGTTATTGATAAAATGTATACCAAAATTGTTGACATAGTAAGTGAAGCGTCACTAATTAGCTACTCTGGGCCGGAACAAAACAAAAGAAAGCCAGTAATAGGGTGGAATAAACATGTTCGGCAGGCGCATTTGGAGGCTCGACTTGCTTTTCAGAATTGGGTGCTATGTGGAAAACCTAAATTCGGTCCTGTATATTGTAGCATGAAAGAAATGAAACGAGTATTTAAAAGTAAACTTAAGTGGTGTCAAGAGAATAGGGAACAAATTAAAATGAATATCATAGCATCCTGCCACGACAAAAAGGACTTCGGTAAGTTTTGGAAGCACACTAACCAGCTGAGGGGCAGGTCGAGCCTTCCTGCGAGTGTTGAGGGTGTTAGCGAGCCTGCAGCCATCTCAAACTTATTTAAAAACCACTTTGAGGTGAAGTCCCCGCTAGGTCGCTGTATGATGAGACAACGGTTCCGGGTGAGATTATTGAGCTGTTCAAGTTTTGGTATGGCCATCAAACCAACATGGTGAGGTGGGCGGGCGCACTATCCGATCCGTATAGGCTGGAGTGTGGGGTGAGGCAGGGCGGCCTGACCTCACCAAAACTCTTCTGTCTGTATGTAGATCGGCTTGTTCGTGAGCTCAGCAGCACTATGGTAGGTTGTTCAATCAACGGGACACTTGTCAACAACATTAGTTATGCCGACGATATGGTGCTGCTGGCCCCATCGATCAGCGCCCTCAGGACGCTGTTGTCGGTGTGTGAGCGATATGCCGGGGCCCAGGGTCTTAGATATAATGCAAGGAAGAGCGAGTGTCTACTTTTCAAGGCAGGTACTAAAACTTATGATGTACCACCCGTTACACTTGTGGGGACTGCTTTAGAATGGGTCACTTCTTTCAAATATCTGGGGCACTGGGTCACTGACACACAGACCGATAATAAGGACATGGAGAGGGAACGTAGGGCGCTGTCAGTCAGGAGCAATATGTTGATCCGTAGGTTTGCAAAGTGTTCATATGATGTTAAGGCTACACTTTTCAGGGCATATTGTCAATCTTTTTATACCTGCAGCCTATGGGTCGACTACACGCAAAGGGCTCACAGCGCCTTACGAGTCCAATATAATAACGCATACAGGGCACTGTTGAGGCTGCCGCGACACTGCAGCGCATCAGGGATGTTCGCTGAGGCACGTATAGATGATTTCTATGCAATCATAAGAAAGCGTGTCGCCTCCCTGATGCGGCGGGTGCGGGGCAGCGCCAACAGTCTCTTGATGACTGTGGCGGATAGGACTGATGGCCACATATTAAAACACTGGACGAAGACGCAAGTGTTGCCTATAAACCGTGCCCAGAAGTAGTGTGTGTCGTTTGTATGTATTATGGTAAATTAATTGAATTTTATAAGATGATATAATGTATGTACTAATATTAGTTTGTAAGTTGTGTATGTTTTTACTAACCATATGGATTGTATTATCTGAATAAATAAATTGATTATTATTATTATTATTATAAACTAATAAAAAAAAGTGGGATTGTTTTTGTTTGTGTCGTCTTGTTGATAATAAATTAGGAACAGGGAAAGTAATGCATTGACCTTTGTGGCTTGAAGTGTCTACTGCGACGTTAAGACATTATGTTTTGTGGTATTGAATGTCAGATACTAAGTATTAAAAATTAGGTACCTAAGTACCTACTCGTCTACCGTACTTGTCCAAAACAATTAATTCTGGGGAAGCCTGCGCTTTGGCCGAATGTGGTAAACCAGAGGGGCTCGTGGTTAAGTGTAAGCCGTACGGTTTGACCGATAATAAAGGTCAAGCCGCGCTCGCCGCGGTTGGTCCGTGGATGGGTGACCATTTGTAACCATATTGAGACCCCTCCGTGCCTCGGAAAGCACGTTAAGCCGTTGGTCCCGACTGTCATACAGTGATCTTTGATAGTCGTTAAGTCATTACAGTTCTGACAACCAGTCTTACTATGGAATACTGTATTACCTAGCAATAGGTTGTGGGGGTCAGATAGGCAGTCGCTCTATGTAAAATACGGTATTCAGCTAAATCCGGTAAGACTGGAGGCCGACCCCAACATAGCTTGGGAAAAGGCTAGGCAGAAGAGGCAGAAGAAGAGGTAAACCTTATCAATTCGACTAGTGAAACTAGTCACAGACAGACAAGCAATAAATTTTATTCTTATTCTTTACATACACTAAGAACTTTTCAAAGATTTATCTAAGCGCCTTGTTGACACCTCGTGTGACCCAAGGGCTGGTATTTACCTAGGTCAGCGGTTAAGCATTGCCTGACAACGTGGCAATGCGGCCAGCCTTATGGGCACACTTCCAGTCGACAGCGATGTGGAAGAGATTTTTTTTTGATAAGGATTACTAGCAATGTGGGTCACACATTACTAGTAATCTCGTTAACCCCACGTGCTAAGCTAACATGCTTGTGTTACGAGTGGGTTCACGTCGGTAGTGTAATGGGTGGGATTCGAACCCGCAACAACATGATCGCAAGTCCGACGCCCTAGCCATTAGGCTACCGCCGCTTTTTGATGCTATTTTTTAGTTTTTGTTTTGTTTAATTAATATAGAGTATTTTTTAACAAAATATTTTTGTTAAGTTCATAAATAAACTACAAGTTAGTAGGTACTATTGTAATCTAATTAAGAATCCCAAGCTAATACATAATAATAACTAATGCTCGGCTCAAGCCTACGTAGTCTATTTTAGGCGTTTCGTTTAGTTAAGTCAAAATTATGAGCTGTGCTACTAACTAGATATTCAAATGTGTGCAATAATACCCTTTTGGGATTTATGCACTTCTTAGACATAACCTCTAAGTCACCTCGACATTCTTATACAAGAAATACTATTATGTTTCGGTCGTGCAAAAACTTAGTTATATAATGTAGCTTTTGATAATTCAAGGCTGGTAGAAATCTGTGCATTAAATTAGCAGACATTAGGCTGCGATAGTGCCGGCAGAAATTTGTTTTTTCTAGGTTTTTGCTCTCGGAAGATTTTTTTGGTTTCTCGTAAATCAATGAGTGAGTTAAGCAAACAATGTAACGAAAATTAGGTAAAACACCTTTAAGGTTACCATACTAATAAAAAAATATATACCTACCTACCTCTACGTAGGTAACGACAAAATAAATATATAGGTAAGTAGGTATCTACACAGTAATCCCATGGATATAAATAAGTTGGTAAGAATACGTAGATCTACTTACAATGACTACCATAAATCAATAAATAACTAAACACTTTTACATCCAACTAGTACTCTATGTTCTATTATTTTATGATAAAAATAATTTAACCCTTTTTTTAACGAACAAATTTACCATCAAAGTTTTCACGGCCAAACCACAGAACTGATTTTGATGAAACTTGATATGGGGTAGAATTTGGTATGGAGTACCGAAGCTTGGATTCCAAGTAAGGGCATGGGCTACTTTGTACCGCTATATCAGACAGCCATGCGAGCTGGAACTGCTGATATCGATTTTATTCTCAGAAGTAATTTTGATCATACCCTTATGGATCATGATTGATTTTTAAATTGATGGTTGAAATTAATATAGAAATAATAATTTAAACATTTTTTTTCAGTACAATGTCAATCAAGGGGATTAGTCTGGAAGACGAGTTGAAGAAGAAGACCAGTATCACTCCTCAGGACATCCAGAAGCTAAGAGACTGGCTCAGCACGCAGCCGCACCTTCCCGGAGACTATATCACAGGTCAGTATAATAATCATATAACAAAAACATTTACTTTTAGAATACCGTTGTTAGTAGCACTTTTTGAACGTTGCGTCGAAAAATTCGACGACGAAATGGGTGGAAATGAAACTCCTTGAGGCATAATATTATGCGGAGAAGCACCGGAGTGACTGACATAGCTTGCAGAGTTAATAATCTGAAGTGGCAGTGGACTGGTCATGTCTGTTTAAGGACTGATGGCCGTTGGAGCAGACGAATCTTGAGTGGAGACCGCGAATCGGCAAACGTAGTGTAGGAAGCCCCCCAGCCAGATGGACCGATAACCTGAAAAAAATAGCTGGGTCGGACTGGATGCGGGAGAACTTGGGAGAGGCCTATTTCCAACAGTGGACCGCGATAGGCTGAGTTGATTAATTTGGTAGCCCGCATATTGTGGAATATACAAAAATATACATATTATGGTGTAATATAAATATGGTTGCCCGTGGAAGGAAAGCCAAGAGGATTACTAGCTAATAAAAAAAAATTGTTATTAAATATGAGAATTATAAAACAAATATTTTAAAATTACAACGTAACAATACAATAAATTAAACAGACAGACAGAAAAATTATGTTATTATCAGACCATTACACGCACGAGGAAGTACCTGACGGAACACCATCCATTTAAAAGCCACCACTAATGATGCTTAACCTTGATCTCAAACTAATGATATATTGATGGTTTGCTATTGATAAGTCAGTTAATAACCTAATTACTATGAGAGTTTTTGTCCTATCTGTAGAGTCGAGTAAGCTCTTACATAAGCGTATATGACAAGGTGACTTACTTTGCATCGAGGAATACCGTATTTACGTGTAGGAATAATATGTGGTATTATTATTTGTGAAGGTTTACACAAAGTTGTACCGGTAACAAACCAGTAACAACAGGGAATCTGGCTTGAACCACCAGGACTGGAATAACCGGTCAAGCACCAATTATGTAGGTAGGTACTCTTGTTCCCAGCACCAACGTTTTGGGGAAAAAAATCTGCTTTCGTTTAGATACACGGACAGTTTCGATTACATCATGAATATGGAATGTAACATTTTCGCGCAGAGAGCAAAAATGTTTATCAAAACAGATTTAAGACAAAAAAAACTGTACAAGCGCGAGTCAGACAAGCCTAGGGTTCCGTACACAGACTATATTTTTTATGATTAAATTACAAAAGTATCGTTATAAGACCTTTACCTGTACCTGCCGGTAGTACCTATAAGACCATATTACTTGCCAAATTTCATAGCTCTCCAACGGAGAGTACCCTATTAATTTTGATTCCCTTGAGATTGTCGAAATACTTATAATTATGTTCACAGCGTCCAACGTCTGGAGACTTCAATATAATGGTTTTAATTTCAACTCGATAACTCTACGCGTTTTCGGGTTAAAGGACCTTGACAGACAGATGGACGGACGGACGGTCAGACAGATAGAGGGACAATAAAATGATCCTATGGGTTCTGTTTTTTTTTTTTAAGTAATTAACCCTAAAAATTTATGGCACTATGATTCAGCATATTTTAAAAACACGTTACTTCGTTCCTCTATGAGTAAAGACAAGCCAGACGTACAAAAACAGTTAAGAAATAAATTTATAAACGTTATGTAAGGAACTGTTTTTAGCGACCTTGTAAACCAATAATACAAAATTATATCCGGTTATCAGATTAGATGAGATAGATCTCAGTTTGTATTAAAGTCATCAAGATTACTTATGCTAAGCGGGGACTACGAAATTTAAACTGCATTGCGAAAGTTGTTCCTTCTCTGAGTCACTTTTTTGTTATTTCTTACTAGGTAATACTTTATTAGTGTTAGGCTCAGTTTTTTGATCCCTACTTCACTCAACCAACGGGTAAATATCATAACTATTGGTTTCAAACTTCGGTAGTAGGTATATGTTTATTCATCAATGTTTATTCTAACAAATGGTTAAATATTATCTCTTACACTTATTTGACCCTTTGATAGACAAACAAAACGCGTTTTACAGAAATTTGAAACAATTAATTAGCATATTTAACCATTGGTTGAGTTAACAGGGGATCAAAAAACTGGGCCTTAGTCGTATAGGATGGAACTTAGTTAATCTGTAGACAGGTGCAAAGTGCGTCAATCGTTTTCAATCATATTCCATCATGATTAGTATAATATTGGTAGGTACCTAACTACCTAGAGCTAGGCAAATAATTATCTTAATTACATGCACTATTGTAGAGCTCCTTATGACTTCCATCGTCATCTAACAAGAGGGTAATTATATGTTATCTAGGCTCAGTTTCTGCATTTTCATGTTGACATAGGAATTAAAATGGTTGTACAATAGGACTTGTATACAATAGGAGGTAATTTTATTATTATTTCTCGCGTTTCTTAAACGTTTGTAACACGCTATTGACGTATTGCTGTGACACAGATCAGCCCCCCTAGCTAAGTGACATTTCTACAAGCGATAACGATGATAGAAAACGCTTATATGAAATTAAATGTATGGAAATGACATTTGTTTTCGATAAGTCACGTGACTTCGACTTGTCACTTTCATACATTTAATGTCATTTAAGCGATTTCTATCATCGTTAACGCTTGTAGAAATGTCATGCGCGAAATGTTGTGCGTTTTCGACGTCAACGCCCGCAAAGAATTACATTTCAAATACTGTGATTGATTCATAAACCAATAGTTACGATACAATAATTAAATAAATGTGGACAACATCACATACTTTGCTCCGAATTTAAAGTAAGTAGCTAAAGCACTTGTGTTATGGAATCAGAGACAACGAAGGTACCACAAACACCCAGACCCGAGAAAATGTAGTAGAAAAGTGTTTTTCTACATTGACCAGTCCGGGGATCGAACCCGGGACTTCAGAGCCGGCGACACCTTGAAAACCAGTGTGTACGCCACTCGACCACGGAGGTCATCGAATAATTGTTACTTAACATTGATACAAATTGTTAGCGTAACAATCAGGAATGTTAAGTATGCCGTAGGCATCGCGTTTAGTATTCTAAGCACTTATCAATGAGCTAAGTTTTGTTACCATAATCAGTATGCTTGCCAAGTTACTGTGCTGTCCAATCCTAATGAGAACGTCGCCCTGTCATGTTGAAATGCTTAATTTATAACTACGAGTACTTACAAGTAACCAAGCAAGCTATTTCACAAACATAAGCTGGACTTTTTTCGAACCTCTCACTTGGGAATTCAGTCCGTGCCCTGGACAGGCTAAGTTTACATAGGGGAAATAATAATGGTTCCGAAAAACAAATTAATCTCCAGCGATCTGTGGCCGACTATTATTCTAATTAACTAGCGTTATAATGAATTACCGACAAAAAAACCCAAAACATACCGAAAAGAAAAATTATATTTAACAAACAAATAAGAGCACGTTAAAATTACATATCTCCTAAAATAAAATTGAACTTCGAAATACAAAACTAAACTTCTGAATAAAATACTGAACCTCCGACAAAATTACTAAGTTACCGACAACAGAGCTTTAGTCAAAATATTCACATTTTTACGACTTGCATGAACTATTTTAATTTCTATTGTTGGTTATAAAATTTATTTTTTACCTCTCAGTATTTATGGAAATACCTAAACTGTTCGGGCCGCGCGATCGATTCGATCGATTTCAATGCTCGAAATTTCCTGAATTATTACTAAACTACTCTTGTAAGTAGAATTTTTTATAATTGGAATCTCGGAAACGGTTGAAACGATTTTTATAAAATTTGGTATACCCACAAGGGTTCTCGGGTCGATATATTATTGTCCTACTTGTCCATTGCAGATAGGTTTAAGTGTCAAATTCGACTCAGTAGGTTAGGTTAGGTTAGAACTGTGACCCTCCGCACGAGCCGAGCGAGCGAAGCGAGCGTGCCGCGGCAGCGGCCGGCGAGTGCCAGAAGCGACATGCTATGTTATTTCCTTGTCCATTACAGATAGGTTAGGGGCTTTACAATCATTCATCTTTACTTCAACTATTTGGATTTATACCATAAAAAGGTATTATTACGAGTACATTTTTATATTTTTTATTAGTTTCTGTATAACCACTCTGAATAGTATTTTCATTATAACGTTGTAGTTAAATTAGCACCACAGCTATGAAATGTGAAAGGTAATTTATGAATTAATAGTCGGCAAGTAAAGATAAAAATGCCAAAACATAATTTTCAGTAGAACGTAATTTAAGCTGGTAGAAAAGTATTATAGCAATAAACAGTTATGTTTATTTTTCGAAGATTTCAGTATCTCATTCGGTCGTTTCGTCATTTTTATTCGGAAAAAAGTAGTCGGAAAGTAAGTAGGTATTTTAGGCAGTAGATTTAATATTTTGAATGAGGACAATTCTTATTTTTTTGTCGGAGCTTTTATTACTACCCTTTACATAGTATGTGGATCAAACTCATAAATGCTGGTCCCATACGGGGATCAAACCCGTAACACATCGCGTAGTGGTAGTTAGTCTGGTAACCTTCAAAGAATATTTTTTATTCAGACTTAGACCTGGTCCTGATCTACCACTGCTGTGACCGCAGTGCCGAGGTGTCGAAGCAAGTGCTGGACCTGCATTACACGCTGCGGACGCTTTTCACCAACTTCTTCAAAGACAGGGCCGTAGATGACAAGGTGGAGAAGAATTTGCATAATGTGTAAGTTTCTCTGTATCAGCTCTTACTTCTTAGATCGCGTAGGAAGTATATAGTACGGTTTGCCTAAAAGTTCGAACCTTGGACCCTAATGAGCTTATGAACTAGGTACTATAATTCCCCTCATTAGATCCACAGTGAATCTAGTTAGTGGCCTACTGGTAGTAATTTCTAATAATAACAAATCTCCGTTAAAAGAGGGTGCAAGGACCGACTAAGGAAGGGAATTGCGTTTTCATGTCACTTTTTTTTTGCCGTATCAATGATGTAGCAAGATTTCTGCTTCCGTATTTTAAATTACCCAACAATCACCTATTTACCTTCCTACATTACGATCGAGCTTCCGCGAAACCTCATGGCCTCCCGCGGACTAGGCAGCCAGTCAAACATATTATTATGACGGTTCGTGACTTCTTAGTGCACCATCCTTATGTGCGACTGACTGCCGCAGCCAGGCTGCCTAGTGCACGGCTGATCTGAGTACCTACCCAACTTTTTTGTTTATGTCGGGGTTAAACTGATGACTTCGACCCACGCTGATGGCACAGCTTGGGAATATTTCGAACCGGGGTCCCGTCCTTACCCTTGCCGGAGCCGGGATCGCTTACGCAAGCTCTACGCAGCACCGGCAGGATCTGAGTACCTACCTACATAATTATATTCTATGTATAACGATTTATTTTTGTTCCATAGCTTGTTGCAACCGCTTGAGGTTCGCTCGAGGGACGACGATGCCGTGCTATATTGCCGTTTATTGGACTACGAACCAAAAAACTTTGAATTTGCAAAATCCCTGAGGTAAGCCAGACCAGTGACGTTATACCATGTATCCACACTCAAAGACCATTTCATTCAATCCTTTTTATTATGGTACACACCTGAACACAGTGATTCCATGTTCAAGAGTTTATTTAATTTATTGTGTGCATAATTGACTACGTTCATCACTTCCACCCAAAACCTTTCTCTCGCTGTACCTAACTGCTATAACTTAAACCTAATTTTTTGGTGATAAATTTATACTAATACTGTAACAAATGTATACCTACTTGACAAATTATAATTATACTAAACCTTTGTCGAGAAACCCTCTATCCATTGGTGAAAGCAGCATGAAATTGGTGCAGTACTTATGAGTTTATCGCTAACAGACAGACAGACGCGCATGTAGTAATTATTAAGAGGTTTCTAGAGTTTGTGAGTTAGTTTTTAGGAATTAATCTTTGAAACTACTGAACCGATTTCACCCGTACAAAGCTACAATATTCCTGAGTGCTTATTGCTCAGCGAAGTACGTCGAGACAGCTTGTTATTATATAAATTGGTTTTCAGGTCAGTGCTAATGATCTTGGACCTGTGGCAGTTTGAGGAAGGCACGTGGCCCGGCTTCGTGCTGATATTCGACCTAGACGGACTCAAGCTGGGACATCTTGCCAGGCTTGATGTGCAGAGCATTCAGCAGTTCCTCTACTATTTACAGGTGATTATTTTTTACTGGCCTTTGTTTTTCAATGAGTTTTTTCGTCCCAGGCTATATAGCCGATCGTCCACCGCCAGCTATACCTGCTTAGTTTAACTCTGACAGTTGAGCCAGACGCCAGTTTTTCGTATCGACATGTTCGCTTAGCTGGTTATGTTGGATTGGCTGTTATATTTCCGATGAACGCACGTGTATGAAAATCTGGCTCAACATAAACTAGTTCAGCTGGTGGTGGACGATGGGCCAGTGTTAATTGAGATCAGTCATGTAGGTACGCAGGAGCTTTTATAGTAAACAAGTGTGCGCAAACACAGGTGCACTATCTGTTCCTTCGCCATCATAGTCCGATAGGATGGCAGACCGACACGACCGAAAAGAGATCAAGCGCAGAACCGACGTTTACGATCTTATGCAGTGCAAAGGGGTGTAACCACCGCCACACTTCCTGGCTCCAAGCTGCAGGAGTATTTACTACACAGAAAACAAAATAACAATTTTTTGGCCAGACCTCGTCAGACCTCGTGCTCAGCAGTCGCACTTTCTGCCACTAGACCAACGACTAGACCTCGAAAAATATGGATACTTAAACAAGTACGTTCAGCGTACCTACTAAGCGGGATCTCGATAACTGGCTGTATTTCCCAAATCGAAATGAAAGGTTTTTCAATAGGTAGTAAATATACCTCTTATTCACAACTGATGATCAATAGTATCATGTGTCATCAGAATAAACACCTAATCAAGCTACATAAATTTCTTTTCCAGGAAGCCATGTTAGTAAAAGTCCGCGGTCTTCACTTCCTGAATGCGCCATCGTTCATGGACCGGCTCTTGATGATGATCAAGCCCTTCATGAAGAAAGAGCTTATTGATGTACTACAAATCCATCAGATCGGCGCTAAAACTCTGGACAAGCACGTGCCCTTGACCGGCCTGCCGAAGGGCGCTGGCGGGGAGTTCAAGACCTTTGATGAACTTAGGGGTAAGCTAATCCAAACATTGTGCATTATATAAAGAACTAGCTGTTTCCCGCAGCTCCGCCCGCGGTCTAAATTTTTTTTATGTAATTGAGAATTTTCTTTACTATAAACCTCACGGAGCCCGAGACCTTTCCAACGAATGCAAAACCGTGGAAATTGGTTCGTGCGTTCTGGAGTTATAGCGTCAGGAAGGAAAACCCGACTTATTTTTATATAGTAGATAAATTTACTTTTTGCAGTGTATGGGTCAAGCTATGTTCTTGGTAGAGAATATGATTAAGGTTCCTATATCTAAACTATAGACCGACAATAATGAATATTTAAAAAGCATCATCATGACCAATAAAACTTAGTAATTAGCACATTATACCACCATTCAGTAGAACCTAGACAATAACATAATAATTATTATGTCAAAGCAATTAGGTTATTCTTAATTACTACCTTCGACGCTCAGGCTATCACTCTGCCCATCTGTGTCTGCGTTATTTCATAAAAGTATAAGGATTGTCTGTTTAATACTGTCGCAAGTAATCTCGCTTCATACCTACATTAAAAAACGACTAACCGATTTATTGTTACAAAAATGTTACTACTCTATAACCCATTTTTTGAACGATGTGTTATGAGTGTTATGACGCTACTAATTTTTCCGCTGTTAGCTGTCTGTCTAAATTGTGTCAAAATCAAATCATTGTATGTTAGATTGTATTGTATGAAAAATGTAAGTTTTCCGAATCTTGTGTCTACTACTTATATGTTTTTATGCCGAAAGGTAGAATGTACAAGGACTCTCGAACTTTTAACATCTTATTGTATTTTACCTACATTATTTACAAATAAACTTATTCTTATACGTAACTTGGCAAATTCGTGGCATTCCCACGGGCGATCTACGGTCGCAGCTAGGCAGCGGGGGAATGAAACATGTGAACGGGACGGCTCTAAGACAAACGCTTCTACTCGCGCAGACCATGGGAGCACCAGCAACGAAATTGCCAATTAGCCAAATATCCAACGTATTTGCAAGATAGATAGTTATAACAAATCATACCTACGTGACATAATTATGTTTTATTGTCATCATTTATACTTTCCAGATGAAACAATTGCAAGATTGAAAGCCAACAAAGATTTCTTCGTTCAAGAGAACAATAAGCGAGTGGTGGAGTCCAAGCGACCCGGGAAGCCGAAGACCATCTCCGATATCTTTGGAAGTGTCGAGGGCTCCTTCAAGAAACTAGATATTGACTAGCGACTTATTCGAATTTTGCTAAATTGATAATAGCGCCATCTGTTGTTAAAAATAGGACTTAGGGGACATTGTTGAAAAAACCTAAAAATAGCCTGAGCATCTGTCTTCAATAGGGGTGCGGTCTATTTTTTTCTATACGTCTGAACTTTAGAAAGGCTAAAAATATTCAAGACACTTATTTTTGCTTTTTGAAATAATGAATATCTTTATCTACATAATTATGTAGATAAGGAGTGGGGGCCAAGTCAGTGGTGCTTATTTTTGGCTAAGTCATAACTTCACAATCCTTCTCTTCTGAACTTAAATCGCGCTCTTTCTTTGTCTAATTTAAATGTATTGAAAAAGAAGAAATATTCAGTCCGCACCCCTATTATACCTACGATATGTAAGATCATATTTTTTTTGCAAATTCAACCTGACTCGCAAGGCATTAAGTTATAGCGATGCGATTTCTAGAAATAACTGAATTTGTGTGGTTATTTGTAGAGGACGGCTTTGAGACAGACTGCATTCTGGTTTTTCTTAATGGGGGTAAAGCAAATTGTTTTGTAAATATAGTTTCACAATTTTACATATAATAAATGAAACCATGTTTTACATCTATTTTTCAATAATATCCATAAATAATGCAGTGAATACGGTAAGTATGCGTTTGACTATGCGAGACCCATACAACAAAAAAAAAGAAACTACAGTATAGGCATTGCGAAACAGCACTTATTAAATCTAGAACTTCTATAAGTATTCATACCTAGACAAAATTTTAATCTATTTTATAATAAGCTCAATGAACTAAGGATATGAATATGAGGTAAGAAAAAACAGTATAATAAAGAAATAAAATTCCAAGAACGTTTATTAGCAATATATTTCATAGAAACATAAATGCTGACATATTACGCTTAAACCATACAAAATGGAATAACGACCAGCGCCGCGCGAACTGAAACAAGCAAACAGGTAACGCTTAGATCCATTGCCTTTTAAAAAACATGGTTAAGTATTTATGGTAGGTATGCATCAGTTAGGGTAAGTAACAGCAAAGACTTTCAGTCGAAAGATGGTGTTGATTGAAATCATCATAAACACGAATGTAATAAGAAATTAAAAAAAAAAATGCTAATACTAAGAAAAAGATAAGATAATACTCAAAGTATATTGTGTTGTTGTGACCAATTATAAATTACACCAATGGCACAAATATCAATGAACTAATTATAATTTCTATGCAGAACAACTGATAATTATTCAATCTGCAAAAAGGCCTAAGTCGTTAACCACATTAAATCAAATAGTCATACAATAATTTATAACTTGGGTTTTAAGCCACTACATAGGTAACATACCTGACTAGTAGTAGTAACTAATAACTTTCATATGCCTAATTAAAAGTATGAAATTTCAACAAAACTCACCTGCGAAGTGCATTTAGTCAAACAGACCGAAGCCCATGTCATCATCTTCCGACTCAGACTCCTCCTTCTTGGCTTCTTTCTCTTCTGCAATAGGAGATAATAAGATTTAGCAGAGAAATAAATCAAACATTGGTATTGTCCTTGACAGTATGTATATCAGATATAAAGAGTTAACAGCAAAGGCTTTCAGACGAAAGATGGTGTTGTTGTATATCATCATGTACTTATAGGTAACAAAGTATTAAGTCAATAATTAGCATTATAATGCACTAACGAGGTTAAGTGTTTCTTTATGTGTACCTATTAGAGTGCCTTCCAACACACAATACTGATTAGACATTATTTAACCACATGGATAGCCATTTTTGTATGTCACCATGACAATTACCTACATGTGAAATGCTGTGGGTTGATCCCTTGCATGGGAAAGGCATTTGTGTGATACAAGACCCAAGCATGTTTTCTTGCTCATGATTTGAATGCTTGTAAATCCACAACACAAATATTTTATTAATTAGTCCGAGAGAGAATACTGTGTGCATGGCATAAGGTTGTGTTCATGATGTAAGACTTGAGATGTGTTGAAATGATTGGATTTCAGAACTTAATTAAATTATATATTGAGCATCTTGGTTTTTTCTATATAAATGTACTGTGATAATACTGTTTACCTTTGAACTAATTCAGGCCATAATCCAAATGGTGTAAGGCTACATACAAACATCACACCCATAGCTAAACACTATCAAGTTTACCACACCGCTCAAGTCAATGGCAAACCTCATAGTTAACTTGGCCGTGTATACTAATACACATTAGTAATTTATAAGGATGGTATATTAGATATCTGAGGGAGGTATAGACAGTGGCTTACCTTTCTTCTCTTCGGCGGCGGCAGCAGCGGGCGCGGCGCCTCCGGCGGCGGCGGGAGCGGCGCCACCCACTGGCATCGACGACAGCTTCTCGCGACCTGCACACAATACACACATTAGGGTAGCTTGTTATAATGTAATGAGGGTAATTTAGTGACAGTGATGTCTGTGACTTTTGTAGATATCTTTTTACAGATAAGTAATTTTTTAGGTTGAACTTCCATATAGCTCCTTACAACTTGTTATTAAACTAGCTAGACTGCAGCTAAGTTTTACGGTTTGACTGTGATGTCACGATAATGTAGTAAACAAACCAAAAAATATTTAGCACGAAAACTACTACTTCAAAGAATAACCAGACTGCATAGGACAGCAAATAATGTAAATAATCGTGCCTGAAACAGTACCGCATAATAATCTACATAGTAAAATCAAGTTTATCAACATACCTTGCTCGATCAGCTCCTCGACATTCTTGCCGGTGAGCTCAGAGATCACCTTCTTCAACTTCTCGCCATCGGCCTCGATACCCACGGAGCTGAGGATCTTCTCAACGTCCGCTGCTGCCGGGTTCACCTTGCCGCCGAGCACAGCCAGTAAATACGCGGCCACGTAACGCATTCTGGAAATTCAAGAAGGAACATAAACTTATGACGTTGAGGTTAGGATTTACAAGTCTTCAACAGCTGCATAGTTTGAGTGAAGTAGTAAAAGACTAGTATTTAACTATTTACCATGGTGATAATTAAGTACGGAACATCAACAGTGTCAACTTGGGCATATTCTGATAAAATGTCGATGGGGTTATGTTATAGGTTATAAAAGTAAACACACAAGTTAAACAATGTATCTTAGGGGCAATTACAGTGTATTGTGTAGCGTTTATTAATACTTGCAATAAGCATGATAGAAGAGACTAGAACAGAGAAACCGCTAGTGCTATATCCACAAAATCACCACACATGGCAAATATAATAGTAAATAGGTACTGCATAAAATGTTTACACTGTGCGACGTAAAACACAAGGACAATAATTATTCACAGAAACACTTTTATACGTGATCTAACAGGCGGTAATACCGCTTAAACTTAGAAAACACTCTTTTTACCGCCATTTAGCACAATGTGTAAAACGCGTGACGGGACCTAAATCTAAGTTTATCACTTGGAAAACTTAACCATCGTACATTAACCGTTGTAACGCACATCTAAGATACACTAAAAAACATAATTACAAACTTATTTTAACAATATCACTTACTTTTAAGTCGCTTAGACACGAAACGTGTTATGCCGAAAAATAAACGTTCGTCCTGAACAAATGTCAAGAGGAAAGAGGGCAGCGGGGAATCATCTAAGCGGTTTGACAGTTTCAAATGTTGCCAGACCAAAAGTCAGATATCGATAATCGACTAATTGTTTTCTTATTACTATTTTTTTAAGTATACTGATTTATATTCAAATAATAATATTGACCCCTTAGTTGGAAAATTAAATAAGTCAGTTTTTGTGATATTGTCTTTTCCCTATTTTCAAAACACCTAAAACATGCCGCATATTTTAGTCTTACAGGTTTTCGCATATTTTATTTTCGTATCTTATTCAGTTGTAAAAATAAAGCCGTTTTTATCGGACAGATGGAATAATACCTACTATGTTCGGACTAACACGCGTTTTACAAACACTGTTAATTAAGCCTTGGTTTTTATTTTTCTCTTTTATAATTTATTAATTTAATAATGTTACCTACTCGTTTACAGAAAGTGATTTTTTTCGTTTTGTAATGCAATGAATTAAGACAATTTTGGTGTGTGGTGCGCATTCAAAATGAATATAGGTACCTAATCAATCAGTTATTAAGGTGTGATTCAAACTTAGAGGCGGTTGTTACAAGAGACGAGCCCTGCACAGTAACAAAATCAGCAACAGCACCGGCGCGCGGCGGGGGTGCGGGGTGAAAATATATTGGTAGAACCAACTTCACAGACGCCATTAAGTTTGAGTCAACCAATAAAGATATAACTATCGCGTTACATGATTTTAATAAAAGTACCTGGATCACCGAGCTTTGCTCGTTTTTTTTTTGGTATTGTGTTTTTTAGAAAATATATTGATATACGAATTACATACTCATGAAATAAGGAAGTATACCTAAATAATATTTTTCGATCTCACCAACATAATAAAAAATCACGAGTGCAATTAGTTTATTATTTTATTAGAAACAAATACTTACTTTTTAACAGCTTATCAATAAATCACAAATAACATTAAAATTAAAAAAATGTTTTAGAGACTCTAAATTACCATAGCGTTAAGAGCAAGCCGTACTCTTTAAATCTGAAAATAAATAATAATCGAGCGGATTAAGATCGAGGCTGGTCGACGGCCAGTCTTCAGCACTGATGAAGTCCGAAACGTTCATTTCAACCAAGACTGCGTAGACCGAGCTTTATGACCCGGCGCCGAGTCTTGCTGGAAGGACCATTCTTGGTTATTGAACATGGTGTTGTTAAGGGGCTTCTTCTCAAGAATGGTATCTTGATACCCTTGTGCTGATGTTTTGATACCTTTTTCACAAAAGTATGGCTCAGTCACTCCTTCATATATAGCTAATAGCTCACCAAACCATCACTAAAGTTGGATAATGCCCACGTTGCACTTTGTCGACTAATTGGGAAACTTTCTTAGAGCTGTGAGCATAAATACGGTCATTTTTTTGTTAAATAGATGCTCAATTGTTAAAAAAAATCTCATCCGTAAACAATTTTTTTCTGTACTCTCCTTTTGCGAACCGCTTCAGTAGGTAGTTGTTTCGATTTTACCAGCCTATTATTTTTTTAATTATCAGTTAAGAAATGACCAGTACGTCTCTTAAAGGCTGCAAGTCCTAAGTCAGCTTTTAAAATACGAGTCATGGTTCTAGGTGCTAGTATATTCATCTCCTGAGATAAAATCTTTTGCTTTCGGACAGGATTTCTTCGAGTTTTTTTCCTTACTGCTTTGACAACCTTTTTCGTACAAATACTACGTGGACGGCCTGATCTTTTTTATGTTACAAACAGAGGAGGTCTCAATGTATTGGCGCCAAAATGAGAAAACACAATGAACAATCATATAAAAATGACAGATTCCAAATTCAATTTGTTTATTTTCAATTGTAACAGTATTGATCGCCGTAAATACAAGAATTGCTCGTTTAAAGATTTAAGATTACTAAAAACACGGATATAACGATATTTTCTGAGAATGAATCCTAGCTAGATCGATTTAACGCCCCCGAAACTCCCCGCATACTAAATTTCATGAAAATCGTTGGAGCCGTTTCCGAGATTCAAATTACATATATATATACAAGAATTGCTCGTTTAAAGATATAAGAATAAGATTACGTCACGGGAATTAACGCCAACTCATGCATTTGGTTGCGACCACGGCCAGTGTAACCCGGCCGAAACGTCACGTCAAGCCTTAAAAAGTAAATGCATGAGTTCGCGTTAATTCCCGTGACGTAATTTTATTAAAACCTATAAAGATCTTAACGATTTGACTATAGTTATGCCATCTTTGATGATTCGTAAATGTATTTGTTTACATGGTATCGATTGTGATGCGTGTTCAAATTTAGCCACTGAGTAACCCTAAAGATTTTGACCTTTCTCAAAGCCACGATGATGGGTGTTCTACAGAGATCCACAATACGCAGGTAGTGACAGATTACTAACGTATCAGCTGACACCTGGCACTCCATTTCCCTCACAAATGTTTTAAGTGTAAACGTACTCAGTTTTGATGATGATGGACGGAATGCCACTACTTCTGAAATAGATTGAGAACAATGGAAATGGGAGTAGGTAAATCAGGATATTTAGAATCTGTATGGATTTATGGGGAAAGGGTTATGATTATAGTTAATTATTTTACCTCATAAATAAAAGGGAAAAAAGTAGTTTGGAGTTGGCAATAAAATTTGGCTGACAAAGAAAAAACAAATTAGTCGTCGATTTGCATGATTACATTACCCATCGACATTTTTATTTTCGAGGAGTGTTCTTCTCCTTCTACTTTATCTAAAAAAGGTTAATAAAATCAACTTAAACATTTTAATTTTAAAGGTTTAGTCTAAATACCTGGAAAAAATCCCTTAAAAAAAACTAATAACGAAATCATGATTTTTAAAGACAGATTTTGTTAAGGAAAAGATTCAAATAACAATTTTCACACGAATTAAATAGCTACAGATACTTCGTTCAAAGGAAGTTTCCTGGGTGTGAGATTTATGTATAAAACTTTTGGTTTACCTCTTAAGGAAAAACGAAACCCCACGATAAGTTATCTTTGCGGCAAAGTTTTTACCTTTTAATACAAACCTTATGAAGGGTTCTACTTGAAATGTACCGAAAATTAGTCTTCTACCATGATTTGTTCAGGTAGTCTGTATGTCTGTATGTAGGTGTTTTCGATTTGATTAGAAAACAACAACTAAAATCCAACAGTGAATCGATAAAAATAACAAATACGACGCGAGTTGTCCTCTTGTTTGTTTTGTGATCGCAACAAATTGAGTTTCCACGGTTTTCGAGGGATGCGATCGAAACACCCTTATTTTATATGATATATCATACGGGCTTGAGTAATGACTGCTCTCAGCTAGGTGGGATGGTTGAACTTTTATCTATCCCGACATATTGCGATTGTCATAACCATTTCCTAACAATAAACTCGTTTTTGTGAAATAGGTCTCCGATGGTAGTACTTTATAATATTTATGATCGGTTATTTTGACGCATCAATAACAAACGTGAGAGCTATATTATTTATTGAAGTAAAAGCATGGTCTCAATTTACTATCAGATTAGGCCGTGTTTTTAACTTGCATAACTTTTTTATTAACTAAAAATTAAAAAAATCAGCTTTGTTAGTTATTTATAAGAAATTTTGTTATTTAATTCTATCCTTTAGATATTACGATGGATATAGATAAGTAGGTTCCTACTATTTTACCTTCATAATGTATTTTATTGATCTTGCTCTACTGATGTAAATAAATAATACCAACCTACTCTAAACGGATCCCTTCCACGTTTCCAAATTGACACTTTTCTTTGGAAAAGAACCGCTAGGGGAGGCCGGGGCTGAAAGTTCCGATTTTCAAATAACATGAATTTGTATGATGAAAATGATAAGATTTCAATTTTGTTATTTGATTTTATTAAAAAGTCTTAATCGGTCTCTGTAATTTCTGCTAGTTTCTCAATATTTTTTTTTGTACAGGCATATTTATGCAAAATTTCGGAAGGGAACATTCAACCCCACTTTGGGGCGAGTTGTTCCACGTGTGGGGCAAATTGTGCCACTTGGATAAAATAAATAAAGTATAAGGATAATGTATGGTTTCTTTTAAATAAAACAATAACTTCTATAGTTACATTTATTTAGTTGTTATGCAATGCTATATACTTTCAAAAACAACGAAAAAATATTACTAGCTACATCTAGATTAACATTTGGTATTGGTTAACAAAAATTGAGATCAATTAGCTTATAAATCTTACTACCTACATACTTAAGGATTCAAAAAATCTTACTCGAAAATATACTCAAGAAAAACACTTTTTTATAACTAAGAAATATTGGCACTTCCATAACAAAACTTATAAAAAGACAACAAAATATAACTGGAAATCTTCAGATGAATGTTTCTCTTATCAATTCTATAATATAAAACTATAATAGAGATTCATCAAGTTAAAAACCTTATTACAAACATAACTGCACTTATTTTAACTACATAACACAACAGGTAACCTTCATGTAAACGTTTCATTAATAAATTGAATCTAAAGGCAGATCAAAACTTACAATTATAATTAAATAACAAAACGAAACTGCTAACGTCAATATTATTTATCATCTTAAAGTTATCAAATTATTTTTGTTAAGTGAAATGAAATTACAATGAAGACAAATCATCAGTCTTGTTTTAATCAGTCGTAATCAACTTTGGCAACTTTTATTCTTATTCATCGATAAATTCTTCATCTGACTCACAGTTGGGATACACATAAGTAATATTATCAGTTTCATTTATACAATTTTTTATGTGCCCAATTTTTACACATGCTACATTCTATCCATTGTTCTCTTGGAAGAGAATTTGAATATGAATCACAACAAATTATGCAATACCATTCCAGATCCTCATCATCACTATCACTCCCGCTTTCTTGTAATACTCTTCGTTTAGCTTCTTTTTGAGCTTTTCCCTTTCCTTTACCTTTTCCTTTATTATGGTTGTTTTCCTTTCCCTTGTTTCTATTGGCTTCATCTTTCCTTGCTTTCTTCTTTACCTGTTCTTCAGCTAATGCATTTTTTTCTGGCGTGTCAGTCAAAACAGCCGTCTTTCTTATACGGCGTTTTGCAGCCGTCTGCAATCTTGGGGGTGCCTTTGGTAAAGGCTTTACAATTTCAGGATTAAAGACAGCTGAAGCATTTGTCTTTACTGGTGTTAATTGAAGTTCTTGGGCACTATTAATGGTCGCAAAGGCAGCCTGAGATACATCACCCTGATCTGTTGCAGATTGTTGAGGTGGTTCACCAATCTGACCCGATGTTGAAGTGTTTATGGTTATAGATTCTGGCTGCAAATTAATCTGAGGTAATATTTGTATATTGGATGGTTCTGGCTAGTCATCCATTTCAATCTTAAATTTATAGAAAATTTAAGGATCGATTGGGGTAAGTTGTTCCGGGGAACAACCAGCCCCTTTAGGAAGGAACTTGTAGCCCCAAATTATATTTTTGTATAAAAACTATCATGCTAGCAAATTAACAAATTGAATTGAAAAAACATTCAAGCTATAAGATACCTAACTAATGCCACTCTAAAATTGGAAAGATGCACATAAATCGGTCAATAATAAAGAAAAATAATCCAAAAAGTTTAAATACGAAAAAATTTACTCACGTGGTGTTCTAATAGCGCGGTGCACACAACCACTCGTCCGCCGCCGTCGGAGCAACTAAGATGGCCGCCAGCGCGGCGTGTCACCTGATGCTTAAACGATACACTTTACGTGTATTGCTAACTCTTTTCTTTACAAAGTTATTATCATCGGAACAACGTGCCCCGGTAACTTCCAGCCCCGGCCTCCCCTATAACTTAATGGTAAACTGAAAATAGGTCAAACCGGATCCTTACAAGCCGTATCAACACATCTTTGTCGAATTTGGGAACCAGGTAACAATGAGAATTTGTGCTGTAGAACATAGCGTTATGTTATGTACTGAGCTATGCTATAGGTGTCGAATACTAACTGTAACCGGAACTCTGCACGCCTGAGTGTGGGATATCGCGGAAAGTGACTATCTCTGTACCAAATCTAATTTAAATGTGTATAGTACTTTATCCGTGATTGCGTAACACACAGAAGGAGACGGTTACTTTCGCATTTATAATATTAGTAATAAAGTAAGGAAAGCCGATTGGTATAGGTTGCCATGCTTATTTCCACTGGCAACGTCCTGTGGATTCGATGGCCCCGCATCGGAAATGTACAATATAATAAAATAATACGTGAAGTAAAATCTATTCTCAAGTAGAAAAATTAAATTAATATGTTGTTTCGCAGGGTAGCGTCCTAGGTCCAATATTGTTTATGTTGTATATTAATTCTTTTCCTCGACAAATGCTTCATTCAATGGTACTATTTGCTGATGATGGCACATCAATTATGTTTCTTTTTTATTTATTTTTTATTCATGTGAGTTTTGTCATTAGTATGACCATGTCACTCCCGTAGAATTATGAGATGGCATAACAAACAATCTTAGAAGAATTATATAAGTAATGATATAGAATCTTCAATAAAAATAAGCTAGCTCAATTGCGACAATTTAATAATCAATATTCTAAAAACCAAAATAAAGTATTTCCATCAATAAAATTATTGCCCGCAGAATTGGTCAGCAACTAACTTTTAAAACTCAAGCAGATGAAATTTGTAAAAAAAACAGTAATATAGCTTGTATGTTACAAGACCTGTCAAGGTAAATCTTCCTACCATAATATTATTATTCGCGTACCGCACCATTTAGTAGTTTCAGTTATGAGGTTTGGTCTAATATTTTTGCGATGCATTTTGAAAGTATAAAAACGCCGTCTCAGAGGTATACTTATTTGTTAAAAGCAAGAGATAGTTGTCTACCTTTATTTAAGTCTCAAATCACTGATAATACCTACTATTACTTAAATTTCAACTTACTGTTATTTAATATTGATCAACTTTCCCATGTCTGCATGTTTTAGAACTGGCTTATTTGTCTACACCAACATTTGTTTACAAGCAGAACCAAAGCACACCGATGCGATCACAATATCAAAACCTATTTACATGTATGTATATCGGTGCTTATCAATCTATCTGCATATCATGCATATCAGTAGTTCCATGGCGAAACACGCATTTAGCAAAGTTTAATTTGCATACAAATTTGATAACTAAGTGCGAACTCACAATATAATTATAACAAAGTGCGAACTTACAAAACAACTTTGTTGAAGAAATAATGTAAGTTTTGGCGCCCAAAATCTTTAATGAAATTGTGGACCTGATGAAAGAACTACCCTTTACTAAGCCCAAAAATACAAATAACAAGGTTTCTACAAGAAAAATGTAGTTATAATTAAAAGACTTCCTAAATAATAAGTTAATTTAAATTTAATAAGACTTTTATTTCAATGTACTTAATACAATTTTACTAACAATTGCACGTTAAAATAAGACGGGATTGTACAAGGATTCTTATTGAAATGTAATACCTTATACAATTCATTGCAAATAAAGATATCTATTCTATTCTTATCAAGTCTAGGTATTCCTTGTGCATGTGATTTGGATTTTTGGGAACCCCAAAGACACAAGAATAATAATTAAATTACTTATCGTCGTCGTTTTATTTAATTAATGAGAAAAAAGATGTAAATTGAAACGAAATCCTGAAAAGAAGATAAAATATGGAAATTACCAACCTAAATAATAGAGGAATTACATTGTAATCTTAACATTAAATGATTATTTAGTTTCCCGAACTATGCACGATTACAAAACTAGGTGAACGTTTTGAACATAAACTTTATCCCGATATTAGCATAAAATTGGTATGTAAGGAAACAAGAGAATCAGAAACGGTAAACGTGGTAAGTTTAAACTAATAAAGTAATTTGAATATGCCTTAATCCGATAAATAGATTGAATAAAGCTATCATTATGAGCTAATTTAAAGTTGACATGGTTAACAGAATTGTGCCGCTATTTCAAATGTAATCTTTATTTATGTTGCATAAAAGAGTCCTTGCGACATGTCCTCAGTCACAATCCCACACACTAAAAAGCTGCGGTTGCAAACAGATCTGTGATCACAAACGCGTTAACAAAACACAGGTGAACATTAGTGCCTATCAAATTCAGTTTACACGTTTTTTTACGACACGCAGTAAAATGGGTGACCTATTCTTAGCCGGCGACCACACGGCCCACTATTAAAGCCATCAATTCATAAACCCCATGACATCAGCAATATCTATCACAATTCGTATGAGTCCATATCGCAGCGCGGTCTCCCCGACCATAAAGCAGAGTAGTCCCGAAATACACCGGCCGGCGGCGCGCGGCGTGGCGTACAATAAAAACTAAAACTGATACGAAACGACCACCGTCGCACGCGCAACTAATATTAGACCAGACAGGACAAAGATTATGGGTGTACAGAATTGCGGCTTCTCTTTCTCTTGCTATTACATTTTTTGCAATGGACCTAATGGGTAGAAGTAATCATCATCAGTATTCATAAAATATTATTATATTATGTTTGTACTTTTGTGTTTATTTGACCCTGAGATATTCCGATGGACAAATGACTCAGAGAAAACGGAATAGTTATCATGCGTTTGTTTTTTTCTTTCCTTTACCGAGGACCATAATAATGAGAACGCGTCTTATACTACCGTGAAATTGATGAACTTAAATAATTGAAAAAATCCCTTATTCTAACAAAGAAATGCTGAAATGCTCGTCTTACTTCTGCAATAAATTGAAATCGCTTGCGTTTGCACGTCATGTGTTTGTTTTGATAGAAATAATTGTAATGTCGTGGTGGACTAGCGGTAAAAAATCAAAATAATAGTACCTAATACGTAAGCAGATATCCACCCAATGAGATTTTAAGTATGTATCATTTAATAAAAATATCAGTATCAAGATCAATAACTGGTGAGCTAGAGATAGTGGTGAATGTTAAAATAATTTTAAAAGTTGATTTAAGCACAGTCAGTGCATCGCTGCCTTATTTGAATAGGTAACGGAATTGTGTTTTTATTGGCTACAAACGAATGCAAAATAAACAAAAGTAAGTGTTCTTTTATTTTTCTGTTGGACAATAAATAGGTAGGTCCAATTGGTGTCCAGTCTCATGAATAATCTGTGTCCGAGTATAAACCAACCCCGATACAGACGGTTTATTGGTTAGTCGGCGTGTGAGCAACTTATCAATAGAACATTCCTATCGTTTTACCTGTGACTGCCACTATTCGTACACAAATCGTATACATTATTTATTTATTAAAACTATCATTGTTAATCAGTGAAAATCTCTGTAATAATAAAAGTTTTTTTATTGCAAATCAATAAAAACGTCATGTTAATGTTTCGGAATAATAAAGTGTGTTGTGAAATCGACTAAAGTTTTAGTGATGTTATAATATAAATAAGTTTAAAAATAAAAACAGAAGAATAGATATTAAAATTAGAACTTTTTATTGTGATGGAAACTTGTATCGTGAATTGGAAAATAAAATTCCATGAAACAATAAAACCACAAAATTGGTGAGTTTATTTTATATTTTATTAGGGACATTATTGGTTAACAAAAATATGTATAATACTTAAATAGATACTTACTTTATTTATTCTGTAGTTCGTTTCTTTTCCATTCATTCTTCGGAGTTTCGCAGGTAGGAAATGACCAACGTTTTAGCTATTGCATATTATTATTGTTTGTTTAAATTATAATAGATCTAGTTTATTATTATTAGGCAATAACACTCAATAAAAGTTTACAATATTGAGTCATAATCACACAAAATTATGAAATACATATTAACATGTTTAAACAACTATCTTTTATTGATTTTTTTTTTCTTTTACGGAATGGGCATGAGGTAAAAAAAATAGTTCAGTACTTACTTTTATTACATTACTTACTTACGTATGACAAAGACCTTTGAATTTTGTAAGGCAAATTTTAGTTTCAATTTCTTCAATGATTGGATCTTTGGCGGAATGTGTCAATTACCGTCGCCAATATTTACAGCTGATTAAAAGAAAACATCCGAGAGCCAAACTGAGTGAAGTGGAAATAAAATACCTATAGTGTTATTTTACTTGCGCAAAAATAATGTTTATTAACCATACCTACATCTGTACTATTTACTTTATAATTATGAATGGTGATTAGTTTTTTTTTGTACTTGCGTTTGTAAGGAATTAAACCAAAAAAAAAAACATGCGTGCGTACAAAGTACACATGTCAGAAGTGAAACTTCTTTGGCGAACTAATTTATAAATCTTGTTTATATTTATACAAATCTAAAACTTTAAATTTCCAAGATTAAGAGGAAGGGAAAAAGGAAGATAGGTTAGGAATTTAATTGTCATTAAAATAAAAAAAGGTTTGAAAATTAATGTAAATTATAAATTTAATTTTTTCAATTTATTTCTTCAATATTTACATTGTTTGACATAACGTTTATCTAAAATAAATAAAAATAAGTATTGTTACAATAATTAACAATAGCGAGATACACAATTTGTAAAACAGTAACTATTATGCAAATGCGCTTCGTCTATGGTCTCACATGCAAAAATTCTAGATTGAGATTGAGACGAATACATGTAATTTCATATAGAGAAATGTCCTCCATCTTGGATCAGGAACTTTTGCGCGATAGACATTTCCGCGAAAGCTTGACCTCATTTTTATTTTTAGTGACCTCGCAAATCTTAAAAATGACTTATCACAAAAAAATGCATATTTTTCTCGGTGCCTTGGATTTGGTTGTCTTGGATTCTAATTTCGACCCCATAATTGTTTTTAGCGACCTCGGGTACCATGAAAATGACACCCATGATGAAAAAAATGCATATTTTTCTCGGCGCCATCTTGGATTCTAATTTCGACCCCATAATCGTTTTTAGCGACCTCGGGTACCATGAAAATGACACCCATGATGAAAAAAATGCATATTTTTCTCGGCGCCATCTTGGATTCTAATTTCGACCCCATAATCGTTTTTAGCGACCTCGGGTACCATGAAAATGACACCCATGATGAAAAAAATGCATATTTTTCTCGGCGCCATCTTGGATTCTAATTTCGACCCCATAATCGTTTTTAGCGACCTCGGGTACCATGAAAATGACACCCATGATGAAAAAAATGCATATTTTTCTCGGCGCCATCTTGGATTCTAATTTCGACCCCATAATCGTTTTTAGCGACCTCGGGTACCATGAAAATGACACCCATGATGAAAAAAATGCTTATTTTTCTCGGCGCCATCTTGGATTCTAATTTCGACCCCATAATCGTTTTTAACGACTTCGGGTACCATGAAAATGACACACATGATGAAAAATTTACAAATTGTCGTCGGCGCCATCTTGGGTTTTAATTTCGAACCCATAATCGTTTTTAGCGACCTTGGGAACCATGAAAATGACACCGATGACGAAAAATTTGCAAAATTTCCTCGGCGCCATCTTGGGTTTTAATTTCGACCCCATAATCGTTTAAGCGACCTCGGGAATCATGAAAATGACACCCATGACGAAAAATTTGCAAATTGTCGTCGACGCCATCTTGGTTTCTTGGCACCCATTTTAATAAAATTATTATATTTATTAAAACTAATAGAACTATTCGCTCTGTCTCACTTTTTCTCTCAATCTTTCTCACTCGCTTGCTATACTCTCACTCCACGGCTAGTTGCTCATGCTACGTTCGCCCTGTCTTACTCTCTCTCAATCGGTCTCGATCATGAAGGTATAGATGAAAACCTTCATGGTCTCGATCACTCTCTCTCTCTTTTCTGACACTTCCGTTCAAAGATATTGTAATGTATTCTACTACTTCCGTTGCATACCGGCGTGACGTTTCATCTGTAAAAAATTTACCCTCATGCGCCAAAAGAAGTTTCACTTCAAAACGACCGATCCGATTTACAAAATCCTTCACCATTAGACCGCTACATGATCCCTGAGTAACCTAAGCTATATGTTTTATACTTACTAAAATTCTTTGCCTACGCGCAATCGAAGCCGCGAGCAATTGCTAGTATTTTATACAATGACAGCATAAACGTATAAAATAAAAAATGGTCACACCATTTTTTATTTTTCTATGATTTTTAATATTGTTCGAATAAACGATACTAAACTTCTATGCTATAGAGTAGTCCATAAAGTTTCAACTGTCGATTTTCGATATTTTATGCAAATAGACGATCTGATTCACACACACCTATGTTCTAAGTAAAGTTTTATTTTGTGAAATTCTAGCGTTCATTCAAACGCGAAATTATCAGTCCGTCTCATAAATCATTTATGATTATGCAAAATTGAGGAAGTTCACACGCGCTGTGCAAAAACAAAATGCTTGTAACTAAATTTTTGTATTTTATTTTGTGGATACGATAAGAGAAAACACTGATTTAGTTTGATTTATTTATATTGTTTTGTTACGTTTTTGTTTTATTTTAATGAGGTTGGTTTTGCAGTGGCATAGGTACCTAGTTTAGCCTAGTTTATGGAAATAAAGAAAAGTATATGACCTAGCTAGACTATAATATTTTCCAGTATCTTGTACCTACCGATCTTTTTCTCTATTCGCAGCTTTATTTGTAGCATATTAATATTCAGTTGGTTTTATAATATCTTGACATAGGTTCGCTATCTAACAAAAGGGAAAATGAATAAATGTAACGTTTGAAAAGGCAATAATTTCTTTTACTTAACTTTCATACGTATTTGTATAACGTAAACTTGTCAATCAATTTCAACGCACGAGACACGCACTTTGGCAAGCGTATTGAATTGTCAGTTTCTTTTTAATTGACATATTGACGTCATATAACCACAAAGGGTGTTTGGAAAATATGGAAAAATCCCAAGTTCCCAACGGTCTACATTAAAATTAGATTGTTATCGATACCTTTATCCTTGTTAAAAAATGGCGACACTTGTTCCTTTTTTAAATCTAATAACGACGTAAATCCGCTATTTACATGTTTGCTATTGTATATTAATCAGGCGTTTTTGTGATGACAGTCAGTCATATTGTATTACCAAGTAATTTTTATGAAATAAATAGACTGGTATTGGAAATCTTTCGCTCATCTGCATTGTTTGTGTAAGATTTTTATTAGTTTAAGTTGTCATTATTACAAAGCAAATAGAGAAAAGTTCTCGAATGACGACCTGATAAGGATCGCAGGGAGCTGCTGGGTGCTAGTCCCTTGATCCCTTCCAACTAGTCGATCTGGAAATCATTGATGCTATGTTCAACAGTGGACGTCTTGTTGCTGATATCATGAAATGGTCATTTATCGTTTTTTTTCGGTGAGTGAATAACTTGAATGTTGTAAGTAGGATTGTAATCTTACCTCCTGGCAACAAATATAGGATTGGTGAATCAGTTCATGGTTGATTTAGGTCACTATTATAGATGCATATAGCTTAATTATCTTCTTTTCACTATTTAAATTGTACTAATGTAAAAGCTTAGGATACTGCCCTCTAAGGCAGTATGCTAAGCCAAATTAAGCTAAATAAAGTTAGTTGCACTAATTTGCAGGTCTATGGAAAGTGAAACAAGCTGGGGCCTAATTCACTAATTCCAAGCAGTTTACGCGCGTTACGTTAAGTATATCTTACGAATTGCTGTACTTCTAAGTAATCATTAAACGTAAAAATATTTTACCAGTACCCGGTGACTATGCTAAGAACACAAACAAGATCTGGCGACCCTGGGTTCTTGAACTATAATCTGCGTTATGCCGCGTTCAGTTTTGTTCGGACGTAGATAATGGTTACGTAAAGTCCGAATATGGTCTCCGAAACCGCAAACTTAATGTATTTAACAGAATTAATTAGTTCTATCTCCTACAGCAAAACACTCAGAAATACACAATGAAAATATACAACGAACAATAATGTTCATGCCAACCTAATTCCGGGAATAGTTGCAATAATTCTCTTAACCATTAACTGTACCTGTACGGCGATTTAAGTAGCGCACTCATTTCACCCGAAAGTCCCGTTAATAATAGTCCGGGAATAAATCCCGGGTTTCGCAACATACACGTTTTATTATACTGTACTACGTAAGCGTACGTCATTGTTACTATGGATATATTCTGGTGCGGCCACAAGAAACGCGGCCTATTGTATGTCTTCATCAGAAACATTTTGGTTACGTTTATAACCTTTTAGCATAGTGCTACCTAGGTCTTCTTATACCTATACCTATAGTACAAGAATTAGGTTAGGATGTATTTGACTCATATGTCAATAATCCTAGATACTAATATTATAAATGTGAAAGTGTGGATGTTTAGATGTTTGGATGTTTATTAGTTAATCACGCAAACACGTCTGAACGGATTTGGATGAAATTTAGCATGCATGTAGCCATTGACATAGAAAAGAACATAGGTTAAATTTTATCGCGATTCCTAAAAAAAGTAGTTACCGAGGGAAAATTTAAAATTGTTTCCGAGCTAAACCGTGGGCAGACGAAGCTTTGAAATTTGTATTTTTCTTATTATAGCGTAAGCTATATAACACGCGTGAAAATTTTATTCCATTTTCATTACTTTTTGGACCCAATTCTGAAGTCCACGCAGACGAAGTCGCGGGCAGAAGCTAGTAAAGTCAAAAACTAGATACCCAAATATAGTTTCATAAAAAAATGTATGAAATGAATAAATCAATTTGAAAACGACTCCCGCACTAGTAATTTTATTCACGGTATCGCGGGTGTAATTTTATTCACATAGAAAACATAAAAAAGAGCAAAGGAATCATTTTTGGCAGCCATGATGTTTTGAATATATTTCATAACTAGTTCAACTCAAAGACTGAGCTAAAATGATCAAAATCAAGCTTGATAAATCGGTTGATAGATCTAATTATAATGTAAACCTCTTATATCCAAAATAGATTAGTAATTGCCTTTTAGAGTTGTAACCATTTAAAATTATTAAAAGACTATTTTCAAAGAAGATTCTGGCAATTAAATTCCTAAAGAATCGTTTGTAAGAGCTATGTGACCTGTGGGATTTGTACAAAGCTGATCCGAAGAGTTTGAGAGGCAAAGAGGTCAATTGTGGGATAGCGGACCAAAATATTTTGTAGAGGTTCTTTAATAATAAGATTTGCTTTACCACCTTAATTGGTATTTACTAGAATATTATATTTATTTCTGGCTTCAATCTCAAGTTCAATAGAACGTGAGTGTAGGTTTTTTGTTGTAAGATATTCGTCCTTTCACGTAGTTATGAAAAGAAAAAACTGTGGAGTTGTATTCCTACTTGACGGATATATATAGCGTTAGTGGAACTTCATTTAAAATAAGATTTGGATCTGACAAAGAAGTTTGCCTTTATTGAGTATTTTTTCATTTGAATAGTAAGTAATTGGTCTCTCATTGATATCTTATTGCTTGAATTTTCTTTCTACTTCGGTACTGGTATCATTGTAGTGTGTGTATCATGGTATAAATGTAGTGGTTATGCTGTTTTCTTAATTTTTCTTTACAATTCCACATATTCTTTTTTGAAAGGCGTTCATTCTTTTAAATTATTACGGTGTTAATTATTTTTGACGTAAAATGTTTATAGCCGCGGGTGAATATCTTTATATATATAATTCTTCTGTGAGTGTGTATGTGACTGAACTCCTCCTAGACGGCTGGACCGATTATAATGAAATTTGCTGTGTGTCTTCAGGTGGATTCGAGGATGGTTTAGATTCACAATTTGGTCCAATTTGAAATGTTTTTTTGTTTAATTTTTATCAATTATTAACATCGCGATTATTGACATTAAAAACGTAAGTAGGTAGTTGCCATGACAACCAAATTTTGTTGTTTTAGTACGATTTACTATCCTCCAGATCCTCCTCCATAGAGGTTATTTAACAATTAAATAAATAAGGTTGTCAAAACTCCTTGCAATGATATTAAAACTGTTTTCTTCTTTAAATATCAGGCTCGCAGACTTTTATGTTTTTTTTCGTTTGTCTATTTGGTAGGTCTGAGAGTAGGTCGTAGGTTATATTATGATTTCCACCAGAAAGAAAGAGAGAAAGTACTCTCAATACTGAAGAATAGCAAATTAGACTCAAAGAAAACATTCTTTTATTTTTTAAAAGAAATAAATCTGCATTAAATTGATGTTTGAAAAATACGCTTTGCGGACCGGGAATCGAATGGGCTAAAATGCGAAAATCTAGCACCGTGTACTTTTTGGCATCAATCGATATTATATATAATTCCAGTATCGTGATCTTTGTCGGGGATGAACTCCGAAACTACTGAACCGATTTAGCTGATTTTGATCTTGAAATGTTCGTGGAGGTCCAGGGAAGGTTTAAAAGGTGAAAAACATAAAAAACATGTAAAAAAAAAAAACTGTTCCTAAACTCGGGAAATACCTTAATTAATTTACTTTTGACAGAACGAAGTCTGTCCGGGCAGCTAGTTATGTATATACTTAGTCTGAATGTTGTAGTGAAGTCACTGATAAAATGAAATAGTTATCTATATTTTTTTGAAATTAATGAAAACTGATGTTCACTAGATAAAGTCATTTAAAAAAAAAAAACATTTTTTTTTCATTTTTCTGTACGCTTTATTTAGTTCCTATCATCGGTTCTTTTATGTTGATCGTATGCATATTACTTGTACAAATAATTTCGATGTTTCACATCTGCCAGGCGTCCCGTGACGACTCACAATTTTCGTTTAACTTCAGTCGCATATTTCGTGGCTGAACTACGAATTCGTATCAAAACATTAACGGCATGCGTGGGAGGATGTGACGTTTACATCAAAGCTGAATGATTTAATTTTACAATATGTACGTAATAACTGTAGTTTTACACGAATCTATTGTGTTACACCGTGGTTGCTTCTTTAAGCTCTAGTGAACGACCTTGATTGATTGATTAGCATTATTTTATGTAGCTATTAGTAGTTATACGTACTAGTTATACATCTTTGTGTTAATTAGTGTTATGGCGAATTGATGTTTTATTTATTGAAGTTAAAACATCTGTGGAAACAAGAATTTTAATTATTTGACAGTTATTAACAGTGTCTGGAAACTGATGAGTTTATTTAGGACGAATCTGTTACAAAAGCATAATTATGTATGTTCCTTTAGCGGAACTAAAACCTTTATAGAACGATAGGCACTTAAAGTCCGTTTTTAAATCCTGGACATTTGACAAGTGCAAATGTCAAAACTGACGTAAAATTATAGTAATCTATGGCAATAGGGCATTTAATTTTTTACTTGTCAATTAATTTTCCAGTATTAAAAAAAAACAGACTGTACATAGTTTATTTTTAAGTATATCGTACACAAATGAACATTCAAGGAAGACACGAATGAGTATGTAGTTCTGCCATTACATTCTGAGAAGTAGTTACTGCAGTTAAAACGGTTCCCGTATGGGGAGTTAAAGTGACACACAGTACACTCTAGTTTGTCTAACTCAGATATAACTCGAAAACTAACTTTTCTGTATCCAATTATACAGTTTCACCTTAGACTAGTTTGTAATACAGTTTGAACGTGAAGCTAGCCAGGTTAATGGGTGTACGACGCCATACTGGCTCATTCGCAAATTCCTTAGCCTCTAAAACGTCAAACTTTATAACTGTGCGTTCTGACAGTTCGGTCCCTTGATTTATTATCTGTGAACAATAGAATTCGGAATGAGTTGTCATTTTGATTGACAAGCACAAGTCGTTAACCGAAGGAGGTCTCATTAAAAAGTGTCATTAATTATTCCTTCATAGCCACTTTGAAAAGTGGCCTGATATTTCAAATAATAAAAAACTTCGTTGTATTAAAGTACTGTGCAAAAAATCTAAGAATGTTCTTGAGTTTTTGTAGATTTGTAATTTCCTTCTAAAATATGACATAATCTTGGAGTATTTTAAAATCTTATGAGACTGCGTTTCTGGAAAGCTATTAGCTATCCATTAGGAAGTAGTTTTACGAGTAATTCACCTGCCACTAATAGAAAGGAGAACCTTCTCGTCTCTCAAGGGGATAGTAAGAGACTAGGAGACATTTAACGAGTTTCACTCAACGATGCACATTAAATTTACTTGCTGACTGCTCCTGATTACGTGGGCTTTTAGGAAGAGTGCTTTATTTACAAATATAATTTTCATTCCCCTTTTTGAATTTGACAAATTAGGTGCTTTTCAAAGAGCGATGGAACGTCCGGTAAATATTTTGAAATCATCTAATAAAGGAAAGGCTTTTAACAGTTTAAATACCTTCATTTTAAACAATTTAAGTTATCCTGGAAGTTTATTTAAGTTCATATTAATTTTATTGTCGTATGGATTGAGTTCAAGCTGTTTGATAATTTTAAACATCAACAACGCTGGGTGAACAGTGGCCACCCGCGCGTCTCACCCCATTGTCATAACGCCATTTTTTTCATTTTGAGACACACCGTGAGCATCAACGGATAGACATAGGAAGCTGAGCCTGAAGGAATTATGATGACCAGGAATAAAGTAGTTGGGCAGTAGAACTGGATACGAGGACCAAATGTTGTGGCAAACTTGGAAGCGGTTCATTAATACTTACGCTCTGTGTTGTAGGTAATGTACCTAATGGTAATGTTTGACTGACTTCTTGGTCAAGTGGTTAGTGACTCTGACTGCGAAACCAGACGTCGTGGGCTCGATTCCCACCCAGGACAAATCCTTGTGTGATGAGCATGATCATTTGTTCTGTGTCTGGGTGTAATCTATCTATATTATGTATGTATTTAGAAATATATAACTATGTTTATCAGTTGTCTGGTCAGTATGGTACAGGCTCTGCCTAGTTTGGGATCAGAAGATCGTGTGTGAGGTGTCCCGAAATATTATTATATTATTTACGTTATTCGCATTAAAACTACGTATTTCTAAGGACAATAGGATCCGCGCAGTTACCCGTTCTCTTTACAGTCTCTACTTTGTTATTAATTTAGAACCAGACTAGTTAATTGTTAGTTTATTGTTTAATTTACAGTGTAATGCCAAGTCGTAATATTGTTCAACAATATTGACTCGTAGTTTGTATGTTTGGTGTTTGTTTTTATTTTTGGTAATTACTGTTGCTAGGTTTTATTACGATATTAAGTTGTTTTAAGTCGTAATTGAAATTATAGGTTGAAGCTAAAATAATTATGTTTTTTTTTCAATACAATTGTGAGTTCTCTTCTTCTTCTATATGTGCCACTCCAATTAATGAAGATCGGCTAATAGCTACTGGATCTATCTCCATCTATTAATTTTAAGTTTCTTTTTAAGTTGGTTACTTCTTCTGCACAACGCGTATTTTCCTTCCATTCATCTCTATTACTCGTCATCGCGGCACCATCCATCTGTTTTTTGGTCTCCCTCTGCTTAGATACCCATATACAGTCATACTTATAACTTGTTTAGTTACATGACTTTCATCCCTCCTCATTATGTCATGTGAATACTACGACAAACGTTACCTCTCACCTTTTCATTCACAGGCGCTGCTTTCAAGCTGCTTATAGCCGTCAGCCATCAGCCTCTAATAGTCATAATTATATAAGTTTGTTACTATTTAGCCAATTTATATAAGTTTATTTTTCCGTATAAAATCAAAAGTCTAAGTTAAATTATGCCTATTTATTCGGTGCACCTGTTATAAAGTTTCCTAGAACGTCGTTTTTAGCCTCCATTTACCAGGAGCTCTTATAAATACATCATTCCAACTTCCCCACAGAAACTGGTGTTTCAAGCGACATTCTTAAGTGTTCTATCCCAGAAGAGACATTTTCAGGCCAAAACTCGTAATTATACGAATTTATGAGCGATATAAAGTTAAATCATAACTTTTATGTGACACCAGTTGCGTGGGGCTGATGATAGATACGATAAGCGTTACGTATTTCTTAAGGCACGCGCACTAATGGGCCCTTGAGGTTCACTTGACTTTTTAATATGAAAAGTGAAAAATTGAGACGCCGAGAGTGTTTTTACGATCTCTTGACTATAATTATCCTGTTATTTTATTTCTCAGAAGATTAAGTTGGTATCAACACTTGGAAAAAGTGTTTTATTTGTCATCATACTAGTGTTAAATTAAGATTAATGAATAATATAATCAGACTAGTTTTCGCTGAATACTGATTATTGTAATATAGAAATCTAGCAAAATACAAATCAGGAATTCGATGAAAATTAATTACGTAAAAAATAAACCGGTTTATTTTTCCATGGCCCTTCGTATATTATGTACGATTTATGAAATACAAAGGCAAAGCAGAACTAGTCAATTTCAGTGTGGCGCTTAGCGGAATATTCAGAATTCGCTCAGAAAAGCTCGATATTTTCACGTTTTGATTATAACAGAACATATTCTAGACCAAAACATGGAAATAGCTCCGCATGAGCCGCACTATATTCCGATAGTTTGCGTTTCTAACTAATCCAGAATTCTTTGCACTACAAAAATCGCACCCGTGAAATTGCCAACGAATTTTTTGGTTATTGGTCGAAAATATTTTATTCCAAAACAAATGTAGGTAGGTACATTTGTTTTGGTATAAAATATTTTGGAAGTTACTATTGAAATGTTGTTTAGTATTTTTTGGAAAGAAAGGATATATAATTATTATAAAAATGAATCGATGCAATAACCGCGCATAGCTTGCGAAGGAACTGCGAAGATCACATGTTTTAAGGGACCGAGATCTACTGACGCGGATAAAACTGAGGGCTATAGCTAGTCAAAAAAAAGGTATTAAAGCTGAAGACTTGTTTTTAAAATAAATATTGCATGTTGAAATCAAAACAGCCAGTAATTTAACTCATATTGTGACTCCATCTTACGTTACGACAATGTTCCTTTTTCGAATCAATTTTGAGATAAAACAAAATCCAATCTAAGTGCCATTTTTCTTGGCAAAAATGTGATTATCGGGAGTCAATTTATCATTCGTTTATTACTGGTCTCCCACGAGATATGGTTGTGATAAATTGTCTATTCTAAGCCCTAAGGGAATATAATGTAAGTGAAAACTCTAATAAAATCTGTCCAACTTTTTAGATTAGATGAAAATAATTAATCAATTATATCAACGCTTTTCACAGAAGTTAGTTTTTCTAGATTTGCATGTTAGACCGTTGTGATTGATGGTATATTTAATTAGAAAATGTTTTTGAAAACAAAATTAGTTAAGCAATTGGGCTTGTTTTTGTAGATTGGTTTAATTATTTTGCTTTAGGTATATGTTTATGCTACTGCACACATTGGTCAGATTGTTTCTAGCATTTTCAATAAATCAATATTTTTATGCCGAGTAAAGTATGTTAATTACTCACAAATAGGCTAGGTATTACAACACTGAATATTAATCAATATCTAGACTATAAAACGGGACTAGTATAACGGGAATAGTAGCCTCAATCCGTCTCGTCATGTCAACTAATAGACATCGGCTTCTACTCGTATAATTTTCCGAGAAATCTGCGGAAGACTTGTCTCTCATCATAAAGCGTTGTTCTTATGATATGCGTTCAAACTAGACGTCTCCACGAAGATTGAACAGTCCAAAAATATTCCAACTATACCAAAAAAACTAGATTCTGTAAACGTCCCGACTCCTTTCAGACGAGGCTAGTGCATTGTAATAATCTATCAAGATTACCGTCGACAGCGTGTCTAAATATCACATTTCGCAATCCATTACCCGATCCGTTCGACGTAAATAAACGTTTATGTTGTTAGTGACGTAATGTACTCGAGTTTTTGTGTTTTTGTCGGTTTTATGGTGGCGGTTGACCGCGTCCGGTTTCCACCTGTAGTCAGGTTTATTATGGGCGGTAAATACACGAACCCGGCGACATCCGTCACTGATATCGGTCGATAATATAAACATTTTGCAGGAAGCTGACGGGTTAACGTGAAAATTTTGTGTAAATCTTTATGCGTTTTTATCGGCCAATATCCGCGTGACCGCTTTGTTAATTGTGCTAAGGACGTCACGAACGACATCATAGTTACCAGGACTATACTATGAAATATCAGCAGTTATCTACACTAACATTATAAATAGGAAAGATTTGTATTTGTGTGTGCATGTTTGTAATGAATAAACTCAAAAACTACAGCGCCGATTTCAAAAATTCTTTCACTATTAGAAAGCTACATTCACCCTGAGTAACATAAGCTTTTTTAACTAAAAAACTTGGTACCGCGGGCGGAGTCGCGGGGAACAGCTAGTGTATAATAAAACGTATATTTTTAAAAGTGAATAATTTGTTAAATATAATGCAAACCTCTATTTGGTAAGAAAATATTCAGGGATGTAATCACATGCCATTTTTAATTTCCCAAAATCATTGCCTTCCACAATCCTTCAATATTTTTTCTATTTTGCACTCACTAGAAAATGTCTGAATAAATCTAAAGGCAAGAGAAACTCCTAGTTTATAGCGTTCTAAATAAAACACGACGTGCCTAACATCTATGATTATAACAAAACAATTAATTTTATCGATACTTAAACAAGTCTGTTAAACATTTTCTCAGGTTTTCCTACTTTCCGTGTTTTCTCAGTACTTTTGTACATTTAATTGTAACTGTATTAGATAAACAATTAAACACCCCGTTAATAAGATGTAGAGCCGAATTAAATAGTTTTTGCTAGAAGTCACGTTTACAAACGGAGATATTCCAGACCACTTGTATAAATAGAGCAATGAATGGTGTGCTGAAGTGTACTCACTTCATAAATTGCCGTTGCAAACTTATTTTTACGTTCTGAAACAAGCTGATTCGTTATGGATGGAGCTAGGGAAAGTGAGTCACTGTAATTTGTTCTTTTGTATTTGTGAATGTATCTTTCATACCTTTATTTAAGGGAGACAGACTTAATTACCATACAGATTGCAGAGTGACAAGTATTGATTCGATCAACAAAAATTATGACGGTTTAAACCTAACATGTGTAACATCGTCATTTAATGTCATCTAAGCGATTTCTATCATCGTTAACGCTTGTAGAAATGTCACTTGGCTAGGGGGGCAGATACCACATAAAGTACCTAAATATATAGTGCTAATATTCAGTACTTATTCAAAACAAACAAACACATATGCATGCATATAATTTGTTGTTCTTGATTCTGTCCCAACTGGGCGCCCGTCGTAAATAATCAGTAACTATACCGTATAATCAAATATAAACGTTTATAGATCAGATATGTAGGCAACCGAAGTATAGTGATGTTATTATATTGTGTGTTCAGGGAATTGAATATTAATCATCGCCGCCGGCCAGAATTGTAAAGAGCGACAAGATACGAAACTTCATCGTGCGATTAGGGATGGTACGTGTTCTTTTATCGATAACTTATTTAATTGAATTTTAGGCGGCGTGTCGAGTTCGAGAATGTCTTAAAGTTATTAAAAGTTGGTACGCAGTGATGTGTATGTTAAAAGTCTCATTAAAAGTTATACTTGTGTATTTAAAGAATCAAGTTTCAAATTATAATAAAAATAAGACGTGAAATAATTACATTGCCAAAAAAAAAGAATATTCACTTCATTCATAATGTTAGGATCAATTGATAATTTGAATTATTATTCTCTCAGTTTATTTTTACCTTTACCAACTTTTATATAAACTTAGAAATACACGAAAAGTTGAAGATAAGTTTTTATAGGAATAAAAGAGCCCGTAAAACAAAACACAAAAATCCTAACTTGTGTTAGAAGTTTTTCTTTTATACCTGAGTATCACTTTAACTTTGTCCAAACTTCATTGTTACGAAGATTCAACCTCAAATTCTGAAACATTTTATTTGAAATAACTTATGAAAATATGCTGACGTTCATTTTAATATTATGTCTTGTTTAGATGATATAAATTATTATTTAAAAAGCTACAATAGTGTTGTAAAAACATTTTCTTCCTTATTTAAATAGCTAAACATAATTTAACTAAACAATAACTATATTCACTAATCACTGACCAAAAGAAGTTTTGAATAAAAAAACGAATAAAATTATCAATACTACAACACGAAAAAAATTGACAGTTAAACACTTAGATATATTTATCTATGTGTTTTAACAATCTATATTTTCACAACAAGTATTGCACAAACTGAATCTATATATATAAAAATGAAACCCGTTTTCCGTTGTCATGGCATCACGCGTGAACGGCTGGACCAATTTCGTTCATTCTTTTTTTGTCGTGTTGTTTATGATCAGGAGAAGGTTCTTATGGAGAAAAAAAAATAAAAAAGTTGCGCGAAAATTTAAAAAAAAATATCGAAACGTTAATGACCATATTAACTTTTCTAATTTAACCTTTATAGCCTTTGACATATCTGTTAGTAATTTGACATGACAACGTCTGTCAGGTCAGCTAGTATTATAATAATATCACACTTTTGATAGTGTGCTATTTGTATATTGTACTTAGTAATAATTAAATTTAAGTAGTATAAAAGATTCCCCATTCTGCAAAAATACAACGTTGTTTTATTCCGGTCCAACAACAAGTACGTACTTATATTTCTCAGCCAGTAACAATTTTTAAACAGTAAACAAGAATTATAATCAAAGCTAATACAAATCTGAGAGTCCAATAACATGTATGAAAGCCTCCGTGTTTTTTTTTTCGAAAGCCTACTCAAACAATACCAACGCTGAAAAATTCTCAAAATATCTCCAATTAAATTATCAAATGAATGCGGCTTATTTAAACACTTGTAAATAGTTTTCATGACAATATGGAAACGGGAAACATGTGGTTGTCCAGCGATTTGTCATCCGGAAGTTGTAGAGGCAACTGGCCGGAATAAAATATGGCCGCCATTCGTTTTTATACGCGTTTTAAACTGTTACGTGTGGTTAAAATAGTGGCTTGAGGTTGGTCGCCTGAATGATGTTATTATTTATTTTATTACACCTGTATTCCCTGAATTTTAAAATCAGTTCATTTAATGCTTCTTGAATAAAATGATCTTTGATGATTTGTTTTTTTTTTTTAATTTACGTATTAACATATTTTATGATAATCACAATGCGTTTTGATGCTGTTTTTGAATTTCATTAGAATCACAACAAACACTTCATTTTTTTTTACACATATTTAAGAGATTGCGGAGAATTAGTTGATAAACGAAACATCTAAATGCATATTTACTAAAGTATCGATACATAATATCGATTAGTTCACAACACTAGTTTTTGGTGGGTTTCCTATTAGCCGCAGTTTGTAGTCGGATGTCGTATGCCTTGGTATTTAGGTGACGACTAAATAGGTAATCCTAAATAGGAGGGCTGTGGTGTGGGCGGGAAAATGTATATTGGTTCACTCGATAAAACGATAGGGTGGAACTGTTATTATTTAGAACTGATTCTGTGATAAGATTTCAAGATCATTGTTTATGATGTTGGATTCAATATTTTGGTTTCATATTTACATTACACTATATTAATCAATAATAATAAACATTTTCGTATGTCCATTACCATACTTTAGATATTAAAACGTCTTTTTAGCGCATTTTTCTTTGAAAACTATTAGCTTGTCTGCTAGCTTACTAATTGTAAAAGCGGATCTGCCCCGGTTTTGTACGGGTATCATAGAAAAGAACCTTCCTCTTAATCACTATCCCATGGTAAAAACCACTAGAAAATCCATTCAGTAGTTTTTGAGTTTACCGTGTTCAGACAGACAAACAGACGCGGCGGGTGACTTACCTACTTTTATAATCTGTGTAGATTATGACTAATAGATCCTTACAACATATGAAAAGAAAACACATAAAGCTTAAATCTATTCCTTTTCTATAATTACTATCTAGTTCCCCAGTGGTCCTTCGTAAACCACAAAGGACCACCACGGATAAATTGAAAAAAAAATCCACACACTAGCACAATTTACATTGGTATTTTAATTAATCTAAATACAACTGACATAGTTTTACGATCCGAATTTAGCAAGACTAATGTCAACAAGTTTTAAATATATGGGGACACAATATTTATATTTCCTTTATAAAAACCAAGTGATTTGTGAACGAGTGCCGTTTTGATTTGTGTACTTCCCGTCAAATATCGGCTATTCAATTAATAATTTGCTGAAGTTCTGCAATATTATTTTAATATTTTTAAAATACATTTAATTTTATCTACCTCTAAAAGTACTAGTATACTTTATTATTAAAAGTTATAGTAACGCTAAAATTTAATGTAAATTTCAGGAATTTATTTGTACACGCACACGAACGCCCGAACCGTGCGTTTGTGACGTAATATTGATGTATGATAAGTTGGTACTCTATAGGATGGTTAAACAGGATTAATTTTTAGCTTCAACATTTTTTTTTAAAAATATCTTTACTTAAAACAACAATCTTCAAAAATGTTTAGAATTTTCTAAACATTTTTGAAGACATTACCTACACGTATAGTATTTAAATGTGATAGGCTAATAAATCATAATTCATTTGTGAAAAAAAAATAGATTAATTTAACTAAAATAGATTTTTAAAAAGTATTTAATATCCTTCAACAAAATAAGACAGTTCAACTCCGCCCACCCACGCAAGCGTTATAGTTCTAAAGAAAAATGGCGCATTTCCACAAATACCTACACAAGATTTATTAGCTATTTACAAAATATCTATAAACTAAATGTTACTACTACATGTCAGCACTTACTATTTCACTGTTAAATAATTAAAACAGAAGGCAACACATTAAATTCATGTAACATTTAAAAATAAAATAACAAATGAAAGTGTTGATACATTTATTAAAAAAACAAACAAATCGATTAATTTAGTCTCGCCGAGTCTTTCAATAGTTACGCAAATCGAGAAAAAGATAAAATAACGTAGTCTTTTCCAATTCAATGTAAGTATGAATATTTAGAATATATTTTCATGGTCCTTGGGCACGCGTCTATCCCGTGACAAATGATGGAGAGCAAGAGAAAAAAAAATTAAGTACTTTTTGTAATTCGTTTATTATTTTTGTAAGTCTTGATATTATTCGAACCATAACTAACCAGTTTAGTCCTGGGTCCTTATATCCAGACAGAAAGCGACACAATGTTTGTGAAATCAATTTAGCAAGATGTGCGATGAATCTCGGCCAATGACACTCGGATTTATCTTGTATCGCGAAGACGTTTACATCTATAAATCAAACTACAAACAGTCCGACTCCCTAGAAATATATTTTATGTTTTATAGATATTTCTCGAAATAAAGATTAGTTCAGCATTAATATGCCAACATTTTGATGTATTGTTGCTTTTTGTGAGACAAATTATTTGTAATAGGTACCTCTGTCTGTCTCAGTCCACCCTTTTTTACCTCTGACGCAAAAAAGTGGTTTCATGCGTGTAACGTGTTCATGTGTCTGTGGCATCGTAGCTTTCAAATCAGTGAACTAATTATTTTATATTCAAAAGCAGACGACTCTCTCGCTATGAAATTATTAATATTATATATTATCGGTCTGTATATTTCAAATGCAAGTTCTTTCATTAATTTTCCTTCACCAATTGTCAGTGATACGTATACCGTGGTACGTGGTACTAGCCTGAGTTCAAAACTAAACCGCTGGGCCATCGCGACATTTTGAAGTTTTATCCTTTAATTCTATTTAACTTTTATGTTTTGTTCCAGATCCACAAATCAGATGCCATGAAGGCGTACCCATGCGCGCGGCGTGCGGCTCGCGGGCGCGGCCCCGGGATGCGCGGTGAATGATGCCGCGCCGCAAGCGCAGGCTCGCGTCCCGTATCCGGGACTACGTGCGCGGCCTGCTTGCGTTCCTCTTCAGCAATGTGGGGGTCATCGTGCTGGTCGTCGCTTACACTATAGCTGGTAAGATTTGCAAGCTTAAATGACGCTTTTTGTGGTCCTTTTACACACCCGTGTTAGACCAAGTTTGGTCATTCGGTCCTTTTGTCTAATAGTCTTTTTGGTCGTGCAAAGGAAGGTCGCGTTAGAAAATAAAAACTTAAGCGTGCTGAAGAGTAGTAGCGGAAAAGCGATGTTATTTTTTAGTTACAAATTGCTTTATTTCATTTGTTACTATTCTATACCGTGTGAGAATTCTCGTACACATAAAACTCAATTGTGTGATTAGCAAATATTTGATTTACTTACCTAATTAAAATCTAATATAGTTACCCACCTAATATTCGGCCAGAAGGTTGGTCACTGAAATCAAATTACTGCGGCAAATTACGCCGTATCTCCGATTAGAGATTAAACCATGAATTAACAATCCTATTTCGGAAGTTTTCGAGGTGAACCAACGCCAATTTTAATTAGAGATTGAAGCTTGAAATTAGGGCGCGCTTGATTCATCATCGCGAAAACTGCTAATTAATGCCTTTAATATCGAGGTGGATTATGCTGTGTGCTTCCAAATATAGACCACTTCTTGAAAAAGCGAGTGGATGAATAATTAAGATTTATTATGTATGCTGAAAACAAAATTGTTATTTTTGGAAATGAAAATATTGCTTACTATTTCTTTGGACTCAATTTTGTTATTTAAATTCTATAAATTCATTTATATGTAAAATTTAAATGATCTATTTTAGCAGTCCGTCTTGTAAAGTAATTAAACGTGACAGCCATCAAAATCCTATTAAACGCTACAGGCAAAGTACCGTTATTCGGCTCGAAGGACCAGAAATTTATTTGGCCGTTAGCAACAGCTATTAAAGCTATCCGTTGCTAACCTGCCTACGTCATCAAGCCGACTCGTTACGGTTACGTTGCAATCAACGTGGTAATGTCGTCAAAGGATCCATTGGAAAGGTAAGTCAAAGGAAGTAATCAGGTTGTGGCCGGCAAAGCCTAGGCGGGAAACGCTGAAACTGCTTCAAGATTACTGCCTAGGCAAAATAATTGTATATTGGAATTATTTTAGTTCCTTATGTTTGGCAAGACTGAGATATAATGATGTATTAATTAATGTAGGTACATGTTTTTTTCATTATCTGTCTACACGATAAATTCTGCATAAATCAATTTATAATACGATTATGATTTAATGTTACCACGCTGGATCAAAATGGGGATTACAATTGATTGGACTGGATTAGATACAAGAAAACAAGCCAAGTGCGAGTCGGACTCGCGCTCAAAGGGTTCCGTATATAAAAACGAGCAAAAGAATCACGTTAGTTGTATGGGAGTCCCATCAAATATTTATTTTATTCTGTTTTTTGAATCATCTGTGAAAACTTCAACTGCCTTACCATCACGGTTCATAAGGTACAGCCTGGCGAAAGACGGACGGACGGACGGCGGAGTCTTAGTTATAGGGTCCCGTTTTATTCTTTGGGTGCGGAACCCTAAAACGAAAATATTCGGGCATTTCCGATACCCTCGCTTGAAAGTTATTTTTAAATAATTGTTCATATAATGGTAACAAAAACTTCCTTGGTCCTTACATACATGAAAGAACATCCACAGCCACTTAATTCGTTACATCATAATAGCTGTCAAGAATTCAATTGATTCTGAAATGTTAAATCAAAAGGGTATCGATGGTCCCACAATAATAGAATTATGCTTGTCGCTTCGCGTCATTAGGTGCCTTGAAAGCCTCTCAACACTTCAGTGAACGCTTTTAACTTTTAAAAGATCTTCCCTGGGATCCCTTTGTCATTGTGATGAATAAGGCTATATACTCGTAGTATATAGAATTGTTGCGAAGGAAAATAAAAGAGCTTTACTGACATCACGTAACGTATTCTTACTTTAAATAAAAGTATATATTATTTAAAGTAAGAATACGGGATCCGCGTAACATGAAAACCTAATGGGACTAAATAAAAACACGGATGAATTCGTGGGGAGGGGGAGAAACTACATATCAGAAAAAAAAAATTACCTACTATTTTGATTACATAGGATAGCTTTAATATGAGGAGAATGCAATGTCATTAACTAATATTAAAAAACCTACTACTATAAAGCGACATAAAAGTCTGGTTTAAAACGATTAATTGAAAGAATAAGAGTTCTAAATCGACCTAATTTCGAAAAGGCTCAGTCTAATATGTTTGCTTCCAAAACCCATTTATAAGCATCCAAAGTAGGTACGTTATAGTGATAGATTACCAGTGAAAAGACCTTTTCGTGAAAAAACTATTGATTGATTCGTTTTATAACCGCTAAGGATCCAATCATAACTTCCATTTATTTTCTGCCAGTCTTTTAAAAGGCTTTTTGTAGATTGAATGGAAGGCTGTAGTACGTATAGTTGTGTTATGAATCGATTTTTAATTACGTCTGGGTGTAGAATGGAGCCACGTTTTACCGTTTTTTATATGTCCAGGGGCAGTAAATTCTGTGAATTTATTAGGAAAGTGCTTGGCTATAGGATGGAAGATTGAGGGGTCAATTTAAAAGAAACCTGTCTAGAATTCTAATCGCTATCCAAATTTTTGCTTACAATGTCAGACTTAAGTACATACAGTTTTCTTGAGAGAATATCGTATGAATCCTATTTCATGAGGGCGTTATGTAAGATGTAGAACTAAGACGTTGATTTTGAAACAGCACTAACTGACTTAACCTTTTGTCCTTACCTTTGTTGAAAAAATGAGAAAGTTTTTTGTTTATTGTTATGTCAGCAATAGAAAAACCAAGTCAAAATGTGACAGTTCATGGGGTTGGCCGCAGAAAAGCAGACCGACGGCCAGTGGACGCTTAGTGTAGCCTTCAGTTACGGAACTCTAAAAATTACGAAAGCTTACCATAGTACCCATCCCGGCGGTTATTATTTCAGAAACTCTTTGGATTTAATTAAAAACTCTTCAAATAATGCTTGAAGTTTCCATCCATTATCAACAGTATGTGCCAACTTAGGCTTAACATCAAAAAGAAAAACTAATAATATAATATTAAACTCATGTTTATCACGGTATAACGAAGCTTGTAATTTATGATGAGGCGTTGTCCTTGGAAAATTCAAAGAATTTTGTGTCGTCGACGGCCAATACTTGTGATAAATTAATAATAAGGCAATGTTTGGCATCAGATGAAAGCGGTACATCACAATTTTGAGATGTCAGCTCAAAATTATGAAGACGTTATCTATTAGAGATTTGACATTGATGTGACAGTTTTTATGTTTCTTGTTGTGTGTGGGATGAGTGATGATTTCTTTAGCCTTCACGTGCCGATGATGATGACGTAGCTAGTGATGCTCCCGTGTACTACATATTTATTGAGTCCACTTTTTTAAGACACAACTGTGATTAAAAGAGCCATATTATTATTTTCAGCCAAAGCTGTTCCAATGTTTTTATTACAAGCAAATTTGAACCAGTCCATCATATAGAAGTACTGTTTACCTCATCTTTAGTTGTATATTATAAGACACTATCTGCTTTCAGGTGCATTCATGTTCCAAGCGATAGAGGGCGGCAGTGAGATGGCGCTGGACAAGCAGATGAAGCGCGCGCGCACCAACATCTCCGAGTACTTGTGGCAAAACGTCACGCTCGCCCTCAACCTATTCAACGAGACTGCTGTTAAAGAAAGGTCAGTGTTGTTCAGCCGAGCTATGTAACGAGTGATTTTCTTAAACTTAATATGCATGAAAAATGTGACTCTCAAAGTTAACACGAATCTAAAGACGACTCTCTAGTAAGAATTTATCAAGCCGATAATGCCTTAGAACATGCCAAAGAAATGAAGATATTTTTTTTTGTACAGAAGTTGTTGACGGTAAAATATTAGACGCCGCGTGCCGGTTAGGGTCATGTGTAAAATAGGCCCAATATTCAACTGAATGAAACACAAATATTACAGACAATAAACAACCACCAATCTTGATATCAATCGAGTATATTGGTAATGATGATAAAAATAATCGGTTACCAAGATTTTTTAAAACTTTCATTGACCAATCGTCATTTGCCTACCGTTTACGAATGTGAAACAATGTGAAACTAGTGTTCCAATAAGCCAGCCCACGTACGACAAACATCCGTAGTTAAACCGCCTAACACTCGTTTTAACGTACGTATTTGTAATTAAATACAAATATAGTACTTAAAGAGGAAACATTTGATATTCAGTCAGGACTCGAACCCAACTTAACTACAGAGGTTACTTACCTGAGATATTTTTTTTCATTACTTTTTCCTCTCAATTATTTTGATCGTATATGGGAGCATCGAGTGAGTAAACAATTGGTTTTGCCAACTTGATTAACTATGGGCGGTAATACAGGGTCAAATGGTGGCGCCCAATAATACGATGTTATTTATTTATTAGGTACGCATTAGAGAAGAAAACAAGTCTCGGGCAGCGACTTTGGAGCTTAGTTGGTAAAGCGACTGGTGGGTTTAACCAGTAGAAGCGGGTTCGAGTTCTGCCGTATGTTCAAATTTATCCTTTCTTTTTGTAGAAATCGAGAAAAATTAACTTACATTTCTCCCTCAAGGATCAGCTCTGAACTGCTGAACTACCAGAGCACGATAGTGACGGCGGTCCACAAGGGCTGGGACGGCGGCCGCTCCTCGCGCCAGTGGAGCTTCTCCTCCGCCTTTCTCTACTCGCTCACCGTCATCACTACTATAGGTACTTACAGATTACTATAGGTAAATTCGTTATGATGAAAATAAAATAATAGGTTGTAATACGCAAACTTTTTTTCCCTGTGATCTAGATTGCAATACAAAATTCCGAGACAAAAAAACTTATAAGTTAAGTTATATTTAGTATCCCACTGTTAGGCAAAGGTCTCCCCCGCCTGGCTCCGTGCTTTCCTAAGCACGGAGTCAGGCGGGGGAGACCTTTGCCTTTGGCCCTAGACCACTAATTCTTCAAGAAATAATACGATACATCCCGCCACAGTCTCCTAGAACTGCCGCGTTTGCGAGTACCAGCTTTCGGAACTCTATATTATGATATATTATATTAAACCTAAGAATATTATGATAGTATTTTTTTCAGGAAAATTTCTGCTAGCTCCTATTCCTCCTCTATGATAATAAATTACACATTTTCTATTACTAAGACATTAATATTTGACTGAACAGGTTACGGCCACCTGTCTCCGAAGACGGACTGGGGCAAGATCATCACGATCCTGTACGCGCTGCTGGGGATGCCGCTCTTCTTGCTCTACCTAACCAATGTTGGTAAGATTTGCAACATTCACTTCCATAACTTCTTCTTTAAAAAAATCTTCCTTCTATTCCTTCTATGTCCCGGGGAGGTCTTAAAAACTCAAAGCACTTGCACAAAGAACTCTTAAACTTAGGATAACGTTTTTGGATCACAGAAATGGTGTCCATTGTGAGGATCAAACTCTCTGTACTTCGCCCAGTGGTAATTCATGTGGTGGCCCTTTGATCCTTCGTCCTCAGGTACCTACGATTAGCTAGACGAGTTTGCTATTACATGGCGCTAAATTTCTCTTACAAACTCATTTTTTTTAGGTGTGATTCGTCATTGTCAGTCGCCACTTTTACTGTCTTATTAGACAATCATTGTCTGATTCCTAAGACAGACTGAATATCACGTGGTCTTGAAAGCGCATTAGGCGCATGTAGTTTAAATTACTGAACATATTTATACTTCTACAGTTCTCTATGAACTAATTGCATGGATACTTTATATCCCGACTCAGGTGTTGATAACACAGAATTAATGAGATGTTCGGTCCTTAATTAGCTCATCGATTCTGCGAGCTCTATTATTATGAACCGCCGAGTTGGACTGAAGGGATAATGAACTTTTCCCAAAAATTATAATAGCATTCATTAATTCTGGCCAAGTCAGATGCTTATTCATGAAAATTTTAATGGTAAAGTTTTCAAAGGAATCGGTATACCATAACATTTTAATCTTTGTGAGAAGTAGCTAGGTCGGTATGAAAAAAATAATTTCTTGTTTTTGTTTGGGACTAGGAGTGCGAAATGGAATTTAGGCAAATTGGTGGATGATTGTACAAATAAATTCAGCAAACAATAAAAAAAAAGCTTCTGTTCTGGTTGGTGACTGTGCCCTTTAATATGATTCTGTAGATTGTCCCCTCAACAATCAATAAATTAGATCTGTTTTTTTTTTCTGTATTTTTCAAACTACATTTATCTGCAGGAGAGCTACTGGCGCGTTGGTTCAAGTGTATCTACGCGCTCGCCTGCCTCTGCAGGGGGTGCCCAGGGTTCACCAAAAGGAGAGTGGCAAGGTTACGGCCGCAGGTAAATATATCATGTACTAAATTAACATTATTTTAGACATAATAGAATAAAAGCTTTCTAAATGTAAAACCTAAATGCCATCCTAATAATAAATGTTTTTGGTGGTATGTAATTTACATGAAAACAAAGTATATAGTCTGAATACATTGCGTGGAATGTATGGCAGTTGTCATGACAGATTGAAATGTTCTGTCACGCATGCGCAGTGAGTTAAAGGCAAGTGTTGTGTGATGCACGATCAGTTACGTCGTAAATATTTACTGTTCCAGCTGACGGACCGCATTACGTTCAGTCAAGCTTCAGTATACCTACAAACTATAACAGTAATTACTGGAACTACTACAAAATATTATTTCCTATTAGTTCCACAGTACTTATAGTATTAAGAACTGAATATTTACATGCTAAGCTATACTCATAAGTCATCAATAGCAAAAAACCTAAAAATGTCTTCTTTGCCTCCCTAGCCAAGTGACATTTCTACAAGCGTTAACGCTGATCGAATCACTCAAATGTATGGAAATAAGCCTTAGTCACGTGACTTATCGAGAGGAAATGTCATATCCATACATTTAATGTCATCTAAGCGATTTCTATCATCGTTATCGCTTATAGAAATGTCACTTGATAACGTGAGCTGATTGGTTAAGAGCTTGGAGCGGGCCAATAGGAGCGCCGGACGTCATTAACGTGTCGATCGTGTAAACTTAAAACGAATTCGCTCCAGGCAGACGAAAGTACTTTATGTGTTTTGTCCCCAGTATGAGCTAAGTGAAGCAGAGAGTATAGAGCGGCCGCCGGCGTGGAGGGCTGGCCACTCCGACAGTGACGTCACTCCGGAGCACCCTGTACCTTTAGAGAGGTACTCTCGTGGTTATCCCAGGTAGGTAATGCTCATATGGTCATATTTTTTCAGTTAGTCATTCTGAAAAAATAATTACATATTTGTATAGTCCAGCTTTACTAAAACAAACCTGTACGGTTAAATGAAAATACTAAGTACAATGTAAAAAATATCAGAGTATCTTTTAATTTGAATAGGGTGATGTTTTTTTTTATTTGGGTTGTTTAATAGATTATTATTAAAAACTTTTAGACACGCTTTTTTCTTTTATATTCAACAATCAATTTAAATACATGTAGTAAATACATATGATATTATATTACTACAATAAGCTGTGCTTAATATTCTGCCAATAAGGGGCGTGCAAACATTGGTCATTATTAATGTTACAAGCTACAAAAAAAAAAAATACAGTAGTATACAGGAAATGTCCAGTGACGTCACTTCTAGCAACAATTTTTACCAAAGTGTGACGTAACAAGCTCCCTCAATTTCTATTGATTTGAAGGAAGAATTTAATGCTTTTTTATTATCTGACCAACGTATAGATATAATTTCCACTTCACAGCCAGTCATCATGACTACTAAGCTACGCTTACTATTGCCTGCCAATAATATTGGAGCGAAAGACCTTAGTCTTAGGTATTAGGCGTAGTCCATCATAACAACCGTCCGATAAATGCAGTTCATGTCTAGTATTAATGGCGTATGTCTAAACGTCAATATTGCGTCAGCCATGTTTATGATCCGTGTGTGGTCTATTTACAGCCATTACTGACCATTCGTGGCCACAAGCGGAATGGGCCAATGCCATTTTAATGCTTATTTTGTGAAAGGTAAATTACAAAATTCCGAATCACTAGGTCTAAATTATGCTGGTAATAAAATAGAAAGTATTAAGTTGCCAGGCGGAGATGACGGGATGAGCTGGACGCCTACATGAAGTGACTGACCCACGTTTGCTCTTAATAGAATAATAGAGAAGAATGGAAAAGAAGTAGGAGACCTTGCTTTTGTGAGGAGAATTGTGGGACGGTATGGACTGACAATAACAATAGATTGCCAAACGAAAGAGTATAGCAAGTTTTGTACCATTTTTATCTTTGATAAGTTTAAGTCATCTGCACAAAGCTGCTGAATTTTAAACACAATAATATTTTTCCCGAAACCCGATCAAAAATCCCATACATTCTGGTTTCAAAAATATCTGAACTTTTTACGTAATATCAGTTTGACGATCTCCGTGGTCGAGTGGCGTACACATCGGTTTTTTTCAAGGTGTGAGTGCTCTGAGGTCCCGGGTTCGATCCCCGGATGGGTCAATGTAGAAAAACACTTTCTTACATTGTCTCGGGTCTGGGTATTTGAGGTACCTTCGTTGTCTCTGATTCCATAGGACTTCCATAAGATTCGAAGCAATGCATGTGATGTTGTCCACATTTATTTATTATTTATATATCACAAATTTCGTACTTCAGCTTTTATAAACCCCATTATACGGCGATGCTACCTTTATTCACTGCAATCTGAACGGCAGCAGATTTAATACTGTTAGGAGAACTAATCAACGGATACAGTGCTAGCTCCTAAATCAGACCTGCAACAAGATTACGGTGATTCCACAATTTGCATCCTCATTACGGATGGGATTTCAGAGCTCTATTATCTATAACGATGTCTATCTTGAGATTCTTGAGATCAACCATAATGTAATTCTAGACTGTCTAAATCAAAATCAAAATATTTATATTTCAAGTAGGCCTTTTCAGGCACTTTCGAAACGTTGGCTCTAGTTGCGCAGATCCAAAATGTAATTCCTTTGGAGTAGATCTGGTAAGAAGCACCATAGGTTACTCTTTTATACTGGTAATAGACTAATAGGCATACAATGCTTATAAAAAAAACATACATTAATTTAAAAGCATCTATTCGACAACAACATAAATAGCAAAAAGTTTGAAATCCATAATTTGATGAAGAAAGGAAAGTGAATCGTAATTTTTACTAACAAGGTACATTTTTTTACACTTTCACAATGGTTCTGGTGCAAAATACATCATGAAAATAAAAATAAATAACATACAATAAACTATTATACTGTACCGGCCGCCATATTTTATCTTCCCATCACGGTTTTTATAGCAGCGTTATAAGAAAACTGTAAAATATTCAAATCTCATCTCTAATCTAGTACGTATATGCTAGGCTCCTTAAAATCGTATTATTTAAAACTGCTTTTTTTTTCTTTTATAAGACGTGTAGATACTTTAAGGCAATTATTTGAGCCTGCCTATATTAGTTTTGTACAAATACTAAAAGCAGAGTCAGAGAATAAATTATTCGATTTACTACTGATATAAATATACCAATCAATCAGCTGATTCCGCATTATATCCAGTGGCACTGCAGCTGGCCACATTAGCGCTGATTATTATAAACAGATCAGCAGATATCGGATTGCGCAGTAATTATGTGATTGTTAGATATCTGAGGCCGCACAAAATTAACTAACTACATTATTAATTATTGGTATTATGTTCCATAAATGGTACTAAACCTATTAAGCATAATAGGTGTTTTTTTATCACGCTTATATTATTATTACGAAATTGTGTGTATGTTTGTCACTTGTACTCGCTTAAACGGCTGGACCAATTTTCATTAAATTTGCTATAGAGGTAGCTGACACCCTAGACACACATAGCTATATTTTTGTCTCGAAGAAATTAGTAATATGATAAACAGAGGGTAGCCACGCAGTTCGCAATTAGTTTCTCATTCCCAAGCCCACAGGCTCAAACCGCAAAGTTTGAAGTTAACTCTGTTATTTCCATCAGTAATTTCTTTGAATGATAAATTCCTACAGTTCTATCTGTAAAAGGCTCAGTAAAACGTTAATTATTTGACATTAATAAGATTTCTTAATAAGCTTTTACTGTCGCAACCAGTGGAACTTTATTCACTTTGCTCCCTTAGCCTTCGACACGGCATCACTCTGGAAGGAATTTAATAACGGCTGAATAATATAGAATAGATGACTTTGAAAGTAGGTACAATAATAATAATTACATTGAAATAAGTATCTTTATACAGCTCTGCCTTCATTTAGTACGCAAATATAATTTTTATTACTGGAGATAAGGTAGTATATCGTATTTAAAACTATTTTTTGCTTCCGGCTCCACCCGCGTGGGCTTCGGTTATTGCAGCAAATTCTAGCCGTATAAGTAGGCTATCTAACAGTGAAATAAATTTACAAATCGGACCTCTAGTTTCTGAGATTAGCACGTTCAAACAAACAAACTCTTCAGCTTTATAATATTTATAGTATAGATTTAAATTTGGATGTGTCCGTTCGAAAACTACTATTTAATTGATTAGCCATTTTCAACGAAAAATCTACTAACCTTGTAACTTTGTTTGCACTAATGAATGTAATCGTTTGGAATCTAAAAACCATTTTGAAGAAATCTTAGTTGCACCTCGTGCTTGTATTAAACAGATTCGGCTGAGTTGGGGACCTGTAAGTCACTCACATGTGATTTTTCGTTTCATAGTGCCTCTAGGAAAAGTTTTAATGAACATCAATAATAGTAGGAACAGACTGGTGCATTGCAGTAAACCATGCATGTCGAAAATTTTTTTATAAGAAAAAAATATATCGAAACGAAAATTTCTTATATATCTGAAAAAAAAAGCGCTCAAGGAATGTTAAAACACTAAATGACGGTAGGTGCGCAGTTCCAAAATATCATTCCAATTAAAAAGCGACCAAGGAACTCCATGGGTTAAGGTGCTACTTTATTGCTGCGCACGCAGTGTACGATGTCCACGTCCATTTAAGTCCTTTTGTCCACCTCTTAGGGTGTAGTGACAGTTACAACTACTAATTGTATACAAAGCTAATATTAGCATATCCATGGTACTCCCTCTCTGTGCGCTGCAGTGGTGTATCATTACAAGCTTTGTTTGGGATACTCGGTACAAAGACAACAAAAGCTAGCAAGTGTACACATGCAGTCAATGTAGTGTGGACAGTACAGCCGCCCTTCTCTCTTTCAAAAATATATCATTATTTTTTCAAGAGGTGCTTTAATGTGGTGGTCTTTTAGGAGAGCAGAGTACGGTCGCAGCATATCAATGCCGCAGCCGCCCGCACCGCGCCGCAGCCCCAGCGTGACGTCAGACTTCAGTTACGTCACCTTCGATGCTCAGGCCATCACCGTGCCCATCAGTGTCTGCGTCACTATCATGGTCGGGTACGTCATAAGTGCTTTTAGGATCACAATAAGGACTTGCTGTAAAGGCTGCTAAATTGATGGGAGTGGGCCCGACACGTATGCTGAATGCCTATTGGAACGAGAGCTAGAGCCATTTCAGTGTGGTTTCCCAACATGCGAAGGCTACGTGACCCAGGCGGAGATAGAGGGATCTACTGGACGCCTTAAGTCCTTGTTTAATTAAAGTCACTCCTGGGTGACCCCAATTAGCCTATGGTAGAAAATAATACAAAGAAGAAGGAGAGGCATTTGCCTGCTGTTGGACATTTCAGGCTTAAGATTAATAATAAAAGGATTGTCTGTGAAATATTTCCAATAATCTCGCTTTACAGCTTTTTAGACCCCCAGCAACTTTAGTTCACAATTGCTGACCTGATGAAAACAGATCACGCAAGCTATTCTCAAGGTCGCACCATAATAGAAATGTCTTGAGTTGTGACAAAGTTTTCACGTTGACCAGTATCTGCCTCCGACGCTGAATGGTTAGAGCCCTAAAATTTGGATTGTTTACTATATCTTAGTTATGTGTAGGGTTGTTCCATTCAACAAGGTGATTTTAAGTAGGAAATAATGGTGTGTGTCGATTTCCAGGTACATCATGTTTGGATCAATGATCTTCGGCTTGTGGGAGAAATGGGACCAGCTGGATGGATCTTATTTCTGTTTTATATCTCTAAGCAGGTGAGTTTCCAGAAAATAATACAGATTCAATTCTTTGCAGTTTTCAGCTACAGTCTTAATAAAATAAAATGTTTGTACCTACCCCTGTTAACAACCCTTGTCCAAACCGTTTAGATAAATTTACTCTACAACAATAATTTAAGGCCGGTACGCGTCTGACAGATATTGGAGCGTACAAAATTAATTGGCAGCCGTTTAAAATTCCGCCGCGATTGGCGGATGATCCCCAGGCGAGCAAAAAGCTGAAAAAAATACCCTTTTCTCGTACAATACAATACACGTTTAACGTCCATTTTGTGGTATTATACTTCATACACTTTTTAATTCTTTTGTTATCATTAAATCTTTATAACATTATGTTTCATGTAATTTTATGGCAAATGTTCTAAATCGAAATTCCTTTATTCAATTTAGGCTATAAGTAGCACTTTTTGAATGACTACCAACAAGACAGCACCCTGATTCGCCTAATCTTTACCACTTCCTGTGGTAAAGCAAGTACTCTGGCTGTGGAGAAGAAACGGCGCAACAAACTCCACAAAACCAAGCTGTGTCTTATTTAATTTGGTCCTCTGGGGCTTTGCCATCGAACATTTGATACTAGATAAAGATCTTTGTGTAATTATAATGAATGTATTTGCCCTCAGCATCGGGTTCGGAGACTTCGTGCCGGGCGAGCGAGTGTACTCGGAGCGTATCGAGACATCCTTCATAGTTTGTTCTCTGTACCTCATGCTGGGCATGGCACTCGTCGCCATGTGCTTCAATCTCATGCAGGTAATACTATACACTAATAGTATCACTTCTTTAATCACTGGAGAAATGCAGAAAGGACCCGGTACTTTGAAAGGCTTACATGGAGACTCGGTCTATCATGCAGCGGCCTTGTTGAGAACTTTATCTAGGAGTCTCGTCCGTGACGCCACCGCGCACTTACGTACCTGTAATTACCTCCGCGTTTTTAATTCTAAAACTAAGTAAAAAGTGCATAAAACAGCGACAAAACTATACAGTTATAAGCTACAGTAAGCGAGTGACCAACTAAGTGCAAAATAACAGTGAAATAACGACAATAACTCTGTGTGTGAGCAATATTAATATCATAACGAACTAACTTTTTCAAACGTGTTCGTCTTTTGGACTTTGAACTCATTAGATACACAAAGGAATCATGCATACCGAGCTTGACCACTAAAGCAACGCACAGCAAAGCACACACGTATTTCAAACCCCATCGTAACAGTACAGATAGCACTGTGGAGTAGCGCTTTCCGACGGAATTTGGTGGTCGAGGGTTCGAACCTCGCAAACTGCATTTCTTTTTGCTTTTTAAAATTTTATTTAATACTTTTTTCTAAATAATTTTCTTATTTATTCTGCAACAATATGCAAAGAACTCCGCCTAAAACAAGTTTGAGTTCTGGACAATCTCTTTCTGAATCTGACATTCCTGCTGCCACCAACGAAGAAGCAGACGATATTAACATCACCATACGGAACAAACGTCAACGTCTTGCTGATTCTCCCAATAGCGAAGTAGGCACCAAACGATCCACAGCATTCTCAGCCTTCAAATCTGAGTTAATGGACATGCTTACAACTTGGAAGTCCGAGCAAGAAAAGCTGCTCATATCATGGAAAGACGAACAAGCTGCCATTTTATCCAAGCTGGTCAAAGAAGTTGCCGACCTCAAACAAAAATGTCTTTCGATTGAGGAATCTAACGCCGAAATGGACCGCAGCATGTCTTTTATAAACGAAAAATATGAAGGTCTCAATTCTAAAGTTGCGAAACTAGAAAAAGAGAAAATTGATAACGAAGACCATATTAACCGGCTACAGAAACAGGTACAAGATCTGAACTTCGTGTCACGACAAGCTACCATCGAGCTGCGTAATATTCCTAATAAAGAAACAGAAATGCCCGAAGATCTCATTTCCGCGGTTACAAGGGTCGGAAAGGCTGTTAACATGGAAATTCAGAAATCTGCTTTTCGGGATGTATATCGTATACCCGGAAAATCAGGAATATGCAGACCGATCGTTGCTGAATTTAGCTGTGTAAATATGAGAAACGAATTCCTCACGAAGGTGAGGAAGTTTAATAAAGAGCGTGCCATCAATGATAAGCTGAACACACAACTGATCGGGATTAACGGGGAAAGGAAATCAGTTTACGTCGACGAACATTTACCTCCCGCGATCAAAAAGCTGTTGTATGATGCCCGCCAGTTTGCTAAGACAAGGAATTACTCTAGCTGGTATTCAAACGGAAGAATTCTCCTCAAGAAAAACCCAGCTGATAAACCCGTTGAAATTAAATCAGAGAAATGCCTTACCATGTTAGCAGTACCAGCACCATCAGTCCAACAATGACTATTTTTACTATCTCTTAAATTTATTATTCGCGTTTATGCATGCATTCAAAATAATTTTGTACATTTGCTTTACTCCTATTGTGATAATAACATTTATGTCAATTTATTGTCAATTTACGTAACAGTTAAACTTCAAACACAACAAATACATTTTACACATATACACAGTTCCACTCAAGCTAACAATTATAACTATGTCATCAGGCTATATTTTAGGCTGATGACTAACAATTCTTTCTTAATACACTATTTCTTTTCACAAACACTATTGCTGTATCGCAAAAAGTCTTTTATCAGAAAAATTACTAATTTACTCATCGCTCAACCAAATCCCGTGTTTCGTACTTTGTACTCAATTTTACCGGTAACCAATGGCTAATTTAAATCAAATCTCCAAAGAATTAGATAACATCTCGGTCGCTCAATCTTTCCAGTGCTCCCCTGATAAATGCCCTGAATTAGTCCCGATGCTCAATAATAACTTAAAAATAGTTCATATTAACATCAGGAGCATTAATAAAAATTTAGATCAATTTCTAACTATGATTTCATCAACGAAAATTGAGTTTGATGTAATAGTTCTGACAGAGTGTTGGCTACAGGTTTCTGGGCCTATCCCCATTTTACACGGTTATTCATCCTCTGCTACAATTAATAATGTAATAAAAAATGACGGTGTAGTGGTTTATGTTAGAGAAAGTTTTAAATGTATGACAACAGAACCACCGTTTCAGGACGCTAACTGCATTATATCTTGCTTAGGCTCTACGGCAATAGTTTCAGTTTATCGGTCCCCATCCTACCAAAATCTAGAAAACTTTTATAACAGTCTGCAAGGCGTAATATCTTCTCTGCAATTATACGCCAACATTATCTTAATTGGTGACATAAATGTTGACATCAAGTCTGGATCTAGTGACCGGCACGCTAATGACTATTTAACTCACACCGCCACTCTCGGACTACTTCCTGCGCATTCTCTACCGACCAGACTGAATAACTGTCTAGATCATATAATGATTAAATCTAAGAAGATTTCTACTGTGCTGGTTCTCGACTCTCACGTTACTGATCACCAGCCTATCTGTTTATTTCTGCCCCTCAACTCCAGCTCGGGATGTAATGAGCATAGAACATCGTCACACTATGATTATGAGGCTATTCGCATAGAACTGGATAACACCGACTTCAGTACCATATTAACTTGTACAAACGCCAATCATGCAACCAATCTGTTAATTGATAATATACAACGTGTGATTAGCAATCACACCCGAATAACCAGAATACGTAAAAAATGCAGGGTTCTAAAGCCGTGGATGAGCACCGGTCTGGTCCGTTGTCTTAGAAATCGAGATAGAATGCATATCGAAGTTAGGAAAAAGCCTGATGATTCCATACTTAAAATTACATACACACGGTATAGAAATTTTTGTAATACGTTATTAAAAAAGTTAAAGCGAGCCTTTGAAAAAGAAGAATTTATAAAAGCGAAAAATAATCCTAAAGCAACGTGGAAAGTAATTAAATCTATCACGAATACTTATGTTCAAACCAGAGCCCCTCGTGAACTGCTGCGTAATTCAGTTGACGTTAAAACATCGGCCAACAAAGTCAATGAGTTCTTTGTCAATATAGGTACAAACCTGGCGTCAAAAATTGGAACCAGCACCGTCACCACTGCTGTAGCACCACCACCCAGTCAATTACCTAACTCGCTAGTAATCCTCCCTTTGGATGAGGAACAGGTAGGAAGAATTATCAATAACCTTCGCAACGACTGTGCTACAGGGTGGGATAATATTCCAGCCAGAGTTATCAAGAGTTCGCGTACTGCCTTAACCCCTGTAGTCACACATATTTGTAATCTGTCCATAGACTCTGGAATCTTCCCTGAAGCCTTTAAGAGAGCGGTCGTGCATCCTATATATAAAAGCGGGGGCAGAGACAGAGTCACAAACTATAGACCTATTTCTGTTCTGAGTACGCTCTCAAAAATTCTGGAGAGAATTATGAACAATTGCTTGGTCAGCTTTCTAGAAAAACATAAATTAATATCCCAAAACCAGTACGGCTTTAGATCTGGAATTTGTACGGAGGATGCCGTTGCTGCCTTTACTAACAGTCTGGTAAGCAAACTAGATAATAGACTGAACTGCTATGGCATCTTCTTAGACTTAACCAAAGCTTTTGACACGGTCTCTGTCCCTCGACTTATTTCTAAGATAAAAAGCTTAGGAGTGCGTGGAGTAACTCTCAAATTACTTAAAGATTACCTATGTGATAGATCCCAGTGTGTTCGAATTGATTCAGTCACTAGTTCATATGAAAAGCTCACATATGGCATCCCACAGGGTAGTATATTAGGACCGACACTTTTTCAAATATACATCAACGATCTATGCAAGCTCTCCATCTCTAATTGCGAAATTTTCTCTTATGCAGACGATACGGCACTTTTAGTGTTTGACAAAAACTGGGAACATGCCAGAGATAGAGTAGAATACTCACTCCGGTTAATAATGGAATGGCTGTCATTTAATTTGTTGACGTTAAATTTAGATAAGACGAAACTTATCAGATTTCACCGCCCACAATCAAGAACCCCATCCTCTTTCTCTCATAAAATTAAAGCTCACACTTGCCCCCCTCAGCAACAATCAGTAGGCTGTCACTGTCCTGTTCTCAGCACAGTCTCCAATATAAAGTACCTGGGAGTAATTATTGACGAGGAACTTAACTGGCACGCGCATATAGAGGCTCTCTGCATCAGGATCAGAAAACTAATATATATTTTTAAAGAACTCAGGCACTCCGCCAATTCTGAAACTCTGACTCTTGTATATTTTAGCCTTTGTCAGTCTATCATTATGTACTGCATCCCACTGTGGGGCGGTACTTACAAAACCACAATGATTTCTGCTGAACGTGCACAACGAGCAGTTCTTAAAGTGATGCTTTTTAAACCTAGAGACTACCCTACGGATCAGCTGTATTCTGAGACCAAAGTTCTCACAGTAAGGCAACTATATGTCCTACGTTCAATCCTGCGGAGACACTCTAACCTTCCATTAGACAAAAACCTGCTTCAAAGACGACACGGTTTCCCTATATGTAAAGCCAACTCCTGTCATTTTGCATTTACAAGTCGGCAATTTTTGGCTCAAAGTTCACGCATGTATAATAAAATAAATAAAATTATTCCGCTGTATAAATATAATTTGCATGAAATTAAAAATAAATTAAAAAAATGGCTCTTAAGCCTAAATTATGTTGAAACCGAAAATTTATTGGCTATACAATCATAACATAATCTAAATTGAAAGAAATCTCACTCACACTTCACATCAGACACACACCTCCCTACACACACACTACACACATATAATACACACTTCTAGATACACAACTACAATCACTCCATTTGCTGTGTTAGTAAACAAACTGAAAGTCACGGTTGTATTATATATTGAAGCCACAAAATCTCCGACTCCTAAGATACAGGTCTGCGTACCTAGTTTAGGAGGCCGGAAAGCTGACAAGAATTTTGACCTGGTAGTACAACCCACTGCTGTCCATATGCTATGTACTGTGTTGCTGTTCTTTATGTACTAATAAACTTATTATTATTATTATCTAACCTAATATGGGATGAGACATCTACCAACTACACTTTAGTTACTATTTAATAATAGTTAAATATGTTCATAATTTTCATACGTTTTTTGGTCGGTATTTTTTATGTAAGTACCTATTTAAAACATCATATTTTGCTCAAGTATTGACTTACCTGAGTATTCACATAATATAGCTATTTATTATATTACTCTTATCGGTACTCAAAAACTATGTGCAAATTCTACAATTTTCGATTTGTTTCGGTCCGTATTTGTTTTTATTAATAAACTACGAAGAATTTTTCGAATTGCAAAAATGATTAACTTTTTCGATTAGATGTTTTCAATCAAAACAAAAAAATACGTTATAATGTAGAACTCAATAAATCCTGGAGTTAGTTTGTTTTGAAATATTTTAAGATAAATTATCAAGATTGAACTTTTTGGTCCTTTGAGACAGAAATATCTTATAATATTTTTATTGTAAAACATTTGTAACAAATCGAAGTAAAAGCTTTTAAAGTTTATTCAAAGATTACTCTAGAAGATTGCAATCATCCACGAATTCAAGAGGGCACCGAAAATAGTGTTTAATTCATAATTGAAAAGAAATCTTCAGAAAGTTTATTAGTAAATTCTACTGTAGAGAATTAGATCAATCTGATCTTTTATCTCCACAGCAATTATAATTATTCAATTTGATTCCTATAGCCTGACACAGAATAAATAAAAAACACCAAAGCCAGTCGGATAAGATTACAAACATTATGAAATAGATTATAGAAAAAATAACGATTTAATAATAGCTTCAATAAAATAATTAAATTAGAAACAATAAAATAGTTTTTTTCAGAATCAGTAAAACAAGCAATTATAGATAGTCGATCGATCTTACATTTTTTAAATGTTACTTAAAAACATTTTTTTAAGTAAAAGCCAGTTAGATTTTACTGAACTGGGGACCGTGTGTTATGGTCAGCAAACATGGGGTGTTTGAGACCCTAGTGAAGACCCTAGTGAAGGGTTGAAGCGCGCAGTTTTATATTAATTCTAAAGGAAAACGTTGCTGTCCATTCTCCTGGTATCTTATGACACCCAGGGGTAAAGAGGCCGAGGAATATATTCTAAGCTACAATCCCATGGCAAGTAGGTATATACCCATTTAATTGTACGTTATATTTTATTTAAGTTTAAAACTTTGTTACAGGAACAAGTGATGCACTACTTCGCGGGTCTCAAGCGCGCCGTCAAGCGTCTCGGTCGCTGCAAGAGATGACGTCACAATGTATATATGTACATAGCTTAGTATACGATTATATAAACAATTACAATTAATAAAGACTTATTTGATAATTACACTTGACTTATTCTGATTATTTTAACGGACCTCTACAAAATCGCTGTTGCCCGGTAATAGAATAATCAATTTAGATGAAGGCACTCTCTTAGAACGAGCCTTACAAAATTACACTAGATCAATTTTAGCGGGACAAGAAATATACAAGAAGTACTTTTTCAGTTTGACTGCTTGTTAATCTAGTGGTTAATGACCCTGACTTCTTAACTGGAAGTCGAGGGTTCGACAAGCTATTTAGGCATTCGCTTATAACAAGTAAATACAATATTTTACAAACATTTTCATGAAAATGATTTTAATATAATTATTTTATATTTTGATAGAAACCCAATACAGACATTCCATGACGGAGAAGTTATAGTAAAATTATGATTTTCGAGTTTTATTCCTTGAATATTCTCTGTAAGATAGAAAATTTTGAACGTGGAAATATTCTGACATTTGAAATTATTTCAATTAAAATTTTATGTAGAAACAGAGTGGCATAAATAAGAGGGTTGATAATAACTACCAATAACTTGGAATAAATATTAATACATGAAAAGATGATGAAGATGTTGAACAAGTATAAACAATCAATCAACTCAGCCTATCGCAGTTCACAGTTTAACGTAAGCCTTTACCAAGTGCTGCTGGGGATCGCGGTAGTATTGCGAAACGCGTGCCCGTGCTGCCCAAAGGGAATGGAGAAGCAGTCCGGTGGTTTTAGCCGGTAAGAGTCCGGCACGCCCCTCCGTCTTCCCCAGGGCGGAGGTAGTCCATGACGATTTCCAACGGGTCCAAAAAAAGGCGTCTCCCAAGTTGCGTTACAGCACCCGGTCACCTCTTCCACATCTAGTCCTCGCCAGCTACCTTTTTCAGGTCATCGGTCCATCTGGCTGGGGGGCGTCCTACACCGGGTTTGCATATTCTCAGTCTCCACTCAGGACTCGTCTACTCCTACGGCCATCAAAACATACATTTACTGTATCTCAACTAGTTCCCAACTATGCATTAAAATTTGAAACACTCCATTTAATCACTCTCGACTTGAAGGACCGCTTTAAAGAATACCTCTCCAAGAACGTACAAAGGTGCACTTCTCAGGAAAAAATAGTGCATTCTCCGTCCAGCCACCACTTACCGACATTAGGCGCTTAAAAATGCACTGCATTCGTTCCGTAGCCCTCCGAGTAGGATTCAGTGGGATATAAAACCTCTTTGAATGCTCGCCTTTGTTAAGGCTTTTCTTCAGACGTATGAGAGTGTGGCGATGTGGAGTGTTTATTATAAGTTCTTGCTTTTACTTCTTATTAGGTGTTTATGCATTTTGCTTCGATTCTACTTCTGTAAAAAGTAGCCAGAATTTAAAGTTTTTTTAATGTTCTCATATTTGCCAACAGTTAATTGACGTGAATCATATTGTAATAATTTATTGCTTTGCAGTAGAATGTTGATAATGTTGTAAAGTCTGTAAGGTCAATTTTATTAAGTTTGTTACAATTTTTAGTTTTTGTAAATAACTAATCCAGATTTTGTATACTGTTACCCCCGCATACTGAAACGCTTATTAACTTTAACACGTTCTTAAATATTTATCTGTCAATACTTTACACCTTAAACTGACAGAGACAGCATGAGACATAACGGCGGCTTCAAATTGATTGACATTTCAGTATTCGGCCATTACACACTTACATAGATGATGAGGTCCTTTTTTCAGAACGGAATATTGAAAACAGGGCACATATTTATTTCAACAATTTGTAATGTGCCAGTTCAGTCTTAAACTTAGTAAATTATTACTAAATAAATATCAAACTCCGTACACAAGGACCAACGGAACCACATTACATCCGCAAAAGGTTTATGTAACTCAAGTTAACAACAGTTAGCGGAGAATGAAGGATTTTCGCGGCGCATGTCGTTTTAATTTAAGTACGGAACGTTACGTATAGTGCAAAGTTTATGTGCCTCGCTTTTTGCCGGGTTAGGTGCACTTGAATGCATTAGTTCGCTTGTGGCTGCAGGAATAGCGGAGAAAAAGAATGGCTACGAGAGGGGGGATTTTGTGGAATATGCTATAGTCTGTTTTTTAAATCTGGGGACTAAATTGACAAGTGCAAATTCCAAAATGACATAGATTACAACAGCGTTTATTTTTTTTTCATTTGTTTTGGCACAAACAGTCATTCAAAACAAAAATACCTACACAATAAAAATAGAGTGACAAACAACGAGTGCCCAAACTAATACATGATTTAATTAAATGTGTTGACATAAAGAGTTGCATGAGTCGCAGAGATTATTACTCATACTTATTTTTTTCATATAAATTCTGCGTGTTAATACATAATAATTATGGATAGTTCAATTTAGCGCAAAACAAATTATTAACAATCGAACTACCTATATAAATTGCTATAGTACAAACAGAAGTAAATACTAACGATATTGAAATTGCTTTAGAAAATAACATAGTGGATACAGTAATCTGACAATCTTGGCACGGAATATAATTTAAGTTACGTGATATGTGGTATACAAATATATATACAGCGTGTAACAAAAACCATGTCCGATCCCTTAGAGTATTATTCGGTATCGTACTGCGAACACATATACGTGGCAATTTCGTGGCCTGGATTGGAGGTTTTTATTTTTCCCCAGTGGAAATAATTAAATTATCATAAAAAACTGATCCAAGGCAACAGCAACACTGACCGCTTCTCAAAGTTCACGTACTACTACCTACAGTTTTCTGTCAAAGAAGCCGCCTATGCGAGACGGTTCATAAACAGTACCACGAATACGCCTTTATTGGATCGGACAGGGGTTTTGTTACATGTTGTAGGTATATAGAAACCTGGATTCCAAAAAAAATGAATCTAAAATCGCCAATCCCCAATGAGCAAGCATGGTGATGCACATTCGTACTCTATATGGGAAGAGGCCTGTGCCCGGCAGTGGGATTTTTATAGATCGGTATTATTAAAATATTTAATCCTAATTGTGTTAGCAAAGTTAATTAACACACTTTTCCCTCAAACGAGTTTATGACGTTAATATTTTACTTACAGATTATTTAACGTTTTTACGAGCCATTTAAAAATCTTTCCGTCCCAAATAGAAGACTTATTTTAAGGGAAATGAAGAAATAGGCCACAAAGCCTAAACCTTTTCGGGTAAATTTCAGTTAAAAAGTTCATTTAGTTGGTTCAGTGAAAACCTGTTTTATATTCATTTTCTTCTCAGTAAGCATTTTTGCTACATTTTATCTTGTCGGACATTAAACTTTTATGGAGCCTCCGTTCAAACTATAACTCTTCGGTTATATTATAACCTTCTTGTTTAGACCTCATAAACTTAAAAAAAGGTTAAAAACTTATGCTACCGTTTGTTTTGATGGCGTGTTAATCTGTTTTAATTATTAAAACAGTGAATTGTACGATTTAAGTGATTGCACGTTAAAAGGATTGAGAGTGGGATGTTTGATTTAGGGATGCGTTTTTTTTGTATAAGAAAATAATTGAGTATACAATATATTTCATTTATTGTATACTCAATTAGTAGTACACGCTTAGTTACCGATTTTTTTCATAAACATGGTTGTGTTAGGCTAAGTTCATATGACCGCGCGGAGCCGCGCGGAACTTTCGACCGCGCGGTACAAGATCGAAGTAAACAGCTAGTATTGTCTACATGACCGCGCGGTACCGCGCGGTACCGCGCGTCGCGCTCCGACCCGCGCGCTAGTTCTTGAACCGCGCGGCACGGCGCGTTTCAAGTTCTACAAACTTGTACCGACCTGTTCAGTTGATCCGCGCGTGTTGAGACGGATAGACACATAGATTCAAGAAAAAATTATCACCGAAGGAGACGACATTGTATCTATCGATTTGCTTATCGACGAGATTGAAAAAAGAGAAGCTATCTGGAATATTAACTCCAAGGAATATTCGAATAAAATAATAAAAAGAAGATCTTGGGAAGAATTAGTTTTAATTTTCTGCAGTAATAATGATTCTGAAGAAAAAAAGAAAAACTTGGGTAAGTTACAATCGTATGTATAATCGTAATCCTAACTATCCTAACTAATATTATAAATGCGTACCGTAATGTTACTATGAGTTTTTCTTTTGGTGATATGCAATATCTAATAGCATCTTCACTGGGTTTTAATTCGTTCTCAACACAATCATATAAAAAATCAAAAGATGCAACAGACATCCTGAAGTAGTTAAAAAATTTTTCTTCATGTAGTCTCAGGTCGGGATATAAAGTAATGTACAGGCTTGAAGAAAGTCTTTCACTTAAAATGGGATGCACCCAGTATCGTCTCTGTCTTCTTCTGCGACGTCTCAGCCTTCGGTATAAAATCCATAAGCAAATTGCCTCCTCCACGTCCATTCTTAAGCAATGTTGATGCCAGACTACCGCGCATACATTTGCCGTCATGTGAATGCTCTTACCGCGCGGCTCCGCGCGGGTCCGCGCGGTCATATGAACTTAGCCTAATTCTTTTTTTGGAGTTTTAACTTTTATAACGTTATCGTATTTATAAATTTCAGTTATGATATACTTAGTTTCACGAACATAAATCGCTACTTCTATAGGTGTACGACGAGAGGGTACACTATAAACTTCGGCGCTCAGTAGAATTGCTCGCACAAATTAAAGAGGTTAGTTGAGGAACTTGGCGATTACTCTGCCGCACTCCCATACGTTTTGGTCGGTTAAAAACTTTCACCATTATGAGAATAGCTAGCTATTTATTTAATTCAGGTTTCCTACAAGAATACTTTTTTATGAGTTGGACGACGGAGTTTTTAAAGACCTTCAGAGTAGTAATATAAAAGTTTTAGTTTGTCTGCTTGGTACAGCTCTAGGCAAGTACCGTGAACGATGGCTGTAATGCCTCCAGGGTTTCAAGTTCTCATTCCACTCAAAGGTCTACTCCAGGTGTCTTGTTAGAATTTCTTAGAAACAAGCTTGGAGTAAACATGTTTACTGATTTGTGTTTAATGATCTAGGTAAATAGTTAACAGGCGTTTGCCAACGTAATATTTACTTGCTGAAGTAAATGTTATGTTAACCTACGCAGCAGATACATACAATGAGGTGAGCTTTACAAAAATATTTGTTTAGAATCTCTTGGTAATAAAAACTCCTTCAAAAGTCCTGATCATAATATCAAATAACAAGTTTTCTTGAGTTATAACCAAAACATCTCCATCGATTCACGTGTAACGAACATTTATAATCAAAATAGGTTCATCTAATTATTAGATTCAGTCAAGTAAATTTATTATCATCTCTCTTTTGTGTCAGGTCAAAAAATTCACGACAACTGTTAATTTTTCTATTTGTGTCCATCACTATTATGAGGTCATAAGTTTAAAAGTACCTACTTACATACGGAAGTTACTTACTCCGGTATAAAAATTACTCGGAGCCAGTTCAAGTGTTCGCGGCTTGGAGCCGAGCCAGGGGTAAAAGGTTAAGCGATAAATTATTAATTTCTCTAAGTAGGTCTGTTTTAACCTTCTCTCTATTTTTTTAATATAAATTGCTAAGGCGATTGGCCGCAGCACGCATCCGACAGGGAAAGATGGAAGAGTATGGGGGAGGCCTTTGCCCAGCAGTGGGACAGCACGGGCTAACAAAGAAATAATAATTGCTATATGGTTGGTAAGGCTACCCAGGATTAAGGCATAAATGATTTCGTCTTGCCAAGTCCAGACATACTGCTTACAAGCTTTAAATGCTTACTTTACGAACCGGCTCTGAACCAGCTGTAGCCCGCGGCTCCACCTGCGATACCAAAATTTTTTTGTAAGAAATATTAACCTAATTGTGAAAAAATTTATAAAGTCGGTCCAGTACTTTTTGAGCTAATTCGTTACAGACATTCCAAAATACAAATGCTTACAATCTATAATATTAGTTTAGATGTAGATAATGGCTTAAAGACGTAAATAACTTGGTCCCATTTAGAGCAAAAAATATTTGTTGCCATTATGCGTAGTGCCCAAATGACTAGAAATTTGAATACATTTTGAAGATAGGAAAACTAAACGAATTTATTTGGGTGTAAGTCGTCGTAAACTCCTGCGAACCTACCTGCAAGGATAATATATAAATGCTTATCTATAATAATGCTTTTCGTTTTCTTTACCGGGGACAAAAAGGGATATTTCCCACCAGAAGAACCTAGGACCTTTGAAAAAATGCAGATTCGTCCAGAACATCCATTAAAATTTTAAACCAGAAAAACCAGCAGCTTGACGGAAAGCGATCCATCAAGACTTACCTTCACTTAAAAAAAGATAATCACAAATGGGGTGTGCTTTGTGAAGGAATATTTCAGTTTACAATAAATCTTAACAACGGTTATTGTGAAGGTGAGGTGGGACGGGTATTGTGCGACGCCTGACAACCTTTTAGAGAGTCGTTTTGGTAATATACGGTACTTTTGGTACCAGCCCACTTATTCGGTGTTGGTGTGAATGGAACCGTACTGATGCTTGTTGTTGTTCAGCTCAATAGCCATCGTGATAAATGACTTTGTTCTTAAAATTTCGTGCAAATAATTTTGAAAGCGGTCGAAAATATTGTCTGTTTTAAAAGTAAAGAAACATTTAACTTTCCACAATTTTACTGTAAGAGGTTGTTGTTATATTTTTTACAAAAAAAAATATTGAGAATCTACTTTTATGCTGATTAAATTATCTTACTACCTAACTAATCGACACAATGTAACCTACCATGTTATATTTAAAACTGCATCTATTATTTATTGTTTTCTCACAGGATAACATTAACAGGAACGTGATCGTCAAAAAATAAGAACACTGAAGGTATTTGAATACACATATAAATATTAAGAATCCATCCCTAACTTTATTCATATCTGGAAGATTCATACATTTTTCAGCGACAGAGATACACACATCTTTCTTTATTGTTAAAAATGTACCCTCTTTTACGACCACAATCGGGTAAATGGCGCATAACGGAGCGGACACGGCCATATAAAATGTATCATTCATACAGGACAGCTTGGCTTTTATAACTCACCAAACATTGGCTTATATGCGAATGCAAAGAATCCATTGCTGCGTTTGTATTCAAAGGATTGGATGGAAGTCTTAGTAATGCGCCAATGGATGTTGTAGGTTGGGAGTTTTATGTTGGGCCAATGTGTGGAAGGAGTCTTAAATAACGTGAAAATTAGGGTCGGGCCACACCTTACAGAGAGCCGGGTTTCGGGACATTGACATATATTTTCTTCATTTCCATATCGCAGTAGAATGGCTCTTGGAAGGGTTCTTGTGTAGTGTACAGTGTCAAGTTGTCATCCTATTTGGAATGTTTGTGAAATGTCACTTTTGATCAAGTTTGGGAAAGGGAATTGAGTTTTGTATTTTTTTGGGTTTGTTATGAAAGTGTTAGATACTTTATTTAGTCGTATCGTTGTTATTTATGCTTACGGAAAAAATAAGCGACGACAGAAATAGATTATTGGATAAATAAAGTAAAAAAGTTTCCTAAACGAACTATGATTAATATTCATTATTAGTTTTCTTCAATATCTTTCGTTATTCTGATTAGATACGACTCTCATTTATATACCATGTAACATTTTAGTAAAGATTGGTTTCAAATGAAACTTTATTCAAATTAAAGTAATTTAATTAGAAACAGTATTTCAATAGGAATACTAACCGAGAGAAAATTTTTCAACATTCAAACGATCGACTTTCCTATTTAATCAATGTTGCAACCCATTCAAGGATACAGATACTTTGAGATAAATTGTATGCTATTTGCTTGTACTTTCCTGTTTCTAGATCACTAACATTTTATTATTGCAAATTTTCTTTTAAGATACATGGAACGATCCTACACACTGAGTAATTCGTTTTTCATCGGTTAGATTTTTTATTGTTATTAATTAAAAACAACCGGGCAAGTGCGAGTCGAACTCGCCAATTTAGGGTTCCGTACAAATTGTATGTATATTTGTCAAACTCTTTTTACAAGAATTATTTGCTAAATTTCAAAGTTCTAGGTTGATTGATTGAACCCAATGTAATTGAATGTATTGGGATTAATAAAGATTGATTCCCTTGAGAGTATCGAAATATCTTTACTTATCTAAGTTTATTTTTGCATAAAACTTTCTACTTAACACAGCTTGGAGAGACTGTTCTAATTTCATTTCGATATCTTCACGCATTCCTTAGATAAACGGGCTTGACAGACAGAAAGACGGATTACAAAGTGATCCTGTAAGGATCCGTTTTCTCCTTTTGAGGTACTGAACCCTAAAAACTAACTTAAATTTAGAAAGTAAAGAAAAGTGAGAGCTAGTACACAGATTTTCTAGACGCCAATTATAAAATGAAACTAAAACATTTGTTTATTAGGTTGCTAGCACCAGCTGTGTGGAAGCAAACAGGAGGACGACAAACGCTGTAAACACAAAAACAGAGGGTTTTTTCTGTTTTCGTAAACAACAAAAAAGTCCAGACTCCTCTAAAAACCCTTTTTATCCCAATAAATAACAATCACGGAGAGTTTGCTTAACATTATTAACTCACAAACAGACTTGATACGTCAGCGATTCAGTGTCGCCATTTTGGTATTGTAAAAAAGTTTGGTTCGCATCGCAATATATTTGCCATCGACATGCGATCGGCTCGCTTCCTATTGGCTGTCGAATTTATGCCTTCCGTCTGACAATGGTGTGGGGCCACAGGAGGAGCGGTAACACGTCTTCGGTACCTCGACTCCTGACCCGGTGGCCAAATATGGAACTTATATTATTCCATAATATTAGATTTTATATATCATAAATGTAAAATATTAATTTAACTCAGTGTACATTTGGGTGAGGACATAATTTTTACTCCAAATACTACGAAAGTCGTGTTGAGTTGAAATGCTAAATTTAACAACAGTACAGCGACTTTTTCGTGTTTATGTGTTAACACACATTTGTGGCACTGTAAAGACATAATCTTAAATTTCTGAGATAATTATGTCACATAGTACCTAAATACTTGTTTAAAGGTGTACATTTCTAAAACACATTGTGAGTTCATGTCTGCAAAATAGGTAAATAAATCCCGCAAAACATACAGGATTAATTTAAAAGGAGTGCGGATATTCAACGAGGTATAAATGAGGTGCATAAAACTGATCAACTTTCCCCAAGAAACATAGGTCGAAATCTTTAAATGGAAAATGAACTTTTCATACAAACATAAGGCATATGACCTGTCACTTTGTATGAAGATAATTATTTTCAATTTAAAGCTTTTGAACTATGTTTCTTGGGGAAAGCTGATCAGTTTTATACATTTGATTACCTCGTTGAATATACGCACTCCTTTTAAATTAATCCTGTATAAGTATCCTATACAAAGGTGTACTTAGGTACCTACTCATACGTTATGCTTGTTACGATTTTGTAAAGTTAATGCTGCCATCCGGCAATACCGTAGGTAATGTGATAAATTAAGGCTGAAAAGAAACAAAATGTATCAAACATTTCGTTTCTTTTCAGCCTTATCATCTACTGAACTTCTTAACAATATTCGTTTGAATGACCAATAAACTGTTTCAATAAGATATTATTTTCTCATAATATGGCAACAAGCTTAGTGGCCCACTCTCATGACAAGCTGTGAAAGCACTTTGTCATATTTTATCCACATAAAAATGTTTTGCTTAAGTATAGATCATAATCGGAGGGTGTAGTATTTTGTTTTTGATACTTGCTGACGCAGAGGTACGAGGTCAAACAATATATTTTAAACTAGCTTCTGCCCGCGACTTCGTCTGCATGGACTTCAGAAATGGGTCCAAAAAAAAATGAAAAAATATGTGAAAGTAATGAAAAATGGAATAAAATTTTCACCCGTGTTATAGCTTCCGCTGTACCTACCTAATAGAGAAAAATACTTAATTTCAAAGCTGTCTGCTCACGGCTTAGCTTGGTAACAATTTTCCCTCGGGAACTACTTTAGGAATCAGAATAAAAGGTAGCCTATGTTCTTTTCCATGTCAAAGGCTACATGCATGCCAAATTTCATCTAAATCCGTATAGCCGTTTTTGCGTGATGAGTAACAAACATCCAAACATCCACACTTTCACATTTATAATATTAGTAGGATGTCTCGTTAGTTTTGTAGCCGTAGTTAGACTGAAATCTTTGAATGCATGTCTTGGGTAAAACATTCTAGATATATATTGTCAAATCAATTAAAATTGTAAAGTATTTTCTACTATACTCGGAATTTTAATTCGATTCCAGATTTGACAATTTCTGTGTTGCAACGTTATGACAAGTACTAAATAGTGACGTTGCGAAATTATTCGATATGGAAATGGAATATTTCCAGATCGATTCTTCTCGTTTATAATTTTACTCTTGTAAACTAAGTATATCAGGAAATTAAATATTTCTGAACCGATAATTTAGTTTTGACGATTAATTAACGATCTGAGACTTTTCTTTTATAATTGTGTGTGAAATAAATAAAAAAATGTGATCATGAAGGAACATGACAAATAAATCGATTTTTGTGTTCATCACTACACTATTATATGTGGTATCATTATTTCACAAAATCAGACAGTAGCTAATGTCAAATCCGAAATCGAATTAAAATTCTGAGTATAGTTGGCCCGTGCCCACCTCTCTGAGCAAACATCGCCAAATATAGCATAATTATGGATATGGCTCCCACAAATTTTTACTGGTGAAAGAATTTTCAAAATTGGATCAGTAGTTCCACAGATTACTTTCTACAAACAAACTCGCAAACTTTAGGTACCTCTTTATAATATTAGTAAAGATAAATAGTTCTTATACTACCTATACCTAATTTAAGACAAGTTTTAAGCCTTATTATGAATTCTAAATGTCTAATAACATAAACGACGTTAAAAATATATTCTCAAGCAAAATAGAATACGAAACTTTAATATTTCAGTGAATGTTACTCTTCATTGTTTTTTAAGCTTAACAAACCCAAGTAAGTGACTTTGAAAGTTATTGTACAAAATATATTAAGTAATCCAATACGGGACAATAAATGCTTTTTCTTTCTTTTCTTTCTTCTTTCTTTCAAGTATATAAAAATTTGTATTCTTTACACGTTACTAGAAAAAATTCATGCACAGAGCATTATTTAAATTTGAAATAACAAAATTACATGTCAATCTGAAATTCCAAAAACAAGTTGCATTGTTTGAAATAAATTCTCTTTTTTATTTAAGACCTGCGTGCGATGTCAACCGATGTTACAATAATGTTATTTTATTTTACGGCTTTTTATTTTAAAAATACCTGAGTTTATTACGTTAGGGCTGTCAGTAATAAAATTCATTTCAAATTGCGGTCATCGATGGCAGCGTCGAGGCTAAAAGCGTGTCGTATAAAACTTTGATCGCCACTATGTAAAATTCAAACAGACGAATTCGTCTTTCATCTGCTCAGCCTCTTAGCACCGTATTTCACATGGAGCGACTGCCTATCTGGTCCGCCTTAGGTAACACAGTACCTCGGCTAACGCAGCATCACTGGTTGTCAGAATTGTAAGTACCTACATAACAATTGTCTAATTATTGAGCAATTGACACCGTATGACAGGACTTAACATGCTTTCTAAAGCACAGAGGGGGTCTTGGTATGTTTACAAACGGTCACCCATCGCCAGAAAAACCGTGTAAAGCGCTGCTTAAATTTATTATCGGTCGAATCGAGCTTACACTTAGCCACGGGCCCCTGCGCTCATAACTCTTTTCATAACTCTCTTTACGTACCGTAATTTTATAACACTAATATTCCTGAACAAAAATGCCTTACCTCATTTCAGACAGCCCTACCCAAAAGTGCCATGAATTTATTTTAATAAAAGAATTCAAATAAAGTTACACATTAGAATCACAGCGTTCTGGGTGTGAATGTACTCATTTTTGCACCCTTGTATGGCGCGTTTAATTTCGTGCGCGACAGTACCCTTCTCTTTGTCTTATTTAAAAAGCGTTTGTTTAGCTCACTGTACACATTTGTTGGTACCTACTTTGAGCCCTTTTTTTGTATATTTGTGTAAATAATTGTTTAATCCCTTGCAAAGCTGTTACAATAAGATTTACGGTACCTACTCGAGTCAAACAAGCTGTTTTTAAATACGATGTATTAATTTTTTTTTAAGTATCTTTAAATAAGTTTAAATCACTTACTTTTTACTCAGACATACAATAATTTTCGATGTAGATGCCGAAATTCGGCTCGGCAGCCAAGCTCAAGAGGCATCAGATTTACGCAGAAGTATAAAGCCTGTGCGCAAATACAGATGCTCTCTCTGATCCTTCATAGTCCAATAGGACGGTAGACCGACACAACAAGATAGAGATCAGGCGCAGGACTAACGGCTTTACGTACTTTCCGAGGCAGGGGTGTTAGCACTTCCACACTTCCTGACTTCCAGCAGTACTCAGTAATTCCAACACAGAACACTCAGTAAATATTTTTGACTGACCCGTGCCCAGAAGTCGTGCTTGCAACCACCGGATCAATGACGTAGTCATTATGGGTTTTGAAGTTATGGAACGAACTTCTACCCTATTTAATACACGCCTTACATGGATAACAATACTAAAGACAACCTATACGTCTAAGTAATATATTATTGTTATTCCTAGAAGTAGTTTCTTTATAATCCATTTCTAAAATAACATTTTGACGTTCACTCATTTTAGTGAGCAACAGGAAAATTACACTAATACTGTAACATATCCAGTTCACATTTTTTTGTGAGTAACGCCACAAAAATATAAAATAACTTTACTACCTTCCTCAAAGACGTTAATCTAATCGTAATACGGCTTACGTGACCTTTTGCAACATTGAAAACCTAAGTAATAAAAAGATACATTAAGAGATATCATTACTGAACAGAATATGGTAGTAATTCAATATCTTTTATATTAATTTCCATCGATAAGTTTGAACAGAGACGCGATAAGTCCCCTATATATCTCATTCGCGTTCACAGCTCTATAATAAATGTCTTTAAATTCGATTACAAGAGATATATTCGATTCCCGATCGAGAGAAATTGAATTGATAATGAGAATCTATAGTAGCATGTCACGTTATACTTTGTGGGTGAAAGATAATCTTTCATTAAATCGATTATGTCGCGAGTGGATGTTGTTGCTGCGTGGCGTGAGAGTGAGTACAACGTGAGATGATGATACTCGGCGTGACATTACCCCATAAAACATCGTGAATGAATGTAAAGGCAATTGATTATACTGAGCTTCGAAATGATATTTCCACAATCCAATTTCAACAAAACAGACATTTTAATATCTATAGAAGGAAAACGGGATATTGGTCCATTTGACTCTCCGATTTCAATAAATATTCTGATCTATCAATATTCCTGTTGACCGAGCTGCTTATTGTTTACAGAGAGCTATTTGCATCCGACAAATAACTTGGAGCCCTACTTTATGACGTCTCAGGAGTATTGGACGTCCTGGCTTGCAGGCATGCCTTTGAACTTTACTTTGGAATAACTTTTTTCTTATTTATAAAACGACTTCACAGAATAGTCAATGAAAATATACATTCTTCTCTTAAAACAAATGATTGACGATGTATTTAGATAATTTAACTAACGATTATAAGTAATGACTGGATAATATATTAACCGAGAGGTCTCCACGTCAACTACCTCGGCACGACGTGCTACGTGTTCGATTCCACATGAGTTAACTATATGAACATAAATTTGTATTTATTAATGCGATTTTATACACTCTTTATACTAAACTATATTAATTAAACAAAACTAAAACTAAGAGTAGCATAAAAAAAACTCTTCCACATCGCTGTCAACTGGAAGTGTGCCCATAAGGCTGGCAGTATTGCCACGATTAATGGCTATGCTTAACCGCTGACTAAGGTAAAAACCAGCTCTTGTTTCTTGTTCAACTGATTTTTATGTTAACCCCACTGGGATCCCCCGTGTCCATGGATTAATATAATTGGAATTTTCTTAATGTCGGAGTAGTTTAATAAATCATTTTACTATCCATTTGGTTATGAATAACTAACTATAACGATGATTGGCCAGAAACTTTTGGTTAGTATTAGTAGTAAATTAGATTATGTACCTAAACTCGGTCGATTTGTGCCATACTTTCGTTCTAAGACTAGAAGTTATGAAGTCTGGAGGACAGGCTAAGTGCTTAGTTGCCGGGACTTAGTTACGAACTTGTAATTAACAAGATGATATCCGATACTCACTGTTGAGAAGGCCGCGAGAGGTAGGCAACGTACTGAGAGCTAGAATATCTATAGCTATCGTAGTGATATATTTATACAGAAATGAAATAAGTTTTTCATTGAAATTATAAAAGTTCTGCGGTATGTATTCTGTTGTTTGTGTTTTTTAATTTAAGTGAGATACAGAATAAAAGTAACTTGTATGATGGAAGCAAGGTATTTTTTTATTTCTGTAGGTAGACTGAACTTTTGATTTTTATAGATATACTAACTATATTTTTATGAATGTGTTTACAATCAATAACTGAACCATGAACTATAAAAGCAGCAAACTCTAATGACTTCGACCCATGCTAAGGGTACACCGTAGTGCCCTCGGCGAGGGAAGAAGTGATAAGCTTTTTACCCTAAAGGACAATTACTGTTGTGGAAACGAGACGGCGCTCTATACAGCACGTAGCTGTAGTGACTCGCATACACGACGGCAACAATACTGCTTTATGAGGTCATAGTGAACGCACAGGTTTTAAAAGACGCTGTGATGTACCGTAGGTAACTATTGATTAACATGTTCCATCTCGAATACGTGGAATCCCCCCTGCAGCCGCTGTATTACAACTTCGAAAAGAGGCATTACGGTTGATTGACAGCTAGATTAATAACTGAACAACATAAGGGTTAGGTCCTTAATCTAAGGTTAGGTTAATAAACGAATGATAGCTGAATACTGAAACGACAATCAGTTTGAAGCCACCTTTAAGTCTCATTCTGCCTTTGTCACTTTACAACGTGCAGTAGCGACAGATAGACATTTATGAACGTTAAAGTTAATTTGCGTTTCATTATCCGGGGCTAATTCAAATTACCATGAAGTATTGTATGTCATAGCCTTTCTGCCTTTTCTGCCTAGCTTTTTCCCAAGCTATGTTGGGGTCGGCTTCCAGTATTACCGGATTTAGCTGAATACCGTATTTTACATAGAGCGACTGCCTATCTGACCTCCACAACCTATTGCTAGGTAATACAGTATTCCATAGTAAGACTGGTTGTCAGAATTATAATGACTTAACGACTATCAAAGATCAATGTATGACAGTCGGGACCAACAGCTTAACGTGCTTTCCGAGGCACGGAGGGGTCTCGATATGTTTACAAATGGTCCACGGACCAACCGCGGCGAGCGCGGCTTAACCTTTATTATCGGTCAAACCGTACGGCTTGCACTTAGCCACGTCATGTCATAACTATTCCAAAATACAATAATAATAAATCCTGGTCTCCTACCACGAACAAAATACACACTACTTAAGTTCAACTAAAAATTTTACTGCTGGTTTTCACTAGTCCACATTCTACGTCGTATACATACCTCACACATGCACACAAAGCGTCCACATTTCAGCATTGTCAACTATAATTTACGCTTCAAACTCCGTTTTACCAAAATTCACCGCAACTTACCACTGGCCACGCTCCGGCAGGTGCGAATTGTAATTTAGTCTATTCACATCCGTAACGAACTATTCCGGAACTGATTATCACGCTCCCTCAAACACGGATGTGTTCCAACTTATTTATCGAGTTGATACTGTATACCAAACACTCGTATTCGCAAATATGGCGTAAATTGACAGCGTTAATTAAGTAGGCTTAATGATGACTGCTGTGGCTCACGGATATGTTTGTAGGTAGGATTTCACGTGTGGGTTCCGTATCGAATGTACCTGTGATCTCTGTGATCTAATCCTCATGTTTCAGTTGTTCAGATTCCCGTTAATGTAATTGGCTTGTTCACTCTCTCTTACCACTGATGTTTGGTTACAAATGCCATTCATGCTACACTTTCAGATATACTATTCTCTAGCGCTAGTTAGCTATTGAAAGTATCTACAGCAGTGTCAAACTTTTTTTTATTAAATATCTAGTAAGTGAAGCAGCGGTACCCTATTGGCTGGGGAATTGGACTTGTGATCATGTGGTTGACGTTTTGTATCCCACCTATTGGACTACCGACGTAAACTCATTCGTAACCCAATCATTTAGTTTAGCACGAGGGGATAACAAGAATACTAGTAATGTACGACCCACACCTACCACAGAACACGATAGGTTCTATTAAAAAAAAAACAGTTTTGAGAATAGATATCAAAGCTGAAAATGAGACAAACTAAAATTTAAGTTAATTTGTACTAAATTACATAGACCGTATTTGGCACCAACTTATCACTGCTATATTCATCGTGAGATTCACGGTAGTTACGACAATTTTGAATCTTTAATTGTATGTAAAAGTTTTTGAGATTGAACACAATGCTATACATATCATCGCTTTCAGTACACCAATATCTTACTTGTCAGATGATATGTATTGAGCTTACTGTAATCTACTGAACACTGGAGAAGTTGATTTGTTATGAAATAACAATGTCTAACAAATGGATTCGTAACATGAAACCTTGCTGTTTTAAAACGCTTTTATAAGCCGAATTAAAAAAGGTGGCGGTTATTTATTTGTTGGAACTTTTTTATCTTTCCTTATCTATGTTTACCGATTACTGGAAGGCGCCTGTACTAATTTAGATTAATTAAGCGGCAATCTTGAGTTACTACCTTAAGATAAAATAAGGATGTATACACCTGTTGAATATTATAAATAATAATAATAAGTTTATTCACAGGGATTAAAACATGTCACAAAAAAGAGAAACGGTGTACCCTGGGTTACCCTGGTAACCTGGTGACGGTCTACCCGGCGTACCCTGTACTAATGAAAATATAATTGTATCACAGTTGCCTTACCTATGAAAGGACAATGTCAGATGTCCATAGCAACTTTGGCTCAATATTAATTTGTCATGGACAGTGAAAATTCTTACGTTTTTTTATGTAGTTGAATGTCAAAATCTTTTCTGTGATTCCCACTTTTACATTGAACTTCTAGAAAAGAAGTTATTCGGACATTTTAATTTGGAGGTTAGGTATGCATTTTGTAGAGAGTAAATTAAACAAAAAATATACAGTAATTGAATAGTTTAATTCCTTTTTGATACAAGTTAACATTAAACTCTGTTAAAATAGTGTACATTCTATTAATAAGAATCGTACTTTACCTCAGAAAGTGAAGTCCATTGCCGTAACAATGATCGGATATCGTCAGATTCAACTAAATGCCGTTTCATCCGGAACACATTTATACCACAATTAATACAACGTTGATGGGACATTGTCACAAAGTGTGAGGTATGGATACAGCACACTAAGTCTATAACGCAAACGCAGAGAAATTCGAGAAAGCAACGTACACAGAAAAACACCGACAACAACAAACAAAGCGCGCGCGATCTTGACAGAACAGAAATGCAGTAGACGTAACCTGACAGGGTTACCATTACAATTTATAGTTTATTATCGATAAGTTATCGAACACAAGGAAAATAGGTATCTTGAATTTGTTTTTTAAATGTATAAAAAATACTAAATGTATTTATAATAAATACGATTAACGTATTATTTAGGTTTAAAATGAAAGACAATTGTGAGGTGGTAAATAAAAAATAAAGAGTAAGGCTTGAATTATTTAGAATAATCGATTGGAATCGATTACAGTGGCAGAACAGGTAAAAACCTGAAACTTTTTTTATTTAAAAAAGAAAAACTATTATAGATTTTCGACTGACGAGAACATGAATTTAAAATAATTACTTATTAAAATGATTTTCTTTTTGAAAAGTTCTCGAAGCGAACTAAATATTTTTTAATAAGTTAGAATTATATATTTAAATTGTTGTAGGTAAAAACTTTGTGTCCGTGTGAATTTAGTATTAAAAGTTGTGTAGGCCGATATCTGACATTGTCCTTTATAACATTATATGATGATTAGAAAATACATACTTTAAATAACAAAAGAAAATAAACTAACTTAAATAAGCTAAAACTTTGTTAAATGAAGTAAGAGTGAGTATGACAATGTGTGTAAGAGTGAGTGTGTGAGTAAGGGTGTGTGCGTAAGAGTATGTGTGTAAGAAATAGTAAAACAAAATGTACAGTATCATTGATTATGTATGACAGCATAGGATTTTCAGTATCTTTGTGAAATAGTATGAGACATTTTTGATAGCGCGTTGTTATACTTTCACGCAAAACTTAATGATGATAAAACTATTCTCACTAATAGTTTCTATCCCGTACTAACAGGATAATTTTTAATTCCGGTAATGGGCTCTATAAAACCCAGTTGTTTAAACCCGAGTTAAGTCAACTAATGGTTAAATATGCTAACGAATGGTTTCAACACGCATTTTTTCGTCAATTGTTAGTCTATCAAATGGTCAAATAAGTTGGAGAGTTAATTAATTTACCATTTGTTGGAATAAAAATTGATCAATAAACGCGTTCTATCGAAGTTTTCAACCATTAGTTAGCATATTTAACCATTGGTTGAGTTAACTTGGGATAAAAAACTGGACCTAAGTAAATTCATTACTACTAGTACGAAAAGAAATGGTAAACAAGGTCTTTGAGATAACATTTTACAAAAACAAACGTTTTGTAAGACTACATGATTAAAGTCAGACAAAAAAGCTTGAAAATAATTTAAATATTTATTTTTAAAATTAGTTTCTTCAAAATTATCTTTTTATATGATATTTTTTTCTTTTGAATTATAACTCCAATTAGTCTCCTGTCATACACATAGATGTTTTTAGCCTAACAATATTAACAGTACAATAACCTTGTCGCGACGTCTTGTTAACTTTGGGAACGTCATTACAAGGTCACTTAGCCGCCTCGAAGGACGCGAAGTTTGCAGACTAGTGAAAAATAACTTGAAATTGTAATGGATTTGAATGTTGTAAAATATTAATTTGTTGATCTACTAAGCATTGAGTTAGGTAGATTTTTAATTAAATTATATATTTTTTTTGACCCTGTGATGTCACTATGATAGGCAAAGGTTTATTTTCCTTGAAACTTTCAAAGCTCCTGTCCTTGATATTCTTTAGGCAATTTATTTGACATAAATTACTATCAAAACGAGAACAAAGGTGAATGAATTCTGAAATAATAAATATATCAATGTGGACAACTTCACATACATTGCTCCGAATTCAAAGTAAGTAGCTAAAGCACTTGTGTTATGGAATCAGAGACAACGAAGGTACCACAAACACCCAGACCCGAGACAATGTAGAAAATTGTTTTTCTACCTTGACCCACCGGGGATCGAGCCCGGGACCTCAGAACTGGCGACACCTTGAAAACCGGTGTGCCACTCGACCATGGAGATCGTCATGATATTTATCAAGTTCGCTCGGTTTTTATTACAAGCGAGTTTTAAAACAAAAATTTTCTCTGATTTAAAAACCTAATAAAAGCAGACACATTATTTATGGTCATGAACAATGAACATGTTTAAATCCATTTTCAATTCAAGTGAATCTCTGTTCTACCGTTAATGTATCAATTGAGTACATTGTACAATTGATTGGAGCCCAACACTGTTGACTATAGTTTCGATGTACACCGAACACATAAATTAACTCCCGCATGTCGCATGCATATGCATGAGCTTTTTCGGCGGTTGGCAGTCAGAATGGCTAATTGTACGGACAATGGTCATTTCGTGTTTAGAAATTATTAGGGTTATGATACAAGGGATAGCGAGGGACAAATAAACATTAATATTAAATACACAATAACATAAATCCCGACAACCTTAATTACGAACTAAATAGCCCAAAACGTTCAGGTATTACAAATTATTCAATATTCTTGTAACTACATAGATTACTAGCTTTTGCTCGAAGCTCCGCCCGCGTAGGTGTCGGTTACCTGGGCAAATTATAGCCTATAGCCTTCCTTAATAAGTGGGCTATCTACCAGTGAAAGAATTTTTCAAATCGGATCAGTAGTTCCTGAGATAAGCGCATTCAAACAAACAAACTTTACAGCTTTATAATATTAGTATAGATATCTGGGGGCACGGCAGTGCCCCAGCCAAGTCTCGAGCAAAACGGGCACGGCCGTACCATTCTTTTCTCGAAGCGTTTCGCGGCTATTTCACCCCCCCTGTATCATCAATACGGACAAAGCTAGGGGTTTAGGTTTTCGATGACCTAGAGTAAGTATTAAAACAAGCTCAGCCTCAAAATTACATGACATTTGAACCAACAGTTTACGAGTTATGAGCGATCAAAGTTACACCATTTTGTCACTCACTGACTCACTGATTCACTCACTGACCGATCATCAAAAATCTAAGGTACTTCTAGCAAACTTAGAATCTTCAAATTTGGCACCAAGATAGGTTTTTAGCTACATGTATAGGAAAAATTATAAAAACGGTAATAATTTATATACCTTAGTAAATAATAGGAAACAAATTTATATTTGCGGTTTTACAAGAACATGGTGTATGAATTTTGACTGCATTGTTAATTTTGTTCTTTGTTTATGTACAAAAAGTAAAACAAATCGATTTATAATGATGTGAAACATCTTTCCTCTTGCTTTCCTGCAATTTGTGGGAGTGATTTCGTGAAATGGGACGGAAGTGTGTAACAGGAAGTCGCGAAAGCGCGCGCTATTCGCTTTGACGAATGAGCGTGCGTTTTTATAGTTGACTGTCTGATAGTACCAACCAATTTTCCGAGAGTTCGGTACTGTCAGCCATTATGGGGTCGAAATTAGAACCCAAGATGGCGCCGAGGAAAATTTGCTAATTTTTCGTCATGGGTGTCATTTTCATGGTTCCTGAGGTCGCTGAAAAAGATTATGGGGTCGAAATTAGAACCCAAGACGGCGCCGAGGAAAATTTGCTAAATTTTCGTCATGGGTGTCATCTTCATGGTTCCTGAGGACGCTAATACCGATTATGGGGTCGAAATTAGAACCCAAGACGGCGCCGAGGAAAATTTGCTAAATTTTCGTCATGGGTGTCATCTTCATGGTTCCTGAGGACGCTAATACCGATTATGGGGTCGAAATTAGAACCCAAGACGGCGCCGAGGAAAATTTGCTAATTTTTCGTCGTGGGTGTCGTTTTCATTGTTCCTGAGGTCGCTGAAAACGATTATGGGGTCGAAATTAGAACCCAAGACGGCGCCGAGGAAAATTTGCTAATTTTTCGTCATGGGTGTCATCTTCATGGTTCCTGAGGACGCTTAAACCGATTATGGGGTCGAAATTAGAACCCAAGATGGCGCCGAGGAAAATTTGCTAATTTTTCGTCATGGGTGTCATTTTCATGGTTCCTGAGGTCGCTGAAAATGATTATGGGGTCGAAATTAAAACCTAGCATAGCGCCGAGGAAAATTTGCTAATTTTCGTCATGGGTGTCATTTTCATGGTTCCTGAGGTCGCTTAAAACGATTATGGGGTCGAAATTAGAACCCAAGACGGCGCCGAGGAAAATTTGCTAATTTTTCGTCATGGGTGTCATTTTCATAGTTTCTGAGGTCACTGAAAACGATTATGGGGTCGAAATTAGAACCCAAGAAAAATTTGCATACTAAAAAAAATTGTTTTCTTATCGGTCACCATGCTAAAAAGTTAACTTGAATTAACATAAAAAAAACATGAATTAATATCAAAAAAATATTGCATAAATATTAATATAATTGCATAAGTTGATAAAAAATGCTATACAAAAGCTTTACCGCGGCAGTCCCCGAGTGTCACAAGTATTTTTTTTTTAATTTTATAGTTTTGTAACTAATCAAAATAAATATTAATTTAATAGTCAGCATTTTCAGGAAAATATATTAATATATTTTTTATTATGCTTCATTTAGTTACATCCCTGTTAGAAAATTACGAGTACATGTTCTATGTTTCACATCAGCCAGGCGTCCCGTGACGGCTCACATTTTTTTATTAATAAATTGTAATAATGTATTGAATATGCATATTAATAAACAAAGCTAGGTTAAAATGAAATGAATAAAGCTAAAATCTTTCATACATATCAATGCAATGCGATAAATACTCTATCCTCGCTCGATAGATAAGCAGCAGATGTAGCACAAGAAATAATAAAATCACCTAAAAAGAAAAGAAAGAGACCTACAAAAAATAAATGAGATCCCACCAAAAACATTAAATGTAAAAAGAGCCAAGTCTCTCTACGCAATTCTTCCATCGTAAAAAGTTTCGAGATCGCCTAGGAGCCAAGTCCTGTTCAACTTAATTTGTAATAATAAATCAATATTTTGTGACTATATTAGTTTTGTTTACATTACAATAACAGTGACTTGGCCATGAGCACAAGTTAAAGGTCGTTTGCTCCTTGTCATTACGTGCAAATACCGTTGAATTGATATAATTATTATTATGGACATGATTTTGTAACTGATTGGAATTTGAGTGTACCATGGACTAAACATACGCCATAGTGCATGTGCAGTTCACAGTTGGATGATACCGACGTCGGTTAAGGTGTCCTGATATTATTTATTTATTATTTACTTTGAACTCCTCCAAATATGCAGTTTTATATTTGTATCTTATTGTGCTCATGGCTAGGTCACTGTTATTGTAATGTAAACAAAACTAATATAGTCACAAAATATTGATTTATTATTACAAATTAAGTTGAACAGGACTTGGCTCCTAGGCGATCTCGAAACTTTTTACGATGGAAGAATTGCGTAGAGAGACTTGGCTCTTTTTACATTTAATGTTTTTGGTGGGATATATACTTTCGTGAGACATATTTACTAATGTCGAAGCAGCCTGACTAGTTTCAAATCCAACCAGGGCCCATAATCATGCTCATGCCGCGGCAGTGTCAGTTCGTCTCGCGACACATGATTAAGAGTTTTATTATTAAATATATATTATTAGTAGGTACCCCGAAAACACTGACAAAATAACTCAGTTCGTTGGAACCAATTATTAATGATAATATAATTAAATCCAATTTGAAACAACAATTCAATTACCCCGCCAAAGTTTCGGAAGAAAATAATAAAAAGAAAATAAGGAATGGAACGCCTTCAAGCGTTTCCGAGCACAAATTAATATACAAGGAGCCCTAATCATCGGCATTTGAAAATGGAATCATTTTATTTTTATTTTATTCGAATTTTATTCGCTTTTGTTTATTATAAAAACGAACTCAGATTTACTAAAAAGGTTATTGTGTTTACTCAATTTTGTTTTTTTTTGTTGTATGTTATTTGTGTTAATAATGTTTCTGCATGGTTTAATAAGAGCCATGTTTAAAACTACTATTTTTCTAACAACCGTCTCATGTGTAGACTCATTCAGTATTCTTTACTACTAAATTAAGAAATTATACATAAGCTCAATAAAAAAAAATTGTGAGCTTATGTTCAACTTCTTGAATCAAACTTTAATTCTTCATTCAATCTTTTTATAGCAGCCAGAAAGAAAATTTGTAAGACATTTAGTAAGGCTTTGGAAATTTTCCTTGATTTTCGTTTTTTATTTATATACACTTAAGCATTTTAAGTAAGTATTTACTTGAGTACACCTTCAGTATCGCCACCAATAGCTCTCGACCGGCCATATATAAAAGTATCAGCCGGCGCGATTACCCGACCACTTGAGGTGAGCGGGCGACCTCACATGCAGCCAAGAAACCAACTCTGCTCTATAATTGGATACGGTAATAATGATGCAGATGTATGGTGAAAAAAAAATACAGATTAATGAAAATATTATTTGGTTTTTTTATTTAAGTCAGATGATAAGCCTTGATTTTATTTTATTTATAAATAAATAAAAATGTTAGTTAATATCGTGGTACGTTTTGGTAAATGTAATTGCAATAAGTGATGAACACATCACATGTATACAAGGTTTTGAACAAAATAAATACACATGCACGCACACACACACTTTTTTTTTATGGAACCGAGTTTTAGTTTTGTTCCATAGTAATATAAATATTTATATTTCGTTTTTAATAAAATGGATAATCAAAATATCTTTAAAAAGTAAACACTATCCTACTAATATTATAAATGTGAAAGTGTGGATGTTTGGATGTTTGTTACTCAATCACGCAAAAACGGCTGAAGGGATTTGGATAAAATTTGGCATGCATGTAGCCTTTGACATGGAAAAGAACATAGGCTCCGTTTTATCCCGATTCCTTAAGTAGTCCGGAGGGAAAATTGAAGATAGTTTCCGAGCTAAGCCGTGGGCAGACAGCTTTGAAATTTGGTATTTTTCTATATTACAGCGCAAGCTATAACACGGGTGAAAATTTTATTCGATTATTCATTACTTTCACATTTTTTTTTGTTTTTGGACCCAATTCCGAAGTCCACGCAGATGAAGTTGCGGGCAGAAGCTAGTCTAAAATAAACTATGATCAACTCTGAGATTATGATCTAGGAAACCTTTCAGAAGCTTAATAACCGCGAGTACTAACTCTGCATAACACGTATCGAGTATACCGAAACATAATACTTGTTAGTACTAACCCGCACTTAACGTTAACGTCAGGTAGCCTTCATCTTCATGATACTATATTACCATGTAACTTTTTATACTAAAGTAAAATTGTCTTAAATATATAACGATCTATCTTTCATTATGATATGAATGGAATTTTTTTTTTCTACTTAAAAACGTAGAAAAAAGAATTTTGCAGATTGTATTTCTTACGTTTGAAATAAAAACGACTTCCGCACTAAAATAGGCAACCTTCATAAACATACAATTCACAAGGAACACTCAGACTTAAACAATCATTGGTGGATCACAAAAATGCGTGTCTTAAGCGGGGATCAAACCCGCACCACATCGCGTAAATTTATATTTAGCGTGATGACCTATATGTAAAGACTTTATTTTTATTTATATAATATCTACTTTTTGCATACGGCAACCCTTTTCACATAATGCGACAGTCAAAAGGGCAACTCCAAATACTCGTAGCTCTATGTCCCTCCGACACTGATCGATGTTACACCACAATCTCTCCGCTGATGGATAGCGCCCGAATTCACTGGCTACGAGGCTACGTAGCGCTACGGCGTACCGACGTAGAAGCTACGCGGCTACGGGCCTGTTCACCGGATGCTGACGAAATTGAAATGATTTAGTTAGTAGAGCACTTGTAGTGTAGAGTGCTAGAGATTTTGTATGAATTTCAGAAATACCTTCTACTTATGTTTTTAATTAAATAAGTACAGTAAGCTCCTAGCATTGGTAATAATGAGACAATGAGAGTAATTAGTAGTATTATTCTGTGTAAATAATACTGATTTAGAAACAATAGATGATTTAAAATATTCTGATAAGTAAAGTAAAAAATAAGAAATAAATACTTTTGATGCCGACTACACTGCAAACCTTAAAATGACCTTAAAATTAATAATAAGATTTAATATTGTTGGACCTTGGTTCAGAATTGAAATTCTTGCTGATGTGGAAAGTATTCATCAAACTATTTATTGTTATTTTCTCAATACTTATGTATTTTTCCTGTCGATTCCTTATTGTAACAATAATCACGTTCTCTCTTTATTGACTCGTGTGCTATCATAACAAGTTGTCAGTAAGTTATCTGCTGGGTTTGTGAGATAGACGCCAGTTAAGATAAGTTTTATAGACCTCAAGATAAGTTTTATATCTCCGAGATGTAGTTGTACAGTCAACAGCAAAAGTAGATGATGGATTGAATTTATAACTTTTGGAGTCGAAACTGATCACGAATATATGGCAACCACATGCCACATAGTTTCGATGCGAACTACGTTCATTAGTACTGAATTTATATTTTTGCTGTTGATTGTACAGCCGGTGACAGTACTACGTCATAAGCGTCATAAGCTTAACAAAAATAAACAAAAACAAAACATTCCACATTCTGCAAATTACGTATGCTGGAGCCGGAGGATGCAGTAAAAACCGATTGACATTAAAATTAATTTAATTATATAGAAAAAGAATATTACAATATTACTTAAATTACGTTGAAATGATAATTGGTCGATAGGTATACCAAGAATGAATAAAATATTTAATACATATAAAATTAAAACTATGGTAATATATTGCGAAATATAGTGGCGTGATATTAGCAATACATATTCGCTGACTCGCGGTTGCGATGGGCGCTATTGAGGTCGGCCGCCTGTGACACCGACGTGTAAATGAGTAGCGTTGAAGGTCCGCCTATTACACCGGAGCGTAACACCTCCCCTCGAAGAACAGCAACTATTTGCTGAACGAAGTCGGCAAATTTGCTGCTAGGCGATTGGTGTCAATCTTTACTTGATCTGGTCGGATATTCCCTCTAGGTTCAACTTGAGCATAAGTTCCTTCAGTATCTTCTGAGTGTGTAGGGCCAGCTTTCTCAACCTTCTTTCTCGCATAATATCGTCGACATGCTAATGCAATTGCAACTACGCCAGCGCTTGACAAGATAAGATATACGGGTATAGTTGTGTGATAAATGTTCTCCATGTTAGCATCGGTAAGCTTTATTGGAGGCTGTACTATGATCTCCTGATGACTGTTGTGCAGATTTTCCAAATTGATCGAATTCAGTTTTACTAATGATTCTTCCTTCCTTGGTGGAATGTTCCCATTCTGGGGCGATTGTATTATTTTCACTGCATGACCTTTGATACGATTAGCTGCATTGGAGATCTTAAATTCTGGTGTCTTGATAAAGCAGTCTTGGGGTATCGTGGCTAAATAACTTCCTTCGACAGTTTGAAATTGTTCATGGCCGCAAGATATCTGGATTTTCGTCGGGACTGGGAAACTGAGGGTGTAGTGTCTTTCATCTAGCTCTTCCATGGCTTCTTTGCTCAGGCTAACGGATGTAAGAGTGCATGAGCTTGTATTCTGTTGGGTGATGAGCTGCTGAATACAATCAGGCCTATTCTGGACTCTGTACTTAGTCTTCTCCTCGCAGAGGTACCATAAATTGATCTTCGGACATTCTGCCTCTATGTACATAGAATATGATTCCCGAATTGCTATATAAGGTAAGGGAGGCATAAGGGCTAGGTTAAGTTTATTTGGTACTACGGAAAGTTTGTATAGGGTGTAGGTTCTAGGTGAGGCAATCGGAAACTTTATAACTATAACTATATTCTTATCGCTATAATACGATCCTACTTTTAAAATGTTATAATAATCTCTTAAATCAATATCAATAACTTGCTCTTTGTCGTATACTGATTTAAGTTTAACTAGCATATTTTTAAGATTAACTAAACTAACCATAGAATGCGTAGCACTCGATGCACGAATAAAGGCTAACATAAGTTCTATTCTATATAGTTCATCGGACAACGTTTCGACGTTGTCGTTTAAAATAAGTAAGTGCTGGGCTAAATGGGCGTAGCTTACAAAGTCTGCCTGCCTAATTATATCCTGGTTTATTAGAGAGTTCATTTTATCGGCAATAATTTTTTGATTTGTACTTATTTTATCTAATATATTGGAGTATTCTAACATCCAGTCTTTAGTTAAACTTATATGATCTATAAATTCATTTTGCAATTTATCTTCATTTCCTTGGAGAACTCGGATAGCATTATTATATTTTATAGCGTCTGTATAATCTAAGTTGCCTGATATGCTTTTGATAATTGAACCTAATCCGTCAATGAGACCTCGTTTGCTACGACTCGGTTCAAAACTCTCTAACTGCAGAGATATTTCTTCTAGTTTATTGTCAAGATAATTTATATGAGGCTCGAATAGTGAGGAAGTTTTATTGTTAACTAAAGGGCTGAATTCTCTTAACTGTAATTTTACCAAATTAACTTTTGATTGTATGTCGTCAAGATTAATATAGAGAAGGAAGGAGTGATAGTGTGATATAACTTTTGCTGTTCCCAGTTTAAATGGTAGTAATCCAGGTCCATTTTCAAGTGAGTCAAGTGATATGTCCTCTGCACGAGTCAGATGGACCAGGAACGTCAGTGGTAGTAGTATCCTGTAACAATTTTCCAGTGTTAGGTGTCCGTTTAAGACGTGACTTAGCGACAGGACCGCGTTTCTTTTTTGTGTAGATATGTATGGGCATATCAGCTAGTACTGTGTCATTTGTATAGCGTGGGGCTAGTTTCTGTCGATTTGCTGAGGGGTTCTTAACAAAAACTCGTTGGTTAGGTTCGTACTCCTTTTCAGGTTCTCTGTCTTTATTTCTACTTTCGATAAGCTCAGTGCGTTTATGTAAGGAGGTTTCATTGATAGCCTCATAAAGTTTAGCCATTTTATCCCTATGCTCTTGCACATATTGCTGAAGCAAGTGCACGGATAAATCAAAATCTAAAGGATCGCGAGGATCTGAATGACCAGTGATTACATCTAGTGGCCTACATTTGGTAAAACTATGTATACTGCTATTATAGGCTAAAATAGCATAACCCATAAGATTCACCACAGGTTCATTACGTTTTTCTAATCTAAGTAACCTAAGATGTTCTAACAAGGTACTGTGTAAACGTTCGATCATTCCATTATCGTTAGGAGTATGAGCTAAGGTTTTATGGTGTTGAATTTTGTGAACTCGTGTAAACTCGCTAAATAACTGATTATTGAATTCCGGACCCTGGTCTGTAACTATAGATAAGGGAACGCCGTGGTGAGAACAAAATCTTAAAAAGGCTTGAATAACACTAACCGCTGTGCCATCTGTAAGATGGTAAGCTTGAGCATATTTGGAAAATGAATCGATGATTGTTAAGTATTTTTCGTTCTGAGCTGTGAATAAGTCTAAATGAACAATGTCAAATGGTTTTGATGGTGGTGGAACAATACTAAATTTTTGCCTAATAGGATTCCTATCGTATTTGGCTTGGCCACACGCGTTACACTCGTTTATATATTTTGTGATGTGATCCTTCATTTTAGGCCAATAGTACTTATGAGATAGGGCAAGGTAACACTCGTTAATACCTCGATGGTTGGTTTTACCTTCGTGATATTTTTGTATGATTTCTTGCTGCCTAAGATACTCTTTGATATTTTCTACTTCTGTCTTAACTAGGATAAGATTCATTGCTGAGTTTTTAAAGTTCTTTTGTATTATAGGTATAATTTTGTACATGGCTAATGCGGGATAAATTATAATGCCCGTTTTTACTTTAGGGTTTACAAATTCTTTTATAGAACTTATTACATCTTCTTCGAGGTCATTTTCTGCTAATTGAATGGATGTACGGGTATGGGTATCGAACGGCCTAGAAACAGTTGGGCGTTTTTTTATGTCACCTACTACAGTAAAACGGATTTGTCTATTGAATTTATTTAAGGGCTCATCCGATATTGGTATTTCTAAAATTGGATCTTCAACACCGGTGTGAGCTGTGAGTGTGGTTGAATTAGCTGAAGAATATGGTTTCTCAGATACATTTACTACTACTGAACTTGTTTCTTCGTTGTTAATTTCTATACGTGATAAAGCGTCGGCATTTGTGTTGCTTTTGCCTTGTTTATAAATGACCGAAAAATTGTATTCACTTAATTTAAGTCTCCAGCGAGTTAATCTTGAATTTGGCTCTTTTAGATTCATTATCCACTGAAGTGGCTTATGATCAGTAATAATTTTGAAAGTTCGTCCAAAAAGGTAAGGCCTGAAGTATTTTGTAGCCCAGACTATAGCTAAGAGCTCCTTCTCAATTGTGCTATAGTTCGTTTCACTACTATTTAAGGTACGCGAAGCAAAAGCTATGGGTTTGTCGGATCCAATAGGTCCTTGTGAGAGTACTGCTCCGATGGCTAGGTTAGATGCATCTGTAGTTAACAAGAATTCTTTATCAAAATTGGGGTATTGCAGTATAGGGTCATTGGTTAATAGCGTTTTACATTTCTCAAAACAGTTTATATAATCAGTGTCGTTACAGTTAATTTTTGATCCCTTTTTTAGACATTGTGTAATTGGTTTAGTAACTTTTGCAAAATCAGGGATAAATTTACGGTAATAGCCTAATAATCCTAAAAATCGTTTTATCTCAGTAGCTGTTTTGGGAATCGGGAATTTCTTTACAGCATTAATTTTGTCAGGATTAGGCTTAATGCCGTCTTTACTGATAATATGGCCAAGATAAGCAGTCTCTAATTTTAAGAACTCAGACTTATCCATCTGTATTTTAAAATTAGATTCCCTAAGTTTTTTGAACACCTTTTCAAGGTTGACAATATGTTCCTGCAATGAGGTGCTAAAAACGATGATGTCATCAAGATACACGAGGCAAATGGTATTTTGTAGATCCCTAAGAACATTGTCCATAACCCTTTGAAAGGTTGATGGAGAATTTTTTAGTCCCATCGGCATTCTTAAGAACTCGAAGTGACCATGTTCTACGTTAAATGCTGTTTTTGAAATATCACTGGGGTTCAATTCCACCTGATAGAAACCGCTTGCTAAGTCAAGGGTTGTAAAATAATTGCAGTTACCTAATTTATCTAATACATCGGCTATGTTCGGTATAGGGTATTTGTCATCTATAGTTTTCTCGTTTAACTTCCTGAAGTCTACTACTATTCGCCATTTAACCTTCCCGGACGCATCTGCTTTCTTAGGAACAACCCAAATAGGGGAGCTCCATGCGGATTCTGAAGGTTGGATAATACCTTGCTCCAACATTTTTGAAATTTGGCTTCGAACCTCTTGGCGGTGTATAAACGGATATCGGTAAGTTTTAGTATATACTGGTATTTCATCTGTTGTACGAATACTATGTTTTATTTTATTAGTAAAAGTGAGTGGTTCACCTTCTATATAAAACACGTCTGCGTATTGCGAGACTAAAGATGTTAAGTTGATTCGCTCTTCTTCGTTCAAGTGTTCAGTCCGAAGACGAGACAATACTTCTTTAACGCGTGACGATGGCGGTTGTTGGATAGTTATACATTCAGCGTTACATATTTCCGCTTTAACAGGTGCACTCATAGAAAAAATTAAGTCATTTTGTGTAACATTAGAAACCTCCAAGAGACCACGATTATTTTTAATACTAGTAATACATTCATGTACGTTACAATTTGAAATTATCTGCTTAGGAATAAATGCATCACCATTTGCCATGTTAATTGGGACTCTTATTAATTTTGAAGAATTCGCTGGAATGACATCCTCATATAAATTGCAATTACGTGAATTATACATAACTATAGGATTAACTGCATTTCGTGTAACTAATCTATTATTTTTTAGATCAATATTCGATTCCCATTTGTTTAAAATATCTAGACCAATCAGACCGTCAAAGAAATCGTGAAAATTATAAATGAAAAACGTTAAATGTCCTTGTTCATTAAATTCCTGAAAGCATGGTAAGTCAATAGAGTAGTCATTGCGGCTAGTAGCATGCACATTGGTAACCTCGAATGGATCGTAGTTCCAAGGTAAGTTTGAATAATACTTCTTTACAGTTTCAGGATTAATAAAGGATTGATTTGCTCCTGTGTCAATGAGTAGCTTTAAAGGTGGATTTTTGATTTGTATGTATGGCAAACAGCGCTGTGTCTGTAAATTTATTTCTATTTTAATTCGCTTATACTGGAATCCTTCTGAAAATTTTCGTTATTACCGGTAATAGCTTCAGAAGCGGGAGTCTCTGCGGGTGTTGCTAAATATTCGTCTGCATAAGGCAATGGTTGTTGAGACATAGACGTATTGTAGTAGTAACTAGGCTCGGCACATTCATATTCATTGTACTGGTAGGTTTCAAAGTTATCGTAAGGTTCGTAATAGTAAGAATAATCGTAACACTCATTAAAATTCATTTCCCGAGTTTTGAAATAATTAGATGGAGGTGGGTTACCCTGCCTGGACCAATCATGACCACGGTATGGCAATGGTTTAGATACAAAATGTGAAACACCACTCATTGGCTTTTGGGTGTCATTCGAATGTTGTCCTTTAGGAGGTTGAAATCTAAATGCATTGTTTTGTGAATTATAATTCGGAGGTCGGGCGCCGAAAACTTGCTGCGTACGGGTTGGACCCTGGGGGTATTGGAGTGGATGATTTATATTAGGTCTCCATGGCAGCGAAGGGCGCTGAGGAAACATTGCAGGACCTAGTCGTGAAGGACCGGGCATATTGAAATTAAATGGCTTATTAAGCGAGGGCTGATATGTGTACATACTGGGTTTTGTAATATGGTTAGGTAATTGTAAATGTGTTTTTTTATCTGGGATACGTTCATTACGTTGTTGTAAGTAAAGCGTATTCATTTCTTCCTGGACAAATTCTAGAGCCTGTTCTATTGATTCAGGCCGCATACACCTAATTCTAGCACCTAGAGGATCGCGAAGGCCCCGCATATAAGATTGAAGGGTTAATTTCTTGTAAAGGGTACGTTTTGATTCTATAGTAGTTGACACAGTTTCATGCAAACTAATATACGTCATAATAGTCCCGAATAAATTCTGACAAGTTTCATAATATTCTTGGGGTGTAGAGGACCCCTGGGTTAAGAGCGCCATGTCGTTATAAAGCGAAGTCTCATCGCGTTGGTCTGAGAAATTATTAACTAATGCAGTTCGAATACCCGCCCAGTTCTCAGGAATACCGTTAGTATTAATTAATCTAGCAGCGGGTCCCGTGACCTTATTTAGAATACCGTTTAATAAAGCTAAATTGATAAATTCGTTCCCTGGCTCAACGTACTTTGCAACTAACTGATCACATAATTTTATGAACCTGGTAAGTACATTAGTGTTCCCGTCAAATTCGGGCACCATACGTAATGCCTTAAATACCTCATCTACTTGCGACATAGTTTCTAAATGGTTTGAACTAGCTACTTCACTAAAGTCTATATTTCTAACCGAATCTAATAACTCCGATCTCGATTCTCTATTTAACCTAGGGTTCCGTGATTGCCTGGGATGGAAAATCTTGGAAAATTTTATATAACACTACAATAGAAAGGAAGCAGCTCGAGAACAATTCTAGAGTACTTACATGAACATAATCGGCGCCTCTGCGGTATCAATGTCTGGATACGCCTCTGGCTGCAGCTCCCGTAGATTCGGATCTCGATGTCAGTGGTGCTTGAAAGTCACCCGGGTGACCCGCGACGTATAGGTAGTTCTAGCTATATGTTCTAGTAATTACGCTCGCGAACCGGCCCGCGAGATCCTACCGACTGCGCCAATTACGTATGCTGGAGCCGGAGGATGCAGGTAAAACCGATTGACATTAAAATTAATTTAATTATATAGAAAAAGAATATTACAATATTACTTAAATTACGTTGAAATGATAATTGGTCGATAGGTATACCAAGAATGAATAAAATATTTAATACATATAAAATTAAAACTATGGTAATATATTGCGAAATATAGTGGCGTGATATTAGCAATACATATTCGCTGACTCGCGGTTGCGATGGGCGCTATTGAGGTCGGCCGCCTGTGACACCGACGTGTAAATGAGTAGCGTTGAAGGTCCGCCTATTACACCGGAGCGTAACATGCAGAAAACAACTTATTTTTTCGAATAAGTTTTCAGTATCGTTACAAATGGTGTTTAATTTTTTTCTTAGGTGTAATAATATTTCTCGAAACAAATGTTTATAAGACAATCGTAGTACCTTTAAGTTCGCCAAATGTTTTATGAAATAAGTTTGATTCATTGTGATTTAAACTACAATATACTTAGTCTCTTAGAAAATCTATAACCGGTTCAGTAATTATAAAAAAATTGGTTTTTTAAATATTCAAAGTATTTTGCAGACGACTGTACATTCACAGCTGTATATTTCAAGTTGATTTACTCCAGCAGTGTTGTTTTACGAGTAGTACTTAAAGTACCAGAATATTCCACATTACACTAACATTGCTCTTAGTTCACTGGTGGACTGGATATAAATAAATAACATATATAAACACAAAGCCTTAATTTGTGATTTACGAGCCATTATACTGGAACACCCAGTAATTGATAGTCCAAAAAAAAACATCATTGTGGACCGGTTAAGTAGACAATGTGAATCTTCTAGACATTGTACTATTTTATATTAGTGACTATAAATGTTGCAACTCACTCATAAAATCCAAAATAACGGACAGAAAAAAAAATTTGATAACGATGTGCAATTGTTTTAAATGCTAGAATATAATAATAATACATAATACCGGCCGATAAACGTCCCACTGCTGGGCACAGGCCTCTTCCCATATAAAGAAAGCATTGATCACCGCGCTTGCTCATTGCGGGTTGGTGATTCAGATTCCAATATTTGGAATCCAGGTTTCCTCACGATTTTTTCCTTCACCGTTTGTCAATGATGTCTTAGAATTATTGAGAAAGTACATGTAACTTTGAAAAAGTCACATTGGTACTTGCCTTGGTTCAAACCTGCAACCATGCGCATACGAATCCGCTCATTGAAACGCTAGGTCACCACGAACATAGAAGAGAGAGAGAGAAGAAAGAGAGCTAAAATGTATGTCTCTAAAAATCCAAGTCCATAAAAAACTAAAAGAGCCACTATTGGTATTATAGCACAAAATGAAACTATATAGGAACCACTAAACGCATTTGAGCTGACAATAAAACGCAGTCAGCTTTCATATTTCGCTTCATTTCAATTCTCAATAATCTCGGTTTTATTTCGTTCCCGAATTCAGTCCCGAGCCGAGTCAATACGGGAGCGAGTCAATACGACTCGCGCATTTGACTTGCATCTGTTGACGTATGCAATCCTTTGGAACTTAAGGACTGCTTACACTTGAGAGATTTGCTGTATCACTTGACTTTAAATGGTGTCTTTTTTGTATGGAATCGTCATGGCTGACTGGTATTCAATTAATTTTTTTCGCCTATTTATTCAGAGTTCTCATCCCCAAGGCGTGGTTATTCATGTTTGCTTTTTTTAGTGCATAAGAACGGTTTTTCTGATCTTTCGATCGAAATATGATAAAGTGAATTTTCATCATACATAATAATATAAATAACACATGTTAGAGTTTGTCCGACTGGTCAGTTTCTGATAGGTTGGTCATATGATGTCAAATCAACTGATCACTGATTGATTACCCAAACAGTGTTTGTTTTTGACAGGCTGTGATAATAACACCGGTCTATAAATGTCCCATAGACACAGGCCCACAGTCCCATATAGAGAAAGAATGAGCATTGATCACCATTATTGCTCACTGCGGGTGACGATTTAAGATTCCAAGTTTTGGAATTCAGGTGTTTTTCCTTCACCGTCTTTGTCGATGGTGTCTTAGAATAAAGACACCATCGACAAAGACGGTAATTAACTTTGTAAAAGTCATGTTGGTACTTGTCTGGGTACGAACCTGCAATTACGTGCATACGAATCCAGTCATTGAACCGCTAGGCTACAACGACTACATGTTTGTGATTGGTTGACCATAAATATAACAAACACAGAGTTTTACATCACAGATAATGTTTTTTTTTTCTTTTTCGGAATGAGTATTTAGATAAATCAACTTCAAAACGCAAATAATTATAAACTGATCTCATGAATACTAAATAAGTATCGATGTCAATTAATGTATTCTATCAATTAACATAAACGAATTAGTTTAACTATATCAATGATATTGAAAACAAATGTTTATGGTTTTACGCATAATTTAATGAGAGTTAATAAATAGGTTTTATGCAAACACTCAATTGCTGTGTTCGAAGTTATGACAAATTAATTTGGCAGATAACACACTAATGTTATAATTATTCTAATATGTAAATTGTGAAATCGTTATTCTGAAGCCACACAATTGTTTTCATTGAATATTAATGTGTTAACAATATGCAATTTATTTATCAGTAAATTTGTTATTTTATATCTTAGCTTGCTGTTTTCCAATTCTAGCTATGTATCCTAAGTTTTTGATTTCTATTATTCAAAATCACATCTTTATTTTGGACATTATTATGAATTTCAGTGGTTACTATTGTAAGCAGACCGTAGAGTATAGAAAATCCTAGATCAATAATAATTGATTGTAAGTCGACCCTAACATTCTCTGCTGAAACGCAGCTTACGAAATGCAATAGATTTAGCTGTCTGCCAGATAAATCAAATAATGTAATGTAGACAAGACCCGCTCCAGATCATAGCGGTTATTAGATATCTTCACACCAGCTGTCTAGTAACGGGGTGGGTAGTACCTACCAGGTGGTAGGTGGTAGGTGGGTGCAAGGCGAGAATTATTACTGTTATGTACTTGGTTCCACGCTGTTCAACGGCAATGCATTGGCTCAATGAAAATATAATTAGCAGTAATACCTAGGTAGGAAGGTACTCGGTAGGTACCGAATAATAAAAACAAGGATGTCCCGGACGTGCACTGAGACCTGGTTCCGTTGTGGACCGTGTTTTGTGTGGAAGGACTTAGAAAGGCCCCGGGTATACAGAGCAACATCAAAAGGTAAAATTAAGAATAATCACTTAACATCAAAGACTATAAAACAGGATTATTAAGAATAATTACTTAAAACAAATAAAATGAAAAAAAATCTTACGTTCTTCTCATCTCAGGTGTCAAATAAAACAATAAATTTCAGTAATAATATATTTATATTTTACATTGTACTTCACATAATTGTATTATGTATTGGCGTCGTACACAACACAAGCGTATAGTATTTAATACAATAACAATGTTCGTAAAATTTCCTTTACATGAAACATACAATATAACTTTGCTTATTTAATTATTTGAGCATATTTTGGCAAAGATTTGTTTATATAACAATAGGAGGCAACTCATTGTTCACGTTCTAAACCTGTCAAATTACTTTGGATACTTCAAAGTAAGGAAATGTTAATAATCGTTAATTAACGGAGGAAAATGTATTGTGATAGAGGTTAGTTTGAAAGAACATTGTTAGCAATCCAATTAAAGTTGGGTTTACGTTTAATCCTATTGACGTGATTTGCGCGGTTCAATATCAACAAGGGATGAGTGTTTTGAGATTCGGTGATATTGATCTAAAGTTCCAAAGTTTGTGTGATTTTCATCACAGATAAGCGTACTTACAATACAAGAAATTATCATCTGCCAAGCCTGTTCCAAGCTATGTTGGGGTCAGCTTCCAGTCTTACAGGATTTAGCTGAATACTATCTGACCTCCACAACCCATTGCTGGGTAATACAGTATTCCATAGTAAGACTGGTTGTCAGAATTATAATGATTTAACGGGTGCTTTCCGAGGCATGGAGGGGCTCGGTTAGTTACAAATGGTCACCCATCTATGGACCAACCAAACTTATTACAGAACTAGGACCAACCAAAATTATTACAGAACAATATTAATTTTTTTTTGTTGGATATTTACGGGCTTGTCCCTGTATAAAAATATATAATGCTAAGTACTTGGGTATATTGTTAGACAGAACTCCTTAATGACTGTCACAGATTGAGAATGTTTAAAAGTTAAGAAATTTTCTTCCTGGACATAAGACTAAAGTCATTTAACGTTCTTTAAATGTCTTCAAAGAACTATTCTTACCTGCAAAGTGTTCTTGAATTTCTTCACAGTTGAATCTGTTAAGTACTACTTAAGTACTACTTAAGTACTACTTAAGTGCTTACTCGATCCTTTGTGAAAGTTTAACTGAACTGTAAACCTTCATCTCACTTGACAATCTTTAGTTTTATTACTAAGTTAAGGAACTCAATTACGGTTATCGCGAAGTTCACAAAGATTTCCGAATATCTAATTATGATTCGGGATCTCAAACTATGGCAGAATCGTTAAAGATTTAAAATCTACAAATTAAATATTTTGGATACTGAACTGTTATTATTTTTTATAAACAAAGACACGATTCCTTTTCGTTATAATAGTGACTCACAATTAAATGATTTTATGATTATTTTGATTGGTATAGGTATTTTATATTTAGGCGAAAATATTTAATTTGTTTAGAATTTAGCTGTCATGGATTTTAAAATGGAATGTTTTAATTGTAAAGTAATTAATATAGTTGATTTAAATATGGTATATCATACTAATGACACTGAGAAGACAAGCAGCTATTGTCTGAGTATTTGATGATTGTGATCATTTGATGGGTCGACGTTATTTATTTAACTAGAATGCGATACAGTTTTAACGTCGTAAAATCCCTATTAAGATTAAGTAAGGTAAATAAATACATTATCTCCTTTAAATATTTTCGTTTGAATAGAAGTCTATTTAAATTACTTGCTATTAAAACTTGCCTTGAGTTTAAAAGCAAGCTTCAATATTTTTATACTCACAGCAATTTTTACAATGAAGAGACTTGAAAGAAGAGGTTAAGGACATTAGTAGAGGAATAACGTAGCAAGTTCTTTTAACTGGCTTTCAGTCTTTAAGCGATGATGTAAGTTAGTTTTCATATTCGTTTTCAGCGTATTATAATCTTGATTGTAATAGGAAGGTCTTATATGTTTAGTTTTTATGATCACTCATGTAATCAAGAACCAATATCAGATTCTTGTAATTAAAAAAAAAAGCTCACTGATAATGTGGGTCGCATATTAATAGTATTCTGGTTGACCCCTCGTGCGAAGCTGGTGTTACGAGTGGGTTTACGTTGGTAGTGCAATGGGTGGGAATCAAACCGGCAACAACAAAATCGAAAGACAGGTGCCCTAACAATTAGAGTACCGCTCATCGCTGTTTATGTGTATAATTGTTTATGTGGAAATTAATCATTGATATTGTATGGAAAATGGAAGGTTTAATAAAGATATCGGTTGCAGGGAACATGGTGAGAGTTAATCAGGTTATGAAGGGATGTGACCAGGGTTCAGGCTTCAGATCTGGTACTCCTTATAGTTCCAGTTCCAGGTCTTGTTGACGCTGTTGTCCTCGAGGCCTGGACTCATCTGCAGCTTGATGCTGTAGTCAGGCTACAACAAGAAAGGATCTTATTAATATTTTTTTCTTTTTGTACTTTATAGGTCCTCATGTATTTATTTAAGGTTTTACAGGAGGCAGCTTTAAGGGAAAATCGTTTTATCTGGATTTAAACACTAGCCGTCTTAACTGGCACACCAGATAAATTTTCAAATATTTGAATTTAAAACGAAAGTATTATTTAATTATAAAATTAAACGATTCTTTGTCCATTTTAGGAGTCTTTTAAAACATATTAACAGTAGTGAAAATATACATAAAGTGTGACTAAAACACTCCTTTTCATATTTAGCCTCATAAACGTTACCTAAGCTGAAAACCCTATTCAGGTAACGTATGTTCGTATGTTTACAAAGAGTAAACAGCTGCAAAAACGTGCCACTGTAAACCAAACAAGACGTGACGTGTCGTATCGCGGCAGGGCGCGGCAGCATGGCGGTGATGACGTCACCACATCAATCTGGTCTGCACGTTACTTGATGTGTGGGTATTTCTTCATGGACTTCCATTATTCATATGTATCAAGTACGGCGTGATTAGGGGTTTGGTTATTGTAATATCATCGAATTTCTGGTAAAAGAAGTTTGGTAAATGATATATCATTAACTTTTTTCACAACATATACAAAGTGTGACAATGTTAGTAAGGCACGTAAAAACTGTAAGAATATAATATTATTTCTGTGTTGGAGTTCAAGAGGAATTTTATACAAAAATCAGCTATTAAACAAACCCATAGCTAAACCAAAGCAAACCATAGCAATTGCATCATGACTGAATAATTATTCCTTTCCATGAAACAAAATAATCATAAAGCAATGAAAAATAAACACAAACAAACTCGTTCCATGTATTTCAATATAAACATAGCGATATTCATAAACGACACATAATGAAATTTTATCGATTATTAGTATTCAACTAGAGAACAGCAAATTAAACTCTGTTATGATCCTAAAACAAAACCCAAATAATACTTATCCGCACCACAAAATGAGCGCGAAAAATCCAATTAACAGAATATGGTGTAAAGTTGTAATTGTTACTCTATAATTGAGATTATAGCCATTAGCCGTTGTAGTTTAGCCGGTATAATCATTAGAGGCTATTACGAGTCTGGCATTAGCCGATAGTTCTCTCAAAGTTGTACGGTTACAACGCCGGCCCGACATTATCCCTGCTCAGTTTTACAAACGTTCTGAGTAGGGGGACCACGTTATCTACAATTGGTATGTGGACTAAGTATTTTTTTTGTCTATCAGGTAGATTATTGAAAAGTATTGGACACATAATTTTTAATTTTTCACGTGTTCAAAAATTTACTGAGATATAAATTGACTTGAAATGTCGCATGATGTCACGCCTAGTTAAAATTTATACCGAGCCGTGACGTAGTGAGCCCCCACTCCCCAACTTTAATGCGTTTAACTAAGTCATTCTTTGTTAATTTGATAAAACAAAAACTATGGGTGTAATATTTTTTTATTACCTAACTGACGGACTAAACAGAATTACGTTTTCTTTACCCAATCCACATTGTGGGATTGTAGATTTTTTTTGCGTAAAATTTTTTGCGTAAAATTTGCGAAATTTTAATCATTATAACATAATGACTATATAGTTTGTGAATGACAGCACTGAACAATTCCAAAAACAGACTGTATTGTTATATTGACAACACTTAACAATGACAAATTATATTAAATGGTCTTTCTCTTGATAAAAACACCTACGCCAAAACAGATTTTGATATTGTATTTGGAAAATGCTTTGGCATTTAATCGCGGTTTTAGTATATCAAGTCTGTAAAGAACGTTTCTTATAATTATACACTCAAAATACTAACAGAAAAAAAAATTGTACATAAGTCTCATTGGAACCTCACCGCATGGTCACCGCACCGGCTCCGTTAATGCCTCAAGCTTCTTACCCACTACTTCTTTCATAGTAAATTTGAAATTTAAACTCCGAACACTTAGTACAAGAGCCACGTTTCATAAAAGGGTTAATATTAAAAGCTCTTAGATAAATTAACTTACATTTTTGAACGCTGTCGTTATTTTGAACGCCTTTATGTTAATTTTCTTTAATTGACCTTAAAGGTCAACTAAAGAAAATTAACATAAAGGACGAATATGTACCATTCATATTTTATCGCGTTGACGGTGATTGACTTATTACGTTTTTTTGTTGTTGTAGAAAATGTTTGTGAGGCGTGCGTTTTTATACTTAAACGTATCATTAAAGTATTCCGTATCAACAGATTTTTGAGAGAGTCAAAAGTTAAAGTCAAGTCAAATCAAAGAAAATTATTCATGCAAATTATACTACTCATACCCCAGGATTTTGACCGACTGATCGAGATTCAAATTAGATAATTAAAAAAAAAAGCAAAAAAAATAATCGGAGGTATGTGTACATTCCTCAGTCTTTAACACACCTCAAGATATAATTATACAATAACAGCAACAACACATACAAAAAAAGTGAAATGAATAATTGAATACCTTCCCGTACCTGCGGCATGGCAACAATCCCGGGGGGCATCCGATCCTGCTCCACATGAGGTAATGGGGGCTGGGGAAGAGGCCCCACGGGGTCTAAATGCAGTGGCTCATATTCGTCCGAGACCCCGCTGTCGGGGGAGTCCGGCTGCAAGCTGTTCATGTAGCCCTTGGGGCCAGCGCGGCTCTTGTGCACGCAGTAGTCGCCCGTGAATGGATTCTGGTAAGCCACTACAGTTCTGAGAAAGAGGAAAAGTTTGTATAAGTTTATTTTATTTTTTTCATCGGGGTACTGGTTAGTGACCCTGACTGCTAAGCCAGAGTTTGTGGGTTCGATTCTCACCCAGGATAAACCTTTGTAGTGTAATGAGCACGATCATTGGTTCTGGGTCTGGGTGTAATTTATCTATAATATATACTTCTTCTGCCTAGCCTTTTCCCAAGCTATGTTGGGGTCGGCTTCCAGTCTTACCGGATTTAGCTGAATACCGTATTTTACATAGAGCGACTGCCTATCTGACCTCCACAACCTATTGCTAGGTAATACAGTATTCCATAGTAAGACTGGTTGTCAGAATTGTAATGACTTAACGACTATCAAAGATCACCGTATGACTGTCGGGACCAACAGCTTAACGTGCTTTCCGAGGCACGGAGGGGTCTCGATATGTTTACAAATGGTCACCCATTCACGGGCCGACCGCGGCGAGCGCGGCTTAACCTTTATTATCGGTCAAACCGTACGGCTTACACTTAGCCACGAGCCCCTCTATAATATGTACGTATTTATAAATATATAAGTATGTTAATCAGTTGTTTGGTTGCCATAGAACAGGCTTTGCCTAGTTTTGGATCAAATGGCCGTGTGTGAATTGACCCAAGATATTTTAGCCACTCTTCCATCTTAGTATGCAACCGCTTTTGAGATTACAAGCGGTTGCTTAAATCCGCTAGTGTGTAGTAAATGTCTCGCTTTATAGTAAGTTAGTTATAAGTAAATGAATGTCAGTGTTAGTGGACATGTTGAATACTTTTATAAAAGATTTTTTTTTTAAATATGGTAATAGTATGTTTGGTCTAACGCTTTCCATTTAAAGCTATAGGAATAATAGCACAAGGTTCAGGTGTACGTATATCTTGCGCAGAGCTTGCGTAAGCGGTCCTACGGAGGACGGGACCGGGGTGTTTTTGGTCGGTGGCAGTCCGACATATATGTATCCCCCACGCTGTGCCCTCAGCGTGGGTCGAAGTCATTAGAGTTTCACCCCGACAAAAAAAAATATAGGTGTACTTATATATTTGTAGTGTTTATACTCACCTTAGTTCCTCAGTAGAACTTCCTTCCTTTTTATGTGTGAATACAACCTTGGTCGGCCTCAGTAATAGCGCGATCTACAACAAACGAAAATTAGTTTTAAGGCTTTGATAACAATACAACTTGTTTAATCAATGTTGACAATGCCGGGACCAAGTTAAACAATCCCGAGATTTAGATTGGTTTCTAATTAAATATAAATAATTACAACTCGCTATTTGTTTTATTATAATGGAATTCTGTTCAGGAGCGTAACAACTTTTATATTTAGAATTTGAAAATTCTGAATGATCAATATTTTGTTTTGTTAGGTTTTATAGAAAAATGAAAACCATTAAAATTATGACAAAGCGGTCGGTTTATTTTTGTTTTCATTAATATGTATCAATAAATAATATATTACAATAGATGCGTAAAAATATTAATTTTAACTTTTTAATATTTTTTGTATGTAAAATACTCGCATACTACTAGTATTCTTCTTAATCCCTCGTTATAAGCTTAATATTTAAGTTACGAGTGTATTCACGTCGGTAGTGCAATGGGTGGGATTCGAACCCGCGACCACATGACCACAAGTCCGATGCCCTAGCCATTATACCGCCGCTTATCTGTAGTCAATGCTGAATACACACTTTGATATGCAAACTAAAAGTAAATCCGAATTCATTACGGTAAAAACGACAAAAATGGTTAACCAAACGGAAGCTTCTGTATAAATAGATGGATTCAATACAAAATATAAGTAAATCAGGAATCTGCAAATATTTGTTTATCATTCAAATCCCAAAAGCCGATACGACATCATATTTGATATTTTTCCGATTCAAATTGGGTTTTGTGGCAACTCTTCGATTTCAATGCGGTCGACTGCGGTCCGGGGATATGTTTTATCTTTTTTAAATGCCTTTTGTTTTGACCAATATTTCAACTTTTATGGAGTTTCTTGCCGGTTCTTCTCCATAGGAATGACACCTTGGAACCGAGCAATTAGCATCATTAACGTTTTGAAAGTACCCGTAAAGGTCTACTCGAAATAAAAATATTTTTGATTTTGATTTGATTTTTTGAACTTAAAGCTAAAAATCTACATTGTAGCGACTTTTTGTCTTTGATTTGATCACTAAGGCCTAGTTTCTTGAACCCAAATATATAGCATATTTAACCATTGGCTGAGTTAACTGGGGATAAAAAAATTGGGCCAAAGGGAAGTACCTAACAAAAAATGAATAATGCTTTTTCTGACTTTATTCTAGTTTAAAGTTTTAGAAACATGCCGAGATATTTCATTTTTTCAAAATGTAGCTCGCTGATAAAAAAAAAGTGAGTGTGTACTTATGTACACGCGTTAAAAGTTATAATTTTATGGAGAAACAAGATAAAAATATTTTTTTTTTATCTTCGCCTTATCCTACGTTTGAAAAAAAAACAACTAACCCCAAATTCTTCAAACAAAAATATTAAAAAACTAAAATGCGGGCGCATCTTAAAATTTCATTCTCATTTTTTTTTCATAACTCGCTTAAAGAAGTATACCTAATTTCAAAAACATAAAAATCTGTGAGACTAATATTTAAAGGAGAAAACATTTTTTTCTATAATTGCAAAGAGTTATCACAATCTTGTTTATTTAATTGATAATTAATAACCTTTAGTAAATCGTACTTCAAAATAACGAAATTTGACGCTACCGTACAAACAAACCTGTTAACTTTGAGTTACAAAATATAAATAAATAAAATTTCTCTCTCATCATTTTGTCATTACCGCGCCTAAAGAGTATAACTTCAAAAAGTAAGTACATGCTAGAAACGTAGTAAAACAAATGAATAATTATTTAGTTGTTACCTCTCCGTTTTGTCGCATTCTGTTGACGCGGTAGACGCAGTAGCCGCACATGAATAATGTCAAACATAGCTGCAACAAAACAGATTTATTTTAAACCTATGTGTAGTTTGAATTAATTGCGGTACTTATTATTATATTTCGTCCATGGTTGCATGAGGGGTTTAGAAAACGACGAAGCATTTCGAGAAAAGGTAGTTAGTACTTTTCCGTTTTGCTTGGCTCGTCTTAGCGCATAGCCGATATGTATGTATACGTGTATACCGTTATACTATGGTTACTTAGTTAGCTCATAATATACATTGTATTTAGAGTATGAGTCATATTTAAAAACACCAAGTGAGAGAGAAACACCAAGTATTAACTACCATTAAGAAATCATTTATATTTAATATACTTTTAAAAAATTGTCCATTGTTTTGTAAAATAAAAATTTCAATAAAAATAAGTATCTATTATATTTTGTCTAACTAATATGAGGTCCCTTGTCTTTTTTTCCTACTACGGTGCAACCCAAAGGGACTGTTTTACCTGCTTGCTATATTCTCTTCAATGTGGAAACTCAGCATTGTTTTCGACCTCCTGTTTCACTACAAACACAGTTCCAAAAGATATAACTTTACCTTTTACGTTCACCTACAGATTCCCGAATGACACTATCAAATAAACTTCGAAGTAAGCAGGTGTCGCAAACGACCACTTGCCAGGAATCCGAACACAACGTCATATTGACTCGAGAATAAAACGAGAACACTATAGTACAATGCTCTTATACTAGTCCAAGGACTATTGAGAGAGACAATTTTTATTTACAAATTAAGATTAACTATTAGGCACTTCTGCCATTTAAATATAAAAAAAAGAATTTTGTTCCTTTTTATTACTATTTTTATTTAAATTACAAGACAAAATAGTCTGAACAGTTTATAATTAAGACCTAATGTGCTATTTCATGTGGAATAAATGAATTCGAATTTGAAAACCTTGTTCCATTAATTTTGCAATCTAGTTTCAAATTTTGAAATTTGAAGGGATCGTTTTAGTCTAACTGCGTATAATAAGTGAAATTTTAATGCAAATGTGAGCATTGAACTCAGTTCAAACGACCATTTTGATTACTTTCTACTGATCGAGTTCAAATGCAGTTGTGAAATACGCCTCTAATGTAAACAGAACGATACAAGACGAAGAAAACAAATGCGAGCTGCTACTACGTTGTAGTTTTCTTGTTAACGGAAAAGCAAAAACTTTTCGTAATTTATGAAATATGTGCACATTTTAAAACTTGCAAACTAACTTTAACTAACGATTTCCTTAAGTATTATTTTCTCTCTTTTATTTTATTTATTGCATTAACGAAGAATTACTTATGATTTGTTCTCTTTAATTTAATTAAGCTAATGGAACTTTTTGGAATGAACAGACAAGTAGGTATATTTGTTAACCTAAATAATTTGATAAATAGCCGCTGATGGAGAGGTTTTTAAGGAATAAATAGAATTCTAAGAAGAACAAAGAAAAAGACTGGTCTACTGATAGTATGTAGGTTTAAAATATGAAACGTAAGTCAACATCTACTAAAACGAATTAACAGCTAATTTAGCTTTAATAAACAATATTATCATATGTTAAAAGGATTTAATACTCGACACTATATGCAGCTATGTGTAAAATTTTGTAATTGTTTTACATTTCATATTATATTAATATTACAGACACCAGTCAACAAAAAAACAAACAATGACGTCATAACCAACTCACCAGTATAATAAGCAACAATATATCAATATAGATAATTATCATGATCACACACCAACACAACACACTAAAAACAATCACTTTTTCATTATTTAACTCAAATTAAACTGTTTTGTTAAACAAAACACCAACTGACTCAAAATATCTGAAACTCTCTCATACACCGTTGGATCAACGAAGAATTTCCTGCTCCATGATTGGTCCGAATGTTTTTTGGCTGCGTCCCCATTGGTTCGTTATCGATGTGAGTCTGGGAATACCAATAGGGTAAGTTTATAAACAAGGAATGATTCGTCTGCAGTATCTTTGCCACGGATCAGTTTTCATGGTGGCTTACTTTAATACCTAGTTGCAAATGCCTCTCAGAGGATTCATGGTACATCAGCAGAAGTATCAAATTTAGTTCCAACTAAAATTCTCATACAAGTTTGCCGGCAAGTAAAAACGTGTGCTCTAAAAACACTGTGTTCAAGGCGAAAACTAGTTTGACATTTTTAAGTTAGTGGTTATCAGTCTGTTACCATTCTTTTCTCACGCTTTATGTTAGTAAAAGACAGCAATGGTTTAAATTTAGTTCCGTTTGCGTACAGAGGTATCAGCACCAATGCCGTCTTATTCGTTCTCCTTGTCACAAGATACCAGTCCTCTCTTGTATCTGAGTCATCATATTTGTGCCATCGATCTTGGCTAGCCCAGTTAAATAATTCATTTGAGCCAATAGGTAAGTATATTTTATAATTTCAAAATTCAATCACAGTATTCAATTTAGCTTTTCCTTCAAGAAACCAGGACAGGCCATTTAGTTTCCAACATATTCTACCTACGTATCCTATCTGTACATCTCGCCACTCTGTGCCTCCTCAGTGGTTGTTGGCGCCAGTAGTGTCGCGCCGTCTGCCGCCACATCCCCGACCTATTTACGCAGCAGACAGTATTCGCGCCCCGTGCAGGGGAAGCCCAACTATGGATAAAATTAAAAGTTATGGAAATCAAGTTGTTTTTATTGACTATCAGAATAAATCTTAAAATTTTCAAATGATGATTCGTCATCGATTCGTCTTTTAGGCCTAAGTAAATATCAATTTTTAATATCATCAATCCAAATCAATCCAAATACCAGAAACTCATCTTTAAGTTTAGGTAAGTCACTTGTAAGAATAACCCCTTTTTTATTCTATTTATAGTCACTAACTTATAACCTTTTTTCTCCTACTTTGTAGAATAAAAACGTCTATTAAGTAACCTTTGTAGTAAGTTAACACTATATTTACACACATTCTCACCTATTTATCCCCAAACAGATCGTTACAGAACGCATTAGAGGCATTATAAGAGCCGTAACACACATCAAGCCCTCGGTGTAACACATAGGAAAAAACTTTCAGAAGCCAGTTTACCTAACCCTTAAAGTAAGGAGATTGGGGAGTGTTAAGTAAAACAAAACTAAGTCTTAAACGTCGGCCGAACAGAGTACAATCGCTACCCTTGGTCTTGACACGATACAGATTACTACAGAGAATCCATTAGTATAATTATAGAAAAAATATTTTGGAGTCTAAATATTTATAGCTGAATACTGAAATGTCAATCAGTTTGATGTCGCTCGCAAGTCTCATGTCGGATGTAAAGTAGAGACATGTAGATATTTAAGAACGTCTTAAAATGGATTTGAGTTCTTCATCATCAATCATTGATTTGAGTTGTGACAAAATTATTCGAGCCATATTATCTGGAACTTACTTAATTTTTAATTACTTATGACGATAATAATAACAAAGTTGTAATTTATTCCGTTTGAAGGTTTTCTGTGAACGTCACAAATAAGTTTATTAAATAAACTTATTTGTGACGTTCACAGAAAGCCTAAATTTTAGGCGAATACTTTTACACCTTATACTTTTACGAAATTGTTTCAAGTGGTTCTTCTGTGTTACCTGTCAAGTGGTCACAAGTCAAACAGGGACCTATAACTCGGCACTCTGCTACCTGTGTAACACATGCTTATTTAGGCGGTGTGTTTAAATGTGCTTAATAATGGATTCGTTATATTTTATGTTAGTTGCCAGTTTTCAAGATGTTTGAGTAAGTTATGTGGGTTTCAGCACTTTCTGGTCAATGTGTGTGGAGACTTTCTCCCTTACTGCATAGTTCCACTTGAGGTAGAGTGATCGGCGCATACGATGTTAGAATTAAGGTTTTTTTTTAATATCTTTGGACAACTTACACACGGCCATCTGATCCTAAAAGGGATTCAATTACGCAAGGGATTCAAAACCTACAGGGTACTTCCCGTGAACTTAGAACCTTGAAATTTGATACGAAGCAATTATTAATAATTACATCGTATACCTAATAAATGTATTTTTAATAAATTTAAACTTAGGTTTGTACGGAACCCTTGGTGTGCGAGTACGACTCGCACTTGGCCGGTTTTTTGGTTAGTTATTGACTTTACGTGTAGGTACATATTTTATTTATAATTTACAGGTTTTAACAAACTGTTTTCCATTCACGTAATTTTAAATGCTGTTACTTTTGAAGTGTATAATAAAAACTAGCATGTGATAAGTGGGTGAAAAACAAAACTTACTCAATAAAAATATCATTGAAATTCCAAGTACCCAAAGCAATGAAACTGCGCCAAAAAAGACTACAAGAGAACAACAATAAATCCATTAAACTTTTTCATAAAAATGATAGCAAACCATAAATCCTGCTGACCCATTATTAATACGAAGCGTCGTGATTGATACGTTATCATAATTAAGGTCAGGCCTCAGGTGTGATAGCCAGGCAGGTAATTCAGATCGTATAAAAAAGAATTGCATCTCATTAATAAAGGCACGAACGTATTAGTTAAAGAATTTTTGTGGAAAATTAATTGTTAGATGATCAAGCTACTGTATTTTTAAATAACTTAAGAACATAGGGATGCCAGATGAAAACCAGCGTCAAACATGGGTATTAATTTACCTATATTCGAAATTAAGCTGATCTGTATTTTATTTTTTTGTTTGTTTATGTTGTTTATTGTAATTGTATCTCTGTGCTGTGTCCAAAGTAAATGTTTTTTCTTTCTTTCTTTCATAGTAATATTCTTAACTTATTTAAAAATACTACTGAATACGAATACTACTATAAGTTCAGTCTACCCGTAACCACGGCCTTTGCAAGTTGGAATAATATTACGTACGCGATTCAGACCTGTTGCCTTTAATTTGTATCTTGTATACGAACCGCGAAAATCTAAAAACTTATACTACTATAACTTGTATTATGTATTCTAGAGTCTTTTAAAATCTTTCTTCTTTTAGAAGCATCTTAAAGACATTTCACACCACAAAATGGGTGGACAGAGATAATGTTAGGTTTTTAACAGTAATACATATTGTAATCAATGTTTTACAAAATTTAATCCAGATTGAGAACATAAATCTAGGTGAAAAAACCTCCAGTCTTCTAAAACATAATTATAACTAATTACTTGCTAATTAAAACGCACAACGTTGTACAATTATACAATTGTAGAGGACAAAACAAACAGCGTTCCTTTGCCTCCGAGAGACGGGACCAAATTAGATTTTAATCTATTTTATTGTAGTTCGGAGTTGTTCCACTAAGTTTTAATTGATCGTGCAAATTAATGCCTTAATAAGCCGCAATAAGATTTATTATTACCTGTCTAGCATATTGTTTGGTCCTAAGTATGGTGCGAGGACGTTAGGACTTCAGAGTCGGACTTAGGTCTCGATTTATGGTCCTTTCGGAGAATGATTGAAGTTGGTAATAAAGGTTCGACTAGGTCTATACTGTATCAATGTATCAATATCACACTGCTTATATTAACAGGTATCAAATATCAGTGAGATAAAATTAAATAAAAATAATATGTCCTCTAATTAAACAAGTTTTTGAACGTTCTTTCGGCCAATTTCTAGTTTGTAAATTCCGACTTGACATCGTCTCGAGCAGTTTTTAGACCACGTGATAGGTTGAGCCATATCACAAGCTGTTACACGATTGATTGATAATAGTTTAGGACGTTCTCAAGTTGAAATTTTCAATCCGGGTATCCGAGAGAGTATTTTATTAAGAAGAAACGCATCTTGTCGTTGCCTCTTACGGTGGATTTTGCCCGTATAAGGCTTATACTTTGGATAAATATTCAATGTTGGTCATATCTGTAAAAAAAATGACAAACACCATTTTTAATCCACGAATGAAAGTTATCTGACTCTGGTCAAAGGGTTCCCTACTTGAAATATATAAGCAACTGGAATCGTCCAGAGAGCGGTCGCGAGTAGACGTGTTAATATTTTTACTAAGTTATTCTAAAAGTTATTAAATTACTGACAACTGATTTGAAGCTCAAAGTTAACGTGTGAAATTATATTTTTCTTTAACTCAACGTGTGTGATACGTCAACGAGCGCAAGCCAGATCTAGCCCACCCGCCCCTCATACCTGCGGTGTGAAAGAGACGGGCTCCAATAATTCATCCTTCTCTGCGTCCACAGCGGTCAACCGATAGCAGAGTTGTCCAGCCGACTACGTCACCGCAGTACGTAGAATTGTAAAGGTGCTTACACACTAATTGAATTTACATTTACAAATATTTTTCTAACCGACGATGAGTACTTTGCGATCACCAACCGAACCACACCACCGTGGAGGATCCCAGCCGGACCTTTCCAAACTTAATTCCGAAGAATCTGGAATGCCACAGATTACTTTTCGGAAGAGGAAACAACCTGAACAGGACGATCTAAAGGCCGATTTCGCAGATTTCCGGAAAGAAATAATGAACACTCTTAATGGTTTTGTTGAGACACAAAAGGCAATCCTCAACAAAATATCAGACGATGTATCAGTCATTAAGGACGAAATGAAAAGCCTTCAGTCTATCACTAGAGAACTTGTTTCGGAACAAAACCAAATAAAATCAGACATAGTAGACCTGAAACTCGCCAGCGCTGCAACAAATACAAAAGTTGATAATATTGAAATTGAGTTAAGAAATCTAAAGATAGCTCCACCAACAGAGGTAGATCTTGAATGCCCCACCTGTGAGGATGTCGTTTCTGAGCTGCATGAAAGAGAACTAAGAAGCAAAAATTTAGTTATTGTGGGCATTCCTGAAGCAAAAAGCGACAGCAAAGAGGAACGAGTTGCTTCTGATAGCAAAGAGGTCACCCAAATTATAAAAACTATTTTTCCTGAGTGCCCCGAGCCTATTCGAATTCATCGTCTTGGCTACTTTAAACCAGAAAAGACTCGTCATATCAAGGTTTATTTACCATCTCCAGAAAATGTGAAAGTAATACTCCGTAATAAATCTATTTACAAGAACGAAACTGTCAAAATATATTCGGATCAAACCCCATACCAACAAAAATTTATGAAGAAATTAACAGAAGAACTACAACAACGAACACAAAATGGTGAAAAAGATCTCTTAATAAAGTACGTTAATAACAAACCTAAAATAATTCACAAGCCATCAAAAAACTAATTGGAACCACGCAACTACAACCGAACACTGGACAACACAAAATAACATACACAATTGCTAACAATTACAATAACCTAGGCACGAGTCGAACATCATTAAGATTTTTATATGCAAATATCCGTAGCTTGGTAAAACCTGGTAAAATAGACGAATTAAACTGTATACTGGCAACAATTAAAAACATTCATGTAGTTTTACTAGCAGAAACATGGATCAAGAACGAAGCAGAAGCAAAAAGCTTACGATTACCCAACTACAAACATTACTATAACTTCAGAGCACAGTCAAGAGGTGGCGGAGTCTCAATATTTGTTCACAAAAATATAAAACATGAGTTTATAAGTGACAAATGCGAAGATGACAACCACTTCATATGGGTACATTTAGAAAAATTTTCTCTTGATATTGGCGCTATATATAAACCAGAAAGAACCAATTCGAAAAAGTTTCTTGAGACCTTTTCAGATGAACTCCAGAAACGGAAACGAACAATCTTATTTGGAGATTTTAACTACAACTTGCTTGTGCCCAACCATAATACCTCTGATTACACAGAAGTACTCGTAGAACAGGGATATACCATATTGAATAAAATTGATTCTAAATACTGCACCAGAGAAACTTCAGCCACTAAGAGTATATTGGATCATGTATGCACTAGCCTTACAGATCATAAAATACACCTAGCTATAATTGAATCGGCCATGTCTGATCACAAACAGATTTTCCTAGAAGTCGAGAAATATAAACCAGAGCCTATTAGAAATGTGAAATTCCAAGCTGTATCATATGAAAACTTATATAAAACCGTAGAAAACCTAGATTATAATAACATCGGCGCAGATTATACTAAGTTAGAGGAAGCAATCCAGTCAGCAATTATAAGAAACAAAACAGTCAAAACTAAAATACTAAACCCTCCGAGGACAGATTGGATAAATAAAGACATAGTTAATCAAATAGACAAAAGAAATAAATTGTGGAAAAATTACAAAAATAATCCAAATAACAAAGAATCAGAAGAAGCATATAAAAAAGAGAGAAATAGAGTTTTTGAGAACATTCAAGCGACGAAAAGTAAATATTATCATAATTCTTTTAAACAATGCGAGGGTAAACCCCTTAAGATGTGGCAATTAATAAATAGCTTGACTAATAATAAATTAAAGAAAAGTGTTGCTCCCTCTAAACTACAATCCCCTACAGGGCTGATTACTGATGAAAAGGAAATATGTGAGTGTTTTAATATCTATTTCTCCAGTATAGGTACACTTCTAGCTAATCAGATACCTGATAAATATCATGGCATTCAATTTAACACCATGACGATAAACAAAACCGTAAATGCAACTACACTTTCGCATATAGAACCAGCTACGTCAGACGAAATTAGGAAAATAATAGATGACCTGAATGCTAACACCAGCACAGGTATAGACGGTATCAGTGTCAAATCACTGAAATGTATAAAGAACCTTATAATACCTAGTCTAACTCAATGCATCAACAAATGTTTGAGCGAAGGTCACTTTCCTGACACATTAAAATACGCCAAAGTAACCCCGATTTTTAAAGCTGGCTCAAAAATGTCTCCGGATAATTACAGACCGATTTCAGTGTTGCCTGTACTGTCTAAAGTGTTTGAAAAACTATTACACAATCGGCTTAGTGTATATTTAAATTCATTTAACTACCTTTCCCAACGACAGTATGGCTTTCGACCTAAATCTAATACTCTTTCGGCAGCCATAGACTTAATCACAACTATTAAAACTAATATAGATAGGAAACAAATTGCTTTAGGGATCTTCATCGACTTGAAAAAGGCATTTGATACCGTAAGTCATAGCCTGTTAATGAATAAACTTGCATCGATCGGAGTAACTGGAAATGCTTTCAAAGTTTTTGAATCGTATCTTCAGGGACGACAACAAGTCGTTAAAATTGGTGACAATGTTAGTGCAACTAGAATAATTAACTGCGGCGTGCCTCAGGGATCAATTTGTGGACCCCTTTTGTTCCTTATCTACATTAACAATATAGATAAGATAGGTCTGAAAGGGCACCTCTCTTTATATGCTGATGACACGTGTCTTTTTTATTTTGGTCATTCAATTGACTCAATAATACAGGACGCGCAAGAGGATCTCATCATCCTAGAAAGATGGTTTCTAACTAACCTGTTAACAATAAATATATCCAAAACCAACTATCTAATATTTGCAGCTAAAAACAAGAAAATCCTAGATCACAAACCTCTTAATATTAATGGAATCAATTTAACTAAAGTCAACAAAGAGAAATACCTGGGCCTTATTCTGGATAACCAACTTTCATGGAAACCACACATTGAAAAAATCTGTACCAAAATACAAAGCCTAACGGGGGCGTTACGTCGAATTGTGAGATGTTTTCCTCTTAAAGTCCGTTACACTATTTATAATTCATTGGTGAAACCGCACATCGAGTACCTCATAGAACTGTGGGGATCAGCAGCTAAAAGCAACCTAGAAAAGCTGCAAAGAGCACAAAACAAAGTTATAAAAGTTTTATTTCACTACCACTATCTGACCCCAACACACAAAATTTACCGGGAAACAAAGTTATTCAACATTTCGCATATATATTTATATAACACATGTATTTTAGTTCGAAAAATTATTTCCAAAGACTTACACACACAAATCACATTCACAAAAAATATACAAGTTCAAAAACGTATTCTAAGGCGCGCACATGATTTACACATTCCTAGTATTAGAACTAACTATGGCAAAAAAACAATTATTTATGAGGGAGCAAAACTTTACAATTCACTACCAAAAGATATAAAAAATACACAATCTAAATTACTATTTAAAAAACTATTAAAAAGCCACATCTTAAAAGGTTACTAACAAAAAAAAAAAAAAAAAAAAAAAACAACTAACATTATTTATTTGCCCCTAGTGTAAACGGGTCCTTAGATTTCAAACATATAAACAAAGATAACGAATTACTGCAAGTCCACCGTGCCAACGCGTCGCACGGCGCGGCGGGGCGGTAGACAATACAAAACTTTTAATAGCAATTACCTTCATGACTACTCCTGGACAGCAAACATGTTTTAATTAATTAATATTTAGTGTTTATTTCTGTATAAGTGATTTGTAATCTTTAGAAATAAATGAATTCAAACCGTAAACCGTAAATCGAATGACGAGAGATCGAATAACACTTGCTCGAAAACGTTTGCTCGATAGTTCTTGAAATCGATAAATTATGAGCTCGATGCATGAAAATCTCGAATAATTGTAAGCTCGAATCATCGGCAGCGCGAAGGCTCAAAATCTCGAAACATCATTTCTCGAACGACCATCTACCTAATCGATTTACAGAAAAGTTATAAGGATTTTTATTTGAGTGCCTACAATATAATGAAACAATACTTACACAGAAATATAAATTAACTTTATTGATGGAAAATAATTAGAGTTACAAAATAACGTTACAAATAGGTACCTAGTAATTTGACCAAATAGGGATAAAGTAAAGTTATTTAAGTAGGAAATATGGAAAATATTTCATATGGTCATGATATTTAAAAAAATATAAATACTTTATAATAATTACTTTATCCCTATTTGGTCAAATTACTAGGTACCTATTTGTAACGTTATTTTGTAACTCTAATTATTTTCCATCAATAAAGTTAATTTATATTTCTGTGTAAGTATTGTTTCATTATATTGTAGGCACTCAAATAAAAATCCTTATAACTTTTCTGTAAATCGATTAGGTAGATGGTCGTTCGAGAAATGATGTTTCGAGATTTTGAGCCTTCGCGCTGCCGATGATTCGAGCTTACAATTATTCGAGATTTTCATGCATCGAGCTCATAATTTATCGATTTCAAGAACTATCGAGCAAACGTTTTCGAGCAAGTGTTATTCGATCTCTCGTCATTCGATTTCAAGTAGGGAACCCCTGGTCAAATTACCCCTGAGCCGGATAGCCAGGACATTAAATTGACATCGGCACCGTGCTACATTTTCACATCATTAACACTGATATTTCGCTGTAAATCTGATTTATTCGCCATTCTCAAAATAAAGATTTTTCCTGATAAATATTTACCGTACAAAATTATTAACCCTTCGGTTTTTACTTTTAAAAATATTTTTTTATCGTCAGATTATATTTCAAGGATAAATTAAGCAAGGCAGATAATAATTGAGAGGGGTTTTGTCACGGGATTAATTACCGGTAATTATAAATGTTCCGTAATTAAGAACAGATAGAGTTACCGATTTCGTTAAAGAGAAAAGATAAATCTATCTTTTGTGGCGTAACGTAGCCAGCTAGAAGAATGAATTCTCGGAATTCGTGGTATTCCACTTATATTTCATGTCTACTTTTACTTTTTATTTATTTGAAAACGGTTCCAGCTCTATAATATATTAATCAATGTATCACAGGGCGTTTCAAACATCTTTATTTATACACGAAATCCCCCAGACTTGGAACAAGCAATTGGGAATTTGACTACTATCGAAAAATTGATTGATTTGAAAACGACGACTTGTACGGGGCAGCCCCAGACTAGTATGGAGAAATAAATATTGTCGTCACAAAACATTATCGCTATCTCTATCAAATTAGTTAGAGATCTATCTGGTGATGGGATCCCAGGGAAATGGAGGGAAACCCTTAAACAAAGGCACGCATTAAGGTTTCGTGTTTTTCCTTAAGCTATTCACGTACTTGCGTCTGGGAGTCACCACCTTATGATGATCATCAGCTGATAATGGAAGATACAACTCCTAATCATTAAGGAGTTGAGGGATAATTCTTACATAACATTTATTACGTGTTTTAAGTTTATTCTGAAGCTATCCAAACTAAGTATTCGCGAATGGGTGTCCTCAAGTTGATGAACTGGAAATGGGAGGAATAAATCCTTTACAGTTTGGAGTTGGAGGATAATTCTTTAACAAAATTTATTTATTTATTTATTTATCCTAAGTGAGTAGAAACTTGTACTCTGTGTTACGCAAAAATTTATAATTACCGGTAATTACCTATAAGTGTTATTCAGGTGAGCTGATGATGGAAAGTAAAACTCACACTCATATCATAATTATGTGATGTCACTTTAGATGTAATGTGTTATGTCATATGTGGTGTCCTCCGGTCATTTGTGATGTCATGTATGATGTCATGTGTGATTTCGTATGTGGTGTCCTCATGTCATTTGCGATGTCATTTGTGATGTCATATGTGACGTCATGTGTGACCTCATATGTGATGTCACTTGAGATGTAATATGTGATGTCATGTGTGATGTCATATGTGATGTCATATGTGGCGTCCTCATGTCATGTGTGATGTGCATTGTAATGTCCTCCTATCATGTGTGATGTCATGTGTGATATCATGTGTGATGTTATGTGTGATTTCATATGTGACGTCATGTGCGATGTCGTATGTGGTGTCATGTGCTATGTCACATGTAACGTCATATGTGATGTCATGTGTGATGTCATATGTGATGTCCTCATGTCATGTGTCATATGCATTGTGATTTCCTCCTGTCATGTGTGATGTCATTTGTGATGTCATGTGTGATGTTGTATGCGACGTCGTATGTTGTCATGTGTGATATCACATGTGACGTCCGTCATGTGTGATGTCATATGTAGTGTCCTCCTGTCATATGTGATGTCATTTGTGGTGTCATATGTGATGTCATATGTGATATCATATGCAACGTCATGTGTGATGTCATATGTGATGTCATGTGTGATGTCATATGTGGTGTCCTATGTGATGTCATATGTGGTGTACTCATGTCATGTGTGATGTCGTATGTGGCGTCATGTGTTATGTCACATGTGACGTCATAATTATGTGGTGTCATATGTGATGTCATATGTGGTGTCCTCGTGTCGTGTGTGATATGCATTGTAATGTCCTCCTGTCATGTGTGATGTCATTTGTGATGTCATACGTGATGTCATATGTGATGTCATATATGGTGTCCTATGTGATGTCATATGTGGTGTCCTCATGTCATGTGTGATGTCGTATGTGGTGTCATGTGTTATGTCACATGTGACGTCATAATTATGTGGTGTCTTCATGTCATGTATCATGTCATGTGTGGTGTCCTCCTGTCATATGTGATGTCATTTGTGGTGTCATATGTGACGTCATATGTGGTGTCCTCATGTCATGTGTGAAATGCATTGTGATGTCCTCCTGTCATGTGTGATGTCATGTGTGATGTCATGCGTGATGTCATATGTGATGTCATATGTGTGTATATATTGTATGCGACGTCGTATGTTGTCATGTATGATATCACATGTGACGTCATGTGTGATGTCCTCATGTCATGTGTGATGTCGTATGTGGTGTCATGTGTTATGTCACATGTGACGTCAAATGTGGTGTCTTCATGTCATGTATGATGTCATGTGTGGTGTCATGTGTGATGACATATGTGATGTCATATGTGGTGTCCTCATGTCATGTGTGATATGCATTGTGATGTCCTCCTGTCATGTGTGATATCATGCGTGATGTCATATGTGATGTCCTCCTGTCATATGTGATGTCATGTGTGATGTTGTATGCGACGTCGTATGTTGTCATGTGTGATGTCATATGTGGTGTCCTCCTGTCATATGTGATGTCATTTGTGGTGTCATACGTGATATCGTATGTGACGTCATGTGTCATGTCATATGTGATGTCATGTGTGATGTCATATGTGGTATCCTCATGTCATATGTGATGTCATATGTGACGTCTTCATGTCATGTGTGATGTTATATGTGGTGTCCTCCTGTCATATGTGATGTCATGCGTGATGTCATGTGTCATATGTTGTATGCGACGTCGTATGTTGTCATATGTGATATCGCATGTGACGTCATGTGTGATATCCTCATGCCGTGTGATGTAATGTGTTATGTCATATGTGATGTCGTCATGTCATCTGTCCTGTCATGTGTGATGTCATTTGTGGTGTCATGTGTGATGTCATATGTGATATCATATGTGACGTCATGTGTCATATGTTGTCATATGTGATATCATATGTGACGTCATGTGTGATATCCTCATGTCATGTGTGATGTAATGTGTTATGTCATATGTGATGTCCTCATGTCATCTGTGATGTCAAGTGTGATGTCATATATGATGCAATATATTGTGTTGTCCTCATGTCATGTGTGATGTGCATTGTGGTGTCCTCCTGTCATGTGTGATGTCATTTGTGGTGTCTTCCTGTCATGTGTGATGTCATTTGTGGTGTCTTCCTGTCATGTGTGATGTCATTTGTGATGTCATGTGTTATGTCATATGTGGTATTCTCATCTCATATGTGATGTCATATGTGACGTCTTCATGTCATGTGTGATGTCAAGTGTGATGACAGGAGGACACCACATATGACATCACACGACATCACACATGACATGAAGACGTCACATATGACATCACATGTGACATGAGGACACCACATTTGACATCATATATGACGTCACGTATCACATCACTCATGACAACACGTGTGATAATTATCATATATGACGTAACATGTGACATCACATTCGTTGTTTGATATAACATGTGACATTATGTGTGATGTCGTATGTGGTGTTGTCATGTCATGTGTGATGTCATATGTTGTGTCATGTGGGATGTCATATGTGATGGCTTCATGTCATGTGTGACGTCATGTGTTATGTCAGATGTTACGTCATATGTGGTGTCATGTGTGATGTGATGTCATATGAAATGTCCTCATGTCATGTGTGATGTCGTGATGTCATGTGTGATGTAGTGTGCGATGTCGTATGTGGTCATGTGTGATATCACATGTGACGTCATGTGTGATGTCGTATGTGGTGTCATGTGTTATGTCTTCATGTCATGTGATGACAAACGTGTCCTCATGAGCGATAATATATAAAATAATAAAAATACATGTGATATCACACATGACAACATACGACATCGCACACTACATCACACATGACACCACATATGACGTCACATCTGACATCACACTTGACATCACAGATGACATGAGGACATCACACATGACATGAAGACGTCACACATGACATCACACTTTACATCTCAAGTGACATCACATATGAGTTAACAAATGACATCATAAGAGTGGCATAAGAAAAAAATTACATTTACATTACATTAAATGCTTCACAAAAAATATGTTATCTACACTCAGAGGCACAATTAACCGCCCACTTAAATTTTTCGTTGTAACTTCAAAACATTATTTTGTAATGGTTTTTTTTCTTGGCAGTATTTTAGATTGGATAATTTCACATGAAAAAACAATCAAAATATACCTGCTATAGAATATTTATTTTAATAATAAACAAAAGTTTGAAATTACCGATTAATGAACATTATAAAGATGATGTTAAAGCTGTCCAAAACTTTTTATTAAAATTAAAAATCGATTTTTCAATAATGGGTATTTCCTCCTCTGGCACTTATGACCTCCTCCAGTCAATTTGGAAGACCATCCATTATGTCTTGAATATCTGACTGTGGTATATTCTCCCACTCCTCGACCACTGCAATCTTTAGCTCATTAATGGAGGTAGGAACTCGACCTCGTGCCTGCCTTTTAAGATAGTCCCAAACGTGTTCAATGGGGTTTTGATCTGGGCTGTGAGCTGGCCATGGTAGTTGTGCTATACCCACGGCATTAAGGTACTCCGTGACCACTCTGGCGACGTGCGCACGAGCGTTGTCATGCATCTAAAGAAAATCTCATCCAATAAATGGGGCAAAAGGTATAACATGAGGTTCTAAGACCTCTTCCACGTACCTCTGAGCATTCTGAGCATTTACGCTGCCTCTTTCAAACACAACCAACTCTGTACGAGCCTCATAAGAAATACCACCCCATACCATTACTGAGCCACCTTAGTATCCCACTGTTTCGACAACAGCACACTGTGCAAACCTCTCACCGGGCGTCGGTACACATGCTGGCGTCCATCAGGACCTCTTAAGGCTACTCTCGACTCATCAGAGAAGAGAACGTTCTTCCATTGCTCCATGGTCCAGTTTCGGTATTGTTGAGCAAATCGAAGACTAGCTCTCCAGTGCTCTGTGGTCAACGCTGGTACTCGGGCTGGCCGGAATGCAGTCAAATTACGCTCTGCAAGCCTTCTTCTTATCGGTCTAATGCTGACGCTTACATTTCGAACCTCAAGTAGGCGATTACGAGCCTCGGGAGCTGTAGTGAAGCAATTTCTTAGAACGTTGGACACTATGAATCTGTCATCTCTTTCAGAAGTGTACCTCAATCGACCTTGTCCCGGTCTTCTAGTGTAAGATCCAGTTTCTCTGTATCGTCGGATGGCGTCAAGTATTGTGGTTCGAGGTAATCCCAGCATACGGCCTATACGACGCTGGCTATACCCAGCATCTGAGAGCGCAACGCTCTGAGGGTTGGGTAGTTGCCGAGTATCAAGTAAACACGGTTGAAACGAGTGCTCCGAATTTAAATTCTATTTTTGCGTAAAAACCAAACTAGTGATAAAGAAAAACATACTGTGGTGTGTCTGTCAAAACTACTTAAGTGACTGTGAAATCAGAATTATAAAATAATAGGTGGTAAAAAAGTTATTAACAAAAACAATTCTAAAAATTTGAATAACGAACTATTGAGAAAAAACACAGTGTCGCGTAATTGGAAAGGACCGCGTTCTGTGTCGTTCTGTGTCTCAGCGTGTCACCGCGACGGACGACCGCAGCGGTAAGCTCCGCCCACCTAACACAGTGTCGCACAGTGAACGGCTACTGGAAAGGATCGCGTTCTGTGGCGATCTGTGTCGATCCTTATCTACAGTTCCCGTCATATTGATTTACCTTTGCGAAGTGGTTGTCGGCTACAAAAAAGATAATAAACGAAGATATTAGTAATTAGTTATATTGTTCTTGAATTCTAATATCGATCTATCATAATGAACTTCCTTGAGAATATTACTTTCCGTCGTACACGCAGACAATCAGAACCAAGCAACGATGATAGTGATATTATATCACAAACATTGAATTGTACCTCAAATAGTATGCCGGATATATCAGAAGATGATTACAACCAAATAAAAATATTGAAAGATGAAATTGATACTTTAAAGGCACAATTAAATAGTGCACATCATGAGGTTGAGTTATTAACATTTGAAAATAATAATTTAAAGTTATGCAACGAAGAACTATTGAAGAAAAATAATCTTCTTCAAGAAATCGTCATTAGTCCAGTGAAACAGAAACAAAGAACACCAATAAAAAAATCATCGATTATTAAAACAAAATCCAAACAAACGCAAACTATAAATATAACGAAGGCGATCGACGAGGAAGATATTACTACTTTACATGACTGTACTAAAATGAATATTGCCGATAATGTATGCACTTCAGGCGAAAGAGATCTTGTATTGCAGTCGCAGACAACAAATACTGGCAAAAAAACATCCCCGGCCTTACTGACTTCGCCCACGTCGGAGCCATCGTCTAAACATAAAATAGTTTTACTGAGTGGTGAAAGATCTAATAGACTGTATAATATGGCTGAAAAAACTTATCTAAATAATTTTGAATTCTGTCATTATCGTAAACCCAAATGTGGAATACAACTTATCATTGATAATATTGATGCAAAGGTGCGAGAGTTAACAGAGTGTGACTACTGTATTATTTATATTGGTGAGGAAGATTTCCGAACAACTCATAATTATATTGAACTCGTTAGTTCTATTCGTGAAAAATTATTACCACTAAATCACACAAATTTTATTATTTGTTTGCCCACTTTTAAATACATGGAAAAATATAACATAATGTATAACAGTCGTATAGATACCTTTAATAACCTGCTTTATATGGATGTTCAGACTTATATGTATGCGTATGTATTGGATTCTAATTTAAATCTGCCTTATACGTATAACACCTATAACCGACATAGCACACTGAATAATAAGGGATTAAATATTATTGTATCAGATTTGGAACAATTAGTCAAAAAATTATGTAGCCTAGATAAAATGTTTTCCGATGTTGACTGTGCCCAAAATAATAAATACGACTCACTCAGTCAACCAGAATTACTATCAAATTCTCAGTTTTTTCTATAGTAGCATTAATATTCTTCATCAAAATATAGCCGGATTGTTGAATAAATCGGATATCCTAACAATTAAATTGGAGGAACTTTCTAATATTGGAACTAGTATCGACGTTATATGTTTAACAGAACATTTTATTGAAACAGGCTATGAACGTCTATTACATATACCAAACTTCTGTCCGGCTGCTTTCTTCTCCAGAAATAAAAAACGTGGAGGAACTTGTATTCTGGTCAGGGCTGGTCTGCAATACAAAGAAATACCGGAGGTTGCCAAACAGTCAATATCTGGTATTTTTGAGTGTTGTGCTATTGAGCTGATTTCCCATAAATTGATTATTGTTTGCATATACAGAGTACCCAAACACACTCACACATTGTTTTATGAAAAACTAGAAAATATACTTCATAAACTCTGTCGAAATCCAAACAAAAATATAATATTAGCAGGGGATTTTAATATTGATGTCATAAAAAGAAACAAAATCACTTTAGAATTTGAATATTTTCTATTACAATTTAATCTAAAACTAGCACTCCAGAAACCTACAAGATTGTGTAGTAAAACATGCATAGATAATTTTGCATATAGCTACAAAAAAAAATGCAAGGCAGAAATAGTTGATTTGATTTTGTCCGACCATACGGCACAAATACTCAAAGTCCCCACAAAGAGAACTTGTAAACTTAAGTGCTGGAAAATACACAAACAGGAAATTTCTACTGAAAATTTATTCAAATTTAAATCCCATTTAAAATGTTTATCTTTTACACATGTTTATAATGCCAATGATGCAAATCAATGTTACGATGGTTTTATGGAAGATTTCCTAATGCTATATAATTTATGTTTTCCACAAAAAATAGTCACCCTAAAAAGTAATAAGAGAACTAAATGGATATCCCGTGGGATAAAGTTGTGCAGTCAAAAGCAAAGAAAGTTGCTTTGGGGGTATAGACACAACCCGACATCTCATAATAAACTAGTGCTAAAAAAATACTCTACCCTCTATAGAAAGATCATAAAACTAACCCAGAAAGCTCAAAATAACTACTATATTAATACCTCCCAAAATAAATCCAAAGCTGCCTGGAAAATTATTAATAATTCAAATATATGTTTGCCGCAAGAACAAATAATGTGTATAAATAGAGATAATTTATCTTTCACTAGCCCTAATGACATTGCTAATGAATTAAATAACTATTTTATTGACATAATTGAAAATAAACCCCAAACTGACAAATATCCGACTAATTCTAAATTTCAAAATTTGACATCACAATCATTATTTATGACTCCCGTTTCAGCATTTGACATAAATAGAATTATCGATGACTTAAAAAATACGAATACTGTTGGTTATGATGGTGTGTCTACCAAAGTAATAAAATATGTAAAAGAGATCATATCGCCTCCATTGGCACATATTATCAATATTTGTATTTATGACGGTATTTTTCCAAATAGCCTAAAAAAAGTTATTATTAAGCCATTATTTAAACAAAATGACAAAACTGATGCGAAAAACTATAGACCAATTGCTAAGATTCCTATAATTTCTAAAATTTTTGAAAAAGTTATTTATAATTCGCTTTACACTTATTTTGAGAAATATAATTTATTTTGTGTGGAACAAAAAGGCTTTCGAAAGAAATTTGGAATAAATATGGCTCTATATGATTTACTTTCCACTGTCATGTCATGTGTGGATAATAAAAATCCTGTTTGTGCTATCTTCACTGACATGAGTAAAGCCTTTGATTATGTCGATCATACACTACTTATACATAAGTTACATGCTTATGGCATAAGAGGTAATGTCCTCGACCTCCTAAAATCATATTTAAGCAATAGATACCAGTGTACTGAAATTATTAGATTATGTCCTAAAACTAAAATTGTAACCACTTCCATATCGAAACCAAGACTCTTAAGGTATGGCGTACCTCAGGGTAGCGTGCTTGGACCGTTACTTTTCTTAATATATATCAACGACCTCCCAAAGATGACACAACAAAGAATGGTTCTCTTTGCCGATGATAGCACAGCTATAATAGAATGCACTAATCCCAATAATTATGAAAACGAGATTAATGACTCACTGACAAAAATAATACATTGGCTTAATTGTAACAATTTAGTAATAAATTTAGATAAAACGAAAATCATGCAATTCCATCAACGTCGGGCAAATCCCACTATTAATGTGACTCATAAAAATAACAAAATAGAATTAGTTAATACTGCTAAGTTCTTGGGTATAATAGTAGACAATAAATTAACATGGAAACCACAAATAGAACACCTATGTAACAGACTGAGTAAATCTGCGTACGCACTCTATCAGTTGTCTAAAAAGGTAAACATTAGCACATTACTGACAGCTTATCATGGACTAGTCGCTTCAGTGCTTCGGTACGGAATTATATTTTGGGGACAGTCAACTGACAGGGAACTTATATTTAAGATGCAAAAACGCTGTATAAGATCTATGTGTGGATTAAAGACTACTGATAGCTGTGTACCATCCTTCAAATCTTTGAAAATACTAACACTACCAGCATTGTATATTTTGGAATCTGCAATATTTATAAAAAGCAACCCCCACTTATTCGAAAAAATGTCTGATATTAAAAGAAAGCCAATACGTGCTCAATATTTGTCACAGTTATGTAATATAAATTGCAAGACATCTTTAATGCAAAAGAGTTTTTTTGGCATTGCGCCAAAGATCTACAATAAAATACCAGACAATACCAAAAATATGCCTCTAGTAAAGTTTAAAAAAGTTCTCACATTATTGCTAATTGAAAAATGTTACTATAAAATTGAAGACTTTTTAAATGATAATGTTAATTAATATTGTAATTTAGTGTAAACCAACTATTTTAATTCATTGTGTTAATATTGTTTTCTTTTCCTATAATACGCTTCCTCTATAAATATTTGTATGTCAAAATTGACAAGACATAGCGCACTGTTTAGTTCTTAAGATCCATCTATCATATATCCTATGTTTCACAAATAAATTGATTTGATTTGATTTGATTTGAAAAAAACCGCTCTAGCTGCACCAGCTGCATCCAATGGCATTTTACTGAGTAAAAATCTACTGACAAACTCTTACGCACTTTAAGAACCAAGAAACGCGTCTAAAAACTTCACAGGCACTTCTCTGCGTACGTGCAAAACAATCAGTTTGAAAGTCAATTTTCGACTGAACTCAATAAAAGAGACTCACACTTGAGAGTATCTTTACAAAAGTGTCATAAGTTGTCTTTATTTATCATAAACTATCCACCAAACAAATTGTCATTCATCATTATAAGAGTTTAGTTACTTTAAACAAAGATAAGCCACTTTTGCCGGGTGGGCGGTTAATTGTGCCTCTGAGTGTATTATGTATTGATCCATGCGGAGCGATTACTTGTAATAAACTACAAATAGAAAGGCATGTCAATAGTGCAATTGATGGGATTCGAACCCGTGACCACGTGATCGCAAGACCGATGCTCTAGCCATTAGCTACCTTGGCGTTTTTTTTGTTCAAAAGTTTGTTTGTCTATACTGACGTAAGTACAAGTGCAAAGAAATTATTATAATCATATCATTGGCAACTTACAGCCTTTTTTATGCGTAATTAAGGAAGTTCACCCACCACTTTGGGTGAAATATAATATTCCGCTTCAGTACGTTTTGATTTTTCCGCGTTTCTGCCTACATCTTTACCATCTAACCCTCCATGTGTGTAGGCGTTTCAATTCATCATGCACTTAAATTATCTTGATTTTTTCGTTCCAAAGTTTCCTACAAAGATACGTTAATCTACTCATATTTTTTTTTACAATTATTTCATAATTGTATTGTTTTTTGTTGATAAAACTTTTGAGCAATTTGGGTCGCATATTACTAGTATTCTTGTTAGCCCTCAGGACAAAATTTATTATTTGTGTGATGAGCACGATCATTCGTTCTGTGTCTGGATGTTATTTATCTGTAATATGTATGTATTTACGATTATATAAGTATGTTTATCAGTTGTCTGGTTACCATAGTATAGGCTCTGCCTAGTTAGGGATCAGATGGCCGTGTGTGAGCTGTACCAAGATATTATTAAATTATTATAATGAATGGATGGGATTTGAAACGGTAACCACATGGTTGCAAGTCCAACGCCCTGGCCATTAAGCTACCGCCTTTTAATCCTATACATTGAAGATATAGAAGGTAAAATTCTCGTAAGTAATAATAGAAGTGTAGTAAACAGGCCCTTAGCAGTTGGACCCAAAGAAACGCGATATCCTCACTAACGGGTCCCCTCGGGACCTCAAACTGGAAACACGATATTTATTTGAAAGCAATCCTTTTGATAACAGCGGGGCAAGAAGGCTCGCATTAAAACCGTATTTATTTAACGTTGATACCTTTTTTGGGGCAGACTGTTTTGATTATATTGAAGTCGTCAAATTTATGTTCCATAAACAATTTATGCTCAGTATATATATACCTTTTTTGTTAGGTTTGCTAACCTAAATGTGAAAAAATAAAGTTCTGAGATAGTAGTTGTAAAAGGACTATTTTGATAACAAAAGAGCCAGATAGAGAGAGAGTACCTTCGCAAAAGCTACGAGTATTTTAGGTAAAACCTCTCTAAAACTAGCATATTTTCTATAACTATTCACTTTCTTGTTTAAGCTAAGTTTAATTTTCAAGTGCACTAATGGAATTTGTTTTTCAACTCTTGTCTTGTCTTATCATTATTAATACATTAAATTTAATATTTCATGTACGCAGGAGATATTATAGTGCACAAGTGTGCGCGAACACAGTTGCACTCTCTGTTCCATCACTGTCATAGTCCGATGGGACGGTGGTTGACTGCACGACCGGAGAGAGATCAGGCGTAGGACCAACGGCTTTTTTTGTGCTTTCCTAGACAGGGTGGTGTAAATACCGCCACAATCCTGACTTTGAGCGGTACTGAGGATTTCTATCCTCAGTAAAATATTTTTTCGCCCGATCCGGGAATCGAACACGAGACCTCGTGCACGCCAGCGCTTGCGACCACTAGACCAACGGGGAAAGTTTAATTAATTATGTAAAAATAATTCAACGTTATATTTATACAAACTCGTCATCACTCAGTAATCTGGAGTATGACCACAGTATTGAATAGTACCACATACAGAGTTTCACTTTGCAAAATAAGGTGTCTCAAGCTGCGACGCAAAAAAGATGCAATTCAGCTCAAATAAGCGCTTAATGACTAACGCGATATTTACATAAACATTTCCGCTCTCATCTAACGCGTAATTTTGTCTATCGTGGCGCGTAAGGATTGTAGACATGGCGTTTAAGACAGCATAGTAATGCCATTCTCCTGCCGGGTAAGACTCGCTAGCTAAGTGAAACCCTGGAATAACCAAAGCCAGTTCTATTTGATTATAAGCCTAGAACACTACATACAATATCATTACTGGTTGCTACAAACACACAGACTATAAATTAAGATTTCTATGTAGTGTTGTGCGCTAAAGCCTATTTAGATCAATTAGTGCCTGGATTAGTTGGCACGTTGTAATTATTACTAACACCATCTACAGTGACAGTTGCTTGTTGTTATAAGGTCTGTCTCATTGTTAAACTATTATCCTTAACTGTATTTATGTTTGTATTAAACAACTTAATTAGGATTATTAATTATTGCATTAATATAGGTACAAAAACCTTAGATGCCAAATCTGTATTCAATGACGCATAGGTGATAATTTGGAACGAATATATTATTTAGAAAATTAAACCTTTAAACTCTTGGCTTAAAGATGTTTTTGCGATGCGGGGCTTTTTTAAATTAATTCATTTCTGTTGTCTTTTCGCAGACTAGTTTGTGACACCGTCCTTGCTTCTTGGGTTTTTTTTATACATCAATAATTCGTCTCCTTGATTTATACAGTTTTATAGTTATAAAATTGTATAAATAACTATAAAATTGTATAAAATACAATTTTGTCAGTTTTAGTTATTGTTTACTTAAATGTCTAAACTCTTTCCGGCTCCCAAAATAAATGCATAAGCTCATGATAATGATTTAATGTTAATTATGTTAAGTACTTTATCTAAAAAATTAAATTATACTACGTAATATTGTTTAAGTGCTACACTTGTAATCATTCATCTTCGTAGAAGATAAGGCAATACACAAAACATCTGGTACATGAAACAGTTTTATTCGCGAACCGTCTCAGAAACCTTAAAACAAAACTCATATAAACAAACGACAATAAGAGTGATATTTTTACGATAAACGTCGATGATAAAACAAATGGAAACTTTTCCATTCCAGGCATAATGTTGCCAACTTATAAACATCCAACTTTCAAAATTACATCTTATCTTTTGTGCACTTCAGCTTGCCAACTTTTACGACAAAATCTCCCGGAAAAAAGGTAAAATGTTTTACGTCGAACTAAAGTTATACCCTTAATTATTTCCTCATTTCGGCACATCGAGGGAAATTCGTGCTAAAATGGGACTTGGAGAAATTTTTTTCTTGAAAATTTTCCTTGAAATTTATTTAATAATGGTACTTTTAAAATGAAAGATAGAAAGGCAAAGATTGAGTGGAAAGTTTTATTACCGTCTCCGTAGTCAGTCATATATGAAATTATTAAGTGAGCAATTAGCAGTCTTAAACAAACGCATCAAGCTATACGTATATGATGTAAAATTACGTGAATCAAAAGTATTTAAAATAGGTATCTTATAAAACCTGGCAGAAGATCTAAAATTGTTGACTATTCCACGGTCTTTTAATCTTGGAGACTAAATTGACAAGTGCAAAATTAAATGTCGAAACTGACGTCAATGGTATTGGAATCTGTCATTTTGGCTTTTTTACTTGGCCATTTAGTCTCCAGTATTTAAAAACAGACTATATTTTTTTACCTTTAAAGTTTAAGAGCTCACAGGTCAATGGGTTCATTATCTTCTGCTATCCTAAAAATAGTTTAATGGAGAGGTCAAAGGTCAAAACCTTTGACCTCTCCATTAAACTATTTTTTTTTATTAAAAACGACGCCCGATCGAATCGAATTTAATCCTTGTGTCGCGGGGGTTTCACAAACATTCAAATCACTTGCACAAAGAACACCCAGATTTGACACAAGCATTTGTGGATCACACAAATTTAATGCTTGTCTCAGTGTAGTCAGTGGTAATTAGCGTGGTGACCTATACCACTCGGCTATCCGTGCAGTCAAGTCAGTCACTATGTCATGTTAATACTTTTTTGACTTGTAATCCAGTTTCTTTAATCTTGATCATAATTCTTAGGCGGTCTTACCGGTTTCAGCTGAATACTATATATACATAGAGCGACTAACTATCTGACCTCCACAACGCATTTTTGAGGTAGTGCCCGAATACTGAAGCGCTAATTAACTTTAATAATTTTTTGAATGTCCATTTGTCGGTACTTTCCACCTTAAACTGACAAAGACAGCATGAGACTTAACGACGGCTTCAAACTGATTGACGTTTAAGTATTCGGTCATTAGTATCCTTAATAGTAAGACTGGTTTTCGAAACTGTAATGACTTAACGACTATTAACATATGTAACGATCACAAATAACGTACTAAATTCAGACTTACCTTTGAAACCGAACAAATATCTTTAACTAAACAAATGTTTACTCTAGTAGGATCCAAGCCCTTAGCGCCATTACGAGGCCGAACCCACAGTTAAGGGCGTATACTTGGATCCGGATAAGAAAATTGATTACTCTGACAGAGTAAGATTTATAAGGAAAAAGGATATTAGCAAATTATGATGGATGAGCTAGCGAGCAACTTACTTACTGATGCTTTTTTATAAGCTGTAATCCGTATATTATGATGTGTGCTAGTTATTTTTTTTTTATCTTGGATATTACCCCTCATTCTTTAAAAAAAAAATCGTCAGAAATAATTATGTAGGTAAGTGGTCTGTACTTAACTGAAGTTGAGCATAATATCTGAAGACTTTCTACCTAAGGTAATCACGCAATTTATTGTAAAAATATTGCGGTGAATATTCAATAAAAGAACACGCGTGTTATTTCGTAAATATTTCCAGAAAAAAAAGAAAAGTTAAATAATTTAAAACATTACATTGTTCATAATCAAGCTTTTAGAATACAAGTTACCTGAATCTCAGATATACAGATAGAAAAATTACAAACCAGAATCCTTATCGTCCATTCAGAATATAAGCCTTCATCCCTAATCATCCGAGCTGACATATCCTGTTAGTATCGTTTTATACAACCAATATTATATTTACCTCAAATAATTATTTGAAGCTGGACCTTGAAATATCATTATTCCTGGAAACTGTCCCGAAAAAGGTGTAAATACACGTCGGATATAGAATGCTTACCAATTACATATTAAGTATATTGATCTAAAGTAAGAATTTCAATAAATATGATTACAATGACCTATATTTTTTATTCCTAGATTGCATGTTCACATACAATTCCCGTCGTTTTGCAAAAGAGATAGAGCATGCGACATCAACTAACTTTAAAAGCTTATAACTTATATAATTGTGTATATATTTTTGTCATTTTCGCAATTTTGCTTTAATTTTCGACTATTTTTAGAAACATTTGTCAGAGATCAAGTTTTCGATAGTAGTCAAATATCCAATTGTGGCTCAAAAATATATACGCTGTTCTCTTGTTCGGGAGTACGTTTCAGGTTGTTTACCTTACTTTATGTTTATTTGGCTTCAATATTCAATACGTAGTCTATAAACCTTTGTGTTTAGAAAAAAGATTTGCTTTTTATTAAAAAATACTTTCTGAAGGCAGTGACTTATTGGTGTGGGATTGAATATCAAAATATTAAATGTGGTTTATCGAGTTGTAGTGGATTAATTATGGTGATTTCCTTTGGACCAAGATTTAAAATCTATTTAGTTATCTGTTAAACATTGTTGGCTGATGTTGACGCGAATGTTATACATTGAAATAAAACTATTTTTTAAACGGACTCTATTGACTTTTGTTTGTAATAATTTTTGTTTTTTTTGTTAATTTATCCAAAAAACTTTCGGCTCAACATAACAACGGCCCACAACATTTTAAAATGTTCGGTCCACGTGAGCACCAGCCAAAGTAACATTCGCTCACATTTCAGCAAGACAAAGCGTACAAAATAAAAATCTTTCGCAGTTGTCAAATGAGGGTAGTTTGTCAGCCGACAGAAACACGGTTCCGTATATATCATTACGGGAACAAAGAATTGGGATTATTATTAAAAGTCGCGTCTAACGGGGAATACAATTTGTTGGATATTTTTAGGTCCCGCAATTTGGGACACATTTTTATACAGTCCTTTTGTTTTTTATCGTGACCGGCGTACCAAGATCTATACTTAAACAGCCATTGTAGCATGTTACACGAAGATTCCAGTTTTTCTTTGTTACTTTCTTTCTTTATCTAAATATGTAATATATTTGTTTTGAAATTTCTCTACGCTAAGAAAGCTTTGGTAAGCGCGTTACAAAACACCTAATTAATTTGAAAATAAAAATAAAATCACTAGATTGGCGATCTCGCTCATGACTACAAAATACCTACACTCAAGACCCTTACACACAAGTTAATCTAGTAGTTACTTTATAATGTAGTGTCTTTATAAAATCGTCGCATACCTTCAAAGTCTACATAAAAATCTCCATTGATGGTTCCGTTATATTATGCCAGTAAACGGGAATAATTACAGCAAACTATGCTGAATATGATAGCTTTGCGGCAGCACTTATGTTTTTAAAATCAGTGCATGTTGTGCGAGCGCTGAAAGAGAGCTGATTAAAGAGCGCGGCCGTAGTCTGTGACCACAGGCCGCGCCGCGCCGTCATATCTGCTGCTTGGAACAGCGAAATGTGGAATAGATACCATTGGAAACATGATATTTCAAATGTAAACGTATTAAATTGGTGAGCTTCTATTGATCAGAGTTCTTGGAAGCAGGCTTTCCAAGGGAAACTGTATTGACTTTAAATGTTTTGAGTAAGAGTCAGATAGGCAGAATGTGAAAAATCAGTTTAGCTGGAATCTGTGGACTGGAAACCAGCACCACAAATCCATACTTAGGACGATTTTAAACTGGTAATGATTGACCAGTTTTCTTAGATATCCTGGTAAAATCTATATAATATATTATAACAAAGTCGAAAATCGGGTTACATTCGTCTCCGTCCAGAATAGAAGAATGAATATTAATAACAATGTAAAATTGATGTTTACGGAAACGAGGACAGCTTACGCGGGTGAATCGGCGGGGCACAGCCGGTATATATGTAAAACAAAGTCAGGATTGATACAACACTTGTAGCTCGAGAACGTGTGAACCGATTTTCATGATCATTGATTTGTTAAATGTGTCTTCGTCCCGAATAGCAGAATAAATATAAAAAAAGAGAACGGGGAAACGTAGGTGAAATCGCGGGCACAGCTAGTACATATATATTAAAATCTTATATTCATAAGTCTAGGAGTTGATCTAAGACATGTGCCAAAAGCTGCTTACAAGAAAAAACTACACTAACATTGTCGTTATAACTAAATCATTTTTTATGCTCGCTTTATGCTTTAAATGTAATAAACTTATCTCCTTTTGACATTAGTGGGAAAATATGGTCGTTTTTCTTACAGCATAATCGGGTCCACAATTTAAAGGACTACCGTGCGAAGATGACCGGCCCGGGGGCAATAACTTATAGCTCAAGGCATTTTAAGGCCGCGTTAGAATAATGTTTTCTACCGCGAATCCGGAAATGACATAAAAATGGTTGCGTCTGGTCCCTTTAGTTAGTGACAGCAACTTGCACGATATTTTATTGATACCTACCTACATTAGACTGTTTGCTTATTGCATAAGTTTATATTAAAACTAGCTGTTCCCCGCAACTCCGCCTGACGTCTCTATTTTTTTTTAAATATTATATATTGTAGGAGATCAAGAAACTACCAGCTGAATGTTGTTATATAAGGCGGCGCGCACCGCGGCTCGGGTTCACTTGCCGGACAGCCGTCATCGCGTTCGGAGCTCTCGGTGTTTTCGTTTTCTTTGTTTGATTTCTTTGTTAAGATTTAAATAAAAACGTTAGGACTTGTTTTCTTGTCTTTTTAAAAAAATACTCGCCTATAGAATTCCCTAGATCAGAAGTGGGATAGGATCAACGTGGTTCTATCCTGCTGGCCATTCTGGTTTTGTGTTTTCTGGCGTAAAAAAAAAAGTAGAAAGACAAGGAAAAAATGTCTGACCGCGATTGCCGTGACCGCGAGCGTCATAGCAGCCGAGAACATAGGCGTCGTAGTAGATATCGCGATCGTACCCCGGTGGATAGTGTTTTAAAGCGTGAGATGAGTGCGATGTTAGCTAGGCTTAGAGCGTTAGAGGGTCAAGTAGCTGCGCGAGACACGCCGCCGCCGGTGCAACGTAGCGAGCCTGTTTCGCCGTCTCATAGGCGCCGGGATTCGAATAGTCGCGTGACTTCACCCGCGCCTGAGAGGCCTGTGTCACCAGCGCACTGTGCGGGACGTTCCCCGACGCCGCCGCCCCGTTCGCGACCGCCAAGTACTCCACATACGTATCAAGCGCCGTGTGCCGGATCGGAACATGTTATTAGTGAAATAAACGCCCCGTCCTCGGTAACAGATCGAATTGTGGATGCTATTCGTTCAATTAATACGGTTGTAAGAACAAGCCAGCATTATTACATTTCAAACTTCGACCCTAGCTTACATAATATTGACGATTGGTGTGAGGAAGTAGATCGCGCTAAATTGTTAAATAATTGAAGTGATTATGAATGCCTGTCACGTATTGGTAACTGCTTAAAAGGAGACGCCAAAACATGGCTTCACGAATGGGTGACTAGCGAGCGTAGTTGGAGTAATTTTAAGAAGGAATTTAAGCCATTATGTCCAAAAACACCTGATATTGCCAATATCCTGTTTGAAGTGATGAATACCAACTCGGACAACTATGCTACATATGCCGACTATGCTCGTCGTTCACTTCTTCGCTTGCGCATTGTACGGGGGCTCAGTGACGAACTAATATCAGCAATTGTGATACGTGGAATAACCGACCCCCAGATTAAAGCGTCCGCTACAAATGCTAAGCTGTTACCAAATGATCTTGTAGAATTCTTTTCAACATACGTAAAACCTAACACATCTAAAAACAGTGTTGCTCGTGGCGCATCTCAAAATTACGCGGGTAAAAATAAAAACATTTCGTATAATTTACCCTCGAGAAAGCGACGTTTTGACGAAGATAGGTGTTTTGCGTGCGGTCAATTGGGACATAAACAAGCTCATTGTAATAAACGGTCTAAAGTCAATTCGGAGGAAAGCTCTTCCACCACTAGTACAAACAATGCAGTCCCTAAGCCTGTTTATGTGCCAAATAAGCCTGATACGTGCTCATTTTGTAAAAAATCGGGCCATAAAATCGAGAACTGTTTTGCAAAACAGAAGTCCGAGTCACGCAATAAAAACAATGTCAACTTTTGCCGTGAAAATCAAACTACCCGCAATAATGACGTTATTGTGGCCGTTATTCAGGGCGTGCCTATTGATGTTTTAATCGATAGTGGCTCAACAATTTCACTTATTTCCTCAAGTTTGTTAAAACATTTCAATTGTGCGCGTAAGCCATCGTTTCGTATATTAAAGGGACTTGGTAGTCAGGAGATTGAAAGTACCTATTACGTAACTTTGCCAATCGAATTTGACGGTATAACTCTTGAAGTCGATATGTTCGTGGTTGCTTCCGAATACATGAATACACCGGTCATAGTGGGTACAGATGTCCTCAATAGAGAGGGCGTCCGTTACATTCGTACACGCGATTCTCAATTACTTAGAAGAGAAATTATAAAATCGGATCAAGTGATGGCTGTTCAGTCTGATGTATCAATTCCCATCAGCACACCTCTTGTTGGCGATGAACTCAAACAATTGTTGGCGGTTATTAACGACTTTTCGCATTTTTTTATATCCGGCACCGCCACCTCTACGGTAAACACAGGGAGTATGGTCGTCAGACTGAAGAGCGACACTCCTATTAATTATCGACCGTATCGTCTCTCCCACGCTGAGACCCTTCGCGTTCGTGAGATTATTAGGGACTTATTAGACAAGGGGGTCATTCGGGAATCGGAATCAGATTTTGCTAGTCCGATTCTCCTTGTCAAAAAGAAAGACGGATCTGACCGCATGTGTGTAGATTTCCGGAAGCTTAATGACATAACTATTAAAGATCGTTTTCCGCTGCCACGAATCGATGACCACATAGATCGTCTTGGGCGAAACACATATTTTACGAGTTTAGATATGGCCACGGGGTTTCATCAGATTCCTGTGCAGGAGGAGTCCGTCCCGCTAACTGGATTTGTAACGCCCGAGGGGCATTATGAATATCTAAAAATGCCATATGGTCTTGCAAATGCCCCAGTTGTATATCAGCGGATTATAACGAAAACACTCCGGGAACACATAGAGTCTGGTGAAATCCTGGTCTATATTGATGACGTCCTGATACTGAGCAGGACAATAGAGCAGGGACTAGTTCTTCTGCGTAGGGTACTTACTACTTTGACCAAAGCGGGCTTTTCAATCAATTTAAAAAAATGCTCTTTTCTTTCACCCTCGATCGAGTATCTAGGTCGTAATATTAGTGAGGGTCAGGTACGGCCGAGCACGGAGAAAGTCAGGGCGCTAACAAATACAGACGAACCTAAAAATGTCAAGCAGGTCCGTCAGTTCATGGGTCTAGCCGGCTATTTTCGGCGTTACATACCTGACTTTGCGCAAAAAACAGCCTGTATAGCGGCTTTAACACGTAAGGGTGTGGAATTTAAATGGGGACCAGAGCAGCAAGCAGCCCGCAAGGAAATCATCGAATGCTTGACCAGTGAACCTGTACTTGCGGTGTACGACCCTTCGTTGCCGATTGAGGTGCACACAGACGCAAGCTCTGTCGGTTATGGGGCCGTGCTTCTGCAGGTGCACGAGGGCGGTCACAAGCGAGTGGTCGCTTACTATAGTAGGCTAACACAGGGAGCCGAAAGTAAGTACCACTCGTACGAACTTGAGACCCTTGCGGTAGTCAAAGCCTTACAACATTTCAGGCACTACCTTGTGGGTGTGCGCTTCACTGTAGTCACCGACTGCAATGCGTTGAAACTTACTCAGCGCAAAAAGGATTTGCTTCCTAGGGTGGCTCGGTGGTGGGTATACCTGCAAGATTTTGATTTCCACTTGGACTATCGAAAAGGCTCACTTATGTCACATGCTGACTACCTTAGTCGGAATCCGGTCAATGTGTGCACGGTTCAGAAGCCACTGAACTGGGCACAGATTGCTCAGGCCTCTGATGAGGAGACCCGAAGCCTTATTCAGCGACTGTGTGACGGTCAGATGGACGCAAGTCGATACATCGTTAAGAACGACACCCTCTACGTTAAGTATGCACCTACTGGCGAACCCACTCGACTCTTGTGTTATATTCCCAAGGGGCACAGGCTTAGCCTACTTCGTGTGTTTCACGACGAGCACGAACATCCTGGGGCAGAAAAGACGTTTGACTTAATTACGAAACATTTTTGGTTCCCTGGTTTGAGAAGTTTTGTTCAGAAATATGTGGCACACTGCTTAGTGTGCATCTCTCATAAAAAAGTTGCTCGAGCCCCATTACAGCCTATTCATTCATGGGAAAAACCAGAAGTGCCCTTTGAAACTGTCCATATGGATGCTTTGGGACCACTACCTGAGGCAGATGGCTATCGATACGTTCTTATAGTCATTGATGCCTTCTCGAAGTTCGCTTTACTTTACCCGATGTATCGGCAAGATTCCAATGAATTGAAGCGCAATGTTACCAATGTTTTTTCGCTCTTCGGAGCCCCTAAATTAATTGTCGCCGACAGAGGTCGTATGTTTCAAAGTACCGAATTTCTTGACTGGGTTAGAGATATGGGTTGTGAAGTTCATTTAATTACGCCCGAGATGCACCAATCCAACGGCCAGGCCGAACGTTACTGCAGGACGGTGTTAAATATGATTCGCATAGAAGCAAATCATCGGCAGCAGAAATGGCCTACCGTTATCTGGAAGATTCAACTCGTATTGAACATCACGCGGCACAGAACAACGCAATACTCTGCCCTGAACCTGCTTGTTGGCATAGAAGCGGCGACGCCTCTCATCAGAAGTCTGGTGCGCGACGTGGCTCTGGAGGGCTCCAGTCCAAACAGGGAGGCTCTACGTGAAATGGACCGCCAAAGAGCTTCGGAACGGCTCAGGCAAAACCAGCAAAGCCAGGATAATTACGTAAACCAAGGCAGAAAGGCGCCCCGTGCCTTTGAAATAAATTCCTTAGTTTTTGTCAAAAAGCAGGCGCAGTCAACGGGGAAGCTGGACTCTGGTATGCGCGGCCCATACCGCGTGGTAAAGGTCCTTCCGCATGGGCGCTATGAGTTGCAACTCCTGGCCGGCTCCTACGGGAAGTTGACGCAAGCGGCAGCGGAGTTTATGATCCCGTGGCGCGGAGAGTGGACACCTGAAGTATGTGCTGCTTACTTTGATGGTGAGTTGCTTGGCTACCACAAGGCAGGTTGCAAACTGTCCTTGGGTATGTCGTCAGAAATAGCTAACGTAGTGCTTCCTTTCTGTGTATGCAATTGTCGGGAAAAAGCTAACGTCGCGCCTCTTTTCCTAACAATTGTGGGGCGAACATGCAAACGTCGGGCCTCTGTTTCGCCGGGCTAAGCTATGCTAACGTCGTGCCTATGGCTTACGCCCTGATTAAGTTATGCTAACGTAGCGCCTATGGCTTAATCAATGCTTGTGACGCTTCGCATCTTGTTTAAATGATGGACGCATCATATTTATGGGATGTTAAGTTTCGCACCTTAAATTACTGTTAATGTGTGTACGTAAGCTAATAGTTGTTTTCGTGCATAGGTGCAGACACGGATGATGAAGATCCTGGTGCCACTCAACCTGATGAAGCAGTTGAGCTTGGTCGCGGGTTACCACCACCTGCTCTAGCTGCGAGGCTACCTGTCGATGATGGGCAACAACCATCTACGTCCGGGATTCAGAGGCGTACAAGTGCTTCAGCCACACCTACCGCTGAGGTGTACCAAGAGCAGGAGCCTGCCGCAGAGTCTGGACCAGGGCTATCCATGCCCCTGCTGGACTAGTCAAGGAAGAGATGAAGAAGGAGCCCGAGGACGGTCTCCTGTCAGGAGAGGCCGTGTAGGAGATCAAGAAACTACCAGCTGAATGTTGTTATATAAGGCGGCGCGCACCGCGGCTCGGGTTCACTTGCCGGACAGCCGTCATCGCGTTCGGAGCTCTCGGTGTTTTCGTTTTCTTTGTTTGATTTCTTTGTTAAGATTTAAATAAAAACGTTAGGACTTGTTTTCTTGTCTTTTTAAAAAAATACTCGCCTATAGAATTCCCTAGAATATTATATCCTTAGTTATCCGGGGATTGTGTATTTTCCAAACAATAATATATTTACAGAAATATTTTTTCGAATTTGTTCGGTAGTTTCGGAGCCTCAATAATGCAAACAAACAAACAATCAAATATTTTCTCTTTCTGTTTTTTTTTTCTTTATAATATTAGTTGAGATAATATTTTTACTGAATATGACTTTAAGAAAAAATAGTACTCTCGTTGTTTATCATCCATTTCTTGTTCATCATGATTTTTAAATGCATACGCTTACTTATTTACGAAATAATGCCAAGAGACAGCTAATGTTTGCAGCATGATTACAATTTATATAAAAAATCCATTCAAGTCGTTGAACATGGTTCCTTTATTTCAAGTTAATCATATAAGTCACATGAGACTCATAAGAATTAGAATTAGGGTAACTTTCTCTGGTTATGGGTCAGTGCTTGCACATACCTTCATTTTAAGACAGAGTTTGTGCGAAGATTACTGATTGGAAACTTCATGTATTCATGCGAAACAAATGCTAGCAATTCTCAGATGGTTGTATAATTTTAAGTTGACAATACTCATGATTGTCAAAATGTCAATCGGCCTAATCTGGGCATTGTACCACGCAAGGACCAGATTCGTATGAACATGGTTGCAGGTTAGAATCATGGCAAATGTATTTTTCAAAGTTATTGTACTTTCTTAATTATTTTTAGACACCATTACCAAAAGGTGAAGGACAAAATCGTGATGAAACCTAGGTTCTAAAAATTGGAATCTGAAATCGCTAACCTGCAATAGCAAGCGTGGTGATCAATCCTCGTTCTATCTCTATATGAGGAGAGGTCTGTGCCCAGCAGTGGGACATTTATGGGCTTACTATACCCACGCTCATTATTTGGATCATTAGAATAGTTACGTACCCAATAATTAACACACGCGGCGGCGTTTAGCTCATGATTTAGTTAGAAGTTGCTTGCCTTCCAAAAATGTATTTACTACTTATGCAAGAAAATTGCAAGTGAATACATATCCAAGTTAACATATTCCGGGAACTATTGGAACAATGGCGCAGCAATCAGAGTAACGGTTTGCGCGCACAGACGCGTTTGTGCATTTATTACGCTGTCACATGACCAACATGATGATAACCAGTTCCAAATTCCAATCATTTATCATCTTTCATAGTTCTTACCAACCCTGAGGTGGGCCGCTATTTATAAGTGTTCTCATTGGTCTGCACATTTTAGCCATGTCTTCTTCTTTTTCAAGTGCCAATCCAATTAATGAAAGACGCCTACCAGCTGCTGGAATCTATCTCTTTCTTTAACAAGGCAGAACAGTCTTGTTGTGCTTAAGATCCCCGTCCACTCCCGGATGTTGAGAACCACAGTCTACCACTAAATGTGACGTTGACAACCTTGTCGACCTCCGTGATCCTCCGGTTTTCAAGGTGCCAGCTATGTGGTCTCGGGTTCAATGCCCGGACGGGTCAATGTAGAAAATGACTTTTTGACATTGTGTCGTGTCTTGGTGTTTGTGGTACCTTCGTTGTCTCTGATTCCATAAAACAAGTGCTTTAGCTACTTACTTTGGATTCGGAGCAATGTATGGGATGTTGTTCACATTTATTTATTCTTATTTATTTTATATTATCATCCGAAAATTTATGCATTGAATCACATAATATATAAAATTAGTCGTATACCATTCGGCTTTTTTCCATATGTTTTTACTTGGCCGACCAAAGAATTTATAGCAAGGAGGAACATACATATATTCAAAAGGTCGCTCGTTAATTATATCTTTAATTCATTATAGTTCTTGTGTCTCCTAATATCTAGTGCCTATGAATACATTAGAATGAATTCAACTATTCTCACCCTTATTATGTAATCGAGCAATTGGTAGTTATGCTGTAACTATAATAAATATGAAATACCGTAAACGAGCTGTCAGAGCGTAAGTTATAAAAACATTCAACCGATTCCTTAACCGAAATGGTTAGAAGTACCACGTCTCATTACAAAACTAGATATTTTAAACATAGGTAGGTACTACAAGAATATATTTCACTGCTCAAATCGAATCAAATCAAATCAAATCTGTTTATTCGTCAATGTAGGTAGGTGTACAAGTACATTACAATAGGTGTTAAGTTACAGGTAGTTCGCTACATCGTGCCTGTGTATCGAACATATTGTCGTATCAATCGTGCATACGAAAATAATAAGGAAATATCATACAGATTTTAAAGTTTTTTAAACTACGTGTTCATTAGTAGATGATCCAATAAAGACACAGCAAAAAAACTAAAAACTATATAAATCCAAGTTTAACACAACTTTTAAGGATATTAAAGAGGCCAAATCGCGAAACTGTGAACCTTCTGTTCCTATTCTTTGTATGCATCCTCTGTTTGAGCTGGCCTTACGCCAAGCCGTTACTAGGGGTACACAATAAACACGCTTGAATATATTACTGGCAGGGCCTAATAAAGTGAACAATCATAATAAAATCATAATGGGACCACAGGAACTGTGGAGGATTGCCCTTCGGTTTTGTATCCAATGCTTGATACTCTTAAATAAAATCAAGTAAAATTTTCAAAATTATTTTTCTTTCTTTTGTACTAAGAGTGTAAGCGGAATGTATTTTTATGTCAAGCCTTTTCAATCAAATTAAATGATTCAGCGAAATTTCCGTACATGGGGCAACTGCCCATCAAATATCCAGAACCCAACTGCTTTCTTGTAGACGAGCCCGGCTAATTGTCCATGTATGTAATGATTTATTTTTTTGTCTTGTGTTAGCTCACACGTCCATCAGAACCCAAACCAGAAAGAGCATGTACTATGATAACCAGACAACTGAAATATTCATAAATACATATATATTATAGATAAATAACACCCAGACAAAGAGCAAATGATCGTGCTCATAACACAAAAATTTATCCTGGGTGGGAATTGTACCTACGACCTCCCGTTTAGCAGCCAGGATCACTAACCACCCCAGGCCGGTCAAATATGATGTGAATGTCTCTAGTTCATAGTTTTCTACTTTGTATGTAGAACTCAGCACACCAACAAAGCTGTCGATAACTTGTGTGCATACATATATTATACATGTATGTGTTGCATACCCATCCAGTTAGCTGTGTGTAACTTATCTTGACCCCCCTCAGACAAAGTACATTTCTACAATCGTTAACGCTGATCGAATCGCTCAAATGTATAAAGGTGACACGTCTAAGACGCGTGATTTATTGAAGAGAAATGTCATTTCCATACATTTAATGTTATTTAAGCGATTTCTATCATAGGTAACTCTTATAGAAATTTACCTTGTCTAAGGGGGCAGGTAGTGGTAGGTAGAATATATACTTACAATTTCTTTACATCATTTCAATATCCAATCATTACACTTTTCCTAACCACTGACCGAAACAAAATGTGTATTATTATCAATGATTTGAAATTAACCTATTCGGTAATTGTAATTGCTACGATACATTATGTCTGCTTAAATAGCGAATATAGGTACACAGTACCTGGATCACCGAGCTATGCTCGTTGTTTTTTTGGTTTTGTATTTTTTAGAAATTATATTTAAATACGAATTACATACTGATGAAATGAGGAAGTATGAATAATATTTTTCGATCTAATCGGCATAATAATAAAAAAATATGAACTGGTTATTTAAATAAAAAATCATGAGTGCAATTAGTTTAATATTTTATTGGAAACAAAATACTTATTTATTTACAGCTTATCAATAAATCACAAATAACATTAAAATAAAAAAATGTTTTAGGGACTAAATTATCATGGCGTTAAGAGCAAGCCGTACTCTCTAAATCTGACAATAAATCATAATCCAGCGGATTAAGATCGGGGCTAGACGACGGTCAGTCTTCAGCTCTAATGAAGTCCGAAACGTTCGTTTCCAACCAAGACTGCGTAGACCGAGCTTTATGACCCGGCGCCGAGTCTTGCTGGAAGGACCATTCTTGGTTATTGAACATGGTGTTATTAAGGGGCTTCACTACCTTCTCAAGAATTCATGTGCCGATGTTTTGATACCTTTTTCACAAAAGTATGGCTTAGTCACTCCTTCATAGCTAAGAGCCCACCAAACCATTACTAAAGTTGGATACTGTCCACGTTGCACTTAGTCGACTAATTAGGAAACTTTCTTAGAGCTGTGTTTTAATATCGCAAAATATTGATTGTACAATGTATTGGCGCCAAAATGAGAAATCACAATGAACAACATAAATGACAGATTCCAAATTCAAATGTTTTGTTTATTTTTAATTGTCAAAGTATTTATGGCCAGACTAAGTTTATACAAGAATTGTTCGTTTAAAGATATAAGATTACTGAAAACACGGATAAAACGACATTTTCTGGAAATGAATCATAGCTAGATCGATTTAACGCCCCCGAAACCCCCTGCATACTGAATTTCATGAAAATCGTTGGAGCCGTTTCCGAGATTCAGATTATATATATACAAGAATTGCTCGTTTAAAGATAAAGATTGGTTGTTTATTTATTATTCTTATAACTTGTATACATGTGTATTGTGTCTAAGTTTGGATACAATGTATTTATGAAACCAATATCGTTCGGATATCAATAGGTTTTCGCTCCGATGGAAAGGAAGAAAGAATAAAAACATTCAATTTGTCCCAAAAATGGATCAACAGTGACGCAGTGAGCGAGCGTTTGTATTTCTGTAGTTATTTTGTTAAGATTTTTTAAATGGTTTTGTAACTATGAATTATTAAATTTATTTATAATAAGGAAAACCAACAGCTACACAAAATGTGAAAAATCAATTAGGATAAAAAACATAAAGCCAATTACAGGTTTCTTTTCATTAAGTCTCATTGTCAGAAATCATGTTTGTACCTGCTCTAAAAATAAAAAAAAGTACAAAATAAACAGGAGTATAAGAGGGTTCAGTACAACCTTCCACAATATATTATTTTTTTATTAAATTATTTATTTGCTACATATAAAAACGAGCAAACTAAAAGTTTTCAGAATAAACAAAAGTTTCTCATTTTGGAAGTTAACATGGGTCTACACAATAAGTGCTAACAATAATCAAGATTACGACCCAACAAGAAATACCTAGACAGACCTGAGTAACTACAATCAATAGCGACATTTTCTAAAACCTTTTCTATTCCAAGCAAATCCGCCGGCAAAGCTTGTTGCATCAATAAATTAACACAAAACGGATCGGCGGGCGGCGGGCGGACCGGAACAAAGCGGCGCATAACTCACCGGCGACGTCTGAAATGCGAGAAATTTAAATATTTTACAAAGAAAACTAGCGATTTCAGGTTTTTACTCAAAATGGGTTAGTTTTGTTCGCATTGTAGTTAATATTTATGGTGTTGGACGGTACGATCCGAGATTACTTACTGTTTGTTGGGAAGTCGATTTACCAAGACCAGCCATGGAAATTGGATATTAAGGTCTAAAGGTGAAGCCACAAATTTTCTTTCATAAATAATTTATATATTAATTTTTTTACCAGTGCTTTAATTGTTAGCGATCAAGTTATATTTTGACTGTTGATAGGCTTCGTTTTCGCATTTTTTTTTACAACGACGCCCGCGCTATGGAATTTAATCCTTGTGTCGCGGGGGTTTCACAAACATTCAAATCACATGCACAAAGAACACCTGGACTTGGAACAAGCATTTGTGGATCACACAAATACGTTATTGTTATAAATATATGTTGTTATGGTTGTCATGAAGCCCACCAAACAATTTATATTTAGGTTATAAATAGTTCACACCATATAAATCTTCTTCTGCCTAGCCTTTTCCCAAGCTATGTTGGGGTTGGGTTTCAGTCTTACCGGATTTAGCTGAATACCGTATTTTTATAGAGCGACTGCCTATCTGACCTCCACAACCAATTGCTAGGTAATACAGTAGTCCATAGTAAGACTGGTTGTCAGAATTGTAATGACTTAACGACTATCAAAGATCACTGTATGATAGTCGGGACCAACGGCTTAACGTGTTTTCCGAGGCACGGAGGGGTCTCGATGTGATTACAAATGGTCACCCATCCACGGACCAACCGCGGCAAGCGCGGCTTGACCTTTGTTATCGGTCAAACCGTACGGCTTGCACTTAGCCACGAGCTCTCCACTCACACCATATAAATACAGCATCATATTATCGTCCCACAAATTGGAAAAGGCCTCTTTTAATACCGAAAATAAATTTCAACAAAATTAAACAAATTAATAAATAATCAATCATCTTACCATAACATTGCAGTATCAATAAACTCAAAACTAGAAAGACAATCAAGGTTTTACACAACGTAATGTGGCTCTATAACTCGGACCAACATCCTTAAACCTTGAAACACTTATGACCTCCAGTGATGAAGACATTAAAGGACCCCGGTGACCTTTCATCCCCCCATCTCCGCAACATTCCGTCCACTAATTCGATCGAGTTGGAATTGTTGGCGGTTATCGCTGCGGTTGGTGCCCTCACCCTTTCGATTGAGGGCTTAGGGTTCTTCCATAACTTGTATCACAAGAATTTACTTTAATAACATTTATTCCGTAAAAGATATTACACCAAGTTACATTTTATATTAGACTAACAGCTAAGGCTTAATACAGATTGTACCGCTGGTACCCATGTTAGATTTAACTTGTGTTATGGATACCAGGGCGCTCTCTCAATAACACTAAAGGTAGTTGAGAACTGTAGACATATATTTTTAATTTTATTAGGGAACAAATGCCAGAACACAGGACAGGATTTTTTTTTTCAGTTTGGGTTCATAAATTAAGTTACGTGTTACAGATTGTATTATTTTGTATGACCACGGCTTTTGATTGATGCTATTGGTCAATTTGAAAAGCTTCTTTACCATTTAAGTTTGTATCTTTGATTGGTAATGACGATTGTCACAAATACGGTTTTTAATTTACTCTACCCATAGAACACAATGTTGTAACTTGGATTTTCTTTTGTTTTGGTTTTCTTGGTTTCTTATTATTATACCTTTCCTTAATTTTCATATTCTTTCTTTAAAGGAATTCTCCCTTTAACAAGTGAAGATGTTAATGGATGAACCCATTGTGTCTTTAAAATAGAAATGACTTAAATCGTTTGTTTATTTAAAGCCATCAAACAGAGATGGAGTTATCCCTGTCTATCATTGTTATAAATTCTAACTGTATATTAAAACGCCATTTAACTTTAAAATCTCAAATGTGTATTCGGCCAAAAAACTCCGATAAACTTTGAATTATAGAATTATAATTCTCAAATTGTATGCGTTGGTATTTGTTTTCGGATTGTACTCTATTAAGTTTATTCAGTGGTATGGCAAATAAGCAGTAAAATTTGGTTAGGTTTGTAAATATGATCGCAATTTGATCAATGTTTGGATTGCATCCTTTTGTTAAATAAATAATAATGTAAAGTTATTTTGAACTTCGTTGTTTGCATTATGATATAAAGCAGAAAGCAAAAAGCATTTGCAAGTTATTATTAAATTACAATAATAAGTGAATTATTAAAAAGAGACGATATAAATTGTTTTGTAAAGAAAAATATATAAAGATACAATGTAATAAATCTACAACATCCTCTAGTAAAATATGAGTTGAATAACTTTACCTTTTTTTTCTCTCCTATAAAATAAAAACTTAATCTGCACTAAAGAATTTAATGCCAGTGTCACGAGAGTTTCACAGGCATTTAAATCACATACGGACTTGAAATAAGCATTTGTGGATCACACAAAAGATTGTCATAAGCGAGGATCGAACCCGCAGCAGGTTATTAGCGTGGTGACCGGACCACTCGGCTTTAAAATGTATTTTTAAAAACACATCACTTAAAAATAGATATTTGTTTAAACCACAATCTCTTTAGAGAGTGATCGCTTTCAGTGAGTACAGTGATCAATAGAAGCTGAGCTGTATGACGGCTTCACGGGAAGGGTCAAAAATGTCGATTGCAAAATTGTCGACTTTCGCTCAAGTTTGAAGTCGAACGAAACGACTTGATTGGTGTGAGGTACACGCTGTAGCGGGTATATCAAATAATATGTTTGGTGCTTAAAAAATAAAACAACGGTAAAAACTTTAAAGATGTAATTGTAAGAAGTCTTTGCTATAAATTTGATGATTTTCTCTGAGAAATATATGTGAGTACATTAAATAAAATACTATGAAAACCAATTTGTACATTGCCATTCTCAAAATTAACTAATCATATTATATTATGTTGGTGCATTTAACACATGTCATATTTATGTATTATGCCGGAGCCATACTAAGTTACAAGTTTTGTCACACACAATTATCCAATTTATTTCACTTTCGACGGGCCTGGTTGTCTAGTGGTTAGTGACCTTGACTGCTAAGCTGGAGGCCGTGGGTTCGATTTCCACCCAGGACAAATCTTTGTGTAATGAGCACGATCATTTGTTTTGTGTCCAGAAACTGCAAAACAAATGATCGTGTTCAATACACCCAGGTGTACTTTCTCTATAATATCCATGTTTTTATAAAATAGGTAAGCATGTTTATCAATTGTCTACTGGCCATAATACAGGCTCTGCCTAGTCCCAAGATATAATTGTATCATTATATATTTACTTTTTTTTTTAAATGTGCCTACATTGTAAAGAAAACTTTGTATACGAAAACACAAAGTTCACAAATGCTTGTACTCCAACTGTGAGTTGAAGCAGACTTCGGCAAGTCTTCCAGCCTGTGACACTTATTACTCCACTGACTCGCCTGTTTTCATTTATCCGCACCGAACTAATTTATTATGTCCCAACTTGCGATGGTAATTGATTGCTTACAAATGGCTGCAATACTTCTGTTAGGTACATTTTTTATCTTATTCGAAAGTGGAGTGTTGTTTTATATCTGACAGGAAAGTTATAGTCTTGATGTGTTTTTTTATAAAGTTACTAGCATTTTGGATCGCTACATTACTAGTATTCTTGATAACCCCTCGTACTAAACTAAATCACTTGTGTTACGAATAGATTCACGCCGGTAGTGCAATGGGTTGGATTCGAACCGGCAAAAACATCATCAAAAGAGTCCGATTTCCTATTTTAAGCATGTGTTTTTATTTTTATTTGTTAAAGTTAAAGTAAAAGCCACATGTCGCAGGTCTGCTGGTAGTGATGTCTTTAGAAAAAAACATTACCTTTATACACTCATAGAGAGATTTACATTGCTGGTAAACTATTTAAAAAAACAACATCTAAAAATACATTGATCATAGTTGATATGGTACCTTTTTACCTCTTTTTATATTGATTACAAAAAAAATGATGAGGCATTACAAACATCCTTTATTACTTATTATTAATCCAACCCATCGCTCATACCTCGGCCAGCTCCCAATCGAGTAATGTTCAGATGCGGCCCACTGACTCATGAAACGGATATTTCGTTGGAAACAACTCTTTGTGGCCTCAACATTGTGAAATCTGTTGACGTCAACCTTCAGATATTCTCTCCGAAACCTTCAGTAGCTTGAGGTCAATAGGTACGACTCCTGATTTGTTACTTTAACTCCTTAAATACTTCGTTTTCAAGTTGTTTGTCTGTTTTCGTGAAGTTATGATCTTATCTTTCAGAAATAAGTTGGTTTGCTCTAGAATGTTCCTTTCGTCTTTATTGTTATGGACTCAAACAGTTTTATAAAATACCAACAGTAAACAAACTGTGTTTAGAAACAATGTGGTATAAACAATGCTAGGTAATAAGCTCGCTGGAACTCACCAGTTTGTTATAACATCATATTTCAGCATCGTACAGTATGTGAATGTAGATATGTATTGTATTGTATTGTACCGCATCGTAACAAAGGACGAAGGACATCATTTTCCGGACAAACGACTTCAAACCCCGACTGTTATTGATAATTTCCTGATATCTGATGGTTTTTGATTGAAAGATAATCGATTTCGTGTTACACCAATCAGAAGAAAGAATTCCCAGAAAATACACGAAATTGGGTTAAATTATGATGAACATAATTAATTATAATGAAAATAATCATTACAAAGTTTATGGAAATTCAATATTTTTTATTTCAGAGAATACTTCCAGAACAGGCATTTATGATTCAAACATTTTTAAAAGGCTGAAATGAAACGTAACAAAAGTAAAACTCAAATATCGAATACATCAAAAAAGGAACACATAACTACATACGAACACGCTATGTAACAAAAATTCAAATTATGAACAGGAACAATAAACGCAAAATATTTGAATCTCGAACAGTATTTTTCAAACTTTATTATTTTTACGAACGACGCACAGTTGCGTAAACATTGTAAAAAAACTTTGCGTACGCTAAACAAAAATAGGGTTACCCTAACAATAAAATTGAAGTTTTACGACAAAATAAGAATATTGGAGAAAAGTTGTATCTTAACCCTAAAGTGGTGTATACTATATATATCTTGTAAGATATTTAGCGGGGCCGGAAGGGACACCGACTACTAAATAATCAAGGGGCACCATTCATCGGTGCGGACAGCCCTGGCCGGACGATACGCGGTCGAGCTCAGGGCTATACTGTACCTACTGGGTATTTTTAGGGTTGCCCTGATAGATAACCCGCAACATATCAAATAAGTTGGACGTGTTGTAACTCGGTGCGTAATACTATTTGACGTTTAGGCTTGATTGGGATTTGGCGATTTGCGAGCGGTCTCTGAGTTTTTGTGGAGCTGGTATTTTTTTCAATCTTCAGGCCTCGAGTTTATATGTTTTATTTCTTTTTCCAGACAAGAAAACAGAATAACATGTTCTGGGCAAATATATTGTACTTTTCGGACTGACTCCTTTCAATACTTCATGAAGGAGATATTGATCTAACAATCGGTCGTTTTTTTATCGTTTTACTTTACGATTAAAGTTTTATGAATATTCTATTTAGGAAATTTTCCAATATTTTAAATACCCATGATTAGAAAAAATAAATACATTTAATCCAGAAAAATAAGTGATTATAATGTAACATTACACTGTTATTATATTAACTTCCGACGAACTCAAACAATCTCAAAAAAATCATTCACTGAATTTAAAAATCACATGCATTGTGACTTCCCGCAATTTGCAAGACAAATTACACAAAAGCTATCTTGTCGAGAGTCAGGAGAACTTCGGCTTTTAAATAAATAAAACTGGCGTCCACTACGTAAAAGCCGGCCATTTTTTGTACGGGACCCGACCGTGGGCTATAAATCAGCCCTTATTAATTTCATATCTCTGTTTTGCGAACACAGAATTATATTAAATTAACTTTATAAATAGCTTGTGGGTTGCGTACATTATGTTTTTACTGCCGTACGAAATTGTACATTAAAACTTTCACTTATATTTTTATGTTAAACAGAAACAGTGTTTATACAGAACGAAATTGAGAAAGAAGCATATTTTGACTTGAAAAAATATCCAAGTAATTCGGTTTCAAATATATCTTTTCATAAAAATACCTATCATATTTTCTAGGCCACAAAATATTAGCAAAATTATTAATACAAAAGTTATAACTTAAGTACATTACAGCGACAGGGTCGGCATATAATTGACGCCTAACTTCGTGCTCTGTTAAAAGCTAAGTTAGTACATGTATAACTTATTTACTTAGTGCGGCAACACAGTGAGTGACAACCCTACATGAGTTGACGTGTTTTAATTATATTAATGTAATGCATACTTTTTTGTAAAGCCTGTTTTGTTGGAGATTCCATTTTTAAATAATTGTATTTGCTTTTTCTTTTTATTCAGAATATTTAAGACTGAGTAAATATTATTTTTAGTGTATCATGACGTCATAATTTATCCGTGTGTAAGTAATTAATTATCGAACACTGATAATTATGATTTCATTGAAGTAGTTAAGATGTAAGCCTGATGACAACTAGAAATATTTTTTCATATCTATTGGCAGTTTCAATTACTTCCAAGAACAACCATAATATTATGCAATAATTAAATCAAGTATCAATAAAATCAAAGAAACAATAGTTTTTTCATTGAATCATGTTTGTTCGTTTCAATGTTCATAATATGAACGGCCCTTCACTTACACCGTGAAGGGAAATGTAATTATAATCCTCGACTTTTTATTCAATAACATAAAAGCTATGAAAATAAAAATTTAATTTCAATAAGTGCACTTCACTTGTACTTAAAATAATAAAACCGATATCAGCAAAAGGCAACCCGACATATTTCAAACAAAAACACGTTGGGAAAGCGCAAGTAACTCACGATAAAGTGTTGAACTCAACACCAGGCATAATACCCACGGCGTTTCGAATAATTCGTATAATTTTCGAATAACTCGGATAATGTTCGAATAAATGCCGCCATGGCGACGCCACTCTCATTTTGCGTGCGTAATGACATTAAATGATTTCGTACTTTATCCGACTGGCGTTTTATATTCGAAATAGTTAATGATTTTAAGTTGGTGACAGTTTAAGCGGTTTGTGGGGCTACGCTATTTTTGTTATGGCTATGGATTATTCGTAGGGTACACATACGATATGGTCGTTGGCCATCGTAAATAGTTGTATAAGTTGTGATTTGCATGAAAAACAAAGATTTATTTAGTACAAGCTTCTTCCCGCGACTTCGTCTGCGTGGACTTCGGAATTAAGTTAAATTATTAGTAAAATAATACTGCCAACTTAGCTGTCCTTGATTGCTGGTAAGTAAAAAATCTTATGAAGCCTTTAGCTGGCTTCGTGCAAGGTCGTATTTTCCGAAATAATCCGAAGTAATTACACTATCAAACATTTTTCACAGGTGCTCAATCATAAAGAATTGACCGTCTTAATTAAATTCATTAAAATGTGTAAACGCTAAGGGTGGAACCAAATCAATCAAAGTGCGAACGAGTAGGCTGTGTAATGAGAGTTTGTACTAACGACCAATGTGGATACCGCCTTAATTAATGGATCACTGCTATTAAGTACCCAGAATACACATAGGTATGTCGGTATGTGTTATAATCACAACTGTTTACTAAAAGATTGGTCTGATATAAAAGGATTGTTAAAAGTAATCGTTTTTTTTTAAGATTAGTAGCAGTGTGGGTCGCGTATTACTAGTGTTCATGTTAACCCCTCGTGCTAAGCTAAGTTGCCTGTGTTACGAGTGGGTTCACGTCAGTAGTGTAATGGGTGAGATTCGAAACCCGCAACTTGATGCAGGTCGCAAGTCCGACGCCCTTCGAATGTATGTATTAATACTCAATTTGGCCGATAGACTTAAGTAGTTAAACCCCGATCATCAACTTTAGATGATTGGGGCTCAGTACGTCATGGCTCGGTACAAATTTTACCAAAGCGTGACGTCATGCGACATTTTAACCCAATATATCTCCGTAATTTTAACACGAGAAAAAATAAAAATAACGTGTCCAATACTTTTCAATAGTCTACCTGATAGACGAAAAATTAGAAATTACTTATTACCCAAACATCACACAAATTACAAAGAAAACACTAATTATAAATTTTTCTTTGTGTTTTTTTATCGCTTTGCTCACATTTGGCTTATCAAGTTAAGTATAGTTTACACGTGGCCAATGCTGGCTGCTCGTCATGCCCGCAGCCCACTAGCCAGTGTTGAGGTCACGTATAGACTCGTCATGCCAGTTGCTGGCACACGTCTTACCGAAGTGTATAGGTACAACTTTTATTACGGCCAGCGGTGCCAGAACGGGCCAGTCCAGCGTTGGTTTGTTGTTGACTGGCACGCCAGCACACTGGCTCCGTGTAAACGAGCTTTTTGGTTAATACCACTGCGGAATCTGATTGCCTTGGTTTTGATTTAAAAGTGGGTGCAACGACTATTTAAAACTAGAGATTGGAGTGTCGTTTTAAAAGTCGTTTCGTAGTATAAGAAAACTTAGTAGGTATCGTGAGTACGCGGGTGCGTAAGTTGATAGTAGGAAGATAATTACGCAACTTATTTATTTAATTAAAAATATTAATTTTCTCAAAAAAGAAGTCTTAACAGAAAATTAAATCCCACCAAAAACATTCAATGTAAAAAGAGCCAAGTCTCTCTACGCAATTCTTCCATCGTAAAAAGATTTGAGATCGCATAGGAGCCAAGTCCTGTTCAACTTAATTTGTAATAATAAATCAATATTTTGTGACTATATTAGTTTTGTTTACATTACAATAACAGTGACCTGGCCATGAGCACAATAAGATACAAATATAAAACTGCATATTTGGAGGAGTTCAAAGTAAATAATAAATAAATAATATCAGGACACCTTAACCGGAGGAGACGATCCCTGACGAATGGTGTAACAGTTCACTGGTGCCCATCTATAAAAATAAGGGTGATGTGCTAGACTGCAGCAACTATAGGGGAATAAAGCTCATGTCACATAGTATGAAAGTATGGGAGAAGGTAATAGAAAGACGACTGAGAGAAGAGACTGAAATTACCCAAAACCAATTCGGATTTATGCCCGGTCGCGGAACGACAGACGCCATATTTGCACTAAGACAAGTGTGTGAAAAATACAGACGTGCACATAAAAACTTGCACATGGTGTTTGTCGATTTGGAAAAGGCTTACGACCGGGTACCCCGTGAGGTTTTGTGGTGGGCATTGAAAGAGAAAGGTGTGCCTGGGAAATACCTGAAGCTGATTCAAGCTATGTACGATAGATCTGCTACATACGTGCGATCTGTAGTTGGTTCTACTGACAAGTTCGATGTCACGGTAGGTTTGCACCAGGGTTCGGCTCTGAGCCCTTACCTTTTCCTGTTGGTAGTGGACGCTTTAACGTCAAACCTGCAGGAGGAGGCTCCCTGGTGTATGCTATTTGCTGATGATATCGTTCTTGTTGGCGAGGATCCAGGGCAGGTCCAGAGCAGACTGGTTGTGTGGCAGCAGAAGCTGGAGGGTGTTGGCTTGAAAATCAGCAAAACCAAAACAGAGCACATGTTCTGTGATTTCGGCGGTCCCTCCACTTTTGCTCCAATTTCCATTGATGGAAAACCACTGCCAGTTTGCTCTGATTTTCGCTATCTCGGTTCCGTCATACAAAATGATGGAGAGATTGACCGAGATATTAAGCACAGAATCAGCTCAGGTTGGCTTAAATGGCGACAGATGACTGGGATGATATGTGATCCTAACATGCCCGTAAAGCTGAAAGGTAAAATGTATAAATCGGCTATAAGACCTGTATTGATGTATGGTTCAGAATGCTGGGCAGTGAAAGGGACTGATGAAAGACGATTGCATGCAGCGGAAATGAGAATGCTTCGATGGATGACTGGAGTGACGAGATTAGATAGGATAAGGAATGAGTATATTAGAGGAAGCTTGAAAGTAGCGCCAGTGAATGAAAAGATAAGAGGTAAGCGTTTGTCGTGGTATGGACATGTTATGAGGAGGGATGAAAGTCACATAACTAAACAAGTTATAAGTATGACTGTGGATGGGTTTATAAGCAGAGGGAGACCTAAAAAGAGATGGATGGATTGTGTGAAAGATGATATGAGAAACAAAGGACTGGATGCCGCGATGACGAGTAATAGAGAGGAATGGAAGGAAAATACGCATTGCGCCGACCCCATATGAATGGGATAAGGGCAGGAAGAAGAAGAATCAGGACACCTTAACCGACGTCGGTATCATCCAACTGTGAACTGCACATGCACTATGGCGTATGTTTAGTCCATGGTGCACTCAAATTCCAATCAGTTACAAAATCATCCCATAATAATAATAATTATATCAATTCAACGGTATTTGCACGTAATGACCAGGAGCAAACGACCTTTAACTTGTGCTCATGGCCAAGTCACTGTTATTGTAATGTAAACAAAACTAATATAGTCACAAAATATTGATTTATTATTACAAATTAAGTTGAACAGGACTTGGCTCCTATGCGATCTCAAATCTTTTTACGATGGAAGAATTGCGTAGAGAGACTTGGCTCTTTTTACATTGAATGTTTTTGGTGGGATCTCATTAATTTTTTGTAGGTCTCTTTCTTTTCTTTTTAGGTGATTTTATTATTTCTTGAGCTTCAGCTGCTGCTTATCTATCGAGCGAGCATAGAGTATTGATATACAATGAAAGATTTTAGCTTTATTCATTTCATTTTAACCTAGATTTGTTTATTAATATGCATATTCAATACATTATTTCAATTTATTAATAAAAAATGTGAGCCATCACGGGACGCCTGGCTGATGTGAAACATAGAACATGTACTCGAAATTTGCTAACAAGGATCTAAATGAAGCATAATAAAAAATATATTAATATATTTTCCTGAAAATGCTGACTATTAAATAAATATTTATTTTCATTAGATGAAAACTATAAAATTAAAAAAAAAAATACGTGTGGCACTCGAAGACTGCCGCGGTAAAGCTATTGTATAGCATTTTTTATCAACTTATGCAAATATATTAATATATTTTATGCAATATTTTTTTGATATTAATTCGTTAACTTTTTAAGCGTGGTGACCGAATGCGAACTTTTTTTTTATTCTACAAATTTACCTCGGCGCCATCTTGGGTTCTAATTACAACCCCATAATCGTTTTTGGCGACCTCAGGAACCATGAAAATGACACCCATGACGAAAAATTTGCAAATTTTCGTCAGCGCCATCTTGGGTTTTAATTTCGACCACATAATCGTTTTCAGCGACCTCAGGAACTATGAAAATGACACCCATCACGAAAAATTTGTAAATTTTCCTCGGCGCCATCCTGGGTTTTAATTTCGACCCCATAATCGTTTTCAGCGACCTCAGGAACCATGTAAGTGACACCCATGACGAAAAATTAGCAAATTTTCCTCGGCGCCATCTTGGATTCTAATTTCGACCCCATAATCGTTTTTAGCGACCTCAGGAAACATGAAAATGATACCCATGACGAAAATTAGCAAATTTTCCTCGGCGCCATCCTGGGTTTTAATTTCGACCCCATAATCGTTTTCAGCGACCTCAGGAACCATGAAAATGACACCCATGACGAAAAATTAGCAAATTTTCCTCGGCGCCATGTTGGATTCTAATTTCGACCCCATTATCGTTTTTAGCGACCTCAGGAACCATGAAAATGACACCCATGACGAAAAATTTGCAAATTTTTCTCGGCGCCATCTTGGTTTCTAATTTCGGCCCCATAATCGTTTCTAGCTACCTCAGGAACCATGAAAATGACGCCCATGACGAAAAATTTGCATTTTTTCCTCGGCGCCATCTTGAATTCTAATTTCGACCCCATGATCGTTTTTAGCGACCTCAGGAACCATGAAAATGACACCCATGACGAAAAATTAGCAAATTTTCCTCGGCGCCATCTTGGATTCTAATTTCGACCCCATAATCGTTTTTAGCGACCTCAGGAACCATGAAAATAAATGATGAAAAATTTGCATATTTTCCTCGGCGCCATCTTGGGTTCTCATTTCGACCCCATAATCGTTTTCAGCTACCTCAGGAACCATGAAAATGACACCCATGACGAAAAATTAGCAAATTTTCCTCGGCGCCATTCTGGGTTCTAATTTTGACCCCATAATCGTTTTTAGCGACCTCAGGAACCATAAAAATGACACCCATGACGACAAATTAGCATATTTTCTTCGGCGCCATCTTGGATTCTAATTTCGACCCCATAATCGTTTTCAGCGACCTCAGGAACCATGAAAATGACACCCATGACGAAAAATTTGCAAATTCTCTCGGCGCCGTCTTGGGTTCTAATTTCGTTCCCATAATCGTTTTTAGCGACATCAGGAACCATGAAAATGACACCCATGACGAAAAATTAGCATATTTTCCTCGGCGCCATCTTGGATTCTAATTTCGACCCCATAATCGTTTTTAGCGACCTCAGGAACCATGAAAATGACACCCATGACGAAAAATTAGCAAATGTACCTCGGCGGCATCTTGGGTTCTAATTTCGACCCCATAATCGTTTTCAGCGACCTCAGGAACCATGAAAGTGACACCCATGACGAAAAATTAGCAAATTTTCCTCGGCGCCATCCAGGATTTAATTTCGACCCCATAATGGCTGACAGTACCGACCTCTCGGAAAATTGGTTGGTACTATCTGACAGTCAACTCTAAAACCGCGCGCTCATTCGTCAAATCGAATAGCGCGCGCTTTCGCGACATCCTGTAACACACTCCCGTCCCATTTCACGAAATCACTCCCACAAATTGCAGGAAAGCGAGAGGAAAGATGTTTCACATCAATATAAATCGATTTGTTTCACTTTTTGTACATAAACAAAGAACAAAATTAACAATGCAGTCAAAATTCATACACCATGTTCTTGTGAAATCGCAAATATAAATTTGTTTCCTATTATTTACTAATAGACCAGGGCCGAAGCCTTCAAAATTTGTAAAAAGTGAAAAAAAATTACAGTAGGATGAAACCAATTAGAAAAGGAAGGGAATATGATAAAAATTAAAGAAAAAATAAATTACGGTCGATCCGAGTTCGGGAAGGGGGGGAGGGGGGGGTTTTAAGGGTAAAAAATGGTTTATCTTGATTTCCAGCAAAACTACAAGTCCTATGGAAAAAAGTCAAATGGCAAAGTTGTAGGTAATAAAAAGATCTACAACTTTTGTATTTACACTTTTTTCACATAACCTCAAAATGTATGTGAAAAATCCAAAAAACTAAGTTTTTGGTTTTTTATTTTTATCTTTTTCAAAAATATTTTTTTTTTCACGAAATTTGGTGAAAACTTACCTTTTTATGTCCCAAATACGCTGTAATTTATTTGATTAAAAATATTTATTTTTTCACCTTATTTTGAATTAATATAAAAAAAACACCCTAATTTTCAATCGAAAATTCACCCGTCAAAATATCAGCTTTTTTCAAAAAGTATGGGGGTTTTTTGTTCGTTGAAATCTCTACTTTCTGATGGTGTAAAAAAAATATACATTACTATAGTAAATGTTCTCAGAAAATGCATAATCACTATGTACAATTTCATCAAAAAAATGTCTTTGCTTCAATTTTTTCCAGTCTGCATTGGTTCTTCATCCAGAATTTCATCTGAATCATTTTGTGAGATTTTCTATGACATGAATGTAATTCGAATTTAATAAATAAACTTTAAACTGAAAAAAAAATTAAGCAATGTCATTTTTTTGATGAAATTGTACATAGTGATTATGCATTTTCTGAGAACATTTACTATAGTAATGTATATTTTTTTTACACCATCAGAAAGTAGAGATTTCAACGAACAAAAAACCCCCATACTTTTTGAAAAAAGCTGATATTTTGACGGGTGAATTTTCGATTGAAAATTAGGGTGTTTTTTTATATTAATTCAAAATAAGGTGAAAAAATAAATATTTTTAATCAAATAAATTACAGCGTATTTGGGACATAAAAAGGAAAGTTTTCACCAAATTTCGTGGAAAAAAAAATATTTTTGAAAAAGATAAAAATAAAAAACCAAAAACTTGGTTTTTTGGATTTTTCACATACATTTTGAGGTTATGTGAAAAAAGTGTAAATACAAAAGTTGTAGATCTTTTTATTACCTACAACTTTGCTATTTGACTTTTTTCCATAGGACTTGTAGTTTTGCTGGAAATCTAGATAAACCATTTTTTACCCTTAAAACACCCCCCTCCCCCCCTTCCCGAACTCGGATCGACCGTAATTTATTTTTTCTTTAATTTTTATCATATTCCCTTTCTTTTCTAATTAGTTTCATCCTACTATTATTTTTTTTGGTTTTAACAATTATCGGCCCTGGTCTATAAGGTATATAAATTATTACCGTTTTTATAATTTTTCCTATACATGTAGCTAAAAACCTATCTTGGTGCCAAATTTGAAGGTTCTAAGTTTGCTAGAAGTACCTTAGATTTTTGATGATCGGTCAGTGAGTGAATCAGTGAGTGAGTCAGTGTGTGACAAAATGGTGTAACTTTGATCGCTCATAACTCGTAAAATGTTGGTTCAAATGTCATGTAATTTTGAGGCTGAGCTTGTTTTAATACTTACTCTAGGTCATCGAAAACCTAAACCCCTAGCTTTGTCCGTATTGATGATACAGGGGGGGTGAAATAGCCGCGAAACGCTTCGAGAAAAGTATGGTACGGCCGTGCCCGTTTTGCTCGAGACTTGGCTGGGGATGTTTTTTATTTATCAGATATAACAATAATTTTATTAAAGGTTGTGGGAGGCTATTCTTTTACGGCTACAGCATAAGGAAAATAAGTAAAACATTAATTACGTGGATACATAAATTTCATAAAATGTATTACATATAAAAGATTCAAAGTAGTTAATTTAATATTTTAACTAGGCCGCCATTTTGGTCTTGCTCATTTTCTTTCATAGAATATTTATGACTACAAATTAACAGACAGTCTTTAAATTGCTTAGGATAGGTATAAAAACGTTTATGAATATTTTTTAACTTACTGAGACTAAAAGAAAACGGACAAATCACAATAAATAAAGCAAGGTAGAAAATGTGTACTGGACCTTACAAAAATCATAATTATAGGTATCTATACTTTAATATTATAAAGCTGAAGAGTTATTTTGTTTGTTTGTTTCAAGGAATGACCACAAAGAATCTCAAGACGACAGTCCAGTTTGAAAGACTCTTTCAGCATTAGATAGCCCATATATTGAGGTAGCCTGAGGTTGGCTTTTGTCGCGATAACCGACGCTCACGCGAGTGGACCCGCGGGCAAAAGGGAGAATTCAATCAATTACCACCAAACAAATTAAAAAAAGTTTAAGAATAATTACTAAAAATTTCAACATTCCCAGTAGGCACTTGCAGGTATGAAAATAATACATTTTACATTGAAAAATTTACAAAGTTTTTCTGGCTGTCGCTAACTCTGACATATTATAACTTCTTAAATCTTAACTTATACTAATTCTCTTTCAGGTGGTTTGATTTGCTAAAAATACAATTAATACTTCTACTAATTAAAATAAAAGTTAGGTACTTGAAAATGGTACTTATCGTGATGTATTCTCCATTTTATATGTAAAACTTAGACTGAGTCCTTCTAATGCCTCATATAGTTTCGCTTGGCAAAAAAACGTGCATAAATGAACATAAAAGTTTTATTACTTCAATACTTATTAACCCTCAACGTCCAAATCACGTGCGATTCAGATAAAACGGTAGCCATTAGCGCCATCCATAACTGTTATCACTTACCAGCATTACAATTCAGCGCTTGCAGCGGCTATAATACGTGTAACATTTTTGCATGATCTAATCTGAAGCGCGGTGCAGCGCTGGAGCGCTATCGAATTCTGTGGCCGTCTTGCAAGACAAACGGCGAGGGGCCGCGACTTGAATAATTCATACAAATCTGATCTGGTGCTGGTTCTCCACTAATATTTGTTGGATGCCAGACGTACCTGACGGAGAACTAAGAATATGCGCTAACACGGGTTTAAGGATTTTATGAGGTCGAATAAAAAGGCAGATGTCAGGAAATCAGATCAAAGTTGAAAAGTATTTTAAGAATATTTGAGTATACGATGTTACGAACATAGCGTAAGTACTCAAGTTGTTTGAAAAGTTTTTCTTATTATGGTTTCATTTGCAAAACTAGATGGCAATCATATTGTTTCGGCCCAGAAACTTGATACATGAACAGTATTATAAGTAGCTTTCATTAAATTGTCCAGCTTGCAGGTGTTAGAGCACGAAGGACGGAGGAAGGAGCAGGTGTCCCTACAAAACTAGACTGAAAAGTATAGATAACGATATGGTTTAACAAAGCTTTGAGTCAGGAAAACATATGACGTTGTTTTTAAAAGCAAATTGGCCGATTCAGTCTTACATCCTCTTTTAATGATATCCCATTAAAAATTCTCGACGTAACAATTACCGTGAGCTGTGCCAATAACCATGTTCCTGGTACGCGAATCTTTACCCAAGGCACGAGGTAATATAAATAATTGTCGTTATTCATGCCAACGCAGTACAAGAAATAAGCAGCAAATTCAAATATTTCGGAGAAAACAAACGCCAACCGATTCAATTCCTTTGAAGACAAACATAAGAAAAACGTCAAAAAGGCACAAATGTATGCACAGCATATAAATAGACGTATGTGCGAGCATCTCGAGAATGCGGGCACATCGAGGCACATTGGCAGAACAGACGGAGAACAGAAAATCCTTTGTCTACAAGAATGTTCGTCGTTTTTATACGTTTGTTCGGAGACCCAAATAGATTATCCCAATCACAGCACTCGAGATCAGACTTTACTTCAAGATTTGTGATGCTACTTCTAGCTTGTAGGTACTCGTTAGGGGAACATTTAACAAACAATGTTAAAGTCTTTATTGGCATCGTAACTTTGAAGAACCTGTTTCATTAGAACTTCAAAATATTTTTAAGATAAAGTTAAAATTAATTAAATTGAATATCTTGTTGGAGGTTATGAAACGATCGTTCTATTCCCATTCAAAAAACTTAGGCATACTTAGTTGGTAATTGAATAATTGAATATTATTTTCAAGAAAAGGTAATATACTGTCAAATTATACGTAAATAATATAAATAAGAATGTAGGAATCGTCAACCCACGGGATGAATCTTGGAGAGGATATTGAAAGAATCTCGTGAATTTTAATATATTTGGAATGGTCTATTGTCGAAAGTATTTTTAGTTTTATTCTGATAGAAAGAATTCTAAAGGTTAGAGGGTTCTCTCGGAATGCTGACAACAAAATATTAGTTCGATATTATGATAACCGAAGCTGGATATTTGATATCGTTGACCACACTTTTCTAAAGGTATTGGAGAAAATTATCTTTTTTTTTATATCTAAGAACTCAAGTTTATGATCACAAAAAATTACAATTATAATAAATTACGTATAATAAAACACCTAATTGGAAAAGCTATGGAGCGTTTTAATACAAAAATTAAAAAGTTAATAAACCCATATAATAACTAAAAAAACCCTTAAAATGGATGTTAGTTTTAATTAAGCGTCATTTAAGATAAAATTAATGGGGTGAATGTTTAAGGGGCGTGTTAGCTGATTCTCCGTGATGTTCAAGATTGTTAAGGTGAGTGTCAGCGCTGGGTAAAGTGGTGCTGCTTGAGTGCTGCCCCTAGAGTTTTGTTAGAGTTTTGGTGCGAGCAGACGGGCGGTTCGAACGCAGGTCAGGTTTCTGATGTGAAACAGATTGCCGCGAGTAGTAAAATTGATTGTTGCCGACGCAACGCCACACTATACAGTGGTATTTAAATAATTTATTTATAGTCTATAATTATGTAGTAGTGAACTGATTAATAAAATTGTATTTCCTTTCGAAATGTTTTTTGTTTCTTAAAGGTTTGTGATTAATGAAAATAAATGTTTATAAAAACAAAAAGTCATCATTTTCGAAAAAAAAAAATGAAATTTGTGTTGTTCGTTATCCCAGCGGTAGTGACGCGACGTAGCCATCGATATAGAGTTATCTTTTATATTTATAATTCATCATTGTGGAATACAAACAATAAATTGCCGACTTGTTTTTATTTTCACATCAAATTGAGTATTTTTTACCAAATTTAGGCTAAAGTAATCTTAGCTTAATTAAAGTTAAGGTCAAAAGTAAGCAAGATTAAGAATTGACTAAATAAATAGCCTCTTACTGCTTTTAATATATTAAACGCGTCGTTCGACCCGCCCGTCTGCATTATTTTTTCTTTTAAATTACCGTTGGGGGCGGAGAGTTAATTAAGCTATCCGTTATTATAATCGGTCCCCTTGAGCTCTTACTTTTTACCAGTCTCCTTGGCTACCCACTGATACTGAAGTACTTTTTACATGTACACTTACATGCTTATCGTATAACAGGAAAATCAGAATAGCAGACAGTAGTGTAGCATGATGGTTGTGGAGATTTTTATTCGGTTTGCATTTATTGCACTACGAAATTACGGAAATAAAATTTATTATATTTATTTTGTATTATATATTGTAATCTTCTAATTTTAGTCGCCAGTGTTTTGTAGCGAAATGAAATAAACATGGTTTTCTTATATCTATGAATCGTTCAAAATTATATTATTGTTGTAAAAATCGAACCAGATTTTTACAAGTAAAAACGTATGTTGCTCGTAGTAAACCTTTTTTTTATTTTTACTTTTAACTCTGCGACAATTGAAATTTTAATTATTGTTTATACATAAGTGTAGTTTTTTCCCTAAGCTCTTTTAAAAAAAAGTTTGGTATCTTTTTTCTCTATTTAATTCCTTATGTCTTTAATTAAGTTGACAACTTTATTTTTTAATTAAAAAAAAAAGATGATACATTTATTTATATTTAATGAAAGGAAATATTCACTGGCTGAAATATTTCGTATAGGTATACAAACGCAACCTTTTAACAAAATAAATTATGCAATAAGAATTTAATCTAAGAGGTTTTATTTAATCTTCTCATAGATCAATTTATGAACCTTGTCACCGTGTGAGAATTTATATGATTCAGACAACAGTTGACTCCCTAGATTATTACTTTGTTTGGAAAACAACAAAACAAGTTTATCAAAATAATCCTACAGATCACGAGATCCCATATCAGCGGTTGCATTAAACTAAACAAGGGACTACACTCAACCCTCCAGCGGCCGTCAATCGGCCATAGCGACCCGCACTAAATAAATACCAAGTGTATTGGCACGAAACAATGGGTACGATTCGTCCCCAACTAATTCGATTACCCCGGGTAGGCAGTTAGCGGTGGAGGGTTGGGTAGGTTTAGGTGAAGAGGAGGCGATCAGCTGAGAAATACGAGTGTCAAGCTTACTGTGCCCGCTAAAGTGCTTGTTTGTTAGAATCATCATAATTATATCTACCTGATTCATGAATGCACATTGATTTTGACTGTTTCAGTATGATTGTATTTCATCTTTTAGCTTACACTTTTCCCAAGCTATGTTAGGGATGGCTTCCACTCTTACCGGACTGGGCTAACTTGAGGAAATTCACCTTTTTAAAGTTTATTTGGCATATTTAACACCAATTCTAGCCAGATCTGAAATTGTAGGGAACTAATTGAGTCTGTGAAACAACCACTTTACCATTTCAGCCATTCATAAGCGAATATTCTGTGTTTTACATTATTTATTAATGCTTTTGGTTTTGTTCTACGATAAATCTAGATTCGATTGTAAGGTAAATATTAAAATTATTTGTATTCCGTACTGTGTCCAAATTAAAAGTTCGTTCTTTCTTCTCTAAAATGTTAACAGTAGATCTAAGAAACAAAAAGGTATAGTTAAAATTATAAGAAAGGTACGGGTACAAGGTGTGTAGAAGACGTATAAATAAATAAATAGGTGTAAATAAATGCTGTTATAATGTAACCCAATAACGCTTATAATGGAAGAAATACGTAAATCGTCAATCTGATTCCTTTGATACAAATCATTGACTCCGGAAACCTTTCAGTATTATAAAGTCAGAAACATTTTTACTAAATAAAAAAAAGCAAAAGAGTTCCCATTTCCTGCAGATTACAGAAAAATCTCATAAACAGCGTCACAAATATATTATATTTGATTTCATCACATTCGCGGGTATTATTTCTGTTCCATTTCTTTCTCGAATGTTCCATCTGGAAAATATGTACCTAATGTTCAAAAAATCGTGTGATCATTATCTAAAGCTGTTTTAACCTTATGACTTTTGACATACGTTATTCTTGACAGCTTTCAGTTATTGGATTTCAGATTATAACACGGGGAGTTTTATTTTTACATTTATTTTTTATTCCTGTTCTTCTTATGCCAGGTAGTCAAGGCCCTAGCTTCATAATGTGGGTCATATTGAACTTTATAGTCTAAAGTCTTTCATTTTGTATTTGCTCTAGTTAAAGTTGGCCTCAAAAAATACGCTGAAAAATTAAAACCTGTTCAAGAACAATTGCAGCGTACTTAAATAAAAATAAAAAAACATAACATGTGTTATAAACAATTGTTATCTTTTTTCCAGTTCCGTTGATTTTATTACACTTAATAGATTTCTTCTTTATTTTTCCTTTCGTTAAACCCACAAAACCGGCTTTATCCAATGGACCGATTATATTATTAGAACCTTCGCCAGTCGGGTCTGTCCGAATGAGTCTGGGAGTCGGGGTCACCTCGCCGGACCCTGAGACAATGGTCACATCAAAACTCATTATTTGTTAAGGCGTTATTGTTTGAGCCTGGCTTATACCATACTTATGAAATATTCATTAACACTATTGTTCATTTAAATTAAAGGAAGTGATGAAATGTGAGTTAAAGCTGAAGGTTAATTAATGGGCTAGTCAAATATCCTGTTATGAATTTTTGAGTGACTTGCTTTGAAATATGGTTCGTGTGTAAGGTTTGAGGTTAAACTACAGAAATGAAGCCTTTTCTTTCATTAACATAATGGTTACAGAAACTAAGTAAGTAACATTATATGATAATGCATGTATGAAGAATATATTATCTCACGTACGGAGAGTCTTAATTAATAAAAGGTATTCTTTATTTACTCTAGGATTAATATACCATTTATTTTGTGCTTTAACCCGTTTCGTTCTAATAATCTGAATAGTCATTTATGTAAGAAACCAATAATTTAATCTACAGATAACACAGTCTACATTTCAAATCGAAATTTACTTTTATCGGATAGCACCTAGTTTAATAGAATTGTTTGTATGATAAATAGTATCATACAAATTACTGATACCGATAATAAAGATGAATAATTGTGGATATGTAAGAATTATGATGGTATTAGTGGACAGATTAGTTTGATATTGTGTGTCGTGTGGACTGGCTGGTGGATGCCCGCTATGGAGCTGAAATTCTTGGTGTTTTTCACCGTACTCGGTGTAGTGACGGCTGGCAAACATGATGTTTACGAAGGGTATGTTATGATGTTCGATTATGTTTTTGTTTCTTGTTACAATTTTAATTATTTGTACCTAAAATGTATTTACTCTTTCTCGTCATGAGTGTAGTAGTAGTTATTAAGAATAAATCTTTGCCTGTCACAAAGATTTTATTAGAATTTATAAAATTAAACATAATTTTAAAAATACTAGACTGCTAAATATTCTTAGTGGCTTTTAAAACGCAACAGACGCCCGAAAGGGTTGAAAAAAAGTTATATAATGTTTTAGGTTTTGATATTTTTGTACAGTATTATTGTACTTTTAATATGGCCCTTTGTTGCCCGGAACAAATAAATTAATAAAAGATAAAATAATAAACAAAAGAAACATACTGTTCAAAAATAATAAATTGATTCAAATCAAACGTCTTTCAAGTTTATAAAACAATGTAGTATCTAGTTGCTTATTCCAAAAGCGTAATATTGAGAATTGTTGAGTTTAAAAATATTATCTTTTCCACAGGAACTCAGTCCACGATATCCAGCTCCGCAGCACCGCGGACCAGAAGCTCCTCTACGAGCTGCAATACCAATTGGAACTGGACATCTGGGAGCACGGCATGCCGGGGCAGCGGGAGGCCAGGGTCATGGTGACGGCGGAGAACAGGAACCAGCTCCTGGATACACTGGATCAGATGGGGATTGAACATTACGTGCATTTGACTAATGTGCCTGAGTGAGATTTCTTACTATTTTTATTTTCAAGTATATTCTCAAAAAGCTATTTTTTCTCACTTGTGGAACACCAACGAATAGAAGCTAGGAATTTGATTGCTCATCTACATAGCTGTCTCACAATTTATTTAAGTCGTGCTAACAGCCGTTTTCATGATTATAAGTATTTGGAATGTTTAATATTAAACTTGTTAAATAAGTCTGTTTTAAATAAGTCTGCGAAATTACAGTCACTATCAGATGAAAGTCAATGTGTTAAGAAAAACAAACAATTTTTTTTTCTGTTTGTCTTTTATTATTGCATCAATCAACTCAGCCTATTTCAGTTCACAGCTGGACTTTACATTTCGCGCCATAACCTGCTCCTGTATAAATAACTCAAATATTAACACAATGCACATATTAATTAACAATTCCGAAATTAATTCAAAACTACAACAAATCATTTGGACACCGCGTAAATCATTGGTGACTGACAGATTTCGTATTGTCAGTAACACAGAACTCCATATGCTCATTGCAAGCTGGGCTCGTGCCAGCAGTCACAGACATTTTGTTTTCACCGAACAATATTATGGGTTTTATGGCAAGGCGTTGCTTGCAAAGCTAATGCTTATGTTATCTGTTAGGTCGGGTCTATTGTGTATGATAAAAATACAATAATTAAATTACTAGCTGCCCGGATAGACCTCGTTCTGTCAAAAGTTAATTTAATAGTAAAAAATATTTAATAAATGTAACGTTTTTCGAGTGATCACGTTTTTTTTTACTGTATTAAAATAAATTAGCCGAATTGGTCCAGCCATTCTTGAGTTATGCGCTAACATAAATTTTTATTTATATCGAAGATGTATACATATAAAACCTTTTATTTGTATAGATCTTATTTATTTTATTCGATGTTTTAAAAAGTCTAAAATAGTGATACAGTCCGTGTGGACTACCGGTCGAGGTCATCACCTCAACATCTGCGAAAACCATCACCGAAAACCAGCGCTGGGGTCCGAATCTTAGCACATGATGAGCGATGACCTTTTCGTACAGATGTAACGCATGTTTCCTCTAACATATTTAGAAGTTGTTGTTTTTTAATATTATTTTTCCTTATTTCTTACGCAGCATATGTGACGAATAAATACTTTTTCATTTTTTCTTTTAGATCTGATTCACAGAAATAAGGTTTTACGTAACTTCTATGAAGTATATTTATCAACATAGAAAAGAGCATTGAAAATAAGACAAATAATTATAATATTTAGACAATTTTTCATCCTAGTAAAATATTTTTTACGATTACAAAACATTTCAAACCAATTAATTGTCATCGTGAGATAACCAGATAACCGTCGCCTCTTATTTGGGATGTTGTTAAGTAAACAGTAAATTGTCAGCCAATCAGCGTGGATTATTCGCTCTGTCGCTTGCTAATTGTATTTCTTTTTTTAATCCAATGTTCACATTAAAAGTTTTGGGACTCATTTAATTTATTTAGCAACTTACGTAAACATGACAGACTGACAAACGAGAATCATTAGGATTATTTAAAAAAACATATGCCAGCTGACTTGTGTTAGGAACAGTTGTAAGCTCGTGGTAAATAATTTTGTTTTTAATTAATAGGGCCCTTGAAAAATTTGACGAGGAGCAAAGAATTTGGTCGTCCAACAGAAACAACAGGATGATCTTTGACGATTTCCAGAGATACAGTGAGGTGGGTTTGACTCTTATTTTATTATTTCTATGTGAAAAAAAACTGCCGCAAATATTACCTTGAGGTATATTATTATATTATTTAATATTCCTAATATTTTTCTTGTATTTTTCAATAATTCGTTTGGTACGATCATCATCTCAAAATTTTCTAGATTTAATAAATTAAGGCTTTCTGTTTAAATCTATTTGACCTTGGATTTAAGTTACGTTTGAGTTATATTTTCATTTTAAACAGATTGACCACTACATGGACGTGATAGCTGAGCGCCACCCTAACTTGGTGACTGTCGTCACCGCCGGCAAGAGTTTCGAAAATCGTGACATCAAGTATTTGAAGGTACGTCATTATGGACTGATTAAAACAAGCAAACTATGCTATATATTGTTTAAAACCGACGATCGCGAAGAGGGGCATAAGATTATCTGATCAAAAACGTCGAAACCTCAACTGTGCAGCAGGGTTTCGTATCCTCACATCAGTTACCGTGTATTGATCCTAAATAATACCACTTGACAATCCGTGCAAGTCATCATTATTAATGTCACATGATATCTTTCTCAACTCAATTCCTGTCTCTCAGATCTCGACGACGAACTTCAACGATCCCAGCAAGCCTATCTACTTCATGAATGCCATGATCCACGCCCGCGAGTGGGTGACAACACCAGTGGCGCTGTACAGCATCTACCGACTGGTGGAGAACCTGCGCTACGAGGACCGTGATCTGCTGAGCGATGTGGACTGGATTATCATGCCGCTCGTCAACCCTGATGGATACGAATATTCGCATACTGATGTGAGTTGGTCTCTTACGATTAATACTGATCGAGTGAAAAGAATCACTCAAGACTCAAAAATGTATGGCTTCTTTAAAACGACAGTTTTTTAAATCATAATTCCTAGATAGCGTAAAGTGATGCCTCGGTTTTTTTTGCGTTTTATTGGTATATCAATAAAAAATAAAATCAATGAAATTATTTTTATTTTCAGGAACGTCTCTGGCGAAAAACCAGGTCATACTACCCTGAAGTGAACGCAACTTGCTACGGAGTAGACGGCAACAGGAACTTCGACGTTATGTTCAATACTTTAGGAGTGTCCGCAAACCCATGTGCCTTTACCTACCCTGGACACGTCGCGTTCTCTGAACCAGAGACCCGTTACGTCAGGGATATACTTCAGGAGTACAAAGACAGGATCCAGATTTACCTGGATATTCATAGCCATGGGAACTATGTATTGTTTGGTTATGGAGATGCCAGCTTGACGTCGAATGCTCCACAACTGCACCAGGTTGGGGCGGCGATGGGCGCTGCTATCGATGTGCGGAAGCTGGACAAAGCGCGGTACTACCTGGTCGGGAACAGTGCTAGTGTGCTGTATGGTTCTTCAGGTAGTGCGCAGGATTATGGACAGGTGAGACAATTATTGCTGTAAATTAATAAATTAGGACCCATGATTAACTAACTGACAATAATAGATTTTTTGATTTTTTTCTTGTCATATTGTCCATATTATGCGAAGTATTATTAACTTCTTCAATAATAGTAAGTACTACAAGTACATTGCTTTTATTGCTCTTGTAATCAACTTAATATCACGAAAGTATTTCCATCGTTTGATAAATTATTGGATGTAATTTGTCTGGAGCTGCGATGAAACGCGCGCACAATACTAATCTAATCGGCTCGAATTAATCCTGTTTTTGATAACATTATTATCATTGATGTCGATTACTTCTGGGTCATGGTTATTAGTACACTTGAAACTTCTTTTTGTAGACCGGTAAAAATATTTTCTCTCTAGATTGACACATAGATTAGCTCTCAGATTCACTATTGATTGCTGGTCTTCATGATACATTTTTTATTACAATGGATTTGCAAAGAATTCGACCAAAATTTTAATGCCTTCGAACTGGCTTACCTAAGTGGTCAGTGGCTCACTTTATTAAAAAGATATATTTTGTAGAATATTGTTTTTTTAATGTAGGTACACCATGAGAGTTACAGCATTAAAACAAAAATGAAAGGGTAAAATGGCGGTCCCTTTTATCTGATTAATTAATTTATTTTATATATTTTATTTTAAGTATACTAGATGATTCTTTATAATTATATATCATTTGTGGGTACACAAGATTTACGCATGGCATTTTACAGATAATTATAATAATACCAGCCTTTATACGTCCCACTGCTGGGCACAGACCTTTTCCATATAGAGAAGGTTTTACAGAGCCTTTAAATATATAAATAATAATAAAAGATATTAATAAATAAATGAGGACAACATCACATAGGTACATTGCTCTGAATCCAATGTAAGTAGCTTAAGCACTTGTGTTATGGAATCAGAGACAACGAAGGTACCACAAACACCCAGACCCGAGACAGTATACAAAAGTGTTTTTTTCTACATTGACCCATCCGGGGATCGACCCGGGACCTCAGAGCTAGAACTCCTTGAAAACCGGTGTGTACGCCACTCGACCACGGAGATCGTCAATATATTTTCTTCTAATTCTAGTCTCTCTGGGAGGCATTTATCACCACGCTTGTTCACTTGCGGTTTCTATTTCTAAATCCAGGTTTCCTCACGATGTTTTCCTTCACCAATTGTACAATACAGGTTTTTTTCTTCTAGTTCGTTGGCGTTCCATTCTCGTACACCCTGGAGCTGCCCGGCTACGAGTACAGCTTCCAAGTGCCGGCGCGCTACCAGGACCAGATCAATGAGGAGACTTGGCACGGCATCGCCGCTTCTGCCAGACTTGCCAAGCTATATTACGCTAGTCGCTACACTCCTGCCAACCCACCGCAGGGGTGATAGACTTAAGTAGGAGTTATCATGGTACATTAATTGTTTGCTAAAATGCTTTTTTTATGGAATTTGTAAAATTATATTATTATAATTTCTTATGTAATTTTTGTAAATATTTTTTTTTTAATATCCTCATCATCTTTTTAAATTTTTCACCCATTAAATATGTCAGTGACTTGCTAATACTAAATGATATTGATTCATTGCATACTGTATGGAATGGAATACATATTTAATATTTACTTGCTCTAGTTTTTAACATGACGATTTAATATTTATTAGTTGATACATCCAGCAAAATAAATATGAATAAATTATGTTTTTTAAACACGTTTCCTTTTACTAATAATTCAGGTCAACTTGAACAATATAACGAGCAACGTATTATTCACAGCTATTACTGTGAATTTGGATACATGCTTCACTACATTATTTGTTTTATTGATACTAAACCAAATGAGATCGTATAGTATTTAATTTAAAATCAATGGAAAATGAGTGCAGATGAGAGACAGTTCACAGTATCGAAATTCATGAATGAGAAATTAAATTCAATTTAGCAATTAAGTGAATATCCATGGATAATTATTTCGTGTCACAATATAATAACTTATAATCTATCGATCATGTTTGTCCAATGCGGGAATCGAACCTACAGAATATCGCGTCATTATCGCGCATATCGCGTAGGTATACCATTGGGATACAAGGGTCGACAGGTGAAAGGAAATAGAGTGAGTGACATAATATAAAATTACAAAAAAACTTAGAACTTAACTTTGTTTCCGACCATAATGGTTATGTTTATTTTAAAAGTTGTACTTTTGCAATTTATCTGTGACAGTTGAATCTGGTCTTGTTTTTATTATCATCAAAGTTATGATATCTGATATTCTTGTAAGTATTATATTTTTTTGGAAACTTCCGCGAATTTCAGTTGTTGTGAATGTGTACGATATTTAGTTTCAGAAGATAAGCCAATTCCTTTAAACGTTTGTATAATATTTACAGACGAGAGTGACATTATTTTTAGTATTTATGTAGTAGGTATGTATATTATATTAGTAGGTATAATGTTAGTAGGTTTCGTTTGATAATTTTAAACTTTAACATTACAAAATACCCTATTTATTAACTTATTTCGTCCTTTTGTACTTTTTACAAGGCAGTAACTCCAGTACTGTCAACCCACTAAAAGGTTTAGCTAGGTTGTATATCTTAAATCCTGCACAAGCGAGGCAATTCGTTGCGTTCCCGACATTTCGATTCACGGAGATTACCGTCCCGGCCGTCTCTCGGGACAAATCTGAACAGCCGCCGTACCTAAAGCAATTCCAACTATTTTGCAAACCGCGGACCTCATTTCCTGAGCCGAGAGCTCCAATCGCGAGTATTTTTTAAAAACCACTAAAAAGGTTTACTCTGACGCAACGGGTGCTGTAATAAAATCAAACCGGCTGCGAGCAAGCGGAAAACGTCTTCGAATCGAATTCCTTCGCGCCGCTTTCGAGGGAAATTAGGTTGAAAAGCCAAGACAGCGGGAGAAAACGTTGTTCCCTTAATTTGGGGAGAAGGCGAGTCGGGGACGGCGAACAAAAATCAATTTGAGTTTAATTCAATCAATAACAATTTTTTCCAACATCGACGTCTGCTTTGCACTTTTTTTTTGAAAATTAAAAACCGTTTTCATTTGACGTGACAGAAGCTCTAGTTTTTTAACCCTGTTTAATAGCTTTCGTGGTTGAAGAATGGCTCTCATTATTAACAGTCAAAGAGACTTCAATACAAACATTTGTAACCGCCCTAACTTGGAGGGTCGTCACAAAAAAGGAACTGGAATACATATATTCAAAAAAGAAAGTTTGTCGTCAAAAAAATGAAATACGGCCAGTAACATGCCTTCGGGCAATAACTCCGGGACATCCGGATGTCAAGGGACGCCACATAAAAAGATTTTTATCATGTTTGGCTGTCACATTACCCTTCGGAAACAACGCGAGCTTCCTCACATTAGTCTCTCAGAGTAGTGAGGAGAATCTAGAATTAGAGCTTTGGCATTTGTTGCCTGTGTCCGTCCCCCCCCCCCCCCAACATGTGGATAAGGTAACAAACGGTCGTTGTAACAGAAGGTCGTCGTAGTAAAAAGTGTACACTCGTTAAGTAATTAGTGTTATTTGTAAGCTCATGCGGGTTTCGTTGCAACAAAAAAAAGGTTTTCAACGGAAACAATTTTTAGTACTCATACAATTTAATTGAAATACTGGATAGAACATACAATATCATAAGAAGTATACAAATCAAATATTTTGATGTTAATTAGGTAGATACATATAGATACGATAAAGCTCTCAGCTTTTGAACTATTTTGTTGTATTTTACAGAAATATTATCAAATAAAGAGTCCTTCAATAAATTTTGCCGCTGTTTACACATAGAAATAATGTCATTAGAATATACAATTTTAAAATAATGTCTGTTGCTAAAAATGTTGTCTGTGCAAATGTTGGACAGACAGAATGCATTATTCTCAACTTTATACTTCCAGTGTATACTGGAATTACATTAATAAAATTTTGGAGCTTTTAGATAACCAATTATTATACTCTTAAGTTAACAATAGCTTTCTTAACTCAAATCCAAGTTCCTCTGAATTTAATTACACCAACATGATTCCCGCGATATGGCACTAACTAGTTTGTGTTAATTACATGATTAAGTTTATAACGTAAAGTAATAATACATTAATGATATCGTTAAGTTTGGTAATGTGTTAATTAATCTCACTTAAGTATTTAGTAATTAATTAAACTTATACTAGCTTTGAAAATGTCGTTTGATTTTAGAGTTTGGGACAATGGATGTTACTTAAAGTTTGGTTGTAAAAGGTATTATTTAAGAATCAATCAAATTTCACGATTTGTTACATTAAAAACAATCTCCCGATTTGTTACATTAAAAACTTATATGCTTAACCCGTATACTGAAACGCCAATTAACTTTAAAATGCTCTTAAATGCCTATCCGTAGCTTCTTGATACGATAAAGTGACTGAGACAATATGAGTCTTAACGACGGCTTCAGTATTCGGCCGTAAGTAATTAAGAATTTCATAATTAGACGTTTTTATGTTATAATTTCTCATGGAATGTATCAAAATTAAATAAATACTGTAATGAATAAAAATAGGTTTTCGATAATGAGTGCTTAATAATGCACCAATATCCAACCGCATAAACCACTGCTCAACGGTTGATGCATGTTTTAATACTAATTAAGAGATTCACTAATTATGTGCTGTGTTGCATATTTCATTATTTTTACTGTTCTCTACGGATAATAGAAATAAAATAGAGTTAGAAACAAGTTAATTTTACATTTTACAATCTCACAAAATTCCAAAGGTACATAAATTCGAATATGCTCTCTAAGATTTAATAAATATTTGAGTAGGTACAATATCTACTGATTAATTTAATTTATTAACAAAATTTTACACAAATTTAAAAAAATATGCAAATACCTACTAAATGAAATTTTAACTTGGAAGGATTGCTTTGTGACTTGTTGATCGAAAATTTAAGGAAAATTAAGTATAAATTTATATATTTTTAGTTTGTATTTAAACATGACAGTATAAAGTTGCTAAATCGTAATGAACTTTACAGGATTGTCAATATTGTATATATTAGAATATTTTATTAGCACGTGCTAACACCGTAGTAAATAGAATAAGTAGAATCATTTTATGCAACCTTTTAATACTACATGTTAATAATATTTTAGCGACTAGGTTAGCTTTTCCATTAATACTACCTTATTTTAAAATTTCACATAGATTTTGGGTTATTATTCGTAATTTTATGTAGAAAGTGTTCGAATGACAAAATATTGTTAAAATTTACTATACATTACCATAATGGTTTAGTTGTGTTATGTTTAATTAATTATATACCCAAAATGTAGAGGCGCTACCTAAAATCTAAATATAATTTACAATAAACATGTTATAGGTAGGTTGTTATGTTACGTATCTAGGTGCTCAACATTTTGAAGTTATTTTCCTTATATATTTTTTTATTTCTATTGGTCTTTATTCTGCGTGAGAGGTTAGCTTTAATAACGCCATATTTTAGACCATATTTTAGTTTTAAATTTAATATTTATTCATTTTTCTTTGCGAATAATTTCTTCTCAATTATTTCTATCACGGAATGTCGGTGTATCATCTTGCTTCTCCCTTTTATATGGCACGATCCTTCAGCGGCGTTAGTTCCACGATCTTGGGCATGACCTGTGCGCTGGGGATCAGAAGCGGGTTGTAGGCGGTGGGTTTGGTGGTGGCGCCCACGCGGAGTAGGCCTCGCTTCGCGGCCAAGATCAGGAGGAGAGTCACCGAGAGCGAGAATGACAGGATCTGTGGATAATAGTGGAGAAAATATATGAGTTTTTGACGTAAAGATTTCTGGTTATGTTTTGGGCTACTTACCTTTTTTTTTGTGCTGAGTGTGTTTATATGCTGAGATGTTTAAGGTGTGTGTTCCTTTTATGTTAGTAAAATATAACATTAATTTGGTTATTAAACTTGCAATTAAACGTCCGCTTTTGAAAAAATAAGTGGCCATTAGGTATGTACATTTCTGATTGTTATAACACGAAGGCAAATAACGGCGAAGAGGGTCAAATGACTACGTGACCCAAGTAAGTGGCTGTTGTGTTGTTTGTCACGTAATTAACAGAAAATTTTATTCAAATCTAAAACGCATTAGGTGTGTTTAAATTCATGTCTCAGGAAAAGGCTAGGCAGTTGAGGCTTGCATTTTTATGAAGGGAGGTATGGTATCCAGGCATTTTTACTAATACTTTATAGCCTAAGCGTTTGTTTGTTTGAACGTGCTAATCTCAGAAACTACTCGTCCGATTGGAAAAAATCTTTCTTTGTTAAATAGCTCACTTTTTGCTTCGACAACTGACGTCTACGCGGGCGAAACCGCGAGCAAAAACTAGTTTAGTATAGTTAGCGAAGGTACATCTATTTTATCTAGTTTATTTAAAAAAATATAATATAGGTATTCAGAGTAGGCATTCTAGCCTAGAAACATGTATCAAAATTTGCTGAGTTCGAGAATTCTTAGGTAGATGAGGTGGCTTGTTACACATTTAGTAGATATCAAAGACTACTATAGTTGGTAGGTACCTATTGTATTTCTGATGTCATTTGATCTATTATAATTTATCCAAACCGGTATATCGACTTCAAACTAACTAACTAGTTAACGATAGCCTATAAACACATTTAATATGCGTACAATAAGTTTATCGTCAGTTTCTGTCCAACAAGCAAAATTATAACGAGACAGCCATCGAATGACATCGCGATATCTCATTAAAATTCAATACATATAACATCATAACCAATACGGTTTTAAGAGACAATCGATTTTATCGAGAAATATTATAAAATGAACAATATACTCACAGCTGATATCCCGAAAGTGGCAAACACTTCATATGACATAAACATTTTGCACAATTACTTATCAAAACACAACAAAACTAAGAAAAAAATGTAAACATTTGGTGCGCACGCGACTATTCGATCACTGAGAACTGACTACTAAATGTTATGCACAGTAAAACACGGTGCACAGGTAAGTCAAACTCTGTTGATAGGTTCATTAAGAATGGCAGCGCTGTGTCGCACTGTGTTCACAGTTGGAAAGCGGTCGCCGATCGGTGGCATGTCATTGGTCGGAGCGGCAACGTCGCACGCACACGTCATTAGGAACAGGTTGATAGCGCTCGCGCTCACCTTGCCTTTTTTGTTATCTATGGTAACGTTACTTTAATACTTCCTTTCCATTTTTAATTGCAATTTACAAAAACATTTTGCTTTAATTGATTGATTTTGGCATTCACGATTTTAATTGAAACAGTTTATTAAAACATACATGAACTAATGCACATATGTATAGTATTTTATTTGCTATTTGCAATATTTACAGATAAGGCTGTTTTATATTTTAAACGTCCACAGATTTATCAGTTACAGTACCTAGTATAACTAGTTTATCTGCAGGTGACCGAATTAATAATGACTAATACCTTTGTATTAAAAACTATAGGTATGCCTAAGTCCTAAGTAGGCTCAAACTTGGTATTTAAGATTACTGTGGTTACATTGATTAACTGTGATTCTGATCAGCCTTTTTAAAATTAAGGCTTCAATTCTTCGGAATCTATTATTTTTCTATGTTTTTCAATTTCACGAAGGTATCAAAACCGTTATCGAAAAGTTCTTTTGTTGGAAAGGATCTTTTAGCTCTTCTATCTTTTTATGTAATTCTGTGATTACTTTATGTTAAGGAAAATTAAAAAACGTTAGTTTTTAAATTCTTTTATTTATTTCAAATTATAAAAAAGTAAGTACCAACTACAGAGTGAACATGTGCCCTTCATCAAAATATATATAAACATTTGAAAGACAACTAATCAATTCCAGTAATTCGGTACCTACTTGGCTTTTATATTCAAGCCAGACTAAAACATGTTTTTCCCCTGAAATTCCCCTTCATTCTGTTTAAGTACTTAAAAGTCGGATAGTCTTACCTGCTTAAGAAAAAGATTGTGGTACTACTCAAAATAGATAGCCATGAGTACATAGTGCCTATCGAAATATTGCTCACGACTGATGTTCAAACTCTAGGCGAGTTTACCAGAAAATTTTTATTTATATCAGTCACAGTAACTGTTGAAAGATCTACGCCCGTAAAATCTCAGATGAGGTTGTAATTCCTCATTCTACGGAGAAGGAGCAGGAGGGGCCGGTACATAGCGACTGGCGTAGTATAGCTTGGCAAGTCTGGCAGCGGCGGCTATTCCGTGCCAGGTCTCCTCGTTGATCTGGTCCACGTACTCTGGAGGCACTCGGAAGTCGTACTCGTAGCCTGGCAGCTCCAGGGTGTAGGAGAAAGGAACACCAGAGATCTAGAAGGTATAAACAAATATGTCAAATTAAAACAGTGCTAGTTAGTAGTTACTTGTATTTTCTTCATTTATGGTTCCGTGGCTGCACATTATTAATACATTAAAAAAAAACACCAAAAATCTTTAAACAGCTGACTATGCTACTAGAATTAAATCAAGGAATAGTCGATTTAGCCTCGTTTTAATAATAATAAAACCACACAATTTAAGACTGAGTTCCGAGGTTAATTTTTACAATAACTTCTGTGAGACGCATTAATAATAATAATTTAAAGATTTTACGGTTTATTTACGCGAATTTTCGGGAATGCCCGACTAGTTTCAGACTCAATAGGAGTCCTCAATAATGTGCTAACGCGACGCCATCAGCTCATTAATAATTGTTTTATTTGTGTTGCATAAGAAACATGATTAACTCACAGCACCCCTCTTTTTTAATCAATAGTTAAACAAATATATAAGTAGGCGTTAATGACCCTGTCTCCTATACCCGAAACATCCTCATTATCATGTCGCTAGCAGCTGGCCCTCCGCATCATTGCCTTGTTCCGGTTCGTTCCGGTCCGATCCGGTCTGATCCGGTTCGTTCCGGGTTCACGCACCCATTCCCAGGGGTCGCTTCACTAGATACCTCGCTACGTTTGTCTTAGAAAAACATCTGTATCTGAAATGTAGCGGATATTTCTGATTCTATTGTTAACGGTTTTGTATCTTTCTTTTGTTTCGATAGAGAAGCGACGGTCCCAGTATTTATAGTTCACTTATAAACATATTTCAAAAACTAAAACAAGATACCTACTAAAAGTAGAAAGGTTATCGATGTATATCGTAATTATAGGACCCACGTGACATAAAAAAATGCTGGTACTGTGTTCATTACTGTGATCTCTCAATTTTAAATCCTAATGCCTAAGCCTAATTTTAAATCCACGAATATATTATTTACTGAACTCTATTTTGGTCGCAAATAAGTTACGTTCATGGACACCAACGCTCACACGTTTTATTTCAACTCGTATATATCTGAAAGAATTCTCGGCAAGTTTCATCCCTGGCTTATTTATTATTCATCGCTACTGATTTTCTCTTTACCACTAATGGAGAGATTCAAAATCGTAAGCTTACCCGTAAATTCACTGAGGTTTTAGAAAAGGGAATTTTGGTATAAACCTTTTTTCTCAAATTAAGTGTACAGTGGCAAAGACATTGTAATGTATTCTACTCAGTGGTAAATACTGAATGAAAAAAACATACGTCAACAGTATGTTTTTTTATTCAGTATTTACCACTGTCTCAATATCAATGGTAAGATTTTGAAGTAAATAACGACTTTATTGCAAACTAGTAAGGTTCAAATTCGTAAATGACATGCTGCTGATGTGCTCAAATTATAGTTATATCTCATGGATGGACCAGTATTCGACTTCCATTATATTATAAATGTTATCAGAAACAGGATAAATTCTATCAGATTAGATAATCAACGCGTTTCATCGCGGCAGGCAAATGACGTCCCATTAATTAAACGTTGCCATTTGAGGTATTTTGTGTTAACGCTATAGAGCTTGTTCAACTATGAAACTTAGTTTTCAGCTGTCAGACGAGAAAAACCATACTTCTGAGAATAATGTTTACGTCTTGGTATGAACCATTTCCAAACAAGAATCTAAGAACAAATTCAAGCTTAGCTACGGTCTGTTATCTTTTCTAAATTATTCAAACTATAACGTCATCAGACACCAAACTAACCTGTGCATAGTCGTCGGCAGCTCCTGACGCAGCGTACAGAACACTGGCGCTGTTACCAACCAGGTAATACCCAGCCTTTGCTAGCTTTCTTGCATCTATAGTAGCTCCCATCGCTGCTCCAACCTGATGGATCTGAGCAGCGTTTTCAGGCAAACTGGTGTCCGCAAAACAGAACAGTAAATAGTTTCCATAACTATGAATATCCATGAATATTTGTATCCTTGGCACGTATTCCTTCAATATATCTCTGACGTATTGTGTTTCCACTTCAGAAAACGCTTCGTGTCCCGGGTAAACTAATGAACAGGGGTCTGATGAGACCCCAAAGGTGTTCCAGAAGATATCGAAGTTCCTGTTGCCGTCTACTCCGTAACACGTGTCATTTACTGCAGGGTAGAATGATCTGGTCTTCCGCCACAGACGATCCTGAAAAACGGAGATATATGGTTCTAATTTAAACTATATCTATTAATGAAATGTTAAGGAACCGCACAGATTTTTAGTAATTTTTCTTCTTTAGCTGCCACTAAAATGAATAAAGATCGGCTACTAGCTGCTGAAATCTATTTGTTTATTTTATAATGCGAAACTATTGATATGCACCGCAATCCCAGTCCATTCCCGGATGTTGCAAAGCCACGACTTCTTTTTGCGCCCGATTCGTCTTCGTAACGCAACCGTATGGTAATTCCTGACTAAAATATTTCAAACTTCTCGGATATTTTACTCACATCAGTAAACGTATACTCGTATCCATCAGGATTGACGAGTGGCATGATGATCCAGTCTACGTCGCTTTGCAGGTCACTGTCCTGGTGGCGCAGGTTCTCCACCAGTCGATAGATGCTGTACAGCGTCACTGGCGTCGTCACCCACTCGCGAGCGTGTAGCATCGCCGTCATGAAAATGATTGGCTTGCTGGGGTCGTTGAAGTTGGACGTTGAAATCTGAGAACAAGAGCTTGTAGCAATGTATGTCGTAAATCGACTAAGGTATGCTAGGATTTTCAATGACTGGTAAGTTCTGTCTGAGTATTTCCGTTGTAAAAGCATGTAACGGCTTGAACCAAATACTCATAATTTGACCTCTAAGTTCTTCGATATATCCATATCTTAACAGTATTTGATGTCCTTTAAACTGCTACGTACCTTTAAGTACTTGATGTTGCGACCTTCGAAACTTTGGCCGGCGGTGACCACGGTCACCAGGTCGGGGTGGCGCGCAGCTATGGTCTCCAGGTAACTGTCGATCTGTTTAACATATAGAAATTGCATATACTTTACTCGTACGTTAATATTTAAGTACCTGGATCACCGAGCTTCGCTCGTTTTTTTTTTGGAAGGGTTTTTTTAGAAAATATTTTTAAATATACATACTGATGAAATGAGGAAGTATACCTAAATAATATATTTCGATCTTACCAACATAATAATAAAAAAATATGAACTGGTTATTTAAATAAAAAATCACGAGTGCAATTAGTTTATTATTTTATTAGAAACAAATACCTACTTACTTTTTTACAGCTTATCAATAAATCACAAATAACATTAAAATAAAAAAATGTTTTAGAGACTCTAAATTATCATGGCCTTAAGAGCAAGCCGTACTCTCTAAATCTGAAAATAAATAATAATCGAGCGGATTAAGATCGAGGCTAGACGACGGCCAGTCTTCAGCACTGATGAAGTCCGAAACGTTCAATTCCAACCAAGACTGCGTAGAACGAGCTTTATGACCCGGCGCCGAGTCTTGCTGGAAGGACCATTCTTCGTTATTAAACATGGTGTTGTTAATCGAAAAACACTCTTAACAGCCTATCACGCATATGTTTCTTCCTCGTTAAGGTATGAAGTAATGTTTTGGGGGAACTCCACAGAATGGCTTCTCGTATTTAGAGCACAAAAACGCTGTATTAGAACAATGTTTAAAGTTAAGCCAATAGAATCATGTAAACCCTACTTCAAAGAAAATAAATTAATGACGTTTCCCTGTATATACATCTATGAGAGTGCTATATTTGTAAAAATAATCTCAAGCTATTTAAAAAACGAGAAAGACAAAGATTTGAGGGCAAATTATGTGTAGTCGGAGCGTAGCGAGTCGGACCACATTAATGCATAGGAGTATATTTTGTAGGGCTTCCCACATATATAATAAGTTGCCAAAAATGTAATTAGCTCTCTAGACATAAATAGTTTCAAGAGACACCTTAAAGTTTTTTTAACAGAAAAATGTTATTATTCAATCGACGAATATTTAAATGATGACATGCGATAGTTATTAAGTCGACATTTAATTCATTGTGACTGAGATTATAACAATTAAGCCATTTTATTTGTAAATATGACATGTAAATTATTAAATTCAAACTTGCGATGAAATTGCACGCCTTGTATGGTAAAATATGTATTAAAGCTCTGTTTTATATCTGTACCCTAACACCAAATTGTATCTACGCATATTTGCAATAAATAAATTGAAATTGAAATTAAGGGGCTTCAAGAATGGTATCTTGATAGTTGATACCCTTGTGCTGATATTTTGATACCTTTTTCACAAAAGTATGGCTCAGTCACTCCTTCATAGCTAATAGCTCACCAAACCATCACTAAAGTTGGATAATGCCTACGTTGCACTTTGTCGACTAATTGGGAAACTTTCTTAGAGCTGTGAGCATAAATACGGTCATTTTGTTTGTTAAATAGTTGCTCAATTGTAAAAAAAATCTCATCCGTAAACATTTTTTTTCTGTACTCTCCTTTTGCGAACCGCTTCAGTAGTTGTTTCGATTTTACCAGCCTATTATTTTTTTGATTATCAGTTAAGAAATTACCAGTACGTCTCTTAAAGGCTGCAAGTCCTAAGTCAGCTTTTAAAATACGAGGCATAGAACCATGCCTAACCCTGTCAGGTGCTATCCCCCGAGATAAAATCTTTTGCTTTCGGACAGGATTTCTTCGAATTTTTTCCCTTACTGCTTTGACAACCTTTTTCGTACGAAACTACGTGGACGGCCTGATCTTTTTTTATGTTACAAACAGAGGAGGTCTCAATGTATTGGCGCCAAAATGAGAAAACACAATGAACGATCATATAATATAAAAATGACAGATTCCAAATTCAAATGTAATATTTTGTTTATTTTCAATGATGGCCGTAAATACAAGAATAGCTCGTTTAAAGATTTAAGATTACTGAAAACACGGATAAAACGACATTTTCTGAAAATGAATCCTAGCTATATCGATTTAACGCCCCCGTAACTCCCTGCATACAACATTTCATGAAAATCGTTGGAGCCGTTTCCGAGATCCGGATTATATATATACAAGAATTGCTCGTTTAAATATATATAGTACCTGGATCACCGAGCCTTGCTCGTTTTTTTATGGTAGTGTGTTTTTTAGAAATTATGTTTAAATACGTATTACATACTGATGAAATGAGGAAGTATGAATAATATTTTTCGATCTTACCGACATAATAATAAAAAAATGTGAACTGGTTATCAAAATCACGAGTGCAATCAGTTTAATATTTTATAAGAAACAAATACTTTTTTTATCAGCTTATCAATAAATCAAAAATAACATTAAAATAAAAAAATTGTTTTAGGGACTCTAAATTATCATAGCGTTTAAATCAAACTGTACTCTCTAAATCTGACAAAATAAATCATAATCCAGCGGATTAAGATCGGGGCTAGACGACGGCCAGTCTTCAGCTCTGATGAAGTCCGAAACGTACGTTTCCAACCAAGACTTCGTAGAACGAGCTTTATGACCCGGTGCCGAGTCTTGCTGGAAGGACCATTCTTGGTTATTTTAGATTTTAAAACTTCATTTTCTTAACTTCATTTTGGACTTCACTTCCTTCTCAAGAATGGTATCTTGATACCCTTGTGCCGATGTTTAAATACCTTTTTCACAAAAGTATGGCTCAGTCACTCTTTCATAGCTAATAGCCCACCAAACCATCACTAAAGTTGGATAGTGCGCACTTTGTCGGCTAATTGGGAAACTTTCTTAGAGCTGTGAGCATAAATACGGTCATTTTGTTTGTTATAAAGTTGCTCAATTGTAAAAAAAATCTCATCCATAAACAAAATGTTTCTGTGACCTCCTTTTGCGTACCGCTTCAGTAGTTGTTTCGATTTTACCACCCTATTCTTTTTTAAATTATCTGTTAAGAAATGACCAGTACATCTCTTATAGGCTGCAAGTCCTAAGTCATCTTTTAAAATACGCGTCATGGTTCTAGGTGCTATCTTCATCTCCCGAGATAAAATCTTTTGCTTTCGGACAGTATTTCTTCGAATTCTTTCCCTTACTGCTTTGACCACCGTTTTCGTACGAATACTAAGTGGACGGTCTGATTTTTTTCTGTCACTAACAGAGGAGGTTTCATTGTACCTATTAATAGCCCGACAAACATTTTACTAATACCAAGCGTATGGAGATTTTAAAAATTGCATTTGGCTCCATACCTACTTTGTATAATGCAATCACAGCGATTCGGTTCTCTTTATTACCCCACTCCATTTTAATATCGCAAAATATTGTACAATGTATTGGCGCCAAAATGAGAAAACACAATGACCAATCATATAAAAATGACAGATTCCAAATTCAAATGTAATATTTTGTTTATTTTGATTTGTAACTGTATTGATGGCCGTATATACAAGAATTGCTCGTTTAAAGATTTAAGATTACTGAAAACACGGATATCACGACATTTTCTGAAAATGAAATCTAGCTAGATCGATTTAACGCCCCCGAAACTCCCTGCATGCAAAATTTTATGAAAATCGTTGGAGCCGTTTCCGAGATTCAGATTATATATATATATATATACAAGAATTGCTCGTTTAAAGATATAAGATAAGATTCAACCAAAACAAATGATGTCCGATTTTTTTATTGCATCTGTATCTGTTTGAAATAAGAACACAAAATCCAAACATGACAAAACGGGCGGGTATCTTTTAGTTAGATTGAAAATTGCAAATATTTTCTCCAATCTAAGACACCATTTATCGGAAATAATAGAATCCCTCTAATATTCCACGTTGATGAGAAAGAAGTATTAAATAATACCTGACCGAAGACCACAAAGCTTTCGACTACCAACTAACTGATATTGGTATGTTTCATTTGAGCTGAATATAACACTGCATTAGAGCAGAATTATTAGTTTACCAATATTAATACTTTATAGCTCTGTTTAATTTGAAATTTAACCAATTATAAACCAAATAAGATTAACTAAATTAATAACATATCATTATATTTTATTAATTTAATTCGAAAGGAATACAGTGCTTTTATTCGAAGACCTAATGAAAATACTTATTGGCTAAAGCCTGCTCTTTTACCTTAACTGATGGCCCTTTCTAAGTGAAACCGGTTCGGTTTTTTTTATAGATTACTTGCAATGTGGGTCGCACATTACTAGTAATCTCGTTAACCCCTCGTGCTAAGCTTGTGTTACGAGTGGGTTAACGTCGGTAGTGTAATGGGTGGGATTCGAACCCACAACCAAATGATCGCAAGCCCGACGCCCTAACCATTAGGCTACCGCCGCTTCAAAACGGTTTGACCGATAATAAAGGTAAAGCCCGCTCGTCGGGGTTAGTCCGTAGATGGTGATCATTTGTAAAACATATCGAGACATCAGTGGGCCATGCCTCGAACAGTATAGGTTAAGCTATTTGTCCCGACTATAGATTAGATCTTTGATAGTCTTACTATCTAATAGGATACTGCGCGTCCCAGTGATGGTTGTGGAGGCCAGATAGACAGGCCCTCCATGTAAGACTGGAAGCTGACCCCAACAAATCTTTAGAAAGAGGCTAGACAAATGATGACCTTATCTTATGGCTATAAGTGAAAATATAAAGGGACTTTTAATCCAGTTTGGACTTTATAATTTTAATTTTAAATAGATTATAATTTTAATTGATTATTACAATGTAAATGATGTGTACGAAAGTGATGATAAACTATCCATGAAATAAATACAATGATCTAACCTCGCTATAACGCTGGTATCCCTGGAATATCATTCTGTTGCTCCGAGTGGACATCCACCTTGCTATTTCCTTGTCTTCTTCCTCAAGAGCTCTATAAAAAATAAATTTCATCTTAAACATAATTATACTACATGTTTTATGCCTTCGACGTTACTAATTAATTAGAAGTTAATTTATTGATCGCTATTTAATTATTACAATTATCTTCGTAACAACCCGTATTCTAAGAATAATAATCATGTAAAAAGCCTTGAAACAGAAAAGATCAGATGTAATTTTAATCAATAAATAAATCGATTTTTCTAGTCACTAAAAAAATCGTCTACTTTATCGCTTACTAAAATAGGAAGTATAAGAACGGTCTCAAGACCTTAAGCCTTGAGACCGTTCTTATTTGACTCTCAAGTCTACCTCTTCGTTTTATAAATATAACGTTAATTCTGTAGTATTTTCCTGGTACTGTGAAAAACATACTCTTTATACATATTTACTCACTTGGACACATCATTCAAATGCACATAGTGTTCGATCCCTTTGGAGTCGAGTTCATCCAGGAAGTCGATCCTGTTCTCGGAGGTCACCATGACCTTGGCGTCCCTCTGGCCTGGTAAGCCATGTTGCCAGACATCCACGCCCAGCTCGATCTCAAGGTCATACATCACCTTCTGGTCTGCGCGGTCTTTCAGTTTGATGCCGTGGACTGAGTCTCTGGTAAAGAGTTTTTTGTTTTATTAACGTTAGGTACTAACACACTTATTCATAAATGCTGAATAAACCTATTTTAGTTAAAATGGTCTTAAAATCGGAATCTTCTCTTTCATTTTGCAAATGTAGAAAAGAAACAAAACACTTGTAAAACCTTTATTAATCTCACTCGTTTTTATGAATAAGGGCATTATAGTATATGGCTACATAGAGTTATGTTCAATTAATGCTATTTGTATGGACGACCCCTTGAGCCATTCGAGAAAGAATGATTAAAAAAATGATAAAAAAATATTACAATCAGATTGAGATTATCTTCGGTTTTTTTTGAAATCCGATAATATTCTTCTTTATTTGACAAATATTCTATTTGTGGGGGCTTATACACGATTGGTAAGTTTTTGGAGTCTAAATTAATAAGTTAGTTTTTTTTGTGAAACCGAATAATACTTGTTCAGCAAGCTGGTTTTTCCTGTAATTGTAGTGCTGTGTAGTTAAAAACCATTGTTGAATTGGTAATAATACTTCTCTGTAACAACTGTTCGAAGACCTTAAAAAAATATTTTTTCAAAGATGTTATTTTATAAATGTAAGTGTGCACCTCTATACAAACTATTCTCAATAAAATAAGTATCACCACGTATAACACCGAACTTGTATATAATAATACGTTTATTTCAGATAAAAATCCATAATACAAAAGATAGATCAATATAGTCAGTCAAAAATACAAAAATAATACAAAAAGTACATATGGCCGGTGAATTTTTTAAACAACGCTCACAGTAAGATTGTTTTTTCATGACGTTAGTGAAAATAATTAATTACTCATCACATACCCTGCGTGAAGATCATGGTTGCCCGCCGCCACCACGCCAACAACGGCGAAGAACACCAAATACTTCAGCTCCATCACACGTTAACATCCAAAACAGTTTAATACTGCAATACTAAATATCTTTGCACTAATAAGATAAGATCCTAAGCATTGCAACGATTACGAACATTATCTACAGTTTTATTGATTTCCTTTGGTTATCTTATCGGTCTAAAATGTTGCTTTCATTATAGAATCATGTTCATTCAATATAGTTTTGTAGGCATGTATCATAAAAAAGAATCTCGTTTTAAAGTAAAATTAAATGATAAATTTTCATTTAATAACATCTAATTGTAGCTTAGCAAAATTATTTTGTAAATCTGATCGGTTCTGATTTACCTATTGAGATTGAAAGCTAACCCCCACATTCTAAAATCTCAGTCTTTTTTGTTATGTGTTCACTACATACAAAGAATGGAGTTTGGTATTTGCCTAGCCCTAGAAACCTGATGATGAATTCATTGCTCAAAGATTTACTTACTATGAAACATTAACAAAACACTTTAAAAAAATATATTTTATAAACACAAATCTATCTTAAAGCAAACATACAGAACAGAACGTAAAACAGGTAGTATATAAATCTGAAGGAGAGTTGAGGTAAGAAAAATGTGGAACAATATTACTTAGGAGGTTGTTAGCGAGTTCGGCTCGTTGAAACAATTCAGCTAAGTCCTAGGTACGTGTGCTGACCTGCCGAGAGCGAGCTGTGTGGGACACACCGACAGTGGCGACTGGAGAACATGTTGTGTGTCGTTTGAGGTTTTGCAACAAACGCACGGACATTACCAAAAGAAGAATTTATAAAATATTTACTTTTCTTTTTATTCCTTTCGATTACTTTAGAGCCGCTTAGAATTTAATTTATGAAGAATATTTAATTATTTTGAGATAGGGTCCTATGCTTCAGAGTCAAGAAAATATACTAAAATCATATTAATCTAATAACCAGTACCTAAGTTTTTGCAACATCAGTTTTCACATCACATAAAAGCAAACATTAATTTGATTTTTGTTGTACAACCATTGCGCCAGTGTGTCACGTACAGTCAGCAACATTATACCAGCGATATTGAACTCTGAACAACTTCTCCGCTCCACATAACATAGATCGCGGGTATTTTTAACGTTATTAACTTGCGAACATCGCTCCTCGCTTGTTATTGCAGCGGCCATTGTTACAACTTACTGTAACTTAGCCTCAGATAAGCTGCGTTAAATACCTACGTCCCTAGTAAAGTGGATTGTTATTGGTAAGGACAAGTTGAAGAAACTATAGTGAATGGTTACCTAAGCTATCACCCAATATTTGTGAACGAGTTGACGTAATAATTATTTACTTAAAATGCAAAAAAAAAATTGATAGAATTATTGTTAGTACGGCATCAGTAATATTGTAGTAGGTAGATTATAATTCGCGTTTTAGTATTCGGGGGAAAGTCAAATATATTTAGAGTTTAAATTAACCTCAAATAACTGTGGGAGCGCAAATCTAGGTTTACCTCTATGATCCCTCAAGAGTATTTGATGGTCTAACATTAATTAGACTTACCAAAGTAACCAGTAACTCACATTCGGAATTTCAATTAAATGAACAATAGTGTTATAAGTAAATACATCAGTTTGAGTATTAGTGAGACTTCAACAATACTGTGAAACAGCCGCGCTCCGCAGGCTCACCCGGCCTGTCCTGCGAATCTATAATTTCATAGTAGGTTCTATTAATATAATCGGTTCACTGGGTACGGAGAAATTTGTGGGTTTAACAAAAAGTTTAGATTTGGTTCCAAATACGGAACCTTTTTTAGAAATATTTTAAAACAACCTTTTTGGGAAATGCCAAGCATAACTTTGAATGACGGTAGCAACTCCTTATAGCAACATCTCTGAATACTTATTATATATTATACATTTCAATGAATCAGCTGAGCCTATAGGCCCAAAATCCACAGCTGAACATAGGGCTTTTTTTAAATGCGCTATGTTCTGCCCTTTGCCTAACCCACCAGGTCTGACCTACCTTTTTAAAATAATACAGTGACCCTGATTGCTAAGCCGGAGTTCGTAGGTTCGATTCCCACCCAAGACAAATGTTTGTGTGATGAGCTCGATCATTTGTGCTGTGTCTGGGTGTTATTTATCTATAATATGTATTTAGAAATATACAAGTATGTTTATCAGTTGTCTGGTTGCCATAGTACAGGCTCTGCTTAGTTTGGGGTCAGATGGCCGTGTGTGAGCTGTCCCAAGATATTGTACTATACGTACCTAATTATGTAAGTTGACTATGTAATAGCTAACTTTTACAATTGAAGACTCATAACTGGACAATTAATCATCCTTCTATAAAATATCCATAAACTGATAAACATTTGTTTTCCGGTGATAGAACTCGATATGTTTAATGAATTAAACGGGACTCTTGTTTCAAAGTGTTCGCAGCCATTTTGCGACACAAATGAAAATTCAATTTAAATTATATTTCCCGTTTTGTTTTATGTCGTCTCTTCTGTCAATATATGGCTGTTAACTTTAAATTGAAATGTCGCTCGCAAACACTGAAATAAAGCGATGATTCAATTATAAGATGAAAACCCGTATCTGGTACACTGTACGGTAAACTTTTAAATTGGGTCAATTCCTTTAGCTTCGGACACGATCTGTGATAGAGCAGGTAGGATATAGACCTTATTGGTAGTAAGATGGAGAAGGAAGATGTTCTTGAGTGTTAGGAGCGCAATTTAAAAGTTTGTAAGACATCGCTAAGGATGGGCGCTATGCATTTGTCAACGCGGTCGAAAAATAAATTGAGATGAATGTTGGAGGGAGGGGGGGAATCTGTTTAGCGGGAACTCCGGCGTCGCCAGCGCGGAAACCGTTTGTTGACAAACTGCGGCGAGTTGGGAACTAGTTATTGCTATTGTTGTCCGCGTATAAAAGGCAAACTAGTTGCGCTGCACAATTAACAAACAGTTTTTGCTGTAGATTTATTTATGGTATGATGTAGCACCGGAACGTCCAACTTTTGTCCATTTATCTATTTCAGAACAGAAGCTTTCGGAGCAGGACTATTCTGAATTAGCCGAAACGTACAACGCTTGTCTTTTTATTGAAAACAAGTTGATAATTTTGTATTAGGTACGTATTTTAAACTGCGATCTTTTACAACTCCTGCACAAAATATTAATGATAATAACTTAAATATATACTTTTTTATTTAATCTCTGTATCTGTTTATACTTATTTATTATTTATAGATATATACAGGGTTACTGGTAACTCGACGTATTCCTTGCAGGAGGTCATAGTAGGGTTGAAATGCAACAAATTAAGCCACCAAATGTTCTACCGAAATTCAGTAGTTTTTGAGTTAGTTCGATTTTTAGTTTTTTCATGAAAAATCCCAGATTAAACCATTTAGAGCCAATTTAAAAATGATTTACGGCGCGACTGAACTGGAATTTAAGTTAATATCATAATAGATGCCGTAGCAGATCTTTTTTAATAATTAAAAGTTCAAAAATGCCTTAAACCTTGGCAAATATCACTAATCAAACATTTAATTTTTAATATTTTTTGCTATTCCTCCATAAAAAATGTTGTCTAGTGCAATAAAAAAATACTACGCCTGATGTACAAATTACTAGGAAAATATCCTTGTCTTATAAGCTATTCAGAAAGGTATGAAAGTTTTGGACTACATTATGTGCGTCTAACAAAAAAGTGATTATTCGGAAAATCAAATAAAACAATTTCGTGAATATTTCAATTTCGGTAGAACATTTGGTGGCTTAATTTGTTGCATTTTAACCCTACTATGACGTCCTGCAAGGAACACGTCGAGTTACCAGTAGGTAACCCTGTATATACCTATCTAGTTTTATATTTTTTTGCGATGAGACAATTGTTCGAACTGGGATTTGCTAGTGATAGAAAGCAGATAATATTTGTTGCAATATATTTTTTCTTCCTGATGGGCAGAGTTCCAAGACATATATTATTAATGTTACTTGAATCGTTATTAATCGTTACTGTCGCGTTTTCGTCGAATCCAACAAGAAAAGCAAAAAACGACGATTTAGGATAATATATAATGGTGATTTTTGCTGCTTTTTGTATTTATATATTTTTATATCGGTAAACAAATCAGATTTTATAATTTTTTATCTATACTAATATTATAAAGCTGAAGAGTTTGTTTGTTTGTTTGTTTGTTTGAACGCGCTAATCTCAGGAAGTACTGGTCCGATTTGAAAAATTCTTTCACTGTTAGATAGCCTACTTATTGAGGAAGGCTTTAGGCTATAATTTGCAGCAGTAACCGATGATCACGCGAGCGGAGCCGCGAGCAACAGCTATCTATTATAAGAGTACTAAACAATATCCAAACACTGTTTCCACAGATATACAAGACATATTAGTGCCAATGAAATTTTTAATTATAGGTTAGCTTACAAACGTTTAATATATTTTTTTAATTGAGGTAGAGAAATGTGAAAGATATTCATAAGTTATCAAAGTTATCAAAATCTGAAAGTATAAGTTTACTATAGAATTTGCATGATTTATGATCTCATTTAGAAGTAGTTTTATGAATAATAATCAATATAATATATATTATTTATCCAATTTATTTTAGAGGTATTCACATGAATCAGCTACTTATGTAGGTATTAATTAATTCTGAGACACTACGCTTTCTTCTTAGAAGCTTAACGAGACGGAATCTTTTAATAGTTTCACTCTTTAAATTAAAATTAAATCACTTTCGACATGCCCTTTTAACCTGAAATTAGACTTTAAAGAGACAAACATGTAGGTATGTGAATTCTCTTGTACTACATGTAGAAATAAAATAGGTTAGTGGCACTAAATTGCGTGTGAATGCGTTTTAATAAAGGTTGATGTTCATCAGCGCGGGCGAGATTAATTGCATCTAATATGCGCGCACAAATCAACGGCGGCATGTTTATTGCTTATTGGAGTTCTGTGGACTGCGGCCGATGTGAAATGCTAGATCGTCACGTGAAATGGATCGTAACTCTCTGAATATTTTCTATTTGTCATCTTTGTAAATAAACACGATGCTAGAAGCGGCACTTTATGACAATTATATGTTAACATTTTTAAGGCTTAGAAATAAAACTACTTTAAACGGATTCTATCGCGGTTTATTTTGATTTATTGAAAAATAAACCGCGATAGAATCCGTTTAAAAGTAGTTTTATTTCAATGTCTAATATTCGCGTAAACCTCAGAAAACAATATATTTGAGGCTTTTAAAAAAAAAGGATATTAGCAATTTGGGTCGCACATAACTAGTGTGCTTGTTAACCCGTCGTGCTAAATGTTTGTGATTTATTTATTAATAGCACTCCTAACAACCAGTTAACATACCGTTATTTAATGAATAAAAATAATGTTAAAAAAGTCACTTATGATATATGAGATGAGCACAGATTTGCTACTAGATAAAATACTTAGCTCATAGTTAAATGATGATAGTGAATTACGTACAACACATTTCAGACCAAAAACTAGGATTACATGTTTTTGGATTATATAAAATGGCTTGAATAACCTCTATGTCCAAGCCTACGTTGTGATGCTTGTGTTACGAGGAGGTTCACGTCGGTAGTCCAATGGGATTTGAAGACCACAGGGTCTCAAGTCCGACGCCCCAGCCATTAGGCTACTGTCGCTTTGTTTTATATATAGTGATAGGCTTGTAATAAATGCCTGTTTAAATTGGATTACTGACAAAACAAACTTACTCGTATTCTTCTCTAATTAAAGAATATAGTGGATAAGCAGACACGTAACCATCAGTAACTCAATCCCTCTAGACTTGCATACATAATTACCGTGTGATAATGTAGTTACAGATGCCAATCCCAGCGAACCATTACTCAAGCTTAATTAAACCGGTACAGAAAACTGTAATATTTCAATACCCAACGAAAACAATGGCCGACACATCTATACGAAACAATTTATTGCATGAGAGCACATTAAACGTGAAACACTCCGATACACCGCAATCAGTGGACATTCAAATAAAATCAACTTTGTCTCGATTACCTACTCCACAATGCATTGTAGCGGTCCATTAATTAATTACTACATAATAAGCATTTATTAAAATGTTGTAAAATTTGGGTTAACATCAGTTTATCCAATTACCAATGGTTTTGTTCGAAGTCCCACTTATCAATGTGAAGTTGATTGTGTTAATGATGTTGTTATTTCAGTACGGTTTCAATTTTAGTAAGTGGTGTAAATGGACCGTGATAGAGGCTAACCAGCAGCCCTTAAAGCATGATTTGATGCTAAACATAAGACTGAAATGTTGTGGTAGCCTAGTGGTTCATCAACCAGATTCGTATGCACATAGTGACGGGTTCGAATCCATGCAGGCAAGTACCAATGTGTACTACCAAGTACAAAAGTTATATGTACTTTCTTAATGGAAACCTTTTTTTCGGGTTAAAAAGCTAATGCCTTCAACCCACACAGAGGGCTCGGCGTGGGGATTAGTCGGATTTCCATCGACTAAAAACACTTCTGCCATAACTGAAGTCGTAGGATCGCTCACGCATTCTCTGCTCGACTCCAGCGGGCTCTTAATGGAAACCTGATTCCAAAATTCCTTATTTTGGAATCCAGGTCCATCCATCTGAAAATGCCAACCCGCAATGAGCTAGCGCGCTGATCAATGCTTATTAATAAGGAGAGGTGTGGGACATTTAAAGGCCGGTAAAAGACAAAAATTGTAATTCTGTACTCTTTTAGACCTTGTTGTTACCTACATGGAGATTGACCTCAACCGTTACAAAAATCTAACCGAATTAATTAAGGGATAGTCTTTACGGTTCCACTAGCCACTACAACTGGAACTGCCTGCTATCCCAAATATCGAAATACATTCGTGAAACTTAATTCTGCGCTCCATTTCTCCGCACGTAAATTACACTCGTATAGATGGCGCTCGTGTCAATTTTAGGCCGGCTTCACGTGAGATATGTAGGTTTATTGAGGTTTTAAGCCCGATGACACGGTCATATTTGGCCAGTGCATATGAATCTCGTGTGTGACAGTTGCATTAAGCTTTGAGGATACTGATATCAGAGATACATTGACTGTATTAATGCCTGGTCTTTGATGGTTTGTGTTTGTAATGAAGCTTAGCCGTATATTACGTGAGTGGATTTAGTGTAGGGATGCCATAGAGATATTAATTTTGGTATTAGAATAACTGATGTTTAGGTAAAGCTTCATATACACAGGTATGTATATGAAGCTTAAGTTGAGAAATACTTTCTACTTTTAAACTTTATCAAAATCAAAATCAAAATATTTTTATTTCGAGTAGACCCTTTCAGGTACTTTCAAAACGTTGAATGAATCTAGTTGCTCGGTTCCAAAATGTCATTCCTATGGAGAAGAATTCGACAAGAAACTCCATAGGTTACTCTTTTAAAAATGGTAATAAAATATGCGATAACAACGTAAGATAGCAAAAGCATAAGATTATTGCAATATATTACCTACCTCAAAAGAGGGGGAAAAAAATGAGGAAATACATCATGCATTTTACTAATATTTTGTTGTCGACACATTTAAAAAAGAAAAATAACTGATACACAATTCACGAGACATAAAATTATTTACATACATTAATTATGTAGTCCTAATCAAACTTATTTAAAAACAGATGACTTATTTTGTGCCTGTATTCTAACGATTCTAACAGTCTTATTCATAAAAATCCCTTATAATAGGTTTTAAACACTCATTAGTTAAAATGCTCATTAGAACTAATAAACCTTTTATAAAATTGTCTATTCATAAACGTTCAATAAACCCATCATAGTTAAAATGTCATTATAACACGTTTTAACGCGTTTTAACGTGATTAAGTTGTCGTTCTGATGAATCCATAGATTAAATGGCCAAAAAACGCAAAAAAAAAGTTTGACAACGTCTCTCTGACTTGTATGTAGTTATCTGTGGTCTCTTGTGACATTTGGAAGACTTCTTGTGTTTCGTTCACGTATTTATTTTTTGAAGAAAATTGGATTTCTTTGTATTTTTTCTTGTGAGTACTACAATAATTAATGGAAAACCAAAAAAATATAAAGAAAAGGCAAAGAAGCGAAAATTGGCTGGAGGAAGTTATGGTTAGTTCAACAATTTTCGTTAAGGTACACAAGTGTTTATTTACATTTATTTTCGTTGATAAATTGATGGCCTATTTTATTTCCATAGAATTTATTGATGGATTTGGTGAAAACACGATTACACGATTTTTTAAATATCTACTTCCCAGCTCCTTGCAAATAACACTTAACTTCAACCAACTAACCATTAGACGGTTCGGACGCGAAAACAGCTGTTGTATACATTTGTCGGCCATATTTCTGTTTATTAAAGGTTTATAGTCGGGTCGACCCTGTTATAAGTTACGAAGCCGCTATTGAATACTTACAAAGCTTTTTAGCGATATTGAACGTTTATGAATAATGCTTTTCGGGATTCTCATTATAGCAAGCTAATAAACCTATTTTAACTTTTTATGAATAAGACTGTAAGTAATTACAACTATGACGGAAGCCTATGGGCAGCTAGTTAGCTTAACAGTTGTAGCTGTTTCTTGTTTCGACTCTCCTGGGCAATTATGAGGCCGATGTATTTTCCCCACCCCGGACCCCACGGAACATCGGACCCCACGGCTGCCGCACTCTATTTAATAAAATACAAATAGATAACCTTCATATGGTGTGAACATTTGCCTAATAACGTTTTCAGAGGGAAAGCAAACACGAAACAACAAAAACTCTATTTCACAAATGTCCAAAAATTTACCTTTAATGAAAATTTATGAATATTGTCGGGAACAATTTGTTTAGAAAAATATATAAAATAAAATAATAATAATATAGAATGTAAAAATAACGTTGGGCAATCAAAATTACTAAACTAGGTCAATTGTTATTCTTTAAAATAGAAAGCTTTTGTTAAGATTCACAGGGTCAGTGGTAACTCAATTTGTAAAGTGTTTCAGGGTAATTCTAGAAAAACAACCCATTATTCATTTGTAAAAAGATATTTTTATTATTGCTTGACTCTGCGTTATTGCGAAATAAATCTCATTTACAAAGAAATACATACTATTGCCCTTATTCATAAAAACGAGTGAGATTAATAAAGGTTTTACAAGTGTTTTGTTTCTTTTCTACATTTGCAAAATGAAAGAGAAGATTCCGATTTTAAGACCATTTTAACTAAAATAGGTTTAATAAGCATTTATGAATAATAGCCTAACTTTATTATGATTTTTAGGGTTCTAAAAATATTTTGATTTTGGTAGAACGAGTAATAACTTCGATATACACAACCTTTACTGCAGTTTTTTTTCTTCATGTGCAAAATGGTAATGTTTGAGCCGGAAATTAAAGATAGTCTTATTTCAAACTATCATTAGGTTTTATTAAAATTACAATGATCCTTACTGTATTATATTCGGAGAACAAAAGGCAAGTGGTGTGATGTTCCTACGAAAGGGATGATCCCTTCACGTTCAGTGGCTCATTGGATCCCAGTTAATATAATAGCAGAGAAATTGTTAGCCTTTACTGTAATCCAGTTAAGTGGAGTATTTTGTTCAATTACACGAAACGCTACCGCTAGGCTTCAGAAACAAAGCTTATTGGATTGCGAGCAAGTTTGAAGGTACTAACCCTCCGCTATAAGCTGTTCATTTGAAGTGTAGTGGGATAGTTGGGTTAGGATTTATAAGCACAAATTGCAAACAAACATAAAGGACGAGAATTATACACTAGATACTCGTGCGTAGTCTTAGCATAATTTCTATTAAAACCACAAGTGAAATGTAGAGACGTCCAGTTACTTAAGCTAATGCATGATAATGATGTTCATATTTAGCAAGTGCCAACAAAATATGAACGTAAAATTCTATGGAATCTGATAACTTTATAAATGTTTAATAACAACATAAAACGATAATGCCTGTTTCCAAGAACGATCTAAATAATTATTTGAACTCATTTGTCTACGATTGATGGTTTAGTATTAGCCAGAATACTCGGAAATTTTGTATCAGTTTCCATTCAAGGAAAATCTAACAAAAATCTCCTGTTAATAAAAGCTTCGTGAGAAACCCGCCTACGAGTCAGTGGAGCAGCAGAAGTGTCCAATACTTCGTAAGGGCGTCTTATTACCCGACTAATTTGTATCGGCCTCTATATTGCCTACTTGATGGCTACTCCGTGACTTGTAGATTTATTCGGGTTACATGAAGTGCTCTTAATGCGACCTGCTATTGAACTAAGGATTATTGAGTTGGGAAATGAAATGTGATTATTACACTTTCTTTGTAAATTTCTTGTAATAAATTGAACATTCGCGGTGTCTTAGTCGCGTACTTACAATGGTAATAGAGTTAAATTTTGCGATGCGATTGTGATTTTAATTTTCGTGAATGAACCTCATTTGTGTAAGCCTCCCCTAACTGCTACTTGGGTAATATTCTCAGTAACGATTATTTCAAGAAGCTGATAATCTTTCTAATGGGTGTAATCATCATAATCGACTCCAATCGCATTTTAAATATCCACTCGTTTTTCTTGCCATATTACCCAGAATAACAAAAGTTGTTGACTCTTTTAAAATCAAAACTTAAAAGTTTTGCAAAAGTTTCTAAAGAAAATAAAGCTTTTTTATATCTGAGATCTAGATAGACTTGAAAATGCTAAACAATAAAAATAGGTTTGTTTCAAGTTGCGAACTTTGCTTTACGATAAACTAAGAAAGTTCAGCAAATAGGTACTTTGAGTCTCCAAAATAAATAAGTTCCAAGTTAAAGTATTCAGCAATCAGATCATAGAAAAAAATAAAAATTTGCAGCTGTTTTTACTTCGAAGCCAGTTTTTCTAGTTTTATTTTGGATACTGTTTTATTAGCCTTACTTTACGTGCTTTTTTAAATAATACAGTATTGATTTATTATCGAATGTTGATGTTTAAGTAGTTATCCCACTGTACTTAAATATAATGAACTATTTAAGGAATCGGGATAAAAGGTAGCCTATGTTCTTTTCCATGTGAAATGCTACATGCATGCCAAAATTCATCCAAATCCGTTCAGCCGTTTTTGAGTGTAGGTTAGTAGTGTGTGATCCTTAAATATTAAATTTTTCATTATTTTATTCATTTCATTACTTATTATTTTTGGACCTAATTCTGAAGTCCATGCAGACGAAGTCGTGGGCAAAGCTAGTAATTAATACGAGTAGGACGTATCTATACTAAAATTATATACAGAATCAAATTGGCTCATTAATCTGTCATTACGGGTCATTGCAGTTATTAGTGGGGTTGGCTACTCACTAATCAGAATAGTCTGTAATTAAATCCATTACAAGACGTTACGAGTTAATGAAGTTTGTTATTCATACATGTTTGTATGACGTAGCGATGTTCCCTTGATAATGGCTGCCATATTAGTAATGATAAATCACTTTAGGTTAGAGATTAATTAAGCGCCAAATCAATGTAAGTTAATTTTAATTACCTGGAGCGATATGCCTGTACCTGTGTATGAAGCGAAAATTAATAATCTAAATAATATGTTTAGATCTAAAGTTTAGATGCAACAAGAACGAACTCACAGTTTAGATTCTAAACTGTGAGTTCGTTCTTGTTGCAGTAAGTACCTAGTTCCGTTCTGTTGCCCAAAACGTTCTAATGCAGGATGAGCGTAGGACATCAGTTGTAAAAAAAACTGATGTCCGAAGCTCAGATTTAGGGATCCGCCCCAAAAGGAAAAAATGCAACCCATATAAGAATCACTTTGTTGTCCATCCGTCCGTCAAGGCCTTATATCCCTGGGAACGCGTGCAGGTATCAAAAGCACACTACAAAATTAAGGTAAAAAAAAAAGTCACACGCTTATACCGTAAAAAACGTATTTCGAAAATCAAGGGAGTCGAAAAACATAGGGTACTTTCTGTAGAACTAGAACTATGAAATTTGGCAAGTACTATCGTCTTATACTAAAAGTACAGTAAAATGACTGAAAACTATAAAATTTATAATTAAATAATGAAACATAGTCTTTGTACGGAGCTCTAGGTGGGGCGAGTCTGACTCGCATTTTCCGGTTTCGTTAATTAGTCTAACATTGTTCTAACGTATAGAATATATCTCAGTATAAAATTCTTAGCTCTACTGCAACATACCAGACGACCTCCGTGGTCGAGCGGCTTACACACCGGTTTTTGGTGTCGTCAGCTCTGAGGTCCCGGGTTCGATCCCCGGACGGGTCAATGTAGAAAACACTTTTGTACATTGTCTCGGGTCTGGGTGTTTGTGGTACCTTCGTTGTCTTCGATTCCATAACACAAATGCTTTAGCTACCTACTTTGGATTCGGAGCAATGTATGTGATGTTGTCCACATTGTTTTTTTATACTTGGGAATATTCTTCCTTATAGTTAACTAACTTAATAACCCTCTCAAAATATTCACATCATGCCTCCCGACACGTTATATTATATGAATAAAACTCAAAATAATCCTACAACTTAGTTTTATCCGACAATAGAATATTTTTATAGATATGATCCGGTTACAGACGGCCCTCGTAGGATTAAGTACTTAAGACCCGTTGTACAATGTTTTTGACAATAAATTCCTATCTTTAGTGCGAATGTGTGCACTAAAGGTAAATACAGAAGGTTAACTTTACACGGAATTTGAACTATGGTAGGTATTAAAATATTTTTAACAATCAAAATGTACTTTACACTGCTCTTTTAGAAATAATTTAAGGTTATGGTTTGTTATTTTATTTAAATACAGACTCTACTTGGTGGTTTTTCTGTAGTTTTTTTCTGAGAGCCACTGAAATAATATTTTTAGTGAACAGACAGTTTGATTATTTACGAGCCCGATGTCGAAGTAGGAGTGAATGTAGGAGAACACCGAATAAAACTTTATTGTGAACGACATCACAAAGATCTGGAGCCGCAACTGTTTGTGGAGGACTCTTAAGTTCTCATGAAGAATGAATATAAGATTTAATTTCGTTAAATTTTGAGGTTAAATAAAGTGAATATTCCAAGAGTATATTATACTCTTCAGCCGCTGTATCTTGGCGAGCCGAAAAAACAATACAAGAGGTTTTGTCTCTTTCTCACCCACCGTTTATGTCTACTTGCATCTCACCCAAACTGTCTTGTATCTCACGTCATACTCGACAAGATTCGTCGGCCGTAGTGTACTTAGAAATGAGATTGGCTGAGTATTTTAAAAGATGCTATTTGAAAGAGAGGCAAGTTTTAGGCTGGTGATAAGGCAGACTTTAAAATTCTTAGAAATTGACGATAAAATTAAGTTATAAAGGTTTTCTTTGTTTTGTCCTTCCAGTAGTGTACAGGTAAAGGTTCAGATTGGTTGATACTAAGAGGTTATTTAAGGATTCAACGGTTTACTCACGCGCATTCTCGAGATCGCCCGACTAGTTTCAGACTCAATAGGAGTCCTTAATCATGAGTTGACGCGGCGGCGGCGGTGTCGCGAGTCGAACACGTCAGTTGAGTCAGTTCGACTTGCGACACCGCCGCCGCCGCGTCAGCTCATGATTAAGGACTCCTATTGAGTCTAGAACCATAAGAGAAACATAAGTTCAGCTTAGTCTTCTGAGTCAAATTTATAGTTCAAATCTGACTTTAATTATTTCGGTAACTCTCGACGTAAGTATAGCTAAGTCACAAATGTATGGGCTAACTGAAGAAGACCAAGTTAATAATGTGGTGCAATCTGTGTTTGAAGAGGTCAGTGAACTCTGCTGTAAAAACTTATATTACACTAATTAAACTGTAGTTCAACGTAAATAGTTCCATATACTGATCATCATTATCTTTCTTTTTTGTTAAAGGTTGTTGAGTTTTAAATACTTTTCTTGGCACACTGTATAAATGCTGTATTATACTTTCATATAATACTCTTAATAAAAACCATTCCTTAAAAAAATTGTTCTCACTAACATTATTGCAGATCAATATCGAATTCGATGGGTCAATTGTTATTTTTTCACTGCTCTACAAATTTTAATTAGCCTTTTCAAAGAATAGGTATTAGGTATATTATGTTCAAATCTTATTTTAATTTAATTTATATCCGGACTCTTGGCAACTACCTACTAATGATAATTCTTTATCTTAAAAGCTTTAAAGGGAATACCATAGAATGGTATGACGAATGGTCGAGACGTATAACACACATTTCATAGGACTAGACAAATATTTTCGCTCTCTAACCTCCAGTTTAAGCGTAAGGCTATGGAGCTCCTATCTAGCAAAAAATAAGTTACATTTAGCTGTTGCAGACTGAGTCATTCATTTTGGTAATAAACACTCAAAATTTACTATTAAATACCTATCAGCTTATAACAGTCTGTTCCAATATCTTCTCTTTTCATATAATTAATCCGTGGACAATGGTGTGGGTTATATGTGTGCTAATTTAGATTTAGATTTTTTCTTCTGTAAAATTTTACATGTAACTGTTTTTTGTCCATAATAAATAAATAAATAAAGAGAGTAGTGTAATAAGAACGACCGCATTTCTAAATAATCTGAAAGCATAAAATCTTCATTACATTATACGGTCTTTAAGTCGTCACAAGCTTAAAACAAGGCCTTCTTAAAGTTGGAATCAGATATTCTAATTGAGATAGGAGTATTTTAAAACTAATATTATTCTACATTGTGAATCTTGAGGTCCCTCTGTACAAACTAATATCAACCTAATGTTAATTGGATAAGACTTATTTTCATAAAATTACGTTGATTTCATATCTTCCAACAGTATCCATGTGGCATCAAAAAATACTAATTTAATTCGCCGGTTCTAAGACAAAGGCTTTTAACCGGTTTTTTGTCGAGTTGTCCGACCCGGCTCAGTCCTTATCCGACACCTAACAGGCGTAGGATCTGGGGAGGCATGGTGTGGGAAGGGTGTAGGACAAATATTTAATGTGTAGGTTGGAATAGATTCCTTTTCCATCTCTGTTCTCGTTCGCAGTAGTGTGTTGAAGATTGTTGCAAATGAAGCAATGTATGATAAAATTTATGTGAGACAAAAATGTAATGAAAACGTATCAGTAGATATTTAGAGCATTCTTCAACTTCCACTTTGAGCTAAAGAAAAATACTCTTTATTACTAGTGCATTAAATTTCATTATCTTTAATACCAGCCTGACTTTTTTTCACTAGCATTTGCTGGCGGCTCCGCCCGTATAGGCATCGGTTATCGCGACCTAAAAGCCTAAAGCCTTCCTCTATAAATGCACTAACTAACATTGAAATAATAATTCAAATCAGACAAGTAGTTCCTGAGATTAGCGCGTTCAACCAAGCAAACTTTTCTGCTTTATAGATAAACTAGCTTTTGCTCGGGGGCATCGATTACCGGGGCCAATCATAGCCTGTAGCCTTCCTCAATAAGTCTGTTTACCAGTGAAAGATTTTTTTAAATCAGATCCAGTAGTTCCTGAGATTAGCTTTAGATTATTATATTAGTATAGATATTTTCTCAAGCAGAACAATATTATACACCTATCTCAATAAAATTAGTCCATTATTTATTTTCATGTGTACTTATTGTCCTTTTGTCATAAAATTATCTTACAAGTTTATCGAAGCAGTTCTCTTTAAAATCACACAATATTCATGTAACCTACCTTCCATTCCACGGACTGATCAGCATCTGCGCGTGAACCTTCTTAATCCGGAACACGTAAACTGTCATCCTTAATCCTTTACACTACGAAGGCATTTGAACATTGCGATGTTTTTGGAACCCTTAATTAACCCGTCGTCCTCCCTGAGTCCCTGACTGACAGCTCAGATAATGCAAAGCGAAGCTATCGTGTTACACAAACATTATTTACATTTTAGCAACCTTATTGTTAGATGGTGACGTCAGAAAATGGGCATTACGCCTTGTTGTCACTGTTGACCTTTGGCCTAAGAGTTCTGCTTATGAATAGTGTTAGGTAACGTGTTGTTTTTCTGTTATATTTTCGGAAACAAAGTGGTTGCAAATATGATAGTAAGAAAAATGCGAGTCGGACTTACGAAGGGATCCGTACTATTATCAATAAAAACGGCAAAAATAAAACACGTTTATTGTGTAGGATATTTATTTAATAAATATTTATTAATAAATTTTTGTTTTATTTAAAATTATTGACAAAGTGAATGTACAACTAAATATTCTGTGAATATTTCAAGCGTCTACCTGTACCCGTTATCAATAGCGAGCCAAAAACAAGGAAAAACATCACGTTTGTTGTGTAAATATTTATATTTAAATATGTATTACCATTTTACTCTTTCAAGTACCGTACTCTAAACATGGAACCCGTTCAGGTTCCGTACCCTAAAAAATAAAATATCTAGCAAAATACACGCAGGTAAACATAACAATTTAAGTGCGGATAGCTTATGTGCATGTTCTAAACCATATTTTAGAAAGCCAGGTAATACCTAAATCGAATATACTTATACGGGTCACCCGTCGTATCACAATTTGGCGGTTAATTGAGACCACAAACCGTTTGAATCAAAGCTAATTCAGTGACAAGAAGGCGAGTCGATCCAACAAAAGCTCGGAGACGGACACCGGTGTGCTCTGTGGTAGCACTGGTCCTGTTTGCTGTGGTCGTCTTTGTGAACACACTTCTCTGACACGTGTACCTTCGACCACTCTGAACAGAATATTATGGTCCCTAAAGTACATGATATATATCGACCGAATTCCTCGAAAGGGATGTTCGATATCCCTTCATCAATTACCTGAATCATATTAAATATTTGTCCGAATCCCAAATTTGATTTTCCGGACTTTAGTGCGAATTACCAACAGTTAAGGCGAAATTCGGATTGTAGTCATTATTTCAATAAGCAAAGTCCAATTTGAGAGGTTATACCTACCTATGTGCTCTACTTCAGGCAATTATTCGAAAAAACGGTGTCATTATATTATTATTTTGCGCATTTTTATGACGGGCGAAAATGATTGACTCGTGATTCTGAGAAAGTTTTTGTTTAATTTTATAGATCTAATAAACTTATATTACTTTTTTTTTATTTTTATTAATTTTTATATTAATGGTTATAATTTATTTAATTATATGGCAGAGAACATTAATTAAGAAAAAAAAATATTTTTACAGCATACTAAAATAATAAAACAATTAAAAAATAAAACTTGCACAATGCAAGCGAAAAAGGTCCCAAACTCGGCCTAAAGCTACGACTGGAAATCGGCAGAGCAGACTTTCAATTGAAAATAATTAAGAATAAAGTTATTTTTAGTTTAGTTATTTTTATAGTTATAATTAAGAATAAATCGGTAGAACATAATTTATCCATTTAATTTCATAGCCGCATGATGTTAAGGGAAGAGTACACGACTAACCTAAGGCGTAATAATACAGGGTGAAATTGAATAGATGCGACAAATTTAAATATACAGTAATATGTGTTGTCAAGAAAATGTAGAAAATATCAAATGTAAAATTAAAAAATAATTGATCAGTGTTACGAAAAGCGTTAAAATAATTAAAGTATCAAAGAATTTCGCGTACTACCATTTTCGTGTAGTGGGCACGATTTAATTTTTCTTATTTATTTTGCATATTAAATATTTTGCTGGAATACCGATAATTCGCACTTAAATAAAGATAATAACATCAATGGACCTTCTGAAAACGATAATCACGTATTTTTTTTAACGATTTAGATTGTAAAAAAAACAGTACACACAGTACAGTTTCGTAAGTCATTTTGTTGTTTTCTGACGTTTACGCGACTATTAGACATTGAAATAAAACTACTTTAAACGGATTCTATCGCGGTTTATAAATTTTGCAGGTGTTGAAACGTCGGGAATATAAAATCAAAATAAACCGCGATAAAATCCGTTATAAGTCGTTTTATTTCATTTTGATTTTTTACATCGGAGAATGTAGTCTCTTGTTTGCAAATCAGGAAACTGAAAAAGCAGAGCAACTCAATATTTTTATCTCGGTTCTTTAATATGTAAGTGCATGTGCATAGGTTGGTATTTAAATATAAAAATACATGAGTAGATTGAGTAGTTATGGCTACGATATAGGTAGGATGTCAAATAGTTTTTTCAACATTTAGTTGTAAACCGAATTCAATTTTTTTTCTATTATTTAAAATTAAAACCGTCGTACTGTGAATATCCCGCCTTCCAAGAAGGTATATATGGTGGCTTGTTTCACTGAATATGTAAATGCTTTCCTACATCCCCGTATTAGCATTATTGTTCGCGATCGTAAGCGTAGACCGTGACGTCATATTATTATCCTTTACAGGATCATCAGAGATTAATAGCACTATGTGTTTTATTAATGTTCTCGACTTGATATAATTTTTATTAACTTATTATAATTGATTAATTTTTATAAAAGACAAAATTAATCCGTAACTTTTTTAATAAAAAAAAAAACATTTTTATCTACTAGAGGATGCTCTCAAAATTATTTTAAATTATAGATCTTCTGAACACAGTGATGCTGATCCTTCTGTACCCAAACTAAACTAAACTTAAACCATTGCTATAGCAATGGTTTAAGTTTAGTTTATATAGATATTTTACTAACATAAAGCGCGAAAAAAGGACGGTAACAGATAACAACTAACTTAGAAATGTCAACCTAGTTTTCGCCTTGAACATCAGTGTATTTAGAGCACACGTTTTTACTTGTCGCCAAATTTTAATTTGTATGAGCATTTTAGCCGGAACTAAATTTGACAGTTCTAATTTTAGTCTGTCTTTTTCTAAACATGTACAACTGAAAAAGATACCGATGGACTTAAATTTATTAAGTACGTGTTTAACAGAATCGTGGCCAATAGTAACATAGGAACACCAGCAGAAGAAAACTCAGAACACATTTTCATGCTTTTTGTTCTCTCAAGTATAACTTGAACAAGTCCCACTCAGCGTTAACAAGCGTCTCACATTTCTAGACCCACCTACTTAAAACAGGCTTAAACTTACTTTAATATAATTCTGAACTACAAGCAAGTACTTATGAAACTTACCCCTACCGCTCCGTAATGGTCGTGTCTCACAAACCAAGTTTTTAAATAAAAAAAATGGAATAACCGGTTTATAATGCTACCAATATTATAAATTTGATTTGGTTTGTAGGTACCGTTGTGTGTTACTATTTCCCGCAGATTGTTAAACGAATTTGGCTACAATTTGCATACATATAGCTTACAATATAGATTAACAGAGTAGAAGGTCACGTTTTTTGAGCATTTAAGTATACATATATATAATAATGTATATTTATTTGGCACTATCTGCAGCCTGAATAAAAAAAGTGTGCGTGTCGGGACGCTCGATAGAAGTGATAACTAAAAATAATCTTGAACTATACAGTAGCAGTAGGCAGGCGAGGAGGAGAACGCCTACTGTCAAACAGTGGCGCCGTAACGCGTTACGTTACGAAGCGGTTAACCATCCCGTAAGAAGTTATCACTTCAAAAAGTATTTCCTAATTTTTATTTACTCTTGCTATCTTGATAGATACCCGGGAATAGGAACGATCAGGCAAAACCACAAACTCTAGTTTATCATAGTTTGTTGAATTTGTTCTTCAAATCACGACAAGATTGCAAAAACATTTTTAATTATGGAATGTTGTTTGTGCTTGGTCAATTTGAAGAAAAAGTTATATACAATGGAAGAGAACTTTGTTTAGTAATTTTAAAAGAACATTTGTTGGGTTTCTCTTGCTAAAATTTTTAGAAATGATTTTGAAATATAAATTTCAAAGGTGTTTTGGTGGCTTCGTAACTACACACCGGTTTATTTGTACAGTCAACAGCAAAATAGATGATGAATTGAGTTTATAACTTTTGGAGTCAAAACCGATCACGAATATATGGCAACTGTACTAGTAGTTATTGTTTGGTATAACTTACAATCACATACTTTTGAATCACTTCGAAGCCAGACAGTTCAGACGCAAACTCCGTTCATTAGTATTGAATTTCTGATTTTGATCATCTACTTTTGCTGTTGACTGTACTCCAGTTTTAAGTCACGAATTAAATTTTACTTATAATGACAAAAAATACATTTGTTAACACTTTTTCAGACCAGTTACATGAAAAATGAAACGAGAAAAAACACTCAAAAATATAAATCTGCGAAAAAAGAAAAGCGCCTGTAATACCAACACGTAGGTGCTTGTAGGCCACAAACCACAATAAACATTAGCCGCCGCAATATAACTCAAGTGTTACCTACTCCAAACACCCTGTATGTACCGACTAACAAGATCGTGAGACAGGTGAGATCAGAAGGTCAACTTCATACTAAATGTGATATGAATCATAACTCCTGGATATTCTTAGCGGATTTTTTTTATTATGGGCTTCAACTATAGTGTCTGTACTGAAAAGCTGTACCTATTTAAAAAAAGAATAATTTTATGTTATGAAAAGGTATGTGTGTGTTATTTGAGATGAGTTAAAAATAAATAATTTACGTTAGAAAATAGATGGCCAAGTTTGTAATAGAACTAAAAAAAAAATTGGTTGTGTATGTAACCAATTGGGTGGTTCATACTCGGTGAACCTTCTGAGTTAAACTTTTTGATGAACTTCAAGCACCTGCCAAATGTGGAGTCAAAATGGCACGCCAAGTGTTAGCGGAGGTGTTCCTGGCAACTTGTGCAGCCGCCGTGAAGCCAATTAGTTAAACCTTCGAGAAGTGCGAACACCTCGCCGACCCTTATCACTACTTACTCGCAATTGTTCCTAGTTTCACAGATATTACCCACTGAGATTTTCATTTCTATAAAAACTTCCGTTGACTACTATGAATGAAGTAATTTTATTACAAAATGTTGTGGTGGCCCAGCGGTTCAATAAACGAATTATCGTGCACATGGTTGCATGTTCGAACCCACTACAGGCAATACCTATGTGACCTGAATGAGAATGAGAAGTACCAGTTGACAATCGGTGAAGGAAAACATTGTGAGGAAATCTGTATTGAAAAAAATTGATGATGATCAATGCCCTTACGCACAATGGCCCAATCAAGAGGCTAAGTGCGAATACAGCCCCGGAAAATCAATGCTCGTTCCTTCTTTACACGAGAAGAGACCTGTGCCCAGCATTGGGACATTTTATAAGCCGGTATTTTTATTTTTTATTTTATTTTTTTAAATATTACCACCCCCTTCTGTTAATATATAATCGTTATCAACAAAAATTATCATATTCTCTTTTTTACCCGGTTTCTTGGAAACAGGAATGGTCATGTCTCTTTTTAAACATGAGTTTAAAAAGAGATTAAATCAGTGGATCACATTATTTGTTCTGCAGATATTAGATTTATATGGCGATAACTTTAACATGATATTTATTTGGCTTCGAGGAAATTTATTAAAATAGATGAATATATGTAAACGAGGTGCGTGACACCTCATTTAATTTATAATTTTATTATTAAGTACCTATTTATAAAGTGTAAAACCTCTTTTTAATCTCCCATAGATCGTCTGTCAGATTTACTAAATGACAGCGCTTTAAAAGACTATGATTATAATTTGATTATTTTATTTTATTAAGAACTGGTGAAGCAATAGCTGTAAATGTTGTTTCTCTTTCCAGGTGGGTTTTATGTTTAATTTATGTTATGAAATGTTTTGTAAAATTGTTATAAATGGTTATGTAATAAATTATTCTCTTTCCAGAGCAACTCAATTACCTATAGTTTTACTATTCACCTAAATGTCCAAGGGCAAATATTAATGATATTATAAAACAACATTTCTGCGGTCGGTTCCAAGAAAAATGGAAAAAGTTAAATTTGAATTCATGGTCAAGGCCAGTGAAGATGTGAAAACGAATATAATTTGTGTAACAAAGATTACAGATTCAGATGGTCGGATCTTTGCGATCCCAGACAAGTTACAATCTACAAAACTACATGTCGAAATATTGCAGACCGAAATCTTTCAAAAGGTAAAGATTTCATTACAAAAACGGCACGAGAAAAGACAGGTGTGGATATCCATGAGCCCGGAGATGAAGGCGGTTTATTGTGATAAAGATGGAAATATGCAGTTTAAGGGATACCTATTGGAGGAACAAACTGAACCTCAAGCTTCTACTTCTACAACAGGAATTTCTGAAGAATCTCTAGCAAGAATCATGGAAAGCTTCGCTGATATGAAGAAAGACTCATCAAAACCTTTTAATAAGGGAAAGATGGCAGAAAAATTTGTAATTGAAAAATTCAACAACAAGATTACTAATGTGTCCCAATGGATGAATATCTTTGAAGCGGAGTGTGCACGTATAGGAATAGAAGACGACAAAAAAATTGAAATTTTTAGGTTATTTATTGAAGATTCTTGTTTAGACTGGTATAGTTCCATGCTTATAAAGCATACAATAAATTCAGAATGGGCAATGTGGAAAGAAATCTTTTGCGAGACATATGCGGATAAAGGTTGGTCACCGATCAGGTATGCAATGTTATATAAATACAGACAAGGCTCACTACTCGAGTATGCGTTAAAAAAAGAGAGATTACTATTAGAAATTAATAAGTCCATAGATAAACTAACTCTAATTGACCTGATTGCCACCGGATTACCGAATTTTATTGCGGATAAGATTGATAGGAATAGTTTAAAGGAAACAAAAGACTTATTTAATAATATAAGAAGTTTAGAACATATGGTAAACAAAAAACCATTTGATAAGAAGATAGGAGTTTCTGAAAGTAGGATTAAAGAGAAAAAGGGGAAGCCTTTGTATAGTCCATGTAAAATTTGTGAAAAAGAGAATAAAGGTATACGTTACCACCCTGAATCCCAATGTTGGTTCAAAATTAAAGTTAATGATAGACCAACTAAAGATCAAATAAGGAGTGTTAACAATTTTGAATTAGAAACGGAATTAAATGAAATTGACCCAAAAAACTAATAGTGCCGCCATTAATTAAAATTAAATTACTAATAAATGATACTTTAGAAACATCAGGGATCTATGATTCAGGATCTAATGTTTCCTTAATAAATTCTAGGTTATTATCATTTAAAAAAACACCTGGTTATAATAAAAATGCAGGTTTAAAAACAATTAATGGCGTAAAAAAATCAATAGGAATGGTAACTTTAAAAATAAAAATTTTCGAAATTGAAAAACATGTAAATATTTTTGTTATAGATAAAGACAATTTCGACTACGATTTCCTAGTTGGGTTAGACTGTATACAGACATTTAATTTAACTCAAAATGAGGATTTAAATATCACCCAAAATATTCTCAGTAATAATACTGAAGATGAAATACAAAATAAAGAAAAGCAACAAATAACCACTAAAGAAATTCCTGGCAGTTCAGGTAGTGAGTATAAAGAAGGTATATATTATGAAAAAAAAAGGGATATTACAAACAAAAATAAAAAAGAGATTATCATAAATGAATATAAAATAAACTTTAATGAAAATATAATAGTCGATAATTTTGATATATTAGTAAACAATTTAGATCATCAGGAAAAATCCGCTATTGATCAATTGATAAACAAATATAATTCGATTTTCGCTAAAGACAAATTTGATATAGGTACTGTAAAAGGTTATGAAGCCCATATTGATTTGTTAATAGATAAATACTGTAGTAAAAGACCGTATAGGTGCTCTATTGAAGATATGAAAGAAATTGAACATCAAATATCGAAATTACTAGAAAATAATTTAATCGAGGAGTCGTATAGCCCTTTTGCCGCTCCGGTAACACTAGCATTTAAAAAAGAAGAAGGAAGAAGATCGAGACTTTGTATAGATTTTCGCGAATTAAATAAAATCGTAGTCCCTCAATCGCAACCATTCCCGTTAATAGAGGATTTAATGGTTAAAACAAGGAATTGTAAATTTTTTTCAACACTCGATGTAAACTCAGCGTTCTGGTCCATACCCCTTAAAATTGAAGATAGACAAAAAACAGCATTTGTAACTCAGGAGGCACACTTTCAATGGACTTGTTTACCTTTTGGTTTAAAAACTTCGCCTGCTATTTTTCAGAGAATATTAAGTAGCATTATAAGAAAGCATAAACTTTCAGATTTTACTGTTAATTACATAGATGATATTTTAGTATTTTCTGAAACATTCGAAAAACATATTGAGCATCTATCTTTGTTATTGGAAGCAATATTAAGAGAGGGTTTTAAATTAAAATTCACGAAATGCAACTTTGCTCAGGACTCGGTAAAATATCTAGGGCACATAATTAAAAACAATACTGTTACTCCACTGAAAGATAATTTGATTGCCATAAAAGAATTTCCAAATCCAAAAACACAAAAAAACGTCCGACAATTTTTAGGAAAAATTAATTTTTATGGAAAATATGTGCCAAATATTTCAATTATACTGGATCCCTTACATAATTTATTGAGAAAAGGAGAAAAATTCGTTTGGTCCGGTAAATGTCAAGAATCCTTTGATACTATAAAAAAACTGCTTTGCTCAAAACCTATTCTAGCTATCTTTAATCCAGACTTGCCAATACATATTTATACAGATGCTAGCTTACAAGGTATAGGTGCGATTTTAAAACAAATTCAAACCAACGGTGACGAAAAACCTTGCGCTTATTTTTCAAAAAAATTGAAAGACTCCCAAAAAAAGAAAAAAGCCATATATTTGGAGTGTTTGGCAATAAAAGAGGCGGTAAAATACTGGCAACACTGGCTTATAGGAAAAACATTCACGGTTTTTTCAGATCACAAACCTTTAGAAAAAATGAATATTAAAGCCAGAACTGACGAAGAACTGGGTGATTTAACGTATTATTTGTCACAATTCAATTTTAAAATAATATATTCACCGGGTAAATATAATATAGAGGCAGATACTTTAAGTAGAAACCCTGTTTTAGAATCGTATGAAAATCAAGATAGTAGTTTAAAAGTAGTAAATTTTGTTAAATTAGTGGACATAAGAAATGATCAAGATAAAAATGAAGATATAAAACAAAATATAAATAAATTTATTTTCAAACATGATATATATTATAAAAAGACAGGGAAAAATGAAAAGGTTGTACTTAGTGAAGAGTTAAGTAAGAATATTATAAAACATGTACATAATTACTACTGTCACTTAGGCAGACAACAAATGGAAAACAAGATTAAACCCTTTTATCACGCCAAAAATTTATTAGATAATATAAAAAAATATTGCGACAACTGTGAAATCTGTATAAAAAATAAATCCAGAGGAAAATACAAATTTGGACTAATGTCTCACTTGGGTCCCGCTACCTATCCGTTTGAAATAGTGTCTATTGATACCATAGGGGGGTTTGGTGGTGCTCGTTCAACCAAAACATATTTACATCTTCTAGTAGATCACTTCACTCGTTACGCGTATATTTTAACATCCAAAACCCAGAATGCGAATGATTTTATAAAACTTGTCCAAAAAATAACACAGGATTATAAAATTGACTTAATTCTATCAGACCAATATCCAGGAATAAATTCAAAAGAATTCAAAAATTTTTTAGAATCAAAACATATATCTATAGTTTTCACTGCAGTAAATGCGCCATTTTCGAATGGACTAAACGAAAGGTTGAATCAAACGTTGGTTAATAAAATTCGATGTAAGATTAATGAAAAGAAGGATAAAATCGCTTGGACAACTATAGCTCACGAATGTACGGAAAAATATAATGAGACTGAACATAGCGTAACAGGGTTCGCCCCAAAATATTTATTGGAGGGAAAAAATGTTAACATTCTACCAGATGAATTGAAAGAAAATTTAACACAGCATCATTTATTACGGGACCGAAAAATTGCCTTAGAAAATAGTATAAAATCACACAATAATAACAAAAAAAGATTTGATAAAAACAGAAAACATTATGAACTAAAAGTCGGAGATTCGGTATATGTTGAAAATGGAAATCGGTTAAACCGAAAAAAACTGGATGAATTGAAAATAGGGCCTTATCAAATTTTAGATAAAATTTCCAATTCAATTTATAAAATAAACACGGGTCACAGAAAGTCAGAATCGAACCTCTTTCATATAACAAAACTCATACCAGTAGAAGAATAGAACAATAAAACTTTGTACTTTAAAAGGAGGGAGGGGGGAGATGTAAACGAGGTGCGTGACACCTCATTTAATTTATAATTTTATTATTAAGTACCTATTTATAAAGTGTAAAACCTCTTTTTAATCTCCCATAGATCGTCTGTCAGATTTACTAAATGACAGCGCTTTAAAAGACTATGATTATAATTTGATTATTTTATTTTAATAAGAACTGGTGAAGCAATAGCTGTAAATGTTGTTTCTCTTTCCAGGTGGGTTTTATGTTTAATTTATGTTATGAAATGTTTTGTAAAATTGTTATAAATGGTTATGTAATAAATTATTCTCTTTCCAGAGCAACTCAATTACCTATAGTTTTACTATTCACCTAAATGTCCAAGGGCAAATATTAATGATATTATATATATATTACCTATCGCCCACTTCTCAGAATAGTAAACAAAATACCCATCACCTTTATAAATAACTGAATGATACCAGGAACTTGAAGCTGAATCCAATGATATTGGAAGTCCATGAAATTAAATGTAAATAATGAGCACTACTATTTTATTTATTTTTTATATTTTTAAAGAATCATGTACCTGCTTGAACAAATTAGCTATTTGATGTTTAAAAAAACTAACCTAATCTTTAAAAAAAAAGACAGAAAACATGCACAGAACTCTGACGTCCCCTTGACATGCGAAGCGACCATGACACAATTCTGGAAACAGCCTCCAGTAACTAATATTACTAAAAGCTAAACCTTAGCGACAGGTAATAAAATTGTACCCGTCATATTCTCTTATTGTGTTGTGCCCTGACAAGTATTTATGTGCTCTTTGATCATTCCCGTTGTCGCGTAAAATGGCGACGAGCGGCGAATGGCGGTAAAAAAGAATATAAAACAGTTGTAAAAAATACACCGTTAACTTCATAATATTCTGATAAAAAGATGTTGTTATTTTAGATGTCAACAAGACATTATCACAATACCGTAGTGTAAGAGTGAAATTTTGTGTTAAAACTGTATTTTCTTTTGACACAAAAACCTAATTACAATGGCAATAAAACGCAGTTGTAGACTTACCTCCGGATACTATAATGCTAATTAACTTTAACACTTCTGTTGCTACTTCACACCTTAAAGTGACAGAGACAGCATGAGACTTAACTGTGGCATAAATTTATTGACTTATCAGTATTCGGCAATTAGATATGAAATATTAAATCACTAGGCTTTATATACTTAATTAACAAATTCAATATTTGAGGTCCAAAGAGGAGAAGCCATATTTAACTAGAAATGTGGGTGAACCCCGAACGTATAAATAGTTTTTCGGGATAGTTTTAAAAAGAACAATCCCAATTTAGACGAACTACGGATTTAAGCGTCCATACGGTAGCGCAAGTAGATATTTTTAGAAGGCTTCAATCCGAATAAATCGGTTCACTTGTTCTAAAATACCACAAAGTTGTTTGTCGCAGTCAAACTGAGACAGAACATTTCGGAGCTCTTTTTGTCGATAGAAAATAGAATTAAAGAGTGAAACACTTACATTAAGTGGCAGAAATCGAGCGACCAATCGTATTTTATTTTTACCTCGCCGAAGTGTCAAACACGTGCGCTCGAAACCTTTGCCTTTATCCGCGCCGTCACCGACAGATACCAATTAAACGTAGTTCGTGTTAAAAGCTGAGCGCCTCTAGTATCAATTAGGGAGCATTCGCGACTCGGTGTCGCTGGCACGCCGCCACCGTGTCCGCGCTGAGTCGACACGCTTCACTCCCTAAGTACCACTTGTTCAGTATTAGTCTAGTTTTTTGTTACACTGTGTAGCTGGAATACGGTATAATAGACGAGTGGAATCCATTCGGATGGAGCGGGGTAGTGACGAACTGGGCGTGATATTGTTACTTTTATTTTTGGAATTGGATGTTATAGACCGTTTTTTTTTTCATTTAGTTATTTTAGCTAAGTTTTAGGTGTATACTTACCTAAATAATTAAATTTGAAATGTTTATTATAATAGAATAATAATTATCACTTTGAAATGTCCAATTTTCTATAAAATTAAATACGAATGAAGTTACCCTTGAAGTAGTGTTCTTAATTACATGTGATATTTTGTTCGCAATATATTTCTTGGCCCCCATATTCACGCTCTCTAAATGGTAGGTTGTAGGTTACCTGCTAACTTTTCCCAATTATAACGCAAAAGGTCATCTCAGGTGTCAAACTATCACCACCATAATACCTCATTCGTTTATCGTCAAGGTAAGCTAATTCCTGAATGGGGCTCACGTGCCGGCAACACTACCCTTATAAAAGCCACACTTTATAATTATCGCTATTATTTACCTATTTTCTACCTTCTCTATATTTTTATAAGGATCAAAATCGAACAGTTGTGATGATGGAATATGTTGGAGGTAATAGCAATGTGTCCAAAACAATGGGAGGTCGTTAGCAGAATGACGCGAGGGCTCTCATTGTACGTGAGAGGACTAACCTTGGGAATACTAATGAAACGCTCGGCTTCGGTTACAAGATTGAAATCGTCTCAAGTGTGAAGATGAAGTCACGTGAGCTTTTTGTGACCAAATCTTGTTTGGAAGGAAAAGAGATTTTTCTGAGAAATAAAAATTGATTTTGTTACCTCTCAGAATTTTCAGAATTCAAAGCATCGTTTAAAAACGATGGATAAAAGAAAAAATCTTTTAATGTAAATTTTGCGAAACTAGACTTCGAATATAAAACTCTAACTATTAATAAGTTCAAAAATAAGCTTAAGGAATTTCTATGTAAAAAAGGGTACTACAGTGTCTATGATTTTTTGCAAGATAAACATAATTATGTTAAATTGAATATAATATTTAAGACTATGTAATTTTAAGTAATTTGTACGCCTGATATGGCAGGACATGTTGAGACCACAAGGTATATTGTACACCACTTTTTAAAATATAACACATGTTTCATACAAATAAATGTATCTTTATCTTTATCTTTAAACAAAATCACTTACAAATTGTCAGATTGAATTTAAAGAAACAAAAAAAAATTGTTACATCGTCAGTTATTCGTAGTGATCCAAAAAGCAATTAGCATGTTCTCAGGCAGCGGCCATTAGTAAAAAAACAACTTTTCATTTATGTAAACTGTCTGAAAACTTCCAAATGGTTAAGACTAGCTAAACAAGACAATACGCCTTCGTGCCAACTTGCAGTGATAATAACTATAGTGTTAACTGTTCTCTGTTTCGGAACTATGCTTGTTAAGTTACGTAAATACTCTGCGCGGGAACCGAGCCAAAGAATAAAGGATAAAAATTTGGGAATCATCTCCAAATGACCATAAAGTTAATCCCATCACCATTTCCTGCATTTTCTTCAAGTTCGGGAACGTAAGTTTGAGTTTTTTTGTAAGACCTTAATGTTCAGCCGTTGGCATAGTATCAAATAACAAGAAACTGAATAAACTACAAGTTTGTAGAACTTGCGACTAGTTTGGGGCAACCTTTATTTACATAATCTTTGTTTTACGGTGTTTGTCAGAACTTGGCATCGTTTTTATTGAAATTAGCAATTTCGCTTTGTTTAAGTGAAAAGTTGCGAATGTTTTTTAATTTAAAATTTTTTGTTTCTTCAAGTTAAAAAATAATGTTCCAGCAAATGCTATAAAAAAATATTCACGGTGTTATATTGCACTCTGCGGTTTTAAAATAAAGTAATGGCTATCCTTGTTTTTGCCTTTGTCGTTTAAATTTATAGATTTAAATAACTAGCTGACCCGGCAAACTAATATTAAAAATAAAACAGTAGAAGGTTTAGGACCTAAGTATTCTCAGAAATCCTAATATATACGAAAATCGTTAAGTCGTTACAATTCTGACGGTCTGACTAGGGAATTCTATATTACCCAGTAAATCGAATCTGGAGGCCCAGATAAGCAGTCGTCTTATGGAAAATACGGTATTCAGCTAAATCCGATAAGACTGGAAGCCGACCGCAACATACCTTTGGAATAGGCTAGGCAGATGATGAGACAAACAAGAAGTCCTTTGTAGGTTCTGAATAGGTAACTGCTTTATAATAACTTACTAAATTAAACCATGTCTCTTAGGGGCATCCCACGTCCAATCAAGTTCCATAAACATGTGCTACTAGGAAGCTTTCAGGTCCTAGTCGGAGCTCTAAACATCGGTAATGGGTAGTTAAAAGTAATTAGTGGCGGAGTGTCGGGTTGGAGCCGGGGCCCGGTGCAGGCGCGGCGCGCGGCGGACCACCTGAGCGATGCTGCCAATTAGACGGGATTGTTGACACACGCGGGAACGTTGTGGCCGGGAACTAGTGAAGACTGCTCAAGTATAAGATGGTCATTATTGATAGAAAGAAGTAAAGAGGATACATAAATCCAGTGAATAAATTAGCATCAAGACCATATTACATTAAGTTAGAGAATCTTTTACATGATTATTTGAGATTATTGACGGGCCTGTTGGTCTAGTGGTTAGTGACCCTGACTGCTAAGCCGGAGGTCGTGGGTTCGATTCCCACCCAGGACAAATCTTTGTGTGATGAGCACGATTATTTGTTCTGTGTCTGGGTGTTATTTATCTATAATATGTATGTATTTAGAAATATATAAGTATGTTTATCAGTTGTCTGGTTACCATAGTAGGTACAGGCTCTGCCTAGTTTGGAATCAGATGGCCGTGTGTGAGCTATGTCCCAAGATATATATATATATTTTTTTAATTGAGAAAACGTAAATCTCTGGGCATTTTTCTTTGGCATCATAAAGATCAAATTCTGTCCATTCATCTTAATAAAGTGAAACCTCTCAAATTTTAATTCAATTTATTTGTCAAAAACAAGTGTAGGTTCACAATCAGTTGGAATGATTACAAAAAAAAGTCTCGTACTCGTCTAACAATCTTTCCTATTTTTTTAACTCCTCGTGGTAAGCTAAATGTTTTTGTTACGAGTGGGTTTACGTCGGTAGTGCAATGGGTGGTATATTTTGAACCCGCGACCACATGATCGCAAGTCCGATGTCCTAGCCATTAGGCTACCGCCGCTTAGTAAAAATAAAGAGCCTGGGCCATAAATACTATTAATAATAATTAAATAATATGTAACGAAAGCCATGAAAAACAAGCTTATATAAATCAAAACGTTTTCTGTAATAAAGGGACTTCTAACAAACTTCAGTGACTACCCTAACAAGACCCAAAACTTTAAATTTAATAAAATTGTCCGGAAACAGACTAAACATGTTTTAAATCTTTTTGATGATAGGTCTACTTTGGTTTTATCCTGTGAAGAGAAAATAGCTTGTTGAAAATGAAATTTTTTTGATATTTGGCATTTCCATTATGTTATTTAAATTGAGAAAATTCATTTAAATATCTTCTCGAAACTTTCCTTTTTTTATAATCTTTATGATACGTTATTTGTAGTCAGACAACGTTTAAAAATAAATGCTTCATTAGAATAAGAGAACTTAATACTAATTTCGTTTCTAACTTGTCTCGTAACACAATACAATAATTATGTGCTAAACTTGTGAAACGTGAAATTTACATTAAAGACAGTTAAAATTGGTGCGAACAAAGTTAGGTGTAATATAATTATAATGTTTAAGATGTTAAACGACCGAAATTTACTACTTCTGTAGTTAAAACTGGATTCTGTGAGGGCTTTAATTTCTGTACAGTTAAGAATAATTGATGTCTAAATTAGGGTCAAGAATATTCTGAAGTAGATTTCAAACATCCACAAAAACGACGACACAAAGTCAAAATTCTATCTAGTTGAAAAAAAAGGAACCGAAAACCATATTTTTTATTAATTACACATTTCATAACGTTAATTCATTCGCTACACATAAAAAAATAACATAATTAAAAAAATACCAGCAATAAAACGCCAAATCTATATCAGTTGATGCTCGGGTCAATAACCGCGCGAGCGACAAGTTCGCGTCAAGTTTATTAAAAGCGATTGAAGGCATGTACGAGTAAAATACTGGCTAGGAAGATACGACGACGTGCCAGTTTGAAACGCACGTATGTATGTTTTCAGAAGATGTAAAGTTGAAGTCGCGGCAAAGCGGCCGCTCCTAAGAGAGTCGTGTCGGTCGCGTCGGTCGGAGCCTCTTCAAACACTCCATAGTACATACGGTAAGCTGTCATTCTGGTAAATTTTATACTAAAACTACAGTATGATGAGTTTATCGTTACCACGTATGTGTTATTCTTTTCTGTATTTTTAAAGGAACAGTCATATGTCTTGGTAGCCGAGCGATTCAATGACCGGATTCGTATGCATATGGTTGCGGGTTTGAACCAGGCAAGTACTATTGTGACCTTTTCAAAGTTATAATTATGTACTTTCTTAATTATTCTAAGACACCATAGACAAACGGTGAAGAAACAAGGACTACAATTTTGGATTCTGAAATCGCCAACCCGCAATGAGCAAGCGTAGTGATCAATGCTCATTTCTTCTCTATATGGCAAGAGGCCTATGAGCTGTGGGACATTTATAGGCCAGTATTATTATACAGTAACATAATACTAATTACCATAACAGTTTTTGGCTCATCGCCTTATTATATATAAGAAAAAATCCTGAAACAAACTCTACAAGTACGACTACTATTTATGTAAACAATTCAACCCGTATAACATTTTGAAACACCGTCAATTTACCAAAGCAACAGCATCTTCAATATATATTCACTAACATGCAAAATGAAACTGAAAACTGGATGAAAATTTTAAAGTTTCTTGTCCAATATTTCACGAGTAAATGCACACATTGTGTAAGTCCAGGAACAGTCTCAAGTTATTAGTATGAAGACTGATTATCTCGCTTTATACAGGAGCTTATGTGTTGGACTGTGGAAAATGGATCGGTTGCTAAGCCGGCACTTGTAATGGAGTGGCCAGACAGCGCCTGCAGCCGCGCCACCCAGTCTCACGCTATTATCTTAAACTTTATTTTATGGAAAAGAAAGTGTGGAATATCGTGTGGAGATTAAAACGAAGCGTTTTAAGAATTTTAAAATATATTATGTCTTCGGTGAGAAGAAGCCTGTGCCCAGTTGTAGGACATTAAAAGCGGGTGTTGCTGTTAATTGCATGGTTTAAATTTGTTTTTTAAGTAAATTGATTTAAATTCACAATAATAGTAATACAACCAAGAATAAATTGCTATATAATATATAATTTGTTATCTATTTATTAATATATATTTGTAACTACTATGTTTCAGCCTCAGAGTCTAGCTTTAATAAATTTATTATTGTATTATTATCAGTATTTGGTAAAATTGGTGATATATTTTCGAATAGCTATTAAATACTTTGTGGTATGCAAACAAACCAATGATATCCAATCGGATATCCAAATATTTATTTTATTTCAAAAACATTTCATTCTGTTTCACTAAGCTTGTAGTAAAACTACCACAAGGAATTGTTATTGTTTGAGAAGCAAATCGATTACTAATACGTATTATTTGAATACGTATTAGAAATCGATTTGCTTAAAACTTGGTCACTTAAAATTCTTTACTTTTTGGTTCCAACAAATGAAACAGAATTCCGCGAAGCAGTTTCACTGACACTCCTATTAATTCACTAATCGAAAAGCAACAAATCTTATATCGTAATTTATTTGCACAAAATTAAAGTGGTCGAGCGAATGAATTGGTAATCAAGCCGTCTTGTCCAGGACACAGACGGGGGGGGGGGGGTATCGATCGTGAAGAACACAATTACGGGGCAAAGGCTGATTGATTGAGCTCTATAAGAGTGATGGCATGCGCTGTTATATCCGGGAATAGTGTTGTTCGTGTAATATGATTATTGACGAGGTACGCTGTAAATTGGATGATAAACAGTAACTTTGGTCTGTGAATAATGAAGGCATAGTTTGTTTTTTAATTTGTTATGGGTGCTTAATCTATATTTATGTAGTTCCTAGTTTCAATAGATAATAGTAAAATGTTTATAGTGTCTTACATTCAAATAACCGAATTATATATTTTTGATAAATAAAAAAAAGCCTTTTAATTCCTTAGGTTAAAAATTTTCATATTACATAGTAGTTTTAATTATTTTTAAAGGTTAAATACAATTTTTGCACCTGGTTACTCTCTTATATTTATTAAAGATTATTTAGTTTTTAGTTTATATAACTGGTAGTAACTCTGTACTTCGTATTTATTTGTAGATAACTATTTACTTTAGGAAACCCTCTCGGGTGAAGGCTTCTATCAAAGATTTCCACTTTTGATAAATAAATAGAAGTTAAATATGCTATATTTATAAAATGTATTCTGTCATCATTAAAAACATCCATTCGTGTCCATTAAAAAGTGTGAATGGCTTTTCCTTCCTTATTTTTCTAAAGCAACATTATTACAACGGAACTGAGTTGTACCAAGTTATATCTATAGTTCATTCACACCGCCATCTAAAACGTCATAATTTCGAATGTCCCGGAAAGCTGGGAAGTTGAACAATAAGTTTGACGTCTATTATCCCAGAACCGCAGATGTTACCCGGATCATCTCGTGATCGTCGCACCTCACCGCCGAGCCCAGCTCAAACAAAGATTTATTGTTATTTGTGGATGATTTGCTATTCAAAATTATTAGTTATAATCCGGGGACTACGTAAAAACTTAAACGGGAAATCGAGTATTAGTAGCAACTAATAGTCCTAATAATATGTACGGCATTGGTGATTGGCGTCGCTATTTAATTTATTGTGCTAAAAAGTTGTAAGCTAGAAACTAGATTTCAATTTTAAAATATAGCAGTATTGTCACATGCTATTTTACATTCCCTCAAGGTTAAAAATATTATGAATTTTGCATGACCGAACCTGAAAAGTTAGCTACATTTTCTAAAAATGCTTAAAAAATGTTAATCTTCTGTTCCCCTTTATTTGTTGGTCGTATGCTAATCTCTGGACCGGCTTCCTAAGGTTTGCACACCGACGCTCCGTCAGCTGGAACAAGAAAACTGACGGCCACTCTTGTACGAATTGAATAAATAATTCATGAGAAACGGTTAAGATTTCCGGACGCAGGGTAACCATTAATGCTACCGGACTTAACTTCTTTATTTGAAAAGCTTTTACACCCCAGATTTAAAATGAGGTTTAAACCGAGGAGTTTGAAAGGTATAAAGTGTCGGGGATTGTAATTCGCTGTGTTTAAACACGCGGCCAGCGTGTTGATTAGACTGCTTCAAGAATAAACTATTTGCTTTTAATGTTGGTTTTAAACGAAACTTTTGAACGATTTCCTTGAGTCAGGATTTTCGTGCTATCTTGGACTGGTGTCATATACTATATTGATTTTGGTTTCAGTTATGTTCAGTTTGTATCTTGACTTTTTTTAGATATTGCGTTAGTAATTCAATTGTACACCTGTGAGTTGATTGTGATTAAAATAATTAACAGCCAACTAATACATTTCATTTTGTTAAAAAAATGTACTATGGATTAGTAAATCCATAATACCACCGTTGGTTAACTGGTAGAGTCCGCCATTGTACTGCTTACTTGTGTGCATGAAGAATAAATAATACTATAAAAACGGTCACTAATTCTCGTAAAAACAATAAATCTATTACACTGTTGCCTCCAAAGACCACGTAGAGCCACGATAAGACCATCAAGAATAAGGGTAAAAAATAAATGGATTGAAAACGTGTTTATCTATCGCGTGTTGGGCAAGCAAGGGATACTCGACCCTCACACACGACGGAACATATACATCACAGAGACTAAGTTCCGATTACTTTATTGATAGTTCAGTAGTTCTGTACAGAGTATTAGGTAACTTGTTGTCTAGGGGATTGACTGGGCATAATCCCGGGGAGCCCGGACTTAGGACCGGGACATCAAGGAGCATGTGAGAAAATGCGCGGATAACAGCAGACAAAATATATTGTGTCCGGGATTAAGGACGGACTCGAAACGTCTTTGTGTTAAATTTATAAGTAGTTGTTAGTTTGTTGTGATTCAAACTATCCATTTTGTTCTTAAAGTCTTGTGTTCAGATCTTCATTAGTAAGTTTGGAGTACTTGGAAATTCGCAATAATTTAGAAACAGAATCTAATTGTGGCTTAGTTAACAACTCGCATGGTTTACTATGAATCGTTCTCTGCTAATCCTATTATAATATCTAAAACAATTTTTAGAAGTCTGTGTAACATTTTGATTTACGAAACAAACTTGAGAGGTAAAATAATTACGGAAATTAAATTCATAAATTTAATATCTCTTTGGTAAATGAGATCCTAATTCAAAGGAACTCTACGGTCGGGTCTTCTTTATCAATGGTGAAACAACATTAATAATTTAACCTGAAAGTAGCCACGTTTATAGTCGTTCTAATATTTAATTATTAATAGATATTCTGAGGATAGATACAAGGAACTAGCAAATTTTAACCACACCATGGCAGACAAAAGGAACAGAAATAAGATATCATGTAAGTATACTTTTAAAACGCTACGTTGTTCTATTTGTTTCATTAAATTTTGTGATTGTTAACTTTTTAGCACGACATTAATCTTCACTTTATCCTTATTCTGTTAATTTTTTTTCGCAGCAGATTATAACAACATGGCATAACAACATCATTGTAATCTGTGTCGGCGTAATGTCCTCTCAGACGCTCCAGGAACTCATTTCCTGGGGCTGTCTTCGTTGTTGTAAGAATATTGTGTTTACTACAATCTCGTGAAGTACGTGAATAATTACTATGTACTCAGATGTAAAGGAAATTACGAGCTAATGGTTCAGATGTTCCGGAACATTCGAAATCTGGTTCAAGAAGTATGGAGGTAAGGCCTATGTGACCTTTGCCGTACAATAAGATAGCTTACTGTTAATAATAAAAGATTGCTCTATATCTAACGACTATCTTTTGCTCGCAACTCCGTCTGCGTGTGCTCTCATTGAAAGAATTTTTCAAATCGGCACAGTAATTCCTGAGATTAGCGCGTTCAACCAAAATATAAACTCTTCAGCTTCATAATATATGTATCAATTGATAAGTATACTTAATAGTGGGAATTTTAAAGAATATAAAGTAAATATGATAACGATTAAAACCTTCAAGTCATAGAGAATTATTGAGTTATAATATTTTTTTTCCCTACAACTGGAAGCAGAGAACCCTTAAGACGAAAACTAGGATATTCATCTTTGTAAATTCTATCAAGTTCTGAAACACATCTTTTAGACATTAATAACAAATCTCAAAAACAAAGCAAACGGGTTCATAAAAAATTACAAGCAAGATTTAAAAAACGAAGTACCTCTGGGGCATAATAAGGGCAGTGTCATGAAGTCGACGCAACAACAAGGACAGATGCGGCCGCGTAATGAGCTCCCGGCCTTATTACTTCCTGTTCACAGCAGTTAGGAAATTAAGAACACTGGCTGTTACACCGGAGGGCCGTAACACAAACAATTTACGAAATATCCCAAACTTCCACGTGACCTTACAAACTTTATTGGATCGAGGTATAAAGGTTGAATGTAAGGACAATGTAACAAATAAGTAACGAAATAAATTGTTCATTTTGATTAGGATTACATACACTTTTCCCCTTAAAAATATTGACATTGGTAATAGCGTTAGGCCACACAACATAACTTTTAATAACTTCTTCTATAGCCCCAAGTACACAAAAAACGTTTTTTTTGTGTCATTGTTGTCATGTAGGTTACATTATCATCATCATCATCATCAGCTACTAACATCTACTGCTAAACATAGGCCACCCACAATCATTTCCAGAATGGTCGGTTGGACCGACATCTGCATCCAGCTGCTCACTGCAACCCTTATCAGGTCGTTTGTCCACCTCGTGGGTGGACGTCCTGCATTGCGCTTGGTTTTACATGATCACCTAAAAACACTAGAAAATGGTACGTTAAATTTTATTTTTTTTAAGATTACTAGCAGTGAGGGTCGCACATTACTAGTAATCTCGTTAACCCTTCGTGCTAAGCTAAGATGCTTGTGTTACGAGTGGGTTCACGTCGGTAGTGTAATGGGTGGGATTCGAACCCGCAACCACATGATCGCAAGTCCGACGCCCTAGCCATTAATTGTCTTTAATTAATAACAATATTTGTGAGAGAGAACGTTCGGAGTATGCTGTACAATGATTTAAATACTGCTCATAAAATAATTACTAACGTAAGATGCGCTTCCAAAACTGCAAAACATGCATTACCTTATACATCTTATACTCATTAACAATCTCAAAGGAAACAATTATTTTCTAATTAATGTTCCGCTACTAGTTTGTGAGATTGAAACTTTCATAAACAAGTATAATTTCTAGTTTAATTTTAGTGTTCGGTGTGTGAGGCGGTCAATGTATGCAGGTTGATAATTAATGTCGTTAATTTACGTTTTTGAAGAGAACAGTAAACGGTTCCGTTGTGTTCCAAGCAGTCCTTGTTGAGAGTGTAATTACTGTTTAATTTGTTAACATCTACAATTAGAGCAAGCTGATAGTGTAACAAGTGAAGCTCACTTGTTATACTTGCTACTTTGTCTACAAAGTTCGAAGAATAATGAGTTTTGAAATCAGGAATTATGAAGATTGGTTCGTTTATTTTTAGGAAATTCTCAAACTGTTTTCTTGCAAATTTCACAGACAATTTTTCTACCAGACAGTAGGTATTCTTGAAAGGTTGGAGAGTTCACTGCGTTGCGAAATTGCGTCTCACAAGATGAATTTTCTTTAGAATCGTGAGTGCATTTTATAGATAAGAAAGTTTCATATACTTAAACCTCTGACTTAGAATGGACGTGAGTTTACGAAAAATATTTGTCTCATACGTTTTGGTATCAATCTTTCACACTACATTTATTTAGTTGATGAAGATTATCATTGTTTTCAACATTCTCAATACGCTTTACTTAAGAATTATGTTAAACTTTTGGGGTCAAAGAACTATAAATACACAAGGAAAAACAACAACAACTATTATAATAAAGCTGACCGCGGCCTTACAGAAACTTTAACAAAAGAAATTAAGCTCGGAAAGTATTACAAGCCAAACTATCTAGATAGGCATGAAATGACGTCACAGTTTCAAGGTCTCTTGGATTGGATGTTTATCTAATGTAGTATGAATAAAGGGTAGGTTCCCAAAAAGCGATTTAGGCCCAGTTTTTTGAGCCCGAGTTTCAAACTTCGGAAGAACTCGTTTATTCAAAATTTTTAATTAACTTTCCAACTAATTTGATCATTAATTTCATAGAATAACAATCAATGAAAAAACGCTTTTTGAAACCATTAGTCAGCATATTATTTTTTTAGCATTAGTACCATTAGTTGAGTTAACTCGGGATCAAAAAAACTGGGCCTTAGATACCCATAATAACTTTTTAACTATCGCGTTGCATGATTATAGCAGACAGATCGTTGCGATTCTGTCAAACGTCAAGCCTTAAAAGATAAGTGCTGGTTTGCATTAATTCCCGTGACGTAATTTTATGAAGACACTGATATAATCAGATTTAAAGTATTAAAGACATAATCTTTGTACGAATTTGAAGAGTTAATACAGTACTTACATGAAACAAACATTAACATCTAATTATACGTTATTTTCCATCTTCCATTAAAAAAGTACGTCTTTTGTGTATGGTAAAAATGATTGTCTTCGCTTGACACAGTGGAGCCAATTGAAACTCGCCTTTTCACATTAAAATTTATTGTTTGGAATTACAATTTTATATGTACGTCTCGCAGCGGCCAAATGGTAAGAATGTGATACAATGATTTGACAGATAGTCGATATAATATATGAAACAATGACTCTGGTGCCTACACTAACGCAATTAGCAATCAACAACAAAGGTATGTATTAATTTTAATATATGAGGCTTTGAGCCGGAACAATGATAAAGTATGAGTTTATTTTTTCTACGACTTATTTTCATTTATATTTTCCTAGATATTAAAATCGATTAATGTTTTTTCTATTAGAACTAAATAACTATTAATAAAATGCTTAAACATTAGGATATTGCTTGCTAGGCTCCATTTCCTCGATCGTGTGTATTGAGAATCCACCTTAAGTTAATATACTCAGTAATTGAGTTAACCTAGGGCTTTCGTAGTAATTGTGATAGCTACCGTTTGGGTCGCGGTCAACTGCGATAACCATAACACGAGAAGCGCTTGCCAACCTTAGAAGCATCGGTAATGGTAAGACCATTCAATGGCGATTATTGGAGCATTGTGATGTATCTGAATAATAATGGTGTGACTAGTAGTAGTATAATGGTACAAATGTACTAGAATTTGAACCAACGATAACTTAATTTTTTTCAGTTTTTGGTCGTAAGTTGTTAGCATTTATTTTTAAAATAATTTATATGTGGGTTATCAGTCTAATGTTTGTTGGTTGGCAACAATGAGAGTTCTGTTGTGTGGACCGTTTCTATGTGAAATTTAGCTCATACTTAAAATACAGCTAAAGGCCGAATTGGGAAACGTCAATCAGTTTTATATTGCCATTAGATCTAATGCTATCTCTGTCACTTTAAGGCGTAAAGTAGCGTCTTAAAGTTAAATAGGGTTTCAGTATTCAGTTGTTATTCACAGTCAATTTCTGATGTATATTTTTGTGTAATCTCTTCCTTTTGAACTATGTTACGTTATACCAGCATCTTAACTTTAAAATTATAAACTGAAAACAATTATTAGTTCACTCTGCCGACAATCCGCACTGTGTACAGCCAGCCTTATCAAGGAAATTAGTTTAATGAAACATGCTAGGGGTTAACTATGGTAAACAAGCGTTTACTACGTCATATAATATGTGTGAGTTAAGGGGGAGGGAGGGGGTGAGGGGGTAATGGCAGACGAGTGCGATAGTGACGCCCGTTAACTCGGTGACGTTTAGAGGTACATCACTGGGTTACGATTATGGATATGTCAACACGTTACAGCATGTTGTTTAGTGGGAATGACGTGGAGATTATGGTTATTAGTTGTGGCCTAAATATATGAAGTTAGTTTTTCGAAATTGTATCATGTACGTCAATAAGTTGTGTCCAAGTTACATAACGAGGTTTTACATGAATTCAAATGAAAACTAACTAAAATGAAAACAGACTAATCTTCTGGTTTATCAGAATAAGAAAAAAAACAACTTAAAATGCAAAAAAGATATCCAATAAGAAACTATCTCATCATATTTATCAAAATATAATTATCACTGAGCCCTTTTATAACAGCACTTACCGCTAGTGGCAGTTAACCACGTTACCATGGTAACAAGGACTCAAAGGGTAATCGCGTTACGAACCGGCTCCGGCCCGGCCGTCCGGCAGTCCGGTTCAGACACGGGAAATTCATTTATTTAAAATACAGAATAAGTATTTGATGGTTTATTGGATTTTAGTTGCTTTGTAGCTTAAATACTAAATCTTTTTGGGTTGGGACGTTTTAGGTTATATTGAGGTTTCTTAAGATAGTTGGGTTGTTACTAGTTTTAGCTGCCAACACAAGTAACAAGACAAGTGCGAGTCGGACTAGCCCACCGAGGTTTTCGGACAAAGACTAACATGTTTTATGATTTAACAACAAATTTGCAGTTCATAAACTTTCCCCTGTACTTGTAGTGTATAACGACATTACTTGCTAAATTTCAAAGTTCTAGGCCAACGGGACGTACCCTATACAGTTTTATTCTATTTATTTATCATATATATTTTATTTTATTTTGTGGTATAAACGGCATGTTTTATACTTTTACCTGTAGGACTTTTCAGAGCTTCAAGGGACTGCAGATTTAGATGTTTTCATTTTCACACGATACCTAAACGCGTTCCCGCGATAAGGGTCTTGAAAGACAGAAGGAACGCCCGACGGACAGAAAGATGGTCGGATGGACAGATAGGCGGACAACAAAGTGATTCTCTAAAGGTTCTATATTTCCGTTGCAGTTATGGAACCCTAGAATCTTTGTGTATGTTTAAAATGTTCGTGGGCGGTACATGGATTAAGTTCTCTATTACGAGAGTTACAAGCTTAGCGCAGGCTAACGAGGCTTCAGTCTCTGATCCATTCGTCGGCGGAAAGAATCCAGCTTTTATGTCCTTTGATGCGCAAACAGAATGAGATTAAACTGCTAAATTCAAAGCAGTGCTTTTAACCAAACGGCACAAGAGCCTCAGCACTGACCGACCAACTGAATATTACATTCTCAATTCGGAGCCCCACGAGGTGAGGAATTTTATAATGCACGCGTCAATGCATAGTTTTGGAAATGGTTATACATTTGACTATATACATCATACAATATTAAAAGGTCTGAACCGCGTACGTAATGTAAGGTATAAATACCTATTTTTCCCGAAGTTTCGGCTAACTTGCAAAGGCCGTGGTCACGGGTAGACTGATGACAGCCATTATCTTTGTACGTACGTACCTCAATTGTACCGATCATCAGCATCCAGTCTCCATACAACATTCTTTATAACCATATCATCTTTCACGCAAAAAAATTTTAGTCTTCCCCTTCCTCTATATCCATCTACGTTCATGCTTCCTTACAATATTGGACCAGCTGGGTAAAATAAACTTAATAATGAAAAACATACATCATAGAGGAAGGAATCAGCAGATTAAGTCAAATTTACTTCAAACATCTGGGGGCACGGCAGTGCCCCAGCCAAGTCTCGAGCAAAACGGGCACGGCCGTACCATACTTTTCTCGAAGCGTTTCGCGGCTATTTCACCCCCCCTGTATCATCAATACGGACAAAGCTAGGGGTTTAGGTTTTCGATGACCTAGAGTAAGTATTAAAGCAAGCTCAGCCTCAAAATTACATGACATTTGAACCAACAGTTTACGAGTTATGAGCGATCAAAGTTACACCATTTTGTCACACACTGACTCACTCACTGATTCACTCACTGACCGATCATCAAAAATCTAAGGTACTTCTAGCAAACTTAGAACCTTCAAATTTGGCACCAAGATAGGTTTTTAGCTACATATATAGGAAAAATTATAAAAACGGTAATAATTTATATACCTTAGTAAATAATAGGAAACAAATTTATATTTGCGGTTTCACAAGAACATGGTGTATGAATTTTGACTGCATTGTTAATTTTGTTCTTTGTTTATGTACAAAAAGTGAAACAAATCGATTTATATTGATGTGAAACATCTTTCCTCTCGCTTACCTGCAATTTGTGGGAGTGATTTCGTGAAATGGGACGGGAGTGTGTTACAGGATGTCGCGAAAGCGCGCGCTATTCGATTTGACGAATGAGCGCGCGGTTTTAGAGTTGACTGTCAGATAGTACCAACCAATTTTCCGAGAGGTCGGTACTGTCAGCCATTATGGGGTCGAAATTAAATCCTGGATGGCGCCGAGGAAAATTTGCTAATTTTTCGTCATGGGTGTCACTTTCATGGTTCCTGAGGTCGCTGAAAACGATTATGGGGTCGAAATTAGAACCCAAGATGCCGCCGAGGTACATTTGCAAATTTTTCGTCATGGGTGTCATTTTCATGGTTCCTGAGGTCGCTAAAAACGATTATGGGGTCGAAATTAGAATCCAAGATGGCGCCGAAGAAAATATGCTAATTTTTCGTCATGGGTGTCATTTTTATGGTTCCTGAGGTCGCTAAAAACGATTATGGGGTCAAAATTAGAACCCAAGATGGCGCCGAGGAAAATATGCAAATTTTTCGTCATTTATTTTCATGGTTCCTGAGGTCGCTAAAAACGATTATGGGGTCGAAATTAGAATCCAAGATGGCGCCGAGGAAAATTTGCTAATTTTTCGTCATGGGTGTCATTTTCATGGTTCCTGAGGTCGCTAAAAACGATCATGGGGTCGAAATTAGAATTCAAGATGGCGCCGAGGAAAAAATGCTAATTTTTCGTCATGGGCGTCATTTTCATGGTTCCTGAGGTAGCTAGAAACGATTATGGGGCCGAAATTAGAAACCAAGATGGCGCCGAGAAAAATTTTGCAAATTTTTCGTCATGGGTGTCATTTTCATGGTTCCTGAGGTCGCTAAAAACGATTATGGGGTCGAAATTAGAATCCAACATGGCGCCGAGGAAAATTTGCTAATTTTTCGTCATGGGTGTCATTTTCATGGTTCCTGAGGTCGCTGAAAGCGATTATGGGGTCGAAATTAAAACCCAGGATGGCGCCGAGGAAAATTTGCTAATTTTCGTCATGGGTATCATTTTCATGGTTCCTGAGGTCGCTAAAAACGATTATGGGGTCTAAATTAGAATCCAAGATGGCGCCGAGGAAAATTTGCTAATTTTTCGTCATGGGTGTCATTTTCATGGTTCCTGAGGTCGCTGAAAACGATTATGGGGTCGAAATTAAAACCCAGGATGGCGCCGAGGAAAATTTACAAATTTTTCGTGATGGGTGTCATTTTCATGGTTCCTGAGGTCGCTGAAAACGATTATGTGTTTGAAATTAAAACTCAAGATGGCGCTGACGAAAATTTGCAAATTTTTCGTCATGGGTGTCATTTTCATGGTTCCTGAGGTCGCCAAAAACGATTATGGGGTTGTAATTAGAACCCAAGATGGCGCCGAGGTAAATTTGCAGAATTAAAAAAAAGTTTAGTTATCGGTCACCACGCTTAAAAAGTTAACGAATTAATATCAAAAAAATATTGCATAAAATATATTAATATATTTGCATAAGTTGATAAAAAATGCTATACAATAGCTTTACCGCGGCAGTCTTCGAGTGCCACGCGTATTTTTTTTTTAATTTTATAGTTTTCATCTAATGAAAATAAATATTTATTTAATAGTCAGCATTTTCAGATAATATATTAATATATTTTTTATTATGCTTCATTTAGATCCTTGTTAGCAAATTTCGAGTACATGTTCTATGTTTCACATCAGCCAGGCGTCCCGTGATGGCTCACATTTTTTATTAATAAATTGTAATAATGTATTGAATATGCATATTAATAAACAAATCTAGGTTAAAATGAAATGAATAAAGCTAAAATCTTTCATTGTATATCAATACTCTATGCTCGCTCGATAGATAAGCAGCAGCTGAAGCTCAAGAAATAATAAAATCACCTTAAAAGAAAAGAAAGAGACCTACAAAAATTAATGAGATCCCACCAAAAACATTCAATGTAAAAAGAGCCAAGTCTCTCTACGCAATTCTTCCATCGTAAAAAGATTTGAGATCGCATAGGAGCCAAGTCCTGTTCAACTTAATTTGTAATAATAAATCAATATTTTGTGACTAAATTAGTTTTGTTTACATTACAATAACAGTGACTTGGCCATGAGCACAAGTTAAAGGTCGTTTGCTCCTGGTCATTACGTGCAAATATCGTTGAATTGATATATTATTATGGACATGATTCTGTAACTGATTGGAATTTGAGATCACCACGGACTAAACATATTCATATTCATATTCATATTCATATTCTTTATTGCAATCCATAATGTACATTAATGGTGGAAAAGGAAATATAAAAGTCACAATTATGGACCCTGATGGGCACAGCAAGTAGAAGAGAGGAAGGCGTTTTATGTATATATACCTAGTAGGTATTAGTTAATGCAAAAGTAGATAGCGTTACACGATATTTATTTAACATACGCCATAGTGCATGTGCAGTTCACAGTTGGATGATACCGACGTCGGTTAAGGTGTCCTGATATTATTTATTTATTATTTACTTTGAACTCCTCCAAATATGCAGTTTTATATTTGTATCTTATTGTGCTCATGGCCAGTCACTGTTATTGTAATGTAAACAAAACTAATATAGTAACAAAATATTGATTTATTATTACAAATTAAGTTGAACAGGACTTGGCTCCTATGCGATCTCAAATCTTTTTACGATGGAAGAATTGCGTAGAGAGACTTGGCTCTTTTTACATTGAATGTTTTTGGTGGGATATTTACTTTCTCAATGAATCTTGCCTGAAATTGATGTGTGGATGAACATGTGTATAATAAGAAGCGGTGGTAGCCAAAAGGTTCGAATCCTACCCATTACAGACTCAAATACACTCGTAACAATTATTTAGCTTAACTCAAGGGGTTAACAAGACTACCCATGTGCGACTAACATTGCTAGTAATGTTTCTAAAATAAAAGTATGGATTTTTATTGCATCTTGTTACTCTAGTATTACATAACGATCTTATCAAACCGGTGCGCGGTGACTTCACTTATAACAACAAAGCTACAAATAAATAATTCACAGAATTAAGTATTATATACCTGATATTTAGTCGTATTTATATCACGAGAGCACATCAAAGCACAAAGCGGCGGAAGGAACATCATTCACCTGCCATCATAATCCCATTTACATGCCATACAATGGCTTCTGAGAAAGATGAGAAAATATATTTATTCATGTGTCAGATGTTCCTCGGAAGATATTTCAAGGCTTTCAACATTTTCGGCTTCCGCATTTTCGTCTGAGGAGTTTGTAACTGCAGTTTTAGAAGCTGTTATTCGTGATATACCTACTGGTGAAGCTCATTTGTTTCCTGTTCACAATTTTAGGATAGCACAGCGTTACTAAGCCACAGAGGCCAGAGGTTTAAAATTTTCCTTCTTTTTATTTGTATTTAATTTACGAGTCATTGTTCCACATTAATGCGTGCCGCAACTTATTTTCTACTTCTTAAACACATTATAATTATCACCTACAATACGTAAAATACTTCTTTAAAAAATAAACGCCATACAAAACCACCACAAAATTGAATCACACTTAAATTAACATTCCGTTGCACAATTAGTGAATTCACAAACGACGCTTAACTCCGGCACGCAGCTGATTCAATTGTACTTGTAATTTCCAAATGTAAATCAGTATGGAGAACTAACTTGAACCGGGCGGGAACGCAAACTCATTACAATATTACACTAGAGACTTCAGTCTAACTAATCATAGGAATTGGAAACATTTCAAACAGTTACAACTTCAATAACTTTTACAGTATTTAATTGCCAACCCTAGGTATTTTGAAGCGCGTTACGAACGATTTACTGTTTTCTCTGCCAATCATATTAAGTCGTTCTATGTGTGCGTTAAAAAAACGTTATTATGACGGGCTGTCAGTTTGTCTGGCAACTTTGTTATTTATTGTGAAATGTATTTGTTGGTTGTTTTTATAACTGTAAAACATTTCAGTGATGTTTTATAACTAGTATTTCCAATGTGTTTTTAAATAACAAAATAATACCTATTGCTTCGCTTGTTTTGCTCCACAAATTTCGAATTATTAAACATTAAAAAGAAATAGTTACCAGCATTCGGATTGTAGAAAGTTTATTTAATTATTAGATCTTAGTTTCTCAATTCAAAATATTCCAGATACTCGTACATAGATAAGTACGGAATCCACGTCATGGGATTTCTTAGTATTGTTATACAAGTTTGATTGACTTTTTATGTATGGGTACTTTATGTATTTCCCTCTAAGCATCCTGTCGGACCCTCGATCAGGTCTTACATCGCGATGGCGTAATCCCGTCACTTACGAGCAACATCGCATTAACCTATTTACCCTCTACCAGCGTCTAAGATACTACGACCCGTCTCAATCCCTTACATAAAACAATATTACGCGATTAAACCAGTTATTATTATCTCTTAAACACTACAAATGTGTTGATACAGAAGGTTCACATGAAACAAAATCGTCTACCTCTTTGTGTCGCCCCAAAATATCGTTTGCTTATATCTTAGTACAGTGTAGTGGTTTCATGTACGATCAATTGTACCTGAATTAATTTGTATTGTTTCGTTTAGGGTTGAAACATTGGGACCGTGGGGTCCGAGTGCTCACATTATTTTCAAAGATTTATCCAAGCGTCTTGTTGACACCTCATGTGACCCAAGGGCTGGTTTTTAGCCAGCGGTTAAGCATTGCCATTCAACGTGGCAATGCTGCCAGCCTTATGGGCACACTTCCAGTCGACAGCGATGTGGATGAGTTTTTTGATGCTATTTTTTAGTTTTAGTTTTGTCTAATTAATATAGTTTAGTATTAAGAGTGTTTTTTAATTAAATATTTCTGTGTAAATATAATAAAGAATTACCTTTTTGTTTCAAAATTCTTTAGATATCATAATCACAAAAAGTTTCTCATATAAATATAAAATAATTGATTTATTGATCTCTGAAAATATTTCTCCATATTACAATCAAACCCGTAAAATAGTGTACATTGAACAACGTGGTACCTGCTATACTCCGTCAACCACGCGGCTAAGATCGGATTATACGATCCATTAACAAAATATTGCATGTAAGTCGAGTGAATTCACTTGAAATAATTAAATGTATTCCAGCGATATTGCTATTTCATGAAGCTGTGCTGCTCTTAAATATGCATTAAAATTTATTTTGTGATTTAACATTGTGCAATTCAAGCGTATAATGTACCTAATTGAGGATTATACAATAGAATAAGTAGGGTTAATGAGTTGGTTCTACTGCTAGAGAAGTACTCAAAATCAAAATAGGTATTATTATTTCCATGGACTTTCGAAACGTAAAATGGTGTGTACGACTAAACGCCGACAGACTGTACACTGACATGAATTTACTTCGACGGTACTTTTTGCCGATAGGACACTTCGCCGACAAGACTCTTTGCCGACAAGACAAAAATAAAGATCTTGCTTTGGTTTTTAGTGTAAGTATATGTATAATATCATAATGTAAAGATACTCATAAAAATACATAGAAAAAAACAAACAAAAATAATTAAATTTATTTAAACAAACATAGTAACAATAAAAATCAATCATTCAATAAAACTAAATCAAATCATTATAATAACAACTTCTCTTCATTTAAATATTACTCTATGTTTTAAAATTAATAATACCTATAGAATAAACTTTTTGAAAATACGATGACATCTAATTTGTTTATTTTTGTCAAATGTACCATCAACCTTTTGTTGATTATATTTTCTTCTTATGGGTTTTATTATACCAGCTGATAGTACTTATCTCAATTTCTTATTTGTTCCTTTTTAGGGTTCCGTACCTCAAAAGGTAAAAATGGAACCCTTATAGGATCACTTTGTTGTCCGTCTGTCTGTCTGTCTGTCAAGACCTTTTTTCTCAGGAACGCGTGGAGGTATCAAGCTGAAATTCATATCAAATACTCAAGTCTATGGTCTCTTGGAGCTGTGAAAAAATCAAACTTCTAAGTCAACGCGATCAAAAGATACTCCCATTTATGCCGCAAATTTTCGACACTCGCAAGGGAATCAAAACCTACAGGGTACTTCCCGTGAACTCAGAATCTTGAAATTTGGTATGAAGCAACGTCTTATAGCAGAGATATAGGAAAAATTGCGAAAAGTATACATTTTTAGTTATATCATATAATAAAAATATTTTTAATAATTTTAAACTTACTACCCCTTTCCTCATGAACGCGTAGTGGTATTATATTGAAATTCATATCAAATACTCAAATCTATAATACCTTTAAGCTGTAACAAAATCAAACTTCTATGTCAACGCAATCAAAAGAAACAGGAATTAAAACCGCATATTTTGAAACTCGCCACTACTCGCAAGGGAATCAAAACCTACAGGGTACTTCCCGTGAATTCAGAATCTTGAAATTTGGTACGAAGCAACGTCTTATAACACAGATAAAGGAAAAATTGCGAAAAGCATAAATTTTTAGTTACATCATATAATAAAAATATTTTTAATAATTTTAAACTTATTACCCCTTTACTCATGAACGCGTAGTGGTATTATATTGAAATTCTTAACAAATACTCAAGTCTATAATATCTTTAAGCTGTAACAAAATCAAACTTCTACGTCAACGCAATCAAAAGATACAGCAATTAAAGCCGCATATTTTGAAACTCGCAACTACTCGCAAGGGAATCAAAACCTAAAGGATACTTCCAGACGACCTGGAATCTTGAAATTTGGCATGAAGCAACGTTATAAAGTACACATATAGGAAAAATTCCGAAAATCTTAAATTTTTAGTTACATCACATAGTATATTTTTTTTAATAATCATAAACTTACTAGCAGACCCAGCAAACGTTGTTCAGCGATTAAAAAAAAAACAGATGTTGGCCGATTCTCAGACCTACCCGATATGCACACAAAATTTCATGCAAATCGGTTCAGCCGCGATTAACAAAAAAAAATAAAAAAATAGATTTTGGCCGATTTTTCCGAACATACATAATGTTTTCATATATGTATTGACAAGGTACCGTCAGCTTTCCACATTGTTATGTTATGGATTTCATTTAGCAATAAAAATACCATAACTTTTACTTATATACCTACAGGTTTGTACGGAACCCTCGGTGCGCGAGTCTGACTCGCACTTGGCCGGTTTTTTTTTAATTGTATTTATAATTTTAAATATATTCCATTTTTTTTCTATTGAGCTAAGTATACGTTTCACAAAAGAAATTCCTTCATTAACTACAAAGCGTACATAGGAAAAATAATCCTCCCTTATTATCACTTTATTTGAGAAGTTACGTGTTGTTCAGATGTAATGTAAATGTAAACAAATTGGTTTCGCGTGCTAACTACTTCCTACATTTGTGGCTTCCGCGGTCGCCACGAAACAACATCATTGTTATGGTAGAAATTCTGTTTTGATTGTTGATAAAGTCAACACTACGTAATAGTTCTGACGGTTACGTATTAAACGTAAATGACGAGCAATTTAAAGAAAAATTAGTTTAAAATTTCGTTTTTTGAGAGAGCAATATGAAATATTTCAAACTGTTTTAAAATACTCGCAAAAAAATCTTCATTGACTTCATCATGTATACTAATAGGACAAACATAATTTATTTATTAAACCTGACTTCAGCTATTAATAATTTTAATTGTGAGGACATTACGCCAATAACGAAGTAAATAGATAAGCAGTGAAAAGGCACAATAATTAATACTTTATCTTATTTTTTCTCCGTCTAACACTATACATGAGGAATATTTGGTTTCCATTTGTAGATGTTTTTTTTTTCATTAGTTAATGTATCTAGAACCATGATAATTTGTTCCGCATTACTTCACTTCCTAATACCAAACAGTAACACAAAGTTTAACGAGTGCTTTAACAACATGGAAACATTCAAATGGTTTGAATCGCAATTCTCTAATACCGGCCTATAAAATGTCCAACTGCTGGGCACAGGCCTCTTTTTAAATTTGAAAGAACGAGCATTGATCACCAGTTCACCACGCTGGCTTATTGCGGTCTGGCGTTCCTAATATAGAAAACATTAAGTTCACGTTCTAAAGGTTTTATTTATTTAATACTAGCTTCTGCCCGCGACTTTGTCTGCGTGGACTTCAGAATTGGATTTAAAGCTTCGCTCGTTAACAATTTTATCTTCCCACGGGAACTATTTGAGAGATCGGTATAGAAAGTACATGTACTTTTCCATAGCATAGGTGACACGCATACCAAATTTCAAAGCTGTCTGTCGGCGGCTTACCTCGTTAACAATTTCAATAATATAATTATATATTATTAAAAAATCTACTTTAGAAATCGGGATAAAAGTTGCATGCCAAATTTCGTCCAAATCCGTTCAGTCGTTTTTGCGTGATTGAGTAACAAACATTCATACTTCCACACTTTCACAATTATAATCTTCGTAGGATAGTGCTCACTGTTTAATCTAAATATATTGATTAACTTTTTAATTTCATGTATTCCAAATAAAATCCTGACCGTAATAATTAGTTGATAACTTCCATTTGGGGTGTATCATTTAGTTTATTTATTGACTTCTTGAAAAACAAATTCATTCTTCAACTAACTAATCTTTATTGTCCAATCTATAAAGGTTATGAAGAGTACCTAGTGAGTAGTTTCTCGCCTCTATAAGCCTTCTGCGTTGTGTTGTATGTTGTTCGCACCTTGAGCATTAATCAAGGGGCATCACCGGAGTTATATTGGGGTTGCTACATTGACAAGGGTGGAACAATACCCGCTAATTGAGGCGGAACTATTAATTCCGATGATGCCATGTTTTTGTTTCATGTTCTTTTAATGGGAAATGTTACTACCTACTCTCTACACACCAGGTTACGAGATTATACTTAGCAGGGCTTAACATATTTAATTTATAATAATTATTATTCTTATTGGAAAAAAAATGATTTACATAAAGTTTGTGTTTGTTGAATACTGTGTCATGTCGTATGTTAGCGCCCACTTCCAAGAGGGGAGACGACAGCGTTCCAGGCATTAATTTAATTAAACTACTTAAGTAATATAATTGTTTTACGTTTGAAGAATAATAAGGAAAAAAAAATAAGCACTTAAGCACTAAAATTTATTATTTATGTATGCTGTACGGTAAATGTATCATGTGTATGTGTGTCCCCAAACCATGAATCACATGATGAGCTGCCCAGCGCGTCCTACCGTCTGTACACGCGAGGACCTGTTTATCGCTCCTGACAATGCTGTCCGCGTGGCAGAGTACCTACTGTCCGTATTATAAAAATCTATCTTTGCCATTGATCGACACGCTAAGAAAAATAATCTATCGAAAATATAGCGTAGTGGTTGTAAACAGTGTACCCTAAAAAAGTAACGTTTTATTTAATTGTGCCTGATTACTTTCGTCGAAGGTGTAAAATGAAAAAGAATTTGTTTTGGCCTTGCAAGTCGTTGACTTAAAAAAATTGGGGATTAAAAAGCACTTTTTGATCGTCAAAAATAATTACAAGAGATTAACCCGCCCAACACTAAGCGAGGCTTTACTTTTAGAAGATTATATTATTATGCTCTGTTTTAGGAGTTTCAATTTTAATCACATGGAAGTCCCGAAATAAATTAGATTACTAAACTACATTTACGACAGCTAGCTTAAGTGTGTGAAAATTAATCAAATAAAATGTTCATAGTACAGCGCAGTGTGAAATGTCAAATTCTAATCCCAATAACTTCTAATTAATTTAAAAAAGTATTTTTAAATTAGCGAGGCTGGAAGTATTAGTAAAGACAACTAACTTAAGCCTAAGCTGCTGTTGTCTGTGAAACCTTCAGACTCCATCATCAGACCAGCTCAAAAGTATCATAATATTGTCACCGAACTTACATAAGTATGGTGAATCCATCGCAATCGGACGTCAAAAAGTGGTTTTAATTTACTTTCAAGATTTGATTTACAAAAAATAAAACATTATTCTACATACCTTCTGTAAATTCAATTCAGATGTTCACATCATAAATCATTACACTAGCTTATAGTGCTTACATCCTGAGTAATCCAGCTCTCATCTGGTTAGGTTAAGCTTGAAGACCACACGTGCATTAAAGATGAGAGGTTACATGCGCGATCAGATGGGATTGTGGTACAAGACCACAGCGACCCACTTCCTGCACCGTGTGAAACAGAATAATAGATAACTTGGTATTTGCATAAGTTTGAGTTAACAATTATGATCTTTGAATCTCGACGGTGTGTTAGTAAGTTTCATGAAGGTCTAATGGGGGATAAACTATAAGAAAATTAATTAAGGACCCGATTTACTACAGAGTATAGGCCTTCTATAAGTTACGCCGTAACCATCAGTTTGCTGCTTCACTCATCCAATCTGACCTGGCTAGATTCTTTAAAGAAATTGAAGATACAAACTTTACTTGAAAATAAAGCACTATATAATTTTAAAGTTCTTTGATTGTGTTTGTAGATTTAGGTACTTACTTTCGCAATTACATAAACATACTCATCACAGTCATAATATACAGTATACGCAGTTGCGAAAATTCTGAACGTTCATAATTTATTTTCTATTCTATAGAGAAGCAAAAATAGTTTCACATAATTTTAGACTTTAATATCATCATAAGGTTATAAGAAGGGACCGTGATATAATCCGTTCTCTGCACACAACCCTAGTCACCTTTACGACGCCCTCGGGATCGAAGGCGGCTTCGCCATGCCGGAAGACACCTAAGGCAATTAAGCCACCGAGGAAAACAAACAAGCAACACAAGACACCTGAAACTCCTTGTACACGTCTTGTTGAATAATTCATATCGATATATTTTACTCCGTTGTAAATATTTCAAAGACCTTTTGTAATGGCTTTACACCTTCTGAAGCCACACAAAGGCTCAAAGGCAGGTATAATCGCGAAGTTAGCGTATCGTGGAGCCTGTAGGATAGCAATCTGTCTGAGGCTGGGCTAGCGTTTAAAATACAGTGAGTAAACGAAACCGTCTTGAATTCAGTATTAAAAGATCTTTAGAAAAATGTATATGTAACTTGATTCATTTGGGTCGATTCGATTTGCAAAGTGAAAAAACATATCAAAATATAAGTAATTTAAAACTGAAATTGTCCAACAAGAAGAAGAAAAGAGAAGAGCATCGCTCCGTCATACAGGTACCTACTATAAATTTAAAAGGAAAAAATTACATTATCTGTACGCACAGTTTACAAAATTGTTATTTTTAATTATGTAGATTTCAGCATCCAGATTGACAAAGACGGCAATTTAGACCGTATTTCAATTAGAAAGTTAAATATTGACATGGGAGAGCCTTTTTTACGCCACAAAAAACACTTGGCAACACTTCGTTCAAATTAATTAATTAGAACTTGATGAATACAAATGATGATCAAAAAAGAACAACAATATTGTTTAGTATGCGTCACACGGCGGCCGTCGCCTCCATCGTAATCTGATTCACTTAAAACAGTTTGGAGCTCGTCAACTTCTGGTCATAAATTCAAACAAGAAAGGGTTCGCCTGAAAGTAATTTACTAAAGAATGTCGCGGGAAAGAACATCGCGGGATTAAAATGGCGCTGAAAGGGCATTTTGTTTGAGTTTTTCATTGTTATTTTGGGCTCTTTGTTTAGACCACCATTAATTTTTCACAAAAAAGAGTCATTTCTTATAACTATAACGTTTATAAATCGTGTGCCTACCTACCTATAATATCGGCCTGTAACTGTTTATTAGTTTATAAGGCTTTAAACATTAATTATACCTAATGACCGTTTTAGGCAGTCATTAGTGGTGCTCTCAAAACCACTTTGCACTGAATATGTAGATTAGTCAAACGTGATGACCATTTGCAGTTTCATTCGCCAATTTTTGCAGCACTTAACATTTTAGTTTTAGTCGGCCATTGGCCAACACAAATTGCTGAGCCATCAAACGGAATTTTATGTGAGCGTGTTAGTTGAGCGACCGCCATTGGTCAATCTGTAACGGCCGCCGCTTCGATTCAAATAATTTAATTTGATTTCCGAACGGGTGTCAAACAATTACGTGTTCCCATTTAAGCGTCAATCAAATTTGAATTAATATTTACGAGTAAATGGCAAAGTGAAAATTAAATGTGCTGACACATTATTAATAATTACAATTTGAACTAATAAATTTAATATACCTATGACGTCATCGCAGCATCCACTCCTTTCTATCTTTCTTTTACGGTCTTGCTCTATTTGTGTACCCATACATAGTCATACTACTCGTACAGTTTTACATTTAGTAAATTATAATAATATCATGTTTTTGGTAGACATTTGCACATAACATTGTACCACGAAATCTCGATACGTAAACCTAATCAAAACTTAAAGACAATATCAATTTAGTTGAGCAAACACCTTTGCTGTTCCCTTCGAGTATGGCCGGAACAAACAACTAGTGAATTAGCAAGTTGGTTATTCAGCTTAATTATGCATCACCCGGCCGCGGGCACGAGCTCGTGCGTCACTACTTACTGAACACGTCACCTGTTCACTCTGGGCCTGATATATTAATCAATAAACAAAGCTGAGGCTATTGGTTACGCGAACCTCTTTTGTTTATCTTTGTTTAATGTATGCGGAGTTGGCAAAGCTATGCAGCTTGATTTTTTGTCAACTCGTTGATTGAGTATTAATCCCAACTGTTTAAAAAAAAAATGTTGAAGTGTATACACCTTCCTAAATGCTTAACTTCCAAACGACTGCGCCAAATTGGATAATTATTTTGTTGTGTTTTTCATTATCATTACAAGGTTCGTATTTAAGAACATTGAGAGAGTAAAGGGGAAAAAAGCCAAAGATAAATTACATAGTCTACGTGAACGGGACATTTTACATCGGGATTACATCAGCAAGAACTCATGTAACAAAAACCCTTTTTTCTAAAGAGTAGTTGATCATTGAGGCGTGTGTCGGCCCTGGTTAATTAACTTTGACGCTTGCAACAGCACGACTCAAAGGGATCTAGGTCTTTTAGTTCATTCGCTCTGTTCAAACTAGCTCGAGTGGGAATATCAATAACACTATTTCTTTGCACAAGACAATACAAGCTCGACCTGTTTATTGGAGTGTTTTACATAATATCTGTCCATGTTTTACGTACCAAACAAAATTAAAGCAGCTTTGTTAGGCCCCTAAATCTCAGCCTACAATAGTTTACACAAAGCAAACCCACAACAATTAGTGCTACACCAACTAAACAAGACCGCACTGATCAACTATTTACTGGGTCCTCACCACTCATTAACACCATACAAATATGTTCCCATTTTAATGAACCTACAAATTACTTCACCGCCAGTTATAAATGTATAATTCTGACCAAATCCCTAAAAGGATTAAGTTATAACTTTTCGAAATGTCACTTTTGTGTCTACACAACACTAATTAGGTAAAGGCAACCACTGGCAACCCCTTAATTAAAGCGCTAAGCACATAGACCATTATTACTGCATCCACCCCGCCCTCACGAGTACTCCTTTGCGTCTTGTTTTAAACATGACATCGCTTGTATCTCTTAATTCCACATCCATTAAGGGTTTTGTCTGCTCATCTCAAAAAAGAACACAACACAAAAACGGCAATGGACGTGTAGAGCAGCGATACACTAACAGTTTGATTAAGCTGCCTTAGCGGTAGAAGACAGGGTGAAAGGGGTAGTAAAAGGCCGAGGCGTCTTCAAAAGACGTATAAATTTATTAGCGCGTGTGATTGCTCCGTACATGCAAGTAATTTTCTGTGTTGCCATACGACCGACTAAAGGAATACGTGAACAGAAATCGAATACGACCTTCTTGAACGTTGCGTGAATATTCTCCGAGATTATGGTATTGTAGTGAAAGGATATATGGCAATACTGAACGTTATCCTTTTAAAGAAGTGAGCCTACAATAAAAGAAATCAGATTTTTCAATGGAACCGTGAATGAGTTTAAATAGCGAGTATTATTTGTGGAGGTGTACTTGGGATTTATTTAGAGTAAGCCGTTGAATATTCGCAGGTTGGATCGCTCTGGTGTCCGTCTTGTTTGATATGCAAATAGCCCTCGTCGGTTCGTATTTACACTGTGTCGACCAATTTGTTCAAGTGAGGACTACAGCAAGAGTTACAGGTATAATATTAGAAGAGGTAGCTTATACTTAATTACTCAGTGTAAATTTAAACAAGTAAAAAAATAATTGCAAAGCGCATGCTTTTGTGTATGCAGTTGGCAAGCAGACACGTCATGTCAAAGTGAACAAGGGGTCGACCTTGTGTTCTTACTTACTTGGGCCTTATTATCCGAAGAGACTGATTAAATTCAAGTTTTAATAACGTATGAGTATGTAATCCATTATACCTTTCCTTAACCAAGACAAATTAACACTGCTAGAAAAAATAACCCCAATACTACCCTTTACACCGATCATAATATCTGCTTTTTATTTTTCTTCTTTTTCATAAACTTTCCAAAGTGGTACTTCTGCATATATAATTTCTAATTGTGACGTTGGTTTCCTCTGTATCAAAGTTTTAGCTCCAAGTGAATTCCAGTTTTAATGACACTGAATATTTTCTCCACGTCATTTAAGTTACAAATATTTAGGATACCAAGTTCGCAGCCAAATTTCTTTCGAAGTACGATTAAACGTATTAAGATTTATGTTTTAGGGTTTTCTTGATAGATATAACATTGAAAAGAATCACAGTTGAAGAGGGAGTTTCATGTAACTACAAGTTTCCACTTATTTGTTTAACAAATGATAGGTTATCGTGGTATCGAGATACTTAATTTTTGTGACCTTATTAAACATTCGATTTAATATTGATGGCTTTACATTAAGTCACCAAGCTATAATATTACATTATTGGGTTTTTCAAATACCTTAATTTATTTTTAAAACAATGCCACTTTTATTTTTACACACGAAATCTTTGCAATGTTATAAATAATACAATATAAGGTATTTTCTTAAAATAAGCTTTCCTTGCGTAATTATTTAAGGATTCAACGGTTTACTCACGCACATTTTCGGGATAGCCCGACTAGTTTCAGACTCAATAGGAGTCCTTAATCATGAGCTGACGCGGCGGCGGCGGTGTCGCGAGTCGAACCCTCCTTGCGTAGTTTTTCTATGTGCACAGTTCGAAACAATTTTTATTAAAGCTACTTACTATCTACAATATAACTTTTATTTTATTTGTTAGGGACAAAAAACAGTTACACGTTTAAAGCTATACCTACAATAAGTCCTTAAATTAATATTACAAACATGTAACCCACAACATTGTCCACATATTATTGAGGAAAAAATATATAATTAAAAGTGAGAGACAAAAGTATACAATCATATATTATATATATTCGTATTTGCTGACAAAATTGAAATTTAAATTAGTCTACATTAACACTACTCCATTTTAGATGATATATCTATCGATTACGACCTCCATAACCACAACCTATATATTTATCACCATACCTATATAACGCTAAACATACTTAATATGTGTATAACACCCTAACAGCAATGTCCTGTGTTAATGAGCTCGGCAATCAGTTCATTGCACTCGTCCCGTTTCAGCTTGCTCAAGAACGTGTAGGGCAGTGACGTCACGAACGCGATCCCGCCGTGCAGCCGCTTGTGCTCGCTCAAGCAAGCTGTAAAAGAAAACATAATCTTAGGGACAAATAAATGAGAGAGAAAAGTGGAAATGGGAAAGTAAACCGTGTTGTTCATAGCATGTGATGGAATTTAGCATGTGTTGAAGTACTGTTTCTTGTCAACGAAGGTGTTTTCGAGACATGAACCGCAAGAGAATAGTGTGGCTTATGAAACGCTGAATTTTGAAAATGTTTGAAGTTTTGGTTGCTGAAAGAGGTTGGTTTAAATATTTAACAGAGAGATCTTTAATACTATAAGTTTTTGTGGTTTGTATACCGACCTCTTAAAATTGAAAGGCAACGGGTCTGAACCGCGTACGTAATATAAGGTATAAATACCTATTTTTACCGTCGTTTCGGCCTACTTGGAACTTTAATAACAGATTTTTCTTTCTTTTTCATTCGGAGTAGTTTTAGTTGTGCTCCGAGTTCGACAATTTTCTGTATTATTAAACTTCTAGAAATTGTTTGGCAAATTGTAAGCTGCAAGGACTTGCACGCGCCAGATATAATATTATTTATAAAACTTTTAGTTACTTCTAATTGTGATTTCATTTTGGCCATATTTTAGAAACTTTTCCATTTAGTTAGTTAAAGTTCCCACATAGTTTATAATAGAGCGTGATTTGAATCAACATTAAAAATGAATGTGTTATGTGGATTAGTTATTTGTTGTCTACTTTAAAAAACTGGCGACCATCAAAACGTTTGAAACCATGATGTACCATGAATAAACTCATAAATGTCTGTCGCACCTACTGCGCACTCATGCACGCCTGGTACCGAGTTGATCAGTTGCTTAAGTAGTATATCTCACAGTTAACAGCCTGGTGTATCTGCTCCCTGGACACGTGGACGTCCGGCTCCAGCACGACAGCGGCGGCGGGACCGTTGTCTGTCGCACACACCACGCACTGATGCACGCCTGGTACCGAGCTGATCACTTGCTCCACCTCCTCGGGTGACACCTGGTCGAGTTGAGCAGTGTATTTTACCATTATTTTTTTACGCCTTTACGATTCACGCTTCTGTCACTTAAGCTTACTTAAGATTTTAAACCGTAACAGATAGACATTAGAGTTAGAGTATTCGTGGGTGTTGCACTCACTTGACAGCCCATAAACTTAAAGCTGAACTTCTTCCTCGCGATGAACGAGACCCTCTCGTTCTCATCAACATGGAACACGTCGCCAGTCTTGTACCAGCCATCAGGGGTGAACGACTCCTTGTACGCTGCCTCATTTTTGTAGTAACCCTGTAACAACATGGCTACCCTATAAAACCATCCACTGCATGCTATTCTTAATTATAGGCATGATAATAATTTAAAATTGCTACGAGATAAAGTTGATGAATGTCAAAATGTAATCAAAAATGTTGCTGTTACCTGTTCCCTGTAACACAAATTTGTGTTTAAATTAAAGCTTCCACAATATGGCATTCAGCTCAGTCTTCATAGAAAATATTTAGCACTCAAGCGTCGTCGTCGTAGCAACGTTGCTGAGTGCGATACTTGAAAATATGGATATGTATAACAGTTCGCTTCATAAGTAGTTCATAAATCACGAAGGAATATTAACCTTGACTTGAAGTAGTGAATAATTTTAAAGTAAAATGTACAAGCAACAATATTTATGTAAAGTCGAATTGTAATTACAGAGATTTCACAAATTCAGAACAAACATTAACAACCTAAATTAAATGTGGGAAAAAATTACCAAAAATGTTGGATACATCTCATCAATTAAATCAATTTACCTTAACTACACTACTGCCTTTCACATACAGCTCTCCGCTTTGATTGAGTCCCAGTTGTTTACCTTCCTCATCAACAATCTAAGGAAAAATACATAAATTTATTCTACCTTAAACATCTTAGGGAATGAAGCCATTTTCCTATGATGTCATAATGAACGTAAGTAATTAACACTTTTTAAAATAGGTCTCGAAAACTAATGATTATAATTACTGTGATAAAATGAGGATCCTCGTTAAGTAGGTCAATTACAGGTTTGCTAAATAAAAAAAAATATAGTTAAAATAAATCTAAGAAGGATCAACTGTCTAGACTGATTTGTTAATTATAGTACTCTTTAAGGGTCCAGGTAGTGAAATAATCACAACTAAAATCCTACTATCCTACTAATATTATAAACTAGCATCTGCCCGCGACTTCGTCTGCGTAGACTTCAAAATGTAAAAGTAATAAAAAATGGAATACAATTTTCACCTGTGTTACCTATAGCTTGCGCTGTAATAGAGAAAAATACCAAATTTCTAAGCTGTCTGCCCACGGCTTAGCTCGTAAACAATTTTCAATTTTCACTCGGGAAAAAATATCAAAGGCTACATGCATGCCAAATTTCATCCAAATCCGTACAGCCGTTTTTGCATGATTGAGTAACAAACATCCAAACGTCCACACTTTCACATCCTACTATCCTACTAACATTATAAATGTGAAAGACTGGATGTTTGGACGTTTAGATGTTTGGATGTTGGTATGGTATGAATGTAGCCTTTGATGTGGAAAATAACAAAGGCAACCTTTTATCCCGATTCCTTAAGTAGTTCCCGAGGGAAAATTTTAATTGTTTACGAGCTAAACCCCGGGCAGAACAGCTTTGAAATTTGGTATGCATGTGAGCCTATGCTAAGGAAAAGGACATGTACTCTCTATACCGATATCTCAAATAGTTCCCGTGGGAAGATAAAAAAAATTAACGAGCAAAACTTTAGACCCACGCAGACGAAGTCGCGGGCAGAACCCAGTATAAAGTAGTAAATTACAACATTTATTTGCCGGTACCTAATAAAAATGTATGTAAAAGTATCAAGCAAAAAATACTAAGAACTTGAGATACTATTTTCAAAAAATCTGAGATGGTAATAGGCTATTTTTAAACACAGTATTACATCCAGGTGTTAAAAAAAGGAGCTATAAATTCCCAAAAGTCTAATTTTTATCCGCACACGTTTGCACATTGGGATTACTGATCTGTACACAACCAAGTAACCATGGCAAAAAGTTGGGTACCGTAACGACGAGTTGTAACTGTTCCGTTTTTTCTAATTCATCCATTTACTTAAATTCACAAGTTCAATTATTTTGATACTCCAAGTTCAAATCTCAGTCGAGCTAACCCCCTTTTGTGTCTTTAAGTTTAAAATCAGATATTTTATTACTTTTCGCTGTGATCAATTCAATCAATTATCATTTTTATCTTATATAAATTAGGTTCAACTTAGTTTACTTATTGTATAATTAAGTTGTATTTTGCTCATCTGTTATATTTCTTGGACGGAAATAATAAATTGTATAACATATTTCAAATTCTATATAATTTAATAACAAACTTATATATTATACACTTTATGAGGTAGTCTGCTGCTTATGCCATTTTTTTTTGCTTAATCAAGTTATATCATTTTATTAGAGTCAGTTGGGGCAAGATATTATAATACATTATTTTAGAAATAATGTTCACTTTCTTGTTAAATGCGAAGTTCTGACTAATCAGAAATGACATATTATCTACAGTATACAAAAAAAAAATCCACAATTTTTAGAGATAGACAGGATTGAGAGCGATTATAAGAAGAACCACCAAGCCACGCCACGCGGCTACGAAGTCTGCGATGTCTACTCTATTATAGCATCGCAACGCAATAGTAGAGCGGCATTATAATTCCTTGCTTCATTTTTCAGATATGATTATAACAATGTAGTTTCCCTACTTACTCGATAACTTCGCACGTATTTTAAAGATTTTTAGAATGATTGAGTGACGTGTATCCGGTCTAACCTCCCTTGTGTTGACCCGTTGACGTTTAGCTCATTCCTTTTTCGTGCGCGGTAACGATCGCACGCGCTCTTCAAGCAATATGCCGAAACGAAGCGCGCAGTCTAAAATTGAGCACTATGCTAGGAAAATTCGTAAGATTGAGGAGAAAGAAAAACGAAGACGAAGGATTAGGACATTACCATCGTCATCGGAAGAAGAAGGTAAGCAAAGTGTTTTTACTAAGTGATAATTTACAAAGTGCATAGTGCTACTTTATCCGTTTTGTAATGCTCTGGGATTGACCGCGAGTCAATAACTTTGACATTTTCAAAACTAAATAATACATCGGAGTTGACTGCGAGTCTTCAACGATGACAAAAACGCACAAAATACGTACAATCTCAAGTAGATGTAACGTTAACGTGTAAACAAAACTTAACAATTTATTTTCGTTCTACCCTCAAAATTATTGTTACCTTAATTACTAATCGTAATTTTTAGGTAACGAAGAGCACACCACCGTGGCTCTGCAAAACGATGTTGTGCCAAATACGGAGCCAGCCACTGAGCCACCCGATATATTACAAGACACGATGCAGGACGACGATCAACCGACGGAACAAGGCCCTCAAGAGGAGACCGCTGGCACCGTAGAACCTGACGTAGACCCTGACTTACTGTCAGCACTCGGTGAATCCACATCTGAATCGCCGGAATATGGTGAAAACATTCATGGCAATCTATCGCAATTATGGCTTCCTTTACTGAGAAAAGGAATGCCTATAGAAATCAAAGACAAGTTACAAAAAGAGTACCTTGTCCCAGATAATTGTAGACTCCTGCAAGCGCCAAAATTGAACGCTGAAATTTCCTTGTCGGTACCAGACATGGTTCGTAACCGTGACAAGACACTTACAGTGTCTCAACAGCAACTAGGCTTAGGCATCACCGCCGTTAATAGAGGTATGAATTTGCTGTTGACGTGCGATGATAAAGTTTAAGCCATGAAACACTTAAGCAATGGTTGCCGCATACTATGCGACTCACATTATCTGGCAATACAATCTCGTATAAAATTAATCACACCAAGCTTGGATAAAGTCTTCTTGAACATTACCAGCGAGTCGGAACGAGATGAATTACTGTTCGGCGGCTCACTTTCGGAGAAAATTAAAGCGGCAAAGACAATAGAAAAGCAAGGCCTTTCATTAAAAAAGACTCCCAAGGCGGTTCCAAAACCACCTCAACAACCTAGTAATAGTCGTGCATCCTACCAGGGAAACTGGAATCCGCCTCCTCGGTACCCGGCGAACAGGGGGGGGCGAGGTGCATACAGAAGGCCAGCGACAGCGACCAACCGCCGCCCTTACATTCCAACAGCGCCACCGCCTCAGCGCCCTGCGACGCAGGAGAAGCCTCGAACAGCCGCTCACAATCACCGCTAACTCGGGTACATGCGGGTAGGCTTACCCACTTTTATGATCGATGGCTAGAGATAACTAACAATGATGTCGTTCTTGATTGGATAAAAAATGGTTATCCAATACCATTTCATAGGTCTGTAAATCAGTCAATATCACCTACAAATAGCCTATGCAGTTCTGACAAGTCAGAAATGATGAAAGCCATTGATAAATTAATATCTTTGGGGGCTATCTCAGAGTGCCGATTGTCTAAAAACCAATTTATTTCAAAAATATTTCTTACTCCTAAACCTAACGGTGATAAACGCTTTATACTAAACTTAAAACCATTAAACAAACTAATCAAGAACGAACACTTTAAAATGGAGGATTATCGAACTGCATCCAAACTGATACCACATAAAGGATATCTCGCCACCATCGATTTGAAAGATGCGTATTTTCTATTACCCATTAGGCCCTCTGATCGTAAATACTTAAAATTCCAATTCCAGTCTAATAATTCAAAAATTCATACATATCATTTTAATTGCATGCCGTTCGGTTTATCTGTAGCACCACGTGTATTCACTAAGGTGATGAAAGAAGTCATAGGTTACCTTAGACATCGCGGCTTCCAATCAGTATTTTATTTAGATGATATCTTATGTATTGGTGATACTTACAAAAATTGTCTTAATAATGTAAACGAAACCTTAAAATTGCTGGAATCTCTAGGCTTCGTTATAAATTACGATAAAAGTTCATTAAAACCGCGACAATCCTGCAAGTATTTAGGATTTTGCTACGACACTAAAAATCTCCGTATCGAATTACCAGCAGATAAGCGACGTAATATTGCCGTGAAATAGCTCGATTCATCGGTATACTAGTTACCGCTTGCCCAGCCGTTAAGTACGGTTGGGTATACACTAAGATGTTGGAGCGAGAGAAGTTTTTAGCGTTACTAAAACATGACTATAACTATGAATCCAAAATAATTTTAACTAATACTATATTAGAAGATCTGCATTGGTGGTCGATGAATATTCATACAACACAATTTTATGCGTCATCCAAACTTTGACATTGAAATTTATACCGATGCATCAAGATCAGGTTGGGGTGATGTTTGTAAGAACGACCAAGCATACGGCAGATGGAAGTCAGCAGAAAAATCAAATCATATTAATTATTTAGAGTTAATGGCAGCCTTTTTAGGCTTAAAGTCCTTTGCAAGCGAGGTAACAAACTGTGCAATATTACTTCGCATGGATAACACCACGGCAATCAGCTACGTAAACCGTATGGGTGGTATTCAATACCCTCACCTAAACGAATTAGCTAGGTCCTTTTGGAAATGGTGCGAACAGCGTAATCTTTGGGTATTCGCATCGTATGTTAATACCAAAGATAACTGTGCAGACGCCGCATCTAGAATAATTAACCCAGATATCGAATGGTCACTGTCAGATGATGCCTTTCAGGACATCATAAAACATTTTGGTCAACCTGAAATAGATTTATTCGCATCCCGTGATAACGCGAAATGTAATAGATTCTGCTCATGGAAACAAGACCCCGATGCAGAATCCGTAGACGCATTCACTACAAACTGGCATGCCAACTATTTTTACGTTTTCCCACCATTTTCTCTAATACTAAAATGTCTTAGGAAAATTATTGATGATAAAGCCCAAGGCATATTTGTTTATCCCAAATGGCCATCACAGCCATGGTTCCCTCTATCTATTGCAGGAACTTATAGTTTCGGACATTGTTTATTTAAATCCCAATAAAAACCTTTTGCAATCTCATTTCAGAGAGTGCCACCCCCTGCACAAGAATCTTACCCTGGGTGTCGTGAAGCTCTCCGGCAAGCGTTTAGCCGCCAGGGTGCCTGTGCGGACTCGGCTACGCTGATGCTGTCATCGCTCTCTAATAGCATAATTCAACAATACAATTCGTCACTTAAGCTTTGGTGGCAGTCTTGTACGATTAACAACGTAAACGTATATGACCCTGCAAAATCTTCTATCCTCTCATTTTTAGCGTATCAATTTAATAGTGGATGCGCGTATGGCAGTCTAAATTCCCACCGTTCCGCGTTGTCAGCCCTTTTAGGCAGCAATGTTGGTTCGGACGAATCCGTAAAGCGTCTTCTCAAGGGTGCTTATAAATTAAGACCTTTAAAACCTAAATATACCAATACCTGGAACCCTCAATTGGTACTCAACCATATTTCAACATGGTTTCCCAATAGTGAGCTCTCTTTAGAAAAAATCACAAAGAAACTTGTGATTCTATTAGCTATTTGCACAGCGCACAGAGTACAAACGCTTTCCTTGATCAAACTTAAAAACCTACATTTTGAAGAAAATGGCATAAAGATTAACATAACAGATATTATCAAAACCTCCGCTCCCGGTAGAGACCAACCAGTTTTATTCCTGCCATACTTCAGAGATAAAATAAATATCTGCCCAGCTACAACCCTTTCAGACTATATTTCTAGAACTAAAAATATACGATCTGAGAGTACAAGTAGTTTGTTGTTGACGTACAAACGGCCACACAAACCTGCTACCACACAAACCATCAGTAGATGGATTAAGCTAATGCTGTCAGAGAGCGGTGTCGATATCGGCGTATTCGGGGCACACAGTACACGCCATGCATCCACCTCGGCCGCGAGTGGGGCCGGGGTTAGCATAGAAACAATAAGAAAAACTGCGGGATGGACTAGTTCATCCAATTCGTTCGCGCGTTTCTATAATAGACCTATTATAAACGAAGGCGAATTTGCAAGATCCGTGTGCTTATCATCTGATGTCCATCTTTAACAAATAATTATTATTATAAGTTACTGTAATTAAGACTGATTTATTGATTAATAAAAAGATAATTTTAACAACCTTATCTTTTATTTACCGTTCCAAAACTTTCTGTCTCTTAACATCTACATTGTTATAATCATAGGTATCTGAAAAATGAAGCAAGGAATTATAATATATGATCAAACGAACTTCCAAGTGAAGTTCGATCATTATTATGATGACTTGCTTCATTTGAAGATATGATCACCCGCCCTCCCGTATGATCCCTAAGTAATAATGAAAGTTTTGGATCACATGCATTACTCAACTCTAAAGAATGAGCTAAACGTCAACGGGTCAACACAAGGGAGGTTAGACCGGATACACGTCACTCAATCATTCTAAAAATCTTTAAAATACGTGCGAAGTTACCGAGTAAGTAGGGAAACTACATTGTTATAATCATATCTGAAAAATGAAGCAAGTCATCATAATAATGATCGAACTTCACTTGGAAGTTCGTTTGATCATATATTGCGACGCTATAGCCTCTCAATTGCGGTGTTGCGATGTAGCTCTACTATGGCGTCGCGTCGCCTCTCAATTACGGCGTTGCGACGTCACTCACAGCTAAGGCGTTGTGACGTCACTCAGTTATGCGTCGCGACGCTGCAATACTATAGCGTCGCGACGCTTCAAGCCATCAGTGACGGCGTCATGACTCTTCTCAGTTATAGCGTCGCCACGCTGCTCAGATATAGCGTCGCGACGTAACTCATCTATAGCGGCTCGACGCCGCTTATTTATAGTTTCGCGACGCCGCTAAGCTTTAACGTCGTGAAGCACCTCAGCTATGGCGTCGCACCGCCTCTCGGCGATGGCGTCGCTACGCCACTAAGTTATAGCGTCCCGACTCAGCGATGGCGTTGCGACGTCTCTCAGATACGACGTTGCGACGCATCTCAGTTACGGCGCTGCAATGCCACTTAGAAATGGCGTCGCAACGGTACTCAGTTATGGCGTCACGACGCCTCTTAGTTATAGAATCGTGACGACAATTCAGCGTCGCGACGCCGCTCTACAATGGCACGCCTCCGAGCTATAACGTTGCGACGCTACTCAGCGATAGAGCGGCGACGCCACTCACCTATGGCATCGTGACGTCTCGTCGCTATACTATGGCTTTGCGACGCCGGTAAATTATAGCGTCGCTACGCCACTCAGCTACACCGTTGCTACGCTCTTCCGCTAAAAAGTCGCGACGCCGCGCGCCCTCATGTATAGGGTCGCGACGCACCTCAGCGATGGCGACGCGACGCCTCTCATCTATGGCGACGCCTCTCCGCTATGGCGTCGCAATGCCTCTCAGCTATGACATTGCGACGCCGTTCTCCTACCCACTGTAGGGGACAGGCCTCTACCACCATTGATCACCATACTTGCTAATTGCGAGCTGGCGATTTCAGATTCTAATTTTTGGAAACCAGGTTTCCTCACGATGTTTTCCTTTACCGTTTGTCAGTGGTGTCTAAGAATAATTAAGAAAGTCACAATAAATAACTGTGAAAACGTCACATTTATATTGTCCCGAGTTCGAAACCGCAACCCGGAACCACAAGATTTCACTTTCAGTTATTGTCGTCAATAAATACACTGTTTAACGCGAGCAACGTCGCGGGTACAGCTAGTAAATAAATAAATTAAAACATCTGAAAGCTAAAATGATTGCTATACATCTGCTGAACTATCAGAACTTTTTAAAATAGATTTTTCATGCCTTGTAGTACAAGAAGTTGTTTATAAATCCATTGCTCTTCAGCGGCGCATTCCCGTCCAGCCGGTCCGGTGTGGTGATGCCACCATGCGTCTCGGAGGTCCCGTAGCTGTCACTCAATTGAACAAATTTTGGTAGTTTCTCCTAAAAATGTGCACGTCTATTAATATTTTGAACGGGTCGACGATTTTAACTTAATTTTACAAACGACGATTAATGCTGCATGAATGAAAACTAATTCGCCCCTTACAAAGTCATATTATTGTTTGAATTCTTTGTATTTATTTTTTATTTGAAAACAAGAGCAAAAGCAAAAAAAGCCAAGAATTTAATATAACAAGTTTTCTAATACAAATCTGAATTGAAACCGCATTCACCAGAAATTGTTATTTGCTTGTAATTACAATGTTACTAAATCTAAAGGGCTAAACTGTATATTTTTAGAGGTCCATAGTATCAAACTTTTACAATTTTTAGTGAATCTCCAAACAATTTTCGAAGACTATAATAATAATTAGAGATACTATTGAGTCTCAAATAAAATGTACCCTAAGCGCATCCAGGAGTTTTGTAGGGAATGGTGCGCCCAGCAGCATCAGGGTTTCCAAAGAGCTGAAGTGGTCAGCGGTCACCACCGGCACCAGGGATGTGGCGAACGCTGGCGCCATGAACGACCATGTTGGCTGAAATGTTGATGGAGGTGTATCGGAATTAAGTAATTAGCAAGGGAGTCAACCCATCACAGAAAGTCGAACATCACCTGACTGATCGGGGGTCGCAATCATAATTAGAAAAAAATTGATATCAGTACATTCCCCCGAATAAATCTAACAAAAGCTTTAATATTCATTAGTTTGACTTACAACAGAAATATTACTTAGTTTATACATCAAGAGAGAAAAAATTAATAAACGACCTCCTAGTACTTATAGCATAAAACAAGTTTACGTACTAAATTTCAAAGTTCTAATTCACTGGAAAGTACCCTATTAATTTTAATTCCCTTGAGAGTGTCGTAATCGCGGTATAATCACATGCATCTTAGAAGTCTGTTTCTTTCATAGCATCAAGGAGTACGTTTGGTTTTAGTTTCAACATGAGAACATTGAATTTAGAACCTTGTCTTTTTGAAGTCAGGTAAAAACGTCAAGTTAAAAGTCGTATCACTACTTACCCTGTACTTCTGTAATAGTTCAGCAACATTCTCTGGTGTGTTCTTCCTAGGTGATAAGATGATGGGAACGTGGTACACCGTGGATGCAGTTATCATCATCGTACAGGTCACCCATAGGATGGTGGTGAGGATCATAACGCGGTTCGTCGGCGTAGGGAACTGCGTGTGATGTGTCCTGCAAGAATGTGCCGACGTATATCCGTATTTACTTGTAATAAGAATAATAATAAATGTGGACAACATTACATACATTGCTCGGAATCCAATGTCAGTAGCTTAAGCACTTGTGTTATGGATTCTGAGACAACGAAGGTCTGAGACGACGAGACCACAAACACCCAGACCCGAGACAATGTAGAAAAGTGTATTTTTTTTTTCTACATTGACCCGACCGGGGATCGAACCCGGGACCTCGGAGCTAGCGACACCTTGAAAACCGGTGTGTACGCCACTCGACCACGGAGGTGGTCATTTTTTTTCGTCGTCGTCATTTGTATCTGCGATACTTCTCTTTAGTGAAATCGAATGTTGTATTAAAAAACCTTCCTTCTTCACGGATATAACAGAATACGGATGGAGTGGTTGCGGCTGAAATTTTACTAATTTCACTTTTTATGTACACAAAGATTTTTTGTATCCAGTGGCACGTTACTAAGACAAAAAATCTAATGATGTATAGTCTATCAATATAAGTTTCCTAGTACAGCTGTTACGAGCTGACAAGAAATCGCTTCTCAGTAGATATGCTGTCCCTATACTTGACAAGGCAGGTCCCAGAGCCTTCCGTATAATTCAGAGCCACATAAATATGTTACTGTTGTCAAGGATGGAAGATCCTCAATATAACTTACCATGGTGTAGGCAGCTGTGCTACCAGTCCTCGATGAGACTGCATGACCAACTTGGGCAGACCTGTTGATCCACTAGTTAGGATAAACATCGCAGTGTCTTCCATCGATACCGCAGCAACTCTACCAAAGTCCAAATTAAGTTTAATACTAACGTGGTGTAATTTAAATTTTGTTTACAGTACCTGGCACGTATCTTGGCAAGAGTCGTTCCAAGTTCATCTCATAGTACATAAGTGTTTAAAAAATGTTTTTTTTTAATATTGTTAGCAGTGATACAGTCGAGCAATAAAACTGTGCTTTTATATGTGAATATGGAAATACGCTCTCACTACTCGAAAGCATTGCCAAGTGTCGGCAACTATAAAAACAGCTTGCAAGGGCCATTGTTTGGTACTAAACTATATGTACTAGAAGCCTGAACTATCAAAGGCTTCTTTGTTAAATTCAACATGAATACGAAGTATGAATTAAAGCCGAAAGCCAGACTGGTAATAGCCCGAGTTAATTCCGATAGACAATACAAACTGAACGGCTCTTAAGAAACAGTATCTTAAGTAGTTGTATAAAGTGCGAGATAAGATCTTAATAGTCGTTTTAAATTAATGTCCATTGTAGCTATGTCTTCATGTAAACTTACTTCAAGATTTGGCAAGAAATAGACCCGTTAGAAAAATCAATAAATAGCTTCTCCTAAATGGGCAAAAGGGCTAAAATTAATCAACCGCAATTCACATTAGAACAAGTTCGCATTGCCAGTCAGATCTGTTCCGCGCTCCAAGTTTTTTCAAGTTTTGACTTAATTAATACTCACTCAAAATGATCCTCCTTAGTGCCGTACTGCTCACCAAACTGTCTCAATACTCCAGGTTTATCAGCCTCTAGTATCTCTGGTTTCCGGCCCTCATACCCTTTTAAGGCTTCTTGAAGGGATTCACTAAACTCCTGATCGCTGAATATGAAGATAGGCTCGATCAGTTTGAGGAAATACTTCATCTCGTCTGTAAATGTGGAATAATAGGAAGTATTGTAATTTGGAATTAATTTTCGTTTCGAAATTGAAAATCTTTGTGTTAATTGGCTACACATATTAAAACTTATATCAGTATAAATGCTCTTCCAGATAAAATCGTCAAATAATACAGCCTAAAAACGTTGATTTGTATATAATAAATACTTACAGGAAAATGTTAGAGAGACTCACATATTTTGGAATAAGGATCTATCATGAACGGAACTACTCCTGAGAACAATACTGCAAAATAGACGGTGACCATGTCTTGGTGATTCCTCATGATAAACAGAACATGCTTCCCTTTCGCACCCTGAGCTGTGAGGGCACGGGCAAGAGAGACAGCACTCCTCAACACTTGACCTTTGGTAATTTTTTCATCGGTTGCACCATTAATCTAAAAATTAATTAAAAAGACTAGGCACTACACACTACTACTTGGCATTTTGATAGGTTTAGTCCACGTTCAACCCCCAGTTTGTCTACCCGTGAGGGGTCGAACGAGGATTCTAATACATTATTCATGTTTTGTTTCTTGACATTTAAACCTCAATAACTGTAAAATATATAAAAATTAAATAAAAGTAATACTTAGTGTGAGCAAAGTTTCTATTCTATTGTACATCTATAGAGTTACAAATGTTTTACGTTCAAAAAGTGCTACTTAGTAGCTTAGTTTGAATAAACGATTTTGATTTGAGTAACATAGGCTCGTGCCCAGGTCGTTATTCATTGAAAAGGGGTGGCTCTCGAGGTTGTGGAGAAGCATGACTTCTTACGACACACTATCCAGCTGGATAGACACAACTTCAATAAAGAAACTGACAGGAGAATCCGTTTGGGCTGGACCGGATTTGGTAAACTAAAAACATATCTTGCCTTGCTCTGACAACAAAATGAGAGAACAAAAAACGATTCTCACCATAAATAAATCGTTTGGTCTTTCCTTCAGGCAGTGGTACAGAATCTGTGACAGTGATACTGTGTCTCTCTCTGCGGGTCCGGGTTCGACTCCCCGCGCGATCAGGATATCGTCGAGGATTGTGTCGAGGTGCCGCTGGGCAGCGTTTGGCTTCCCCCGCACTACTGTGTGAGACATCTACTCGATGGATTAAAACGGATAATTAGAAAATGACTCGGTTTTAAAATATGTATTTGCACCAAATGATTATGTCAAGTTTTACTTGTTGCTATCCCAGGTAATGTTTTAAGTTACAAATTAAAACTATTTTCCTTTCTATTACTGCTTCATTTATTAAACAACATTAAGAATAAAAATAAACTGTTAGTAAGCATGATTTTCTCGAGGTGAATACTGTGAAAATTAATAATGAATTTAAGCTTATGTAAGGCATCACTTTCGCACCTAAACATAACACATTCTTGGAGGCGTAAGTTGGGAGGCTATACCTAATACCGAAGTCAGACATTCCGCACATACTACGGGACGTAATAAGCATTGCGGAGAAAATATTACGGCCCCAGGGTACTACATTTTTTGATAAGATAAAAATTCAGCCAGAGAACTATATTATTTGTTGGAAGCAAATATGGTGGACGACAAACGAGTTTTATTAAACTCTTTCGAGAATTTGCATCGAATAGTTTTTTCTTTTTGGTGACAAAATTTTAATTCAAGGATGTTGTTAGTTTAATTTATACAAGATAACACGCAAGGAATTTTATTTGGATACTTTACATCTATTAAAATATGTCGTGGTGGCCTAGCGGTTCAATAACCAGATTCGTATGCAAATGGTTGTATGGTCGAACCCAGGCACGTAACATGTACTTATAAACTATTCTAAGTTACCATTGACAACGGTGAATGGAAAAATCATGAGGAAACCTAGACTCCAAAACTTGGAGTCTGAAATCGCAACCCACAGAGAGTCAGTCTGGTGATCAATGCTCGTTCCTTTTCTGTATGGGGAGCACATTGCACATTACTAGTATTCTTGTTAACGACTCATGCAAAGCTACATTGCTTGTGTTACAAATGGGCTCACGTCGAAAATGGGCGGGCTTCGAATCCGCAACTATAGGATCGCAATTCATTTTAATATGTGATCATACAAATATATAAATAGAGTTCTGTAAAGAAATAATTGCTGCCGTTGGTAACAAGACCAACGGCAAGCCAACCGCACAATGGCTTATAAAGACAGTGGCTTACAAATGGAGATGACGGGATGAACTCTTAACATTTGCGAGAGCTGGCTAAACAGAGGTAAATGTAGAGAAGAGTGGCTCTTGCCTAACAGTGGAATACTAATGACTTATAGTAATACTAACATATAAACACAATTATGTGCAGGGCAATAAGCCAAAACTATATTTCCAGTAGAAAGTAAAATAACAAAAGGTATTTACTACTCGGATATATAACTAGGTCTTATGAAAATAAAAAACATGTTTTGCATATTGATAACGACAGTGTAGTAAATAGACTTAAGTAAATAGTCGTTTTTTTATGGAAATTTAGCGGATATTTAAATATTATACTAAAGTTGCTTGATAATGGAATAACTAGATATTTAAAAATGCCAATAGATATAACAAATACATTAGTCGAATTTTATGTTATTTCAAAACAATAAAATGAGCAACTAGAAGTAAGAACATAACCGCGACTGGACTGTAATCAGAAAGAGAAATGTTAATACGCCCAGAAGTTTCTGCACAGTTAAAGACTTCAAAGGCTGTCAACGATGCCCCGGGGATACATTAACACTTAGTTTTAACCCGGGTTCGCTCGTGTTATGGTCGAGTAATGTCCGGGGACAGCGGAAGATAACAGAAAGGATGTATCACAATCATTAATATTGTTGTAGGGCTTAGAGAATTGTAGAGACTGGACTTAAATAACCTGTATATTATGTGTCTAGCTAACCCGTGCCCACTTCGCTGGGCATCGAACATCACCGAATATAGCTATTAGTTTTTGAAATTTTCCAAATGACAATCTTTACAAACCGTGCCACTAAAGATGAGACTTGACGCACCACGTGGTTATACCTGCGCAGTACTCGATTTATAGGTTTCTTTAATTAACGGAATGAGGTTTGAGACGATAAAGGACCGGGCGTCATCGGAGTAGAGGAATGACCTAATTTATAAATAAAATAAAATAAATGTCTTGACCTTGTAGGGCGTATGATAAAATGAGCTCTAGAATCTACTTAACTTTAATTTACTTAGTTACTAGATACTAGTCATATTAAAGCTAGTTAACTTGCTAATTGTGACATTAACCATTAACTCCAAGATGGAAATGGTGAGATGAACTGGATTAGTATGATGGATCTTATTTAAAAAAAACCAGCTCAACTCGCAATTCTAAAGTTTTATGCATAAAATATGGAAGAAGAGATGGTGGAGTTTCCTATTATTGGGACAAAAATGATGTGTACTTGTTAAACTCGTAGTATTTTTTACTTTTTGAGTGAGCTGGTCATACATTTACTAAATCAAATGTTTTACAAACGATCCACGATTACAGGAGAAATCGCGTTACAAACATACAAAAAGATTAAGGGTCTCTCCGGCACCGAACTTACGTCTGAATGAATGATGAAGACTACATGAGTTTTCCGTTCGTTTGTTTTTGATGATGACGTCATCATCAAAATCGATCGTGATGATGATGATGATTGTAGCGAAGCGAAGAATTTGCTGATTTGTCAATTTACTTCTTAGTCGCTAAAGCCCAGTTTTTTTATCTCTAGTTAACTCAACCATTGGTTAAATATCCTAACTAATAGTTACAAACAACGGTAGAACGCGTTTATTCATAAATTTTTATTCTAAAAATGGTTAAATAATTATCTCTCCACCAGTGGTTAAGTTAACTAAGGATAAAAAAAACTGGGCCTAAGTCGCGTCGACATAGTGGTTAATCGGTAAGAGATACACACGTATACATGTAAAATTGTAATAAACGTATACAGATATGAAGCTCCATAACACCTAAGCAGAATTAATAATACTCTACGCCATATATATATATATATATCCATTATTATCGACTCGAATATATAATAAAATTGACAGGTATGTTTTTCTTATTTACGGAAATTGGTACCTACGTGTAAACCAACGCGCGCCCTGTATGGTCCTAGCCTTAAAACCGCACCGCCACACACACAAACGCAATCCTTTGTTCGCTATCGGCCTATCGCTATTGTGTTCAAAATTCCAAGATGGCCGGCTCACGCGCCACCGCGGCGACCGGGCGCCGCACGCCGCAGTCAGTTTGTTTAAATACCACCGCCGCGTGTAGGCGTTTGCAAATTCTGGTCTTCGCGCGCTCGGTATCTATCAGTATTAAAAGATGATAGACGATTACTCTAATAAAGAGATGGTCTGCAAGTATGGCCATCAGTGCAGATTATTTGTGCGGGATACGTTAAAATGTTAGTGTACACGGAAGAAATCACAAGTGTGCAACAATTAGGTAGCTGAATGAAAATGTGATTAATAGTGCTTTCGACACTGGATAGTGAACAAACGAACGTTTTAGTGTTGTGTAAATCAGCGACGTCATGCTTGACTGTGGTGGTGGAAACTTCGAATACCTCCAGGTAAGAAATACCTCGGTAATTTATTTATTTGTACATGCATACCTACTACGAAGACATTAGATCATTTTTGTAAATAAGTAGAATTTTTTTTTAACTACGCCATATTGTTGGCGTAGTTCGATCTAACTAATACTACCGACAGTTTTGGTAAATTGGTACACGAACTAAGTTATTTTTGCCGGTTATGTACCTAGGTAGGTACGAACGAAATTTCAACTCAACCAAAAACATCCACAAATAAAAACGAAATAGGTACTTATGTCGTCATAACTTGGATTTTGTTTTTATTTATAAACACCGAATGAATTTGCCTACAATGCGCAGAGATATAATCATTATTCATTACCTACCTACGCACAACATACAAAGCTGGGCGCGTGTGTCAGCTCCTCCACTTAGATCCTATCTTCCTTCGTTATTATTATTCAGATCTAAGCTACATTATCGGTTTAGACTTTCCTAACTTGCTTGTACTCGCCGATCATCGTTGATTATCGTTGAACTACTGCGGGTGATATGTGTATGACTGTGCCGGCCGACTGACGACCGCACGATCACCGATCAGCATCGGTGAATGTAGTCATTAAGGGTAATAAAGTAATGCTCACATTTTATTTATCAGCCGATAACGACCGTACGTATTCGGGCGTTTTTTTTTTCTTTGTACCTTGCATTTTTTCACCTGTCACGTCACTTGTGCTATTAATTAGTTGATGAAAATTATTAATATTTATTATGCGTATAGAAAATAAAGATTAAGTGTTTATATTTGTATCGAAATATGATTTTTATTGTGAGATTTTCCTTATATTATATTTTTTATGATATTCTGTAAGTAGACGAAAGTAGGAAAATGTTATGTAACTCATTGTATACAGTGGTTTAATCCTTAATTTTACGGCTTTTTTTCCGCCAAAAACTTTAAATTTTTACTGAATCCAATGACAGTTGTATATTTGCTAACGTTCATAACGCTTAACACGGAAATATCAACCCTAAATAATGCGAAATACGACTTTATTTCTTGTAACCCAAATTCGATTAAGTGGAAAATTCCTACTGAGTTACGCAATTTTTTACTATATTTAATTTATTTCTACCGAATCTAGGTATATTTTTCAATGCAGCAATACTAACTTCAAACGTCAAAACTATCAGTCATTTTTCATACCGTGACTAGAAGCCGAAAAGTGCGAAAGTAAGTTTGGTACAGTCGAAATCTTCCACTGATTACCTAACGGTTTATATTCAAGGAAAATTCAAAGTACTTAATACGATTTCTATAGACAATTTGTTCAGTTTTAAGGAAGATTAAAGTAAATACCTTTAATTTAAATCAAAATTTACGAAAAGGGATAATGAATAACCGATAAATTCATGTTTGTATTATTATCTCATATAGAAGCGTTACGTCCACTGAGAAACATTTCACTCATTGTTTTAGTTGTTTAGTAAACAAAGCTTTACTCGTTTCATTTAGTTATTTCGTGATAAGAAAGTAAAGATATTAGATATTCCATATGTTCTTTATTTAACGTTTAATTAATACCAAATAAATAAATATGTATGTTTATTCTTTTAAATTTTCTTTGATTTTACTGGCTAATTTGTCCTAAAATACGTTTTTAAGCAAACAAAAATGTAGGTCTATGACCAAACTGTAACTCAAAGGAGAGTATTTATAGATTATTATAGATTAAGCTGTGTTTAAAGGTTAAAATTTTAATAGATAAGTGTAGTACTAACTGAATATATATATATGAAATAAATATTTTTTTATATCTAAGTGGCCCATTTAATTTATGAAAAATGTATTGATATTTCGTAATTCAATGGAGCAGTTTATCAGTTCTAGCACATTAAAAATCGTTTTATTTTAAAACATATGGTTTTTACCTAAAAATATATGAATATTCAGATAATAGATATATATATATAAGATAATATAAAAAAAATCAAAACGTATTTTATTGAAGTTTCATATTAATGTAAAATATGGTACAAGAAAATAAAAATACGCCCATTCAGCTAAATCCGGTAAGACTGGAAGCCGAAACCAACATAGCTTGGGAAACGGCTAGGCAGAAGAAGAACGACTGTACTTGTCTTACAGTAGGTACGTGAGAGGGACCCGTGGCTTAGGTAGTGTTAACCGTATGATGACGAACCGCGACATGCCGTGCTGTGTGCATTTGATTCTAAAATACTATGAAATTTAAACAATTTATAATAGTAGCTGTATTCATTATTGACCAGCTACCGTGATTTTAAATATTGATTATTTCTGTCTGAAAAATGCGAATCTGCACCTCTATTTATAAATACTGAATACTGAAACGTTATAGATTTACTTATTTAATTATTTTACAATATTAGGTACCTACCTAATTAGACAACATTTGTATTTCACGACCCCCGAGAGTATTCTTCTCTTTCATCTTCATCATTATTATTCATCACATCACAAAGAATTTTGGAAATCGGTCTAGAGTTGACGGAGATATCGGTGGACATATTTATAAAAAGATAAAAAAAAATACAGTCAAACATAGACCTAAATTTTTAACCGACTTCCAAAAAGACCACCTTTTTGGAAGTCGGTTAAAAATTTAGGTTTGCCTTCAATGACCCTGGGATCCCATCATGAAATCAGGCTTTTATTCGAAGGAAGCTACTCTTTCGAATAAATAGGATTTGCAAAACCAGTCCACAATTAATATTCTAATCCAAATTCAATTCTTTATTGCACTCCATAAGATTTTACAAAGGTGTTATCAGTTTTAAAAGTACATTATGGACCCTGTAGGGCACGGCAAAACGAAGACAAGACTTAAATTTTATGTAGCTAGAGACTTATATTATAATCTTACTAGCGACCCGCCCCGGCTTCGCACGGGTGGACATTTATTTCTTCATAGATGTGCACCCCGGGTCCCCTGCGGTTTCGCCGTGCGAGTCGTGCGACACATATCGGCCGGCCATCATTCATTTTAATACCAATTACAATTTTAAATTCGTAATATCTTTTGAATGAATTGTCCGATTGGAATAAAATAAAAAGTAATTTATAGCTATTGAAACAATCTTGCTCAATAAATAGTTTATTTGGATAAGGATTAGTATTTGACGATAATATGATCAATAAACATAGGCTAATAATTTTAATTACTTTTATTCTATGGAAAAGTGGTTATAATGGCTAAAATATAAATGTTTGGTTTATACTATCGCGGACTTTTTTGTAGGCATTATTGAGTTCTACAACTTTTCTATAGAAGTCAACCATACATCTTTAACCATTTAGGCAGCGTTCGCGAGAATCGTTAACGTACGGCAGTTTTTTCGTCGACTTACTCCACAATTTTCATTACCACGAAAAATCCTATCTATTTTCCGGGATAAAATATAGCCTATACGGATTCGGAAGAATCCCTCTAAGTAATGGTAAAAGAAATTTTGAAATCGGTCCAGTAGTTTTTGAGCCTATTCAATACAAACATACAAAAATACAAAGGTTTCCTCTTTATAATATTAGTATAGATATAAACAAAACTTAATTCTAAATTATTAATAGGTTTTTATTTTTTTATGTTAATATGTTCATTATCCTTTTTTTATATATAAAATACCTAATCCATCTTAAAATTATATAATAATATTTTTATTGTAAAATATATCGATACCTTTGGGTAGAAAGGTCGTATAAACCATTTTGGCCAAATTGAGTTATATGTACCATTTTTCTCAGAATTTTTTTCTCTATCGATCTGTATATACGAAATGCAGAAATTCGCACAAAAATGGTCAATACGACCCAGAAATTTTCGGTCATAGCCTCTTAAAAAAGGTAAATTTTCAACGTAAAAGCCGAATGTTTTTTTTTTGTAGTTTTATTATGATGTAATGACCATAATGTATTTCACTCAGGGCGTAAAAATAGTCGTTAATTGTAAATGGTTTATACGCCCTAACGTGTTTCATGCATTACCTAAACATAGTTGAAATTTGACGTCGTAAATCCAAAGCCAGTTCGCGACGTTGGTGTATAAACCATGTTCATTGCAAGAAGCACTTAACGACCAACACACAAGGCTCGCATTTGGCGCGCAGCGACAAGCAGAAGAACGAGCGGGGTAGATAGATACCGGCGCATTTGTTTACTTGGATGCGAGTTCGCGTACTGAGCGTTTCGTCACAAGTTTCGTTTAAATTTTATTGTAATTACAACAAAGTGATGATTATGTCCCCAACTGCACTTTATAAAAACAAATTGCAAATATCGGATGTAAAATAGGTACCTATAGAGATTTAAAACGTCTATGTGATAATGGCATTAGGTATACCAAAAAGGTACTGGCCACCATGATTATTTTAACTTACCCCGTGGAAATGTGGCTGACTCTCTTACGCTAACCGACGAAGAAGACGAGGAAGTGCTAATTGAATAATACAATCATTATAAAATATTAATAATATTTACGTAATTTCACATTTCGTTCGTTAGTCTTGTTTTTTATGTTAAAATAGCTTTTGCTCGCGACTTCGTCCGCGTGGAGTCTTTCTTAATGCTCACTTGCTTCACTGGTGGAACCTACATACCAAGTTTTAAGTGAATCAATTGAGAAATAAACATTTTCAATTTACCACCCTTTTCTCCCCTTTGGAGGGGAATTTCCAAAAATCCTCTTTTAGTGGTAGCCTACTCCTCCCAACAAACACACATGCCAAATTTCAGCTCTTTACGATCAGTAGTTTCGGCTGTGCGTTGTCTGTCAGTCAGTAACGGAAGAGTTTTATATATATAGATAGAAAGAATAGAATAGATAGATAGATGATTGTATTCTTTGTCACGTAAATTTATTTTTTGAAAATGTGTTTCTCAATTCATAATTCGTTTTAAAGTAATTTATAATTAATTGATTTGATTTGATTTACGTTTAGTGCTTGATCGTGATTATTTAGTTGCAACTTAATACATTACTTAGTACCTAAGTAAGCCTTAGTACAAAGGCTTAATTGGATTAATTTATAGAATTAAAATTAAGTAGGTACATTTAAATATATACAAAAATTTAAAAAACGATCGTCATAATTTTATAAATGATTAAAATGCCTGATTACTATAATTTAGAAGAAGTTTGAATATTTATTTTTTTATGACCAAGTAGATTTATTTATTTCACTTTTCAGTTTAATTCGTTATAGGTAATTATTTTTTCAATTTAAAAATGTTAAACCTCTTACGTATGTTTTACCAGTATTTTAATAATAGTAAATTGATTAGAAGGTATTATAATGATTGATTTCGTATTTCAGGTAGTTTTATTTTATTTGATTCGACCATTATTGGGTATTGGAATAATAATAATTGAGTTCATACTAATTCTGACAGTAACAGGATTGTTTATTAGTCAGAATTCAATTGATCTATGATTATAAATGGTTTTTAATACAAAAAAAAACTACATATATGGGTTTTTACGACAGTAAATGTGGCCATAAGCTTACCAATAATGGATATACGACCTATACAGTTTTTTAAAGTACATTTTCATGGGGTGTATTAACCAAGAATTTTTTTTTTTTTAGGTTTTGATGATTTAACCTTTTTCATTTGCCAATTGTAAGAACCTTTCTCATTGATCATTTTTTTATAACTTCAAAAAAAGGAAAGTTATGAATTTTTATGTAAAAAAAAAATGGTTTTTCTGCTCTCCTGAAAAGTCGGGTTTTGGTTTATACGACCTTTCTACCCAAAGGTATCGATATTATTTATTATCATTATTATAACAAGATATTAATTAGGTATATCTAATCTAGCTTCAATTTTTAATTATTATTCAATAGGTTTATATAACTGTTATAATATCATTAAAATTCATAATATATTTTGTAAGACTATTTCAGTAGTAATTAGTACCTAGTACCTAAAGTATGTAATATATAGTTGTATGTATTTCTTTATATGTATTCACACCATATAAATATGTAAGTTTAAATTAATATGTTGTATTTCAATGTAATTTTCTAATATTTTTTTATTTTAGTTTATCATCATCCAAATATTCTTTTAAGCTGTAGTAGGCTTTTGTTAATAGTATTTCTTTGAATCTTTTTACAAATTTTGTATTGTTATTTTCTTTTTTAAGTGTTCTGGGAGTCTGTTATTTTTTATACACATTACATATGGGGTATTAGAATGAAGGGTCATATTAGAAGAAGGCAGCATTAGTCCGTTTGGATAGGTACCTAAGGGACCTATTTGCATGTTTTTCACTGCGACTTGTTAAAAAATGAACTATAATTTCTTACAAATTTGTTTATTTCTAATATGTATATACATGGTAAAGTGCGTATATTATGTTTTATAAAGAAGGGTTTGCAACTATCGGTTTGATATAGGTATATATACCTATTTGTAAGAATGCGAAAAAGTTTTTTTTGTAGAGTGAAAAAGGGAAGGTGTGTTTGTGCTATTTCCCCACATAATAATACCGTTAGTAAACCAGGCCTGAGCGTACGCATAATAAGTAGTTAGCGGCAGTTTGAAAATTAGTAGTTTTTTTCACTTCACTCAGTGCGTAGGTAACTAAATCTCGAAAGTTTTGATCTTATGTTGTCTATGTGTGTTTTCCAGGATATACCTATGTGTGTTTAAAGTAAGCCCAGTGTGAAACCTTTGACTACTTCAATAGTTGTATGAATCATTTGTGTTAAAATTAAGTGGTAGAGGAGATTTTTGGTACGGGTAGAAGGTTATAAGTTTTGTTTTTTTATTATTTATTTCGAGATTATGCTCATTCAACCATTCAGTTGTTTTATTAAGTACCTACCTACTGAGGTAAGATGTTCATTTATTTTACTATTGTCTTGACAGGAGGTTAAAAGAGAGATGTTGTCTGCACACATGGTTCATTCATGATTTTAGGTAGGTCATTGATGTAAATCAGGAATAATAAGCATCCAATGACGCTACCTTGGGGGATGGATGAGTTTACCTATAATTTTTTTATCGGATCTAATACCTACGGGTTATTTGTTTTTTGTCGTAGTTAAAATGTTCTACTAATTTCTACATATTGTTCTCTATTATTATACTAAAGAATTATCCTTCGACTCCTAACCGTTGAGGAGTGTAACTTCTATCACCAGCTCATCATGAGGTGGTGAATCCCAGATGCGGTGCAGGTTCAGAAAAAAGAAAGTAAGTTTATTTGAGAAATTAATTCAACGCGTGTAAATACTGACAAAAAGAGAATTTACAAATAGAGAGTAGGTAGGTACGTCACGTCACATTCGTGCAAAACGTTCGTTGCTCAGCATGTGCTGTAGGACCTAATACCTTATTTCTGATTTTCAGCGACGGCCGGTATTGACGGGGGATAATGTGAATAGCTTAAGAAAAAACATGAAACGCCTAATATGCCTATAAAATTGTAGGGTTTTGCTCGATTTCCCTGGGATCTCATCATCAGATTCTGACATGGTGACAATGGGACCACCGTCAAACAAAAAAAAATATGATGGATTTTGAAGATCTGTCCACAATTGACGGAGATATCGGTATAAAAATAAAAGATACATACAGTCGAACACTTGCCGTGGGGTTTCGGCATATAATAGAACCTCCCCCTTTCCCCCGTGGGTGTCGTAAGAGGCGACTAGGGGATACAGAAACAAGGAGAATGGGCCGCAGTGTTCTCCTAGAGAAATGAAATTAAACTGCGGTCACCAAGCCGCTTGCCCAGCGTGGAGTCTAGGCCAGACACAAACTTAAATGATTAATTTTATTAAAATTACTAAATTTTGGAACATAAAAAATAATTAAGTACCTTATTAACTTAATTGAACGAATTTTGGTTTTGTGATTGAAGTCGGTAGTGAATGTCTTTTTTTGGCGTGGCACCGTTGCACGCAGCTAACTCTTTTTTAAATCGGTGCATAAGATAATTTTATCACTGTTCAATATAAAAATATAACATACTCATTTACTTACTTTTCAGCTCTTCCTTTAACCTCTTTCCGCTAATTATAATCGAGTGTGTGTATAGTAGCGCGCGCGGACCTCAGAGCGTCAGAATCAACTGAACAACGCTCCAACGTTATCGCTGTATTTTTATATTTATTCAATAATTTATGTACACACATAATAAGTAAAACAATATATCTGCCAGCAGGTTTTCAAAGGCTCTGCCTATTTCAAGAAATTTACGCGATAAGAGAAGTGGCGAAGAAAGGCAGTCAACCGTGTGCTAACTGAATAAACATATAAATATACCGCCTAAAATAATAACAACATACATTTTTAAACTTCAAATCAACATTTATTTTTAAACCTTAGATCAACATAATAAATCAATTTTTAAACTTTAGAGGTTTAAAAACCTCTACAACATTTTATTTTTTTAATGAACACACTTAAGTGCCAATATGGCATTATAAGACACTATAATAGAGATTAGAGACACTATAAAATAAGCAACATGTAGCGTTAATGTAAGAACCTGTTTACGCGGCAAAAGAATCAAATGGTAAACCGAATAATCCGGCCGAATATCCGGTTCGGTAAAGATTAAACCGAATAATATTCGGTATTCGGTTATTCGGTGAAACCAATATTCGGCGCATCTCTAGTTATTATAGTATCAGATAACTCCCTAACCAATTTTATCAGAATTGATTCAGCCGTTAAAGTGTTAAGAGGTAACAAACAAACACACAAAAAGTTTTTCGTTTTTTCAATATAATTAATTATCTGTATCAATACTAAGTTACATTATATTATGTAATAACTTTACAAACGTTGCTGGGTGCTAACTGCGAGTTTGTTATAGGTTTACTTCATGAAAACTACATTTTGTTTGGAAAACATAAAGATGGGGTTAAACAGGCCAGTCGAAATAAACATAAATTGAATAAAAAATAAAAATTCGATAAATGTTTTTTTAATTAATCTATTGTTGTAGTCTGGTAAGCAAATAACTTTCCTTGTCATATTATTTTGTGTTACGATTTTATGGATATTTATTTTACTTTTATAGGTAGGTACCTACATTAATATTTGTCTTAGTTTAGTTTTACTGCACCCTACCAGGGTCCTTGTATGTTATTTTGCATATTTATTGATATATTTGTAATTAACTACATTATGCATTATTCTGGACGTGTTCCGCGAGGGCTGGTTCGAGGTCGCACGGAATAAGGATGTATGGAGGGACTTGGGGGTGGCCTTTGCCCAGCAGTGGGCCAGTATAGGCTAAGGAAAAAAAATGCATTATTATAAATAAATAAATAAATGAAAAACTGGAGTCGAAAATATAATTTAAATATGAGGATAGTTATATGTAGTATGTTTGTTTAATTTTAAACACGTTCTCATTAATTATACAAAATATTTCCAACTTAACTATTATACACACCTACTTACTTAATACTAAACTTAAGTATTAATTAAACAAAACTAAAACTAACAAATAGCATCAAAAAACTCTTCTACATCGCTGTCGAAAGTGTGCCCATAAGGCAGCATTGCCACGTTGAATGGCAATGCTTTACCGCTGACCAAGGTAAATACCAGCCTTTGGGTCACACGAGGTGTCAACATGACGCTTGGATAACTCTTTAAAAAGAATGTGAGCACTCGGACCCCACGGTCTCAATGTTTAACTCAAACGGCTCGAAATACGGAGTAGTTATTATTTTTCTTTTTACTGTTTGCAGATACATGCCATTGAAATTGGCATGTATCATAAGTTTCAGTGTAAAAGTAGAACTTGGGTCATGTTTTTCAAAGAGATTGATCATTTCTTTTTCCTCGTATGTCAGGCATAACTCTTTCTTTAAAAAAATATCGCCGTCATCATCACCATCGATTATAATTAGCCGTATTAACTTTAAAACTATCGCGTTGCATGATTTTAATAAACATTACAGTCTGCTTGCGACCACGGCCAGTGTAACCCGGCCGAAACGTCAAGCCTTAAAAGGTAAATGCATGAGTTCGCGTTGATTCCCATGAAGTAATTTCAAAATTGCTGCTTTTCATTTCTTCAATTTCATAAACTAAACAAAGTGGTACTTCTCTCATATATTTTCTGATGGTGACGTTGGTTGCCTTGGTAACAAAGAAATCTTTGCAATGTCATAAATAATACAATATAAAGTTTTTTCTTTTAATAAGCATTCCTTGCGTAGTTTTTCTATGTGTACAGTTTTAAACAATTTAAAGCTACTTACTATCTACAATATTACGACCTCCATAACCACAACCTATAATATAGCACCACACATACTTAATGTGTATATAACACCCTAACAGCAATGTCCTGTGTTAATGAGCTCGGCAATCAGTTCACTGCACTCGTTGCGTTTCAGCTTGCCCAAGTACGTGTAAGGCAGTGACGTCACGAACGCGATCCCGCCGTGCAGCCGCTTGTGTTCGCTCAAGCAAGCTGTAAATCAAAACATAATCTTAGGGACAAATAAATGAGGTTGCTTTTAAAATGGCAAGTCAAACTTCAAGCTACAACAGCTTCTCAAAGAGAGAGAAAAGTGGAAATGGGAAAGTAAACCGTATTGTTCATAGCACGTGATGGAATTTAGCATGTGTTGAAGTACAGTTTCTTGTAAAAGAAGGTGTTTTCGTGACATGAACCGCAAGAGTATAGTGTGGCTTGTGAAACGCTGACTTTTGAAAATGTTTGATGTTTTGGTTGCTGAAAGAGGTTTAAATATTTAACACAGAGATCTTTAATACTATAAGTTTTTTGCGGTTTGTATACCTACATCTTAAAATTGAAAGGCAACGGCCGCGTACGTAATATAAGGTATAAATACCTATTTTTCCAGTCGTTTCGGCCACCTTGGAACTTTAATAACAGATTTTTCTTTCTTTTTCATTCGGAGTAGTTTTAGTTATGCTCCGAGTTCGACAATTTTCTGTATTATTAAACTTCTAGAAATTGTTTGGCAAATTGTTAGCTGCAAGGACTTGCACGCGCCAGATGTTTGATAATATTATTCCTAAAACTTTTAGTTACCTAATTCTAATTGTGATTTCATTTTGGCCATATCTTAGAAACTTTTCCATTTAGTTAGTTAAAGTTCCCACATAGTTTATGTTTGAGCGTGATTTGAATGAACATTAAAAATAAATGTGTTATGTGGATTAGTTTGTCGTCTACTTTAAAAAACTGCCGACCATCAAAACGTTTGAAACCATGATGTACCATGAACAACCTCATAACAGTGTCTGTCGCACACACCGCGCACACATGCACGCCTGGTACCGAGCTGATCAGTTGCTTAAGTAGTATATCTCACAGTTAACAGCCTGGTGTATCTGCTCCCTGGACACGTGGACGTCAGGCTCCAGCACGACAGCGGCGGCGGGACCGTTGTCTGTCGCACACACCGCGCACTGATGCACGCCTGGTACCGAGCTGATCACTTGCTCCACCTCCTCGGGTGACACCTGGTCGAGTTGAGCAGTGTATTTTACCATTATTTTTTTAAGCCTTTACGATTCACGCCTCTGTCACTTAAGATTAATTTATTTTTGATTTTAAACCGTAGCAGATAGACATTTCAGTTTTCGTTGGTGTAGCACTCACTTGACAGCCCATATACTTAAAGCTGAACTTCTTCCTCGCGATGAACGCGACCCTCTCGTTCTCATCAACATGGAACACGTCGCCAGTCTTGTACCAACCATCAGGGGTGAACGACTCCTTGTACGCTGCCTCATTTTTGAAGTAACCCTGAAACGACATGGCTACCATAAAAAAACCATCCACTGCATGCTATTCTTAATCATGTTGCTACGAAATACCTAAAGTTGATAAATGTTATCTCAGATTTTGCTGTTACCTGTACCCAAATAGACGACATCAGATTTCCATAAAAAATTGTGTTTTGATTAAAGCTTCCACAAGATGGCAGTCAGCTCAGTCTTTATAGAAAATATTTAGCACACAGGTATAAATATTCAGACGGTCGTCGTAACAATGTAGCTAAGTGTTATAACAAAATTTTAAAACAATTTAATTCTAAAGTAGTTCTTAAATCACGAAGGAATATATTAATTAACCTTAATTTGAATTTACAGATTTATAACAGAGTTTAGACATATCGCTCTAAATGGATTGTGGTAAAAACCTGCTAAAAGTATTAGATTTTACATCTCATCAATTAAATTAATTTACCTTAATTAGACTAACACCTTTCACATACAGCTCTCCGCTTTGATTGAGTCCCAGTTGTTTACCTTCCTCATCAACAATCTAAGGAAAAATACATAATTTTATTTTACCTTAAACATCTTAGGGAATAAATCCATTTTCCTATGATGTCATAATGAACTCAAGTAATTAGCACTTTATAAATAGGTCTCGAAAGCTAATGATTATAATTACTGTGATAAAGTGAGGATCGTCGTTGAACATGTCAATTACAGGATTTCAAATTAAAATAATTTATGCTTAAAGTAAATCTAATAAGTTTTAACACACCTTGTAGTACAAGAAATTGTCGATAAATCCGTTGCTCCTGAGCGGCGCCTTCCGGTCCGGCATGGCGATGTGGCCTTGCGTCTCGGTGGTCCCGTAGCAGACACTTAAATGAGCTGATTTTGGGAGTTTCTCCTAAGAGTGTAAATCTATTAATATTTTGAACGGGTTGACGAATTTAAATAATGTGCTCCCAAGAAGCACATTATAATTTCTATGAAAAAAATACCAACAAAAAAGGAAAATCATGCAAAGAAAATAATAGAACAAGTTATCTATATAAATCTTAATTGGAACCACATTCACCAGAAATTGGTTATTTACTTGATATTACAATGTTAAGATTATAAATCTACAAGTCTAAATTGTATATTTTTAGAGTTCCGTGTATCTGAGTGAAAACCCTACAATTTTCATTGCATGTTCAAACAACTTTCGAAGACTACAGAAAATTAATCTTGTCTAATTAGGAATCCATTTATTCAATATTTTTAGAGATGCCATTGAGTATAAAATAAAATGTACCCTAAGCGAATCCAGGAGTTCCGTAGTGGCTGGTGCGCCCAGCAGCACTAGGGTTTCCAAAGAGCTGAAGTGGTCAGCGGTCACCACCGGCACCAGGGATGTGGCGAACGCTGGCGCCATGAACGTCCATGTTGGCTGAAATTATGATAGAGGTGTATGGGAATTGACGCTTCACAGAAAGTCGAACCTATCCTGTGTGATTCAGAGGTTGCAATCATAATAAAAAGAAATTTTAAAACTAACAATATTTAAGCATTGCCATTCAACGTGGCAATGCTGCGCGCCTTATGGGCACACTTCCAGTCGACAGCGATGTGGAAGAGTTTTTTGATGCTATTTATTAGTTTTAGTTGTTTAATTAATAAAGTGTAGTATTAATTAAGAGTGTATAAAATCGCATTAATAAATTTTAATTATAGGTACATAAAAAAATATAAATAAATGCTCCTACGAAAAACCAAGTGCCAAAATACAGTCCGTGCACCTATAATTATTAAACTAACTTTGATTTCCACATCATATGTTTCTAATCTTCGATTTTTACAAGTCAACAGGAAATGCCCTTCAGACCGAACAACTTTTGCTAAGACGTCATTCCTATATGTGTTATAGTGTAGCCGCGCTCTTGGAGTTCCAAAATAGGTGTTCCAGATCTTCAACTTTATGCGTCAACAGAGAGTGCTCATCAGGCTGAACAACTCTTGCGAACACGTCATTCCTATATGTGTTAAAGTGTAGTTGGGCTCTCGGAGTTCCACATCAGGTGTTCCTGTTCAAATTAATTCTTTAGCAAAAAATGCTCCTCACGTGGAACAAATTTTTGCTATGGTACCATTTTTTATCTCTCATAGTTTAGCTGGTCTGTTGCGGTTCTGCTTCAGGTGTTCAAGTCTCTAAGATAAATTATAGCCTATATGTTGCCCAGCCTTAATACCTATACAACAAAAATCATTCAAATCCGTCCAGTAATTCCGAAGATTAGCTTGTACATACAAACAGACAGATTTTCTTTTTGGATTCGTGCTGTATATCTGTTTCTAAACTGCCCTCAATTTTTTTTAATATATTCTATGTTCAGACACAGTTTTTACCTATACTGTTTTATTATATGTATAGATGAACATCTACATATATTATTTTATATAGATGATCTTTGAGTCTGAAATGACTGGATGCAAATTTTGTGCTAGATACATTTCCAACTTGGATTTTTGTATGCCAGTGGCTTATATTTTAAAGCTATGTTATATCCAGTTTAGTCTTACAGAATGGTTTGAACTGTAATATAGCATAAAACGAAGCGGCGGTAATTAATACTCTTTGCTGTAATCTTACAGTCCATGCTGGTTGGTTTTTTATATGACGTTGTTTTGAATGTTTTTTTTCTTTTTATATAAAAAGAATTGTCATCTGTTGTTATATTTGAAAAATGTGTCTGTCTGAATAAAAACCATATTATAGTGCGTTTACTATGTTTCCTTTTAAATTAATATTATAACAGGTTATGGGCCCAGCACAAACGCACAGAATTTTGGACATGGAGCCATTAGTAGTAAGGCGCCAGAGACTTTATTCGTGAGTACTGAATATTATTTTATTTTAACCAAGCGAAATGAATTGTGGAGATAATAGTACCATGTCCACGCAAGGCGTGTCGTTGACCAATATTAGAGCTTTAACATGCAAAGAGGGCTATCCGCAATGGAAATTTAAGATGCGTATGTACCTCCTACACGAGGACCTATGGTATTCCATAATTGGGTATCCAGAAGGTGACGCATTCTCGGAGGCGGTTAAAAAGATCAAGGACCTAAAAGCGTTGACAAAGATTTGTCTTACTTTGGAAGGCGGCGCTATTACTCATGTTCGTAGTTGTGATACAGCGAAGCAGGCTTGGGATGCACTAGCGAAAGCTTATGAAGATACTGGTATGGGCCGTAGATTATCTTTAGAGAGGAAATTGTATCGCTATCAGTTAGTCGATTTCCCTTCGATTGAAGATTATATTAATGCAGTTTTGAATACCGCCCAAGACCTTGCAGATATAGGTAGACAGATTGAAGACCTGTCGATTGGTGCAATACTGCTTGGTGGTTTATCGTCGGAGTTTGATCCACTCGTTATGGCGCTCGAAAATTGTAATGTTGCTGTTACGTCGGAGCTTGTGAAGTCAAAGTTACTTAATGAGAGTGAGAAACGTGCTTCGAAAGAGTCTGCTCTCGTAACGAAGTCGACGTTTTGCGAGAACACTAGAGAACAGAGAGCACGGAGGATCGTTTGCTATCACTGTAAGGAGCCGGGACAAAAACGTCCAGATTGTCCGCGAAGAGGAAAGGTCAAGAAGGAGAAAGAGACAGGAACAGATACAACTCTCTTGTCTGCCTTGGGTGTTGGATCGTCGTTTAACCCTGATGATTGGTACATAGACTCTGGCGCTTCAACACACATGACCTGCAATAAGGACTGGCTCACTAATTTTCGTCAATTGACCACAGAGACCATCACACTAGCAGACAACAAACGGCTTTTATCCGCTGGTGTTGGAGATGTGATTTTACAAAAAGACACTAACAATAATTCTAAGATAAATAGTATAAAAGATGTTTTGTATGTACCTGATCTTAGTACCAATTTGATATCTGTTAGGAAGGCTGTCGAGAAGGGAATAACCGTAGTTTTTGATAAAAGAGGCTGTTCGTTTTATAAGGACAACGCAGTTAAAGTTATGGGCAAAACAATAGGTCACGCAACTCTTACTGGTAGCTTATACAAATTTGATAAGGGTCCTGGACCTGAGCAGGTTTTGGTTGCTGAGAATACGTCTTCATCTGAGCTGTGGCATTGTCGACTTGGGCATTTGTGTCGGATCGCCTTGGAGCATCTTCGCAAAGGTAAGGCCACTGGTATCAACTACTCTAAATTAGATACTTCTCCCTGCATTGCTTGTGTGGAAGGTAAACAAAGTAGAAAACCTTTTAAACCTATTAAGTATAACAGAGGTACTAGTATTCTGGAGCTCATTCATACCGACCTTTGTGGTCCATTTGAGGTAACTTCGCTTGAAGGTAATAGATACTTACTCGTTTTTATTGATGATTTTACTAGAATGGTTTTTGTGTATTTCATTAGTTCAAAAACGGAAGTCAGAAATAAGTTTAAGGAATTCCAAGCTCAAGTAGAGAGGGAGACGGGTAATAAAATTAAGTTTGTTAGAAGTGATAATGGAACTGAGTATGTTAATCATGAATTCTCTAATTATCTCTCCTCACAGGGTATACAGCATCAGACTACAGTACCTCATTGCCCCTCTTCCAACGGTATCGCTGAAAGAACGATACGGTCTCTTGTTGAAAAGGCTCGGTGTATGATTCAGCAATCTAATCTACCGAAGACTTTTTGGGAGGAAGCAGTTCGTACTGCTGGATACATTAAAAATAGGTGTCCTCATATAGCTTTGAAGAATTCTACTCCTTATGAGCAGTGGTTTAAGGTTAAACCTGATCTTTCGCATTTGCGAGTCTTTGGGTGTCGCGCTTACGTTCATATTCCTGATTGCGAGCGTAAGAAATTGGATGCTAAAGCCAGGCAGTATATTTTTACTGGTTATTGTATAGATGATAAATCTTATAGATTTAGGGATCCTACTTGTATTAGAAAAGTAGTTAAGGGTAGGGATGTCGTGTTTTTAGAAAACTGTTTTTCTAATACGGATGTTTCAAAAGTGTTGAGTTATAATGATATAATTCTTAAATCTGATAATATACAGATGGATCGCTCAGTTCCGTTGACGGAGGAGGGGGTGGAGTTTTGTGATGCGTCTTCCGATCCCGTACCTGATCCTGATCCTGTTCCTGTAATGCCTCGATCTCCTATGTCAGCTGATCAACAGACAACAGTGACTGATATTGCGAGAGCTGTGGAACTGGAGCCGTCGAGTTCACGTAATGATGTTGAAACCGAAGCGAGGTACAATTTGAGGGAACGTAAGCAGGTAAATTATCTTTTTAATGCTTTTGCCGATGACCATTTGAGTGAAGAGCCTTTTTCCCATGCCGATGTGTTAAGGTGGCCGGATAAAGAATGGTAAAGTTAGAATATAAACCTTCGAGTGAAATGATTGCTGACGTTTTGACAAAAGGTTTGCCTAAAGCGAAACATATGATGTGAACCTCACGTTTTGTTTACTGATATGCTACTAAACTTGACATAACTTTAGCTGTAGTTATGCCTACATTGTTTAATAATTAGCTGTTATATTTTCTTTTTACTTCAAGGATATGTTGTTTAAGTTATTGTTGTAGCGTGTTTATGTACCTACAGATACTCAGCATTACATGGACTGCAGATTAAGGGTAGGATGTTGTAATTAATACTCTTTGCTGTAATCTTACAGTCCATGCTGGTTGGTTTTTTATATGACGTTGTTTTGAATGTTTTTTTTCTTTTTATATAAAAAGAATTGTCATCTGTTGTTATATTTGAAAAATGTGTCTGTCTGAATAAAAACCATATTATAGTGCGTTTACTATGTTTCCTTTTAAATTAATATTATAACAGGTAGCCTTATGGCTAGGGCGTCTAACTTGCGATCGTGTGGTTGCGGGTTCGAATCCCACCCTTTACACTACCGACGTGAACCAACTCGTAACACAAGCATCTTAGCTTAGCACGAGGGGTTAACGAGATTACTAGTAATGTGCGTCCCACATTGCTAGTAATCTTTAAAAAAAAAAAACAAATATTATACTGTATACGGGTCCGTGTGCAAAAGTGTTTGTTCATTAATGAAGTTTGCGTGTTTCGGAATGATTTATTATAAGTAAATTAAAATCAGGGTATCCACCAAATTGAGTGGTAAATGCCTAACTATTTTAACATTCATTATTTTCTTATAAATTGTGTGTTACACTAACATTATAAAAAAAATCATTTATACAGAAATGCAAATACGATCATGCAAGTTATTCTCCAAATCCAAACAAAACATAACGTGGCATAATGCAGACTATAGTTCAAAAATCACAGGGTAGTGTTAGTATAACTGTATACATTTTAGGCCATTTAACAGATTTTTTACTTAAAAGTATAGTAATTCGAAAAATGTAAAGCATTTTTTATAGACAAAGCTTTACATTTTTCTTTATAGATAAAGCCTCTCCTAATCCTACTCGTAAGAGCACGTTTGCCGGAGATATCGTGTAACATACGAAAAAAACATACAATCGAATTGAGAGGCTCCCCTTTTTGAAGTCGGAAAGAAAGTTAAAAGTCGTTTGCCAACTTACCCTGTACTTCTGTAATAGTTCAGCAACACGTTCCGGTGTGTTCTTCTTTGGTGATATGATGATGGGAACGTGGTACACCGTGGATGCAGTTATCATCATCGTAAAGGTCATCCATTGGATGGTGGTGAGGATCATGACGCGGCTCGTCGGCGAAGGGAACTGCGTGTGATATGACCTGCAAGAATATGCCGAGATATATACTGCTTTTTGTATCTACGACTTAACGTACATATACGTAAATCGTATGTTTTAACAAAAATAATCTTCTTCTTTAATAATTACACAGAATGCGGAGTAGTTGCTGCAGAACCCTCTATATTTGTGTCTATTATGTACCTTTTATGGACTTGGAAATATTTTTATCGTATATAATAATAATTTTTCACACTATTAAATTACACTCACGTTAAAATGACGAATCTAATTCAAATTCAAATTCAAAATCATTTATTCAAATTAGGCTACCATGTAGCATTTTTTGAATGTCATCAACACAGACAGCACCCTGATTCGCCCATCCCACGGCTTCCTAAGTGCTCTAGCCGGGGAGAAGAAACGGCGCAACAAACTCCCCAGCAGCACGCTGTCTTTACAATATAAAAAATATACATAATTTAGGGAACATGCCAAGTAAACAACTGCTTGAGGTTCATAAGTATCTGTCTGAAATAAAAAATTAAGATAAAGTAAACTACAGAAACCAAGGTCAACAGAACGACCAGTCACCGCAAGCAGCACCCGTTCACGAGTATGACGCAAGGGTCAGCCATCACCTCTCTCGCCATATTTGATAGAAGGAGATGACCCGACCCAAGACGCCACCACAGGCAGTGACAACTAAGGGAGCATGACGATACTGTTACCGGTAGTAAAAATAAAGAAAAGATGAATGAAAAAAGACCTCAAACACTGATTAGGTTCACAATACCTTCATAGGGTCCATAAGCTACAGTTTTTTTTATGATCGCTCGTAATTTCTCAACTACTAAACCGATTCTGATAGATGATGCATCATTAAATTTGCCATGCCAAACGTTAAAAATCTTGGTCTAGCTATTTGGACCCTTCCATACAATTCAGAGCCATGTAAATATGTTACTTTTGTCAAGGATCTTTCCCAATATAACGTACCATGGTGTAGGCAGCTGTGCTACCAGTCCTCGATGAGTCGGCATGGCCGCCTTTGGTAGACCAGTGGACCCACTAGTTGGTAGAAGCATTGCAGTGTCTTCCATCGATACCGCAGCAACTCTACCAAAGTTCAAATTTAGTTTAATACGTGGTATAATTTAAACTAAGTTTAGAAACAGCTTACGAAGACTATTGTTTGTTCAGTTCAAAGACTTCTTTGTGAAATTACACAAGAATACGAAGTGTGAACTAAAGCCGAAAGCCAGACTAGTAATAGCCCGAGTTAATCCCGATAGACTAACTGAACGGCTATTAAGGAACAGTATCTTAAGTAGTTGTATAAAGTGCGAAATAAGATCTTAATAGTCGTTTTAAATTAACGTCTCCATTGTTGGACTTACTACTAAATTTAGGTAGAAATAAACCCTGTAGAAAAAGCAAAAATTTACGTCTCATCGGGCAAAGAGTACCGGCCTATATATGTCTCACTGCTGGGCACAGGCCTCTTCTCATCACAAGAAACGAACATTCATTCCAGATTTCATTAATTTAGAAATTCTTCAGAAAATCGCTACAAACACTACAAATTATGAACCGCAGTTACCATTCGAACAAATTCGCATCGTCAGTCATATCTATTCCGCGCTCGTACCTTTACTTCATTCAGATTTTTGACCTAATAAATACTCACTCAAAATGATCCTCCTTAGTGTCGTACTGTTCACTAAACTGTCTCAATACTCCGGGTTTATCAGCCTCTAGTATCTCCGGTGTCCGGCCCTCATACCCTTTTAAAGCTTCTTGAAGAGATTCACTAAACTCCTGATCGCTGAATATGAAGATAGGCTCGATCAGTTTGAGAAAATACGTCAGCTCGTCTGTAAATATGGAATGACAGGAAATTTATAGATTTGATAATTTCTTCGTGTTAATTGGCTTCAGAGGTAAATCAGTATAAATGCCCTTCCAGATGAAAACTGTACAATACAACAGTACAATAAATGAAGAAAAACATCTAATCCTGCAGCATGAACGTTGCTTCGTCTACAATAAATGAAGAAAAATGTTAGATACTCACATGTTGTGGAATTAGGATCGATCATGAAAGGAACAACTCCTGAGAACAATACTGCAAAATAGACGGTGACCATGTCTTGGTGATTCCTCATGATAAACAGAACATGCTTCCCTTTCGCACCCTGAGCTGTGAGGGCACGGGCGAGAGAGACAGCACTCCGCAACACTTGACTGTTTGTTAACTTTTCGCCGGTTGCACCATTAATCTACAACAAATATATTTATATTCTTAAAAAAACCGTTGGCTTAGAAGTTTCTGTATTTCACGGACGGACAACAAAGTGATCCTATAAGGGTTCCGTTTTTTTTCTTTTGAGTTACGGAACCTTAAAAATGACAAGGTAATTAGAAATTGATTAAACTAAAATTACGTTACGGTAAATTAAATAATTGATATTGTAAACAATTTCATAATTGTACCGTATCTTTCGTTACACAAAAAAAGATCATGGTTGTAAATAGTACGTGTTTGTTATCACCCAATGATTGGTTGCCATGATTACAGCTAAGCCTGAATAAGCAAGCTTTTTAAAATTGGACAATCAGAGGTAACGACTCCGGGCCTGTGACTGCCGGACAATCACCATCATGCGCAGACAACTTTTATTTCCATGGCGTGGTGCAAACAGATGAAATTGCTCAATAACCGTGGCAGGTCGGCATGCAATTTGTAACGCTATCCGGTCGCCCGGCGTCGCCCGCATCGCATGCAACTGATCCAGAATAGAATTTTTAATTAGATTTCAAAATTGACGATGTTTTGTGTGATTCGTTTTTGCCAAATACTTTTTTACCTGCTACAGAATATTTCATTTTTCGTGCGACATTAAAATACATTTTCGTAGATACTATTTACTTACTTGAAAATGTTAAATTCGTAGATGTACACGATTTGTGCTTACCTATTGTTTGTGATACTTATTTGCGATATCAGTAAGTAGTCTATTTATATGTACTTATTTTGTTATAATAGCAATGGCATTTGACTGGCCAGTTGGTCTAGAGGTTATTCGGATTCTATCGCGGTTTATTTTTATTTTAGTCCCCGACGTTTCAACACTTTCGCCGGTGTCATGGTCACGGGCAGACTGAGGTGGTATTCGTTTTGACAGATGTTGCTCGTGCTACCTTAATAACCTCCTTACCTGAACCTTCATACCTTCAAGGTATACAGTTTGATTAGAATTTTAGTGCTTAACTATAATTAATTACATTTCTGTTAAAATGTAACAATGTCTAGGTAAAAAAACTTAACAGTTAGAATATTATAAGCTTAACAGCGTAGATAGCCGAGTGGTAAAGATAACATTTATGTTTGTTGAGCAAAACAAACATGACATTTAATATTTGTCTGTTTTACTACAAAATAACAACAAAAGCAATTCTCACCATAAATAAATCGTCTGGTCGTTCCTTCAGACAGTGGTACAGGATCTGTGATAGTGTCACTGTGTCCCTCTCCTCGGGTCCGGGTTCGACTCCCCGCGCGGTGAGGATGTCGTCGAGGACTGTGTCGAGGTGCCGCTGGGCAGCGTTTGGTTTCCCTCGCACTACTGTGTGAGACATCTGGATAAAAAATGATGCATCAAATTATTATTCTCTAATTTTACTTGTTTAGTATGATGTTGCTAGCCTCGGCTAAGCTACAGCATCGGACTTACGATCTTGTGGTCGCGGGTTCGCATCCCACTCATTGCAATACCGACGTGAACCCACTCATAACACAAGCACGAGGAGTCAAAAAGAATACTGGTAATGAGCGATCCACATAGTTAGTAAGCTTTTAAAATAACAATAAGTTCTTATTCATAATTATTTACAGGAGGGAAGTACTCCGAAAATTAATAATGAATTTTAAGCTTAAGGCATCACCTTCACACCTACGAGAAAATACCTTAAACATAACACCTTTAAATTCATATTCTTGGAGGCGTAAGTTGGGAGGCTATTATATACTAATACCGAAGTAGGACATTCCGCACATACTACGGGACGTAATAAGCATCGCGGAGAAAATATTACAAATTGAGATTTTGCTAATTGAGAAGGTCCAAAAATCATTCCTTAGATTATTTTATAAAAAACAATTTAGTTACTACCCCTTTTTATATCCAACAACATTTTTACTTGGAATGTTGCGATTTAATTCTTTTGAAGTCAGACGTAACTACAGCTTACTTACTTTTGCGTGTCAAGCTTTAAGGGACAAATCAAACTTTTAGCTTTAAGCCTCTTTAACATCTATTGTAACATTATGGAATGCAAATAAATATATGAATATGAATATGAAACTGTCCTGATATAGTTTCCCAGCTAGTCAGACTGTTCATCCCGTTAGTACCAAAAATGCAACTAAGACCCCGAAAACATAAGTTGTTTGCTATACCTTCAGCTCGTACAGTCTCTCATGCCAACTCTCCACTTGTTCGTGCTCTGAAATTACTTAATGAGCTACTGACATCAGCACCAGACTGTGACCTTTTTAACTCTAATTTGATTAATGTTTGTAAAGATTGTTAGAATTTGAGTCTATTGACAGATAGGTAGCATTTGGCTTCTTTTGTGTAAATGTATGTAGATATTAGTAGATTATTAATTATTTCTTGTTGTTTTCTATTTACACATTCTTGTTGCTATATGTAACTGGAAATTGTTTAGAAGTAGAGTGGTTTGACCTCATTACAAAAAAAAAAATGTGTCTATTTTCTTCAATGTATACTAGTGTATGACATTGTACAACGAATTGGTTTTATACTGTAATGTTGTACACTAAAATGTTAATTAAATAAATAAATTACGGCCCCAGGGTACTTACTACATTTTTGGATAAGATAAAAATTCAACCAGAGAACTATATTATTTGTTGGAAGCAAAAATATGGTGGACGACAAACGAGTTTTATTAAACTCTTTCGAGAATTTGCATCGAATAGTTTTTGCCTTTTGGTAAAGAAATTTTAATTCAAGGATGTTGTAAGTAATCTATGCAAGATAACACGCAGGAATTTTTATTTGGATACTTTAAATAAATTAAAATATGTCGTGGTGGTCTAGCGGTTCAATAACCGGATTCGTATGCAAAAAATTGTTGTATGGTCGAACCCAGGCACGTAACAATGTAAATTTTTCAAAGTTATGTGTACTTTTCAAAATATCCTAAGTCACCATTGACAAACGGTGAACGGAAACATCGTGAGGAAACCTAGACTCCAAAAGTTGGAGTCTGAAATCGCCAACCCACAGAGTCAGTCTGGTGATCAATGCTCGTTCCTTTTCTATATGGGGAGCACATTGCACATTACTAGTATTCTTGTTAACCACTCATGCAAAGCTACATTGCTTGTGTTACAAATGGGCTCACGTCGGTAGTGCAATGGGCGGGCTTCGAATCCGCAACCATAGGATCGCAAGTCCTAGAGTTTAGGCTACCACCTCTTCATTTTAATATGTGATCATACAAATATAAAAACAGAGTTCTGTAAAGAAACGATTGCTGACGTTGGTAACACGACTGTCAAACTTAATTACACTGGGCTGGTAACGAAGCCAACCGCACAATGGCTTATAAAGACGGATGAACTCTTAACATTTGCGAGAGCTGGCTAAACAGAGGTAAATGTAGAGAGGAGTGGCTCTTGCCTAACAGTGGAATACTAATGACTTATAATAATACTAACATATTAACACAATTATGTGCAGGGCAATAAGCCAAAACTGTATTTCTAGTAGAAAGCAATTTTAGACATCCGCTTATGTATGAAAATAACAAAAGGTATTTACTACTCGTATATATACCTAGGTCTTATGAAAAAAATAACATGTTTTGTATATTGATAACGACGGTGTAGTAAATAGACTTTTTGAGGTCGTTTTTTATGGAAATTTTGCGGATATTCAAACATTTTATTTAAGTTGACTGATAATGAAATAACTAGACATTTAAAAATGCCAATAGATATGACAAATAAGTCGAATTTTATGTTATTTCAAAACAATAAAATGAGCAACTAGAAGTAAGAACATGACCGCGACTGGACTATATTCAGAAAGAGAAATGTTAATACGCCCAGAAGTTTCTGCACAGTTAAAGACTTCAAAGGCTGTCAACGATGCCCCGGGGATACATTAACACTTAGTTTTAACCCGGGTTCGCTCGTGTTATGGTCGAGTAATGTCCGGGGACAGCGGAAGATAACAGAAAGGATGTATCACAATCATTAATATTGTTGTAGGGCTTAGAGAATTGTAGAGACTGGACTTAAATAACCTGTATATTATGTGTCTAGCTAACCCGTGCCCACTTCGCTGGGCATCGAACATCACCGAATATAGCTACTAGTTTTTGAAATTTTCGAAATGACAATCTTTACAAATCGTGCCACTAAAGATGAGACTTGACGCACCACGTGGTTATACCTGCGCAGTACTCGATTTATAGGTTTCTTTAATTAACGGAATGAGGTTTGAGACGGTAAAGGACCGCGCGTCATCGGGGTAGAGGAACGACTGCAGGAGCCGCGGCCCGTGCGCAAGTTCTCCACTACTGAGGCTCGTCAAGCCTTATCTTTCGCGGCAGACTCTGAACCTCTTTATAATAATTATAGTATCGAATACGAATCGAATACGAAATGGTGAGATGAACTGGATTATTATTAAGGCTATTATTTAAAAAAAAAACAGCTCAACTCGCAATTCTAAATAGAAGAGATGGTGGAGTTTCCTATTATTGGGACAAAAATGATGTGTACTTGTTAAACTCGTAGTATTCTTTACTTTTTGAGTGAGCTGGTCATACATTTACTAAACCAAATGTTTTACAAACGATCCACGATTACAGGAGAAATCGCGTTACAAACATACAAAAAGATTAAGGGTCTTTCCAGCACCGTCCATAAAGCACAAGTTTTGACGTGACAACGTCTTAAATTAGGTTGCGGCTGGGAGTCACTTATGAAAAAGTGTAACGCTCGGTAACGTTACGATGAGTCACCGAACGAGAGAGAGGCCCGCCGAATGTTTGTATATAAATACGTATGTATGTGTATAGGTAAAAATAAAATTTTGTTAATATGAAATTCAGTGCGAGATTCTTTGTATAAATTAATGTTTTAAATTGTTACTATTATTTCATCCTTCTTCCTACTATACGAATGAATATTTACATTAAAATTATTTTACCACTCAAAGTCGTTGTCACGTAAAACTTTCGCCCGTATACCGACTTTACAGGCAACCAATTTTTTGTTACTATTGTTTATGAACTTACTTCTGATGTTGTTTGTGCAGAATGAATGATGAAGACTACATGAGTTTTCCGTTCTTTTGTTTTTGATGATGACGTCACCATCAAAATCGATCGTTATGATGATGATTGTAGCGAAGCGAAGAATTTGCTGATTTGTCAATTTACTTCTTAAATTCATTCGATTTATAAATAGAGACTAAGTACGTCACATTCATGCAAAACGTTCGTTGCTCAGCATGTGCTGTAGGTCCTAAGACCTTAGTTCTGATTTTCAGCGACGGCCGGCGTTGACGTGGGGTAACGTGAATAGCTTAGAAAAAACATGGAACGCCTAATACTTGCCTTTAAAATTGTAGGGTTTCGCTCGATTTCCCTGGGATCTCATCATCTGATTTTGACATGGTGACAATGGGACCATCGTCAAACAAAAAAATAATATGATGGATTTTGAAGATCTGTCCACAATTGACGGAGATATCGGTATAAAAATAAAAGATACAAACAGTCGAACACTTGCCGCGGGGTTTCGGCATATAATAGAACCTCCCCCTTTCCCCCGTGGGTGTCGTAAGAGGCGCCTAGGGGATACAGTAATAAGGAGAATGGGCCGCAGTGTTCTCCTAGAGAAATGAAATTAAACTGCTGTCACCAAGCCACTTGCCCAGCGTGGAGTCTAGGCCAGACACAAACTTAAATTATTAATTTTATTAAAATTACTTAATTTTGACACTTAAAAAACAATTACCTTATTAACTTAATTGAACAAATTTTGGTTTTGTGATTGAAGTCGGTAGTGAATTTTTTTTTTGGCGTGGCACCGTTGCACGCAGCTAGTAAACTCTTTTTTAAATCGGTTCATAAGATAATTTTTTTCCTTTGAGGGTAGGCATAGTAGACACAATTAAAACCACTGTGCTGCTATTAAATATTTATTTAAAAATAGTAATCTTTATACTTTATATGAATTAATTCAATTATTGTGTGTTAAGTCACCCCTAAATCACTGTGTATCGTTTTCACTATACTTATACAGTTTTAAGTGTTAACTTAAAGTCACTGAACTTTGACCTGCACTATAATTTTCAATATGGTATCAACATCTTCAATTGGTGACTTGGAGCAGCTGTTTACAAGTAGGATGAACCAATATGAGGAAAAGCTGCAGCGTGCAACCTCTGGTAAAAGCCCCGAACATCCAGATCTTACTTCACTTGCGGCTGAGTTCTCGGAGTTTAAATCATTTGTATGGCAGGCCTTGAGCAAAATGAAGTCACAAATTGATTTGCTAGCCTCTACAGTTGACCGCCACGAGACCTCAATGCGTCGCAAGGTCCTTCTCATACACGGAGTCCCAGAGACGACGGATGAAAAACTGCAGGCAACCGTTCATAGCATTATGACATCCCATCTGAAGCTGTCTGAGGCCAACATCAGCAACTCAATTCACGTTTGCCACCGGCTGGGATCATCGCAACGTAAAGCCCGACCCATCCTTGTTCGGTTTTTCAATATGGAGCACCGGCAGCTCATCTGGGGTAACAAAAAGCTACTAAAGGGAACTGGGATTACGGTGTCCGAATTTTTGACCCATACTCGACACGTTGTATTCACTACAGCTCGCAAACACTTCGGCGTCAACAATTGCTGGACCATAGAGGGCAAGATAGTTATTATTACACCGGACAAGACTCGTCACAAATTAGAAGATATGGATGAGCTTCAGCCATTGATCGCCCATTTCCCGATGAATATTGCTGAAGCTGAGGATTCATCGCCGTCGGTAGAGTCAGAGTCGCCGAAGGTGTTGCCTGCTGCCCCCATTAAGGGTTCGAGGAAGGCGCGGCGCCGTAACTAACAAGTATTTGGTCGCTGTCTATCGTAGCCTTTGTCGCATGCATCTTGATAGCATTCGCATATTAAGCCAGTAGTTTTTTTATTCAGTTCACGTTTTGCATAACTGTTTTTCTATCATTTTATTTTACAATCACCTTCATTATATTATAATTATAACAATTTCATTGATCATGAACTGACATGATGACATCTGGCTTTTGACATTGACATTTATTTGGTTCTCGCTGTCATTGTCAGAATTGTCACCTGTTGACGTTTCACGTAACGTTTAGTTATCGCATGATGACGTTTTATATTTTATTTAAGAACCAATTATTTGTTATTGCTTTTGCGAATTATTCTTACTGCTAATAATATCACCATCAATTCTAAGACTGTATAGTATGCTTCATTCAATGTTCCTTTTGCTTCACTGCTGTTTTTTTTTTCTTTTTGCATACCTTTTAACTTAGTGAGTTTGGGGGTGGCTAACAGTTTTTAGTATTTACGCTAACAGCTGTTATCTACCCGTTATATTTGTATTTGTGTTTTTGTGTATTACTTATTTAGCTATTGGTATTTATATGGCTGATGACTACCTAAGTCATGATGACAGTTTTGTCTCTTGCTCTTCTTCGTTGGACAGTTTTGTTAGCGTCGGCAGTGATACTTCTCCTCACCTCACTCTACATGATAGAATTGCCTCTGCTTTCTCTAGCACACCTAACAACCTCCACCTTGTCCACATTAATGCCCAGAGTGTTCCTGGCCACTACAATGACCTTCTAGCATCTATTAGCAGTGATCATATCGACGCATTATTAATATCGGAGTCATTTCTCAAACCATCTCTTCTTTCTACCCATTACGCTCTCCCAGGATTTGTCCTGATCCGTAATGATCGGACTGGCAAAGGTGGTGGTGGCGTGGCTATGTACTTGCGTGCTGATATTCCCTTTAGAATAATTTACTCATCTCCTAATCAGTATTCCGAGTCAGCTGAATATCTTTTTATAGAGATAGTAGTCCACCACACCAAAATACTGCTAGTTGTAGGTTACTGCCCCAATCTGCATATCAATTATTTTGATTCCCTTGAATCTCTACTTAACGTTTATTGCCCCTTATATGATCACATCATCGCAATGGGTGACTTGAATACCTGCATGTTAAAATGCGACTCACGCTCACGCAAGCTACTTTCTCTTTTGTCATCATTTAACCTCCACATTCTTCCATCTTCTGCTACGCATTTTGCTCCCAATTGTACTCCTTCTCTTCTTGACCTAATGATTGTTTCTTCTCCAAATAATGTTTCTGTCCACGGACAATTTACTGCTCCCTTTTCTTATCACGATCTCATATTTATCTCCTATCGTATCCGCCGCCCTAAAATTAAACCACAATTTATATGTCTAAGAAACTTCCGTACTATGGACCTTCAGGCGTTGGGGAGTGATGCTGAGGCTATTGACTGGACCCCGTTGCTTGCAAACGAAAACATCGATAGTACGGTATCGACTTTCAATGCCAAGGTTCTTAATTTATTTGACAAGCATGCTCCTAAGCGTCGTATTAAAATCAAACATAATCCTGCTCCCTGGATAGATTCTAACATTAAAGAGCTAATGGCTAGAAGGGATAGAGCTAAATGTAGGTACAAGCGGAGACCATCTGAACTAAACTTGTCGTTCTATAAAACCCTGAGAAACCGTTGCAATCGTCTGTGTCAGGATGCAAAGAGGCGCTACTTCCACGAATCTCTCGACAGTCTTAATCCTTCTGATTGTTGGAAATTTCTTAAGTCGGTCGGTATTGGTAAATCTCCTAGAGTCGACTCCTGTAAAAACATTAACTTAAATGACCTGAACCATTTCTTCTCTCTTTCTCCCGTTACTTTGGGATCGACTGATAAAAACAGTACTTTGCTAGAACTGTCGAAATTGCCGGTACCGAACTGCCCGATTTTCGAACTTTCGGCTGTCAGTCTATCTGATGTAAAAAAATCCGTGTTAGCCATAACTTCCTCAGCTGTCGGCTATGACAATGTCTGCTCGAGGATGATCCTTCCCATCTTACCGCAACTGCTTCCTATCCTTACTTACATTTTCAATTTATCTATATCTTCTTGCACCTTTCCATCACTTTGGAAACAAGCTTTCATAATCCCTTTGCCTAAATCATCCAATCCTTTTTCTTTGGCCCAGTTCAGGCCTATATCGATCCTTCCTTTCCTTTCTAAAGTCCTCGAGCACATTGTACACCGGCAGGTTTCTTCTTTTGTAACTCTTCATTCCCTTCTTTCCCCTTTTCAATCTGGGTTCCGCTCAGGACACAGTACCGCCACTGCTCTGATCAATGTTACTGATGACATTCGCTTGGCCATGGAGAACAAGCGCCTAACGGTACTTGTTCTGCTTGACTTCAGCAGTGCATTCAATTCAGTGGACTATGACGTACTTCTAGGCATACTTCAATCAAACAATTTCTCTTCTTCTTCGTTAGCTTGGTTCTCTTCCTATCTTCGGGGCCGTTCGCAGTGTGTCCGTCATGAAGATTCTTCTTCTGAATGGTGTGACCTAACTGCGGGGGTGCCTCAGGGTGGCGTCCTCTCTCCCCTGTTATTTTCCATCTTCATTAACTCGGTCACAAGAGTAATAACCTCCAACTTTCATCTTTATGCAGACGATTTGCAGGTGTATCGACATTTTGCACCGACTGATGCTACTGCTGCCATTTCAGCTATGAACGAAGATTTGACTCGCATTGGTTTGTGGGCTAAATCCTATGGCCTTCGGCTGAATCCCGCTAAAACCCAGGCTATGATTATCGGCAGCCGGTATCATCTTAATATTATAAATTGCAACAGCTTGCAGCAACTATACCTCGATGGCATTCCTATCTCGTACTCTGAATCAGCCAAAGACCTGGGTGTCATAATAGATTCCAACTTATCTTGGCGTGCCCATGTCAATGAGGTCAGCCGTAAAGTTTATTTTGCATTCCATTCCCTTAAAAACCTTCAAAGTTTCCTTCCATTAAAAACTAAAATTTCCTTAGCCCAAACTTTGATTCAGCCGATCATTGATTATGCCGACGCCTGCTATTTGGATGCTACTGAGGAGCTATTAAACAAGCTTGAGCGTTTGCAAAACTTGTGCATCCGTTTTATTTTTGGGCTACGTAAGTACGACCACGTCTCCAACTTCCGCAAGGATCTCAAGTGGCTCCCAATCCGCCTTCGCCGGAACACTCGGATATTATGTCTCCTTTTCAACATCCTGAATAACCCTCAATATCCTTCGTATCTACGAGACCGTTTCTCCTTTGTCAAACCCCCTATGACTCCTTGTAGATCCCACCTGAAAACTCTCCTTAAATTCCAACCTCATAGCACGGACTTTTACTCTTATTCGTTCTCTGTGCACGCAGTTAGGCTGTGGAATTCGCTGCCGCCTAACATTCGCAACTCTCCTTCCATCTCATTGTTCAAGAGAAGAGTTCGAGAGCATTACTTGTCATCGTAATCTATCCTTTCGCTTTGTATTCTTAGCTTCTATATATTATGTATCATATGTTTGTTAATTTTAGTAGTTATTTTGTGTTTTTGTTTTCTGTACACTATTGCCTACTTATCTTATAAATCTCTCCTTTCGCAGGTCTGCTGGAAGAGATTTCTATAGAAATAAGCAGTACCTTTGTACATCCCTATCTGAATGTTGTGTCCTACTGTAACTTGTGTACATTAATTGTTAAATAAATAAATAAATAAATAAATAATTTTATCACTGTTCAATATAAAAATATAACATACTCATTTACTTACTTTTCAGCTCTTCCTGTAACCTCTTTCCGCTAATTATAATCGAGTGTGTCTATAGTAGCGCGCGCGGACCTCAGAGCGTCAGAATCAACTGAACAACGCTCCAACGTTATCGCTGTATTTTTATATTTATTCAATAATTTATGTACACACATAATAAGTAAAACAATATATCTGCCAGCAGGTTTTCAAAGGCTCTGCCTATTTCAAGAAATTCATATAAGATAAGTGAAGTGGCGAAGAAAGGCAGTCAACCGTGTGCTAACTGAATAATTATAACTACAAACATATAAATATACCGCTAAAAATAATAAGAACATACATTTTTAAACCTCAAATTAACATTTACTTTTAAACCTTAGATCAACATTTATAATTATTTAATTAAACCTTACAATAAATCAATTTTTAAACTTTAATGACATCAAAATTTGAATTAAACCTCTTCAACATTTTAATTTTTAATGAACACACGTGCCTAGCCTATACGGCATTATAATACTATAATAGAGATATATAGAGACACTATAGAATAAGCAACACGTAGCGTTCATGTAAGAACCTGTTTACGCGGCAAAAGAATCAAATGGTAAACCGAATAATTCGGCCGAATATCCGGTTCGGTAAAGGTTAAACGAATAATATTCGGTATTCATCTCTAGTTATTATATACCCAGGGTATCAGATAACTCCCTAACCAATTTTATCAGAATTGGTCCAGCCGTTAAAGTGTTAAGAGGTAACAAACATACACACACACAGATTTTAGTTTTATCAATATAATTCTATCTATTATCTATATAATATCTAATATCTAATCTATCTATCTACATCTATATAAAACTCGAGAACGGCTGAACGGATTTATCTTATCTTGGTCTTGAAATGTTTCTGGAAGTCCAGGGAAGGTTTAAAAGGTGTAAAACATAAATAATAAGTAAAAAAAAAACTGTTCCTAAACTCGGGAATTACCTTAATTACTTTACTTTTGACAGAACGAAGTCTGTCCGGGCAGCTAGTATGTAATAACTTTACAAACGTTGCTGGGTGCTAACTGCGAGTTTGTTATAGGTTTACTTCATGAAACCTACATTTTGTAAAATGTTTGTGTGTTGAAAAACATAATGATGGGGTTTTATTAAACAGGCCAGTCGAAATAAACATGAATTGAATATGCAAAGAACTGTACTCGAAAAACGTTTTTTTCATTGCATAGATAATGAACATTAGCAATTTTCATTAAAAAAACATTATTTAAATTCCTTTCAAGTAAATGATAAAAAATCGATAAATGATTTTTTAAATTAATCTACTGTTAAACCTTATTTGTAGTCTGGTAAGCAAATAACTTTCCATGTCATATTACCTATTTTATGTTACGATTTTATGGATATTTATTTTACTTTTATACCTACATTAAAACTTGTCTTAGTTTAGTTTTGCTGCACCCTATCAGAGTCCTTGTATGTTATTTTGCATAAATATTGATATATTAATTAACTACGTTATGCATTATTATAAATAAATGAAAAACTGGAGTCGAAACTATAATTTAAATACGGAGGATAGTTATAATTATGTAGTATATTTATTTAATTTTAACTATTTTAAACACGTTATTATTAATTATAAAAAATATTTCCAACTTAACTATTATACACACCTAATACTTTATATTAATTAAACAAACTAAAACTAAAAAATAACATCAAAAAACTCTTCCACAACGTATCTTTTTCATAACTCTTTCTTAAAAAAAATATCCCCTTCATCATCCCATCATCACCATCGATCATAATTATCCGTATTAACTTAAAAACTATCGCGTTGCATGATTTTAATAAAATTACTTCACGGGAATTAACGCGAACTCATGCATTTACCTTTTAAGGCTTGACGTTTCGGCCGGGTTACACTGGCCGTGGTCGCAAGCAGACTGAAATGGTGGCCTTAAAAGGTAAATGCATGAGTTCGCGTTTATTCCCGTGACGTAATTTCATAATTGATGCTTTTCATTTCTTCAATTTCATAAACTAAACAAAGTGGTACTTTTGCTCATATATTTTGTGATGGTGACGTTGGTTGCCTTGGTAACAAAGAAATTCTTGTTATGTCATAAAGAATACAATGTAAGGTATTTTCTTAAAATAAGCGTTCCTTGCGTAGTTTTTCTATGTGTACAGTTCTAAACAATTTAAAGCTACTTACTATCTACAATATTACGACCTCCATAACCACAAACTATAGGTATAGCACCATACCTATACAACGCTATACATACTTAATATGTATATAACACCCTAACAGCAATGTCCTGTGTTAATGAGCTCGGCAATCAGTTCACTGCACTCATCCCGTTTCAGTTTCCCCGATTGCGTGTAAGGCAGTGACGTCACGAACGCGATCCCGCCGTGCAACCGCTTGTGCTCGCTCAAGCACGCTGTAAAACGAAACACATTCTTAAGGTCAAATAAATGAGGTTGCTTTTAAAATAGCTTCTCAAAGAGAGAGAAAAGTGGAAATGGAAAAGTAAACCGTATTGTTCATAGCATGTGGTGGAGTTTAGCAAGTGTTGAGTGTTTCTTGTCAACGAAGGTGTTTTCGAGACATGAACCGCAATAGAATAGTGTGGCTTATTATGCAACGCCGACTTTTGAAAATGTTTGAAGGTGGGTGAAGTTTTGGTTGCTGAAAGAGGTTGGTTTAAATATTTAACAGCGAGATCTTTAATACTATAAGGTTTTAGATTTTCACGGTTTGTATACCTGCCTCTTAAAATTGAAAGGCAATAACGGGTCTGAACCGCGTATGTAATACCTATCTTTATATATATAATTCTTCTGTGAGTGTGTATGTGACTGAACTCCTAGACGGCTGGACCGATTATAATGAAATTTGCTGTGTGTCTTCAGGTGGATTCGAGGATGGTTTAGATTCACAATTTGGTCCAATTTGAAATGTTTTTTTGTTTAATTTTTATCATAATTATTAACATCGCGATTATTGACATTAAAAACGTAAGTAGGTAGGTAGTTGCCATGACGACCAAATTTTGTTGTTTTAGTACGATTTACTATCCTCCAGATCCTCCTCCATAGAGGTTATGTAACAATTAAATAAACAAGGTTGTCAAAACTCCTTGCAATGATATTAAAACTGTTTTCTTCTTTATATATCAGGCTCGCAGACTTTTATGTTTTTTTTTCGTTTGTATATTTGGTAGGTCTGAGAGTAGGTCGTAGGTTATATTATGATTGCCACCAGAAAGAAAGAGAGAAAGTACTCTCAATACTGAAGAATAGCAAATTAGACTCAAAGAAAACATTCTTTTATTTTTTTAAAGAAATAAATCTGCATTAAATTGATGTTTGAAAATACGCTTTGCGGACCGGGAATCGAATGGGCTAAAATGCGAAAAACTAGCACCGTGTACTTTTTGGCATCAATCGATATTATATATAATTCCAGTGTCATGATGTTTGTCGGGGATGAACTCCGAAACTACTGAACCGATTTTAATCAAATTTGCACACCGTGTGCAGTGATCCAACTTGAAATATAGGATAGCTTACATCACAAATATAAAAAAAAATTGAGACCGCGGGCGGAGCAGCGGGAAACAGCTAGTTTTATATATAATTATAATTCCAGTGTCATGATGTTGATGATGAACTCCGAAACTACTTAACCGATTTTAATCAAATTTGCACACCGTGTGCACTTTGATCCAACTTGAAAGATAGGATAGCTTAAACTTCAATTATATAAAAAATATTGAGTCCGCGGGCGGAGCTGCGGGAAACAGCTAGTAAGGTATAAATAAATACCTATTTTTCCCGTCGTTTCGGCCAACTTGGAACTTTAATAATAGATTTTTTTTTTCTTTTTCATTTGTAGGAGTCATAGTGGCACTCTGTGTTCGACAATTTTCTGTATTATTAAACTTTTATATATTGTTAGCTGCAAGTACTTGCACGCGCCAGATGTTTGATAATATTATTCCTAAAACTTTTCGTTACTTCCAATTGTGATTTCATTGTGACCATATTTTAAAAACTTCACATTTTATGTTTGAGCGTGATTTGAATCAACATTAAAAATGAGTGTGTTATGTGGATTATTTTGTCTACTATATAAAATCATCATCATCATCAAAACGTTTGAAACCATGATGTACCATGAATAAACTCATAAATGTCTGTCGCACCTACTGCGCACTCATGCACGCCTGGTACCGAGCTGATCAGTTGCTTAAGTAGTATATCTCACAGTTAACAGCCTGGTGTATCTGCTCCCTGGACACGTGGACGTCAGGCTCCAGCACGACAGCGGCGGCGGGACCGTTGTCTGTCGCACACACCGCGCACTGATGCACGCCTGGTACCGAGCTGATCACTTGCTCCACCTCCTCGGGTGACACCTGGTCGAGTTGAGCAGTGTATTTCACCATTTTGCACCATGAAAGCAGTATTTTTGTTAAGTTATACACGTTCTAAGTTACTTATTAAATCAGACGAGGGATTGATTAAAAAATTGACAAAATTTTTTATCAATCCCTCAATTGTTTTAAAATATAAAATGGCCGAAGACTGAAGTATGTCTCAGAATCTAAAATGTAATTAACCGATATGTCTAAAACTCATAAAAAGCTAAGCAATAAGTTCTAAGCTTATGTTTTCAAAGTATTAGGTATGTCATAATTTTTAATGATTCCACAAACTTAAGCAACAGTATTAAATTAATACGAAACTTTAAGAAAATAACTTGCTTAGAAGATTTACTACTAAAATATATTTACAAGCAACATTACTTCAGAGAACATTGAATTAAATTTACAATATTTAGCATATTTTGAGGCAGAATATTCCTGAAATCTGGGACATCAAGTTTATATTCAAAGCAAATTCGTTTCTGACATTCCCTAAATAATGTTCATTAGGTGCGTGCCTGATCCAGTCTACGCAGAAATTTAATCTATATTTGAGCTACATTTGTTCGAATTTCTTTTAAAATTAACAAAATGTGGTATTAAGCCGTCACAAGAAGTAACAAGGGTCGTGCTTACTTAACATAATATAAAATAATTATCCTTCCCAGCTCTACACGTTACGTGAAGCTTGCCGGCCTACATTGCGAGTGCTTGGGAAAGGGAATACTAAGATATTCGAGGTACCTAGGTATGACTAGGTGGATTTTGGGTCTCAAATCTTAATCCGTCGAGAGCGGAGTGCACAAAGACTACCATGACAGGATTCATCTGTCTTTCCGACGAACTAATAAATGGATCTGAGGAAAATATTTTACAGGAGTTGTAATTCGAAAAGGCTATCACGTCAGCAATGTTTTAATACACGCCGGATTTGAAGCCAACGAGCGAGCGGTCGGCCAGGCGAAGGAGGCTGCAATTTCGAGCCGGAGAGCCCTGGATTACTATCTGTGCCCGGTGTCATTGGTCAGGAGATTGCTTCGAAGCCACTCCCTTGACGAATGGGACCGGAGATATCTGGCTGGAGAGACAGCATCTGTAACCAGGACGTTCCTCCCGGACGTGGTGGGTGCCTATAAAACCGCGAGAAAAAATGCATCGGGTGGAGAAGTTATGTGGAAGTGGTTCTTCCGGTATCTGCACCGATTCAAGCGCTAGGCCAATTCAACCCGTCATGCATCTGCGATCCCGAAGCACTGGAAAGCGTTCTGCATCTTCTGATTGTGTGCCCTGTTTACGAAAAACCTCGATACCAACTTTCACAACAGCTCGAGGCTGAGGTGAGCGCTGCAATCGCTCACTGCCTAATAGTGAATAACAAATACCGCAAAATATTCATGGAATTCGCAGTGAGCGTACGCACAATAAAAAGAAACAAGTAACCCCCGAGTTGCAAAATCATTGTAACTACTCATTCAAGAGAAAACCGAATAAAAAGGTCTCTGATCATGTCAGTGGGATGTCGCATATAAAGAAAAATATATATATATATACATACGCAGCTGGCATTTTGTTACGTAGTATTCAGTGAAACGTACAATGTTACTAATTCTGTGTAATTTAAAACCAGGTCTGTAAAGTTCTATCTTATTGCAATATTATTATCATTGTCAAATATTGCGATTTCTACCAAAACATAGGCCAACGGCGTTTGTACTCTCCTTTTCCTCTGCCTAGGGTTGCGGTGGACCAATTTTCATCAAGGAATAAAGCCTTACCACCATCACTATCTTACCCGTGATGTCGTTTCAGTTAAAAATATTACATTGTTCTAATCTACGAGCTAAATACTAAAACGTCCCTCAAATTGAAATCGCCTTTAAATCTCAAGCTATCTCCGTCACTTTAAGATTTATAAGATTTATTTATTTAAGATTTTAAATAGTAGGTAACAGATAGACATTTGCGTTTCGTATTCGTGGGTTTTGCACTCACTTGACAGCCCATAAACTTAAAGCTGAACTTCTTCCTCGCGGTGAACGAGACCCTCTCGTTCTCATCAACATGGAACACGTCGCCAGTCTTGTACCAGCCATCAGGGGTAAACGTTTCCTTATAAGCTGCCTCATTTTTGTAGTAACCCTGGCAACCATAAAAAAACATCCCACTACATGCTATTCTTAACAGGCATGTTGCTACGAAATACCTAAAGTTGATAAATGTCAAAATGTTATCTCAGATTTTGCTGTTACCTGTACCCAAAAAGACGACATCAGATTTCCATAACAATTTGTGTTTTAATTAAAGCTTCCACAAGATGACATTCAGCTCAGTCTTCATAGAAAATATTTAGCACACAGGTATAATATACAGACGTCGTCATAACAATGTAGCTAAGTGTTATAACCTAATTTTACAACAATTTGATTCTAAAGTAGTTCTTATATCATGAAGGAATATAATTAACCTTAATTTGAATTTACAGATTTATAACAGAGTTTAGACAAATTTATGACAAAGATTACTCTTAATGGTGGTAAAAACTACTAAAAACAACAAAAAATGTTGAATTTTACATCGAATCAATTAAATTAATTTACCTTAACTACACTAACGCCTTTCACATACAGTTCTCCGCTTTGATTGAGTCCCAGTTGTTTACCTTCCTCATCAACAATCTAAGGAAAAATACATAAATTTATTCTACCTTAAACATCTTAGGGAATGAAGCCATTTTCCTATGATGTCATAATGAACTTATGTAATTAGCACTTTATAAATAGGTCTCGAAAGCTAATGATTATAATTACTGTGATTAAGTGAGAGTGAACTGTGAGGATGAATTTCGTTGAATTTTAATTACAGGATTTCAAATTAAAATAATGTATAGTTTAAATAAATCTAATAAGTTTTAACACACCTTGTAGTACAAGAAATTGTCGATAAATCCATTGCTCCTGGTCGGCGCGTTCCTATCTGGCATAGCGATGTAGCCTTGCGTCTCGGTGGTTCCGTAGCTGTCACTTAAATGAGCTGATTTTGGGAGTTTCTCCTAAGAGTGTAAATCTATTAATATTTTGAACGGGTCGTCGAATAATTTGCTTCCTAGAAGCATAATATCATAATTTCTATGAAAAAATTGGCAACAAAACAGGGAATCATGCAAAGAAAATAGTAGAACGAGTTATCTTAATATAAATCTTAATTGGTTAACATTTACCAGAAATTTGACATTTGTTTGTAATAACCATTTTAAAATTATAAATCTACAGACCTAAATTGTATATTTTTAGAGTTCCTTATTAACATATTATATTATATAAGTGTAACCCCTACGTTTTTCATTGCTTGTTCAACCAACTTTCGAAGACTATAGAAAATGAATTTTAGGAGATACTGTTTAGTCTAAAATAAAATATACCCTAAGCGCATCCAGGAGTTCTTTAGTGGCTGGTGCGCCCAGCAGCACTAGGGTTTCCAAAGAGCTGAAGTGGTCAGCAGTCACCACCGGCACCAGGGATGTGGCGAACGCTGGCGCCATGAACGTCCATGTTGGCTGAAATTATGATAGAGGTGTATGGGAATTGACGCATCATAGAAAGTTGAACCTAACCTGTGTGATTCAGAGGTTGCAACCATAATAAAAAGAAAATTTATAACAATAGTTACAATTTCAAGAAAACAAATAGGTTTATACCTACTCCTAAAAATATTCTACAAATGCTCAATTCTGCCTGAATAAATCATGCAATGCATGCCTCAATATTACTGAGCTTGACTTACACCAGAAATATATATACTTCAAAGGCGAAAGATAAATACTGAAAACCGACAGACAATGAGAATACATAATGATAAAGTAATGAAACGGAAAAGAATAACTCCGTGATTTGTTTTCCTAATCTGAACCACGAATGATCAATAAGAATCCTAAACTGTAACGAAGTTAAGAAAAAACAAATAAAGTAAGAAAGATCAGTAAAACGGGAATCTTTTGGAACCCTTCGAGAGATCTTTTTAAAAGATACTTATTTGCATCCGGCAGTTTTGAGCTAACAGCTGCCAGATATCTTTTATTGCCGGGGTATTGAATTATAGCCCAGAAATGTGCTCCAAACATTTCACATATTTTAAATGTTCATCTTTGAGTCTAAAAAGACTGGATGCAAATTTTGTGCTAGATACATTTTCCCATTTTACCAGTTTGGGTTTATAGAATTGTTTGAACTGTAATTTAGCATAAAATCAAGAGCTTGACTGTGTTTGTTCATTAATAAAGTTTGCGTGTTTCGAAACGATTTATTATAAGTACTCTAACTTTATATAAAAATAATTTGTTGAAGCAAATACAATCATGAAAAAAAAACACAATTACTTTCAAATTTTTTTTTCCTTTAATATTCATATTATAATTCCATATAAATTCCGAAAGCCACAACTTGAAGTTGTATTAAATTAATAATCCTTAGCAATATCTATAACAGTCTACTTATCCTCGACGTCCAGTTAAACTTAATTTAAATTCCGGCAAATTACCTCGGTTCTCAGTATGTTAAGAAATGGCCACCCATCGAAGGATCAACCTCAACGAGCGCTGCTTAACCTTTATTGTCGGTCAAACTGTTCGGCCTAGATTAGCCATGAGCCCCTTCATCTCCTATACACTCTTACATTTGTTTTTCTGTTATTAAGTAGCAATGACTATGATTAGGTATCATATAAGAAACTTCATAATTATAGTTGCTATCCTGAATTAATATTAGTGTGACTATTGACACCCTCACTTAAGAATCCTTAAATAAAAAAATGTGTAGCCGACATCATATTTGTAACCTTAAATTAATTACACAATAATGTAAAAAAAAATATTTATATTTAAAAATCGTCTTCATAATATGCACGAAAGTATTATGCACGCAATGTCGTTTCGATATTTATGGCAACATTTTCTAATCATTTGGATTTTAAAACTACGTTGATTACATTAATATGAACCACCTAAGGGGGTTATTCTCCAAATTCAAACAAAACGAAACGTGGCATAACGCAGATAATAGTTAAAGATTCACCATAGTAAATACGTTTTAGGTCATTCAACAGAATTTTTACTTGAAAGTATAGTAATTCGAAAAAAATAAAGCCTCGTACATTAAATACAAATGGAAAGAAGGATTTTTTTAAAGATAATGCCTGTCTTATCCTGACACGTAACAGCACGTTTACCGCTCAGACTTAATGAATAACGCCCATAAGAAACATTTGCCGAGATATCGTGTAACAAACATACAAAAAAAAACATTCAATCGAATTGAGAAGCTCCTCTTTTTGAAGTCGGATTAAAAGAAAGTTAAAAGTCGTTTGCCGACTTACCCTGTACTTCCGTAACAGTTCAGCAACACGTTCTGGTGTGTTCTTCTTTGGTGATATGATGATGGGAACGTGGTACACCGTGGATGCAGTTATCATCATCGTGAAGGTCATCCATTGGATGGTGGTGAGGATCATGACGCGGCTCGTAGGCGAAGGGAACTGCGTGTGATATGACCTGCAAGAATAGGCCGAGATATATTCTGCTTTTTGCACCTTACGCCACTTTTCTTCTAAGTGAAATCGTTCGTTTTAACGAAAGAATATTCTTCTTATTACACAGATGCAGAGTGTTTGCTGCAGAACCCTTTCTATTTGTGTTTTTTATGTTCCTTTGATTGACTTGAACATCATTTTATAGCAATTTTTCACACTATTCCATTACACTTACGTTAAAATGACGACTCTAACGATGCATCATCTATCCATATGGGTTTACTCGTACAGCTGTTACGAGCGGACAAGGAATCTTTTTTCAGTAGATATGCTTTCCCTTTAATTGACAAAGCAGGTCCCAGACCCTTCCGTATTATTCAGAGCCCCATAATTGCATACTGTTGTCAAGGATCTTTCCCAATATAACTTACCATGGTGTAGGCAGCTGTGCTACCAATCCTCGATGAGTCTGCATGACCGCCTTTGGTAGACCAGTGGACCCACTAGTTGGTAGAAACATCGCTGTGTCTTCCATCGATACCGCAGCAACTCTAACAAAGTTCAAATTTAGTTTAATACGTGGTGTAATTTAAACTTAGTTTAGGAACAGCTTACGAAGACTATTGTTAGTTCATTCAAAGACTTCTTTGTGAAATTCAACAAGAATACAACGTGTGAACTAAAGCCGAAAGCCAAACTGGTAATAGCCCGAGTTAATCCCGATATACTAACTGAACGGCTATTAAGGAACAGTATCTTAAGTAGTTGTATAAAGTGCGAAATAAGATCTTAATAGTCGTTTTAAATTAACGTCTCCATTGTTGCACTTACTACCAAATTTAGTAAGAAATAAACTCTGTAGAAAAAGCAATAAGTTACTGCTAATCGGGTCACTAAAACCGGCCTATCAATGTCCCACTGCTGGGCACAGGCCTCTTCTCATATAGAGATGAAACGAGCATTGATCACCACGCTAGCTCACTGCGGGTTGGCGATTCTAGATTCTTAGAAATTTTTCAAAAAATTCACATTAGAACAAGTTCGCTTTGCCAGTTATATGTATTCCGCGCTCGAACTTTCACTTCATTCAGAGTTTTGACCTAATAAATACTCACTCAAAATGATCCTCCTTAGTGTCGTACTGTTCACTAAACTGTCTCAATACTCCAGGTTTATCAGCCTCTAGTATCTCTGGTTTCCGGCCCTCATACCCTTTTAAAGCTTCTTGAAGAGATTCACTAAACTCCTGATCGTTGAATATGAAGATAGGCTCGATCAGTTTGAGGAAATACGTCAGCTCGTCTGTAAATATGGAATTGTTACTTAATTGGCTTCAGAGGTTAATCAGTATAAATGCCCTTCCAGATGAAAACATCTAATCGTGCAGCATGAACGTTGGATCGTCTACAATAAATGAAGAAAACTGTTAAAGAGACTCACATGTTGTGGAATTAGGATCGATCATGAAAGGAACAACTCCTGAGAACAATACTGCAAAATAGACGGTGACCATGTCTTGGTGATTCCTCATGATAAACAGAACATGCTTCCCTTTCGCACCCTGAGCTGTGAGGGCACGGGCGAGAGAGACAGCACTCCGCAACACTTGACTGTTTGTTAACTTTTCACCGGTTGCACCATTAATCTATAACAAATATATAAAAAAACCGTTTGCTAGGAGTTTCTGTTTTTCACGGACGGACAACAAAGTGATCCTATTCGGGTTCCGTTTTTTTTTCTTTAGAGGTACGGAACCCTAAAAGTGTAATTAGAAATTGTTAAAACTAAAATTACGTTACGGTGAATTAAATAATTACCTTATCTTTCTTTACACAAAAAAAGATCATGGTTGTAAATAGTACGTGTTTGTTATCTCCCAATGATTGTTTGCCATGATTACAGCTAAGCCTGAATAAGCAACCTTTTCAAAATTGGACAATCAGAGGTAACGACTCCGGGCCTGTGACTGCCGGACAATCACCATCATGCGCAGACAACTTTTATTTCCATGGCGTGGTGCAAACAGATGAAATTGCTCAATAACTGTGGCAGGTCGGCATGCAATTTGTAACGCTATCCGGTCGCCCGGCGTCGCCCGCATCGCATGCAACTGATCCAGAATAGAATTTTTAACTAGATTTCAAAATTGACGATGTTTTGTGTGATTCGTTTTTGCCAAACACTTTTTGTACCTGCTACCGTATAGTTCATTTTTCGTGCGACATTAAAATACATTTTCGTAGGTACTATTTAATTACTTGAAAATGTTAATTTCGTAGATGTGCACGATTTGTGCTTACCTATTGTTTGTGATACTCATTTGCGATATCACTAAGTAGGGCTCAATGAAAATTTATTACGGTACGAAATCCAAGTTCAATTTTCAGGCCGGGTTTTATCTAATTTGGTCTTAAATTTACCATTTCAAATGGCAACAGTCTAGTATACTGCAAATTGCTTGTCATCAAATATGGGTTAGCAGTAACCTCTATACCTACAAATGCAAATGAATTTATTTTATACTTGGAAGAGCAAGCGATTATCTCTAGCCTTTGTTGGAAATCACACTGGTCCGGGGCCTTTGTACAGCGTAACAACTAACAATCAACGTTCACTAAGCCACAGGAAACTGATAATTTGTGTCCACGACGAACAAGCTTGTAATAAAATGTAATCATATTCGCGTGCCGCGGAGTATCACGCAGCCCTCACTTATAATAATGAATACAACTACCGTCAAGTTATTAGGTTAGTACGAATGTAAGTGATCACTAACAAATTATCGGTAGACACGAATGGTTCATATGTTCTTTTATCGGGTTTTCGTACTAGAAGGGGGAGTGGGAGCCTATTAATTAACCTCCACTGTCAGACCGTCTGTCTGTTATCGGGTTGCAACTCATGAGCCGTGGTCGAAACTGTCCAAGTTGTGTATTTAGATGTACCATTTGTTACAATTACACTGGCATTTGACTGGCCTGTTGATCTAGTGGTTAGTGGAGGTCTTGGGATCGATTCTCATCCAGGACAAATCTTTGTGTAATTAGCACGATCCTTTGTTCTGTCTGGGTGTTATTTATCTATAATATGTATATATTAAGAAATATATACGTATGTTTAACAGTTGTCTGGTTGCCATAGTACAGGCTCTGCCTAGTTTGGTATCAGATGACCGTGTGATAGCTGTCCTAAGATAATATTATTATCTATTATTATTATTATAACAAAAACAAAATACAAAGGTACTGTTGTATAATAACTGTACAGTCCATCGTGCGCAACTCACACTTAACCGGTTGTACGTGAATTCTGTTGTAGGTTTTATTTTATACTTTCAGCGATGCCTGTATTGTCTCCTCTGTCATCGTTATGGAATTCCATTTGAAACTGTTCTGTATAGCCTTTATGCAATAAAAATCTTATAATAATAGAATAAATACTATGATAAGATAAATATTGCAATTCACGAATGAGGATGAGATATCTAAAGATTAAATTAAATATTGTGTAATGAAATGTAATATATTTAATAAACCTACAATCAATCAGTATCGGTTCCTAATCTAGACGCTCCTCATAATAATCTCTGTTATGTTAAATAGATGATTGAGCCAGCACTAGGTACTTCTGACAACTTTTTATTGGAAGTATTCTGTTCGAGAACGTGATATAGAAATAACTCCGTCTCAAGTTGAGCTAAACATAACGCTCACACGACATACAGAATGCTCTTCTCCCAATACCTTCCCGAAGATACTTCAGATAGCTCTCCAAGGGTTATTGAGGACGAATTAAATATAAATAAATTGAATCTATACCCCACTCGGAGGGTAGTCCGTTGTGGTTACCACTTATACTTAAGAGGGCTTCAAGCAAACCAAAAATAAGGCATTCGAGTCCTTTTATTAGTCGAAAATTTTGGTTAAGTAGAGGTTCGTGAATATATAATGAATCTCGACGTAAAAATGAATACGAATATTTGATAGTTTTCAGTTTTTGTTAATTTTATTGCTTTTATTTTACAATCCCCAGGTATACATTTTTTTTTAATTTATGTTGAAATACAGCTACTTTTAAACGGATTCTATCGCGGTTTATTTTTATTTTATTTATTTATTTATCTGCCTCCCTAGCCAAGTGACATTTCTACAAGCGTTAACGCTGATCGAATCGCTCAAATGTATGGAAGTGACAAGTCTGAGCCACGTGACTTATCGAAATCAATTGTCATTTCCATACATTTAATCATTTAAGATTTCTACATAGTCAACGCTTGTAGGAATGTAAGGGGGCTGAACCTTCATACCTTCAAGGAATACAGTTTGATTTGACTTTTCGATTGGAATTTAGAGATATTTAATTTGAAATTTTGTGCATAACTAAGTGTATTATTTGTGCTTAATTACATTTCTGTTAAAATGTTACAATGTCTAGGTAAACAAACTTTGCAGTTAGAATATTATAAGCTTAACAGCGTAGATAGCCGAGTGGTAAAGATAACATTTATGTTTGTTGAGCAATACAAACATGACATTTAATATTTGTCTGTTTTACTACAAAATAACAACAAAAGCAATTCTCACCATAAATAAATCGCCTGGTCTTTCCTTCAGAGTGTGGTACAGGATCTGTGATAGTGTCACTGTGTCCCTCTCCACGGGTCCAGGTTTGACTCCCCGTGCGGTCAAGATGTCGTCGAGGACTGTGTCGAGGTGCCGCTGGGCAGCGTTCGGTTTCCCTCGCACTACTGTGTGAGACATCTAGAGAAAAAAGGATACCCAATTAGAAATTATCTCACTTTTAGAATACTTTTATGCATCAAATTATTATGATCTAATTATTTAGTATGATGTTGCTCATGTATTTTAAGCTACAAAATTACTATAAATAGGTACGTATATTGCAAAAGCATTGAACTTGTGATCATGTGGTCGCGGGTTCGAATCCCACTTAATGCACCACCGACGTGAACCCACTCATAACACAAGCATTTAGCGTATCACGAGGAGTCAAAAAGAATACTGGTAATGAGCAATCCACATAGTTAGTAAGCTTTTAAAATAACAATAAATTCTTATTCTTAATTATTTACACGAGGGAAGTACTCCAAAAAATAATAATGAATTTTAAGCTTAAGGCATCACCTTCACACCTACGAGAAAATACCTTAAACATAACACCTATATTAAATTTATATTCTTGGAGGCGTAAGTTGTGAGGCTATACCTAATACCGAAGTCAGACATTCCGCACATACTACGGGACGTAATAAGCATTGCGGAGAAAATATTACGGCCCCAGGGTACTACATTTTTTGATAAGATAAAAATTCAGCCAGAGAACTATATTATTTGTTGGAAGCAAATATGGTGGACGACAAACGAGTTTTATTAAACTCTTTCGAGAATAGTTTTTGCCGTTTGGTCCTTTTTGTGATAAAATTATAATTCAGCATTTTTGTGGTAATTTTTAATTAATTCAAGTTAACAGGCAGGGAGTTTAATTTGCGTACCTACTTAACCTATAACAACTTATAATCTACTGGCTGATGCACGTGGCTCCACCCGCGTGGATTTTGGTTACCCAGTGTCTGCAAAAACTTATCAAATCATATAATACCAGCGAGTAAGATCTAATATAAAGAATAGGATCTAACCACAAAAATGGCACCTAACCTTTTTTTATAGTCTCCGATGATACTTCTAATAGTTCTAATACCTCCGAGAATATGCGAACAAAGTTTTCGCGTAAAAGCGAAACAAACAAACTTACTAAGCAATTAATTTATTTTTAGAATATTTATGACGAGCAAATCTAATTCTAGAGATAATAGCATAATTATAAGATAGAGATTAATTTTGAGTGTATGAGGTTACCTACTAGAATTAATTTCCTAAAATTTATGGTAAAAGCCTAGTCTTATACAAACAAAATGTAATAATATATGCGCAGGTATAAATATGGGTAAGTCCGTTATAATACTCCTACTGTTGTTACAATTAGTCAATGTTCTTATCACACATTATCATCTTGAGTAAATAGATAGCGGTTTAGAAATTTCCGTGATTTATTTATGTGAAATCAAGCGTAAGATATTGACAATAACAACTCAGGTGACTAATTTTTACTTAGAGCACTGTAATCCTTAGGTACTCTTAAAACGGAAGTTCATTTTACCGACTACAAAAGAAGGCAGTTTAGAATTCGACCATATGTTTGTTATCTCCAGCAATTTTAAAGTTATTTATAAAAATATTTTTGTCCTCAATAGGGTATATTTTATATTTCCCATATAAATTTCATAAAAATCAATTCAGCAGTTTTAAAATGAGAACAATTGGAAATTATTCCAAGAAGATCAAACCAAATCTTGTAATTGAAAAAGTCAAAATTTAAAGCCAAGTAGGTATGTACTAATTTATTAAGAGAACAAGTTCCCTCCGGTAATTGATATGAAAAACTAACAGTCCATATCTCGAAAACAACTGAACATACTTTGATACAACATGCTCTGATTATTTACTAGCCCAACGACTGAGAACGATTGCACTTTGCATTTGAATTTCCTTTGATTTTCTTGCAAAAAACTGAGAAAAAGTAAAGTTCTACGTCATGAAAGTTTATTCGGAAGCGGCCAAATATCATTTTTTTAAAGCTCATAATTCGGTTAGAAATTATATTTTATCATTGAACAGTATGTATAAAAATATTAATTCTTTAACCCTTAACTTGATAACGTATCTAATAATGCACACATTCTAAGAAAAAATATTTGAGAACAGTTTTGGTACTTATGTTTTTATTTCTTTTTTAAACCGTTATACGAGACCCTTGCAGTTGGTAGAAAAAATAGTATTTTTCAATCTGACAACATTTGTAGTCAGTAGATCGCAAGATAGCGGAGCGTGCGCGTGCGTCTACGAGTTATAAGGTAAGAATCGATTATAATCCTAATTAAATATGTATATTACGATACATAAATGTAATTTTTTTTTTATTGAATATGTATTCTTTTGTTTACGTAAAAAATTTTGATCAATCAATAATGTTTTTTATCTAAAATATGACTGTCAATATCCATGTATCTACAAATGCACACTGCCAAATTACCATATTATGACCTGACTTTTGCAGTGTGCATTTTTAGATACATTGCCAAATATACAAATAAAAAGCTTCCTACCTACTGATAAAAATTTGAAGAAGAAAGGCCGCGGAGCATTTTCACAAATCACTTCAAATCAACGAAAAATTGCTGTTGTCAAATGGTTTGACAACAAAATGCGTAACAATGGCTGGTTCTTGCGCAGATGCTCATCCTGTTCACCACGTATTGCGGTATAATAAAAACACGAAGCGCAAAGAGCCTGTGCCTTGTCCGAACATAGTTCGCCAATACGATGCCCATATGGGGGGTGTCGATCTTGCAGATATGTTGATGGCACTTTACCGCACAGAAATGCGAGCACATAAATGGTATATACCTTTATTCTCGCAAATGCTTGATATCTGTATCAACAACGCATGGCTCATTTACCGACGAGAAAGTAACTGTCCAAAACATCTGAAACTTAAAGATTTTCGATGCGCGATAGCTAACAGTCTCATGACTATGGGCCGCGCTGTTACTAATACGAAAACAGAGGTAAAACAATTCGTGACTCCTGAAAATCAAACGGACACACGTTACGATCAATACGATTTGTGTAGAAGCCTCACTTGGCATTTGAGACATATATTTTAGTTTGACCCTTTACACAAAACTTACATCGTCCTTTGGATGTAAATGATGGCATGTGATCCACTTGATCGTAACGTGTGTCCGTCTGATTTTCAGGAGTAACGAATTGTTTTACCTCTGTTTTCGTATTAGTAACAGCGCGGCCCATATTCATGAGACTGATAGCTATCGCGCATCGAAAATCTTTAAGTTTCAGAAGTTTTGGACAGTTACTTTCTCGTTGGTAAATGCCATGCGTTGTTGATAGAGATATCAAGCATTTGCAAGAATAGAGGTATATAGGTACCATGAACCATCTATGTGCTCGCATTTCTGTGCGGTAAAGTGCAATCAACATATCTGCAAGATCGACACCCCCCATATGGGCATCGTATTGGCGAACTATGTTCGGACAAGGCACAGGCTCTTTGCGCTTCGTGTTTTTATTATACCGCAATACGTGGTGAACAGGATGAGCATCTGCATAAGAACTAGCCACTGTTACACATTTGTTGTTTGGTTCCTACTTTACAGTGAAGACTGTCATTTTACATATTTTGATTAAGATATGTGTTTATAAAACGCCATAAATAAATGTTTTTATAAAATAAAAATGTATTTTATTTTCTAACAATCAAGCAGTGTATCCTACAGAGTACATAGATTTCCAAAGATATATGAATGACAACTTGGCAGTGTGCATAATTAGATACATGGTATAAATACAAAACTAATATTGTTAAAATTTTATTTTTATTTTTTAGGTGTCTATTTACCAGGTAACAACCCAAATATATGAAAGAAATAAAAAATAAATGTCATCACATTCTCTGCCAAGTTAAGGGTAATATACACATTTACTTACTTTTAAACGTCGGCTACGCAAGTTAACGGTTGTGTATTACTTAAAAATCGTTGGAATATTATCTCGTCTCAATATTTTACCAAATATAATATTTGCATCAATTTAATTTTTAACTAATGATATTCGAGTGTGACGACAGCAGCGCGCGCGCAACTCAGAGCATCAGATACGACTGAACAACACTCCAACGTTATCACTGAGACATTGACCTGAGTATTGTTAATCCTTGTGATGTAATCTTATTGACAATTGTAATATTATGCATAATGTACTTAAATATAGAACGACACAAGTCAGAAGTTACTCCACTTTTTATTTCAATATTTTTGCCGTATTTTTTTTCATGAATATTTTAGAGCACAAAATATACTTTGGCAGTTTGAAATTCAGTGAACTATTTAGATAGATTTCTTGAACAGTTTTACTATAGTATACGTAGGTATATGAATTTATTGTTGTCCCTACTCATTAGATTAAGAACTATTTTATTAGGTATCTATAATAAAAATTAAAGATAGTCAAGTAATCTGAACCAGATTAATAGGCACTCAAATTATGTTTTTATTTGAATAAAGATAAACAAATAATAGGTATATAGCAATTTTATCTGCACTATCATCTTACTCTATAATTAATTGTCATGAGAAATAACACCGATTACGATGATTTGATAAAATAACTCGTATGAACTATTAAATAATTCAAATCTAAGCTCACACATGTAACTAAACAAGCACTGTTGAATCAATGATAGTCTCCTTAAATAAGCATTAGAATTGTTTATTTCACATTAGATAGCATTTGCTTGTTTAAGACATAGGTACTGTTCTATCAACATTTAGTTGAAAAAAAATTGTTGCCGAGTGCTTACTGTGACTTTTAGGTTAACGTGATGAACACGGGGATGACGTCCGAGGCTCCAATTGGCCCGCTCCAGGCGGTTAACCAATCAGAGACAGATGCGGAAAACGTGTCGATCGCATAAATATACGTAAATATCGCAGAAAGTAGCCTTCGTTGATAAATGGGCTATCTTACACAACAATATTTTTTTTAAAGTTTTTTAAGAGATCGCTAAACAAATAAACTCTTCAGCTTTATAATATACAGGATTATTTTAAAAGGGTAAATATTATATATATCAAGGTATATTCAACGAGGTAATCAGGTGCATAAAACTGAACAACTTTCCCCAAGGAACATAGGTCGAAATCTTAAAACGTTCCTTTCCGAACTCTTAAAATAATCCTGTATGAGCAGGTACATATGTACGCAATGAGTGACATCACATAATTATGATTCTGCCAACTCCACTAGAGTTTTTACAGGACAAAAGCAAAAATGCATATGATCTTAATGCGGATTGCCTCAGCAGACTCTGCCTCTCCCGTTGTATATCTTAGAAATATAGGTGTTTGTGCATAAAAACTACATTTTGTACGACGGTACAGGCCAGTTGAAATAAATATAAATTGAATACATCAAAGCAAATAATATAACTGTACTAAAAAAAAATCTTTTCCTTGCAATCCTTAACTACAGCAAATTACCGGCTTGCTTTGGATAAAATAATGATCTCAAGTAAATACCAAAAATTCGGGATGAATGATTTTAAATGAAATTTGTTGGTGTGAATAATTTTAATATAGACCTATTAGGTATAAGAGTTATTACGTTTCTTCCTACTGTTTCTATTTACTTCTTATTATAACTTGTGGTTTGTTTATAATACTTTTTCTTGTAATACTAATTTTTTTGCGCCCGAGAAGCAGAATATTATGTCCAAATCTTTGTTACATCTTTACTGTAACATTCTTACAAACAAATGTTATCTTATCTTAGTTCAAAATAAAGCATTCTTAACAAGTATGTTTGGTGGCTTTGACCGCGTTTAGAGCTAAATTAAAACCTCTTCGGTGTGTCGCGAAGTAGGGCGCGCGTTACTTGTGCGCTATAAATACGTGACGGCCGGCTTTGTGAGGCATGCGCTAATATTTGTGCCCGGGATGAGACTCGCGAGAAACACTTGGAAATATAAACTTCTACTATGATATTTTACACTGCTACTTGTGTTGCAAGTATGTGTCAGAAGTGTTAAACGTTAATTAGGAAGTAAAATAGTCAATGTAATTAATTATTATTAAATAATAATACCGGCCTATCGACGTCCCACTGCTGGGCACAGGCCTCTTCCCATATAAAGAAGGAATGAGCATTGATCACCACGCTTGCAAATTGCGGGTTGGCGATTTCAGAGTAATTTTTTTTGGAATCCAGATTTCCTTACGATGTTTTCCTTCACCGTTTGTCTATGGTGTCTTAGAATGATTAAGAAAGTGCATAAGTCACATTGTACTTGCCTGGGTTCGAACCTGAAACCATGTGCATGCAAATTCGATCACTGAACCACTAGCCCACCGACATTAGAACCACTATTAATGTTATAAAAAAATTGGGTCGCACATTACTAGGATACTTGTTAACCTCTCGTGCTAAGCTAAACGTTTGTGTTACGAGTGGGTTAAATACGGTGGTGCAATGCTGGGTTTTGAACCGGAAACCACTTGATCGCCCTGGCTATCGCCGAGGCTACCGCCGCTTCAAATATAGCCAAATAAGTTTGTGCTTTAGACAGATATTTCATATTACGAAATAAGAAAATACGAGAAGAAAGAATTATGTCTTACAAATAACCAACACGTAGGTACTACGGAAATATATAAATCATATTAAATTATGTACTTACAGTACACGTTATATATTGCAAGAATTTCATTAAATTATTTTATACAGATTTAGTTCTAATACCGCAGTTAATATGTAACGATTTAATTTTCTTATTGAGTCTACCAATATTGTGTACCCACATAATACTATAATCTACGCGACCGTCTTCATCCCGGCCTAAAGGTTTCATGGACCAGAAGCCCGCATTCTTCGCAAAGTAAAGGCTTGCTACATTCTCGTGTAATGCGGTCGACTGTCGACTGTGGCTAGATTGTCGCTATGTTAGCGAACAACCGACTGCGATCGTTATTGCTTCGTATTGAGACGACATCCTTTTATGTTTAACAGATCAACTCTATTTTCTAGTTTTGCTGCGACTTTGTTTACCGTTTAATATTTTGTTGTTTGTTTCCGTTGATAAGAAATCTGCCTCCGTAGTAGTCTTTAAATATAGATATGACATATCATATCATGACTCATAAAATATTGTTTTCTATGTATCCATTCTTGTTGCTATATGTAACTGGCAATTTATTTAGAAGCGGATTGGTTGTTTTTGAAGTAAAACTTCTTTAGGCGCGACTAGGGAGTAACTCAGATTTTTTTTCTGACGGAAGTAACGCTCTGTGTAGTTTCCGCCATTTAAAAATAATAATTGAAGTAAAACTTCTTGAAGTAAAACTTCTTTAGGCGCGACTAGGGAGTAACTCAGATTTTTTTTCTGACGGAAGTAACGCTCTGTGTAGTTTCCGCCATTTAAAAATAATAATTGAAGTAAAACTTCTTGAAGTAAAACTTCTTTAGGCGCGACTAGGGAGTAACTCAGATTTTTGTTTTAAGTTAATCATTTCAGTGATATATGTCGTCAAAGAAGTTTTACTTCAGTCGCGCGTAAAGGTTACACGCACACACTTTTTTTGTAATTTTTGCATTGTTTGTGCTTCAATTTTAGAATTTTATTGTACAATGTTTAAGTTATTTTTTATGCCTATTTTCCTCAATGTATTCTGTGTACACTAAGATGTTAATTAAATAAATTAAATATATTTTCGGTAAGTTGTCAATTTCATATATCTTAGCATATCTAGCGCTGTTTCTTACTCAGGAATGTCCATGACTATTTATGGTTCCATGTTAATGGAAAAGTTGTTGATCCCTGAACTTGGTTTAAAGGCTTTAGATATGCACATTTTATGAATGTTAAAATTAAATATACCCAGCTTACCATAATCTGTAAGAATCGTAAATTTATGATAACACATTCGATTAGAAAAAGAAATAGGTTCATCATATTTTGGTGAAAACAATAATAACTTTTATTTGAGAAATAAAATTATTGACGATTCACAATTTTTGTATGAAATAACTGCAAAATTTTCAAAATTATTCTTCGAATAAAATTATCTGACGATGGAAAAATCAGCCTTTAGTTGGTTAAAGCCCATATTTAAAAGTTGAATTTTTTTTTTCGGTTAGCTATAGAATATTGTCGCTTAACAAAATATACCTATTTGTATTTTTCAAGACCTTTCGAATGCTTTAGAATTTTCAAGTCAAAAAAATTGACTGTCAAAGTGAAAAAATTGTAAAAGAGACTCAGTTACTCACAATCTCATTAATTTTTTCTTTTTGTTTTTCTTACGGCTCGCACACACAGGGGTATTGGCAAAGCATTAGCATCGCTCCCGCGTAATATTGATATTACCTACCACTGTGTAAGTCATGTTAGAAGGTCCACACAAAACATGTAGCTTATGTAAAATATCAGCTCACTCCATGCCAAGTGATGTTGGTAGTGCATTTTCCTTTTTGGTCAAAGCCTAGTTACTGGTATCAATACACATAATAATTTAATACTCAACACTATCGTTTGTTGTTTGTTTTAAGATTTCTGTATGTTCATATTCAGTTAGCCGGTCCGGGTCGTCTCCGGTGTCGGCCGCTGCCGGGCCGTGCCCGCAGGCCGGGCGGCCGGCCCATTACTAGATTATGCCCATAGCGAGCCTTACAAACTATCGCTAAGCGACTGCAAATCGCCCGGCTTTAGGACTTATATTATTTATACAGTGGACTGATACTTGTTTACTTTTATTTTATAAATACTGATAATAAGAAATGTGGATAGTTTGGGCATCATGGGCTTAGTGTATCTAATGATATCTAACAATGTTTTATTTTGTTTTACAGTAGATAAGATAAGTAATATGAAACATGTAATAGATAATTATTTTTAGATAGTTATTCCGAAGGATCTTAGAAGCACACTTCTCTTATGTAAAAACCCCAGTTATACATACGTAAATACCTATTCGATAGCACAGTTGTCTTTAGGTATAAAAGGATTATCTTAACACAAAACATAGGAATCACCAAGCTTTAAGACTCGAGTATAAACTAATGAGTGCTTAAATAGCAGCACGAAAAGTACCACAAAGTGCTCCGTACTGCACAATACATGCACTTCTAACATAACCGGGTTGCGGAATATACTTCACAATAGTGGTCTCTCACTTGACCGACTATGCGGATAGTCGAACGTTTTCTCAACTAAACCAATAAAAAAAATACACTGATCCAAATACTCACTATTCCTGTGTATGTAAAAAAGCGTTTTTTCTACATTGACCCGTACGGGGATCGAACCCTGGACCCCAGAGCTGGAGACACCTAGAAAACCGGTGTGTACGCCACTCGACCACAGAGGTCATCATACTTGAGTTACCTGATTTCTGCTACACGATAACGGCAGACTTTATTTTAGTTAGATCATATTTCGTGCATTCGTTTCTTACCGAGCGCTCACGTTTGCTGTTTTAAATATTTACCGCATAAAATCTGATGTTCGCAAACCAAGACTGAAAATGTTGAAGAAGCATATTTGATTTTTCAAGCACTGCATTTAAAAACCAAGTTCTTCAAGAGAATAGAAAATGGAATTTAAAATGATTTCTTGCAGTGGGAAATAATTTTATTGTGTTGAAATCCTAAAAAGCTAGTTTGAAAACATCCAGTTGTTGCTTCTTTATACTATAACACCGGCTTATAAATGTCCACACAACTGGGCACATGCCCCTTCCCATATAGAGGAGGAACGAGCATTGATCACCACGCTTGATCATTGCGGGTTGGCAATTTTAGATTATAATGTTTAGAACCCAGGTTTTCTCACGATGTTTTCCTTAATCGTCTCAATTGTGTCTTGGAAAAAATTATGAAAGTACATATAACTTTGAAAAAGTCACATTGGTACTTGACTGGGTTCGAACGTTCAACCATGTGCATACGAACATGGTCGTTGAACCGCTAGGCCACCAGGACATCTTTAACGCTGTTCCCAGGTTATTACTTAAATATGAATTAAACTAGTAGTTTTGTCGGAACATGGTTCATTAGTAAAACAATAACACGCAGGCGTCGATATTTAATTAATATATCTTCAATACCCAACTTGTTAAAGGTCAAACGAAAATTATTTTTCCCAAATAACAAGTGAACAAAATTCAACTCAACGTCCAACAACTTTGTAAATTTCTTTAATAAAATAAAAAAAGTTATAATTAAGAGTAATTTTTATGCCATTATAAGGTCAACATCAACATAAATCATTTTATATTACTTTCTGAGTTTCTGTCAAACATTGATTAATACAATTTCTTTTGGACTCACCCTGTACGCAAACATGCGGATAATTTAAGGATCATTGACCTTTGTCATTCTCGTATTTGTACTGCAAATAAGTCTGCTCAAGGGAGGCAACGTCTTTAATTAAAGAGCAACTCAAGAGGAGCTGACCACAGAACGAAGTCTGACAATGCATATATTTGAATAATGGCTGAACTTCCAAACTCAAATAGACAGACATTTACTTTAGCACAGTTGCTGAATTATAATGTTGCCTGTACGTATGCTCACGCCATTGTTACCCTGAGGGGTAGTCATAAGTGAAGAGATAATCTTGTAGCTATATCAGCACTTTGCTTTAGAATGTTACTTGTGCAATAATTCTTGTTATATAGTTTTTTTAAAATCTTCGAAACGACCATTTCATAACATATTGTCTTTTACCGGACTTAATCAAACCAAATAGGAAAGGTAATAATTTGACTTTCTTTACAGTAATTAAACAACAATGAAAATGGCTGCTTTCAAGAATAATCGAGAAAAAGAAGTTTGTATATCACACCAACATATTCATAGATCATTTTATGCTGATTCCCAACTTTAAGACTAAAATCGGATTATCAGAATCACATGTAACCCTCAAAGGGAAGATGCAAGTCAATGCCTCACAAAGAGATTCCAAGACAAAAGCGATCGTACCCTCTGGGTCTAGGTATTACAGGTCCAAGTTCGCTCATTAGTCTAACCGAGACAGCTGGATTTTCATACGAATAACGTGATTTGTGATTTGTAATCTGATTTAATATGAAAGGGATTTGATAAGTATTGTCTGAGCGCTTTGTTTGAACGAGGATAGTTCGGATGTTTGGGATACTTTGAACAAATGGAATATGTTTTAGTTTGTTAGTAATTAAATTTGAATGGTGTTAAGTACTTACTGGTAAAGTGGAGCCAACTTTTGTAATCATTTCTATTTATCCTGTGAAAACATATTTTTCAGTGATCGTAGCTTACAATTAAGCTAGTTAAGTTGATAAAATATACTCTGTATCTTTTATGTCATGGTTGCTATGTAGGTATATAAGATACAATATAATTTATATACTAATTAAGTATTTTGATATCAAGTCAATATCGAATAGTTAAAGAAAAACACTAAGGAAGTTTATCATTTTCATATTAACATGTTGTCTATTACAAATTGTTTTTTTTTTTACTGCTTACACACGGCCATCTGATCCTAAACAAGACAGAGCCTGTACTATAGTAACCAGACAACTGATAAATATACTTATTTATATTTCTAAATACATACATATTATAGATAAATAACACCCAGACACAGAACAAATGATTGTGCTCATCACATAAAGATGTGTGTCCTGGGTGGGAATCGAACCCACGACCTCCGGCTTAGCAGTCAGGGTCACTAACCACAAGACCAACTGCAGGCCCGTCATTTTGGTTTAAATAATTAAACCAATCAATTTGTAATAGACAACATGTTTCAAATTTCTTTATATTATTTTACAATCGTGATGTAGGTACACGCATAATTCTTTAGAAGCTAACTAAATAACAGTCTCTCAAACTCGGATCAAATAGTTAGTAACAAAAGTTTATTGAGTACATGTATTAGAGGCCGACCTTCACCCGGAGACCAAATAGGCCATTCGTAAACCTCAGGCTTCTTACTCGGACCCAACAGACAACTGAGCGAACCGCGGAACTTCGGGCGACCGCAACCGCAGCTCTAATGAAACAATACTACGCAAATAACATCTATGCTGGAAACATTTTTAGGGTTCGGTACAAAGACCATATTTGTTCATGCCTTAATTACAAATATATAGTTTTCAGACATTTTCCTGTACTTTTATTATCAAACGCTACTACTCCAGGCCAATGAGAAGTACCCCATTTATTTTGATTCCCTTGAAAGTTTTGAAATAAAATACGTTTTTTGTTGTTTAAACTAATCTTTTTTTACGTTTACTTAGAAAACTCATTTTTTACAGCATCAAGGGACTGTAAATTTAAAATTTCAAGTCGATACCTACACGAATTTTCGAAAAATCCTTGACAGATGCACGGACAGCAAAATGATCTTATAAGGGTTCAGTTTTTTTGAGGAACGCAACCCAAATAAGATCAAAAACTTGCTGTCTCGCCTGTTTGTTCCGATACATAACACGAGAAATTTTGATAACATTATGTATTAAGTTCGTAAAAAAAAGGATAGGTTTCCTTTTCAAAGTATATAACCTTCATCCACGTAGGTGGAGGCCCAAGCGAGAGCGAGTATTACATAAAGCATTTTGCCAAGTGGTAGGTATAAGTTAAATTTATGGAAAATGTAGATAGAAATTGAATTAATGAGTACAATTAATTAAATGATTATCAGTGGCGTCTTTTAAAAAACTCAAGCTTGTTCGTAATACAATGAACAGCATTAAAATAAGTGATAACTACAACTGCAAATACATATAACATCAGCCTGTATTTGTCCCAGCTCTGAACTACTAAAATAAAGTACCTCATTTCCATCACATGTTTAGTTATCACTTTGCTGGGATGTTTCCTTTTAGCCGAAATTTCCATAACCAAACATATTTTAGCAACCTTTTATTACACCAAAGAAATATTTGTTAAGACTTTGGTAAGCCCATTATATTTGGTCTTGATAAGTGGCAGAATATTACTAAGGTGATTGATTTAGTCAAAATCTTTTAGACAAATAATAATTATTTGTCAAAAAGATTCTACCTATACTATTAACGGATAGGACTCTATCTGAGTCTGCCCGTGACCATCTGCAAAGGCGTCGAAACTTCGGGAACTAAAATCAAAATATACCGCGATAGAATCCGTTTAAGTAGCTTTATTTCAATTGGCAAATGAAATTATGCGGGATTTTTTTGTACCTAAGTGATTTTTTTTCTGGATAGGTACCATTTTATTGAAGGAATATTTTTTTTGTTATATGTTTGTTTTAAATCGTGGAATAAAAATAACTGACCTAGGTACTTGTCTTTTAGAGTAGGTATAGTTTCAATAATAGAGAAGAATAGAGCTAAACAAAATTCACGTGACTATTCTCTCGGCCGAGTACTCGGTACGTATAAGCATAGCGCAAATGTTTATTCGTACCAAGCAACGTCTCGCCTGTTTCCTCGGTACGTGTGATCAAGGCAAGATATATCGCTTGGCTAGGGGGGGCTGATTAGATACACTAGCACTCTCTTGGTACGGCGCCCTGATTGTGCTCTATGAGTCACGTATACACCTCAGAACAATGGGGGCACGTGTCGCAGCCACAGATAATTAACTTATTCATTTACGGAACCTTCTCGGACCACTATTATATTATAGCTAGGTTACGCAGAGGTTTAACGACGTTACGACCTAAAGATGGAAGAATGTTTGTGTGGAATGGTATTGTGCATTTGTGCCTAATGCCTAGTATATTTCTAATTCACTCGTCCGTATGTTTATTGTTATTCAGCAATGTCTTCAGCTATTCACTGTCTGCGATGAGAATTTAACTTTGTATCAGTGATCCCTGGCTAAACAAATTTATTTTTATTTTATCACGGCTGTGATTGGTTGACAAAATCATTATTAACCAATATACAGATTAATAATGAACTTTTGTGTGATCAGACTTTTTAAAACTGGGGGTTGATCCTGCCACAGTATTATACAAGTGTAAAAAGGCGTCTTATAATATCCAAGCTACTTATAACATATCTCAATAACATCAAAGCCAGTTAAGTTGTTTTCGCGTGAAAAGCTATCGAACACACAAACATACAAAGCAATCGCGTTTGCAATATAAGTTACAATTATACACAGAATGTAAAACTATGACGTCAAAGTGTTTTATCAAAATTTACTAATGACTTGGATGCGTTAATGAAGGCTGGTACAGCAGTAACAACAATACATAATATATTTTTTACTGAATAAGATAATATACCGGTTTGTGGATATGATTAAAATAAATAGCTACTTTTAATAGCGTTCAAATAGTGAAATATAACAAGTTTTTAGGAATATTATCGTCTTTGTTTAAAATTGTATGCCTGCTTAATTAATTTGAAGCTATAAGTATACGTAAATAAAGTACATATTGTTTTCTTTTGATTTCTTATTAAATATTCAAGTAGGAAAACTCTTACTAAGTTATTACATTATCTACGAATAGCCAGCGACCATTCTACTTAATTATTTATGGAACATTTTCAAACACGTAATCTCTTTTCTATTAGTTTTTCCGGGATCCCGAGATCCCGGTATCCGGGACACTGGATACCGTGATACAATAAGATTACCGTGACGGAGGAATTCATATAAGTCGTGAAGTGTTCTCCGTTAAATGGTGATCGTGATACGCGATATGTTGTTTATTACATCCCAGTTATTGAATCAAGGATCAATAAGAATATACATGACATTTTCCAGTAAGTACCTAACTAACTAATTTCTTACATTTAAAGTCTTGTAGAACAGTTATAAAATTGTGCCCTTAGTTTAACTTTAAATAGAATGACGTACTTTTTGTTCTAAGTCTAGCATAAAGCTTGAGATTTTTAAGTGCAATATTTAGCTATTATGCTAGAGGTTACTAATAAAAATGCAGGCAATTGATAAAAATAATCTCTTTTTCTATTGTTGGAATAGAATCACGCACGTACTCAGCGAACTTAATCCAATACTAGACACATTGGTTGTCTTTCCAATAAAGCCTTAAATAACTGAATCTCTAGTATACTACACGTAAAGTTATTCAAAGCACTATTCGAGTGTGTAAACATTCGGTAGGCACCGCCGCACGCCGCACGCCGCGCACCGGGCCGCGCCGCGCCGCACTGTCGAGAGCTCTCCTTACCGCTTGCGGGTCGCTTCTACATTTGTCATCCCACTTCAGATACTGTTGTGACTATGTTCTCAGAACACTCTAAACCACACGTTTTGTTGAAACACCTTCAGTTTAGTCAGATATATTAGATGTGATTAGCAATATCTCACAAAAGAAAAGCTGCTTTGTTGCTTAATTTAAATGTTATTAAGTACCAAAAAAATATTATTTTAAGTATGATTATTTCTAACTAACTTTCGTGGAAAACTCATAATATTACGGAAAATATTCAAAAAGATCAACAATTCAAGTGAAAAAAATTGAATGAATATTTTAATTATATAGTGGTATATTTACTTCAAAGCCAACTTACTTCCTTGTTTCCGTAACTTATACGTTTTTCATTCTGAATCAGTTTTGCAATAACGCGAAGTATCTATGTGGCACGTACCTAAGTCTTAAGTTGCTAAAGTTTTTCAAAGACGCTAAGATATAACATTTCTTTGTTGTAAGACCCGTGTAATCTGAGACTCTTTTAAGTAACAATAAACATTTCTTAATAAAAAACAGCAAAAAATGTGATCTACATCAATTTAGTATTGAGTCCCTTGAAATTAGCATCTACCTTTTTCTGGTTTTTCGTCTCAGTAAAAAGCTTCGGCGCCATTTTCTGTTTATTTGATATTGATTGGTTTCTGACAAATAAAGAGATTTTAAAAACCTACTATTATACAATATCATCAAACATCATTTCACAATAACTAGGTATGTAGATTAATAATTCCCTATACCAACATTTTCAAAATAGTGGGTCTAAATTCTTGCAAGAACAAGAAAGGGTACCTACAATATTTCTACAAAGAATAGTTATAGTGACATATGTTCCTCACAAATCCACATTCATTTAACATACATGCGATGTAATAAAAATAAAATACGAGAAATATATTCATATTTCTGTTCTTACGAGATAAGTGAGACCCCAAGCCCGGCTACCAATAAATACAAGATTGGATAAAAGTATAAATGGGTCGTCCCGTCCCGTCTGAGTGACAGGCGATATTAACAAGACTAAACAAGTTCGGCGGTTCCATCTGCCTGGACCCTATTTATAGCTCTCATATTAATTTAACAAGTTTGTGGCTTAAGATACGAACGTTTTGACTAACAGGATTGAGTTTTATTATTTAGTTAAGCTCGCCTGTGTACATACTTTTTCTTGTAACTGTATTTTTTCTGTATTTTATAGTGTACAATAAACAATTAAGAATTTTATTTCAAAAATTTTAGTAGTGCAACAATGGCCACCTAATAATAATAATAATTATGATCGATGTGTTAAGTATTTTATGTGATGTAGGAAGGTAAATTATTGTTACCAAATATACACTTGTTTTTGTAAGCCCCCAGTGAAGTTCATGAAGTTCATAGAATAAATTACCGGCCATTCTCCCAACTTTTTGGCATAGATCGCAAAAAGAAATGTTTTAAGAATATGGATAATAATATAACAGTGTTTGACCCTACGTTTTGCCTATAACAATATTAAGTCCACAATCACGTCTACTATAGACTTGACGACCAAATTGCTCCCGAAACGAAATTCAGTTGAAAACAAAAATCTAATATTGCCTCATTGACTTTGAATGGCAATTGATTCTGCGTTCATAATTTCTTTGTAACCTAATTTTTCTTAGCCTTTTTTGAAGCTATGTTCTTGTACTTCAGTATCTCTTGGTAATACTAAAGCACGAATGATCGGATCTAATCATTTAACGTGCTTCTCGGGGCACAGTGGCGTTTCTGTGTGTCTAATTAATGGTCACCATCCGCGGACTAACCGCAGCGAGTGGTCAATACGTGTGGCTCACACTTCACGTAGTAACAGCGTGAAATGTATTTTATTATTTAGATAACGTCACAGAGACGATCAGCTGTAAATTCACCATTTAATGGTTATGTGCTGTACATTCAATGGATCATAAATCTAGTCGTGAATATCCAAGAACAGGGTGGAACAGTGTGTCATAACAACTTGTTCAAGTTGGTCGCGCGAAGGCTTTTATTGCGGCGAGCTTCGTAATAGGTTTGTCTAGTATACCTTACAGATGTAGTTTCGTTAAAGTTTTATTCTAAGGAAGTGGAGAAATGTTATACATTTTTAAGGAATAATAATTGAATAACATAATTAACAAATTGTAATTACACTTTCCTTTGACAGGCAATATTTAATACACCATTGTGATATTATGAGGTTATTGTTTATAATTCCTACAACTACTTACAAGCGGATCCATTGCTGTGTACCGGGTAAACTTTTCTTATAATTTGTTTATACTTATTTCTGTGAAGAATTTACTTTGAAATCTAGAAACGTATAATATTTTTTGGTAATTTTGGTAACACTAATATTACAAAGAGGAAATGTTCGTGAACTTGGCAGATCATTGTCTAGCAGATCAAAAATAAATGTGAGTTCTTATCGCATGCAGTAGAGTTCTACAGTTCCTGATACTTTTTAGAAATAGTTCTGGCCTATTAACCGCAAAAACCGTGATTGACAAAATGATCTGCTAACTTCCCGTAGCAGATCATTTTGCAGCAGATCAAAATTGAAGTGAGTTCTTATTAGATACGAATGAGTTCTACAGTTCCTGATACTTTTCAGGAATAGTTCTGACCTTATTTTCGAGAATCAGCCAATCATGTAAAAAAGTTTAAAAAATGAAAAAAATATCATTTTTATTGTTTCAAACAAGTTTTGAGTGGCTAGACTTTCACGATTCTTGAGATTTTGTCGGATTTGAACCAGCACTATAATCAAGAACTCTTTTCAAGACGAGAACTCACCTCCGAATACAAACAGAGCATGGTAGAACAGTCAAAAAGTTGAAAAATAACAATTAAATTATTTTCTAGCTTCAAATAATTGGGAAAGGCTAGAACTCTTTTGTTATAGATAGACCCGTGTTAGCACTATAATTTAAAACCCTTTTCGAGGCCAGAACTCACGTAAAAGTGCCAGCAGAGCATGGTAGAAAAATCAAAAAGTTGAAAAATTACAATTAAATTATTTTCTAGCTTCAAATATTTGGGAAAGGCTAGAACTCTTTTGTTCTAGATAGACCCGTGTTAGCACTATAATTAAAAATCCTTTTCGAGGCCAGAACTCACGTAAAAGTGCCAGCAGAGCATGGTAGAAAAATAAAAAAGGTAAAAATTACAATTAAATTATTTTCTAGCTTCAAATATTTGGGAAAAGCTAAAACTCTTTTGTTCTAGATAGACTCGTGTTAGCACTATAATTTAAAACCCTTTTCGAGGCCAGAACTCACGTAAAAGTGCCAGCAGAGCATGGTAGAACAGTCAAAAAGTTGAAAAATTACAATTAAATTATTTTCTAGCTTCAAATATTTGGGAAAGGCTAGAACTCTTTTGTTCTAGATAGACCCGTGTTAGCACTATAATTAAAAATCCTTTTCGAGGCCAGAACTCACGTAAAAGTGCCAGCAGAGCATGGTAGAAAAATCGAAAAGTTGAAAAATAACAATTAAATTATTTTCTAGCTTCAAATATTTGGGAAAGGCTAGAACTGTTTTGTTCTAGATAGACCCGTGTTAGCACTATAATTAAAAATCCTTTTCGAGGCCAGAACTCACGTAAAAGTGCCAGCAGAGCATGGTAGAAAAATAAAAAAGGTAAAAATTACAATTAAATTATTTTCTAGCTTCAAATATTTGGGAAAAGCTAAAACTCTTTTGTTCTAGATAGACTCGTGTTAGCACTATAATTTAAAACCCTTTTCGAGGCCAGAACTCACGTAAAAGTGCCAGCAGAGCATGGTAGAACAGTCAAAAAGTTGAAAAATTACAATTAAATTATTTTCTAGCTTCAAATATTTGGGAAAGGCTAGAACTCTTTTGTTCTAGATAGAACAATATAAGCACTATAATTTAAAACCCTGCACAATACGAGAACTCACATAAAAGTGCCAGCAGAGCATGGTAGAAAAATCAAAAAGTTGAAAAATGACAATTAAATTATTTTCTCTGACCTCGAAAAGGGTTTTAAATTATAGTGCTAACACGGGTCTATCTAGAACAAAAGAGTTCTAGCCTTTCCCAAATATTTGAAGCTAGAAAATAATTTAATTGTAATTTTTCACCTTTTTTATTTTTCTACCATGCTCTGCTGGCACTTTTATGTGAGTTCTCGTATTGTGAAGGAATTTAAATTATAGTGCTAACACGGGTTTATCTAGAACAAAAGAGTTCTAGCCTTTCCCAAATATTTGAAGCTAGAAAATAATTTAATTGTTATTTTTCAACTTTTCGATTTTTCTACCATGCTCTGCTGGCACTTTTACGTGAGTTCTGGCCTCAAAAAGGGTTTTAAATTATAGTGCTAACACGGGTCTAACTAGAACAAAAGAGTTCTAGCTTTTCCCAAATATTTGAAGCTAGAAAATAATTTAATTGTAATTTTTCAACTTTTTGATTTTTCTACCATGCTCTGCTGGCACTTTTATGTGAGTTCTCGTATTGTGCAGGGTTTTAAATTATAGTGCTTATATGGTTCTATCTAGAATAAAAGAGTTCTAGCCTTTCCCAATTATTTGAAGCAAAAAATAATTTAATTGGCATTTTTCATCTTTTTGACTGTTCTACCATGCTCTGCTGGCACTTTTACGTGAGTTCTGGCCTCGAAAAGGGTTTTTAATTATAGTGCTAACACGAGTCTATCTAGAACAAAAGAGTTCTAGCCTTTCCCAAATATTTGAAGCTAGAAAATAATTTAATTGTAATTTTTCAACTTTTTGACTGTTCTACCATGCTCTGCTGGCACTTTTACGTGAGTTCTGACCTCGAAAAGGGTTTTAAATTATAGTGCTAACACGGGTCTATCTAGAACAAAAGAGTTCTAGCCTTTCCCAAATATTTGAAGCTAGAAAATAATTTAATTGTCATTTTTCAACTTTTTGATTTTTCTACCATGCTCTGCTGGCACTTTTATGTGAGTTCTGGCCTTGAAAAGGGTTTTAAATTATAGTGCTAACACGGGTTTATCTAGAACAAAAGAGTTCTAGCCTTTCTCAATTATTTGAAGCAAGAAAATAATTTAATTGTCATTTTTCAACTTTTGACTGTTCTACCATGCTCTGCTGGCACTTTTATGTGAGTTCTGGCCTCGAAAAGGGTTTTAAATTATAGTGCTAACACGGGTCTAACTAGAACAAAAGAGTTCTAGCCTTTCCCAAATATTTGAAGCTAGAAAATAATTTAATTGTAATTTTTCAACTTTATGATTTTTCTACCATGCTCTGCTGGCACTTTTATGTGAGTTCTGGCCTTGAAAAGGGTTTTAAATTATAGTGCTAACACGGGTTTATCTTGAACAAAAGAGTTCTAGCCTTTCTCAATTATTTGAAGCAAGAAAATAATTTAATTGTCATTTTTCAACTTTTGACTGTTCTACCATGCTCTGCTGGCACTTTTATGTGAGTTCTGGCCTCGAAAAGGGTTTTAAATTATAGTGCTAACACGGGTCTAACTAGAACAAAAGAGTTCTAGCCTTTCCCAAATATTTGAAGCTAGAAAATAATTTAATTGTAATTTTTCAACTTTTTGACTGTTCTACCATGCTCTGCTGGCATTTTTATTTGAGTTCTCGTATTGTGCAGGGTTTTAAATTTTAGTGCTTATACGGGTCTATCTAGAACAAAAGAGTTCTAGCCTTTGCCAATTATTTGAAGCAAGAAAATATTTTTAATTGTCATTTTTCAACTTTTTGACTGTTCTACCATGCTCTGCTGGCACTTTTACGTGAGTTCTGGCCTCGAAAAGGGTTTTAAATTATAGTGCTAACACGGGTCTATCTATAACAAAAGAGTTCTAGCCTTTCCCAATTATTTGAAGCTAGAAAATAATTTAATTGTTATTTTTCAACTTTTTGACTGTTCTACCATGCTCTGTTTGTATTCGGAGGTGAGTTCTCGTCTTGAAAAGAGTTCTTGATTATAGTGCTGGTTCAAATCCGACAAAATCTCAAGAATCGTGAAAGTCTAGCCACTCAAAACTTGTTTGAAACAATAAAAATGATATTTTTTTCATTTTTTAAACTTTTTTACATGATTGGCTGATTCTCGAAAATAAGGTCAGAACTATTCCTGAAAAGTATCAGGAACTGTAGAACTCATTCGTATCTAATAAGAACTCACTTCAATTTTGATCTGCTGCAAAATGATCTGCTACGGGAAGTTAGCAGATCATTTTGTCAATCACGGTTTTTGCGGTTAATAGGCCAGAACTATTTCTAAAAAGTATCAGGAACTGTAGAACTCTACTGCATGCGATAAGAACTCACATTTATTTTTGATCTGCTAGACAATGATCTGCCAAGTTCACGAACATAAAGAGGAAAGACTTTTTGAGTGTATTTTTTTAATGAATAAACCGATTCCAAAAATTACTTCACCATTAGAAAGCTATATTTACCCTGAGTAATAAAGGCTATAATTTTTTTACAAAAAAATAAGGTACGCGGGCGGAGTCGCGGGGAAGAGCTAGTTCCATATAATTCAAAACTGAATTGTCGTAGTAGTTCCTTCTTTATACTTTTATTCATAAGTAAGGTGCCTCCCATGTAATTAGAGCTTGGTTCCACATTTGTGCAGGTTTTGCACTAAATATGCACTTCTAAGCTTAAATACTCCTTCCTCAAACGTCTGAATACGACGTAACCGTCACTAATTGCGACTTTCCCTTGTCAATCCCCCACAAATTTAACATGCTAACCACAATAGTTTTAGACTTTATTAAAATTACAATAAGGTTCAATTTAATCTATCACGTCTATCAAATTTTCGAATTGCAATGTAACAGCCATATCTAAGATTTGGTTGCAGCTGTACAGCTTACAAAGTGGCGGGTTCGATTCCCGGGAGAAATTCTAGCAGTGATACCGATGTTTGTTGGTCGCCGAATAACACGCTTTGCTTTTACATTGAAAGCATTCTCGTGGGGACGACTCGTTGCATTTGTATTGAGAGCATTGCGGATATTGTATAGAACGAGTGTACTCTTTCGCCAATTACAGAAGCATTGGATTGTATATTGTTGTTATATGAGCGTAAGTAGTGGTATATTCGGTGAATTAGGATTTTCGTATTATTGTAGTTATTTAGTTTTTTCTTGGAAAGGTATGATATGGATTCTGTTGGGGAAATGCTCGGCTAATTAGTGTAGTGGTAGCGAGTAGCGCCGAGAGCTATATTAGTATATAAGAAAAACGGTTATGAGAGTTTTTGTGTTTGTTCAGACAAGATAATTATTTCCTCGTCTTGTAGTTTAGACCAAAAAAGAGACTGATGGAATGTGTGAAATATGATATGAGAAAGAAAGGAGTGGATGCCTCGATGACGAGTATTAGACACGAATGGAAGGAAAATACGCATTGCGTCGAGCCATTAGGAATGGTACAAGGACAGGGTGATGATGATGATGATGAATATTGTAGTGTTTTTACGTCTAATCTTTTTAGACTGTGTTAAAAAAGAATAGTTCTTGTACACAAAGAACACCGCGTACAGGGCAACCCACAAAACTCAATAACACAGGCATGTGAACGTAATATTACCTAAACGTAAGTGTGTGAGAAGTAGAAGCGAGTTATTACAATGACCATGTACACAGACATATTTATGATCATTGTGTGTAGTTCGATGTTTGTGCATCAAATATGTATTCTCTAAAATGTAATAATGATTATAGTCACTTTGTACATCATCAATTTTTATTTCGAAATCCTAAGGTTCATTTTTGTTACTTTTTCCACTCTGTGGTGCCGTATTCACATGAATGCTTACAGGAACAATTACATTCATTCAAAAATTATTAGTTTGAAAATAACTTGACCTATAGCCATTTTATTGTTATCTATATACACTTCAATTCACCTATCACGCTCCGCTGTCGGGCCAAGTTGTGGAACAGAACGTCGAATTTCTCCAACAAATGCATTGTATGGGTCATGCAATTTCTTTAGATTATTTTGTACATCTATACATTATAATAAAACAGTAAAAAAACTGTGTCTGTACATTGAATATATTAAAAAAAAAAATATTGAGGGGGGTTTACAAACAGTTATAGAGCACGAATCCGAAAAAAAAAATCTGTTTGTCTGTATGTCTGTTTGTTTGTACACGCTAATCTTCGGAACTACTGGACGGATTTGCATGATTTTTTTTTTGTTGTGTAGGTATTGAGTCTGGGCAACATATAAGCTATAATTAATCTTGGAAATTTGAACACCTGATGCAGAACCGCAACAGACCAGCTAAACTATAAGAGATACAAAACTGGTACTATAGCAAAAATTGTTCCACGTGATGAGCATTTTCTGCTGAGAGAATAAATTTGAAGATCTGGAACACCTGTTGTGGAACTCCAAGAGCCCGGCTACACCATAACACAAATAGGAATGACGACTTAGCAAGAGTTGTTCAGCCTGATGAGCACTCTCTGTTGACGTATAAAAATTGAAGATTTGGAACACCTGTTGTGGAACTCCAAGAGCCCGGCTACACCATAACACATATAGCAATGACGTCTTAGCAAAAGTTGTTCGGTCTGATGGGCATTCCCTGTATACTTATAAAAATCGAAGATTTGAAACATCTGACTTGGAAATCAAAGCTATCACTAATTTCACTGTATAATTATAAAATAACATAACCTTTAGGACTGATTTTCGATGACGATGGCATATCATTTATAATTCGACTATACTGGCCAAAACTCCCAATTTTGTTTTTTATTTTTTTTATCGAATACGTATTATGCCTTCGGGCTTATGTTATTTGAGCGTTTAATTTACTTTGCAGTCACTTAGATTTTAATTGATCAGGTATCTTCACAATAAAACTATAACCATGATGAAAGAAGTCAAATCTTTCCCAATGTTCCAAAGGAGCTAAAAGATTGAGGATCATAAGATCCCAAGAATCTACCGAAGAGCGTCAGGAGAGACTTGATGCTGTTCGAGAAGATCAGGCTGCAACTCGCTCCGTGGAAACCTCTTCGGATCGCGAAGCACGCCTGCATTCTCATCGTATTTATGCATCTACATCCAAGTCTCTAGAGACCAGTGAAGAATATGATGCGCGACTGACTGCTGATCGTGAGCAAAAGTTCTGAAAGGCATTTCCTGCTATCTTACAAAAATGAAAGATCCGGAGGGTCTCGAATCGTCACGCGCATCACGTTGTTTTCCCGTCCTCGGGCTCTTAGAATTTGACATCAGACGTTTCAGATCTTTTATTTTGACGACCCTGTTGTCGCTGGCATAAGCAACAGGATCCGCGTACGAAGTCGCGGGCAGAAGCTAGTACAGACATAAGTACCATAAGTATTGCTGTCTTAATTATGTTTTTATTACATAGGCAGCTGATCATCTCAACTCATGCTTCCATAACGACGCCCCCGGGAACAGAGCCGGCGGCCTCTCAGTCCGCACACGATCAATCTCCAAGGGTCCCGACATAAATTACTCTCTCAGCTCGGATTCGATTCCAGATAAAAATATGCTTTTTATATCAGATTCGCATGTCCGTCCATATTTATATCGAGTATAATTTATGCCAAGTTATTAAGATTAAGATCTGCTTACTGGACTATCAGCTATCTTTGTTTCTACTGTATTTTGTTCCGCTGATAAGTGTGTTTATTACAGGGTGTCGAGTTTGTTATTCAAATTAAGTAGAAATTTACCGAAAATGCTCGGAATTAAGTTTGCCTAGTACCACGTTATGGAAATACATATTGTCATCATAAGATCTTCCTTTAATTACCCAAATATTTGTAGATCAGTGAATATTTTTATGCGAACATTTACAGCAAACTATCTACCTACTCATCGCACTCAACATTATACCAACAACAACATATTTCGAGAAATCGGTTGTCAAAAGACGTGCAGTATCAGGAGTTACTGCATACCCTCTCCCGTATTAGTCGTAAATTTATACTAATTTACAACTTCTGCTTACACGAAATTTGTCAAAACTCGTTTTTCTAACAAAAAATCTAAAAGCGTTTGTCTTATCAATTTATCTAACATTTTGCGGAGCGGACTTAAAACTCGAATCGAGTTCCACCAAAGTTAATATTTTCCACTTCCCGCCCTTCCTCGCTTTTATTGATTTTTTATGAAAGGATCTGATTTTTATGAGTCTGCACTTTATAAACGTTTAGAATATTAAAATCAAAATGTAATCGATTGCTTTTATGGATGCTAATAAAAAAGTATGCATGAGGTGTGGGTTCTCAAACTTGATTTATTGATTACAAGGGGACTCGCCTCGGCTTTGCTCAGGTATCATATTATTATACAGTAATGCCTAAATGCCTATATTTATACACAAATTTCTTCCTCCTAAATTACTCTATCGATTGTCCCGACCTGCATTAAAATCCGTTGCGTGCGTAATTTTAAAGATCTAAGCATTGGGAGAGTCTTTGTTTTATAATAATTATGTAAACATTGCGTAATATTTTTTGTATTGCAAATTGCAAAAGTCTCTCGTTATACTGTCACGGCTTCTCAGCATATTCTTCCTACCGATTCATTCAAAATGAAAACAATACGTTTTTAATAAGCCCGGTCTTCTTCCCTCAGTGTTTTGTCTACGAAACATAAATGTTCAAAATAATTATAATTACAGCGGCCCGCGCCCCCCGGCACTTTTCATTTCATATTGAAGAGTTCTATTTAAAATTCATTGCCAATCTTCGTGTGTAAATTACGTTCGAAATGTGTAAGCTTTCGTTCGTTTAATGAAAATATCGTAATTTAATTACTGTTTTAACAGATGCAGTCACAACATTTTGTGGGTATTTTTTAAATGAATGGTATTACGAAAATATGAACTTAAATTTCCTGAAAGGGTTTAAATTATTGGAAATAATAGGCGCGAGTGGCCCCCGGGCCTTTTGTATTCAATCATAAGAGCTATACGAATATGAGCGGTCACGTAAATGAATAATATTGAATGTCCATTGAATGACGATATAACTAGTTAGAAAAAAAAAAAAAGTACTTTCTGTCCTTCTTATAACTCTACCTACTAATGTTGTTGATCTGTATTAATAAAAAATTCTGCATAACTCTCAGTAATATATTCTTCTTTAAGTGCCACTCCAATTAAAGAAGGTCGGATACCAGCTGCTGGAATCTATTTCTATCTTTTGCAGGCAGACCAGTTCAGTTGCGCTTGCGATCCCTATCCACTTTCGGTTTTTGCGTCGCCACAAATTCCAGTGATATATGACCGGTCCTAATAAGCGCTTTTTTTGCCTATTCTCCGAACAAAACCTATCCAAAGCTGTGACGACCTTCTCGAACGTGCAAACATCGAAATTTATTGATAATATTACAAACTTCACGAATTCTCAGTAGTTAAGAGAATTTTCCAAACGATGGACAAGGAATGTTCCGGGAAGCCAATTCGAACCGTCACGCAATGGGAAGCATTAAAAGTAATTTATATTACATTCAAAACAGCTTCGGGATTACTGAATACCTCATTTTCATAAATCGATTTCACATTAACGAGTCACAAGGAAATACATTGGAACCTTCATTTATATACTTTATCCGTGTGCGGGAACCGACCTGCCTACCCGAGCGGGACTCGGTATTTACATAAATACGTCTTGTACACCACATATGTATGTAAATGATTCCTGTGAGGCAGACATTTAGATAAGAAACTACATTTTTCTTGACATCGGCCAAAATAATGTTCGTAAGTTTCACGTGTTATATTTTTATGACGTAATATTTATACACTGATTCCTCAAACCACAATGGGCTCGTACTCCACGTATTTTCCTTTATGTTAGCCTGAGCTGTCCTATCCACTCGAGCTTGTGTGGTTTATAAAAGAATTACCCTCTTTTCGATCGACTTGCTTAGGTAACGCCACAAGAGAAGGCATTTTGCACCTAATTTTCTACTAAATGTGGAGACAATAACGTTACTTAATGCTTTTTACTATCGAAAGTTCAAAATCACACAAAAATAAAGCGGTTTTCCTATTTACATTAGGAAAAGAGATTACATCTATATAACAAAGAGCTACTTTTAACCCGTTAACAAAAATGCGAGAATATTTTCTCTTGAATATGAAAGAGTTGCATCGTATTTGGGACGTTTCGGCAACGGTCGGAGCCCCTCTGTGAAATATTAATGTCAGCGCTGCATTCGCGACATCCGCTTTATATAAACACAAGGTTCTTGATCAAAGGAACCAAGAAAAAGTCTTGGTGAAAATCTCTGACGTATTCAAACCAAATTTACTTTGCTTTTTATTATGACTAGTATGGGTCAGCACTTCAGCAGGCCAAATTTAAACTATATTTTGCAATTAGGATTTAAAATAAATTTTACATGTCACTTGTTTGAGCTCGCTGGAGTCGACATTTCCTAACTGGCTACCCCGAGAATAGGGTTTTTTAAAGTCCAGACAATTGATTGTATAAAATTGAGTAAATAAATGCAGTCTTTTCAACTTGTCAACTTGGCCACAGCTCGTCGCATAGTGGTCGTCACAACGTTGTGTAGGTTTGATCCCCGAAAGAGACTTCATTAGTGTGATCCACAAATTGTACCAACTGTGAATGTTCATCGTGTATGTGATTTTTCATGTTAATGAAACCGCTTCACGAGGATTTAGTCCTATTGGGCTGTAAAATTTATAAAAAAAAATGCATGTTCTGTGAATGGTGTGGTAGATATACAAATAACGTTCCAGTTTTTCTTTCGGCGTATGTCGTAAATTGGCTATAAAACTATTCCATTTTTCGGTAACAGAGTAGAGTGGTAGTAAAACATGTATAAATGGCTTACCTAGTCTTTTTCGTATATTATTCGGGATCCCAAGAGGCTGTCAGTTCGTTAAAGGTAAAAAACGGCACGTTATTCCGGAGCGCTCCCGGGAGACGCGTTTCATCGTCAAACGCCGCTCCGCAGAGACAGTGACAAACAAAAGTACAGACAGGCTGTGTGATGCGCGACTGGCTACAATTTTATTTACATTCCAGCTCATATGTGCTTTTTATGCCATGGTTTTGGCCTAAAAGCAATCTTGAAATTCGACTATTGATTCCAAATACATGTTTCAAATGAATAAAATGATCTAAGTAAAATACAAGCAAAAATAACATTATAAATTCATAATATACGTACTCCAATGCCCAGGACAGGCTGTAGCAATTTTAAAACAATTAACCAGCTCTTAATACCGAGTAAATTGGATACAGCCTCCGTTTAGTTGAGGCTAATCGTTTAACGCTATCAAATGAAATGATATTATCTTTGAAGGCAGTTGACGGTAATCTTGTAAGCCTCTAATGGTCCCTTAAATTTAAGGTCTCGACGGAGCACGGAGATACACTAACTGATCTGGATTGAGATGAAACAGATTAGCAGAGACTATAAATAGATCGTGTATGTGAGAGACTTCAATACTTTTGTTTTTTGTACGTTATTTTAGAATGTATCGAAGCTATGATGAGGTCAGCTTCACCAAGACACTAGCATTTTGCATGAAGTGACTGCCTATCAAACCTCCACAACCCATTGTACTGTGTCATTAAATACAATATCAATCGATAGTCCTGGTTGAATGTAACGGTTCTATAAGTCGAAGAGAATAATAGTACATGCTTTCCGAGGTAATAAACATAATGTAACTTCTATTGAAAATAATAAATTACTATCCGATCCAAGAGATATCTTAAAGATGTCTCATCACTTACCTGAAGGGATGCAGGACTCATCATAATATCTTATATTTTATGTGTTTTATGTTCTATATCCCGGTCTGTGGGCCGCCATATTTCATTACCAATCGTTTCCGTTTCCGGCTGCATGCCCGTTTAGAAGTGTGGAATTATTTTTGCATTAAGGCCAGGTGTTTGCCCAAATTATGGAGAATGTTTTCATAAAGGAAACTTCTATTGAAATAACTTTGAATAAAATGATCATAATAATATGAATGTGTAAGTGGCTTGAATATTTGCTTTCACAATTATAGTATTTGTACGGAAACCTCGGTGGGAGAGTCCGATTCGCACTTTTCAGGTTGATACTTACAAATTATCTATAACACTCAGTAAACGTTAGCATCAAAGAAGTATTGAAGCGCATTGATATTGGAAGCGGCAGAAGACTTTTTACATGAGATCGCTAACGTCTCACACAGCGGGACGCTCATGCCATTTGTCGCACACATTAGCAAAATTGAACTGTCATTGCGGATATCCCAACAGAAAATCCAATAACAGTTTTTGTACAACGGAACCGGCGGGCTTGTATACTTTTTCCTTGTATAATATCTCAGACGAAGGAGAAGAAAGGGGTATTTTTACTTTATAACTGTCCTCAAAAAATGGTGGGTGACGCAAAGTTTTATAATTTATTCTCATTTTTTTGTGTCACGACGCATTGCTGCAAAATGACTAATCGTATTATGACCATGACATAAACACATAAACTACATATAGTAATAACTTAAACTCAGGGACAGCGCAAGATTTATAAAAATAAGTTTCGTTGTATTTAAAAAGAAGTGGATACTTAAACGTGTGATAAATAAAAGGAAAATGAGGCCAATTTATTGTTCTTTAAAATCATCTTAGGTTTTATTAAACCGCTGAAGTCTGACATATAACAAAGTATATTTCTTCGCATTCACCGCTGATTACTCATCGTAGGTATATAAACTTCATGACTCAGTGACCAAACAGACTAAATTCGTTAACAGTGTTAAGAGCATCTGTCGCGACTGTACGCCGCGACTATTCGTGATTGTTTGCGATTAGTGTGTGCGTCACGTGCTTGCGACTGGAACACGAGTATTGCTAGCGTCACAAGTATTCGCAGAGTTCGTATTGTGTCGGCACGTACGGGTCTCGCCTCAGCGGTTTGCTGCCCGAGTGGACCAAGCAAAATACAAGTTTATTTTTTAGTTTTTTGTCCCCATTTTATTGATGTATAATTATTTTGTATTATTTTCTAATGTAGCGCCAAATGGATATTATTTTAGTGTGGTTGTCTTGATTGTTGTGATTATGAAATAATTTGTGGTTCTTACGGAAGTTTTTCAAACATCAGTAATTAACATAATAATGAGGTGAGCACAAGGGAGAAATATAAAGGAAAAATTACCCTGAATATTACGAGTTCATATTTAAACGTTATTTTTTATTACCACGCCTGTTACATATTCAGTTATTAAAGCTCGTATGATAATATAATATGAATGCAGTCAGTACATACGTAATGAGTTTCTTAATTTAATTGTTTCAGGCAGATATTATTACTTAAAATATGCGTAAAATAAAACTTTTTACTGCGCCTTTACGAGCAAGCATAAACGGCTATATGTGTACCGCCTATTATAATTTATCGCTGTTCAGCTTTTGTATAAACTTTGCCTTTAAAGTAACACAAAAAAAAGTTTTTATTAAATAACTCAAACGACTTTGTCTTTTTAAGCTGTGAGGGGTAAGGTCTTCTGTTTAATTGCTTAATTAATAAACCGTAAAAAAAACATGCGTGCGTACAAAGTACACATGTCAGAAGTGAAACTTCTTTGGCGAACTAATTTATAAATCTTGTTTATATTTAAGTATACAAATCTTTCACAAATCTAAAACTTTAAATTTCCAAGATTAAGAGGAAGGGAAAAAGGAAGATAGGTTAGGAATTTAATTGTCATTAAAATAAAAAAAGGTTTGAAAATTAATGTAAATTATAAATTTAATTTTTTCAATTTATTTCTTCAATATTTACATTGTTTGACATAACGTTTATCGAAAATAAATAAAAATAAGTATTGTTACAATAATTAACAATAGCGAGATACACAATTTGTAAAACAGTAACTATTATGCAAATGCGCTTCGTCTATGGTCTCACATGCAAAAATTCTAGATTGAGATTGAGACGAATACATGTAATTTCATATAGAGAAATGTCCTCCATCTTGGATCAGGAACTTTTGCGCGATAGACATTTCCGCGAAAGCTTGACCTCATTTTTATTTTTAGTGACCTCGCAAATCTTAAAAATGACTTATCACAAAAAAATGCATATTTTTCTCGGTGCCATCTTGGATTCTAATTTCGACCCCATAATCGTTTTTAGCGACCTCGGGTACCATGAAAATGACACCCATGATGAAAAAAATGCATATTTTTCTCGGCGCCATCTTGGATTCTAATTTCGACCCCATAATCGTTTTTAGCGACCTCGGGTACCATGAAAATGACACCCATGATGAAAGAAATGCATATTTTTCTCGGCGCCATCTTGGATTCTAATTTCGACCCCATAATCGTTTTTAGCGACCTCGGGTACCATGAAAATGACACCCATGATAAAAAAATGCATATTTTTCTCGGCGCCATCTTGGATTCTAATTTCGACCCCATAATCGTTTTTAGCGACCTCGGGTACCATGAAAATGACACCCATGATGAAAAAAATGCATATTTTTCTCGGCGCCATCTTGGATTCTAATTTCGACCCCATAATCGTTTTTAGCGACCTCGGGTACCATGAAAATGACACCCATGATGAAAAAAATGCATATTTTTCTCGGCGCCATCTTGGATTCTAATTTCGACCCCATAATCGTTTTTAGCGACTTCGGGTACCATGAAAATGACACACATGATGAAAAATTTACAAATTGTCGTCGGCGCCATCTTGGGTTTTAATTTCGAACCCATAATCGTTTTTAGCGACCTTGGGAACCATGAAAATGACACCGATGACGAAAAATTTGCAAAATTTCCTCGGCGCCATCTTGGGTTTTAATTTCGACCCCATAATCGTTTAAGCGACCTCGGGAATCATGAAAATGACACCCATGACGAAAAATTTGCAAATTGTCGTCGACGCCATCTTGGTTTCTTGGCACCCATTTTAATAAAATTATTATATTTATTAAAACTAATAGAACTAAACTAACACCAGATAGCCCTGAAAGTTAGCTCCCGAGCTACTAACATGGTAATGTATGCAGCTCGGGAGCGCCCTTCCCCCGTCTCGCCCCTCGCACCCCGCACGATTGCCCTGTCTAGCCGTCTTCGTCGAACGACTGTATGATGTTAAGACTGTGATAGCACTATGCGTGATACGACGTTCGCTCTGTCTCACTTTTTCTCTCAATCTTTCTCACTCGCTTGCTATACTCTCACTCCACGGCTAGTTGCTCATGCTACGTTCGCCCTGTCTTACTCTCTCTCAATCGGTCTCGATCATGAAGGTATAGATGAAAACCTTCATGGTCTCGATCACTCTCTCTCTCTTTTCTGACACTTCCGCTCAATTCAAAGACATTGTAATGTATTCTACTACTTCCGTTGCATACCGGCGTGACGTTTCATCTGTAAAAATTTTACCCTCATGCGCCAAAAGAAGTTTCACTTCAAAAGAAACGAAAAATGAATATTTTCATTTTTCAAGACAAACATGAGTTTCAAAATTTCCCTCAAACTTTACAAAACACTACTCAACAAAATATGCACATCAAGAGATCTTCGTATCCATGCGTCACCATAAATTCTCAGTTGTAGCTGGTTTTCATCCAGTTATGGACGACCTGCTTCCAAAATCCTTTAAAAAAGCATGCTTGTTAAAATTCAGGGGTGTCGCGTGCGTCGTTGTCGCGGCCGCAGGTGTGCAGTAGGGCTGTCGCGCCGCGCGCTGTCCACGTGAATAATTCATGGCACGCGACGCCGGACACTGCGCGGTCAGGTGCAACCCGGGCTTAAGTGACGCTCACCCGGGATCCGGTAGTTTTCCCAAATATGGATATCCCAGATAACAACATGAGACATGATATTTTTCTATTGTTGCAGTTAGCTACCGTCAGAAACATGACAGCTGAACTGGACAGTTGAATAGCGCAAAGAACAAATAGTGCATTTACACAAAAATTCTTTGATAAACGTGAATTCGTATATATTGTCTGCTCTTTTGAAAACTTGTCAACTTTCTTATTCAAGTTACAAGATTTTTGAAGCGCTAAAAAAACGTCCAAACACAATTTGAGTTTGAAAATAATATTGTTCTGTTTCGAAGTTAGATGACGAAAAATACCATTTTGTGTAAATTAAATTCTTTGATGTCGAATATAAAAGTAAACAATGACATTGTATGAATCAGAATGTCACTCTCTGATTCTGGTTCGCCTGTTCCTATGGTTCGACAAAGTTGGCTCGTTATCCGTAGTTCCGTTCCTGCCAGGTATAGGCAAACAATAAAGCGGTATCTAAAATGCAGTTTCTACTTAGTAAGAGTTGGCAGCTTGTGCTTGATAATAAATTACATTGGCAACACCTGAGGGAAATGATGGCTCATATCAGGGTCTCATACAATGTACCTTATACATACATTGTATACTGGAGCTTGAACTATCCTAGCTTTAGGTACTAGTTGAGAAAAAATGACCTGATTAGGCTGTGGCTATGTCACCACATGCAAGGCATTTTTTTTCAAGTATGTTTAGATATGATTTGGATTATTCTTTAAGTATGGTGTTTATTGTAAGTTGAATGGATGCAATGCGTACACCGATCTGCGCCTTCATTTCTCTATTTGAATATTTATAAATTTTAATAATGTTTTTAAAACAAATAGATTCCAGGATTTATGGTTAAAACCATATACATATGAGGAAGTTAGAAATTTAATATTGATGTATCGTAACCACTATATTGTTTGAACACGGGATCCGTACAACCAAAATCATATTATTGAGTGCATTAGACCTGACCACAATACTTATTCATGTTATCAAATTAATTAATGAAGTAGTAATATTTTACTGTATATTATAATAGTAGAAGGTGTAATTTTTTAACTATATTAGTTATGAAAATTAAACAAAAAATCACAAGTATAAAAAAAAAACTATGATTGGATAATGCAAGTATCGTAAAGTCTTAGATAATACTACGTTAGATAGCGTTAGAGACAGGTACTCAAATAACACGAAATTTGCTAATTTCACCAAACACAATAACTAAAGCAAAAAATACTCTTCATCCAATGTAAAGAAGAAATTCCCGAATAATATTATAATGTATGTTTATGAGAGCGCCTGTAGTATGCTAAATATTGAAACATTTGTATGGAAATGATTACATCCGAGTGCTTGTGTACCAGCGATGTACGCGGAGAATGGTCGGGACTAAAACGAGACTCATTTTATTTTACACTGAAATTATTTTTGTTTATTTCATTTTGTACCATTTATTCAAATTCTTTTTGTAGGTCAATCTGGGGGCACGGCAGTGCCCCAGCCAAGTCTCGAGCAAAACGGGCACGGCCGTACCATACTTTTCTCGAAGCGTTTCGCGGCTATTTCACCCCCCCTGTATCATCAAAACGGACAAAGCTAGGGGTTTAGGTTTTCGATGACCTAGAGTAAGTATTAAAACAAGCTCAGCCTCAAAATTACATGACATTTGAACCAACAGTTTACAAGTTATGAGCGATCAAAGTTACACCATTTTGTCACACACTGACTCACTCACTGATTCACTCACTGACCGATCATCAAAAATCTAAGGTACTTCTAGCAAACTTAGAACCTTCAAATTTGGCACCAAGATAGGTTTTTAGCTACATGTATAGGAAAAATTATAAAAACGGTAATAATTTATATACCTTAGTAAATAATAGGAAACAAATTTATATTAGCGGTTTCACAAGAACATGGTGTATGAATTTTGACTGCATTGTTAATTTTGTTCTTTGTTTATGTACAAAAAGTGAAACAAATCGATTTATATTGATGTGAAACATCTTTCCTCTCGCTTTCCTGCAATTTGTGGGAGTGATTTCGTGAAATGGGACGGGAGTGTGTTACAGGATGTCGCGAAAGCGCGCGCTATTCGATTTGACGAATGAGCGCGCGGTTTTAGAGTTGACTGTCAGATAGTACCAACCAATTTTCCGAGAGGTCGGTACTGTCAGCCATTATGGGGTCGAAATTAAATCCTGGTTGTCATTTTTATGGTTCCTGAGGTCGCTAAAAACGATTATGGGGTCAAAATTAGAACCCAGAATGGCGCCGAGGAAAATTTGCTAATTTTTCGTCATGGGTGTCATTTTCATGGTTCCTGAGGTCGCTAAAAACGATTATGGGGTCGAAATTAGAATCCAAGATGGCGCCGAGGAAAATATGCTAATTTTTCGTCATGGGTGTCATTTTCATGGTTCCTGATGTCGCTAAAAACGATAATGGGGTCGAAATTAGAATCCAACATGGCGCCGAGGAAAATTTGCTAATTTTTCGTCATGGGTGTCATTTTCATGGTTCCTGAGGTCGCTGAAAACGATTATGGGGTCGAAATTAAAACCCAGGATGGCGCCGAGGAAAATTTGCTAATTTTCGTCATGGGTATCATTTTCATGGTTCCTGAGGTCGCTAAAAACGATTATGGCGTCGAAATTAGAATCCAAGATGGCGCCGAGGAAAATTTGCTAATTTGTCGTCATGGGTGTCATTTTCATGGTTCCTGAGGTCGCTGAAAACGATTATGGGGTCGAAATTAAAACCCAGGATGGCGCCGAGGAAAATTTACAAATTTTTCGTGATGGGTGTCATTTTCATGGTTCCTGATGTCGCTGAAAACGATTATGTGGTCGAAATTAAAACCCAAGATGGCGCTGACGAAAATTTGCAAATTTTTCGTCATGGGTGTCATTTTCATGGTTCCTGAGGTCGCCAAAAACGATTATGGGGTTGTAATTAGAACCCAAGATGGCGCCGAGGTAAATTTGCAGAATAAAAAAAAAGTTTAGTTATCGGTCACCACGCTTAAAAAGTTAACGAATTATTATCAAAAAAATATTGCATAAAATATATTAATATATTTGCATAAGTTGATAAAAAATGCTATACAATAGCTTTACCGCGGCAGTCTTCGAGTGCCACACGTATTTTTTTTTTTAATTTTATAGTTTTCATCTAATGAAAATAAATATTCATTTAATAGTCAGCATTTCCAGGAAAATATATCAATATATTTTTTATTATGCTTCATTTAGATCCTTGTTAGCAAATTTCGAGTACATGTTCTATGTTTCACATCAGCCAGGCGTCCCGTGATGGCCCACATTTTTTATTAATAAATTGTAATAATGTATTGAATATGCATATTAATAAACAAATCTAGGTTAAAATGAAATGAATAAAGCTAAAATCTTTCATTGTATATCAATACTCTATGCTCGCTCGATAGATAAGCAGCAGCTGAAGCTCAAGAAATAATAAAATCACCTAAAAAGAAAAGAAAGAGACCTACAAAAAATAAATGAGATCCCACCAAAAACATTCAATGTAAAAAGAGCCAAGTCTCTCTACGCAATTCTTCCATCGTAAAAAGATTTGAGATCGCATAGGAGCCAAGTCCTGTTCAACTTAATTTGTAATAATAAATCAATATTTTGTGACTATATTAGTTTTGTTTACATTACAATAACAGTGACTTGGCCATGAGCACAAGTTAAAGGTCGTTTGCTCCTGGTCATTACGTGCAAATACCGTTGAATTTATATATTATTATGGACATGATTTTGTAACTGATTGGAATTTGAGATCACCATGGACTAAACATACGCCATAGTGCATGTGCAGTTCACAGTTGGATGATACCGACGTCGGTTAAGGTGTCCTGATATTATTTATTTATTATTTACTTTGAACTCCTCCAAATATGCAGTTTTATATTTTTATCTTATTGTGCTCATGGCCAGGTCACTGTTATTGTAATGTAAACAAAACTAATATAGTCACAAAATATTGATTTATTATTACAAATTAAGTTGAACAGGACTTGGCTCCTATGCGATCTCAAATCTTTTTACGATGGAAGAATTGCGTAGAGAGACTTGGCTCTTTTTACATTGAATGTTTTTGGTGGGATTAAATTTACTGACAGCATTCTGATACGCACACTTCACGGCTTGCTCATACTCAACTGAGATCAGGGATATTATGTATTGACTATAAATCGAGCAAATGCTGGTTGGGAATCGCTACACTTCTACAAGCGTTAACGACGATCGAAATCGCTTAAATTACATTAAATGTATGGAAATGACATTTCTCTTCGCTAAATCACGTGACTTAGACTTGTTAGCTATTCAATCAGCGTTAACAATTGTAGAAATGTACCTTGTCTACATAAAAATAACGTCCTAGAAAATCTCGGTTTGAAACCAAGTACCTACGTGCCATAACCTTGGTGTGTTATTACATACTCAACATTTATACTTCTATAACTTAACATAAATCAGGATCATTTGTCAATTTAGACAATTCCCAAGGACGTCCAACAAAGAATATGTACGTAAATCTTCTCTCAGTTGCAATTTGCTTCCCTCTAAAATAAAACAAGTGACGTCACATGAATATTTGAGATGCAATATGGCCGCAATATTCATAAGGTCTTTATTCCGGCGGTGCAAACATGTGCCGGGAAATGTCTCGACTATGGCTATTTATTGCTCATGTACTGGGAACTGAAATTGTAAGCTTTGTATTATTCTTTTTAGATTTGAACAGGTTTTTTTAAGACCCATAACTAGGAAAATAGTTATTTTCTAGTGTAAGGTTTTGTTAATCTTCTTTCCATGACCAAATCGAACTTGGTCTAACATAATATGAAAATACCTCTTGGCGTCGTTGACTGACCATTGATTACCATAACATATGGAATCTTGAATTCTTTTTTTTTTCTAACAGTTTCTATTGAAACGCATCAGTTGTAACCACGTGACCACCGCAATCGGTGCTCGTAAATCATAGCAAGCATTGTCACGTGTAATAAGCGCGCTAATTTATCAAACGGTGACGTCACATGCGAGCATGACGTCACACGTCCAGACAACATGCGTGCTGCATGAGAGATGGCCGTAATGCCTGTAATTATGCTCGAGGTGAAGACGATGCACTTGAGGGTCATGTGCTTGTAGCTACGTGATAGTAGCGGATGTAATTTATGACTTTACTGGATGTCCCAGTGGCTTAGTAAGTGACGTCATAACCTTTAAATATATAGGATCAGCTCTTATGCGTTTTATATCCCCCATTAGATCCTTCTGCTGGGCAAGGGCATTGTCTTTTGTCTTTCAAACCTCTTTAGTTATTTGTGCATGAACTCAATACAAAGTTAGAAATACTGAAGATGAATATTAAGTTAATAATATAAAATCGAATCAGTGTAACAAGTTCGAGAGTATCTGTATTACTTAGTGAAATGTAATCGCAACAGATTCAACTGTGAAATGGTTTGCTGAAGTGAGATAATATGTAGTTCACGCCGTTAACGCTTTGCGCGGCGTCTGATCCCCCGGGGACACCCTCGCCTGCCCGTGCTTTACGTAGTTAAATTGCTCCGACTCAAGCCACTATACCCTCCCCAAATTGACCACTCAACCAGAAAAACGTCTAAAAACACCCATTATAAATTCAAAAGTCTGAAAAATTCTCCTCTTAAAAATATTTTCCTTGTACCATTTTTCGTTAACAAACTGTCAACAATCTTTCGCAATCTCAAAGTCTTTCTTAAAACTTTCCATTTCAGGAAAACAGCTGACATTTTGTCTTTCAATCCCAGATTAGTATGTAAATCTGTGACATGGCAACAAAAGTACATAAAAGGTCTTATAATTCCTACTTTGCATGACTTTGGGGCGGTAAGAATTTTTCGGTATAATTCGGGCAAATGTTGGAATAAATTGACCGTGAGACTTAGCATAGCAATGCGTTGCTTTACGGCTTACCGCCCGGCGACGACGGCTATTAGTCACCGCGCCGGGCCGGGAACCGGACAACTTTACCTTGCCTTTGTTTACAAACATTTTGCAATAATTATTGCATGTGCAAATAATTTTATTTACTGAATTATAAGATATTACTTACCAGTTTGATATAATGCCAAAAATGGGATTTTGAACATTGGCAAATAGCCATCTTGGATTACATATATTTCTATATTTTTTCCTCAATACATTATTATTAATTTTCATAAAGTTATTAAATATCCAGAGCATACTGCCTAAAGGTATTAGATAGTTCTTGTGGAAAATTCAATAGAATACAATTTGAAGTCGTCACGAGTCCGTACTCGTGACGACTTCAAATTGTATGCGATCCGTATCGCAATAAGTAAGTGCTGAGCGTCTTCCGGCATGTGACCGTTACTGTCCAGTCGCATATTACATTGCTTCGTACAAGGTGCTCAATAGTTTAGCATTTGCTACGCGTGCTACGTATACGCTACGATGTGCTACGCCGCTAGTATGGGCCACGTCCCAGGTTTACTTCAAAGCTTGACTTTAATTAACATTCTTGAAATATTTTAATTTAAAAGTTCTGCGGGATGTCTATGTTTTAGTTAGCTGATTTAAGATTAGTTTTATGTTAATCTCTGTGCTTCACACAATGCTTATATTTAAATTACAATGACCCACATTGCTAGTAAGAAAAAAAAAATGAAACTAAGTTTCCTTCGCAGAGTATGAAATCTAAACTTTTTTCTTTTTGTTCATGACATTATAAGAAATATTTACTTAGTGAATGCATCTTGAACTCAATGACGCATACGAAGTATGTCTCAGTTTAATTTGAGACAATATTTTTTTTTATTACACTGCTATAAATTTGTACAAGTTTCTCTTGATGGATCTATCTTCTGCGTGTTTTCTTATTCATGAAATTGGACTTATTTCTAAGTTCTAAGAGAATCCGTTGTTTCTATTTTTGCTTTAGACTTTCCCTTGCCAATAAGCTTAAGTATACCTAGTCACTACACAGGCTTCCACAACGCAGAGTATTCCACCACATAAGGCTAACATCGTCGGTTAATTAACAGTATAACATAATAACTGCGTCCACTTGGCTTCGGCACTCCAAACTTGTGCCTCCACTGCTGTTAACACTAACGTGCAGCGCCCCTGGCGGGCATCGTGTGCACTAATTGTGTCACACGGCTTTAGGTACCATATTATTGTATTAATGGAATAGTTTTGTACACATAGTTTTGTACACATAATATTATGTATTATTTATTGATATCATTCGGTTGTGTAAAATGGTATCCCACCAAAAACATTCAATGTAAAAAGAGCCAAGTCTCTCTACGCAATTCTTCCATCGTAAAAAGATTTGAGATCGCATAGGAGCCAAGTCCTGTTCAACTTAATTTGTAATAATAAATCAATATTTTGTGACTATATTAGTTTTGTTTACATTACAATAACAGTGACCGATCCAGGATTTAATTTCGACCCCATAATGGCTGACAGTACCGACCTCTCGGAAAATTGGTTGGTACTATCTGACAGTCAACTCTAAAACCGCGCGCTCATTCGTCAAATCGAATAGCTGTATCACATAGATGTTTCACATCAATATAAATCGATTTGTTTTACTTTTTGTACATAAACAAAGAACAAAATTAACAATGCAGTCAAAATTCATACACCATGTTCTTGTGAAACCGCAAATATAAATTTGTTTCCTATTATTTACTAAGGTATATAAATTATTACCGTTTTTATAATTTTTCCTGTGCATGTAGCTAAAAACCTATCTTGGTGCCAAATTTGAAGGTTCTAAGTTTGCTAGAAGTACCTTAGATTTTTGATGATCGGTCAGTGAGTGAATCAGTGAGTCAGTGTGTGACAAAATGGTGTAACTTTGATCGCTCATAACTCGTAAACTGTTGGTTCAAATGTCATGTAATTTTGAGGCTGAGCTTGTTTTAATACTTACTCTAGGTCATCGAAAACCTAAACCCCTAGCTTTGTCTGTATTGATGATACAGGGGGGGTGAAATAGCCGCGAAACGCTTCGAGAAAAGTATGGTACGGCCGTGCCCGTTTTGCTCGAGACTTGGCTGGGGCACTGCCGTGCCCCCAGATAACTTTCTAATAATAAAAATGTCGTTCTTATTTTCTCAATCATATAGTTACTATGCCTTTTTACAATCAATAAACCATAATCAAAAGAGACATGATAATTGAAGTTTGTTAATAAAAATATTTAGTAAAATTTATGGCAGCTGACGAGATCCGCCAAAAGGTTAAATTTAACTATTATTCGACACACTACAGGAGGGTACCTCACTATGAACAATAACCCCCCCCCCCCTCCTTTTCCCACCTCACTCGTCAGCGCCCCGAGGTGAAACACTTTAATTGTATATCATATCAATTACTCACTGAAAGGTTATTTAAGAGAGTATTGATATACCCTTTAAAATAAATAATATTTGATATTTGCTTTGTTTATCAAAAAGTCTAAAAATTAATTGTTATTTTGTTTTTAACCTTTCGATACACATCAAGCGGCGGTAGCCTAATGGCTAGGGCGTCGGACTTTTGAGCATGTGGTTGCGGGTTCGAATCCCACCCATTACACTACGGACGTGAAGCTACTCGTAACACAAGCATCTTAGCTGAGCACGAGGGGTTATCAAGATTACTATGTTAATGTGGGACCGACATTGCTATTAATCTTTAATATAAAAAAAAACAAAGGAAATAACAAAGTTTATTTTCAACATGAAAGTTTGTTAACTGGTATAATACAAGCGTTCGTTACTTCCGAGGTTCGCAGTCGTGATGATATACATCATACATTACGACTTTCTGTATAAATATGAAGGAACAGATAGTGAGACAATAAAAGCGAGCACAGCGTGGCTCCCGCGGCGCCGCTTAATTGTTCACTTATCAACTTTTAACTGCTCGTAATATTATCATTTTAGAGCCACTAGTTCTGTTCCCAACACTGAATTTAATACACGAACTTTGCACGGAAATTCCATAGTGTTCATTAACTTCCACTCTGGTTTCAAGCTTATATTTTTAATATCGTGGCTTCTCACTTACAGTTTTAATTTGATTCTGTCATGTGCCTTACTGCTGTTTTGAATAATTTATTGTATTTTCAATTCAAAACAGCATTTTTTTCAAGCAAGCAACATTTGTACAACTGGAGAACAGCACTGTGAACTGTGTTTATATGTGTATACATTTCTAGATGTTCTTAAATTAAAATGTAAATGAGATGCTGTTTCTTGCAGAAATATTTTCTTAGAAAATTGTCACCACGTTGTACAAAATGCCTTTGTGCCATTTGAAATATATAAATTAAAGACAGCGTTCGGCAGTAAAGTATTTAATCTGGATTAGCGCCAAGAACAGCACGCGTGACAAACCGGCACCTCAGATCAACTATTGAACGTTTTCCGAATTTCGAAGCTTGTTTAAAGGATTCGAGGGTTCTGTATGTTGTCGTAATCTCTCTTAAAACGTAAGCCGCTTTACTATCTATCAATATACAGCGTTTTATCTTCGCCTTTAACGACCCCTTTTTTGTTTTCGTAGTCGAATAATCCTATTGGAATAATACAGGGTGAAATAAATCCTTAACAAAATAAACCTAACGTAATTACTGCGAACTTGACCTTTGCGACCGCGTGACCTTGACCTTTGAACAATACGCGAGCACGAGAGAATGATCGAGTATCTTATGATCGGAGGCTGAATTGATTAGCTTCGTACACAACATATTACTTAAGATAGGGATGCTCAAACTTTATCTCATAACTGCTATTGAATTGCTATTGAGTTTGGAAGTCATTCAATTAATACTGACTACGTTATTTTGCATTAGGGAGTTAAGATTAACGACTTACGTGGAAAAGAAATTGGCCAGTCAATATGGATTAAAAAGCAGAATGAATATTCCTTACTTAGGTGTTGTTGCTGACGTATAGCCTGTTCATCTATACTTGTCCAAACATGTAAACAAATATGGCGTATGTAAGAAATGTCAATAAAATTAGTGATGGGAAACTTTGTGTGATCTATTCAGAATTGTAAACTAATTGTGGTAACATACATTGTGTGATTTTTGAGAAAAATCGTGATTTGTAATTGACGTCGGTTTGTTTACTATTTGTGACAAGTATAGATGAACAGACCTTAGTTCGTAATATTTAAATAAAAATAAAGTAGTTTTATTTCAAGGTCTAACATTAGCGTAAACCTTAGAAAACAGTAGTTCGTAATATTTAAAATGAAATGAGTATTTTGAGAAAAAAATAATATTAATGCAAAAATGCATCTCCGAGATTTTATACCTTCAACGTAACTATGTCAGTTAGAAACTTTCTAACTGGACAATTTTCTCATTACTGCGCCAACAGTATTAAAATAAAAGACGAGATATTGCGTCGAAACAATGTAAAGAAAAAGAATACCTGATTGAGAACCTCTGGCTCGTGTGTATAATAACAAGTCTTGTGCGCACAATGTTTAGCTGGATGTCGGCTAAAATACGATATTAGTGATGACAAATGACGTGGCCTCACTCACGTTAAATACGCATCATGTGGCCTCAAACACGTTCTCGTAGTATTAAAGTTCGTCGGTTGTGACGAATTAGTTCACATTAGTTGTATGGGGTAGGTCATTATTTTATACACGCAAATATTAAATTGAAGTTTAATATAAGATTTTCTATTAATTTGTCTTTTATGTTTAGTTTTAAGTGACATTTATTACACTGGCTTTTATATTAAAAACATTTTTCAAGCACCTGTACCCAATTATTTTTAGTGTCTGTGAATACAATGGATTTAATTACTGACTTTGAAGTTTTTTCTAGTTTTATTGTAATTATTAAACTGGGTATCTAATATAAATATGTATATCAAATAAAATCAGAATACTAAACAATTAAATATGAGGAGCCCAAATATCATCAATTTTCTATTCGTCAGACCCAATATTATTCTGGGTGCAATATGTACACGCTTACACCATGATGTAAATAAACGAAACCTTCTTACTCAGTTTGTTCTTAACAATTATAAATAGGATTCCCAGCTCGTTCCCTATCCGCATTAGGCTAAGCAACGGCTCGAGACAAATGAATGTCCCACCAGCCGCGGCCTGCCCTCAGCCGACGGCGACGTTAACGCGTCGCAATTAACTAAATTATACCGTTACCTCACTTTACGCACGTCATTTTTACGCTCCGCAGCGTACAATAATATTTTGAGCGTCTTTTGTGTGTATTCTTCTTTGTTAAGTCTCTTTAATGACTTCAAAGTCATTCGTCTTCATTAATCATTGTTAGGGAGGAGCCTTTGTGTTAATACTTGCATAAATTGCGGGAATTATGCTTACACGTAAATGGGGGAAGCAGAGATACAATGGAGCTTGTATCCGCGATACTTAATTGAAATCGTGCGTGTGTTCACGGATTCAACGTTATTAAATTAATTGCAGCTTTGAACTGTTCGTTTTATGGGAATTTTAACATAAACGTTCAACAGGCAATTTCGTCATTATAATGTAGTCATTATTAACATTCGCAAAGACAATGTTTCCAGAATTTCCTAACGCTTTTTTGGGTGCACAGATTTACCCGAAAGAAATATCGTTATATTGTAACATAGATATAAGCCCGGCCCTGCACAAAGCAGCTGTACATTTCGTTCGCTCTTCACACTCGGAGTGGCACATTGTCAACCCGCGGCTGCAGGTCCGCAATAACCCTCTCTTGCTCGCTTTTTGCGAAACCTTCGCTTGTTTTTACAAATCTGTGTAAAAGCTTTTCCGAAGCGAAGTTTCTAGGTAATAGTAAATGTCTATAAAATTCTCGTCGAAATTGCATGTGTAAAACAGTGATAAAATGCTTTATTCGCGAACTATCACGAGAGACGGCAAAATCACTCGATAAAGATTTACGAGATGTCTACGTAGAGTGTCGGCGTGACACAATATTAACATTCACTTCTAGAATGAATAACGAAGCGTCAAGGTGACTTATGTGTGAAAATTTAAAAGTAAATATCAAACTAAAAGTTTTTTTTTTTAATTTATCATGATCATAATGACGACCAAAACGAGCGACTGACAAATCCAGTAAGCTGTCGGAACTCCTGAAAACTAGAGACCAGCTGAAAAAAAAATGAGTTCAGCATGTACAAGTTTTATACATAGCCCACTACTGAAAACTTGCGACTAAACATTGGGGCTACATTTAATATTTCTCTGAAAAGATTTTTGCGATTTAATTCTATTCTTAACAAAATTTTATTTTAATTATTGTATTAAAAAATATATTACGCATTAGTGCGAAGAAATTACTTGTAAATTAGTTACAAATAGAAAGGAAAAATGTTAACCTTTTGATTTAATTGTTTATGATAAAAGTGACCATGTCATTGTATATTTTACAGAATGTCTGAAATGACAAGCACCTATTTCATTATTTTACTGAACAAGCAAAGTATCGTAAGTGCCTACACGACACGACGACATCGTACCATCGAGCAACCTCTAATGTATGGGGTTCCATACATCATTGCATTAGTGGACGTGAATGAGTCGGCACTATTCATGCGGGTTCCGCACTCGCCGGGAACTGAACCCCGGTGCATAAATATCGATACTTATAAAGAGATTAGGAATGTCTGTCTGTAAATGTTACTGTTCAATAAGATTTTATCTGATTTATGTAAGTTATGAGGCCAAGAAACACTATTAGTAAACTGGTTGTGAATATAAGCATCGTTAGGAAAACAAAGTGAACATAGTAAAATTATTCCTATTTATGTCACAGATTAATAAATAGTTACTTCGTAATTTATGTTCCAATATATTTTTAAAAGTTTATTCATGGAATTTCTTAGAACTCATTCATTCTGCCTAAAAAACGGTTCTTAAAGATTCACATTTTTTCCTCATCAAAAACTTTTCCGTTGCGAGTTGTTTACTAATTCGCGGAAGAATGAAACCAAATCAATGAGCTGCTTTGAAGGTATGTAATCAAAGTAGAATGTTTTCAAATCATCTGAAGCAGATTCGAGCGGCGAGCATAGTATTGGTATCGATGGGTTATATCCTGTGCATTGTTTCCGAGTGGCCGGCGCGGGCGGTGCACGCTCGTGTGTCATGGTTGCTAGGTAATGTGACCCTCACCAGTGATGTATAGCGGTGGTAAAAGTATTACTTCACCAAATATCGGATCAATGCACACCATCCTATTTAGGTGGCCTATTATAATATCAGGTTTTCGACAAAGGAGTAAGATGCTTTCATGTTATTATTTATTATAATTTATTTTGAGTTCGAACTGTCCCACTGCAGGGCAAAGGCCTCTCTTTCTTCCTTCCATTTTCCACCCTCAAGAGCCAATTAAGGCGGTGGCCTTGTTAAAGGCGTCCAATTCGTCCGTCAATCTCCACCTGGGTCTACCACGTGGCCTTCGTCGGCTAGAGAACCATACTACCCACATTTTCACTGGCATTTGGCACACATTTACGTCCCAGTTCCACTTTGAATTGGGACTGAGCTTTCATGTCTTAAAAAATACAAAGTTATTGGTTTCTATTATTTATCTTTATTAAAACGCAACCAATGTTAAGTTCTACCGAAAAACAAAAGAACATTAATTTTTTTTAATAAAAAATTTAAGTCTTGGTTGGAAATTAGAGCAGTAAAATCGTCTTTTTATGAAGAGTTTCGTGTATTTTTAACAATTACGTTCGATTCCAAAGCAAATAAAACTTAGAAAAGACTAATAAGAAACTGGATCCTCGACTGCTAGCACAGACAAATAAGTTATCTAAATTATACATGAAAATCCTTTACATAATAATTGCTGACATAATTAAGCTCTCAACTTCAACGTTTATTAACCAAGGTGACGTCACAGGCTCCCGTCAGAACCGACTCTGAAACATAACGTTAGTTAGTGTTAGTACATAAGTCGCGGTAACCTGCGGTGTAACACCTCTGTTCAAGTATTAGCCCGGCTTAACGGGATGTTCTCGTGCTACGGAATGGGTTCATGTCTAGGTTAATTAGATAACAATCTACTTCTACTAAATAATTTAATAAGCAAGCAAGTAAGCAAGTCTCATTCTTTATTTCTTTCGTAGGCAATGGCCTGTCCTTAAGTACTTCTCATAAACAAATGTAAACATTTGGAAAATGTCTGCATCGTTTAAGTAGGCGTGTATATTTTTTATCGTGTTAATTAAAAGCTGTGTATTTTGTAGTGTATAGTAGGTTTATCTAAGAATGTTTTATCCCATAATTGGCTTATTCGTAAGCTTTTCATTCCTATGTTAGTTTAACTTAAGTAAGATTGTAGGCGTAAGCAGTGGTAAGACCTTATTAAATAAAGAACTACCTACATGTCACTATGAACTTGCTCACATAGTCATAATTTCAACTTTTGGAAATGTATATACTGTATAATGCCACGCTTTATATCGAAAAGTGTAAAAGCTACCACAATTTTTATATTTTTTAGCAAAACCAATAACGAAATTTAATGATCTCACGTCACAAGCATTGTGTACAATTTTCATTTCTTCTCTATGGTACGTAACATACACATTACACACTACCATAAAGCTATTATTGTGAACTCCTTATCACTCGTACAAACAAATATCACCGTAATTTATGCAGTTTATCTCGTTAAGTCGAGAGCGAAGTGAAAAATGTATGAGTTGCCGAGATTTTAAAGTGTGCTCGAGATAGTTCGCGTGTCATCCCAAAGGAGGATTTACTGAGTGTCTATTAAGAGAGGAACTGTTGCACCGAATAATAAATGAGACCTAAATGGTTCTTCGGAAGTGTCAAAGTGCAGTAAAGTGAGGGGACGGTGGTATGAGCAGGGAAGTGCATCGGCTTGTGTGTGACGGCACTTGAATGATTTGCAGGTTACGGGAACACTTATTATTTTATTTTGTTGGATAAATCTTAGTAACTGTCCGAGACAAAAATCTGGATGATTTAAAACGTTATACGTAAACATGTTTCGATGGGGTTATCGAAGTAAAAAGTGCTCAGTACCAAATTATTTATTTAGCAGCCCCCTATATATTCCTATGTAAGTAGTGTTGTAGATACGATTTAAAGCTAAGTTTAATGTTCATACTCATAATGTGAGCATTTATTGTTCAGTGATAGCTAATCTAACCATTTATTCACAATAAGCCGAGGATAATAATTATAATACGTACAAAGCTGTAAATCTCGTTATTCTGGCAGTTGTATAAAGCGGCGATAATAATAAGGTTTAATTACAATTTTATTGGTCATAAACGGCGGCTAACGGCGGGCAGCTCACTTCAATGGGGTTTAAATCAATTTGCAGCACATTCGGCTGCTCCCCGCTTAGTGCTAATGTTGGTTAGCGCACTTAAATGTTAGCTTTTATTGACGCGATGTTATATTTTTCGGAAACACATGCTTAGTCTTAGTAAGCATGAAAACTTAAGCTATGGACATCTCGTCAAAGGAATTTAGAAAAATAATCCCTTATAAAGGGATGTAGCTAACTCCGACTCTTCCCGCCTAGATACAATCAGCAACAAAAGTTTATGACCACAACCAGCTAAACACACAGCTATAGTACAAATTAAACTCCACCCTATCACGTGGGCCTACGCTATGACGTACTTCGGTATTATTTAATTTATCGATTTGATTAAATTTTGGTGTTTTGTTATTCTGATTGTGTTTATCGACTTTTGTCGCTGACTGTACAAAGGTACAGTACCTACCAAAGGTTAGGTATCGTAGCAGAATATATTTGTTATCAAAGTGAAATTGTATTTTTGAACCAAAAAATATGCAGCCAGAGAGCCGCGCTTACAGAATATTGCCAAAATGGAGTCCTAAACTACACACATATTTTTTTACTCACGGACCTTTGTTTTAAAACGAGAAGGTGACTAAACCCGCCAGCAAAGCTAAACATATACAATTTGTTTATTTTCCAGTGAACCATAAAAGGAAATAAGTTAATGAATACAACCACCAAAGAGTTTGTATGTAGATATCACCATGGCAACGATTCCAATGGATTGTTGCAGCGCGGCTATTAGGGCCCTCGAACGCTCCCACACGGATCCTCTAATTTTCTTTTACGACTCGCACGGGAATGAACGGCTGTCTTTATCTATGCAATAAAATACATGGTGTTATGGTAACTGGAAGTGATTTAAGGTTCTTGTTATATAGGCGGAGTTTTTTAGTAATTAGCTGTTTTGTTTACATGGTACCCAAATACTTACTTTGCCACCCAAACTGACTGCTTAGGCAACGTATTTGATCTAATTTTGTAGTAAGTATATGAGTGGGTATGTAAAGTTTTGAAATATATCAAATAAATTGGACCCTTTGGGGCAGTCCAATACATTTCTATTAAACCAATATTGTACCCAAAAGGCTTAAATTACCCAAACATCGGCAAAAAATCAATGTCTGCTGGTCCCGCGATAAGTGTGAGGTTTCCGTAAACATGGGACATAACGAACTCGCGATAAGAGCCGAAGATCGCCGAGGATAGCCGAGCAGACCCGAAGTCAAGATCGTGGATAGACCTGATATTGTTAAGTGGTGCTTTAAAGAGGCTAGGAAGCGAGGGGACAATAATTTGTTCTTTATGTGGCCCCTATGATATGGGCTTCATATTACGTGTACATGCCAACATAAACAACCCTCTCTAATTACTACTTAGACATAACTGTTGTCGTGTATTACAAGTTTCGTGATTGCTTGTAGCAAAGCGTCGTACATGAAATTGATAAGGAACCTCATTTGTACTAGAGATCCAGTTACAACTTTTGTTAGTAGTGAATCAGGATATCTGGATAATAGCGACTTATTTACCGAATTTATGTCCAAATTTACTTCAGCGAGTGGCCACTGCTAACAAAGCTGCTTACGACTGTCTTAAATATACTTATTTAAAATCATGAAACTTATCCAATAAAAATAACATAAAATAAGAAAAAGTTAAAATAATAAAGGAAACAGCTTTTACCCGAGCATTATTGCTCTTAAGAAACAAGCCAGTGTATTTCCAACGCACGCAATATCCGTCCCGCGCCTCAAAGGCCTATCACAGGAATATCTATGGAGTGGTAACGTAAGCCTCTGCGCGCGTCTGCCCGCCTGGTACCTCATAAAGCTATTCCGATATTTGAACGATATTTTGCGCGTGTGTTATCAATATAAATCATACGATAACGCTAGCGATACTAGATTATAAATATTGCCAAACACAACATGTTTTGGACGAACGTAAATTATAGAATAATATTTGGTGTTCTTTTTTGATAAATATTTTCATTTTGTGTCGGATAAAGCGAGAATTGACGCTTGTTTTTTGTGCAAAATAAATGAGGACAGTTATACGTAATAATCAATGAAGTGAAACGAGATGATAGTCATATTTTAAAAGAGTTGCCAGCATAGAATATAGCTATTGTTTTCTCTGGTTATCAGTAAGTTACAATAAGGTGGTGGAACCTGTTATAATGCGTACCAGCTTCTATAAAATTTGCCTTTGTGTCGTATCTTATGTAATAACAGTGAGTTAGTGATGCCGTCAGAATGGAGCAGTAGGAGCCGGTGCTAATTCGTTGGGAACGCCGAAATACAAGCCACTCGTGGTCCCTAACTCTTGGTAATGACAGGCGATAAGATGAATGTCGCCCACAGCCTGTACATCAGAAAACAACACGGCTTGCTTATTTAAGCAATTTTATGTAACACTGTGGAAGTAAATCGTCACTAAGTAAGGTATTTTTCTTGACTTGAAAAAAATAAAAGAAAATGGTGTGGACATTTCACCAATACATTTTATACAGACATACAACATGCTTTGTGTAAACCGGAGACGAATGCGTCCTACGGGACTAATTTAAATAATATTTGGTATAGAGATAGTCTAAAGCCTGAAAAGGGACAAAAGCTACTTTTTGGCGCGATAACAGCCACCCACGCGGATGGAGTCGTGGGCTACCGCTAGTACCTAATAAACTTAATGAAAAGCATATAAAATTATCTTGTTCAGGAAAAAATGGACAATTTATTACACAAAATATTTTGTATAGCTAGCTGATAAGAACTCAAATTTACATCCAATATTACAAAAAAAATCATCAACATTTTCCTTTGAATATTTTTTATAAATTGTAATGAACATTCCCAATCAGGAGCGTGATAACAAGACCTGTCCGGGCCAACGTAACGTTATTCCCGGAACATTCAGACTGTATAAAAACGTGCTACAATTGAAATAATGATATTTTGTTCATACTTTTACCCGGGGAATTCTTTACTTATTGTTTTGACGTTTCTGTTTTAGTTATTTGAAATAAGCAAATCTATTATGTTTTCTAATTCAAATTGAAAGTCCACGGTTATGTGTTGTAAGTAGATAAAGACTAGATTAAAAATTAATTTGAAAATAATTTATTTCAAATTGAATAATTATTTCAGATTGTTTATTAATGATTTTCTATATTTAATTTTGATTGAGATTTGATTTGAATCTTTCCTTAACTAAAAATGAGAATAATATATTATTTTTATTACCTACTCACCATTTAAAAATGAGAGTTTTTTAATAACAGAGTGGTTCGCACATTACTAGTGTTTTTGTAAACGCATCGTGCTAAGCTATTGCTTGATTGAACCTGTAAAGATATGATCGCAATTTTGACGCCCTAGCCATTAAACTGCCGCCGTTTTACTAAATTTGCTCATTGTATTCAAATCAATGTAAAATTTACCTGAAAATTTTAATTCCCTACAAAATCCTATATAATTCACAAAATGTTTTATAATTATTTGAGTTTAAATCCACAAAGCTGTTTCAAAGTGATTGAGTTACAGACAGTTGTACTGAGTTTATGTTTATTTTATGTTTTCATTATCAGTGGGTGAACCTCATGGATCTCGTCCCTTACGTAATTATATGGCTTAACATGTTAATTACTGCTTATGCCAGAGTTCGAGTTCAGCTTGCATACATTATTACTCCGTAAGTGAGGTGTTGCCACATCATCAAGATGCGGTTAGTGATATGCAAGGCTGCTTCGTGTGTGATGTTAACATACATATGAATAAAACAGTTCTGAAAATTATCTTTATATTTAACCAAATCTTTAAATTCTAACTTGTAAATATACAAACACTTACCATTACCAAAAAAAATCGTTTTATGTACTACCTATATCACAAATGTTTAGTGAAAACAAATGAACCATTATTTGTTTCCACTATCACGCTTCAATAAAGAGAGTAAAAATAAAAAAGTATACTAACAATTACAATCGTTTCATCCCTGGAGTATAACGCTTTGCTTTTCAAAGGTTTTCTAACGTTTTAATGTGGGTATTGTGCTTGAAGGATCTGTAATTGGTTTTACATTCAGTTTTAATTACATTTTTATTTAATTAGAACAACTAGTTTTATTTGAAATGTGGGTAAAATCAGTTTCCTAAATAATAATATCCGTGTATTATATTTTCTAGCGCCAACTTATCACAAAGGAGGTCACACAGAGGTCGGTGTTGTCCATCACCATGCTTCATTTAATCACGTTTGTCCCGGAGGAAATCATGGGTAAAGATGGGATAATGAGGTGCATTTTTAACTTAAGTAAATGAGTTGCGTAAATAAGTAGCAGAACATACTTAGTTTATAACATATTATTATACATCCCACAGCAGCCATTGCTCTAAAATATTCACGTAGAGTTTGTCTAAAACGTGGTGGGTGAATATAGAGCTTGTTGTTTGGTTCTTCTGCAAAAAACGTATCCGACGCCGAAAAAGCCGAAACGCTATACAAAAAGTATTCGTAACATAAAAGTTACAATTGGTATGGACAATTTTAATTTAGAACACCGCTCTCCGTACAAATTATGATGCTGCAATACAAAATACTTTTTCGTAAATAAAATACTATATTTTTTAAATAAGACTACTTTTAACGCGGAGTCATGGTGCCTGTGATCAAGAAACCTGCAAAGGAGTTGTAATGTCGCAATAGAATCCTTTTAAAAATTGGTTATATTTCAAAGCCTAATATTCGCGTTAACCTTAAAAATCAATACAATATTTTTATAATTTTTGCATTTCATTTTTTAAAAGTTATATTAATCACCTACCACAAATCCCATTGCTCTTCCATGTGTAGACACTTCTGAAATAATACAGCAAATATAATATTATGTTATGAAGGTACCTAAGGATATGAAATATTTTAATTTGCTACAAAAACATTTTCAATGCTGCCTTGGTATCACAACAGACGCACATAGAGAGCACGGTCGATGTTTGTATAACGTGGTATACCGCTGTGTTACGTAGCCTCCCCCGATACCAGATCTAATCTTCCGGGTTAAAGCACTCGCCGTTAGCGGTTCAAGTGGCATCTGAGGGGGACTCAAACCGAAAGTTTTGATGTCAAGATATCTGATACTCAGTGTGTAGGGTGAAGGATGTGGATCTAATTATATTCTTTCAGTAATTATGTTCAAAGATCTTTTTTGTTTCAGGAATTAATTACGTTATGTTCTGACATAATCGGGTTTTATTGGTAAGTAATTTATCAACCACATACATATAATTAAATTACGACCTTATCTTAGACCCACCGAATATACACGAAAAATTACATAATCGGTCAAACCGTATCGGATGAGTTGGGTTATAAACACTGACACAAGAATAATATTTAAATAGAATACCCGTTTCAAAATATATTAAATTATATTGTATAGGTTTATATAGCTATTTTATCTGGCCATGCTAACAAGCTCCTACGCTCGATACACTGCTGCCACGTTATTGGCGAGATGCAGCGACCTAGCTGATACAGTGCACATGCATGCACTGGCTCTGCGCTATCAACACATATTGCTTGTAAAACTGCAATACCTAAGTAACGTACGACCTGCACTAAAACTAAATGGTCTCATGGAATTTACTTTACGCAAATCACGTGACTGTATTGACTGTAACATGGATACTAAATGACGAGTAAATAAAATGAAACTGTTTTGTATCCCAATAGTAAAACTGTTTTTTAGAATATTTTATAGTTGTAAAAGTAGCAGTATTAGTTCGTGGGAATACATTAATAAAATCATCTTAAAAGCAGGCAGTTGTCGATACATTAAAGCCAGTATATTAAATGTAATAGAATCATATGGTAACCTAGAGATAATGATGTACGATATACTATACGTCTGAGGTCGCTGACCTCTCGACGAGGAGGCTCTTCGAGTGTCAATTAGTTTTACCTTCTGTAAGTACCTAGGTTCCGCTTGAGACGAGGCAGGTAATTACCTACTGCTTTTATCGAAAGTATTCAAGTTTGTTTACACCTGAAGAAGCCTGGCCGTTCTCAATGCAAAGATTGTTTTCATCAATAATGGTTTGAAACTAACTTCTTATATTGGTAATCAAATATCGGAATGATTATTTAAAAATAGTGAAAAGAATTAGACGTACTCGTAGGACCTTATTAGTCAGTATAGTTGCTTATTAATTAGCATTTGTTTTTTTTTTGGGTACATGAAAAACCTGTGATGATCGACACACAATAGATACTCTATTGTCTTTTGTTTTGGCAGCCACAATATTGACAGCTTATAGCAAACACCATGGTTTTTAAATAAATCACATCATAGACTAGTAAAAATGTTTAATTTGAATAGATATACAATTTCAAAGAATATTAGAAAAAATATGCTCCAAGGCATTAGTGTTCACTCTGTGCTCAGTTGTACGCATGAGTCATCCTTTACCAGCTGAGTGACACAAAAGTGGTTTCAAAATAGAAAGACTTTTTGCAGACATCGACGAACGTCTGTCACAATACAAAGGAAACTGAACTGAGATCGTGTACGTGAGATGTTAGGGGTGGATGAGGCCAGACGAAGGTATATTTATTACGAATACTTCAGCTCAATTGGTTAAAGATATCTGCTACAAAACTGAGTAACAAGGTTCTACCCGAACAAATATACATTACAAGTTAAATTAAACTTTTTAAAAATAGGGAAAATACAGGTTTATGGGGAAAGATTAAGCTGGATTAGTTGTTAATGATACATATAATATACCCACATTATGGTTTTGCAATTTAAGTTTTCAATTGCATTATTAAGCTTTAATTAAAAAAAATGCAATGTATACTTATACTTCATGTCGCCAGCTTTTGAGGATAGTAACTCAATAGATTAATGCCACCACTCACATTAAACATCACTATGACGGCGACACATCCATTATTTCGTAAATCCGTGGGTCGCGGGGGACTGAACTACAAGTAGGTGCAGTTTTTCCCCCGAGAGGCCATTTGTCTTGAGGTCTGAATACCTCCTCTCTGACAGATATCCTCTGCTTTGACACGGCTCCTTTTATCCTGAACAGGCACATTGGGCACACCGCCCGCCGCGCACTAGCGACCCAATTTGGAATTTACCAGACGCGATACGTATTCTCTGTCTAGGCAACACGACACGCCGGCATGCGACTTAGTGCTAGAGCTGTGAGTAGTACCCACTGAAACTATTTGGTTCGTTAACAAGACACTACTTACATACTTAGCTATAGTACTAACCTAAGCGTTCATGTTTAGTTTATATTTACTCAAGTGAATGTTTTAACACAAGGTTCCGGAACTGCCCAGCACATATTTAACGATTATTGAATCTTCTTTTCATGGAAAAAAGTGTTATAAAATCTGTGTTTAATTAGGTATTGAAAGCAAAAAATATGATGTTTTAACAAATTATTTTATTAAAAACAAAACAATATTTTATTACAAACTTTCTTAGAATAATATTATGTAAGGTTTTAAATAAAGCAACTAACAAAATAATTAATAATGCGTAATTCGAGTAATTTAAAAACTAATCATTCTGTATTTTATTTGCAAATAACGTAATCAAATAATAGTAATTAGTAGTATCCAATTCACGTAACAGTAGCAATTAATTAAGTGATTATAATTAATTCAGTTTGTGAATTACTCTCATATTATGACGCGTCTCGTTTGACTGACACTTATGTGTGTGTATTACATTGATTGCTCGGGTGTCAGACACAATGACGCCACTTAGTGAAGTTATTATATATTTAACATCATTTTGACTCCGCGTAAAGTTAATACGTTACAGTGTGTTTATGTATTTAGACTATATATTTTTTTAAATAAAACTAGATCCAAGTTGACAACATTTGAAATCTAAATGAAGCACGATGGAATTCGATTTATAAATAGTTTTATTTCAATATCAACATTCACGTTAAGCAAAAGCATTATATAGATAATTCTTTTGAATCATAGTAATATAAGAAAAATATATATATATCAGTATGTACCTACACTTTCACTGTTCCTAGCTATTAACATTACTCATTTAAAGAGGTGTGAGTATTTAAAAAGAACAAACATTCAAACAGAATTATATATACTGAATCATTAGGATCAATCTCCATTTGAAGTTCCAAATATTGAACATACTTTAGGCACAGCCCTGCGATATAAGTGCATAAACACAGGCCTCAACTCTTAAATTCGGTGTCTTAATGCTGTTCGCAGGCATCTACTAACATCAGTTTCTCCTAGTTATTCTGCCATACCTACTTACTGAAAAACTGTTTCCGTTCAAATACTTAAAAAATATTCGATCCTAATGCACTTATGGTTCGTAACTGTACATATTTATTGAACTAAAACCAACACACCTACAACTCACAAGGACAATTCAATCAAAAAACATAAAATGATCTCAGTACATCGTTCTTGAAGCTGAAACAAAAAGTTAATGAGTGTTATAACAATAACATCTTGCCTGAGAGACGACGAAAAGCGGACGAAACAAATCACTCTCGCCTGATGAATGAGGACATCTCCTTGAGCCTGGGAGCCGCGGAAATTATTACCGATGTCTCATGTAAGATATTTTTGAGGATAAGCAGATATGTATCTGCGGTATAGGTAGATATAAAGGACAAAATATTAATCACTACCGAAAATATTAATTTTTTTTACTAGCCTTTGCTCACGGATCCGCCCGCGTGGGCATCAATAAGTTGGCTTTCTAACAGTGAAATATTTTTCAAATCGGATCAGTAGTTCCTAATGAGATTAGCGTGTTGAAAAAAACAAACAAACAAGGTCTTCAGTTTTATAATATTAGCTTAAGTAGATACATCGAGCATTTATTTAGTTTCACTTTTCGAAAATCAATATCAATTAATGTGTCATTCAAGTGGATCTTTTGATCACCTTTCCAAACGATAAATGATTCTAGTTGCGTGGATTTAATTTGGAACGATTTTATTTATTAGTGAAACAGAATATTTAATATAAAGTTCTATTAATTGCATAATTATAGTACAGTGTATTATGGCTATTTATGATTTTCAGTTTAATGTGAAAAAACTATTTCCATAGAACATGGCTACTTCTTTAAACGGTGTAAAGTACGTAGGTACCTATAGCTTGAAAACTTTTAAAACACCAACAGGAAAGTGTAGAATATTTTCAGCGCAATAAAAATTACCTTGTTCTCACCTTCTTAAACATAATCTCATAATATTAACTACATCAACCAACCTACACCTTGCAAGGCGACACGCGACACCTCAGCCGAGTCATACGTCACAATAATGACGTCATACATAAGCCGCTCGTAATTTGGCGACTTATTACCCTCGACGGGTAAGCTGATATCAAACGCGAACAGCTCTAAATTCAATGTATATGTATCACTGTCAATTTACGTCGAACCACTTACGTAATTATTTTTCAAAACTAGAATACGTATTGCATCACAGTATTTTGAAACTAATCTAGGCACTTGTATAGTTTTATGTAAAACGCTAACAAATAGGGAAAGGAAAAGTTGAAGAGTTTTTCTGTTCTGTATTGTAAACAAAGTATTATAAAGGCGTGCTTGCTTAAATGACCGATTTCCGATACCGAAATGCACATTATCTATCTATAGAAAAATGATAAAATATTTTTGTATTTTTTTTTCCAATCTGAATGTTACGTGTCCCGATAGCGACGTATAATGAAGAGTTACCCTTCCCCCCGCTCTAGCTAACCCCCCTTGGCCCAGATAAAAGGATAATCGGTTAATTTTTTCTGTCACTCTCAGATCTTAAAATATATAGAAAAGGCAGTAAAGTTTCGGATGCATGACGCTCCCCGACCGGCCCTTTGTAGTATTTAAGTGGTCGTTAGATCGGCTATCGTGTCTTATAAAAGCTTTTTACGTCTTCATATAGAAGTTACGATTTTTATATAGTCCGTCATTTGGCGTGCGGCGCGATAAACGCAATCTGTTCTGTGAAGACGGCGGTTATTGCTCCGCGATGTAACTTTGAATATTACAAACTCAGATCCGTTTTGATAATGGTTTGTAATGTTCTTTTCAAAAATAAATAGTGCTTTTTGTTCGTAGTTGTATAGAATGAAAGGTTATTGAAATTTTTTATAGAAATATTACAGAAATTGTTTAATAAAGAAAACTTTACCAGCCTTCAGACATGAACAAGAAATATATATTTCTGTTTGTTGCTAAGTAGTCGTAAACAAAAACTGCAACGTGGCTACTGTATAACAATTAGAGGCATACAATCAAGGAATTAAGAAAAAAATCACATTACAAATTGTTCACGAGCAATTACGAAACTCACAAAACAATATTGTAATGCAGCAATCATATCGTACCCCCAGTGGAAAAAGAGCATAAGTGGTTTTACGTCGAATTGTCGATTTTCACATATTTGAAAGGTACGTTTAAAGTTACATATGCTGATTTTTTTTCATATTTTTCTTGATAAATTTGACGAATTTATGCAAGAAATATTGCTTTATTAATTTTGAATACATTATCTTTTTTCTTAGGGATAAATAGAATAAACGTTTTAACGCAAAAAAAATGTTGAATAATATGACGTATTACATTATATGACGTTTATCGTTAAATTTTAATGATCGAAATAAACAATAACAAATGTTATGATTCTAATCCGTTTCTTTTTTTTACATCACTGGTCTTGTATGCACGAATACGTCGTTTTTTGTTTTATTATTCAGGTAACATTATATTATAAATGCACATACTGCACTAAAAAATTATTTTGATAAAAATAAAGCAGCGTTATGAGTGTTTACTTCATATTAACTTAAAAAACGTCGCGACTATGTACCTAAGAGGCGTCGCGACACCATATCTAACGGGCGTCGTGACGCTATAGTTGAGATTAGAGTGGCGTTTCAAGCGTGAGGCGTCACCACGCTGTAGTTGTATGGAGTCGCGACGCCATAGTTTAGTGGTATTGTGACTATCTACCTCTCTGTAAATCTCCGAAAATTGTGGACCAATTAATTTTGGTGTTTTACAATGTTGGTATGTCATTGAAGTGGTTTCATATGTATGAATTTAAATCGATCGATTCAGTAGTTTTGTTGTTAAATCAAAACAACTGGAAAATGTTACCATTAATGTCATATCGGTTAACAAAATTGATCATGAAAGACGACGAAGACGCATGAGCTGCAAGCGACGGGGGATGTAAGGCAGCGGGGTGGTGAATCATGCAACCGGGACGGGGGTCAACTGACTGTCATACTGACGGTGGGCGGTGGGACATGCTGGGCAGTTCATAAGAAGGCTATATCATCGTATGATATGTAGAAAAGTGAAAAAGTCACATGGCTTTTGTGTGCTGTATCACCACCGGCCCCTATCTGCCTGTAAACCCTGTGGTTAAGCTTCGATCTTTTTTTAAATTGATTATCAGCAGAGTGACAACATAACCGTAAGAAAAAAGTGCAAATTCGCATGCAGGTTTTCCGGTATCCACTGTATAAAATCCCCTAATTCCTCACCTTGTGCGGCTTTGAAACTACACGGGTAGGTTCTCAGACAAAAAGAAAGAAAATGCATTTACTTGGGCCCATTGCGAGGCGTAAAATAAAAAACTAACTTCAACAATAATTTCTAAAATGTTAGGGGAAATATGCGTCATATTCGTGCGCTTGTTGATTTAGTGGTTGAAACTGAGTGTGACCACCAAGAGTGTCATTCAGGTTGGAATCCAGTGTCGGGTCAAAAATTAAGTGACGAAAAGACAGGCAGGCTTAAACTAATTCTTATTATTTCACTGTCGAACGCCTCCGATAGCATGTAAAACTGTTGGTTCCGACCGTCAAAAAATTTCTTTGGTCATTGTTATTAAGATTAGCTGTGCTACCAAAAGAATTACCCAGTAAAATAGATAGCGGAGGTCAGTCACAAATACGGAATACACCTGAAACCGATGAAACTGGGAGCAGACATCGACGGAGCTTGCTATAAATTTGAAGGTACCGTTTAATAGGCACGGGGGCAGTGTAATCAAAGCTGAGTAAAAACAGAAATCAGCTCCATTTATTGATAGAAGAAGCTGTGAATTTTAGTAAATCGTCTCTACATACTTAATTCCGTAAAGAGCGCAAAACAATCTACCTCGAGCAAAAGCTGGCGCCGGCGCTACAAGCCGGGTATTTATTGGTCTCATAGTTTTTCTGTTTGCCATTAGACACTCGTCACAAATAGCGAAAGAAAGATATGGAAAAAAAATGAAATTTGTGAATAGGCAGACTTTATTCGTTTACAGCTTCCCTATAAGTTGATTGGAGGGTTAATTTTTATTTATGGTCCGTATTAAAAAATATATATATATTAAAAAGTAAATAGCAAGCCTAATTTTAGTCATATAAATACACCATAATCACGGTGCAGTGTGCAATGGATTATTTGAAACATTCGGAGTCTTTTAGTTAACTTAGATCGGAATGGGGTTGTGCTTGTAAACTCTTCTGTAAAACCGTCTATATATAATAAAAACCCCTTAAGATATCACGAATACAGATAATGAAAAGATACACCTTGATTAAGCATTAAAAATGGCAGACCACCACTTAGAGAGTACAAGTTTTTTATTAAAGTAGGTACTAGCTGTTTCCCGCAGCTCCGCCCGCGGTCTAGTTTTTTTTAATATAATTGAGATGCAAGCTATCCTATCTTTCAAGTTGGATCAAACTGCACACTAGTTACTACTAGTTTCGGAGTTCATCCCGGACAAACATCGTGGCACTGGTATAAAAAGATACAATTTATTATTTTTGTCAAAGAAATATAACAAATTAACAAAAGACAACGTGGTTTTGTTATAAACGGAGTTGCGAAAATTGCTCATTTTGTAATTTTAATATTTGTTACTAGTTAAAGCTGAGTATTTAGAAATTCATCCAAAAAATATAAGTAACGGCAATCTTCACAGAAAATACATAATATCTTGGCAGTTATTGTTAAATACTGTTATTTATGTTACAAACTTTAATTGTATCCAAAGCTATGCTAATTATTTTGGATATAATAAAAATTATTTGATACACAATATGATTTCTTCTTTTTTCCTTTAGTCGTAAATATTTAGCCTTGGGTAATATCTGGCAATATGCATGTAAAAATTTTATAACAGATAATGGAATAAATCATTGTTCTTGTTTACTTAAGGTCTCTCAAAGAGCCTATAAATTGAAAAAAGGGGTTAGTGTTGGTTACTTAATATAAACAACAAATTTAATAAAAGAAAAAACGCAGTAATCCTACTTATACTAGCAATAATTGACAGTGTTACAAGTTCATAAGTCCTTTAAGTGTACATACTTTTTAAAATATATTTAATTTCACGGGAAAGATTGGCTTAAGTATTGATACTTAAAATACCATATTTTTTTAAATAACGAAAAATAGCATAATCATTTATTTCTATGATTACTAATAAACTGAAAACCTTACCACTAATTTAAACCCACTACGCAGTGTTATATTTTTTTCCCTTTTATCTATACTTATAATAAATCTGTAGAAGTGAAAATTCTGTACATTGAAAATATCAAAAAAAATTATGGCAGGGTGTGTTACTAGACCAACACCGACCCCAAAAATGTGATTAAAAAAATTTTTGTCTGTCTGTCTGTCTGTCTGTTTGTTCAGGCATCACGCAAAAACTACCGGTTCGATTTCGATGAAACTTGGTATAATTGTTCTTTAATATCCTGGGCACCACACTGGGTAGTTTTTATCCCGGAAAAGTATATACAAAAAAAACAAACTTAATTTTGCGGTTGGATCCCTAGACCCGAATACTGTACCAACCGCAAATAATAAGTTTGTCGTAGGTTACGTCACCCGCAGTGAAGTTCAATAAGGGGCGCTGCACACGGCCAAGTAACTATTTATTAATCTGTGACACGGCTAAATACTATAATTATTTATCTATACTTTATATATTTACATATTTATATATATATTATAAAGCTGAAGAGTTTGTTTGTTTGAACGCGCTAAACTAAGGAAGTACGGGTCCGATTTGAAAAATTCTTTCACTGTTAGATAGTCCACTTATTGAGGAAGTATAATGATACGCACAATGAACTGTCAACGACTGACGTTTATTTGTAAGGTTTTACATAAAGGAGTTGAGATAGATGTCGCTACTTGTATATTTTGTTACACATTTCAACATCCCCACTTAACAAAATAAAAGATGCATCCTACATAATAACAATCCATTATATATTACTTTTATCAAATAAACCGAACATTCCTAAGAAATTATAATGTTTAATTTTACATAAACCCTTAGTTAGTAGATCTGCGGGCATCTCTGAAGTCGACAAGTATTTAATTTTTACAATTTCATTAGCTACTTTCTCTCTACAAAAATGGTACCGCACATCTATATGTTTGGACCTTTTATGGTGAACAGGATTGGCTGAGAGCTTGTGGGCTGACTGATTATCATTAAATATTGGTATAGTATAAGTTACATTAGTTAATTCGAATAATAAATTTCGCAAATATACAGCCTCTTTACAACATTCTGAAATTCCCATATATTCAGCCTCCGTGCTGGACAGTGCTACAGTAACTTGTTTCTTAGTTTCCCAAGAGATTGCACAGTTTGACAGCCTAAAAAAATATCCTGTATAAGATCTCCTATCAATTACATTACTAGCCCAATCTGCATCTACAAAAGCTTCTAACTGATTATTACCACTAGCTGAAAACTTTAAACACATAGATTTAGTTTTCTTTAAGTATTTAAGAATCCTCTTTGCATAGGCCCAATGTTCTACAGTATAACAATTGTTGAATTGGCTTAGAAAATTTACAGAAAATACAATATCAGGACGTGTGAGCACAGCTATATACATAAGCGAACCAATCAGTTTCTGATAAGGTAAATTTTTGTCACAATTCTCACTTTTAGTTAAATTCAGTTTAGGTTCAATTGGTGTATCTGCAAACTTACAATCAGAAATATTAAACTTTAACAGTAATTCATCAATATATTTCTCTTGATTTAAAGTTATAGTACCATTTTCTTTATCCATTGCTACACTCATACCTAAACAATTTTTAATACATCCCAAGTCTTTAATTTTAAATTTAGATGACAAACTTTCTTTTAACAAATCTGTTTCTTTTTGATTATTTGAAAATACAAAGAAATCATCGACATATAATGCAATAATGATCTTTACATTTTTATCCATTTTTGTGAACAAACATGGTTCTAATTTACATTTTTTATAACCTAAGGATTGCAACAAATCATCAACTCTCTTATACCATGCCCTTGATGATTGTTTTAGGCCATAAATAGCACGTTTTAAACGCAAAACCTTGTTCACATTATCATTACTAACCTGAAAACCTGGTGGCTTCATCATATACACATTTTCATTTAAGAAACCATTCAAAAATGCAGTATCTACATCCAAGTGACAAATATCTAAATGAAGCTGAACTGCTAAAGCGAATAACAATCTCAAACTAGAATGCCTAACTACAGGTGAAAAACATTCATCAAAATCAATGCCTGGCATTTGGGTGAAGCCCTTAGCAACTAGCCTGGCTCTATACCTGACATTATTATCATTATCAATTTTTCGCTTAAAGACCCATCTACATGGTACAACAGTGCCACTGTGAGGAACGTCTACTAACTCCCAAGCATCATTGTCTTCAAATGATTTAAATTCGCTTTGGATAGCTAATTTCCACTGTTCACTTTCTGGTCCCCTCAAAGCTTCATCTAGGGATATTTCACCTGCACTTGTTTCAGTGCTTTGACCTATACAAGCAACACCAAAACCGTAACGATCAGGCTGCTTGCGTAGACGCTTAGCAGGCTTCTCCACAGGCAACTCGGTAGAGAGCCCTGGCTGCGACGAAAGCTGTGGCCTGGCTGGCACAGGCTCCGCAGGTTCATCCGCTAGTAAGTCCTCGGAGTCCTCAAAGACCTCTTCATCATTGCTGTAAGTTTCTCTTTTGGGGCTCAGTACCTCTTCCTGCTCCTGATCTTTCTCTGTTTTTGTGCGCTTCATGTTCCCCACTTCTTGGGTACATTCTTCTCTTTCTCCTTTCATAGGAAAGATATCATTAGTGCCCTCACTAATATCAATGTGTATCACTTCTTGCTTCTGGTCAATCCCCTCCTCAATCACAACAATATCCCTTGCTATTGTTACTTTGTTATTTTTGGGATTGTAAACTCGGTAACCTTTCACATTGTTTGAGTAACCAACAAGAATACACTCATTTGATTTTCTGTCCAATTTTAATCGTTTTTCTTTTGGTATGTGTACCATAGCCTTACTTCCAAAGATACGTAGATTACTGACATCTGGCTTAGCCCCGGTCCATATCTCTATAGGCGTCTTGTTGTCCAATCCTGATGCGATTGACCTGTTACGCAGATAAACTGCAGTGTTTACTGCTTCTGCCCAAAAAGGTTTTGTTAATCCTGCATCGAATAACAAACATCTCGCTTTTTCTATAACTGTACGGTTATACCTTTCGCAGAGACCATTCTGTTCCGGTGTATATGGGCAAGTTTTTTGATGTACAATTCCGGCCAATTGCAAGAAATTTTCAAATTCCTTACTGCAGAATTCTGTACCATTGTCTGTCCTCAACACTTTCAGCTTTCTGCCTGTCTGATTTTCTACTAACGTCTTGAATGCTTTAAAAATTGAAAATACTTCATCTTTGGTCTTTAAGAAATATACAAATGCCATCCGACTAAAGTCATCGACGAACAACAAAAAATATTTCATTCCTCCAATAGACCTGGCTTCCATAGGTCCACAGACATCTGCGTGCACCACCTCGAGAAGTTCCTCGCCTCTGTTGCCAGCATGACTGAAAGGCAGCCTGGATTGTTTTCCCTCACAACACACAATGCAGCTAGTCTTACTGACCTGAGCCTTGTCCGAATATGACATACCTTTTACAGCACCATCCCTCATCACATTAAGGTCTTTGCTGTTCAAATGGCCAAATCTTCTATGCCATACACTTCCAGACACTGAAGTCAACAAACAATCTATTTGCTTGATTCTCAATTTGTATACACCTCCAACCACATCTGCGATTGCTACAAGTTCATTATTTCGGTTATAAATATAACAGTGCTTCTCATCAAATGTCACATTGTTTCCTTTGCACACTAACTGGCTGACTGATAGTAAGTTTGTAGCCAAGTTTGGCACATATAACACTCCCATAACTGTATTCTCGTGCTCGGTTGCTCCAACAAGAGTAGTTATTTGGACATCTCCACTGCCTCCAACAGGAATTTTCGTCTTATCGGCGATAACAATGTCTCGGACTTGGTGTTGATTTGTTGCGTTCAACAACCAATCCTTGTTTGACGTTAAATGACAGCTGGCACCACTGTCGATGTACCAATCTGTTTGATTAAAGTTACCGCTGAGAAAGATTGCACTAAATGCATTAGATTCCTTGTTATTAGTGTTTAATTTGCATTTATTCATGAAATGTCCAAATTGTTTACACTTGAAGCATTTGATTTTGACATTTGACTTGTCGTTGACGTTACGCGATGTCGATTGTCTATGCGTTTGTTTCTTTTCTTTGTGTTGCCAACTTTTCGACGCAAACGCGTTCTGTGTTGAACTCGTACCAACTTCACTGCCATCCTCCATATCCAGTAATTTCGACTTTATGGCGTCGGCCGTTAACTCAATACCTGAATGTTCAACCGCCATTATCATCGGTTCAAATTTTTCAGGCAATCCTGCTAACAACAAGGACCCGACCCACTCGTCACTTATCTTGAATCCTGTATTGTTCAATCGCTGGCTTGTTTCTAACAATGAAGTGACATATTGAGACATAGAATCACAATTTTCACGCCGAATTGAAATGAGGTTACGAAGTAATCCGATGCGCCGCGTGTATCCATTATCATCAAATAGTTTTTTCAGCTTCTGCCATAGCCCCATTGCAGTTGATTCACTTTTTATATGCACGAATAAACTGGGATCTATAGTTAAAACTATTTTTGCTTTCGCTTTCGCGTCGTTCGGATCACCGCCGGTCGTGATGCATTGTTGCATGCCTTCCAATACGAGATAGTTCTCCACAGCAAACGCCCAATCCTCGTAATTTTCTCTTCCCTTTAGCTTTGCAATACTAGCAATAAGGTTTGTCGACATTTTTGCACTATATTTTCACCAATAAACTTATAACTCGCGTGATTAGCCCATAACCTATAATGATACGCACAATGAACTGTCAACGACTGACGTTTATTTGTAAGGTTTTACATAAAGGAGTTGAGATAGATGTCGCTACTTGTATATTTTGTTACACATTTCAACAGGAAGGCTATAGGCTACTTTTCTATTGGAAATCTATCCCCTAAGGGGGTGAAATAGGGGTTGAAAGTTTGTATGGGAAGTTCGGTATTTTCAATGAGACACATGAAATTTCGTATACGGGTTTCTGGATAGAAATAAATAAACACGATTTCAGCGATTTTAAAAATCATCCCCCTAAGAGGGTGAAAAAGGGGTTGCAAGTTTGTAGGCATATGAATTGTGTCGTTTTCAAAGATAGACACATTCAATTTCATACAAGGGTTATTAGTTAGAAATAAATAAGATGTATTTCCGAGATTGTAGAAATCTACCCTCTAAGGGGGTGAAATAAGGGCTTTAATAGTTGGTATGTGAAGTTCAGTATTCTCAAAGATAGACAGATGAAAAGATAAATAGATAAGATAATGACCATCTACGACATATCTATAATGACGACTCCCGTGGTCGAGTGGCGTTCACTCCGGTTTTTAAGGTATCGCCAGCTCTAAGGTTCCAGGTTCGATCCCCGGACGGGTCCATGTAGACAATCACTTTTATACATAGTCTGGAGTCTGGGTGTTTATGGTACCTTTTTTGTCTCCGATTCCATAACACAAATGCTTTTGCTACTTACTTTACTTTTATTATTATTTTAACGCCATAATATTAGATGAAAAATTTTATACATTCTCCTTACTTTGAAAATCACAGAATACATCTACCTTTAATACTACTCTTTACTTTACGCGCGAGCGAAGCCGCGGGCAACAGCTAGTTTGATATAAGAATCTTTCCTCTACGACCTAAGACAAAGTAAATATTTCCATAAAACCAGTTTTTTGGCCGTACTGAAAAATTAACATTTCTGGCTTATGGCGTTTTTCCACTGAGGGTGCGATATTATTATTATCTATATTTATATATACAATGCTTAAATATAATATAAGCACTTAATATCCCAAACGAGATCACAGACACACACACACGAGCACATATTACCAGTAATACACAGGTACACTTTAATATTGCCGTCAACATAACAAATACGTTTTAACATTGTGGCAAGAACATAATAACATCATCAGCATGTTCTTATAAGAGCTTAAGGTAATGTAGAAAAATAATTAATGAGGAATACATCAGTACCTAATAATAGGTCAAAAACGTGTAAAAATACAAAGTAGCAAAGACAAACACATCATAATATTATTATTATTAAAATAAGATCACTTTTCTAACGACTCAAAACTTCAGGTACTGAGTCCATTCAATAGGCAAACAACTTCGTGCCTTAGTGAAGTCCACGCGTCATCCAATAAATCAGCCTCTTACGATCACTTCGAGCCTTATTGGGCCCGCAATAAAATAGAACTACCAAGCATGAGGGACGCTTGAACAGAGGGTTCTGTACTACTGTAATATATTTTCTTAACTCTGATTTAGTAAAAATGTTTACGTGTCTGTTGGTAATATTGAAGCTCATAAACGAATGAGTTGATTTCGATGTGATTTAATATTAGTTGAAAATTGATTTAATTCATATCAGCTCTCTTTTATAATATGTTTAAAAAATATTTATGTTTTTAGTAGGCATTGCATTTTCCATAAAACAATTCAGTGTAGAATCTCTAAGATTGGCAACCATGTAATTCTGAATACAAAGTCGACTTAAATTCACTAAAATGAGTTGTTACACGTTTCCAAAATATTAATATTTACTTATCAGCTTTTCAGGAAAGCCTTCCTGAAAAGTTTTGCTTTCTAATTGGAACTTTGAAGATAACTTTACAAATTTGTAACCTGTCGTTAAGTAACTCGTTTCTTTGTCTATTCAAAATTAATTGCACCTGTTTATCTATGAAGCCAAGACAATCTACGTGTAATTATTAAGAGGTAATATGACTTGAAGTTAGTGAGAATAGTCAAATGTTTGTTACTTTTCACCTCATAATACTGAACGGATTTGGATAAAAGATAACTCATGAGATACTCTTTGTTAAAAAATTCGACAGGAAAGTGTGTAGGAAAAGCAGAAAAGTGCCGAACAAAACATGGAAAACCCATGAAATAAACACACGGACGAAGTCGCGAGTGATAACTAGTAGAAAATATTCTGTAATATATCTATAAATTATTGTTTTTATTTGACTACGGATCTCTAAAATCTTGTGCTATATTTATATTTTATTTTGATTCGAGTCTCGTTCGGTTATGAGAGCACTTGCGATGGGAATCTTATTAAACGATAGAAGGCGGTATTATTGTCGAGCCGGGTTATTGTTAGCCGTGACGTCACAACGATCTATTTATTGTCATATTAACGTATGGCATATCGATTTGTAATTAGTAAATACTATTTATAAACATGCATCTAAATGTAAAAAAAAATCACGGAATCGAAATTTATTCAATTCTTAAAAATAATGAAGTAAATTAAAAAGCCCGAAATGCTATAAAAAGACAGCAATAATATACCCACGATCTGGCGATAAATAATATGAGACCATTACAGCAGTATTATCTTTCAATCGTAAACAGAAATCAAAAATAAAATAAAAGTTTATCGAGAAATACTTTAAAGAGTGCCGAAATTGAGAGCCGTTTTAATGACGTTCAAAAATATTTTCAATCACTTCGTAAAAGTGAAAAACGCGGGAAAGTTATTTTTAATCTTGATAAAAAAGAGCAATATTATCTAGTGGTGCCATTACCGAAATCATCTAACTTTAGATTGCATTATCAAACCGTAGAAGTAGCTTTGTAACTTTTGCAAAGGTATTGTACTTTCTTAAGGTGCTGCTCCACAGCGGCGCACGGAGACGCTAGGCACGTGTGTCAATTTTCACTTTTATATAATTGGTAGTGATCACATTCACTTAGCACACAAGTTAACGGGAAACAAGTAAACGCTCACAAGGATACACGGACAGTCACGACTAACGTGGGCGAGGATAAAGTGTACCGCGTGCGCCGCAGTGGAGCAGTACCTTAACTCTATTATACATCAAAAGATACATCTTAGGTAACTTATTAATTGTAGAATTTCAACTCTTGGAATAAAAACATAAAATTTGTTCTATTTTTTTTGTAATTGTAGATCTATGAAACTTTGCACACTTATAGTTTATACAGAGAAGGACTGCAGAATGCTAATATTTATCTTTAATTATGACTTTTTTTATTTTAACATGACATTTAAACGAATTATGGTCGCTTTACGACCAGTCGTATTAATTATATTAATGAAAATGCCATTAACTTTATGTACTTACAATATCCAATAGTAATATAATACTTCAATAAAACATTTATATATTTATCTATTAAATTAGAGCGGACGGGTTCCAGACAAAGCGATCAATTTACGAAGAGATTTGAGAGTACAATTTGTATTCACGATCAGCCGGAGCGGAAATTTACCAATTTGTTAATCGCAATATCAATTTGTTTAATTACTGAGCTAACACCGTTACGAGACGAACTAATGGTAATATTTGATCGAAAACTTATCGACTTGTTCTAATAATATTGAACTTCAAATAGATATCATATATTTTATCTTTTCTATGGTATCATTATGTAACAAGTCAGATCTGTATAGATTTTATAAAAAGAGTTGCCGTTTATCTTCTTAAGGGTATTTTATGTTATTTAAATATTTCAGTTTCAGTCATCACAGAAAACTAAAAATTAAAATAAAACTTTGCAGGAACCTTTCTATTGTATTACTAATAGTCATACTTAATGGGATAGAAATGTCAAGAAAACATGACATTTTATTTTCATCTACCAATATTGATACGTATCTGTAACGTTACATCATCTAGTATTCATGTTATATTGAATGTACAAGACAGTAGTCACATAACAGCGTTTAATATCACACGATATCTGACAGTTGACACGAGTCGCTTGTTTACTGCCGGTGTTGGGATTCAATTACTTTAGTGAGGAACAAAATAGTCGGACAAATCGTATAGTGGCGTGAGTCCGCGTAAACAATCAATTACGAGATACAGTATTAAGTTAGCTTAAATCTTTAAGTAACGACCGATATTGAATTGATTGTAATAAAATAAAGTAGTAATAGAGAATTTATAGACAATTTTTCGCTTATTAGTTTGTTCAACTAGAACGTTTCTAAGATATGTTGATGCGCCTGCCCAAGTATATAGTGTAAAATACATATAACTCTTTAAATGGATATTAGACAAACATAAAAAAAAACATAGTGAAATTATGATTTGTTGGTTGACAAGTCAATATCAACATCTTTCTTTTCATATGTAAATTTATTATTTATCAGCTGTTGCCCGCGGCTTTGCTCGCGCGTAAAGTAAAGAATAGTATAGATGTATTCTGTAATTTTAAAAAATAGTTATGTTTTAGATGGTCATTATTTTTTTCCAAAAGAAAAGTAGCAATAAGAGAAAAAAAAAATTATACAATATATATTATAAATTAAATCTGGGGGCACGGCAGTGCCCCAGCCAAGTCTCGAGCAAAACGGGCACGGCCGTACCATACTTTTCTCGAAGCGTTTCGCGGCTATTTCACCCCCCCTGTATCATCAATACGGACAAAGCTAGGGGTTTAGGTTTTCGATGACCTAGAGTAAGTATTAAAACAAGCTCAGCCTCAAAATTACATGACATTTGAACCAACATTTTACGAGTTATGAGCGATCAAAGTTACACCATTTTGTCACACACTGACTCACTCACTGATTCACTCACTGACCGATCATCAAAAATCTAAGGTACTTCTAGCAAACTTAGAACCTTCAAATTTGGCACCAAGATAGGTTTTTAGCTACATGTATAGGAAAAATTATAAAAACGGTAATAATTTATATACCTTAGTAAATAATAGGAAACAAATTTATATTTGCGGTTTCACAAGAACATGGTGTATGAATTTTGACTGCATTGTTAATTTTGTTCTTTGTTTATGTACAAAAAGTGAAACAAATCGATTTATATTGATGTGAAACATCTTTCCTCTCGCTTTCCTGCAATTTGTGGGAGTGATTTCGTGAAATGGGACGGGAGTGTGTTACAGGAAGTCGCGAAAGCGCGCGCTATTCGCTTTGACGAATGAGCGTGCGTTTTTATAGTTGACTGTCAGATAGTACCAACCAATTTTCCGAGAGGTCGGTACTGTCAGCCATTATGGGGTCGAAATTAAATCCTGGATGGCGCCGAGGAAAATTTGCTAATTTTTCGTCATGGGTGTCACTTTCATGGTTCCTGAGGTCGCTGAAAACGATTATGGGGTCGAAATTAGAACCCAAGATGCCGCCGAGGTACATTTGCTAATTTTTCGTCATGGGTGTCATTTTCATGGTTCCTGAGGTCGCTAAAAACGATTATGGGGTCGAAATTAGAATCCAAGATGGCGCCGAGGAAAATATGCTAATTTTTCGTCATGGGTGTCATTTTCATGGTTCCTGATGTCGCTAAAAACGATTATGGGAACGAAATTAGAACCCAAGACGGCGCCGAGAGAATTTGCAAATTTTTCGTCATGGGTGTCATTTTCATGGTTCCTGAGGTCGCTGAAAACGATTATGGGGTCGAAATTAGAATCCAAGATGGCGCCGAAGAAAATATGCTAATTTGTCGTCATGGGTGTCATTTTTATGGTTCCTGAGGTCGCTAAAAACGATTATGGGGTCAAAATTAGAACCCAGAATGGCGCCGAGGAAAATTTGCTAATTTTTCGTCATGGGTGTCATTTTCATGGTTCCTGAGGTAGCTGAAAACGATTATGGGGTCGAAATGAGAACCCAAGATGGCGCCGAGGAAAATATGCAAATTTTTCGTCATTTATTTTCATGGTTCCTGAGGTCGCTAAAAACGATTATGGAGTCGAAATTAGAATCCAAGATGGCGCCGAGGAAAATTTGCTAATTTTTCGTCATGGGTGTCATTTTCATGGTTCCTGAGGTCGCTAAAAACGATCATGGGGTCGAAATTAGAATTCAAGATGGCGCCGAGGAAAAAATGCTAATTTTTCGTCATGGGCGTCATTTTCATGGTTCCTGAGGTAGCTAGAAACGATTATGGGGCCGAAATTAGAAACCAAGATGGCGCCGAGAAAAATTAGCAAATTTTTCGTCATGGGTGTCATTTTCATGGTTCTTGAGGTCGCTAAAAACGATAATGGGGTCGAATTAGAATCCAACATGGCGCCGAGGAAAATTTGCTAATTTTTCGTCATGGGTGTCATTTTCATGGTTCCTGAGGTCGCTGAAAACGATTATGGGGTCGAAATTAGAACCCAGGATGGCGCCGAGGAAAATTTGCTAATTTTCGTCATGGGTATCATTTTCATGGTTCCTGAGGTCGCTAAAAACGATTATGGGGTCGAAATTAGAATCCAAGATGGCGCCGAGGAAAATTTGCTAATTTTTCGTCATGGGTGTCACTTTCATGGTTCCTGAGGTCGCTGAAAACGATTATGGGGTTGTAATTAGAACCCAAGATGGCGCCGAGGTAAATTTGCAGAATAAAAAAAAAGTTTAGTTATCGGTCACCACGCTTAAAAAGTTAACGAATTTATATCAAAAAAATATTGCATAAAATATATTTATATATTTGCATAAGTTGATAAAAAATGCTATACAATAGCTTTACCGCGGCAGTCTTCGAGTGCCACACGTATTTTTTTTTTTAATTTTATAGTTTTCATCTAATGAAAATAAATATTTATTTAATAGTCAGCATTTTCAGGAAAATATATTAATATATTTTTTATTATGCTTCATTTAGATCCTTGTTAGCAAATTTCGAGTACATGTTCTATGTTTCACATCAGCCAGGCGTCCCGTGATGGCTCACATTTTTTATTAATAAATTGTAATAATGTATTGAATATGCATATTAATAAACAAATCTAGGTTAAAATGAAATGAATAAAGCTAAAATCTTTCATTGTATATCAATACTCTATGCTCGCTCGATAGATAAGCAGCAGCTGAAGCTCAAGAAATAATAAAATCACCTAAAAAGAAAAGAAAGAGACCTACAAAAAATTAATGAGATCCCACCAAAAACATTCAATGTAAAAAGAGCCAAGTCTCTCTACGCAATTCTTCCATCGTAAAAAGATTTGAGATCGCATAGGAGCCAAGTCCTGTTCAACTTAATTTGTAATAATAAATCAATATTTTGTGACTATATTAGTTTTTTTTACATTACAATAACAGTGACTTGGCCATGAGCACAAGTTAAAGGTCGTTTGCTCCTGGTCATTACGTGCAAATACCGTTGAATTGATATATTATTATGGACATGATTTTGTAACTGATTGGAATTTGAGATCACCATGGACTAAACATACGCCATAGTGCATGTGCAGTTCACAGTTGGATGATACCGACGTCGGTTAAGGTGTCCTGATATTATTTATTTATTATTTACTTTGAACTCCTCCAAATATGCAGTTTTATATTTGTATCTTATTGTGCTCAAGGCCAGGTCACTGTTATTGTAATGTAAACAAAACTAATATAGTCACAAAATATTGATTTATTATTACAAATTAAGTTGAACAGGACTTGGCTCCTATGCGATCTCAAATCTTTTTACGATGGAAGAATTGCGTAGAGAGACTTGGCTCTTTTTACATTGAATGTTTTTGGTGGGATATATTATATATTAATATAAAGTATAGATTTTATTTTCAGCCGATTTTCCGAAACTATCTACTCAATCCTTACTATCACAAAAAATGTTCTTTAAAAAATAAACAAACCATTATCTGTAGACAAAAGCATTCAATCTACAGTCATTAGGAAACATTAACGTCGGTAATTGCAATTACTTTAATCTGCCGCTGAATGTCGGACAAGTAAATTTGACGCCATCTTGGTAATGACGTCACTGCCTATTGTCGAGTAACGACCCTCTGAGGGAGAGTGCGTCTGTCATGAGCTTATAGTGCTGCGTATACACTGAGACACTATGCGTTGCTCACTCAGTCCATACGATGAGTGAACGTGTATAGATATTTATTTCTATTCAAAGACAAAAAGGTGTCGTTGTGTACACAGTCATGAAATGGGTGTCCTAAATTAGTTTAGAATTATGTGTCTTAGTGTAAACGTTGCCTAAACCATCGTTAGTAGAGCAGCGGGAGGCATTGTATTGATGTTGTGATCATTTCGACAATTGTTATTGATATTACATGTGATTGGGCTAATGTTGTTCTCCTTATATATTTATTTATTTGCTAAATAAGATAGCTGATAGGCAGTTTGTTTATAACTAATGTTCAAATGATTTTCTTTGTGTCGACGCTATTTGTGTTATAAAATAATGATAATTCATTTTATCATAACAGCGAACCAATTCGCGGTTTTTTCAAATCATTCTCATTTCAGCGAGAAAATCATTAGTGCGGACTTTTGTCCGTGTAAATACAAAGGCTACCATTTTACACTTTTAACTCCCGGCTGTGTATCTTATAATGCTGCACTTATCTTAAATGATACACAATATTTATTTTTAAAAATCTGGCTCTTCAATTTTGATAACTTTATTTACCATTGCTTTCTGTCCGTTTCTCATTCATCAAACACTTACTTTCATTTTATAGTTGATTTTAAATAAATTTCTTGCTACATTTTATCATACGCGAACTAAATTTATTTTTCATTTTCAAACAATAGTGTTTTCTCGTTACCTTGCCGTATAATATTCTTTCGCATTCTTTATAGAATACGTAAACAAAGCAGAATCGCTGACCTTTAATTATTCATAGAAAGTAGCTCCAGCAGCGTCTCGCCGGCAACCAATGTACACATTAATTTGAAAAGAAAATAATTACCAATTATATTGTTTTATTATTAAAGTATGCATAAATAATAATGACTTCCTTTCTGATGTTTCGTTGCACGCTTTTCTTAAAAGAACCAGTCTTCGGCAGAAATATGATTTCAACTTTTTAACTGGCTTGTTGGTCTAGTGGTTAGTAACCCTGACTGCTAAGCCGAAGTCTTGGGTTAATTTGTTCTGTATCTGGGTGTTATTTATCTATATATGTATGTACTTAGAAATATGTAAGTAAAAGTTTTTTAGTTGGCTGGTTGCCATAGCACAAGCTCTGCCTAGTTTGAGATGAGATGACCGTGTGTGGGCTGTCCCAAGATATTATTTTATAAAAGACTAGCGACCCGCCCCGGCTTCGCACGGGTGGACATTTATTTCTTCATAGATGTGCACCCCCCTCCCCTGCGGTTTCGCCGTGCGAGTCGTGCGACACATATCGGCCGGCGGCCAACATTTATTTTAATACCAATTACAATTTTAAATTCGTAATATCTTTTGAATGAATTGTCCGATTGGAATAAAATAAAAAGTAATTTATAGCTATTGAAACAATCTTGCTCAATAAATAGTTTATTTGGATAAGGATTAGTATTTGACGATAATATGATCAATAAACATAGGCTAATAATTTTAATTACTTTTATTCTATGGAAAAGTGGTTATAATGGCTAAAATATAAATGTTTGGTTTATACTATCGCGGACTTTTTTGTAGGCATTATTGAGTTCTACAACTTTTCTATAGAAGTCAACCATACATCTCTAACCATTTAGGCAGCGTTCGCGAGAATCGTTAACGTACGGCAGTTTTTTCGTCGACTTACTCCACAATTTTCACTACCACGAAAAATCCTATCTATTTTCCGGGATAAAATATAGCCTATACGGATTCGGAAGAATCCCTCTAAGTAATGGTAAAAGAAATTTTGAAATCGGTCCAGTAGTTTTTGAGCCTATTCAATACAAACATACAAAAATACAAAGGTTTCCTCTTTATAATATTAGTTTAGAAAAAAAATGCATTAGCTAATCTGATAGAACTTTTTTCAGACCTTTCCCAAATTGCGTCATATCGCCAGGTCTTATCATGATAAAAATACCCGTAGAATTTAGTATATTTTTTGAAAAGCTTAAGAAATTTCACTTTCAAATTGGTAACGTCATATTTTTAACATAAAAATGACGATACTACTTTGAAATTTATATTTTTTACGTTTTGTTCAACAGTCAAAAAAATGTGTTAGATTCCTGTTAATTTTGGTATACCATACCTACTTACCCCTTGTGGCTATCAAATCTCACGAACCATTGATCTCGGCGTCAGTGCGTGCTCCTCGCCACTGGACAGGTCAGCCGGCGGTGAGCTGTGATCGATGAGCCCGCCTCACTGCACACACGCCCGCCTGGGGCTCCCACACTAGCGGCATATACGGATGACTTATTGAATCGAAAGTCAGATAATTGTATTATATTAATGGACATCATAATACAGTCTAGAGACGCGTAAAAGAAAAATTAAACTGAATCGTAAAATGTAATACGCCCCAAGCTATTTGTTTTTAGTCGTAATTGTATCTATTTGTTGTTGTTATTAGTAATTTGTAGCATTTGAAGCGTATAAATCTACTAATCTAAATCGATCAATATTGTGGTAGAAATAGCTGAATATAGGTAAATAAAACATTCCGTTTAATAAAGAACCTCTTCCTGTTTTGGAGTCACTAAAAAATAAATCGAATCGATGTATTATATTCAAGCTTTGATTTGGTCTGTTTGCACGTCAACAGTTTTAGGAGCACATTCCTTTATGTATAAGCACTCGCACGCAGAGCAGTGGCTTAACATTATCAGTACAATTTCACTCATGTTTACCATCATCCCTTCTCAAATCTCCCTTACAACTCCAAGCAATTTGGATTAAAGAATTATGTTTTTTAAGAACGTCACAGTCTACGGCTTTCTAAAGGTCGCCAAAAAGCCATGCTTTGATAAAACGGTTTTAAAAAACCAGTTATTGATATTTTATAATCCACATGGGTATACTACGCTCAATAAATTCACAAATAAATCTGCCGGGTGAATACATTGTACAAGGGAACATTTGGTCCGCGTAATGGACGCGACGCGCGACGTTGCCGGCTTTGTAATGTTATGATTTATGTTTTAATTTATTTTCATACAACTGTTTATTTTAATTGTATTTCGTTTTGTTTTGAATGAACAATGTTTTTATACTTTATAATAATACAATTCCAGCTTCATTCATTGTCCGCTGGCTTGCTTTTTTTTTCGATCATCTTACACGTGTTAAAATTAATATATGTGTAGGTCGAAAATAATATTCCAATAATTCGTAACTTTCTTTTGTTCTTTAGAACAAAACCTGTAACTTTTTTGCTCCGTTTTAACTACTAATACACTTTTAGTAAAAATACACACTATTTAAACATGAGTGATAAAGAATATCCAACTCATTATTTTAAACTCGTTATTATTACAGTTTTCTTATGAATTTACATCGTAATAAAAGTATTTTAGTACGGATTCTAACGTCATTTTATTTGTGTTTTTTTTTTCATATAACTCGCGTACATATAGTTTACTATTTATGTGTCGTATAGCTTATGACAGGATTCGCTGGAGACTATCATTCATTGCTCAGCTTTAGTAAATCAACATCAGAGTTATATGCATCCTCTTTGGAGCCGATTAATAAAGAGCCGCGTGTCGCTACAACGTCATGTCCTGTTTGAAACGCAGCTGATCGGATTACAAACCGACTAAATGTAACACTGCGATGGAAACTCGTTCATTTACCATTGAGTTGCATCTAATGCTCTATTTCCACTTAGTAATACTGCAAAGTAAATACGAAATGTAAAATGTATACTTTACATTTTACATTTTACATTTCGTATTAACTTTTTACTTTTTTTTTCTGTAATACTGTTTTAGGCATTTATTTATTTAAACTTTATGCACAGTTATAAAAATAAGGTGCAATGGTGGACTTAATGCCTTAATTAACTCAAGCATTCTCTACCAGTCGACCAAGGGTGGTGTAGAGACAAGCATGCCAGGTGCAGTAACATCGATTATTTTTTTCCATCATATTTTTAATGCAATAAGTGTCTGGTAAACTATACAATTCTACATGATTTCACATTTACAGTCGATGAGGAAAAGAATTTGCTACGCACAGTTGCTGGCAAGGCATTCAGCAGAAAACCAGTATATTTTGATATCCGTAGTAAAAACGAAATTGGTAAGTTGTCAATCTCTTCATCTGCCTGCGGGAGCGTCACACCATATCTGACGTCACATTATTAAGTGACCCGGATCACAATCAGATTGATGACCCAATAATCGAATGACAAAAATTTGAAAAATAACAGACAATAAATCATACGATCATCCTCCTGTCCATCTGTGAAAATTTCTCTTTTTTAATGAACTTGGTATTAAATAAATAAATGTTTGATGATCATTAAAAAAATGTGGAAAGTTTTAAATATAAATACATTTGTTTATAAAGTAATGAAAGTTTTTATTGCATAGCTTTGAAGCGACGTCTTGCATCTTCATCTGGAATTAATTTGACAAAGATTTTTAAAATTAATGGATGTGTTAATATTTCTGGCAAGCAAGATTTTAAGTATTCATTTACACACAGAGCAGATTGTGTTATTTTCCAAGATAATGTTTTAAGCAGAATTCCTTGATAATCTATGTGATTTCTTAAAAGCACTAATGAGCAGAAATATACATGGCCTCATTTTACGTTAAGGTTAATACTTGAGTAATTACGCCGAAATAATTTTAGTCGACAACTAAGCATGTTCAATACGAGCGTATTTACAAATATTTATAGAAAATATCCATATCTCCATCTTCATATAGGAGTAAATCAGACTTGCTCATCATAAGTCAGTTTGAGGTGACGAAGTACACTCACTTCAGCACATTACTCTACAGGCGAGCCGGTTCACACGCACATTAGTATTCGCGCCATCCGTCCCAAATGCGTTAACGTAACATAAATATATCATCTATGTGCGGTATTCGCTACAGTTCCTGCAAAGATTCCACCTTGTCACCCGTAGGCACGTAGTCGCGTAGCCACGTAGCACTGCTACGTCGTAGCACACAGCGATTGATAAATTGCTTGTTACATTCTGTATGGAAATACTTGGAAGTGCTGGCGTACATTAAAGTGCTCCTGAACTTTTATGTTTCCCTGCATTATTCACTAGTTGATAAAACTTAAACATGTTCAGTCGTAAGGTAAAATATACGAGAGTGACATTGAACACAGTTTTACGATGCTTCACAAGCTATGAGAGGGTATTATGTAACCTCGCTTGTACATTATACTTGTAATGTTACTTATACAAGTTTAATTATTTGGAAGTTTTAACATCGTTAGGCATCATGTATAATTTTGCCGAGTCATGTAAAATGTAATGTTTTTCATAATAATGTATTCTGTACACGAGGCTGTAGGTACACTTGTTTTATTAGTAATTATTTAAATAACAGTAAAATATAACGAGCATTTACTAAAACAATAACCTATGATAGTTTTTATGGTCTGATTTTCTGAGTCTATTTTATATAAATAATATGCTGATTTATTGAATTAATAAGTAAACAAGGTCTCCCTGGAGTGACATCTCTCCTTTACTATCAACAACATAACAATGTACCTGCCCTTCATAGCTGACGTGCTGATACCAGGCTGATACAAAAGATGCTCTACATTCATGTCTCGAGTTCTCTACATTTTTTTATATTAAGTGCTAATTAATATACTTACTTAGTACTAGACACTTAGATTATAATATTAGATTGTAGTTATCTCACTTCTCCCATAGAGAAGGAACGAGCGACAAGATTAAAAATAGATTTTAATATTATGAAGAGTCTGAATTTATTACAACGGTAGCCTAATGGCTAGGGCGACGGAGTTGCGACCATGTGATTTTCGGTTAAAAACCCACCTATTGTACTACCGACGTAAATTCTCTCGTAAAATAAGTATTTAGCTTAGCACGTGATGTTAACAAGAATACTAGTAATGTGCGACCCACATTGCTAGTAAAAAATAATGTTGTACTGGTATACTTAGTTAGAACATTGTATTGGTTTGTGAGCTGTGGGCTTATTGAACAAATACCTATTAGTCTGTTATTCAGCCGTGAAACGGCATTGATCTGGGTCACTAGATAATCTGACGTCAGATTGACAACAACTCTCCGAAGCCTCTACAAACGGACCGTTGTATTAGTTTAACTATTTTAAACATTGAAATCAATTTCAACATTATTTATTCTATTTTAATTCATGTAACTGTAGATTTTAGATATTTTTGAAGCTAAAAATTTACTTTATTAACACACTGTTCCTAAGAAAACTCTTCCCACTAATACTCGTATATAATATCTAGTGTCAGAGCTCCAAGGAGGCTAACTAAGTATGTTATAAGCGGCTAGAGCTGACCCCTTGAGTGTGGTAATGAAGTGCAGGTGTTATGGGTCGAGCTGAGACGACGGCGCGCTGTTATGACGCTGCTATCAGTGGGAGGTAGAGCTCCTGCTCTCTTATTAACACTATATTATAAGTTTAAGTAGAGATATGAAGTTTAATTTAGCTGTATTGTAACTTCGTTTATTATAATCTTGAAAAGTACGACATTTATAGGACAGCAGTATCAAAAAAGTAACAGTTTTATAGTTAGTAATAAAAAATGGGTAATTAAATAAATTGTAAGTTAACAAAACATGTCATTGTAGCAATAAACTGTATGTACTTATTCTCCACAAACGCGTTTTATACACAAGAAATTGCGGCTCCCATTACAGGAAAAACGTTGTTTAAATGTAATTATGTAATTATGTAATTATCGCCTAATAGTCATAGTTATCTATACTTATAATAAATCTGTAGAAGTGAAAATTCTGTTCATTGAAAATATCAAAAAAATTAATGGCGGGGTGTGTTACTAGACCGACACCGAACCCAAAAATGTGATTAAAAAAATTTTTGTCTGTCTGTCTGTCTGTCTGTCTGTTTGTTCAGGCATCACGCAAAAACTACCGGTTCGATTTCGATGAAACTTGGTATAATTGTTCTTTAATATCCTAGGCACCACACTGGGTAGTTTTTATCCCGGAAAAGTATATACAAAAAAAAAACAAACTTAATTTTGCGGTTCGATCCCTAGACCCGAATACTGTACCAACCGCAAATAATAAGTTTGTCATAGGTTACGTCACCCGCAGTGGAGTTCAATAAGGGGCGCTGCACACGGCCAAGTAACTATTTATTAATCTGTGACACGGCTAAGATACTATAATTATTCTTAAGAGGGTGAAAAAGGGGTTGGAAGTTTGTAGGCATATGAATTGTGTCGTTTTCAAAGATAGACACATTCAATTTCATACAAGGGTTATTAGTTAGAAACAAATAAGATGTATTTCCGAGATTTTAGAAATCTACCCCCTAAGGGGGTGAAATAAGGGCTGAAATAGTTGGTATGTGAAGTTCAGTATTCTCAAAGATAGACAGATGAAAAGATAAATAGATAGGATAATGACCATCTAAGACATATCTATAATGACGACTCCCGTGGTCGAGTGGCGTTCACTCCGGTTTTTAAGGTGTCGCCAGCTCTAAGGTTCCAGGTTCGATCCCCGGACGAATCCATGTAGAAAATCACTTTTATACTTACATAATCTGGAGTCTGGGTCTTTATGGTACCTTTTTTGTCTCCGATTCCATAACACAAATGCTTTTGCTACTTACTTTACTTTTATTATTATTTTTACGCCATAATATTAGATGAAAAATTTTATACATTCTCCTTACTTTGAAAATCACAGAATACATCTACCTTTAATACTACCTACTCTTTACTTTACGCGCGAGCGAAGCCGCGGGCAACAGCTAGTGTTAATATAAATATACAATTTAAGTATATGAATTCTGTAGCTACTATGATAACTATCTAACAATAAAGTCCACAGTTCCCGGGCCGGGCGCCATTTAACCCGTTCCAACCTCTCGGACGAAAGCCGTTAATCCTCCGTCCGCCGCGCGCCGATTCCGAAGATACCGGGAACTCTTTGTGAGACCTAAGAAGTTGAAGGATAAAGCAGGGGAGATATCGCTAAGGAATTATATCAACTTACAGCATTCGATGTTTTGCCTTTATGTAACGAGTTTATGTGTTTAGATTTTAAAGTTGTTCTTTGAAACAATAAAATTATTTACGAAAATAACATAATTATTAAATTTTTGATCGAACCTGTTTCTAAACAGACTTAATTAAAAGGTACTGTGCATAGCAATATGACACCAATGTCCTGTTCCTATGTAAAAAAACTTATTAACTGACTTAAAATAACTGCCAATTAATTCTTCTATCGACAAAAATAATACGGGCTATTTCAAAATCAAACTAATGAAAAAAATGTATATCTTGAACTGCATTCAGAATGGAAATCTAGACATCTACATTTCCAAACATCGTTTTGGTTTGCATAAAAATATATTCATAGAAAACTCAAGTGTTTCGCTCGAGAATTTAGCATAAAAAGATTTTTTTTTTATGAAGGTGACGTCTTTTCCTCATGGCGTGGTTTTAAGATCGCGGCTGATATTCTTGTGTTTTGTTTTTTAATTGGAAGAGGGGATGTAGCGCAGTGCCTTTGTCACGGAGTTTGATAAGCTGCGGGTACAAGAAACACGACCGAAATTACTGGACGATGGAAATATAAAATCCCACCAAAAACATTCAATGTAAAAAGAGCCAAGTCTCTCTACGCAATTCTTCCATCGTAAAAAGATTTGAGATCGCATAGGAGCCAAGTCCTGTTCAACTTAATTTGTAATAATAAATCAATATTTTGTGACTATATTAGTTTTGTTTACATTACAATAACAGTGACTGGCCATGAGCACATTATTACAATTTATTAATAAAAAATGTGAGCCGTCACGGGACGCCTGGTTGATGTGAAACATAGAACATGTACTCGAAATCTGCTAACAAGGACCTAAATGAAGCATAATAAAAAATATATTAATATATTTTCCTGAAAATGCTGACTATTAAATAAATATTTATTTTCATTAGATACAACACTATAAAATTAAAAAAAAATACGTGTGGCACTCAGGGACTGCCGCGGTAAAGCTATTGTATAGCATTTTTTATCAACTTATGCAAATATTATATTAAAATATATTTTATGCAATATTTTTTTGATATTAATTCGTTTTTTTTTATATTAATTCAAGTTAACCTTTTAAGCGTGGTGACCGATAATCAAACATTTTTTTATTCTGCAAATTTACCTCGGCGCCATCTTGGGTTCTAATTACAACCCCATAATCGTTTTTGGCGACCTCTGCAAATTTACCTCGGCGCCATCTTGGGTTCTAATTACAACCCCATAATCGTTTTTGGCGACCTCAGGAACCATGAAAATGACACCCATGACGAAAAATTTGCGAATTTTCGTCAGCGCCATCTTGGGTTTTAATTTCGACCACATAATCGTTTTCAGCGACCTCAGGAACCATGAAAATGACACCCATGACGAAAAATTTTTAAATTTTCCTCGGCGCCATCTTGGGTTCTAATTTCGACCCCATAATCGTTTTCAGCGACCTCAGGAACCATGAAGATGACACCCATGACGAAAATTAGCAAATTTTCCTCGGCGCCATCCTGGGTTTTAATTTCGACCCCATAATCGTTTTCAGCGACCTCAGGAACCATGAAAATGACACCCATGACGAAAAATTTGCAAATTCTCTCGGCGCCGTCTTGGGTTCTAATTTCGACCCCATAATCGTTTTTAGTGACCTCAGGAACCATGAAAATGACACCCATGACGAAAAATTTGCAAATTCTCTCGGCGCCGTCTTGGGTTTTAATTTCGACCCCATAATCGTTTTCAGCGACCTCAGGAACCATGAAAATGACACCCATGACTAAAATTAGCAAATTTTCCTCGGCGCCATCCTGGGTTTTAATTTCGACCCCATAATCGTTTTCAGCGACCTCAGGAACCATGAAAATGACACCCATGACGAAAAATTTTTAAATTTTCCTCGGCGCCATCTTGGGTTCTAATTTCGACCCCATAATCGTTTTCAGCGACCTCAGGAACCATGAAGATGACACCCATGACGAAAATTAGCAAATTTTCCTCGGCGCCATCCTGGGTTTTAATTTCGACCCCATAATCGTTTTCAGCGACCTCAGGAACCATGAAAATGACACCCATGACGAAAAATTTGCAAATTCTCTCGGCGCCGTCTTGGGTTCTAATTTCGACCCCATAATCGTTTTTAGTGACCTCAGGAACCATGAAAATGACACCCATGACGAAAAATTTGCAAATTCTCTCGGCGCCGTCTTGGGTTTTAATTTCGACCCCATAATCGTTTTCAGCGACCTCAGGAACCATGAAAATGACACCCATGACTAAAATTAGCAAATTTTCCTCGGCGCCATCCTGGGTTTTAATTTCGACCCCATAATCGTTTTCAGCGACCTCAGGAACCATGAAAATGACACCCATGACTAAAATTAGCAAATTTTCCTCGGCGCCATCCTGGGTTTTAATTTCGACCCCATAATCGTTTTCAGCGACCTCAGGAACCATGAAAATGACACCCATGACTAAAATTAGCAAATTTTCCTCGGCGCCATCCTGGGTTTTAATTTCGACCCCATAATCGTTTTCAGCGACCTCAGGAACCATGAAAATGACACCCATGACTAAAATTAGCAAATTTTCCTCGGCGCCATCCTGGGTTTTAATTTCGACCCCATAATCGTTTTTAGCGACCTCAGGAACCATGAAAATGACACCCATGACGAAAAATTTGCAAATTCTCTCGGCGCCGTCTTGGGTTTTAATTTCGACCCCATAATCGTTTTCAGCGACCTCAGGAACCATGAAAATGACACCCATGACGAAAATTAGCAAATTTTCCTCGGCGCCATCCTGGGTTTTAATTTCGACCCCATAATCGTTTTCAGCGACCTCAGGAACCATGAAAATGACACCCATGACTAAAATTAGCAAATTTTCCTCGGCGCCATCTTGGGTTCTAATTTCGACCCCATAATCGTTTTTAGTGACCTCAGGAACCATGAAAATGACACCCATGACGAAAAATTTGCAAATTCTCTCGGCGCCGTCTTGGGTTTTAATTTCGACCCCATAATCGTTTTCAGCGACCTCAGGAACCATGAAAATGACACCCATGACGAAAATATTTTCCTCGGCGCCATCCTGGGTTTTAATTTCGACCCCATAATCGTTTTCAGCGACCTCAGGAACCATGAAAATGACACCCATGACGAAAATTAGCAAATTTTCCTCGGTTCCATCTTGGGTTCTAATTTCGACCCCATAATCGTTTTCAGCGACCTCAGGAACCATGAAAATGACACCCATGACGAAAATTTGCAAATTTTCCTCGGCGCCATCCTGGGTTTTAATTTCGACCCCATAATCGTTTTCAGCGACCTCAGGAACCATGAAAGTGACACCCATGACGAAAATTAGCAAATTTTCCTCGGCGCCATCTTGGGTTCTAATTTCGACCCCATAATCGTTTTTAGTGACCTCAGGAACCATGAAAATGACACCCATGACGAAAAATTTGCAAATTTTCCTCGGCGCCATCCAGGATTTAATTTCGACCCCATAATGGCTGACAGCTGTACCGACCTCTCGGAAAATTGGTTGGTACTATCTGACAGTCAACTCTAAAACCGCGCGCTCATTCGTCAAATCGAATAGCGCGCGCTTTCGCGACTTCCTGTAACACACTCCCGTCCCATTTCACGAAATAACTCCCACAAATTGCAGGAAAGCGAGAGGAAAGATGTTTCACATCAATATAAATCGATTTGTTTCACTATTTGTACATAAACAAAGAACAAAATTAACAATGCAGTCAAAATTCATACACCATGTTCTTGTGAAACCGCAAATATAAATTTGTTTCCTATTATTTACTAAGGTATATAAATTATTACCGTTTTTATAATTTTTCCTATACATGTAGCTAAAAACCTATCTTGGTGCCAAATTTGAAGGTTCTAAGTTTGCTAGAAGTACCTTAGATTTTTGATGATCGGTCAGTGAGTGAATCAGTGAGTCAGTGTGTGACAAAATGGTGTAACTTTGATCGCTCATAACTCGTAAACTGTTGGTTCAAATGTCATGTAATTTTGAGGCTGAGCTGGTTTTAATACTTACTCTAGGTCATCGAAAACCTAAACCCCTAGCTTTGCCCGTATTGATGACACAGGGGGGGTGAAATAGCCCCGAAACGCTTCGAGAAAAGTATGGTACGGCCGTGCCCGTTTTGCTCGAGACTTGGCTGGGGCACTGCCGTGCCCCCAGATTTATCCAAATATAAATTAAAGTGACGTTTCAAGTAGAAACGTTTATATTTAGGAAAATTTTAATTTTGTTTGAAAATTTCACTTGGAATCTGACTTCGTTTAAGATTTAGGTGCTATTTATAGAAGTAATACTTTTTTAAGCACACTTAACTTGGGGAGTAAACTGATGAATGCGTGACGAGAGCGTTACGAAAAGTGTGATGAGAACGAGAGCTACGAAAAGTACGATCAAGCCAGGCAAACGGAAATCCGAAGACTCAGACCTATGAGCTAATGAAGTCGTGTGGTCAAAAGCACACTAGATTTTTAGCGTTTACGTTTTAGTATTATTGTTGTTCCGTGAAAGATTCTATTTATATACTTCGTGTAAAATCAGTTCTTACCTAATTTCATTAAATAACAGTTTTTCACGATGTGTTAAGTTTAACAAAGAACTTATAGCTCTGTGAGCAATCTTATATTTTACTGTGGAATAAAATGGCGATATGCTATAGGAACAGTGAAAGATAGCTCAAGTCTGCTTGTGTTGAGATCGAGACTCTGAACTCGGGAAGCGCCGGCTCCGAATTCCCGCGCCACATTCAGGGCTGTCTCCTTCATCAAGACACGAGTTACCTTAGTGCCTCTCGTGTATAATTTAATTATTATTAACTTAACTGTTTAAAAATGTATACGGCATTAGTAACTCATTCATATTAATTTTGCAATGTACTATCCCGGCAATCATCTTGCACTCTAGGTAATAAAAGGTCCGCCTACACATCACAGGACCATAACTGTTTGGAGTATAATATTGTGTTGAACCTTTTTTCCTGGTTTCTTTGCATTGTTGTGTTTTCCCTTTGTAGTATCAAAATAAACGTTCCTTTACATACGGAAGTGTTATTTTGTGGTTGGAATGGCTGATATTTTATTCATTTGAACGTTAACTTTGACTATTAATTTGTCATTATGTGAACACATTTTAGATTTCTCACCAATAATAAATATTCCTACGGTCTATTATCAAGGCTAGTGAACTATCGTATATTATTAAATATCGTTCAATTTTGGATTCATATAATTATGTTTCAGATGAGTGGTTCACTCGAGATAATTAATAATTTTTTCCCTTTCCGGGATGTGTTTCGGCTATTGGGATCCTAGTTAATACGATTAAGTATCCCAGTAAGTCGGTATATAACGTATAGACGCATGCGCACATCGATAATGTATAGCTTATCGCTAATGGATCGTGCGGGTGCCGGGCGATGCAAAATAGTGTAACCTTAACAAATCCGCTAATGTTCCCCGAGATTGATAGCGGCCGGGTATCAGCGGGGGGCGGGGGAGAGGTTCGGGTTGCGCGGGGGGGGGGGCGTGTAGTGTAGCCCTTTATACATGATGGAAAGTATTGCTGGAGTATAGATAAGTTATAGACTAGGGCTGGTATCGTAATCATCTCAAAATATCGTGGTTGTGATTCAGGATCTGCATGGACTTATTTACTTAATATTATACAATGGATTAACAGTTTTCAAAAGCACAATGCGATCATCCTATACTTCAAATTCTTGTTTAAGTCTTACATATACTTTTAGATGTTTTACACGCGTGTAAAACATATTTAAGAGATTATTGTGTTGATTGCAAGTATACATTACAACACACACTGTATACTAATAGGTAAGCGTCGTCTTATTCATACTCTAAGATCGCTGAAGGATGACGTCATCGCGTACTTAGATAAACTTCGGCAACTCTGACGAAGGATGACTTGATGACGTGTTAGACGTTCAATTAATATTCCACCAACGTCGTAGAAACTAACAGTAGTTAACTTCATATCATTGTTTGTTTTGGAAAACTCGTCTAACCGTAGAATTGTGCCACCATCTGCTATTTGTGCTAAAAATAACAACGCTCATTCCCTAAACATTACAACAGCTACCTGACATGACTGGCAATATGCCTCTAAAAACTTGGAAAACCTGTTTGTCCTGAAAAGGCGCTCAAATCCCGCAAATAATATAACAAGTAACCTGTCACACGGCGACCTCCGGGCTCCGAGCTCCAACCCTCATTACACTCTGTTTTTCTATCGTTACGACGTACGAAACAAGGATTTACTTTTTAAACCGATTGTTTTTACTACTTTGCGTGTTATTGTTATACTCGGCTAGGAGTCAGGACCGCGTCTCATTTAAATCCCGCACCCGAACTGGATCTACCGTAATGGTGTGTGATTATTCACGTTTCAATTCCATTGCTTTTTTTTACTCGTTTAAAAAATAGTGTATGCATTTAATCGCACATTGGAAATGGAAGTGAATTTTAGTAAGATAATTACATCTAAATTCTTGTCCGCTGTTTAAAATAAGAGTAAAGTGATAAGTTTTTAAGGAGTTATAGTATTGTTGTTATAAATTTTAAGGTCAAAAGGGTGCTTCCTCGTCGGGCTATTTTGAAGAAGTTTTAATTGAGTCTCCGGGAACTCGAGAGTCGTATATTCAGGAGTTTGTCAATCTGTTTGTTTGTATCGCGAACAAACTTTGCACTCCGAATTGATTCTGATTCAAGACTTTGTGTTGAACGGTTTAGAATTGGGAATCTGATAAAATGCTGCTTTGTTGATGGACTTTTATGTTTTCTTTAGAATTCAGACCCGATGGTAAAAATTCAGAAACATAAAAAATATGCTATAGAAATATAATGAGGTCCCAAGCGATGATGACGTGCTCAGGAACGATCAATATGATATCAATGAACAGTTAATGGAAAATCACATAAATAATAAACATTTTTAACTATTCGTAAGAGAACTACTTGACTTTATCACGAACGTAATAAATCCTGTTTTCCCGCTACAGAGGAGGAAAATAAATGATTATGTCCTATATTATTGGCACTACTTAACAATATGTGTGTTCAACAGAAACAATATATAAAATGATTTTACCCAATATTAATATTACGACAGGCAGTCAAAAAACGATGTTGCGCTATACTAAGGTGATTTCGTTTAGGCGCGGTATCTTGTGGGGCTGGAAGCCAACCACAATATTAAATGGGAAAACTCAAGGCACAAAGAATATTAGTATATAATAAATATTGTGTAAGGACAGGTATTGATGTGAAGTAGTGAACGAGATGTAAAGGTCTCACAATAGAGCGGGGCTGCGATGGTAGCAAACCATTAACAAATTACGCGGCCATTGTAGTCGGATGAATGCCTGTCCGCAACGGTTTAAGATAGGACGGCCGGCTTATTGAAGCGGCTTAGTGTGGACATCTTTACACATAACCTGTATTAATAATATTATGTATGTTTAGATATTTTTAAGAATAATCTAGAAATTTTCATTAAATAAAAAAAAGCCCTTAGAAAGAATAATCATGCCCTACTATTACAAGGAAATAATATAGCAGTATAAGTAACTGTTTATATCGCTTAGTTTATTGAATTTTTTATTTGATATTGAACAAGTAATAATTAAAAATGTTAACAGGTATAACTTTCTTCCAAATAGATCGGCAAAGACTAACGAACGGTTGATTATAAATACAAGAATTCCATCCGTAATGGTGGTGCGTGGCCGGCGTCTAAGGCAGGCGTTAATTGCCCCGCCGACAGATGGCGTGAGTGACGAGGGTGCGCCGGAAACACCCGAGCGCACACGAACATCATACGACTACGCTCATTGTGTATTTTGTATTACTTGCAGTTTTATTGTAATTTAAGAAACCTGAGCTATATAATTTTATCGTGTTTATATAATTCGTTTTGATAAATAACCATCGTTTACTAGCATTTATTAATTCATACTTCTCATACACATTTGTACAAATGACGGAGGAATTCTTTACCCATTAATCGTGATACATAGATAAGAAGTGTTTTTACAGCAAGGTTTTAAGTGTCGTTACTGTACCAAGTGTCATCATTATAGGTTGACATAAGCACTCTGCTATTGTCCTAAATATACGAAATTGTAGCGTTCTATAATTACAGCATAAAAAATACATAACTTACCATCTTAAAATATGAATAGGTACCAACGTAAAGGTTTAACTTCACAACCCTTCTTTTTAAACCATTTACAAGCTCGCCATTAAAAAGCTGTTAACTGGGGTTATAAAATTCTCACTCCGTAAATATTACCATTTTAGACCTTTAATATTAAAGCCCTGAATACTAATGTTGCCACAATCGGATAATACAACTTTGTTAAGTAACGTTAAAACGTAAGCATTAAAAGCGTTATGAATAAACATGACATTAGTGTTAGGGAGGGATACAATAATGACGTCAATCGAATTTTAATAAAAAGGACATAATTTATTTAACTCTATAATTGTAAAATTGACTCTCTTAGAAACCTACTGAAACCATAGTTTAAATAAACTTGAAACATTTCTGGGAGCTCACTACATGCTTCATCAATCAATCAATCTACTCAGCTTATCGCGGTCCACAACCAGACATAGGGTCTTCCAAGTGGCGCCACAACACCCAGTCCTCCGCGTCCAGTCCAATCGAGCTACCTTTTTAGGTCGTCGATCCAACATCATGTTTTAATTATATCTGTCTACAGACAAGAGGAACAGATAGCACAAAGATTGTGAGTACAGTAATTTTAAAACTTATAAGATCCCCATATGTCGGTGGGTGGTTTCATAACATTTGAGATATGAGGATCAAGTATTGCCTGACCGTGCACACAAAGTTTAAAACCCACAGATTAACGTGCAGCCAATCTTATCTGCTAAACTTCTCAGGAGTAAAGTCCGACGCAGACATTGAGAAAATACTCAAACAAAAATAATACAAAGCAACACTATCTAGATTTCTAGAAAATTCGCAAGAACTGTGCGCCACAAGACAGAGGAGAATATAAAAATTCTCCAGAATCCAAAACTTGTCGGAATAAAACCGTCGACTTGGGTCGGTTAAGTAAAAGTTTTGTTGTGTGTTTGCACCGCATTATACAGCCGCCGCCTCCTTGGTCTGCCGGCCAGGACAGAGCACCGACTCTAAATTAAATAACTTTGTTCATAAATATTTATCAAAGAGAACGTCGCCATTATGCAGCCGAGGTGATAAAGGAACTAATAAAATAGTTCGTGTCACGAGGACTGACGTTTTTGTACCGAATTAATTTGGTGTTGAAACAAACACAAAGTTGAACAAGAACCACATGACACCCGAGCAAAGGGTGAGTTTTAAGTAAGTTTGGAACTACCGAATACATTACATGGACCACTATCTATGTACTTATAACATAGCTTTTAATACCTACTTATAAATTGTTATCCACTTTCATATTCCATTCATTCTCACAATCGATGTTAAGGAAATTGTATATTATCAAGATGCGTGACGTCAAGCCAATGTCAAGCGGTATTTCCCAACTAATTACAGTTATAAAGCAATGTTAATTTATCGGTAATTACACAATACGCTTTAATAGTAAGCCAGGTTATATCGCTGTTATAACTAAATTATATAATCATTGTATCAACGTTTAGCATTCCCCGACCTCGATACCAATGAATAAATGTATGACAATTATATTCTGTTCGACTATTGAATGTATAAGGCAACTGGCATTTGTGATATACACGATTCACATTTAAATACTTTGTCTGGTTAACTGTTCCAACATCAGTTTTTTTATTATTTTTTATTTAATTATGAAACGAATTAAATAAGAATATCAAAATAATGACCAATGAATACTCTCATATTTATATATTAATTAATCTAAAAAACATGAAAAATAATTTCTAAAATATTCAGGGATTCAATCATGCAACAATCTGTAACTAATTTTACTTGCAAACAACTTCTCACGCTATTATTTCAGAGAACCATGTTACGAATGTCAATTGTCATTCAAATAATGGATTTCTACAATCACATCGCATTACAACGGTAAACAGATAGTGTTCCGAGCAAACAGGATCAAATCAAGGGTAACTAATGTCCCCTCCCCTCCTCCACACCCCCATTTCCCAACCCCTCCGCGGCTCGTCGCGTCACGCTCCCCGGGCGCCGTGACTTCCCCCGTATTAGACCGTTATTGACTACAGAATGGAAATCACACCTGCGGGTAATTTGACCGCGTATTTTTTAAACAAATCAATGTTGAGAAAGAGATTGATTTCTCCCTTATACTCTTACTTTTTTACCTTTACGACAACGTATAAATTATGCAAATGGCATCCTATCCGGTGAGTTTATTTTGTGTATAGTTAAGCTTTGGGACGGTTTTATAGGACATCATTAATTTGAATAAACTTTATGTAAATTACAAATAGGATGGAAAAATTTGAACCACCGGTAGGACTTGAACCCTCGGCCCGTGACCTCTTCAGCTTAGTTGGAGCGTCGCAAGTACAAGTCCTGCCAGAGGTTCAATTATTTCCTTTCTATTTGTAATTTAATTCACAGATACTAACACAGCTTGGGAACAGGCTAGGCAAATGAAGGCTGCAATTTTCGAATTGTTAAATCAGTACCTGTATGTGTAGTAGTAAGATACCTAACAGTGAACGATTTTTTATAAAGATTTCTTGCAATGTGGGTTGCACATTACTAAAAATCTTGTTAACCCCTCGTGCTAAGCTAAGATGCTTGTGATACGAGTGGGTTCACGTCGGTAGTGTAATGGGTGGGATTCGAAGGGGTTGGAAATGGGTCGGATTTTCGATCATGCGGTTGCCCACATAATCGCAAATCCAACGCCCTAGCCATTAGGCTACCGCCGCTTCAAAATAATTCGATTTAATACGGGTAGTCGGTGTTACAAGTTAAAATGCGATGATTAGAAAATAAAACAAAGGCTTCGTCTTCAGCGACAAATGTTAACGATCAATATATCTTCTCAAAGCTTTCTCCGATTCAAACGCTCGTCTCTCACGCGTGCTGGAAGCCAGCCGCTCCGGGCCGCTCCGAGCCGTGCCGGGCCGCATCACGCCTGATTGTGCGCCGCCGGATACGAGCCGGGCGCACGTGACGCCAGGATACGGCAAAAGAAATGCACGATAAGCACAGATCACATGATTGGAGATGTAACAATGCCTCACTCCTGCTTACATCGAATATCCTCTGTGAACATGAGTTTGACGGCCTCCCTTGTTGAAAATTGGTAGCCATAGCAATGCTCTTAAAAAGGTATTATATTAGAAGCCATATAGATGCATAGTACGCTGCCATTTTTACTGCTGAATTCTGATCACCTTTGTACTCGACAGGACTATTCCTATTCCAAAAATAAAAAAAAGAAATATAAATATGTATCCAATATAAGCTACATCAAATCAAGTGGCGCCGTTTTGCGACGCGCGAATATTTCCAGATTTCCAAGAGTCTCGTGTGTATGAGCGGCTCCCAAATCAAACATATCGAATAGATTGCAGCCGAACTGTCTGTAGGTACCTACCGACTATCACTCGCTCACTTGAATAACCTCGAGGTATTGAGACTCACACTGACTTTGTAGTCTTATACCGATATAAATTGATGGTTTGAGGATTTTTGTTTTAAAATGCTTCGTTAGCGTGTCTTTACTTCTCTCAAATCCCAAGTGCGTAAAAACACGTGAACTAGGCATACCATAAACTTAAAATAAAATAAAAATTACTACTGTTACCAAAATCATGGTTATGGGTACACTTCGGCCAATGTATCTTGACGAGCCTAACACGATACAAGATATTGTCGTCTCTTTCTCACCCATCGTTTGTGTGTACTTGCATCGCACGCAAACTGTCTTGTTACTCTTTTCAGACTCGCCAAGAATTGTCAGCCGTATTGTACTGGGGAAGAATTTAAATTGCTTCCGTTGTTTATGGTGTTACTTACTTATACCAGTTACTGAAAAACTATATTTACTAACATCCCATGAAAAATCCCTAATTTCCAAACAAGGAAATCTCATTTTAATATCGGACTGCGAGCAAAACGAAACCAACAAATAAGATGAACTTGTGAATTCAATATAAACATCAGAGCAAATCCGCGCGGAACTCACGAAACTCCGCGGATTATGAAGTAAATCTGGATCTCAGGAGAAAGGAAATAAAAATAACAGGAGCTTGTAATTCCGTGAACATTATAAGTGAACCGAGATGATGAGTGAAGCGGGAGGGGGAGATTGGCTTAGACGGTGACGTTATGACGAGGGTGGGGGAGGAGGGGGGGGGGGCTAAATATTAATTACTGGACAGTAAGACATTCTGTAGCACAAAGATATTTCACAACTTACTGAAGAACGGTATTGACTTTGTTAGTACTTAAGACCGTGTCAACAGTAACTTTTTTATGTGAAAATGGGACTTAACTGTGTGTTATACCTATTTGTATTTAATCGTATGCTTGCAAGGTGATCCTTGTCAATTTGTTTTAATAATAATCTACAACACGTTTAATTATGTATGCTTAATCATATTATAGTTTGAATAAATAAATTATTAACTTCAATTATAAAATGAATAATGTATTAAAATGTTGTATTCAACAGGAAAATGTGCAATTACTGATAGTGTATAAAAATTTCAGCAATTTTAATCACAGCTGTATCAACGGAGTTTTGTCGTTGATATTATTTTACATACAAAATTATTTTTCTCTTTTAGACAGGTGAATGTGAATGTTTTAACACATATTATTTGCAGTTCAGTAATACGAATAATATTTATAAACCTGTCATTATTGTCTGATATTATTCCTAAATTGTGCTTTATTTCAATTTCAAGACAAAAGTAAAATAATATTGTGTTCTTGCTTTACAAACTACAACTTATTTTCAAACTCCGTGACGTCATACCCAGCGCTGTACTCCCTGCCGGGTATTGTGTCCGCCTCGCTGACGCAGCACCGCCCCGTCAGCCAGTCTTGCCTCACGTAGATCTAGACTTCCGCTTCACCTAACTTGACGAGTCGCCAGTGTGGACGAGAAACCCTCGTTTGTACCTCAAATGTTTTAAAAAACAAAATATGATCACTACTGTAATACCAAAGATGTTATTAGATTATAATCTGATACGGACACATAATGAGCTTCCATTATTCATTATTGAAACACTGCACGAATATATTCTCACTTTGATTAAAGTAAAAAAAAATTGACAACTTCCTATAATTGTTATAACAATAATATCTTGGGACAACTCACACAGCGTCATCTGATTTCAAACTAGGCAGAGCCTATACCTATTATGGTAACCAGACAACTGATAAACATACATATTTATATATTTCGAAATACATATATAATATAGATAAATAAAATTACACCCAGACATATAACAAATGATCGCGCACATCACACAAAGATTCGTCCTTGGAATCGAATCCACGCCATCCGGTTTAGCAGTCAGGGTCACTAACCACTATACCAAAAACAAGCCAGTCATCATAATATAAACCACGGTATATGCACTGTTTAGTGTAATTCTTAATACATTCTCCAAATCGCCACCATCAGCGTGTAACGGAGCGTGTTTCCGCCCCGTACATACAGGGTGCTACATTCAGAACATTTTTCCGAGACAGCGCCGCGCCGCGACGTCGCCCGCAGTTCATGAGCCGTGAGCTGGAAGTGCGATGTCTCTCTAAAAGCAAATGATAAGTACCGCTGAGAGCCGGCATTTGTTCTCACTGCCCTGCGAACTGGAGACTGTTTATATAACAAATAGCTGCTTTGATAACCTAATATACAGGATCTTTATATTCGTCTGGTTCTTGCTTTTCATGAACTACATTTTCTACAAATAAATGTTTTAATATAAAACGTATTTTATGACAGTCTCTGTAGCTTTCAAGTAATTCGTTTTATTATATCAGTAAACACACTTATGATAAACAGCGTGCCACAGTGTACATAAATTTTGTTACAACGTTAAACCATAAAGCTAAAAATGTAAATGGCATACGAGAATACCTATGTTCTCAGGTGGTTATTATCCCCATATTTTAAAACTACACCTGCCGGTAGACTTAAGCCAAAGTTTTCACATGATAGTGTTCAGCAGCTGATAACATAGTCGGTAAGGAGGCAATAAGTTGAAGTCCGCCGGCTATAACACTATAATAAGTGGCTTCGAAGTTCACACGCGCTGGTGCGACGGTAAATAGCGACTCGGTTTTCAACACCACTCATTTTCAGGTCACTTTGTATGTTAAGTTATTTAAGGATAGGCATTTTAACATTATCTTGAGTATTCTCATTTTAATTTTCTTTTTCGAATACAAATTTTGCCGATAGTCAGAAATTAGGAGAGGTTCGAGTTATTATGTTAACTACCTCAAAGAAAAATAAACAACAGTTTATGTTATTAGTTCCTACGTTTTCATAATGTGCCTCTCCGACAAGGTTGGCAGTCAGCTGTGCATATCATCTCTAACCAGGTTAAATTGTTGTGCAACCTCCGCAACTTCAGTCTAGGATTAAGGAATATCCTGGAATGGACTGGTGTCCATGACCTAGTAAAAGTTCGTAGATTCCTGTTAATAAGTTCTTTACATGCTCAATTCAGTGCAAACTTTCAGCGAGCTTCTATGAACTTCACATGACCTTTAATTAATGTTAATATTTTTTATACTACGTTAAAAATACTACTGTTTACTTGCCTGATATAAACGGCGGGCAATGTCAATGAAACAAGAACATTCGTTTAGTACCGGACAATGACCCGCTGTCGGAGGTGAGCTGCCAGAGGAACTCGTTGTAATACTGGTTACCAGATTTGTGACGGTGTACTAGAAATTTGTTTATTATACGAAGACAAGACAAACCACATTAGGGCATTTTATAATGGAAAAGCTTTTATCGAAATAACTACAGACGAAGACCACTTGCTTTCGCTGGAAATAATGAAGAAATTTAAAAAGCGCAAGAGACTTATATTTGATTCATACAGTTTATACGGCTGTCTCCATATTGCACGCTACAAGGTCTTGACTTACTTTTTAAAATATTATTAATTCGTTAATACTCTATCAGGGAACCAAATACTCGTGTACCAGAAATTAAATTCACCTGAACTTCTAGTAGTTAGTGCTACAGCAACACGGCTGCAAGCTTCACTGACATAACCATTACACGTGCACACATCACCCCGCACTAACTATTTACAACATATTAATGCTACGTCGCGCCGTCCCAAAACTGTGCGCAGAAAACTCACTCAGCGTGAACGCTCTCAAAGAAGACTACGCTGTGATAGAGTAATCAGGTTACAACAACGCTAAGCAGAACAATTTATGTGAGTTTATTCATGAAAAGTTGTGTTAGTAATAAATATTTTTACATTTACACAAATTCCTTCATTGTAGTGAAGAGATTGTGTTATGATATTCATCGGCCACAGTACCACGCTTAACTAAATGGCCCGATCTGATAATTGAAGCCCGAATATTCCCTTTGCGCGGCTCACGAGTGCGGCGCGCGGCGGTGTAGTGGCCACGAGTGGTACTTCTGAGCTTACCTGCCGACGTCACGGCTTTGTACAATTTCAATCACAGCTCAATGCGCGTTGGATTGTTCAGCTCTTTTCCGACTCCACTTAGTTCAGCAACGTTTTAATTATCAAACTATTTTCGTTTTGAATGTTAGACACGCAGCTAATCGCAGAGCATTCCATCTTTGTTCAAAACAAAAACAAAGCTGTTGCTTCAGATAGTTTGCGAGAGGGAAATGAGGAAATTTTCAATTGTTGCTGTTGCATCTGTATCACAGCAGCCAAGTTGGTTTATTCTTATTTTAGTTTCAATTTCTGTAAGATGCTTTGCGTAGAAATATTAATTGCTTTTTAAACGTAATGTATAGAATTATTTTGACATGAGTCGAGCCTTCGTCAGACTGGCTGACTAAGCCAGTAAAAGCCGATGTGTTGGGCAGGCTAAAGTACTGTAAACTGTAGGTTTTTTACTCTGATAAATTTAGTTAATATTCTCATAAAAATAAATTACATTGTTATTAACTCACGCTTGCTACATAGGTATATAAATATATGTATGTATACGTATAATGATACGAAACTATGAAAAGAAGCAATACACTGTATTGTGTGGCTGGTAAATAAGTTTCAGTACGTGACGCATAGTGTTGTGTTTTGTGTCCGTGAGGAAGTGTTGGCCGCACGTATGGAGCGAGACGCTTTGATTGATGGCGCGCCCGCGACCGGGGTAGATATATCGAGTGAATGTAAAACAAGTCGTGACTTTTATTATTTTTTATAAATAAACTGAATATAGCAGCTTTTATTAAAATAAAGTTAGTGTCTATCAGTAAGCGAAGCTATCAGCAGCTAAGTTCATCTTTCATTAAAAACAAACCAAAAAGACGAATAAATATCTCGCACGAAGGTAACTTCTTACTCTGGCATATTAGCTAGAGCTCGTCACCGGAGCACCTCTATTAACCCTCCAGCGCTTAACGACTGCGACACATAAAACTTGTTATTGGAGTGCGGCTCGCGAACTGCGCCCTAACCCTTCGAATGTTCTTCATTTTTATTTTATGCGTTCACGGGCTCTTGGCGCTCATCACGCCGTAATCATTGTTTAATTAATTCCATTAGACTCGGCTCCACTTGATAATTGCGTCGGGACGAGTCAGGCTTCATTACTCAGAGATGTTTAGAGGTTAAAGGATCTAAATTCGAATTTCAATGGAATACGTATCTCATTATCATAACTTTGAATTCAACATTTTGCTGGCGCAGTTCGAATGTGTAAAGAGTTCGTTTTTTAAATAAGCTCTTTTAGATGTGAGTTTGTTTAGCGCGGGAGTAAAATGTGTGTAGGACCGCGGGACTGAATGGAGTCAATCAATCCAGAGAGCGCTCACGTGGCATTTCCATCGGCAAATATTTGCATTTCAAATAGAGTTGTTTGTGAACACAATCTTTTATCGATACTACAGTTTTTTTTTCTATAATAGACAAAGAAAATCGCTCACATAAACAATTCGTGTTTTTGCCATAAAACGTTTTACGATCATTATTGGGAGCAAAGCTATTTTTCCGTATGCTGACGTCACGGAGTTTGCAACTGCGACGATCGATTGAAATGAAAAGTTAGGCGTGATTTATAGGAGAGTGGTGACGTCATAGTTCACGCGTTCCCGGTAGGTACAGGCTTGTACGACGGAGGAAATTAAAATTTTTGCATGAGTCGGCAAAGTGCGGCTCGCCGGCTCAGCGCGGCGGCACGGCGCGGCGGCGGAAAATTACGCCGAGCTGTGCCCCCGGTCACCGCGACATTGTATGTTAGAACGTAGCCGCGTAGGTGCCGTCCAAGGTAGGAACATAATAAACATATAGGCAGTAACATTACGTGGCTCCAGCACGATTTTTTTTACTGACAATAGCATCCTTGAAATTAATTCTTTGCAGAAAACATGTTTTATGTATAAGTTTTATGTGTACTTTCAGTATCTGATTATGTTTCTATCTTCAGCTTGTTTTACTGCCGTACATTTATTATTTTACTACTTGATACTGATACTAAACACAGAATGTTGTACACAATACTATGTAACCCTTAGCTGGAATTATTCATTAACAATATATTTTTATAAACGGCATCAGTCATTAACTAAGAAGCAAACATATTATTTTAGCTTGGAACGCATTACATGCCAGATAAAACGAATTAAGTACAATTAATTTAAAGTATATGAAAAATAAGCTCACCATTGCCCACTTCGCTGGGCTTATGAAACTTAGGAGTATTGTGGCTTTCTACAATCTTCAAATTTTCAAAAATCGGTTCAGTTGTTCCAGAGATAACTTCCTACAAACAAACTCACAAACTTTATCTTTTTATAATACCAAGCATAGATAACATGAAGTTTAAAAGTTTTTAGTTTGCATTTTTATATCTAAACCAGCAGTCATTCAAGCCAGCTGTATTGAGTGATGATGTAGCATAACAGAGTCTGACCCTTATGTATAGCACCATCTCTGCTTACACCGGCCGCGAGCCGCGCGCTCTTTGTATTTCAAATAAACCTTTTCCGCTTGTATTTGCTATTGCACGCACGCAACCGTATGACATCGCATTGAATCTGAATTGTATTGTGCGATGAAATACGATGACAACAGTTTTACAAATAAAATGTAACCGAATTGTTTTGTTCAGCTAAATGGTATCGCTGTAGCTGAATAGACGCCCCTATTGTAAACGTGGGCACGTAGCTTTTATAACGAAAAAAATAAACTCTCGATAGGGTTCCATTTGGATATACCATCAGTATCACTTACAGCTCGGACACCGCTCCGCATTCCTGCGACGGAACCACTATTACTTAGTGTGGATGAAATCGAATGAAAACTATTGTGAGGATTCTATTTCATTTATCGATACACGGGTTAAGGTGGGCTCGATAGACACGTAGCGTGTGGGGTAGGAATATGACGAGGTGTTAGTGTGGAGGATCTCATAATTGTCGATTGCGGATTATAATTATAATGTTAAACAAGATAATATTATCTTTGATAAAAGTGTAAAAACAAAGCAAAATATACATTTTAGCTCTGTTCAGCAGGCTGTTACCGATAGGGTATAGCGTATACGTTTTAATAGTTAGTTTACAAAACAGTTAATAAAAAAAATACCCTATTTTAAACATAAATTATTCGACACCAAAATTCGTAAAAAAGAAGTGTTACCGCACAACGAGGGATATTTTTATTACCTCACTCGCTAAATGTTAAGATACATTGCTTTTTTAGTGTCCCATAATTGCAGCGAAAAGTTGAATTTCAATTTTGTAATAACTTCATTTTAAGGTGACGTTCTGTTATCTCGTTCTATTATTCTTATTGATTTAATCCGCATCCATGTGTCACAATAACTTGTAAATGAAATACAAATAGAAAGAAGGCAAAATTTGAACCTCCGTCAGGATTCGAACCTGAAACTCTTGGTGTGTGTGATGTCCTGTTCACTATTTTTGGATAGACATAGGTACCCTCCCAGTAACAGCCTGTATACTTTGTGTAAACGAAACAATCCTACGATACAGTAAAGCTCATGATTAGGAGATTATATAATCCTTAAAATAGGGTTAAAATAAGGGTAATCAACCTATTCTTAGAGTGTTCCATACTGTGAGGTAACGCGTCACGTAGGCGGGCATCGCGAGTGCGGTCACGATCGCGGCCAATTCCACGCGCGTGACTCGCGACCACGCGACAACACTCGCGTGGGCGCTAAACGTACACAATTATTAAAGTGTGGCGAAAGAGGAAGCGACTTTAACAGCTGATTGGGGAACTTTTAGTATCATAATAGAAGGTACTAAAATGATGTGACTACTTATTGACATGAGTAACTAATGTTTGGAATGATGACTGATTATATATAAGTTTGTAAAATGTATGATGAATTTTTTCCCAGAGCGACAGTGGTAGTCTTGTGGTATTAATTGACAACAAAATTGTATCTTTAAAGTAACATTAAAATCTAAAAAAAACTGTTATTATTGAATCTTCCCTATAAGGTTTGCTTCAATTATTCTTCTTCTTCTTCCTGCCCTTATCCCATTCATATGGGGTCGGCGCAATGCGTATTTTCCTTCCATTCCTCTATTGCTTCAATCATTATACACAGCAAATTTTATTGGTTCAATAAGTGCCATCGTGTGTTACTGATGTAAATTTCTAATTACAGTTCATTGACCGGAGAAGGCACACGCCGCTATTTAATTATGCATCAGCGTGACATTCCAATAGGCGACTAATTTATGGAGATTAGTGTCGGAGCCATATTCTGCTGATATTGCTCATTAAACATTGCTATTAACATATTTGGCTTCATACTGTTATTATTATGGCATGCGAGGTGGGAATATAGTATAATATAATAATAATAATAATAATTTAATTTATTTCTTTCAAAAAGTACAACAAGCAAATCAACAAAACACAAGATGAGTATATTAATTGTACAGTGGGGTCAGTAAAAAATTGCACACTGATTCCCAAACTGAGACGAGCTCGTATTTCAGGAATCGGCGGCTCTCCTCTCTAATGCTATTACAATTTCAATGTCATCAAAAGTATTGTGCAATATAGACTAGCTACAGTAGATCTATTTAGGTACTTATATTTTACTTAACAGTTACTATGAGTTCCTCTGTTGTATATGCACTATATCTTCTTATATCACTTGTGTAAATACATGTTAGTAATTCGATACAAGTTTCTAGGACTATCAAATTGACTAATTTGATTGTTTATCTCTTATTATATTTATTTGATACAAGTTTTTGCTCGCAGATCCACCCGCGTGGGCGTCGGTTATCGCTGCAAGAAGTAGCCTATAACCTTCTTCAACAAAAGGGCTATCAAAGACAGCTATTTGTTTTCGAATCGGACCAGTTGTTTTTGAGATTAGCGCTTTCAATTAAATATACAAACTCTTCACCTTTTAAATAATAAAGTATAGATAAAGATAATTAACTGATTGTTCTTATATAAAGGCATCAGCAATACAATATTCAACATCTAAATCTCGGAATTGGCGAGACTTAACTCGTTGATCGTTTTATCTCAGTTACTGAAATGTTATCTACAAATACCTTCGTCACTAATAATTCGATCGGCTTTCATCCGACAGTGCCGGCTCCTCCGCCGGCCATAACTCATGCGGTCCGACAGCCCCGACAAGCCCGACAGACCCGACAGACCCGGCGGCTCCGACAGCGCAGCTCCGACATCCACTTGTTAAGCTATTACATTCTAGCCATTAGTATCTCTGAGAACTTTGCTAGATCACTTCCTCGACTGGCAGGCGATCAGACTATCTTACTGGTACTTGGACGGTATGCTGGTATAATTCAGGTTAAGAGATTTACGTATTTATTAGCATACAAAAGACTTATTGACGAATGCCTGAGCATATGACTAAGAAAATACAAATAGCTTTCCTGTCTTCAATCTCACTCGAATTCAATCACATGCCTTATTATGATTACGAAACCAGATATACATGCAGTGTCTACTTACACATGTATTTGACCACTAATTGCCTATTATCCAAACAGACTTCACAGTGGCACTGTAATAATATAGCTCTACAGTATTCCTGCGCGGCTCAAGTTCGGAATACACTCGGTAAAAGACACGGGGAGAAAGCGCCGCATTGGCAATCGAGCGATATCACGGTTTTGTAAATGGTAAGTCTTGTGGGTAGCAGTAATTTGTCAATATTTGATTGAAATAAGTACCTACAATTTATAGATAAAATAAATAAGTGAATAGGGTGTAAAAATCGAAAAGCGAGTCAACTTACCTATGGTCACGTTAACAAAACTATTAGTTAGTTCTTTAAGCGAGGCTATCTCCTTACTTATGTTGTACTTATTCTTACATATTATATGTTTGGATTAGATGAAATATCATTATGAAATTATTTTAATTCAGGATGATTTTTTTTTATTCAAAATTTACAATCTTAATACTAGAAAGAAACCATATAAGATGAAATTAAAATACTGTAGGCGTGCAGCCTTATCTCGTTTTGGGGACCGCGCGGCCGTATGTGATTATTTCAAAGAAAGAGCCGAATCACAAAACTGCATAGATAATGTTACCGTGACCGCGGTGTCAACAGTGAGGATCATGTGCTCCGCATTGAACCAATCACGGCGTCACATACTGACACTAACTAATTCTGGCGCGGAGAGACTATTAATATAACGCCGCTATTACCCGATTGATTAGGTGAAGCGGGGAGGGTGGGTAGGCGAGGGAGGTGAGGGACGATGGATGAGGGCTGGTTGATCGCGCTGCATTTACTGCTAACTTATAATTAATACAAAATTACTGGATATGTAAACATAGCGTCTCGGAACTGAGAGAGTCCAATTTACACAATAGAATGTGTGACGTGATTCCAGCTATTTTGGTCTTTGTAGACAAAATTGGTTGTTTTAAAAAAAGCAGCCGTTGTGTCCGACAGGCTGTCGACATTGTCATACAAAGCGAGATTTAATTTTGGAAAAGCTTAAGCTTTGTGCATTTCACGTTGAAATACATGTATGTGTACATTTACTAGCCGACATTCAACTGTTTCAAATATTTTCATAACTGTTATTGTTGGAGGTAATACTTGATGTTACTCCGGGCTGCTCTTCTTTTGTTCTATTAAGTATTTAATAGGTTTTTTTTTATTTCAGTTGTTTATTTCAGTTGTTTATTAAATAATGAAAGGGTATTGTAATTAATTGAAGGTTTTACTTCTATTCTGACCTTGTTTGTTACGAGGGTTGGCAGCTCGTCCAGTTTTTGTTCCGTTTTTGTTATGGACTATAAATTGTATTATACATAATTTTGTTTTTCTTAAAGCAAATTTTAAAGGTGCTTCATAGCTATAAGTTGTATAAACTTTATATTTTTATTCTTCTAATAAACTAAATTTTGGCGTAGTATTCAAGTACTGAGTTAACTGGACTTTTAGTTCGAAAATAAAATACATGCTACCTCGTAGTAAACGTATACATTGCTAAATACTAAACTTATCATTTAGTATTATTATAAACTGAATGTTTTTAAAACTTGTTGTAACCTGGATTTCTAAAAAATATGTTATGTATTAAGAATGTGTTATATTCCGATTCAAATGTAAGATTGGTGCTAAAAGTAAATTGTCTTAACGGAGAACAAATGGTTGCGATAAAAATCCGAGCCCTCGAAGCCCAGCTGGTGCAGGGCGCGCGCCGGCTGTAATCATTTTTAATCCAAACAATTGATCCGACGGTCACGAGGCATTGAACTACCAAATTCATAACTCTGCCTTTCTTCTATTGTTTGTTAGCAATACAAGCGGAGAACTTCGCCCATTAGCCGGAGGGAGGCAGTCATTAAACTGCGCTTCCGTTCCGAAGTGTCGTACAATTAATAAGCAAATGTTCCGCCGTATCAATCACAGTGTTTCGCGGCCGAACAACTTTTATATTGAAGGCTAATAGAATCGAATTTTTACTCTTTTTATTTGACAAATTGATGTTACTTTCAACTTGATGGATTAACAAGCGGCTCGCTGAATTTTGGCGCGATTTTGTCGCCGCTCTGAGCACGAATACGAAAACTTTTCTGTGTTGGCCTGAATAAAAAAAATACTTTCGCAAAGGGTTGGAGCCGAGTTATTTACGCAAATACATATAATTATTTCAATAAAGTTAAATACAATATTGTTCTATAACAACGTCGCATTTATCGCTTTACGAACAAATGGGTGTAAATTATATTTTTATCAAAATGGAATACTTTATTTAACGCTGATGGATTCGATAACTTAGTAAAACCATTACATTTTATGTCTAAAATTATTTTATTTGATTATATTTGGTGAATCACCGCATCCCTGTGTCTGTTTAATTAAGCAGCAGCAAGCGGCCGCTCCGCACCACCTCTACCTACATCACATAGTATACACGCGGCGCACCAGGACCTGCACGTGACTTTCATAGTCTCGTCCGTCTCTATTGTGCAAGTTTGCGGTGCACTGTACAATCAGACGATGTAACTGTACAACTCTAACAATAGCCAGTTGAGAGAAATTTGAGTTTTATTTATTCATATTTAGTATTGCGGTCGTACATTGAAATATATTTACTTTGACTTGGCGATAACTTGTATGTCCGGCGTGTTGTTGGCTTTTGACCAAAAACTAACTTGTTGCCTAAACAAACTGACCACGACACGTAGAACTCTAACATGTTGTCGCTCCTAATAATATAATCGATGATTGTGGTAGGGATAATTGTGTGATAAGAAGTAAGTAGTTCCTAATTAAAAACATTTTTTATTGGCATCTTACTTCCGAATACACAAGCAAAATCCCTACCAACGTTGAAAGATATGACATGTTCTTATAACAGCGCATAAAGTTTTATCTGCCATAAGTGTGCGGTAACACGTGAACATCGCCGTAACAGTTCTGCGCTGGGTGGCGTCCCGCATGTCGTCCCAGCGACGCGGCTCTCGCTAGGTAGAGCCCGCCTGGCTCGCCGCCAGCGAGCGTCGCACATCAACGTCCTGAGCTCCCGCCGATAACTGGTGCCTTTACCCCACGATAGTCGAGCGATTGTAGGCAACACACGCTTACTAACAGAAGATTCACTGTAGACAAAAAAATATATGGAAATAATGACGAGGTTACGAGGTTTAAATATATTTTTTTCTAAGTTACATTTTACATATTCGTAACCATAAACCTACACGATACTAAAAAAACACTACCCACGGGGAATATCCGATACCCATTTTTTGATACACTTTGCTTTAAACTCAATAAAAGACAAACTACTGTGCATGCGGTGTTAGCCTATAATTGATTGTTTCACTTGTAAATGTATATGTATCAGTTATAATGTAATGTTATGTGTAAACAATCGTTGGCTTACCTATAAATAAATGAATTAAATAATTATAAAACTAATCGTTTCTTAGAAAGAAAATATGGCTTCTTCAATTCTATTCAACCCTCAAATTAAACACAGTTGACCTTTTGTGCTTTTCTCTTCATTGGCAACAGACAAGACGTTTGTAAAATATCGGGATATCTCGTCACGTTACGAGTGCGGTTCGAATAAATGCAAACTTAAAGCTCCTTTAAATTTTATCGCCGGAATCAATTGTTTCTTTGATATTTATTTAAATGTTCCACAAAACGCCAAACGCTATTCTACTTTATTTTACCTTTCAGTTTGAAAATAAGTACCTACATAAAACGAGGGAAAATAAAACGAAATACTACTTTTATCTTTGTTCTAGATTATAGTTTGTTCACAAAACTGTGTTGTAATATCAGACATGAAGTTTATTTAGCATCGTCGTTGCCATTTTAAAATGAACTCTATTTTCAAAGCAGTATCGTAAAATTTAAACTAACTGTAAATTTCAGTGTTGTTTTACTATTACTTTGATTAAACAAACTTACATACACGGCTGTACAGTTCCTTGATTGTAGTCAAATTAAAAAATGCTATTCAATTGTGAAAAGGTTTTATTATTAAAATAATTGTTTGTACAATCACGTACATTCAGAATCAAAATTTACGCTTCTGTACAATATGTACATTGTAATACACAATGCTTAATAAATCAGTGTGTTGTTCAGGAAAGAGTTCCTCGTCAATTATTGGGTGGCAAAGCGGAACATTTCCTGGTCCAATATTATTAATACGATGTCAATAAAAACATCCGAACAAGTCCATTACGGTAACTGTCGGATTTTACCAGCCATTGGTTTACGAACAAACAATAACAAGATAACTTTTCCTTTTAATATACGTATTCGTAATATATTACCCTGTGGCTAAGTTTGAACTGGTGAAGCCACAGTATTCATACCCACCAATCTACTAACTTGAAACTTAACGAAAATATCGGCATAAAATACGACAGTAACATTTCAATCTATACTTTACTATAAAGAAGCTAAAGAGTTTGTTTAAAAGCTCTGATTTCAGGAACTAAGGGTCCCATATGAAAAAAATCTTTCAGTGTTAGATACCTAATCCATCAGTAAGGTTATAGTTAGCTACATTTTGACTCAATAACTGACGCTCATTGGGTAGAGCCGAGAACTACACCTAGTGATAACGTTATTTCAGAAATATATAACAGGATAAAACTTTATATTCATAAACCATCTTTTTAACATCGTTCCCGATTGTAATATAATTAATTTATCATTCTTCGCACGCTCCCTGTCCGTCAAACGTATTACCATACTCCACACACGGCCGCTAACTCCCCGTCTAACAGGTAAGCGCTTGAAGCGACAAGTTCCGACAAGTTGTTATAACACGCGAGGCGCTGCTCCGCGTGTTAATCGCCACCTCTGTGATCCTTTAACTAACAACACTGTTATAAGAGGAACTTTAATTTGACGACTTGAATAATGTTGGGGCTAAGTAACTGTGTAGTAATAACCTGTGAGGCAGCATGTACTGTGGCGGCTTTATATGGACATGGGGTCATTTGTATATGGACAGTACTTATGTCAGGTGTTAAGTATTAGACGCTTTAGTGAAGTTGAACGCTTGAAGATGATGTACCATTGTATCGTCTGCAAACTAATGGAGCAACCTCCCAGGGTGGCCTGGTTTTGCTAATCATCGAACAAAATAGTCTTAAAGCTAAAGACGGCAGCCAATTTAAGGGTACCAAGTTATTATAAATATACGAAAGGTCTATTACCCCGGGATCTTGGACCATAAGAACCATACGTGTGATTCCTAGATTCTATTGATTTAAATAAAATAATAATAATAATTTATTTTCAATAAACATTCACAGTGTTACATAAATATAGCAGATTACACTAAATAAATACACGTATCTTAACAGTGGTAGCTTGCCTGAACTAGGTAGTCCTGTGTTTCAGGCGATAAGGGTTCACTTAAATGACATACAAATAATCATATAACTTAAAAATACAATTAGGTACTAATGTAAAGTGAAAAACAGTCAGCGTAAGATATAAAAGTGGCATGTTCTAACTTTAGATTACAAAGGTCATTTATGTAAATTAGGAACAGTGTAGGTCCTAATATGCTTCCTTGAGGCAATCCAAAAGAAGTGTTATTTTCATCATGGCTGAGGACATCGCCAACCTTTACGCATTGCGAGCGGTCTTCTAAATAGCTTTTGAAGAGTTTTAGCTGATCACCTCTTATGCCTATAGCTTCAAGTTTGCGCAACATAATAGGAATAGAAATTGTGTCAAAAGCTTTTGCGAGGTCCAGGAAGATTCCTATTGCATGGTTACCTTTGTCAAGTTCTTGTGCTACATAGTCAGTTAAGAGATGAACGGCATCAGCAGTTGATACCTTTGGCCTAAATCCAAACTGCCTCGCAGACAGTATCGAATGTTTCTCTAAATATTTCAGCAATCTTTTGTTTATAATCTTTTCTAATATTTTTGATATAGTAGGCAATAAGGAAATAGGTCTATAATTCGTCACTTGTTCTTTACTGCCCGACTTATGAACAGGGATTAGAAAAGAAAATAATTTGATGATTGATATACTAGCAAACAAGTAAACTACAGTCGTAACAATATTGCAGTCACGCTAGCATAATATTAGTTTTAAGCGCTAACGCAATGTAAATATAAAAATATCTGTTTTTGTGTTCAGTCGCGTTTGTTTTCCATAAGAGGAGATAAAAGTAAACGGGCCATAGACAACAAGTCTCAGTTGTTCGGTCCACGGTACCCCCACCCCCTCCCGCCCCGCTTCACAACACCCACCACCCCCCAGCTGACGGCGCATTCGTTGACAATTTACTTTTATAATGCATCTCTCAATCGTCGATTTTCTAAAGCTGATTTTTAATTTACAATTTACTCCAAATGGCTTGTTATTTATTTTATGGACCTTCTTATTCGGATTCGATTATTTATTACGAAGAAATACGTTCAATTATTTTAAATCTATTTATTTATCAACAATATTGATTTTTATTACTTAACTCCTTTAAACACATGATAAGATAATTTGGATCATGTATCGATCTTTATTCAGGTATAATTATAACATACTAAGCTTAATTTGTAGAAAAAAAAATATGTCGAAGATACGAGTACAATCGAATGAGCAATACATATTTTACACCATAGAGCACTTGACCTGAGACCTAAAACAACTGCTAATACTAACATCGACGCTTATTCCTACAATATATTTTAAGTACGTCTCACTTGTACAACAGTAAGTAACTGATCGCACGTTATAATATGTTTTCATAATTCATATAAAAACACGGTGAGTGGGCGAGGCGGGCCGAATGGGCAAAATGGGCCATTTGTAATGTTACCGATATCGCACCTCGTTCGAACTTGAAGAGTGACGTCACGGCCCGCGCTGGCTGCCCTTCGTTATTCACGACCCGGGACAATGGACAAGATGGATGTTATGGGCTAAAGGGTGATTTAAAATTGATTATATGACTAAGTTATGCCAACAATTATTATTAGAGTCGCATTTAGTTATTTAATGTGGTTGATGCACGCGATGGGCTTAACTGGAATTATTAGTCGTAATCATTTTAAGTTCTCTCAGTTTAATAAAGTAATACTGAAACGTAAATTAACTTTAAGGTTTTCTTAAATGTCTATCTATCGCTACTTCAAACCTGAAAGTAACAGCGAAGGCATGTTTCAGTATTCGGTCATCAGATACACTATTTATTTTTACAGGTCAATATTATTTTCTTAAATGCAATAACGTCTGTCAAAGCAACTTACTCGCAATTTTCAAAGTCCTTGTGTTTTACCAATAGAAAACTACAAATATCACGATAAAGTCAATCATTTAACGTCTACTGAAGCTCCGAAGCATGGCTTTTCTTTTGTTACAATATTTGTTTCTGCAGGAATTTTCTCTTCTAATAATTGACGACCATTTTCATATCGATTTCATGTCATGTTTCAAAAACCGTAATCGTTAAACAATCATACTCGTACGTGTCATTCGTACATTTTTTTGTGCTCGTATAATTATAAAAGTCGTAAAGCTGATGTACGGTCGACAGCTAAAGTCATTAGACATTGTTTATGAATGTGTACGCAATATTTACATTATGTGGGTGAAGTGACACGTGTAATGTGACTTTATGTGACCTCCTGGCTATATTCAAACATATTTTTATTAAGGACTGACAGTATTACGGAGGGCTTAGAAAATATCTTTAAATGAAATCATTTCAATTGATATTTGAAAGGTAGGAGAATAGTACACCCAGTGTTTTAGCTCAAAGGATATATTTTTTATGAAACCACAAGAGTATTGAGTGTGTTCTGAGAAACGCGAATTATTTTAGGACGATTGAGATCGAATCAATTGTAAGTAACAGGCAATTCCATTCTAGACTCGATACTTGTTTTTATGAAACCAATATCGAGTAGGTGACGGCGTCGATGATATCTTACTAAGAACTTCTGAAACGTGAGCAAACATCTGTAACTGAAACAAAGCCACAGTTATTGAAATAACCTCTCAAGCGCCCGCCCACCGTACAACGTCAAATGTCACAGACTAAACTTTTACAAAACATTATTTTTTACTTCAATTATTTTTTATTACTTATGTTGTTTTTTGTAATTGTGTCTCTGTGATGTATCCAAAGGACAAAAGTTCTTTCTTTTCTTCAAAAATTTAATAAATTGCTTCGAGATATTTGAAATAATGTGTTGAAGTTGAAGTAATTATGCTCTATTTAAAAAACCGTATTCCGCTGAATCCGTTATCCATAACAGATCTTAGAGAAAGTCTACACAAAGAAGAAGTTAGTAAGCGGTGTTGAGACAGAATGTGCCTGCAAGGAATAACAGTGAGTAATTGGCAATAATCCAATTATGTTGGTTTAATTTAAAGAAAAAAATTAAAAAAACAATTAATTCTGTAACTGCAAATACTAATGTTCCTTTATTCCTTTTTATGATGCTTGTATGTGTGTGCAAGTCTTATTATAATCGTAGCTCGAAGCTTTCTTTTGTAATAAAAGATGAAAGATATAATCATGGTGAGTTAATGCCTGTTGATGTTAGCGCTCTCGAGGCCTTTGTAAACGAATCAACTTTCATCTCGGTTACATTATCAAACATTCAGGCCGAGCGTAATCAAACATTATGTTAAAAATTATCATTATTTATACGGATATAGGCGGCGGTGTAAAACGAGGGAAGAGGGAAATAAAACGATGTTACCACTGAGAGATGGCGTATAGAGAACATGTATTACACGTTCTAATTCGACGAAAACATGAGCGTAATGAACGTTACAAGCTTTAATTATATCATTGTGAAATAATAAACCCGTTTATTAGACGCACATCTAGCGTGCTACTTGTAGACACGCAAGAACTTACAATCACACTTTCAAACTAATTCACCCGATTAAAACGGCTTATTTTTAGTAATTATTGTCAAATAATTCTCAAATCTATCCTAGCTCATGCATGTAACACTTGCAACACTGCTCCGTCCTCCGTCTGCTTGGAATATTGAGAGCATATTCAATCAATCATGTTGCCTCTAACACAACACAAATATTTATTGACTAAATAAATACCGTCTCCGTCTGAGTATCACACAGAACGCAAACAACGCAGCCCTTAAAGTCAATAGAATGATTAGAAAACGTACTTACTGTGGTTCGTAAAATACAAACTACTAATATATAAATGGAGAGTGTACAGAGAAATATAAATAATTCTGTTCGGAGGCTCTAAGTGGAGGGAATTGTCGACGTAGTGGGAGCCGCACACGACACACGCAAACATTTACGTTAAATATGTGACGCGCGCGGCGCTCCATGATACCAGGCTCCATCAAAATTAGTGACGTGCGGCGTATGTTTTAGTTTTTATTGAACTTATACATATCATGTATCAAGTAAGAAATATGTTGCCATTATTAAATAAATAATTAGTTAGAATCACACTCGTCTCGGATCGGTAGACCCAGAAGACAAGAAAATGTAAATTAAAGGTAAAATAAGTAGCAATTACACTGTTAACAGAATTGTAGAAAATTTATGATTAGCGGAGTTACCATAAGTAATTAAGTAAATAATATATTATATTTAATAGGTTTTTTGGCTGTTATTTGAACCTTTTTTTCTCTTATACAACAAAGAAATCTGTTATAAAAAATAAAAACAGATTGTTGTGTAAAATGCTGTAAACTGAAGAAAATTGCGACTCAAATAAAACTACGTTAAACGTTCATAAGCATAACTGTCTAGAACAAGTCCCGGGCACTTAGTAAAAGCAGTAGAAAACGATACGAAGCCGCACAATAGAACACACCGATTCTTATTCAGACGCCATTTAAAAATTACTTATTCATCTCTTATTGCCGATTTCTAATAAAATAAGTACTTTCATACATTTTGCATGAACTACCTCGTAATAAAAATACTCACATTGAATTTCATATTCTTAGAAAAATAATTCACAAAAAAGAAGAATGTTTTGTGCTTTCGGAGAAAAGTAAAACAAAACATATTAAAAATATCAACAGGCTTATTTTCTCACTTTACGTAGAATAGGTTAATATGTAACATAATTAAACGGTGTATGTAGGTTTGGGTTTACTGTACGTTGCTACGAAAATGCTACGAAGTGCTACGGAATTCACAGAAATATTGTGGTTGTCTTGACACATAATATTTCGTTTGTCGTTTGTATCAAACCGTATTTTCTTGTCAAGTAAAGCATGTAAGCGTATAATATTTGTCTCTAGGTATAGTATAGATCTTTTACAGAGTCCTTATATTTACGATCCTTACAAAAATACGTCGCTACTTAAATGCGGTTCACATGTTGGTAAACATAAAACAATATTTGTTTTCAACTAAAGTAAAGGCCAAATATTTTCGTAAGAACGACACAAATATTTATATTGAAGTGTTGTTTTCTTGTATACTCTCTTCTCAATTTGAGTATTTTAGTAACTTTTCGTCGACTGCAGTCAATTTGTTTTATGTCTCTAGTAATGTTTTATGATTTTTCGTAAGACTTATTAAACAAGCAACATCTAGAACACTCCCGAACAAGACATATAAATCGTCTGTCCTCGAATTAGGTGTATATGTCCGCGCGAGCACGCTCGTAACAATCAAACGGTCTCGAGGCACTGTGACGTCACCACTTGTAGTCTGTTTGCAACTGGGTCAAGTTCCTGCATCATACGTGTTTGCTAAAACCTCGCAAATTGAACGAATATTTCAATAAATATTTTAGTGTCTCTCAAATGTAAGATGCGTGCCAAACTGCCAAGTGAATGAGGTTTAATGGTAATATGCAGAGAGAATGGCCGCGCTTTGGTTTAAGAGAACTACTTATAGCAATATAGTGGAGCATTGGCGTTCTCGTTACAATGGTTAGTAGTACAATTATAATATTCATTGGCTTCATCGTCCAACACTGACTTGTGGTATATTTTTTTATTTAAACGACTAAAAGGAAAGAAAGTTGATTAAATTTAAAAGTTTAAAACAAAATATTGCGGCAGAGTTGTTGATTTAAGTCTAACCTGATTTCGTGTTCTGTCTATACTACCATTATTTCTATGATATAATGACAGCTCATACTGATTCATTCAGCTTATTCCGATTAAACGCTTACGGTATTCTCTTTACTTATAGTTACCTACTACTTCAAAACAAACAGTTCTCCCGGGCGCGGCTCCCGCACGCGCGCGTCCCGCCCGTACCGTGTCGCGGCTGCTCTCCTGATGACGGTCTTGGGGCCGCGCAGCTATTTAGGGATACGGTACAATTAACTGCTAATTAAATGTATAGAGCAGGAGTTTGGTCTAAGTGATAGGTAGGTTTGCTTGTCGGGCTCATACATTTTAGAAGAGACTACGGCTATTTATTGTATTTTACCTTTTAATAAACAATCCCTTATTATATAAACACCACATATCTAAAGACTCCTTACTTAACCTTACTTTATAAAAGAACATAACTTATTAGCATTATGAACAACATTTTCTGATTTTTTTTTTTTTTTTTTTTTAATTCTTTATTTATAGTCGCTCAAACATCTAAGGTCATTAGCGACCTCTGTAGGTAAACCGTATTAAATTACGTTATAATAATCAATTAATTTTAAGAATTTCACAGTTTTTTCAACATTGTTCAAACAATCCTTTAAATTCTTAGGTAACTTAACTTCTAGTCTTTCTGCATTAAACATTTGACATTCAATTAGTATATGCTTTATAGTTATTTCACTATCACATCTGGAACATTTCTTCTTTGCTTCCTTAGTAATAAGGTGTATATGTGTTACATTACAATGTCCAATTCTTAGCCTATTTAAAACTATTTGATCTTTCCTGTTATTTATTATTAATTTACATTTTTCAAACACTGATTTTCTTATCTCATGCACAGCACTATTGTTATATTCTACCCAACGGCTATTCCACAGTATTTTTACCTTAAATTTAAGGTACTTTTTTAAATCTTGGATAGTGGTAATAGTAATGTTATTACAATGATCATGCTTTGTGGCTTCTTTAGCTTCTACATCTACCCTTTCGTTTCCGGGAATACCTTTATGGCTAGGTATCCAGATTAATTCTATAACAGTTCCATTATTGATCAGATTAACTAAGTTCTCTCTTATTAGGTTTATTAAAGGTTCTTTATTTTTAATATTTGTTAAGGCCGTGAGAGACGACATGGAATCAGAAAATATTATATTTTTATTGATATTCGTTTTGTTCTTAATTAATTCTAGACATTTTAGGATAGCAACTGCTTCACATGTGAAGATAGATGAATAGTCTGTTAATCTGTACTTATAGCTATCATTCCCTGAAACTACCGCACAACCCGATCTTCCTTCAAACACAGAGCCGTCGGTATAATAATATTCATAGTGTGGATAGTTACCTTTAATTTGGTTAAACAGATTTCTATAAATATAATTAGGTGTGTTATCTCGAGGGTATTTATTGGCTATATCTAAGTTAACTGTTATATCACTTTTTTCCCACGGCGGTTTTTTTGGATACTCGTGAGGATAAGTAGGAGGTAGTTCAAACTCAATTTCATTAATATATTTTTTAATTCTTAATCTTAATGGAAGAGGAAGAGATGGACGAAGGGTGTATTCAATATCAGATTGTAATGTGGTTTTTAAAAGAAACGAGTCCTTGTTATAAGTCATATGGTTGGCTGCATACTTTAGACATAACTCCTTTCTTCTTAACATTAGTGGCATTTCATCTGCTTCGACTAGGATACTATTGATTGGGCTAGTTCTAAAGGCTCCTAAGCTCAATCTTAAGCAGGTATTATGTGTGCTTTCTAAAAGTTGTAAAATATTAGGGGAAGCCGAGTCGTATTATGATCGAACCATAATCAATTTTTTGCCTAATTAAAGCTTTATATGTGTTTTTGATGCATGTACTATCTGAACCCCATTTATTAGATGATAACATTTTAATAACATTCATCCTACTATAGCACTCAGATTTAAGTTTTTTAATGTGCGTAACCCAGTTCATTTTTTTATCGAATGTCATACCTAATATTTTAAGATTTTGTACTTCTCTAATTTTATGATTATTTATCGTTAAACTAATTGAGTCTTTGCTTTTCCTGTTTGATATAATAATGAATTCAGTCTTAGTTTCGGAAAATTTAAAACCAGTATGTTTGCACCATTTATTTAATTTATCCAAGTTATTTTGCAAGAGTGTCTCTGTTGGTTTAAGATTATTGCCGCTACACAGTATTGTTAAATCATCTGCAAATAAACAACCTTTCACAGGTTTCTCTATAATTTCTAAAACATCATTTATAGCAATCAAAAACAGGACGACGCTCAAAACTGATCCCTGAGGTAGTCCATTTTCTGTTTGGAGAGGGTCAGAAAGAATGCCATCAATTTTCACCCGTATGGTTCTATTAGACAAAAAATTTATTATGAAGGCCAGAATGTTGCCTTTGACATTTAACTTTTCTAAAATTGATATAACCCTATGTTTCCACACCATTTCATAGGCTTTTTCCAAATCCAGGGCAACCGCCACTACTTTATTTTTATTTGCAAAGGATGTTAGAATATAATTTTCTAAATAAGCTAAATGATCTAAGGTTGATTTAAATTGCCTAAATCCAAATTGCAAGTGGGATATTAGTTGATTGTGTTCTAAATACCATCTCAATCTATTACTTACAACTTTCTCAAATAATTTACATAAATTACAAGTAAGGGATATAGGTCTATAGCTTGCGGTCAACGTAGCGGTTTTTCCCGGTTTTGGTATAGGTATAACAATGGCCTCCCTCCACTGGTCAGGAAAAACTTGGTTAATCCAGATGTAGTTATAAATGTCTATAAGACGTTCAAGAGCTAAGTTAGGAAGATTTTTTATTAGATTATTTGATATATTATCAGGGCCCGGACTAGTATTGCCCAATTGTTGTATGATTAAGTGAAGTTCATGTAGTGCTAGTATTTTATTAATTTGGTTACTGTTATCTTGTAAGTTAAATACAGTCTTGGTACCTTCTATTTGATTTTTATGGTGTAGAAAGTCTTGATCATAATTACTGGAGCTGGAATTCGTGGCAAAAGCTTTTACTAGTAAATCAGAGTTTATTTTTGGGTCAGTACTTAATTCTCCTTCATTATTTTTTAAGATTATAGTTTGTTTTTTCCTTCTTTGTCCATTAATTGAATTAATTTTTTGCCATATAATTCCTATCGGAGTATAACTATTTATGGATGATACAAACTTTTCCCAGTTTGCCTTTCTACTTTCTTTGAATATTCTTCTAGTTCTTGCTCTATTTTTACGATATTCTGTCTTCAGTAATTCTAGGTTTTCTTCGTTAGTATATTGGCTGTCTTGGTTTTTCCTCTTTTCTCTTGTATATACCCTGTAGGCTCTTTTTGTTTCTTTAAGTGATTTAGAACATTCTTCATTCCACCATGGAACTTGCTTCTTGTTTAATTTTCCAGTAGTTTTAGGTATGTGTTTTTCGGCAGAACTGATAACTATTTGATTAAATTCATCTATTACTTTATTTATACATTTGTTAGACGACAGGTTTAGTTTATCTAATTGTTTAATCTTATTATCTATTTCTAAACGAAAGTTGGGCCAATCTGCTTTATGATACTTCCAATGTTGAGAAATGTTTCGAATATTAGGAGCTAAATCTATTCTTGATGTAATGGTAATAGGAAAATGATCACTGTCGTAGAGATCGTCCAATGCATTCCAGTCGAAATAAGTTGATATAGTTCGTGAAGCAAAAGCTAAATCAATACAACTAGTATGACCATTCCTACTATTGAAATGAGTAGGCTGATGAGAGTTGAGCAGAATTACATTGTCCTGTATGTCCAACCAATGAGCTATAGTTTTACCTCTCTGATCGCAGTGATTTGAACCCCAATAAAAGTGGTGACTATTAAAATCTCCCAGTAATACGAAGGGCGTTGGAAGCTGTTTAACTAAGTCATTTAAGTCATTATCACTAAAGGAATAGCTGTTGGGCAAGTATATATTACAGATAGTTATAGCTAATGGGAATTTAATTCTTATAGCTATTACTTCTAAGGGGCTATTTATACTAATACGTTCAGGAAGTGTTTCTGGTTTTACATAAATAGCTACACCACCACTAGCTATACTGCTGTGTGTGCGGTTTTTATTAAAATTTACGTAGTTTTTTAACATGGCACAATAGTTATTTTTAAAGTTCGTTTCTTGTAAGCAAAGACATAATGGGTCCACATCGTTTAGTATTAATGTTATGCTTTCAAATCTGGCTTGGAAACCATTAACATTCCACTGCAAAATATTCATAACTAATCGAATCAAGTCAAGGAAATAATTTACCAAAAGAAAATAAACGAATAATATAAAGATAATAATAATTAAGGGTTGTTACTTGTTGACTTTTCCTTTAAATGTATGTCTTGCAGTTTTCTGGAAAATCTTGAGCATCTATTTTTTAAATTTTTATTCATTTTGGGGTGGAGGAATAAACACATGTTGATTAATTCAGGAATATTCTCTGTATAGTCTTTAGTGACTTCTTGAATATTTTGCTTATTTCGTGATGCATCCAAAAGGCTAATGAACTGATCTAGTGTTAGTGGGAGGTGTGGTTGGGATTCTTTTAGTTCTATTTTAATATCGTTCCAAACTTGTTCTTCTGTCCTATTGTCAAGAGTTTTCTTTTTCTTTTTAATAGATTTGTTAACTTGTATTTCATCTTCAAGGGAGTAACTGCTGTCAGTATCGTCTGTTAGGTCACTTAGCTGTAGGGACTCTTCGATAGGAGGATTAATTTGATTTTGTTCTGGTTGTGATAGTTCTGATGTGGTATTTGAATGAATCCGTTTAATGCCTTTGTTTTTCTCTTGCATGTTGACTGGTGATTTATTTTCATACACTTGCGGTTTGATAAAGTCAATTGGAGGGTAGTCTGAATTTTCTATGTTTTCTTGTGAAGTATTATTAATGAGTAATGAAGACTCCAGTTGTTGGTTAGCTTGAGGACAATATTTTGCCAAATGTCCATTACCATTGCACACAAAACATTTCATAGATTCATTTGTTAAGTAAATCCAATAGTTGGTGTCCTCATAATTAATTTGCATTGACTCTGGGAGCCTTTTTTCATCCTCCGGTGAAACGTATAATTGACGTCTAAAACTCATAATATGAGAAAATCCTGGGTCCGGAATGCCTACCCTCATGTATGTAATGGGAGACAGTATTTTTACATTTATTTTTTTGAACTTTTCTTCTATAACTTCATGCGGAATGACCGGACAAACATTCGATAAAACTATACGTTTGTTTCTAGTAATTAGCGGTCTGATTTCCAATAAGTTATCTTTTACTTTGAGTTTTTTTACAACATCAACCAGTTCATCAGCAGATTGTTTGGAGTCCAAGTACACACATATTCTTGAGTTGGCAATACGTGAAATAAAACGAATGGACGATGGCTTGATAACAGTGGAAAGTGACAGTAAGTAATCTCGTAGCATGATTCCGTCGATGGCATCAATTACGATTGCTTGGTCTTTCTTTGGGTGATTAGTTTTAGAAGTAACGTTGGCATAACTTGCGGTGGGGGTACTTGTAAATTTTTCCATTGTGATTTAAGGTGCCCCTGGTGCCAGGAGCACCCTTATAATAATATCAATATTAATAACCCGTACGTTTAAACACTTAAAATGATGTTTAATTACAAAATTACTCGCGGCGAGTCGGCGCATTTATCGGAATGCGATAAGACGCGTGTACCGTACAGCGGTCGCGGGGTAACTGATTTTCTGATTTTATACGGTAAAAACTGAACAAAACCTCGATTTTTGTAATTAAAATAAATTGTGACATAATTTTCATAAATTATTAGATATTGTTAGTGATTATTATATTAATAGATAAAGAAAACTATTAAACTTTCATAGTTATAAAGATCATGTCTACATTGTCATTGCATTCACCATAAACAATTTGCAATCCAACATATTGTCCCTAAAGCGTTCAGTATAGTATAGACAACATATTCTCCGCTAAGCTATTCATCCCACAGACTACATATTGATCACAATGGCCCAACCAGAACAAATCCAATCCAATGTAACGCCGCACTGTTTGTGAACAGTGCTGAAAAAATATTGTGTATGTACAGGCGGGAGGCGGCGCCGCGCGCTCACATGTGTATGGGTATAGTGGGTGTATAGCACGACACGTGTGGGGCGTCTTATCGGAAAATGCTTTGCTATTCTCTGTCTTTGATAGAAGGCAATACCATAGTATTCAATCATATCAGCAACTAAATAAAGTGAAAAGTTTTCTAACGAAAAGCATTTCTTCAAGCAGAAGCAACATATTCTCTCAGTGGAAAATTGATAAGGTATAAAAATAAATCTAAATCCTAAATTCCAACTGTTATGTAGGTGCACTTAGTACTTCGTTAGAGTTGCTTGTTCTGATCATAATATCTGCTCATTTTATATTGTAGAGCTCTTTACCTTGAAGTGGGTTATCTCCGCGGGAAGCATGCAACCTCGCATAATCACGCTAATTTTAGTAAGTGATGAGGCCACAGTCTCTTCACTGGTTACACTTGAAGAGAGCTGCTGCTTGCGTAAGAAATAAAATTATAATATATAAAATACTTAAAATAAAAATACACGGATAGTGGTTTAGTTTCCACTACAAAAGTCTACACATATCAGTCTCATAGGATTTAGATATCCAGTAAAGTGCGATATCAAGTAAGAACTCTCTGTTTTTGTTTCCATCACCGATTCCACTGAACCATTAGGGAAACGGAACTGAAAACAACAAACCTTCCTTTTTCCCCTATTCAAATAGCAACACAACGTTTTTATGGTTTCAGTTACAACTTTGGTAAAGTACCATCGGTATGGGGAATGATTTGGAGGGAAATGAAGCAATAAACATTCGCTGCTGAGGGCGGAGCTAATTGTTGGAACAACCTTTATTGAGCAATCTGAGGGAAGTCCCGCGAGACGCGCGGGGACTGAAAAACCTTCGGTAATTAATTATTTATTCGTAATAAGGTGAGTAATGAGTGCGGCGCCCCGCGGGGACTGTGTTATATCACTTGATTTTATTATCCTCACTGAACCAGAATTATTGCCGAATAACTGATTTAAGTTCAGTTACTTATGTGTTTTTTTTTTCATAATATACGTAATAATGAACAAATTGAAAAACTGGTGTAGGTATTAGTATGGATTGTCCTAGTCTTCTCTACATTACATATAACTGCAAAGGTCTAGATGCACATTCAGGGTGGTATTTATATGACAAACAATAGTTTAATATGAGCTCTGATAAGATAATTCAGAATAATTTGTAAAGGAATAAAGTCTCACGTTATCATCACACGTGTTCGCGTGATCTGATCTTAACACAGAAGAACCCATTAGAGGTATCTCGCGATGTTATATATTAGAGTACCGCAGTAATATTATGTTACGGATTGTCAAAAAACGTTCACTAATTATATATAATGTGGGTAATAATGAGAACAGTTCTCTTCGGGAATTAAATATATTATAGTGGAGAGCGGACGAGAGCTCGCGAGAATTAATTACGATATGAAGTGGACGGCGCTGCCGGCTAATGGGATACCATTTTGGTTTTTATGACGCGTCCGGAGGGCACGCACTGCTGTTGTTGTTGTGGCGGGAATCATTCCTCTCGTAACTTACTTTCTGTTTTATTTTATTAAATAGCATATAGACGAAAAGTTAGGTTATCCTTTAGTATTGACGTAGATAATGGCATTGAGAATATTGGAAAATGATTGGTAATGAAAATACACGATAGGAAAGTTAAAAAAACGTACAAATAAAAGTATCTACATAATAATAGGTCTCTATATTATTATAAAATCTTGTGTTTGTTATCAAACTCACGACTTTTATGTTTTTGGTATATATTTAATAGGTCTGAGAATAGGTCGTAGGTTTAAGCTTTTTATACCCCTAGGCTACGAGATAAGGGTGAACCTTACAAATATGGATACTGTTTTCTGAGGTTTACGCGAATGTTAGACTTTGAAATAAAACTACTTTTAATCGGATTCTATTGCGGTTTGTTTTTATTTTCATCGTCACGGGTCGACTGAGCGTCGAAACGTCGGGAACTAAAATCAAAATAAACCGCGAAAGAATTCGTTTAAAAGTGGTTTTATTTCAAAATAAGGATACGTTTAACAGGTTAGCTGATAAATAAACATTATAATTTTAATTCTTTATTGCACACAATGTACATGTTACAGATAAGATAAAATAAAACAATAAAAAATAATATGTACGCGTATCCTGTAACACTATTATAATCATATTTTGAAAGTGGCCATTTTTAACTGCTATAAATATTCATTGATACAAGTGCCGAACTCTGCACAAAGCAATAACATAACACAATAATTAATTCAATGGTAATTATATTAGCGGGCTTTGTGCGTGACGCGATGTCGCCGAGTTACTGACTGTTATTACCGACGCACATTATCCGGCTGTTAACTATGAACCAACTGACGGTGACATCAAACCACTCAGTTTACATGCAATTATTGTTTAAGTGAACCGAACTGTTTTGGGTTAAGTTGCAATTTGTTGAATAATATGGTTTGTGATGAGGCATCATTGTGTATGAACTTTGTATCAACAATACGAACCTTATATACACACTTAAATTACACTGTCAGTATCTATACAAAAGAGTTTGTTTGGTTGAACACGTTTTGAGTGTAATGAAGCCTATTTATGAAGGAAGGCTGAAGGTTACTTTGAACTGACAACCACGTAGGTGGAACCGCGCGCAATAGCTAGTTCCTTATATAGCATAACCCAATTTTCACAGTCTAACAATATTAATAATAATAATTATATATTGTACACTAACTAACAAATTTATGAAAGAGAATATCATTGAGAGTTTATAATATAAATGTGGTGTCTTTACACCAATGTTCGCCACGTTCCAGACATCTTCATTCGAGGAGGCTTCCTATTTGCACCCTTAACCTTTACTTACGTGTCTTTTTCTTCGTCATTATTTACTTTCTTAATTATTCTAAGACATTATTGACAAACAGTGCAGAAAAAAATGTGAAGAAACCTGGATTCCTAAAATTTTAATCGAAAATCGTCAACCCGCAATGAGCAAGCGTGGTTATCAATAGTAATCCTTCTCTATATGAAAAGAGAGCTATACCCAGCAGTGGGACATTTATAGGCTGGTATTATAATCCCCACATAAAGTTGTACATCTGAATACAGACAGTAACTCTTCGCCATCCGCCATTTGTCGCACCCTTTCTATATTAATTCAAAGTCACTCAACTGTCACTAAACTGTTATTTATTGCTCTCAGTTTCTGACCGCAACAAGTATTTAATGACCTCTCCTCTCTGACACAAGTTTCTGTTGTATAAACGATGGCAATATTGTATAGCCGTTCTCGTGGCACCAATGTAGGTACACTAGAGCAGCAATACACTGTGAGCACGTAGGTAGTATCTCTGTGTTATCTTTATGACTGTTCCTCAAGCTGTAGTACTCAGCCTCGCCTGGACGACGCGCTGTGCTCAGCTCTCGGGCGCTGTAAGCGCTGAGAGCGATCGACTTCGATGCTGTTACAGACTGCAGTTAAAGATGAAAGCTTATAGGATTGGATAAGTTTTGGTTTCGGTATGTGTGCTTGTTTGCATTGCGGTATCAAGTAAACTATATCATTTTCATAGTTATTAAATTTTGCTTAGAATTAGTGTCAGAGAGTCATATTATTATATTTTATTCTTATTTATTTAAAACGCTTTCATGCGCAAAAATAAATTGATAATAAATTGCATATAGGAAGGATGATTTTTAACCACCAGCAGTACTTGAACCCACGCACAGAGGAACTTAGCTACAGAGGTGCTACTACTGCCCTGGTCTTTTCTATTTGTAATTAATTTACAAGTAGTCTTATATTTGATTATTTATCACCTTAGCAACTCCATTCGTCGACTTCTTGCATAAACTTTAGAGTAATAAAAAACGTTGTCTATTTTAGCATCTCATTAACATTCTTGAATATTAACACCAAAGTTATGATAAACAAAATTTCAGTGTTGAATTTTTGATTGTGAATTATAAGTTTGTTGGACTTGAAATGTTTACGATTTGACAAAACAATTAATAATTACAAAGTCATCATTTCGCAGCAGTTCGTTACTGGAACCCTTTTCCTTAAATAACGTACTGTTTAGTTTGAACGAATAGCGTTGAAGAGAAGGTCTCTAGAATGTCAATGTTTATAGGAGTTCATTTTAAACTGATAACATCGCGCTCACTCAAAGTTTTCATCTAAAAAGTGATATACCTTCGGCTATAAACCTTGAGCCCTGACCTTTAAGCTGTCGCCAGCGTGAGGAACATAAAAAGATCACTCCGCCGATAGAATAACTTCATCAAAGTTGAGCATTCCAGACGCAAGTACCGGAGCGTCGCGTCGGGGAGGCCACAGATCACTCACCACCACGCCAGCTGTACTGTACCGTGAATTATACATTATACAAGTCAAATTACTTATATAAAGAACAAGTTAGTATATTGTGTAGGCAGATAAAGTTAAGAGATCAATCAAAGTAGATTTTCAAGAAAAATGGGTTAAATAGATGTTCTTACCTCTACCTTGTTTGACTGTGAAAGTCAATTCCTTTATTAAATTCATAGCGAGGAAAGTGCCCAACAACACACATCCCTAGGTAGTCTTATTTATACTCTAATGTGAATATGTTAACAGTCTTCCGGCCGCGGTGCCGCTCAGCACAACACCGGTACATTGGTTATCGGCAAAGCGTTTGAACTTGTCTTATCGGCGGAACTTGGAACCAATCGGCGCATATAATAGCTTCGCCTAAGTTCTGTATTGTTCGAAACTATTCGATTGCATATCAGATGCAACAACTCACTTGGAAGCACTTCAAGGAATTATTGAGATAGAGGTATACCCCTCTCCGCACTGCACCCCCGCGCCCGCCTGCACCCGCCGCGATGTGCCGCGATGTGTTTATTATTTATGCACAATACGACTCGTGTGACAAAATTTCTGAAAACGAATATCTAAAGAAGAACATGTTAGAAGAAACTTGTATATTTATTCAACTGACTATCTACCAGATAGTGAGACTTTACATAACAACAAAACCGTTTAAAAACAATTCTAGTTCAGTTTTCTCTAACTACTATCAAACTCTTTGATAGCACGACGTCATCGTTTGATGTCGTCATCAGCGTGAAGCATCGAGCACACAAACGTCACGAGTCCCCGGAGGTCACTTCTCTACAATAGACAATTCGTTTTACCTTTACAAGTTTATTTACATTTACCTTTTGTCCCTGTTACGGTAAATACTTTCTCAATAAAGGCAGATTACCCGGGTAGTTGCTTGTTAACGAGCTGAAACCTTTATAAAACAAAATAGGTAACGTCCAAGTAAATTATGAAGCACGTTTAACTTGTGAGAATATAGTAAGCTCGTTATTATTTTAATGTTTACAGACAAAAATAAAAAGGTATTCGGGACTACAATGAGGAAAACTTTGCATGTCTACAAAGGTCAAGCTATTAAACTGCTGCAAAGAAAAGAAAACAATTGTGATCAAAAGAAATGGAGTCATAAAAGTTGTTCGGTGTGACCGGGCGCGCCTGGCGCACACCCAGCACACAAGTAACAAGTGACGGTGCTGTCGGGACAATGTGCCCGGGACACATCATAACATGAGCGTTACAGCTGATTCTATGAAGACACTCAGAACAATCTACATATTATATTCGTCTTTTTTGTATTCTATTTATTCATTAAAGGATGTAATCCTATATTTAATTGACAACTTTACTACATTTTAAGCTATAACAAACTTCTTATTTCAAATATACTTACACATTTTGTATAATTCTATTGTTATGTTTTTTGTTCCATGAAAACAAGTTGTACAGTATTAAGGGTAAAATCTTTGCCTTACGTTAAGCCGGCTGAGCCAGTTCGGAGAGCGCCCTGACGTCACGGAGTCTGACGGGACGGTAACTTTATACAGTACTGCTGCCATTATTACTTAAATTGAAACAAATTCAACACGTCGAACGTGATTTCACAAACAGGTACCTATTGTTAGAATTTACAAATATAAATTCAATCCCAGCATCAAGCCGGCGCAGTTGTCAAAGCAATAAACCGCAGAGTAGACTAGCTTACATTATTAATTCCCGAGAAACACATCGACATATTCATAATACATTGCTGCGCATGTTCTGAATCCAATCAACCGTCTCCATACATTCACCGAACGCGATTGCATGTTTAATTCGATCCCCTTTGTGATAGCGCGGGCGACGCCTCTCCATCTAATATTAAGTGGCATTGCCAGCCTCTGGCACTCCTTAGCCGTCTAGTTGGCAGTGCCAACTGTCTGGCAGCGTCGTCAAGTAATGGCATTAGCCGTGGCTCTGCGGAGCAACTTTGGCGCGCTCCGCTTCTTACGTTGGGCTAAGGAATTCAATTTTAGAGGAACTTTAGTCGCACGGGGTTTTTGTTACTATGTATTACTTCGCAGTTGATCCCGGGAAACGTATCGCTTGCGCGAGCTAACTTGTAAGTTGTTCCTACAACACGGCGACTTTGTAGATGTATACCTGCATCTGATCCCAGAGAATACACTAGCTGTGTTTGGCACGCTCTACTAGTTGTTCTTAGTTATTGAAATGGAAAACGAAAGAAAACACATGTCACAACTAATTGCGATTTAATAAATTGTAGTTTGGACTATTAATAAATTTAAGTGTATTAAATATATAACAAGTGCCGCATGTACTATTGCTTTCATTTCCTATAACACTACAAACTAGTTAAGAGGCGACATTTGAAGTAACGTTAGGTAGTTACTACATCATTGTGGAAGCTGCCGTAACGAACTGCGATACAACTTGCAACCTCCTGATTAAACTTGTTCAGTCCTCAACATTTCTCATTGTAAGTTTGCAACTTTTTGTTCAGTGGCTCCATCGAAGCCCGCGGGAGCTCGATGCAAGATACGTGTTCGTAATTTAGTGTGAAATTGTGTTACCTCATGTATCCATTGCGGGCACTCGCCGCCGTGCCCCGCTCTCGAATCAAATTGTCGCCACTGCCCGCGCCGCCCGCGCCAGACACCAATCTATGTGTATTCATTCGCTTGTCACCGCTGCGCTGCACTCGCGTGACGTACAATATTACTGACAGGTGTTACATTGCCGGTTGTGTTAATACAACCGTGTAATGGCACTATGTCCAGCGCGTGATGGATAACAAATGCGCTATAGACGTAGATTGTAGTGTGAGCTTAGAATTGTAATCGAATAGTAACGCACGTAGTGCAAACGCGGCTGTTTGGTCGCACACGAATTAAAATAATAATCCAGTTTGCAGGCGCGTGCCGCTCGCGCATAAATTGTTTAAACATCAGAGAAACAAGTGTTTTTAGTTCAGTCGGATTGTTTTGAACAGTGTAGTGAGGCGTGTCTCAGTTCCCACCACTCGCATACTTGTGACATCTCTCAGGTTCTCAGTCCCGCGCGAGCAAAACTTCAAGTGACATTTACAGCAGCTTTAAAATTACATTTACTTGGACTCAAAATTGTGTTTAAGAAAAGTTTTCTTTCAAATGGAGCTGTTCTGGAAATGTTTTTCCTCTTTTCAGCCAACAACTGTTATGTTAGAGATGTCGGCTTTCTGAGGACTTGTTCTCTTATTTTTAACCGACTTTGAAAAGGAGGAGGTTATATGTTCGGCGTGTCACTATTTTTTTTTTTTTATGTATGTTCACCGATTACTCCGTCAATTGTGAACCGATTTTTATAATTCTTTTTGTATTCGAAAGAGTATTCTCCCGAGGTGGTCCCATTGTCACCAAGTCAGGATCTGATGATGGGATCCCAGTTAAATCGAAGGAAACCCTTAAATTTTAAAGAAATGTCGAACGTGTTTCATTATTCTACTGAGCCTGTTTAGGTATTTACGTCCAATAGTCATCACCTCAAGGCTTTTGGTAAATACTGAGCTGATGATGGAAGAAACCTTGAGTTTTAGGAGTTAAGGGTTGATTTTTTTTTATATAATAAATATGTATTGACCCTCATTTACATTTTTTTACGTTTCTAAGGTGAGCTGTATTGTATTATTATAATAAATATTATGAACACAAAAAATGAAAAAATAAATAAACTTTTGAAAAAAAAATATAACCGACTTCAAAAACCAAAACAAAACCTAAAAGGCACAAAATAGTGTAAAATAAACTTAGAACTATCTAAAATATTAATACAAAACTAGAAGTGATCTGTTTGAAGTCGGTGCCAAACAACAATATACCAACAAAAAATAAATACCTACAAATACTAGTACAAATACGAGTATTACATATATTATATAGTTTGGCACCAACTTCAAACAGATAACTTCTAGTTTTGTATTAATATTTTAGATAGTTCTAAGTTTATTTTACACTATTTTGTGCCTTTTAGGTTTTGTTTTGGTTTTTGAAGTCGGTTTAATTTTTTTTTCAAAAGTTTATTTATTGTTAATAGCGTGTTGCTGCGGCCTCGCTTCAGGCTCGGCGATAACTGTCGCTGAAATTATTTTATGCCGAAACTTTATTTATGCGGAGAATGTTCACGGCGGCTGTTGTATGGCGGCCGTCTCTATTATTACATTTACTTAGAACACTATACACATTTAATACAAGCCATATAATATATTTTTTTCAGAATATAGATTAAGGCTTTGCTAAGGACGATAATAAAATGTCAGCGCTAACATTATTCATGCTCGCCCAAATTACCGCAATATGACAAAAAGCATTATTCCTCATTATTAAAACTGTAATAATGAAGCAGTACGTGGAGCCGGACAATCGCCGGATTGAGTTAACGCGACGTGCTCGATATATTTAACGAATTGCTGACCAGTGCCACCCCTCACCCCCTACGTCCCCACCACCCATCACACCTCCCCATCGTAACACCGACCAATGTGTGATATAATGTTGCAGAACGCCAAACCAACCAAAACCAGTTGTCAAAGTAGATACTACAACATGTTAAGGCAGCAGTTGTCGTATAATCATAACATTGTATCTCAATGCTTTCAGCTATTGGAAACACGTTAATGTAATATATTTCTAACGAAATTGTTACCGAGAATGTATATGATAAACAATCTACAAGATAAACCCTGTTCATTATTTTTGCTCCAGAGAGAACGAGGAATCTGTGCGAGTAAGTACTCTACAATACGTACCTTTGTGCGGAACAAGTGCTATCACTATAGTGAGTCGTATACACGAGAAATCATCTGAACTGAAGTGAAACAATAGCAGAAGTTGTAGCCTCCTGACACAGTCACCACTAACTTCTCAACTCGACAATATTCTCACTCGTTACTATAATTTCGTGAAACTAAGACAATGTAATACAGTACAAACTTTGCTGATAGTGTCCCGCTGTAAAACTTGCACGATAAATGTCTGACAGCGCAAACACGGTCGCTGACACACGCGACACTCGCTACTCTCGCGAGAGCGGCGGCGCTGCGCGCGACATTTATAGCGAGAGCGGTCTTTGTGTCGCGGATAACTGTCATGTGTACTTGCCCTCGAACAGTTCACAGGAAGCGGTGTTATTACATTCCCCGTCCATAAAGGTTGGAAAGGTTTTTATAATTCTATAAACGATAAACGTACAGAAGGTACAGGACTTAATCATATAAAATGTTGTCTCGGGAGATCATCCGTAAAAATAAAAATACATTTCTTATTGTGCTTTTTCTAAATAGTTTATCGTAATAGATTATTTTATTGTATTAATGGATATCAGCCAATTTTTCAAAATTCAATTCGCAGAATTGCTTACACAAATATATTACAACATTTTACTCTGTAGCTTTTCAAAAATCTCAACTTTAGTATTATAAATTAAATTTTATTTGTATACAATAGCTACACCAGCCTTAATTAAAACAATAACATGCTTTCATTGGAGTATACATCTCTTTACAGTTTAAGTTACTTTCCAACAGAGCGTATTACGATAGCCTCGGGATACACCCTTCTTAATTACACAAATAACTTCGGAAACACGTGCCGAACCTAAAAATAAACAGCCTTTAAACCAGATAACAGTAGCGTTTCCGGCCTCAAGTGACAGTATAAACAAAAGTTATCAGCGCTCAGCCGCGAGAGAGTAATCCTGACACTCAGCGTGTCGCGTGTCGTAAACTTCTCGCAGATAACACGTCGGAGCTTTTAATTAAGTGTGATGTGGCGTACGACAGGCGGTCGCGTCGGTCGCTCGTGTCGTACGCTCGTGCTGGTCGCGTCGGGCGGTCGGATCTGAAGCGCGGCGCTCCTACTCGCGACGCTACTGTACTTATTCACCCCGCCTCGCTTGTTTGTTTTCAATGACTGAGATTTGTATCGCAAGAAACCAAACATTAGTACATGCTAATGTATTCGTGTTTACTTACCGAGGATAGCATTCGCGCACAAGTGTGATCAGGTTATATACTGTGGACTAGTTCTCGATATAATTATTTTCTGGTGTAGTCTAACTAACTTAGTGTGTAGAGTTAGTGATAGAACTGTTTTATAAATGCTGACAGTTCAACCACATCGTGTTGTTAGATAACTAAAATCTAAAACTACATCAATGAGTTGCTATTTCAAATCTGTCAAAAGCACCACTGCCAGGCGGCCGGGACCCAATAACTCGCAACCACAGATGTAAAGTACATCGTTGCGCTGTATACTTCTAATTATTACTATTTTTTTTTATATAATTTGGCCTATGTTAGCTTCCCAACAGAGAAAGATTTTTTAAATCGTTTCGGTAGTTTCGGAGCCTATTCAATGCACACAAACAAACGATCAAATCTTTCCTCTATAATATAAATGTCTATAGAGCTTTTAAAAAAAAATACTATGTACTTATTTCTTATTAGTGATCCCTAAGAATCTACAAACAGAACAGTCTTGATGACTGTTCTGTTTGTCCAACAGTAACCTTAAAATGTCTTCCGACTTTAATAATATGATATAATATGGAGAACGGCGACCACAAGACAGGATACCATCTTGTTTGTTTTGAACATAGTTTACTTACAAAACAATAATATTTTAAACTTTTATTGTTTCCCTTTACACCGTAACTAGACCGCTCGCTAGAACTATCAACAATGCGAAACTTTTCTGTTGTAAATCCCGGTATAAATTAAAGACGACAAAACATCCCTTATGTACCAACTAATCATAAGTTCTCCAAAGCGCTGCAGCGCTGCAACAATTCGATATCTGCGATCAGCTGATTTTAGCCGCTTGAAGGTACTTGCACACTGGCCGGCTATGTTTTATGTACGGCGTTCGAATATTAAATCAATTTCAAATAAATTATTCGTTAGTTATACAAATCATGTTAACTGTTTACTTTTAAAATAATTACTTTTTGTAAATTTTAATTTGAAGTCCTTTATTAGTTAATAATGTTTTTTTTTTTAATATAATGTAAAGGAACTAACTGTTATGACAGTGATACTGAGCCTTGTAAATTTAAATGTATACTATATTACATAGGAAGAGCGACGTTTTCCCATCACAAGTATCATTTGATTACTTTCTGGGAAGCCCCGGCAACATGTTTGTGAAGCTTTACTTAAATAAATCCTTCTTTTTTTAATGAAGCCTATCAGAAACATCGAGTGTTCGCGCACCTTAACTAAAGACAGCAAACATCTTTGTTTTAATAAATCCGCGAAACTATCACAAGTTCGCTAGATACCGAGATTTAGTTCTGAGCTTACAATCTCTGCTGATGCCGTTATAACAACAAGCTTGCACTTTGTTCGCTGGCGCTATTTATTACAGTCTTGTTTTGTTCACTTCACGGAAAACGGACGGAACCGACATATTTGTGACAATGCACCACAGATAACACTTAAATATATTTACACTGAAAACAAACCATTCTGAAAACATAAATTTGGTCTTGTAAATAGCTTATTGTTTAGCTAAATCTGTTTTTGTTTTTATAATAAATACGATATGTATAAATCTGAGGTGGCAAAATTAGTTCACATTCTCAAGGTAGCATGTATTATGTTGTTTAAGAAAACGACTGCAGTAAGTTTTTATCGTGACTTTCAATCGGTTGCATTTTGAGTCCTTGTTTACATAATGTATGAACCAAAAGTGTCGCAGTAAACGCAGTCGCGCAAGACAAACGAAAAGTTTGGAATTAATTCGTGAAGCAGGAATGCGCAGGTACCGGAGTTACGTTAATTACACGTCACCCAGTCGAATGTTTTAATGCTATCATCCTTTTACGTCGCATTCCAAATACATTTCTGTGGAACTATTTCGAATTCTGCAACCTAACATTTATTTATTCTTACTAGATGAACATCGCATACTGTTACACAAAAAATAAATTATTCTGAGCAGGTCCATGTTAGAATTCAATACTTTTTAGGGGTCAATAATGTCACTTAAGTGTATCCAATTTTGTAAAAAAATAATCCCGCAGCCACAGCTGTGTTCGAACGTGCCCATATCAAGCCCTAACGAATCTCTGCCCGGGGGACGTCTATTAGAGACGTAGAGGTTTAGACCGTCTCGTAGCACGTAGCCCGTAGCGGACACGTAGCACCATCGCTGTAGCTGACAGCGTAGCAACGCACAATAAGCGTTCACGTTATTTACTGCAAATTGTATGAGAGTCACTCACATTCCGATCCTGTCAATCAGGTTAACGTGTTTCTTTAACTTAAATTGTTGAAGATAATTAGTTTTATTACAATTTTACGAAAATCTAATACATATGAGTTACCTATACTTTTTTTTAATAAATCTAGATAAATTTAATTAAATAAATCGGTATTCTTATAGATTACACAAGATAGATAAAAATTACGGCAAATAGAGTGAACGGCTGTTAAAGCCTATGTTTAATAAATACTCAAACGGCGCGTATGTGATATTATAATATAATAAAGTTAAAATTATTTTTATAATCATATCTCTGAGATACTATATTTAATTATGACGAAGCTTATTATTAAAATAAGCAATGCCTTGCTCGTACTTTAATTAAATCTTTCATTAATTATATTAAATGTATAATATCGTCAACGCTTTAACACACTATCAACTTCAACAACTTTCCATTAAAATATAATTTTAATGAAACAACTTAATTTTGTGTCAAATATTCAGCACAGTATGAAATGTTCAAAATAAAATAAAAACTTTAATTTTGTTTGTAGGACATAAAGTGCCAACCCGAGGACAAGTGCAGGTAGCTGTTGGTAGTGAGCTCCGCCCCGCCCCGCGCCCCGCGCCCCGCACCCCGCGCCCCGCAGTACAGGACCGACAACATAACACAATTACCGTCGTCCACCGGTAGGTACTTACTGCTTGAGGTTCCTACCAAACAATACTCCTCTTATTTACTCCCACAATTTGTTCTCAGTATTTTCCTTTTAATATTGATGTAACGTTAATTAGCACTCTTTGTTCCGAACAAACTTCGTAATTAAATTTTGGGCGGTAGTGTAAAACGTAACCAATTGTTTCGTTCTTTTATTTGATTTAGTCATAACGAAGATTGGTCCTCACGCCCGGGCCCGGCCGGTCCACACCACGCACCAAAGTAATTATGTGTCGCCTTCAGATAATTCTCCGAACTTATAACTTTTTAAAAACATTTATTATTATTATTTTTACTGACTTACTATGATTAATGTTTAATTGAAAAGTAGCCGACGTTCGCTTCTGAGTTATGAAGTAGTCACAATTACACGGGATAAGTGAGTCACTTGACTTTACAAAACTCCAGCTTTGAGAACAGTTTCTTGTTTCTAAAGACGTTCCTCGTTTTGACTTCTACACTTTTATCACTTTAATATAGCTCGCGGGCTCTGATTACAACAGGGCGCCACTTGAACCACTCACTCGCTTGCTCCGGTTCGAAGCAGAATTTTCCAGTTTGATTGATCCGCACACACATTTGCACAATGTGTAATCAGGGCAGCGGTTTCCCAAAAATATAATTTTGGAAGCGGAGCGAAGTCAGAGCGAGTTGAAACGGAAAGTTTGTATGGGACCAATCTGGGTGCGAGGCCACATTAACGAGGCGAACACAAATAAAAACTGACTCGCGCCGGAATATTCCGGTTATTGCCGCTTTTTACCAGTTTTGGAACCGGAACGCCGACACTGTTCATTTGCTCGACCGGCGCGTACACTTTTATATTATTTTTTAATCTGTACGTCTAACTGGCGGCGGCGCCGCAATCAGGCAGGTATGCTGGCAAAGTAATGAAAATACAAGTGTGCCACGATCACTGTGATGCATTATTGTTTACTAAACTTACTAAGTATATAATTTAATAAATAACTACAATTGGCTCTATGCCGTTGTAATTTAATTTAAATAAAAATATTGACAATATCATAAAGTTAAGAGGAAATTACAAATACAAATGCCAGCTTACAAACAAATTGTACAATGCTAACTAGCTAAGTAAAGCTAAATTTCAATGTTTTATTACAAATATAAAATTATATAGTAACAACATTAAAGACAAGAGTTTTCTATGCAGTTTCCTTCCGGTTCTTGTCCGAGGTGATGACACTGTGGAACCGTGCACCGAGTCATTTAATTAGTATGTTAACATATCTTAAGCGCCTCTTCTTTGGGTTTATAAACTAACTGTTGCCCGCGGCTCTGTCCACTTTCCCAATTAATTTCTGGTAAGAAATATAGCCTATATTACTCAAAGATAAAGAAGCATAACATTTTTGAAATCACTTCATTTGTTCTTAAGTCTATTCGTTACAAACATTTAAAAATAAAAATATTTCCTCTTTATAATATTAGTATAGATAAAACATGTTTGATTTGATTTTATCTCCCACTGAAAAGCTCAGACAAGCACAAAATCAAAAACTTTATTTGTATCGGTTTGTTTTTTTCATATTTCACTATAAAGAAATTCTTAGATATTCTATATACATAATAGGTTAGAATGTATTTCATCTTATATGATTGTATTTTATTTTTGTATCTCGTTAACTAACACTCAGCCAACTCGTAGAAACACGAGCGCCGCGAGCGACGGAGAGAATTATTGTCAAATATTTATCAAATCTGTGGACGTTTCCAAGTCTCGTGGTAGCGATCTATCACGCGCAATGAGTGGCAACATTTACTCCAATATAAATAATGTGGCCACACTTGACTGGTCGACGCCGATAAATCATATTTTTATTGGATTAATGTTTCAATATTCCAATTTGGTGTCACCGTCTCGATGCGCAGTACAATGTCATCAATATATAGCGGCGGCCTATTGGGGCTGTCAGGCTGATGACGAAGAGCGATCGACGCCGCGACCAGCGCGCCTGACCCGCGACTCTACACACGCCGAAAGAAACACTAATAACACGCAGCTCTCGTTACACAGGTCGGTGTTGTAGTCACTTTTTGCAACCTGGACTTAAATACTGATCACAATAAGTTGTACGCAATGAGCAATGTCGCTCATAAACATTGTGATTTTTTGTGTTTACGAGTATGTTCACGCTATAGTCTATGACAAATACAAAGACAATAGACTCAATTATCTATTTAATTGTCCATAATTTCTTAACAATAGTCCGTGTTACTTTTTAGGTCAGTTTATTCTGGTCTAAAAGCAATTAAGTTAGTCGCAAAATAAAAGGATACCAATTTAGTTTAACATTTTTGTATAGATTCCATTCGGATTCCAGTCGATTCGGTCTCGTCGGACAATCATTTTACTTTTAGGTACTTGTTTAAGTGCTCAAAATGTAGAAATAAATTGTATTTCTTTTCAGACCTTTAGGTATCGAAGAAATGGAGTGGCTTTAAGTATAGCTTTGTCCACTGATTGCCGAGCGTAACTCAATCTTGAAAGGTTGTTCTGATGTAATTATTACAAGATTTTCATGATTACACGTGTTTATTATTCTCTCTGTCACGTATTTAATGTTTCTTTTTGTAACAAGTTGCCAAACAAATTGTTTGAGGTTACAATTTTAATTATATCGTACAACTCGGAATCAGAATTAAATGTAAACTTAATAAAGAAATGAAAACTTCCCATTCAGCTCTCAGCCGATGTTTTTCTGTTCGTTTTGTAGGAATTTTAATATTCCAGCGCTTGGTCTGGCGGCGCGCGGCGGGAGCAAATATTTTTCTTTTATCGCCGACTGTAATGAGGGCAGATAAGCGGCGAGCGCCGATAACCGCGACTTGCGAGCGACGAGAGCCGAGCGCCGAGCGCCGAGCCGGCCGGTGCGACGACAGCCGACCAGTAACTACATAATAGACGTAATATATTTATGAAATATCAAATAGAGGGATCAAGAACGCCTGGACGTGCTGCTGGTCCATAAAGGATTTAATGAAGGGCATCTCCACGCTTTCACTAAGGCGCAAACTTGTCCACATTTGTACTCAACCTTCCTTACCTACGGCTCCCAAACTTGGTCTTTCACCAAACTTAAGGTTAGCCAAAAAGCAATGGAACGCAGTTTATTGGGTATTAAAAGAACGGATTGCGTGCGAAGCATCATCTTACGCTCCCAACCACAAATAATAGATGTAGACATTCAAGCAGTAAAGCTCATATGGAGCTGGGCTGGTCACGGGTTAGCCGCTTGACTCCGGATAGGAGGACTAATATAGCCACTGAGTGGGATGACATCAATCCTTCTAAGTGGTTGGCGTCAATTAGCTCAAGACAGAAAAGTCTGGAGCCAAACGGGGGAGACCTTTGCCCAACAGTGGCATGAAAAAACCTTTTGCATCATTTTTTAATTATTATAATAAATAATTATTAGCTATTACAATTTGTATTTAATTACAAACCTTTTGCATCGTTTATAGAAATAATACAGTAAAAAACTTTTACCAGACGAGTCAACGATGGTACTTAGTTAATTATTACCATTCTTTTTTTACCAAATGTTAATTCCATTTTAACAATTTTCCCCACCGTGTATTGTATACGCAGCATTATTAAAACAATAAGTTAAAAAATTAAGTATTGCTATTACTAAACACAGTTGCGTATGTGTTTACACATGAATGCACTAGGTGAGCATTCATGTTTGTATACAATCAGGAATCTTTAAGACATTAGGCCGGCCAGTGCTGCGCGCGGAGGACCCGCCACCCGCACTCTCCTATCTACCGCTAGGTATGTATGAATATATATAATACATTCATTAAGTAATTCATACGTTTTTATTAGTTTAATAATTAAATTTAATTTGATAAACACAGTGTATTGTAAGACTTTAGTTAATTTCCGCGAAAGGGATAACGTTGGAAGTTGTGATGTGATCACCGCTATGGAAACCGTACACGGGCTTCTGGTAATGGCGGACCGGTATCGGTTCTCAGAACACCGCCAGATAATGCAGTACTGCGTATAATTTTCATAATATCGGATTATATCTCTTTATTAATATGATAAAGAGCTTAGATTTGTGTTAATGTTTGTTTTTGTAACGATAAAACTCAAAAACTACTGGACCGGTTTTAAAGAATATTACCATTAGAAAGCTATCTTTGCGTAGCATTATGCTATATTTATTATACAGAATTTACTTACTTATCATTCATCATTTTTTCCATTTATTTGCAAAACGTAGGACCATTAGGTAGGTATATCGGATAAATATTGCGTTACTTTTAGAACACTATCTACTAATACCGACTATCCTTCGTCATATTGAAGCTACATAGAAGTGACGTATCATGATCTTTCTACACAAAAATCAAACTTATTCCAATATTATTATACGAGCATTGTACTAAGAGACCGGCGCCGGTAGCTCGCGGTCCATCTGACAAACGCTCGTAAGCTGTTATGACAGCGATCTTTACCGGGCTCTATATTAAAACATATCTTGCAATTTGAAACCTTAACACGCAAGAAATAAGGTTGTCGATACGGGGAGTGCCGATGTGTATTCGGCGCAGCCTAGAATCGGGATAATCCGGGATTATCGGCTGCGTCCCGATGTCCGCTGCATTCCACACTGAACGCAGCTCGAGCCAGTTTAATGGGAGAATCGGAAATATGAGGGTTTATAGTCGGGCGTGTTTGTGTGCGCTGGTATAAACAAAAGGTGATTATGCGTCAGCAAAGATCTTTCAAGTAGCTCAAGTAGCTGTTTAATACAATACATTTTCGACATAATACCAAGAAATTCTCTAAGTTGTCTAACTGAATTGTTATTAAATAATTAAAATGCCAGATCACATAACAACTGCTTTAAATGTAACAATAAACTTCTAAGACACGCCGCAGCATTATACCGTGAATAACTTTGAGAGTAATATTTCCCGCTGGTTAAATAATTGCTTACTTTTACATGAATAGACCCCAACCTGTGTATCTAAGGAAAAGCTCTTGCGTTGCAGCTGAAATGCTAAAACTATTACTTAACCCTGAGGTGACTTAATAGCACTTTAATAGTAATAAGCTTCTGTTTTATGAAGAAGAAACACTTGCAAGATTTTTTTGCGGCTAAAAATAAAACATTGTATTTATAAAAGCAGTAAAGGCAAGGTGCGACACACAATTTAGCACTCGTCCATCACTGAGCCATAAAACCGACAAATAAAATAGCATCAAATGAGTGCAGCGTGACTGGCGGCACACAGCCCGCGTGACACAAAGCACACATCGACTTATTAAGTACCTTGCAAAAGCAAAGCGATAGCAATCGATAGCAAAAATGTACGTATCGCAATAACGTAGTAAGAATTAGCAATTAGACAGCTATCATTTAGCAAATATTGCCGTAGTTTTGCTGTTGCAAGAGACGTAGTACCGCCGACGGACACCACGCCATTATCGCGGCCTTCCGTCACTGTCACGCGGGACCCGCCGACAGCGCAGATTAGACGAGATTATTCCCAGCGTGAAAGCGGTGACGACCATCGCTCGCCACGTACGCACGCACCCTGCATACATTTCTTTGTGTTATACACACTGCGGTCAATGGATAGCGGCGCAGCGATATGCCCGTGATACCTGAATGTACGTGAGTCAGTGCTCTGTTTAACTTTGTGCCGGAATTAATTGAATGGATGTGTACTTATAGGAGCAGCGGCAGCGAACTGCCGCGGCCGTTGTGTTGACACGATTTACATTTATTAACATTTTATCACTAGCATTAGAAAATTTTAAACGAATAAATTTATCAGAAAATCGAGTGTGATTGTATTGAGCAGTACCTACCTAGAGATGAATAAACCAGCCAAGTGCGAGTCGGATTCGCGCACGAAGAGTTCCATCAATATATATAAAGTTCTCCTGACACACTGTTTAACCAAACTCCTCCCAAACGGCTTGACCAATTTTATGAAAAAATCGTAGGTAAGTCTGAGGATATATCGTAAACGATTTTTTATAACCCTAAATGATATATGGGTGACTCTCCAAAATATAGCAAAACAACGTTTTCCGAGTCAGAATTGAAGAAAAATTTCAACTGTTGAACTATCAAGGTTCATGAGCCTGGCGACAGACGGACGGACGGACGGCGATGTCTTAGTAATAGGGTATCGTTTTACTCTTTCTTTAGGAGCCGCACAGCGAAAGAAAGCGGAAATAAGCGCAAAAAAAAAAAAAAAATCACCAACATCGATTTACAGTATATGTAGACTATGTATTTTTGTATTTTTCAGTGAAAGTATACGAATTACGCGGTCTCCGCGGGACACGGATTGAACTCTTAGCCTAAAGAGAGAGGAAAAACAAGTCCCCTGTGAGTATCGTACTAGTGTAGTTTATTATGGTTTGTGATGCTTTGACACACAAAACACTCAACTTACATTCACACTGCAGTAAATCTCTATTATAAAAGCCCACGTCACTCACTGACTCACTGATTCTGGAACGCTCGCACACTATGATAATTTTTAAAGAAAGAACACATAACAAAGAGTTTATCATAAAAAAGTTTCAAAAACAATATTTTCGCGAAACGTCAATGACTGAAGAAAAGTATTAAGTTTTGTTATGATTCAATCAATGTATAATACTTTACGCGCGAGCGAAGCCGCGGGCAACAGCTAGTATTCTAAGAATTATCCATAGGGACATGCATCACCACTACAACTGTGGGTTTTATGCAACCGAATGAATTTGAGGTTCATATTTCATTCATAGAAATAAAGGTTTGATAAATTTAAGTGTAAACCTATTTTACGATTCATCGAACTAGTATTTGTTTTGTGAATGAATATGTCATAGTTAACATAGCTTCATCACATTTTGAACCGGTCGCAGGCGATGTCGAGGGCTATGCTAGTATATAACCCGAGATTGTATGGGTGTGAATACGTCCGCAGATATAATTACCGCGTTGAGAGTTGAATACTAAGCGCGGCGGGCGGCGCATGCGCACTCACCACTTATATCATGAATTTGAATTACACACTTAAAAACACAACATAGACATTGGGCGAAAAACTCACACACACACACGTCAGAATATTTACTTAAAGTACGTAGGTCTGTAGGTCTACATCCTCACGTATGTATTCAGATACACGTGTCAAGTATTAATCATAATTTATGTTTTGGTCATGTTTAATAGAGAGTAAACCAGCATACAAATTGCTTCATTTAGTTAGATCTCAGCAGTTTTATTTTTTAATCTCATACATAAAGAATGACACCAATTCGATCATGATTCATTAACAGACATCCTCACAAAAGTCAAATGTTTCACGTTAATTAGACGGAAATTGGTTAATGATTCTGTGTGTGTAGCTCGTGTTTCAGTAAGTTAATCTGCACATTCCAGTTTCTGGTGACGCGGGGGTTTCCGGCTTGCGTACATTGTACACTCGCTAACTGCTTGAGTTGCGTCACGATAGCACGTAGATGTGTTATCAATCTTATACTGTACTACATTTAGAGCAAATAAAATTCTGATTTTGACAGTAAACCGCAACTTATTAAACATTAATAAACACGGCGTATTATCAGAACGCCTCCGCGCCGCTGCCGTGTCGCCTGGCGCACAGTCACTCGGTATCGACGCGATGCCCGGCTCCAGTGACAACACGGTTATTCTTTGGAGGCTATAAGCAACTCTTAACGAACTATATTAACTTCTAGACTCAGTTGCAGTGGAATGCGTGGCTGCGGCTTACGCCTCCAAGATACTTCAATATATTTTTAACGCCACAATAGCAAATCAAGGTCAATAAAAAAATCTTTTATTTTTAAAAAGAAATAAATCTGAATTCGTGTGTAATAGAAAATACGCTTCGTAAACTCGGGAATGGAACGGGCAAAGATACAAAAAAATAACACCACACCTCACAATTATGGTGTTAACACACAAACAAGGTTATTTAAATGGAGGAACCCATGAAATCTAAACGCATAAAGTCATCGTGGTCAAGAAAAACAGTCACCACACACATTGTTACCACAAAGTTAGGCAACATTTCAAAGCATGTGCTAAATCGGCAACACTGCTAGCAATAAAAACCTAGCTTAGCTCTGTACCTCTTGGAAACGTTCATTAAAATAAGTAACTGCGTTGTGGACGCACCATTGTGTCAGTTTAAATATTAACAATCTCGTGAATATTTCTATTTGAATGCTTTTATAAAGCCCTGGTACATTGTTGGCAGTGTCGCTGGTATCGGTTCCGATTACTATTGAGTGTACCGAGTGCCGCCATAATGGCGATTTACATACAAAAGACGATCTCAGTCTATCCTCGGATAAGTCGACGTTGTCAAACAAGACTCTCAGTCTGTCTGTAAGTTATTTTAAATTTGACTTGTGATACCTACAATTTTTTTTATTCATAAATATTCATAAAGACAAACCAAAATAATGTAGAACGAAGACCGGCCTATTTGCAACTGTTCTTATTTAAATGTGGGTTTATTCAAGTATTTTTCTTTTTTAAAATGCGAAACAAAATAAAATGATGGTGGTATAAATCTGTAGCTCAAGTCGGAGCAATTAGCCTTACTTGTTTAATTCAAATAAGGTATTCGTTTTAGGCGTTTCTTTGTTTTAATTTTTAGACATGAAAAGTGGTCTCTCGTCTCACATTCTATGGCTCCGTTAAATCCATGCTCATTGATCAGTGTATGAAAGCACGTCATTCACGACTCAATTTTTGTCTGTCTATTTCTAAACGTGTACAAATGAAAAAGACGCCGATGGACTTAAATTAGTTTAGTAAGTGTTTTTTTTAACAGAACGTATTAGTTAACAGAATCGAGACCATTGTCAGTGTTAACAACGAATCCTTCTTGTCATCAATGTTATGTTTATTACTATTATTGAGCTAGTAATTCATACGTCTAATAGATATTAAAAGGACGGAATATAAAGCATTTCACCTTTAAACAACATCCCAGTATGAGTATAGAAGTACCCAAGTGTAGTAGTCTCATCTCATGGCAGTCTGTCACTCGAGTAACACAAACACTTGTAACTCTCTCGCGAGCCTCACACACAGACTCCGAGATGACTGACACATAATTAACGTCAGCACGCTACGTCACTGGCAAAACAAAATGATCTAAATTGTTATTAAATTAGTGCATCTGACATGTAATTTAATTGGTCACTGTCATAAACAGTCGACAGCTTACATAAAAGATGCTTGTTCAGTATAACAACAGTAGGAAATCAAAGCTATCAAACCGACACACACACAACACAGTAACCTGTTCCTCGTGACACATTAGGACTGCTACACACGAAGATCGGGTGCTTTATGACAAGACCAGAGGCGGGCGGTCTTTTTATTGCTCGTGTGAGCGGCGCCTGTCAGAATTTAAACTTTAAAAGCTCTCTCGGTATGAGTACTCCACGTTGCGTTAGGATGTTAGGGCACTGTGACGTAATAGTGTCTCTCATGACCATTGTGAACAAAATAAACTTCGTGTTCTACATAGATTCGGACAGATGGCACCTATATACACAAAAACAATGTCAATGAATGATTTAATTCATAACATACATATCATAATACTAAAAACTAATTAACAACTGCCATGGCGATCATTCATAATTTAAATGACAGCATAGTAATTTAAATTTCTAATGGGAGTGTAGAGAGAGAGAGAGTGATAATAGAACGCATAATTTGAACATTTTACTTCATAATGAACGTTTGTCAAATAGCTGCCCTCGGTGATGTTACCACTTGTTGGCATGCAATTGTAACTGCTCACTTAAACAAAACAAACTGACGCTCGTACCGTTACTGTATCGACCTCCAACAGTCCACCTGCGTCGCTACGAAATTATAACTTTATTCATTTATTCAGTTCCTCTCATGTTTATTTCATTGAAGTCATAATTTTATGTATTGTTCAATATCGTGATATAACATCTGAATTTATATTTAATTATTCTGTATCATCACATTACTCACTCTACTTCATTATTTATAATATACATATGTTTTGTTCGCGATAATTGTGATTCCAGCAGAATCATATCATTATTATGTCAAAGTTCTAGTAGAAAGTATTACATCATAATATCAGGTGTAGTGTGCGCAGCTCTGTCCATACAGGTGTACGTGAGGCTACATTTGGCCGCAGCGGACCCAGGTCGCTGCCTCGGGGGACACCCACGCGCTCCACGGAAAAGCACTCATTAAGATTTGAATGAAAACTGTTGTGTCCTATGTATGAAGTATGGTTTTGGCTTAAAATTAAGGCTAGTTGTGCTAGTTTCATTGGGAAGGTCTTAGCAAAAATCTAAAAGCATTTTATAACTAGGTACTGAAATATGAACGCGTTATTTCTATCAAAAATAAAGGTGTAGTAAAAGATTTCTGAGAGGTAGCTAAAAGCTGAAACATAAATAAAATAAACGCCGACTTAAAACTAAAGCCGTAAAAGTTAGTACAACGAAGAGAACTCAAAGTAATTCGCTCATTTAAATCAACGGAGCAATTCAAACATGTTACAAGCTGCTATTACGTAGCAATTCGAAAGCGCATCCGTATTTTAAATTCCCGGTAAATGTGCGAGCAACATGAAGAGTGTACAAAATAGAGGAGGCTGTTCACTCATCGCCTTTTGAAGTGCTAATTCGCGTCGGGCGGATAGCGCGGGCTCGCTTTGCCGGGAAATCGAGCTGAAAAACATAGTGGCCACTGCAACGTGATGGTGGATGCTGGTACCCCCCACCCCCGCGCGTGTGTTGCTGATGCTGCTCAGATATAGAACATTAGCATTTTTAAGGTTGTAAGGAAGTGATGCAAAAATCGTACTTAATATTTGAAGTATATTAACTTAACTTACATATTATGGCTTCATCGCAATTTAAAAAAAAAGGGCCACTTAGGTAATGTGTTCATGCGAATTTGTATATAATAACATCAGGCTGTTTGCTAACTGCGGGTCGGACAGTATGCAAATACCCGCGGCCGCGCTTGTTCAATTTAAATCGCCACAAAAGTTGTTAAACTTTATATTAAATTAATTAATTACGTGAGTCTATTTTAAAAGTTGACCAAAAGTGTTTATTTTTCTAAATATATATTTAAGACTAGAAATGGCTAGTTTTATTCATTTTTATTTGAACTTACTAGGTATAGCATATAATTATAAGTCATGATCATACACAAATTGTTCGCAAAAAGCACAAATATATACTAAAAAAAATAGTCATTAAATGGATATAGTAGAGTTGACTGCTGACATACATTTGTTATTCATATAAAGTTTACGCCAGTTATTTGTATATCACAGTATTTGAGTGAGTGATATAATAATTATACATGATGTAGGTAGTATCTTCTCAAAGTGTTATCAGTCTAGTTGCGTCGCCCTCAACTCAACTTGTGACTTCGGCACTTGTCTGTTATTGCGTTGAATAAACTTGAGAGGCACGTGCTGCGTGCGCGAGATATGTACACGACACGTGCCGATATACATGTGTGTCTGAACTGAGACTGAGAGTGAGGAGCTAAGATAAGGTGAAGAAGCTATATTAAAATTAATTTATGTTTAAAGTTTCTACACAAGTGTGATCACATTAAGTGACAGTTATATTCATTGCAAGTTACAATTAAATTTTGCTGGTACATACACCATATATTTTGTGTTTTGATGAAAAAGTATGAATTTTGGAGGATCAATACCTAAGTTTAAGTTTGTTTAACTACTGGGCGCACCAAATTTAAATACTTATAGAAAATAGTGTACCATCGACTCGAAAAGAAAGAAAAGTTTGTTTTTAATATCAAAGTGCAAGTCAAATCTGTTTGACACCAATAATGTTAAAATAAATTCATGTTTCGAAAATGACCTTATAAAGTCTTATGTCTCTAGCACACGTGCAGTCTATACCGTGAGCGTTACTGCAACAGCGAAACGATAACAATACAAAAACTTCAAAATTTGTGTTTAATTATTTAGTGAGACAACTTCTCTCAGCGACACTAAGTAGTTATCGCCAGAGAAACATGAAATATTAATTAAAATTAAACAATGAACACCTGATGACTATAAAACTATGTTATAGCAATGAACGTATAAATGTTGATTGTATGGTACATCTCGGTTGATGCTACGGATCCCGTAGCAACACGTAACGTACGATTGGCTGCGTGGGCTCCGCATCCGTCATGGTATAATCCTTCAGTCGGCCCTTACAACATCCACAAAAGTAATGGCGGCATTCCATCTCCGAACCGAGGTCACACTCAAAATAATAATAATTTTGACAGTACAAGAACGACACATTGGAGCGGCTACACAATAGCACTACGCCTCGCCGAGGCTTAAGCTTCTTAATTAAGAGAAGATTTCTACTTATTTACTAGTTAAACAATAATTTAATAAAAACGAAATTTCTCGTCGGTTAATAAGACCGAATATGAATACGAATTAGAACTAAATATATTGAGTACTTCGAAAAATCTGCTACGTACATGCTACGCAGGTGCTACGCCGCACTAATCCGTGTGTTCGTAAAAGTAAGTATTACGTACGGCGCTAAGCTGAACTGCGTCTCAGAATTTATAAATAGCTTTTATAACTTGTGCTAAACTTATTGAAGACTTTAATACTAGTTTCATAAAAGAGAAAGTCGTAAATGGTAAAAACGTAACGAAAACGTAGGCGAATATCCGTATCATTTTATTCAGCCAAAAACATTTTGAAATACCTAAAAAACATATTGCGATATATTAAATATTGGATTCCTTTGAAACATATTTTATTTCTATATAAAATTGAAATATTTTTGTAGTTATTAAATTTTGGATTCAATTGTATGTTCTCGTAAAAGTAAAGTTTTTTTTATTTTTTCTACAATAGTTTAAACACGAGACTTTATACTCCATAGCATGAAGTGGTTGAGCGCGAGCTGCATTAATCGTGCACCAATGAGGCAGTGATTTATGTTAGTGAGGGCATAAATTACAGCGCAGCGGGCGGACCACGCGCCGGTCATTATAGTTCAAAAATGTATTGTAACCTTGTCGCAGTGAAATATGTTCGTAACGCGTGCACTGCCATGCTATCAGCTATACTCCACCGAGCGCCGAGCGCCGAGCCTACGCAATAGGTGTTGGTAGGGCTGCTCACATTAGATGCAATAACTTTAAATTAACACTATCAAGAAAGATTTCATGCACACACTGCATGCCTTAATTGAAAACAAAAATATTTCAAAAGAAGCTTTGAGCGCACAAATTATGATATAATTGAGGTAATATTTTTATAACCGAAACAAAAATGTTTAATAAATAAGAATGTTTAAACTACACTACAGAAAACGCACATAGTTATCCTCGCGGCGTCACCTGCCTCTGATTCAACGATCACCAACATAAAGTCTGCGAAATAACCATTTGTATGAACAAAGGACTGAAATTATTACAAACCTCTGCTCACATAGTTCATTTACCGCTCGTAATTGGTTTGTTGTGACTTTAGCATATTCATGTTCATTTTATTTTAATATGAACACTTAACACTGTTTATAGCGGTGTGTGTTTTGGAACACATGAAATAGAAATTTCGTTATTTATTTAGTATCTAAAATTAAATAATGTTGTTCTGGCTACAAAGTATCAACTTTGTTGGTTCTCGAATAAATAAAAAGTCTATTTTGTCACCAACCATGGTAATATCAGATTTATGAGTCAAAATATACGAAAACATACAGTTACAATAACAAATAAATGCATAAAGGTTAAGTGGACTATTAAAATCTTGATTTCGCACCAATAAATTAAAATATTGAAGAGCTGAGTAATTTTTTAGCGTCGGAAAAATTTTCGCGTGCTAGTGCAACTTTATTATAATGGTCGGTAATAACCATCCACGTCGCGCTAGTGCACTGCACGTCACCGCTCGACACCGCTCGGCACCGCTCGCCAGTGCTCGGCACGGCGCGGCAACACTCGGGCGCGGCACATCAACCGCTATTTACAGTAATGGCTCTCATAAAGCCGCGCCGCTAAAGTAGAACGAATATTGTTTGCCTGCAGACTCCGGAATTGAATTGTGATTTTTATATGACTTATTTGTAAGTCAGATTTGGCCGCAGTCAAATACCGATGATTTCACGTCTGCTACAAATACTGATTGTTTTGGATATTATAATTTCATTTGTAAAATATATCGGTATTTAAAAATTCGGTTGAAACTCGCGCAACAAGGCTCAACAGTAGAACAATCAATAAGCTCCATATATTTTCTTAACTATTTCAATTAAAACAACATTACTAAAAGAGTACCATCTACTCGAAAAGAAGAAAAGACCAGCATTACTCGAATGACAGTTAATTATTAATAATCATTTATTTAGAAATTCATCATTGCACGATATAAGTTATAGGTATTTTACCCAAGCGATGCTATGAATTAATAATTTTATAACCTAAAATATGTAAAGAAATAAACATTTATCAAGTGGGTACCGCAACAACGAGACCGGAATAGAGCTGTGCAGGACACTTGTCCAGAGACAGAATGGTGGCGCAACACGGTCAATAATATTTAAACAAGGATTTCTGGATCTGGATGACACCGGCACATTGATACTTTGTTTTGAGTTAATTTATAACAAGCTCTACAGTTAAGAATGGGGAAACAGTTCTCAAGTGGGTCGTTTTACTGAAGGTATCAGAATTCATTGCTGCCTAATCAACGCTAGTCGTTAACGGTCGGCAATCCCGTTCATTGGTTTTAGTTCAAAAAACGTTGAAAAATATTTTCGAAATAATTCTACACTAATTAGGGCACATTATGCTCAGTATTCATAATCTGTGTAGAATATAAATGTGAATGTTAAAAGGTGATTACGCGAGAGCTTAAAGCAGATTTAAGTAATCCTTTACTACCTTTAAGTAATTTCAAAAATGCTTTTAGCGTTACGATATATATTTATGTTTGTTAGATTTTGGTATTTCTTATATTTTATTTTTTTCCTTGTTGTAGACGCGTTTAAATCTCGTTGTAAACAAGTTATGGGCTATTCGCCTTTTAATTTTCATAGTTATTATGTGTAACTGCAAATTATTAAGCAACCCAATGCGGATCAAACTTATAGCGTCGTTTGTAAAGAGGTTAAAGTTGCTGGTTTCTACTGTCCTGTATTTGCTTCCATTCATCTCTACTACTCATTATCGCAGCATTTACTCCTTTTTTCTCATAATTATCACCTTTCACACAATCCTTCCATCTCTGCCTTAATCTTCGTCTGATCTTACCATATACAGTCTTACGCACTATCATTTCCATCCCTTGTAATGGATTTCGCTTAGTTCTTCTTCATTTATGTTTAAACTGCGAAATCCTTTCAGAGTTCTACACTGATATAAGTAGATCTGTTTAAATCAGTATTTTAATTTCAAATTCATTTTAAATTGTAGCGTATAAAGTTTGGTTGAACGTTTTGTGTGGGGCACAATGCAGCCACACAATGGCCCAGCGTGTACACGGCCACGCGCGGCCATCCTCGGTATGTCGCCGCTATTCAATTGTACTGAAAATTTGTGGCACGGACTGCCCCGGAACAGTGCACGGGTTACGGATTACTTGAGGCCCAAACATAACACGTTGGATCACCACTCCATGCAGCCATTGTGGACTGCCGCTACCTTCATTAAAGACATTCACGAGCTGTAATTCCAATACCTCTATATTTATATAAACGTACTACATTTATTTTGTAATATTGCCTCCCCTAAAATGTTTCTTAATACGTACATAAAACACAATTATATCTAATCATAGGCACTTAGGAGATAAGAAATAATACCATTATATTGCTGTGCTTATATCGGGTTTCATGTTACACCTATTTTTATATTGGATGAACCAAACCTCACATGAACGCAAATAAAGATTTGATGTAATTCGATTTGACGTTACGTATTACACACTTAATAACTTGATATTAAAATGTGATATATTTTTAGAAATCATTTGGGTATGTAAGTATACTACTCTGGATTCATTTCAATAAAAAAATTGAAGATTATAATGATAATACATTAGTTATTAATAAGTAGTTTTATGATTACGGTCGGCTACCAGCTGCTGGAATCTATCTCTATCTTTTGCAAGGCGGAACAGTTCACTTGCGCTCGCGATCCCCAGCTGGTAGCCGACCTTCATTAATTGGAGTGGCACTTAAAGAAGAAGATGATTACGGTATAAAAATTAACTTGTATTCAATTCTAAAGATTTTATTTTAAAAATAATAAATTCAAGGAAAAGCTTAATGTAACACTCCATGTATATACATTCACACTGTAAGAAATTGCTAAAACTGTCGTCTCTAACCCAGTCTGCAGTAAAACAGTTTTATCTGAAACAATATTATATTACAATGTGTCGATGTCCCGCGGAGAGCGATACAATTCAAGTGGTCTGAGTGAAGCACCTCCACCGTACATGTAGTACAACATACAGAAATATTTCAATAGTAGACGTCTTTTCAGTGGAATTAGCTCGGCGCGGTGCCAGCACGTGTGACGTCACCGGTGCTGTGCTGACGTATTACACAAAACACACCACTACACACTAACTTAGTTGCGCGCTTCTTGTATTCTAATAAAAAGGAAACAACTTGGTTCATGTTCAGAATCCTTTGTCAGCTTGTTTGCTATGAGACACACGATTTATGTCGCGGTATAGTAGATAGATACGTTATACATCAAGTTTCTGTGTGAGTAGATCATACATCAAGAGTGATAGATATATTTACTTGTTAAAAATATTGTCAAGTAAACCCGTCTTATATCAAGGATGCCGTCTTTTACATAAGTCATATCTTTTTATTTGTATCAGTTGACTGGCGCCGCCGTTAGCTGACGACTATCTCCGAGGAGAATGCCAAAACAAAGTAACAAATCATGGTCCATATGATGGCATTATTATAATCATATTAGTGAGGCAATGGGCCGCCTGCCGCCTGCCGCAGCGTGGCCGCCATATTGAATCAATCGAGAGAATGTGTCGGAGCCAGGCGCACGGCCCGCTAATTAAGACAACACACACTTCGATGTAAGACGCGGCAGGTCAAGTTCACACAACACATTATGGAACAATTCAATAACTTTGTAATATCTTGTTAGAATAATAATATATTATGAATTATGTTAATAAACTTCGTATAAAATTGTTAGGTATTGTGTTAATAAAAAATAAATATACGAATATATTTATGTATATCATACTACCATTTGCCCGCGGCTCCGCCTGCGTGGGTTTCTGACGTCTCGGTTAGCCATAGCTCTCAATCCCTAAATTTTTCATATTTTCTCATCTTTTAAATATTCCTTGGACTTCAACAAATATTTGTTTCTTTTTTTTTTTGAATTGACAACTTTACGCTAAGCTAACTAAATAATTTATAAATGTGCGATGAGGTAGATTTAAATTTGTTTGCATATTCTAGACACCGTGTTTGACGCTCGGGAGGGTAGTAAACAGTAAATTGCGCGATATTAATCGACAGTTATTAATTAACTCCCGCATAAGTGAGCGATTAGGTGACGGAGATAAACATAGACGTGTCACACCGCGTTGGGAGTAAACCTTCACATGCCATGCTGTCTACACACAATGTTGTTGGTTATGTACTCCTAGTGTAGCCATTAAGTTAGCCTATGTTATTCCAGAAAAGGATATATACTCCCGTTTTTAGAATATCGACAGAAATTAACGCATGGAGGATCAAAAGATTCCGAAAACACAATTGTTCAAATTTTAGTCTTTTTTATATCTTGGGACAACTCACACACGGCCATCTGATTACAAACTAGGCAGAGCCTGTACTATAGTAACCAGACAACTGATAAACATACTGATATATTTATAAATAAATACATTTGATATATAAATTACACCCAGACACAGTACAAATGATCATGCTCATCACACAAAGGTTTGTCCTGGGTGGGAATCGAACTCACAACCTCCGGCTTAGCGGTCAGGGTCACTAACCACTAGACCAAGAGGCCTGTTGTGTACTTGCGTTTCTGTAGGTACATGTTGCATTAATGCAACCGAGTTTGATTCCATCCCGGGCCTCCCGCGAGCCAGTCCCTGGAGCGTCTGTCGCCGGTGTGGGCGCGCGGCGCGGGGTGAGCCGTGCGGCGGCGCTAAGTTTTAATTAGCTCACAGGGCGCGGCGCCGCTTGTGTTGCGATCGGCACATTAATTAGCTCACACTTTGTGCTAATCACAGGCACCGCATCGCTTTGCCTGCACCGCGCGCACACAACAGCTCTTTGTTACTACAATGTAGGTATATGGAGCTGTTGTAACGGGGTTCTGAGACCTAACTAAGTAAACCAATGTGGGAGCATTTTGTTCATCAAAATGTAGACTATATAGAAGTATCTATAAATTTAGAAATATAGATACTTCTTCAATTATTTTAATAAACTCTAATCTAAACTATTATTCTCTTTAGCAATATATTTAGGTAGGAATAGGTACTTGAAAGTCTTATATCAGGCTCGTGAAACTAAAGTGAACTCAAATGCACATATTGTTTGAATGTATGTTATACGTGCTAAGTTAGGCGTTACATATTAGATCTACATAATTATGTATTAAACAGTGAACAATATAGTTTACATTATGCTCTCGGTGTCTCGGCAATAGGTTCCGGTCTATTGCGACCTAACGATATCCATAATTTATTGTGTTGTACATACATGTATACATTGTATTGTTATATGTGTAGGTGTAACGCTGGCGCGCGGCGGTTCCGAGACGCCACAGATTGCCGTGTCAGGTGCAGTCTGCGTGCAAACCTGCCGCTATTCAATTGCACCTTGTTTGCGCCGTGTACACACAATATGTTACAATACACACGGTCACTTACAATCCGTGTTAGATCATGTTTCACTAAACTAAACGGTTATTATAAACTGTTGCAAAGATCATTGAAATTGATCCCGTTGTGACGGCAGTCTCGACCTGGCCTAGAATCACCGTATCAAGAACATATTCTGGAACTGTCATGCTAGAGACATAATATATGCTCAGTAAATAACCCAAAAATGCTGAGCAGTCGTGGAGATATCTAAACTAACGTGCACCAACTTCATCCATTAAATTACTTACATACATGTATACTTATATTTATATTTAACCGCAAACACATAATTATTTAACATAGCTTATTTCGTGCGACTGAAAAAAACGGTACGGTGTAAGCTGACCGATCATTATAACACGCATCAAAATCCGATGCGTGCGACAGACAGCGGGAAGCGACTTCAAGTAAATATTATTATGTAGGTATAGTGAGTACGAGTGTGTATGTTAACAAGAGTGTGAGTGAGCCGGACCCTCTATCAGTGACGTTGGCTCGGCCGGTAGCTCGCGCTGTCAATGTCGCGGGACGCATGTGTAGCGACAAATAGTAGCTCTACTCTGCTATCATTGAACGATGTTAAGAAATTATGTTCATCATTCATACGTCAGTATCTGCTACTATCAAAATGTTTTTGAACCTGTGCATGTACAGGTTACAAAAAATACAAAAATACAAAATAGTTTATTTCTTCAACAAATAGTAGTAATCATATTGTGATTGGAGCCTTCTTTTAAGCAAATAAAGCCTGTAGTAGAAGACTCCGCTCTTCCATAACAAAATAATTAAGTACAGTTAAAGATACAAACATTTCTCACATTTACATAATCAACCAGTTTAGTAGATAAGTATAAAATATAAAATATAAATTCTGTGTGAGGGTGCGTGTGTGTATGTGTGTGTGTGTGAGGGTGAGGGTGTGTGTGTGAGTGTGCGCGAGAGGGTGAGTGCGCGTGAATGGGGGTGTGTGCGTGTGTGCATGTCGGCGCGCGTGAGTGTGTTATGTTCCACACTGTGATCACACATCCTGTGATGTCTTAACAATAACTTGAGACTTTTGGAATCAGCATCACAGTATCTGCTGACTAGGAATATCCCGGAAAAGATGTTTTGAATAAAACCAAAATACCGTCATCAAGATTTTTCCATGGATAAATATCGATATTGTGGGGCGGTAGGGCCTTCTGTTGAGCAAAACTTTTCCCTTCACAACTATGCCTCGCCGTGCCCTATGATTAGCCTCTCCCCCCTCATGGCTCGCTTTCTCTCCCTCCCCGATGAGTCCCTCGTGGCCTTGCGTCGAGTATTAGCATAAAGATATTAACCCGTGTAATGGCGTGCATGCCGCTGACAGTTGGCGGAGAACATCACACCGAGCCGCCCCGCGCCCCGCGCGCCCCGCGCCGCGCTAAGCTGAAAAAAGTTATTTCTGTGAAGTTGGTTCTCATTCATATTAGCAGATTGCTTTCACTTGCTGGTGTATTTGAATAGGATCGTTGAGTTCTCGGCGGTTTTATTTATAAGGCTATTCCATATACATTTATTCAGTGTTAAGGAATAGCTAATATTTAGTTTAGTATAAAAAAGACAATTAGGATGTGTGTTTGGTTTTGGACGAAGAAGTCACTTTTATACTTAGTTAACTGAGTAATGTATAAAACCATGTATTTGCGACTTGACGTTATTATAATATAGTTCTTAACCAAATTTAATTTCTTGTGATATAAAAATACCTAACCTATGCTATATAAAACTTCTAACTTATTTTCAGGTAGAGTCGCGGGGCTATCTAATATGAGTACAAAATTTATGAATCGATAAAGTTAATAAGCTTCACGTGCTCATCAGAGCGACACGAAATGTACGGAATACGAGAACACCACGTACGGCTGTAAAATAATATCTCTCATCTCGTAACGCTGTTACGTAAAACAAGAGTAACTCGATAAACAGCCTCCGTACTGATAACGTTACTGGCTCGCACGGGAACGAACTGGCGACCACGCGGTGAAACCCGGATGTGTGCGCACCTGTGCCACGCTGCGTTTAATGTCGTTCATCACAACATAAAAAGCGTATTATTATACCAAACGGGGGCAAATGATCGCAGTGAATCGCAAATTGACGAAAAAAGCATCTCTGCTATAACGCAATCTTTACAATCTGGAAGTTTATTCAGGGGAAGATAATTAAACCGTCTAAGTACAAAAAATTGTATACATTTGCCTGAATTTTTTTTGTATTATAAAGATAAAGATGTTTACTTTATAGCATGTTACCTTTAGCATAATATCAGTGTAAACAATTGTTGGTGAACCAATAAATAAATATCAAAACATACAAACATATTTCTAAAGGCATTCTGTAGTGATGTAAGAGTTGACGTAGATAGAGGATGTATACTTTCCCAGATGTCTGTGGAGGGGCATTTATTCACATCAGATCAGTGATACATTGTACAGTGTATGTGTGCAACAACAACGTTGACACGACTCAACACGACTGTACATTGTACATACGAGGGCTGGGAGTACAGTCAATACCAACCCTTTCCCGGCTAACGTCCCGTTAAATAACGTCGGACGGGCCCGGAGGGGGGATATGAGGTGTGGGAGGGGCAGAGGGGGAGGTAACAGGATAAGCGGGTACAAGGCAATAAGTTATTGCAAATGGCTCCTCTCGATAGCGTCACGACTGTCTCGTGACAACTCAATTGATTCCAATTATAAATGTATTATCATCACGACTGATCTCTACGGATGTAGCAGACGTACAGATGCTGACTTATCATTATTATCTCACGCAAAGGGAACAACTCTGTTGCCGCCAGTCATTTACCTATTACTAAGTCTCTAATATCTAATATTATTAAGATACAGATACGAGTAAGATAGTCAAACTAACAACAAAATATTTAAAAAATCAAATGTCGATTTGTCTTATCAACATATTTAACTTAACTTTTTACGGTTTCTTACAACGATATCTTCCCAAAGCTTCTTACTCAGTAACTCCACAATATTAACAAACAAAATTATTTGTGAGTTAAATTTTAATCGTCTTTCATTTTATTTTATAAAGTTAACCTTTACTTTGTTATTAATACGTTAATGAAGCGAGCTTAAATAACACTTAAGATAATCATTTGATTAAATAAAACCTGAAAATGCCGTAATATAAATATAAAACCAATTAAGCGCAGGCTGCTCAGGTCAAAGTATCTAATATTTCCAAGGTAATCGATTTCATCGTCTAACAATCCCATCACTAAAGCGATTCCCCCACACATTCCAATATTTATAGGACCACTTGAGTAGATCCCTCGCGGCCTCATGACTGGATTCTCTCAGAACAGCGCGGGAACTGTCACTGGCAGACGAGGAGGCCTAGTTACTCTGGTCGTATTATTTGAATAGAATAAGTACAAAGCCTGTAGCTATAACACATATTTGTTAATGTTTGCGTTACGATTTACAACGCGCGGCTCTATCACGTCGGCTCGACGCGCCACCATCGCGCCGCTCAGAACGATCCACTTCATAAAACTGATTATCCAATTACCAACATTCATTCATTGTTTAATGTTACATTTTGTAATTACATTAGGCCGTAATCGCACTACTGAACACGGCATTTATTATCAAGTACACTGCCTACACACAAATACACTACCTATGTAGTACAAATGAAGAAACAGATTAAGATAAATATTGCGTTTTGTAACAAGAACTATTATGCCAATATCTATATCAAATACATATATTTATTTGAGCACATTCTTCTCACAAAACTGCTGCGCACTGAATACATGCATGACTTAGTTTCAAGATAAACTGTTCAACGTTGTGCACATCGGCGACGCTACTTCTTCAAAGTCGCGATGTTTAATATTTATGAGAACAGGTAAACTATGACTAGCACGATATTCATCGATCGTCGTTTGATTGTTGTGTGCGTAAAATGTAAATAACGTAGATATTATGTCACCTATATAAGTCTATTAACGGATGAAGTAGCCTTCGAGCCACAATCGAAATGTTATAGACAATGCTTAACTTAATATTTGTTTGATTCTAAAAATGGTTTCTAAACAAATAAGTGTTCATAGTCGGTAACATTTTATTTATTTTTTATTACAAGGAAAACCAACAGCTATACATAATGTGAACATTCAATAAGGATAGAAAACATAAAGCCAATGCATTACTTTAATAGATGGAACAAGAATTATTGTAGAAACGATGATTAAAACATAATATTGATAAATTGTTTATTGATTTCTAATATACCCGAGAATCGGATTAATGTAATGAATACATATTGTTGCGTCGTCGTATGGCCCATATCGGTGGGTTGCGGCAATAACTCGGCGCTAATCAGAGGAACATGCCGCGCGCTGCTGAGTCAACACGACTGGCTCGACACCGACGCCGATATGGATCGAGTACAGAAGGACCACATAGTTATTGAGAGTGTTTAAAGTACTTACAATAAATACGAGACAAGAAAAACGCTGTTTGAAATGTTCATGAAAGGGGTGAAACCTGACGGAAACCTTTTGGTTTTCTTGAAATATAAAGTTTCATATTATGCATCTTCTATTATATTCATCAAGTGAACCGTATTACTCTAAATTAAATTTTATTTATTCTCTGTCACATCGTTGAACTTTTGTTTTATAGCTCGTGTCGTTGACTATCTGTAGGTACCGCACGGTGACCCTCCCTCCTCCTCGCAGATATTACATACTAGTGTCGTGAGCCGGCGCCGCTCGCCCCGGCACGTCCGGGCCTTAATTAAATCTCCCTCAAGTGTTCGATTACATTTGCATTGGCTCCAACTGTTCCTATATGAGCACTCGCCAACTTCCCACACGGTACAAAAACCTAACGGTTTATTACACGGACAACGGATAGTACACGAACTTGTCCGATCCAGTATTATACAGGATTAATTTAAAAGCAGTGCGGATATTCAACAAGGCAGACATAGGTCGAAATCTTAAAATGGACAAAAGATTTTCATACAAAGTGACAGGTCATGTGACTTATCTATATATATAAAACTCTTCCGTTACTGACTGACTGACTGACAGACAACGCACAGCCGAAACTACTGATCATAAAGAGCTGAAATATGGCATGTGTGTTTGTTGGGAGGAGTAGGCTACCACTAAGAAAGGATTTTTGAAAATTCCCCCCCAAAGGGGAGAAAAGGGTGGTAATATGAAAATGTTTATTTCTCAATGGATTCACTTAAAACTTTGGATGTAGGTTGATCTTTTAAATGTTTGTTTACACATGTAATCGATAGACCATGGAACAGGCGATAACTAAGGGAAAGACCCAAATTCTGACGGAAGTCATTACTCCACGCGGACGAAGTCGCGAGCAAAAGCTAGTGTTTGTATAAAAGGTGATTATCTATTTTAAGATTTCGACCTGTTCCTTGGGGAAAGTTGATCAGTTTTATGCACCTGATTACCTTTTTGAATATCCGCACTCCTTTTAAATGATTCCTGTATATGGAGGCCGGGCGTCCAGGTCAGATCGGAGAATTCAATTAACTAATATTTTTTTCAGTTTCTTCTCAATCAATGTATTGTTTAGGAGTTGTTTATATTTTTAATAAACTAACTGGATCTTTATTTACGTTTTCCGTACAAAAATCAACGAATAGTTTTAAAAACATCCTTTGTGTGATCTATTGGATATATCAACAAAAATTAGCATACCATGAGCATGAGACCTCAAAATAAGACAACTATATACTCTTAACTGTTCTTGCCTTAATATTAAAAGTACAATAATTTAACATCACGTAGCACATACTTTCTTTATATTAAAGATTTTTAACGGAAAAAGTTGAGAGGTCCGAGTTGGTGTCATGATAAACTAAAATAATCCTATTAATTACGTAGCTGAGCGTGTGGGTGACAATATTATATTACTCCCTCACGTGCGGTACACGGTCACTCGGAACTTTTGTTTTTGGATAAATAATTATTTTTACATTTTACTTAGATTGTTGTTCCTCTATAGTTGTGCAGTCCGATAGATATATGAAAAAAGCTATTACAGATAACTTTTTTTTGTTAATACTATTGGTCAATTATCAAGAACATAATATTATAGTTTTCATTTTTAAACAAGTTATAATAACTGAGTAACACTACGCGAGCTGGTACAATTACCTGAGATACGAAGTACATGTGAAACTATGTAGTTTCTATGTATAATGCAATTAATTTTTGTTTTCCCGTGCACCCGACTAACTGTGAGAAATGGATGACCTGTCTCTATTCCAGCATTATTGTGCTCTTCAAACTCATTACTCATCTTTTCTACTTTCCAATGAAAATTCTGTCATTGTTTCATTAGTGAATCACAGTGGTATAGTACCTGAGGTCTCGCTGCACACACAAACACTTGCACCTCATTAATGCCGCTCTTCATTATGACTCGCAAACTTATCAGCTCTCACTTATAAATATTTACAAAGCAAACTATTAACTTAGTCCAAGTTCCTTCCTGCGAGTTTACATTATGGCCGTCCGTTGATGGAGACCGTAATCAAACTTTATACTTTTCACTATTAAAATATTAATTGGAATGAAAGTAGTCTGTCCATTCAAAAAGTAGTTCACGTAATAATTACTAAGCATGTTTTAGTTTATCACTAAACCACTGTCAGTAGATAGGAAGCCATTGAAGACTCTCAATGGCCTCACATTTGTTGGTGTCAGTAACTGACGGGAGCAGAACCCCAGACCAGTTCCAATTGTCATAAGATACGGCTCCTTATTGATCAGACTTGGTTCTAGCGTATAATAATAAGATGGTACGTGTTCAGCAGCCGTCATCTGAAATCCAGCCAGTGAATGCATGAGACAGAGATCATTGGGTTCAAATGTTGTGAAACGCGATCTGTAAGGTTACAAAGTGACGTGTTGAATAGATAAACTAAGCAATTAAAAGCAAAGTTTGCGTCAAGTTCGTGATTAATTTTTTGAGAAAAATATTCAATAACGTTCAGCGCAATTAGCTGTGACGATCATTAGATAACTCTCACTAACCAACCACTCTTACCAAACCAAGTCAACTCAATAATAATGGGTAACAGGTTTCAGTCGAGTGAGTTTGTATTGCCTCTCATATGTTTATAAATCACTTGTGAGAGGCGGAAACAATCCATTGATAATTATCATCCTGAAATAATGTTCACGGTGGATATTGAAAACTAGACAGAGCGGAAAAGATTAATCCGAAAGGCGGACTCCGGCCAGAGCCGGGATTACTCGCTTCAGAAAGGTGAGGGGGTAGTGCGAGGAGGGGGAGGAGTTGTCTTCACAATTTATATATTTTTAATATTTCTGCTGAAATTAAACAGGTGGTGCCTGCAGTGTCAGCAAAACGGCGAAACTTGCAGAAGGTTCAAGCTGCTTTCTTAGGTCTCAGGTCTTTTACACCATCAATAGAATGGCCTCAAGAAAAGCGGTCCCAAAAATTATATTCAGAGTCCTTGCCTGTCAATAAAAGTGAGACATGACTTGTGTCAGGTTCCTGTTTATGTGTCAGGGAATATATACGAACACCTCGTTACAAGTAGCAGTTACATTTTATTATTATAATTCAATTTGTATAACACGCTTAACGTTTAAATTAGGTTTGTTCATTTTCCTCGTGAAAAGGAACAAAGTAAATAGCAGGAACTAGTCCAGCCTTATTTTTTAAACATATTTTTACATGAATGACATCAGCCTCGTAACTCCCTCCTCCTCCAGACTCTCCCCTCTGTTCCTCACACTCCGAGAGGACTACTATTACCTACTATAAATATTTTTCCTACTTAAATTTCACTTTGTAAATCAGATCACGTGTGTTAAGGCTTAATGTCATGTTTGTTTTGTAAATAAAGCCTTCCTCGAAATATGTTCGCATTTTGCGGTATGTCCGGTGTAATAATTGAAGTCTTATCCGCGGCACGCGCCGGCGAATACCAGACCAGCCGTCCATTTGACAAATATGTAAAGTATTCGGAGACCGATATCCCTTCAATAAATGCGAGCCCTGTGAGAGTTGTTATTGACTTGTTATGATTATTTAGTCATTTTAACTGACTAACTAATATTTAATCACAACATGTAGCCATTAAGCAAGCGTGCTCGCCGTGCTCTGTGTACTCAACGCCTGTGGCCACTATTAAGGGCGAATGGACCCACGCCGTTTCATAGTACTTCAGGGTCTGCGCGTTTTCGCAGTCAATTAGCGGCACACAAAGGGTCAAACGCGGTTTACTTGTGACTTATCCAATTACCGCCGCCGTTTCGAGCACTAATTATAATCTGTTCCGTCAATTGTAGTCTCAATTGGTTTAACCCTTCAAATGATATCACGAGCAAATCTGTATTGTATAAGCTTAGTACTAACAGCCCGCAAGTCTAACGCGTATTATGAAAGTGTGTGGATGCTACCGGGAGGTTGTGTCGTCGGCTCCACAAACAATATAAGACGCTTTAGTGATACGAATTTATTATAATGTTCAGATTAGAGCCGGCGTCAGCAGAAAACTATTACTATCACGTGTTATATGTAACAGTGAGCAAATATAACGTATTTAGCTAACAATTAATAAAACAATGCGATCTTATTTAAAAGCTCTTGGCTTTTTTGAGAAGACACACGTTACCATTATCGATAAGAAGCTATGGAGAGTATAACCGACGCACGTGGACTCGAAAGACCAATGAAACACGCTGTGACATTCCATAGTCACGCGCACGTGTCTTATACACGTGGTAATAATATACCGACAGACAACACTTGATACAAAGACATAGTTCGCAGCCGCTTAAAGCTCCGGTTTCCACGCGAGTCTTCACATAGTTCTGATCGTAACCTAATCGCACGCCCACCTACTACCCACCTACAGCTCAATATCTACTACACATTTAGCCACCACACGAGCATAGTATAAATGACACGAGCGCTGAAGAACCCAATAAATCTGAGTAAACTTTAAACAATCAACAACAACGGACAAACTAATCTGTGTACTAAAGAAAGCTTATTGAAACTGTGTGGGCAATTAGCCGTGCCCAGCCGCCGCCGGGCGAGCACCGGACCGGCGCGCCGGGCCGGTCCGGACGAGCCGGTCCGGCCTCATTGGCATGCGGCGTGCGGCGCACGTGGCCGCTCTGTACATACATTAAGCCGAGGATTAAAAGAGGCAACAGTCTGTGCGCTGACACGAGCGGAACTGTGAGCGGAACACTTTGCCAACAGTTTAATTACTTGTTGGTGATCTAACAATGTTGGGCGTATGAGCTATCTATCATATATAGTATCACTTTACGTGCTTTTAAAAAGAAGAAGGGACTCTGATACGATCAAACAGTTATAAATAGAAGTCTGTGTCAACTTCACTGAAGAAAATTACTACATTATACTTGAATACATCGCTTTTCTTATTAAACAGCTTGCGTCCCGGCAGTTGGCGCTTTCACGGGTGCGGCTGAGTGAGCGGTGAGCGGCGCGCTGTATCGCAAACAACAGCTTATTGACGGTAGTGAACATAATTCCCGCACCGACGCCGCCGCACCGGCCGAGCGCTACTCAACTAGTAACTTATCGTAGAAGTACCACTCGGAAAACGTGCGATCAATATACGGCTGCTAAACTCCTAAGCTATGTAGGTACCTGTGCTCTTTTTGTCAAAAGATACCACATAAAAATGAATACAGCGGAGGGAGAAATCAAATAAACAGACCGATTAAACAAAATTAAATATATAGCTATTTATATTATTATTTTAATGGAGATTCTCATTTCTCAAATAGTTTTCTCAATTAGTGGCAGTAATATTTCCCGTCTATGAGTAAGTAGGTACTTATCTATGTGGTGAGCTAACGTACTTGTGTGAACCTCACACCGCTCACCCTGTGTCCTGGTATTTGTGTACATTTAAGTATATAAGCCTTTTAGCGTCCACTAATGACGTAGGTACGCTTTGCTTGTCAAGGGCTCTCTCTGAAGCTGTTTTTTGTTCGTCTTTACATGTCGACCGAAGTCTTCAATTATACGTAATCCCGTTGACCCTAAATGTAAAGAGGTGCGTACTTAAGCTGTGTACTTGAGAGCCCTATTATGTATGACGTTAATTGTGAACCCGTATCACTGGGAGAGTGGTCACCCTACTGCTGTTGTATCCCGTAATAAATGGCTAAAGGTCTACCTCTAAAATCACCAGAACATCATTGAATTAAGAACGATCTCCATAACCTAATCGATCGATTTTAATATCGAAGAGGCAATATTGTAAGTTCGTCTGTAGTACATTTCGCTGTTAAGTAGTCTTGCCAGTACTAGATTGGCCGTCGATATAAGATGAAATTCTATCTGAAGTCCACCCAGCGGCTACGAGGACAAGTTAGTCGTACAGAAACTAATCTTTAGAGTTTCAAACCGCTACAACTGGCAGAGACGGACGCTTGTCCTTTTAGTGAGCGAAACTAACCAGACGAAGATGTAGTAAGTATTATTTGCAAGAGGGCGAGTTGCGAAGTTACCGCTGACGGCTGACCGGCGCGCCGGCCGACACACACAGACGACTAGCGACCACTGCCGGCCGGTATAACATAGTGCATAGTAACATAGTGAGTTACTTAATGCTCCCAGATTTACTATCAGAATGACTGTAATCCTTAAAAACAAAATGCAGGTGAGAAAAATGTTAATGCCATACATTTGTCTCAGTAAAGTAGGTAGCTTATTCTAATGTACCAATAAGGGTCGTTACCAAAATCTTAATTGCGAGTTCTTATTTAGCTCATTGATCCAGTTAATTATCAAAGTTGTTGTCTCACGACGCGTATAATTGTGAGGCGTATACCTACGCACACATGCTCAGTAATTAGAGTACAATAAACAGTAAGCTACATTATATTATTTTCGCCAATTACGGATCATCACAACAGATCACTAAATAAGACATTCTCATTTCATGGCTAATTATTATAATAATGATTACTATACACATGTTCCCGGGACCTGCCCAATGTACCGGTCTCAACACACACGTGTAGACACTGCTATTATACAAACAATATCATTAACTTGTGGAATGAAAAGTCTACATGACAAAGAATACGTCATTCCAGTATTAATTCATTAAAATATTCGCATCGTCTTTGACACAAGCATTGACTGAATGCAATGTATTGTAAGTACTCCTAAACAGAGCGATCTTGTTTATTACTCCTCTAACATCCCACGCAGACCTGTCTCCACTTGACATATATTTTTATTATTCATTATACGTGTTCGTTAGGTTTTACAGTACGTAGGAACGTTACGTTCATGGTTGTCGTGAAGATCGGATGCAGCTTCGGGAACGACCTCTATTGACCTTGGATTATATCTGGTAATCTCGGAAACTTTAGATTTTTACGTGGAAAAGACCATAGGCTACGTTTTATCCCGATACCTTTAGTAGTTTCCGAGGGAAAATTGTTTCCGAGCTAAGCCGTGGGCAGACAGCTTTGAAAATTGGTAGTTTTGTCTATTACAGCGCAATCTATAACACGGGTGAAAATTTTATTCCATTTATCATTACTTTCACATTTTTCATTTCTTTTAGGTTCCAATTCTGAAGTCCGCGCAGACGAAGTTGCGGGCAGAAGCTAATATTTAAATATAATTCAATTAAAAATGACAGAAAATCTAATTGCATAGCAACCTACGTCGACAATGCATTATAATGCTTTCTTCTGGGACCGCAATCGGCTCACTAGGCATCGGCTTCCAATCACTTGATCAGCTGATTGCCACAGCTGCATTGAGACGCGAACAGGTGTCCTCAGCTCCCTCGAGATCGAGAGCGAACAGCGACAACATCTAAAACTAAACCACAAAAGTCAAACATTACTAAGTTCGGCTATTTGCGCTACAACTACTTCAAAACTTTACTCTTTGTTTCTTGTTTTGCGAGAAAACAGCAAGTCAAACATGAGAAGCTCGACACTCGACAGTTTCGTTACACAAAATTGTTACAGATGTTCTGTACAACGAGCGAAAGATTTGTACATAACTTGGATGTAGAAAGCGTCTTCAAGGACTCGGTCAGTGAACAAATCACTACTTGTTGATGTTTGCTTCTTGTATATGTTTTGTTTCTAAACATAACGCTGATATCAAGAATTTATTAATTACCTATGATAGTAGTTTAATTATTTTAATATAAAAATAACTTTAACGTGCACACACACAGACTGATAATTGGGTTACTGAAAACGGTCACTAAAATATTGCTATTTGATGATGATGACTGATTTTGAGACTAAAAGTGTCTCTTGATCAAGCTTAGTATAAAAATAACAATGACATAATATTATTATCCCGGTGAATAAGTTAAGATACTGAGAATGTAGTACCAGACTTCTACCTCTTCAAACTATCGGAGTATAATTTATACAGGAGCAAGTTGCAATGACCTTTACTTAGAATTCTCTATAATTTTATAAAAAATGAGAATTTATAAAAAAATGCGTTGTGAAATGGCTACCAAAAACTTCTCAAAAAAAGAAAATGATTCATTAATTAGTGTGTCCTGAGCGGGCCCGTGCTTTGAGTACTCGAGCAATGCGTAACGTCACCTGTACCCTGCACAGGGCTTCCCAGTGTTAATGAGGGACATGGTCAGTAAAGTTATTAATTACTTGTAACTATTTGCCAGACGATAGCTATAATGATAAAATATTAACGCTGAGTTAGTTACTGCGGCAATATAGCTACAGTAACTCTTTCTTTATTTAATTTAGTTAGTATAACTAATGATGAATGAAAACAGCGAACCTAAATAAAGGCCGTTGTAATCTAACTTGGTCCAGAAACCATCACCATATTATCAGCAAACCATTTTACTCATTTTTTCCAATTTTTTTTATTTCTAATCCAGTAAATATAAACCAAATTTATTGTATAAGCTATGGTTATTAACAGCCCATTAACACGGCGCAGTCGCAGTCACACCGCGCGCGGGACGCTGAGCTCAGCACGAGCGATACCCGTTTGTGACGTATAACACTTCTATCCTCCGCAGGATTAAATTAGGCTTTTATATATTTTTTATATCGTATGTAATAGTAGCATGAAAAGCCACAAAATTAATAAAATCGGACTTCAACCTTAATCCACACATCGCTGGCCCCGGGCAACATAGCGGTAAACGCCGGTTACGCCCTTTTTAATGTTATTTGATTTTTGGCTTCTCTGAGTATCAGTCTATCACTCTTATTTTTTTCAGATTTTTTCAATTAATATTTCTTTAGAATACTTGACAATAACAGCTTTATTGCATGGAAAATTCTCTTACGACTAAAAATGTTTTATTGCATTACTCTATGAAACATAACACAAAAAACCGGTGAACATCCTTACACTACATTTCTAAACAAAGAGTAACAGTAATAAATTTAACCGCGTTTTTGGAAATAAATGTATTATATCAAAAAACTGTAAACATTGAATACGAAGTAATCACAAGATGTTTTATTCTGTACAAGCTATTACGCCTTTCTTCCCGGAAATTTATTGTGACCCCTGCGCCGTACTGTCGTAACAAATTGACTTTATTATGTGATTTATTTTAATTTTTAACCATTTTAGACAGTCTTCTTCTTCTTCCTGCCCTCATCCCATTCATATGGGGTCGGCGCAATGCGTATTTTCCTTCCATTCCTCTCTATTACTCGTCATCGCGGCATCCAGTTCTTTCTTTCTCATATTATCTTTCACACAATCCATCCATCTCGTTTTCGGTCTCCCTCTGCTTATATAGCCATCCACAGTCATACTTATAACTTGTTTTGTTATGTGACTTTCATCCCTCCTCATAACATGTCCATACCACGACAAACGCTTACCTCTTATCTTTTCATTCACTGGCGCTACTTTCAAGCTTCCTCCAATATACTCATTCCTTATCATATCTAATCTCGTCACTCCAGTCTTCCATCGAAGCATTCTCATTAAGCTGCATGCAATCGTCTTTCATCAGTCCCTTTCACTGCCCAGCATTCTGAACCATAAGTACATCAATACAGGTCTTATAGCCGATTTATACATTTTAACTTTCAGCTTTACGGGCATGTTAGGATCACATATCATCCCAGTCATCTGTCGCCATTTGAGCCAACCTGATCTGATTCTGTGCTTAATATCTCGGTCAATCTCTCCATCATTTAGACAGTATTCTATGAAATTAATATTTTTTTAGTGTTACTACTACCTAATTTTTGTTTACTAAAATTACGAATCACATATTATTATTTATTAAATATTAAACTTTGGAAAACAATACGAAAACACTGAAAAAAAGAAAAAATACTATTCTACCTTAATTTGAATAAAATCACAATGTTAATTAGCTGTTATACTTTGGAAACAAAAATAAAATGGTCAAAACCTTAAAAAAAATACTACTTTAATTTGAATCATCGCTTTCTATATCGATTTCTTCTTCAGAGTTCCCAACACAATGTAAATTGTTTATATCTAATATTATAGTATCTTTAAAGTATATAATTATAACTTTACGATTTACAACACGAAATCAAGATTACTCGAGCACATCCAGATGTTATTTATTTAAAGTATAACTTTGATGATGAATATATTCCTTTAAATACTGCATCAAACACCAGATCTTCAAGAGGAAGAGCCAAAAAGATGCTAGTGACTGATGTTTCAGAAGATGAACTGAGAAATCTGTATAGAGAGCCAATCGCCTTACCAAAAACACTTTACGACGATTTGATGAGTCTCTGCAAAACTGAAGCAATCCCGAAACATTATCATACATTTTATAACAATTTACATTGTGTTGGGAACTCTGAAGAAGAAATCGATATTCTTCTTCTTCCTCTTTTCGAGTCGATGGTACACTATTCTAAAAAGTATTTAAATTTGATGCGCCCAGTAGTTGGCCACATTAACTGCGGCGTCATTGGCCTGATTCAAATCTTCCAAAGTGCAGGTGTCCGGACACTTTGGGCACTCCAGTAAGTGTTGCAGTCCAGCATTGTCTGGTCGGGAACGCCGCACTCGCACTGGGTATCCAAAGGGTCTATGATCCCCCATTTTGCCAAATCGTGTCTGCAGCGACCTACCTGGCTTCGCAATCGGTTGAGAGCTTTCCATATAGGCCACTGCAGATTCCCTCCGGGCGGCAGATGTTCCTGAGGTTGAATGTAGTTAGCTGGTGGTGGGTGCTGTTCTTCCCAGATCTTGCACCGTGCTTTAGGTGGCGAATCTTTGGTGGATTGCGTACTGCGAATAAAACTCTTTCGGCTCCTAAGTCTTCCTGGGGTATTATTGTAGTCGTAGAGAGGGTGTCGGGCATCTGATTCCAGAGCAAGCTTTTCAGCCGCGCACGCGACCTCCCTTCTCACGATAGGTGGAGCTATACCAACCAGCGGGTATAGTTTGTTTAGCGGTGTTGGCTTTAGGCAGCCCGATATTATTCTACAATCGATATTGAAAGCGATGATTCAAATTAAAGTAGTATTATATATTTTTTTTTAAGGTTTTGACGAATTTTATTTATGTTTCCATAGTATAACAGCTAATTAAAATTGTGATTTTATTCAAATTAAGGTAGAATAGTACTTTTTCTTTTTTTAAGTGTTTTCGTATTGTTTTCCAAAGTTTAATATTTAATAAATAATATGTGATTCGTAAAACTTTTTTTTAAAAGGTCATTATTATTTAAAAAAAATATTAAACAAAAATTAGGCAGTAGTAACACTAAAAAAATATTAATTTCATAGAATACTGTCTAAAATGGTTAAAAATAAAAATAAATCACATTATAAAGTCAATTTGTTACGATGGTTACATAAAAAAATGACTCATTGATAGGATTCTAAAATAGCGATTAGTGGATGATACAGCTAGCTTTGGCTATAAAATTTCCCTGAAGAAGGTGGTAATCGGCTGGTACGCTCGAGACCTAAAGCGGAAAATATGTCGTATTATATTGTTATGGGCCTGAGTCTAAGTGGTCGGTGTGTTTATAAAGTCATTAATGATGTTACAATTGAATCAATAGCGTCTATAATTTGTATTATACATTTTTTCAATTATTTAATTAAATAGTTATACCAATAGAATTATTTTTTAAAGGTTAGGTTGGTAAAAAAATAAGCTTCCATTTGACATTTTGACCGCCTGTTTTGGATCACTATACGCTGCACTATATGAAAATTAGCTTCTTTTATTTCTCCTGTAAAAATCGAATTTTGATATTACCGCTTTATTGCCCGGGGACAGCGACATATTTATTTATATTATACTAGCTGTTTCCCGCAGCTCCGCCCGCGGTCTTAATTATTTTTTATATAATGGCGATGTAAACTATATACACTTTCAAGTGTGATCAAAATGCACACGGTGTTCAAATTTGATTAAAATCGGTTAAGTAGATTAGGAATCCATTCCGGACAAACAACGTGACGCGTAATTTATAATTATAATTATATTAAGATTGGGTTAATTTCTTATAATGTCTCCCTCTAAGGAGATCCGAACTAAACCTGGCAGAAGTTTCTTGAGTCTGCTTCGTTTAATTAATTTCTGCTACCGAGTCTCATCGACCTGCAACTTTCGTTAAGACAACTCCAACGTTCCGTCCAGTTTACTTCATGAAGGCACTCAATGTTTTTCCAAGCAGTTCATTGTTCGGTAATCAATGCAATATAAACTTGTTCTGATTCAATGTTCCGAAAATCGATGAACTTACGTTCGTCAAGAAGTGTCGAGCACCGAGCGCTGCGTGCTGAGCGCCGAGCGTCGTGACGGAGTCGGGGCGAACGTCGTGAGACGAACACTGCCGAGCGGATTCTGCGCGCTCACCTTCCGCAATCCTGCATGACCTTCATGAGGATTGACCGATGACCTGAAAAGGTAGCTGGTACGACGTGATGCGGGAGGTGGAGGCCCGAGTGTTTTGGCGCAACTTGGGAGAGGGCTATGTCCAGCAGTGGACCGCGATAGGCTGAGTTCATCAATACGTTACTGTTCCGTTATGAAACGCATGCAATGCGCCTCTCTCTATGTCTATGACAACAGACACAGTGCGCAGCACTTAACACTATCTAACGATCATTTATATCACCATACTCTTAGCTTTATTCACTTAGTTCGGTTACTTACATACACGTATTTGTTTTATTCTTTACATAGATCGGTTTCATAAAAACCAATAAACAGAAATGTTACATATTGAGGCAAACCGATCTCCATCTTCCGTTCAAAGAAAATGTGTTTTTTCTTTATAAAGTATCTTAGTCGTATGTTGTATTTTTCATAACATAACATGTAGATCGTTCACACAATAATTACTGTTACAAATTAATGTTTCAACAAATATGAGCCTTTAACACAATCCATATTGTGAATAATAAGTTTGTGTTAGCTGTCGCGGCCACCACCTCACACTTTACAACTTCACCGCACAGCTTCTACATTGAGATAACTCTTGCTCATAATGTTCTCCAGCAGTGAGAGACTCCGCCGCAACTTACTTTGTTATAATTACTTAACAACAGATTATTATAATGTATTAACTTGGTGGTTATATCGTATTTCCTTTATTTAAACAGCGACGCACGAACTTTTTACAAAATAACTAGAACTACAAGTTTGTTACTAAGTATTTGTATTTATTTGTATTTATTTATATTTTTAAGCAAAAACTTACAATCTACAATAGGTACATCATTATTAATAAATGCAGCTCATTTCCACGTCCGGTGAACATCTGTTTAGTAATTATAATAAGTTATGATCCGCAAACAGTGTAGACAAAAAACTTAGTTTGTATTGTAACTTTAAACCCATGTGTCAGAGAAGTTAACCTCACACCTCTGTTAGAACATACCTGTAAAAATAATATGTTCTGAAATATGTACTCCATGATATAATTATATATTGGGACAACTCACGTACAGCCATGTGACCTCAAACTAGGCAGAACCTGTTCTTTGGCTACCAGAAAACTGATAATAATACACAAATATTTTAAATACATGTCACATACACATCAGATAACAAATCACAAAATATCACGGGAATCGAACCCACGACCTCCAGTTTAGCAATCAGGTCAATAACCAATTCACAAACTGACCAGTCGTTTAAAATATGAAGAGTATTATATAAATAATGCATTTGATACAATCGTTTTAATTCTTGGATAGAAACGACTATAAAATCGACCCAAAATACCGCCGCTTCATTTTAGGTATGTACCTGCTACAACCAACGAACGAACGAACATTGAGCTCGTCTTTCATTGACCGGTTAGAGTGGTAAACAAACAGGAAGTCACGATCAATGACACCATCTTTAAACTTGTGCACGTTTACGCATGTTACTTGCAACTGCGCTGCACAAAATTGGCCGCAATTAGAAACGCCTGAGCAAATTTACCGGAACATAAGTAAGAACATAAACACATACCCAATTAGTTATAACTTTTATGAATACGTTATTTTTTCACAACAGTTTTCGCCATCAAGTAGCTCTTACTTCTCATAAGCGGCCTTAAGACGATCAATTTGGCACCAGTTTAATCAATGACCTTGGATTGATGGCATTCGAAACCGTTGTCGTGCAAACACCTCATTTTGTACTTTTATTAGCAATATAATTAATCATAAAAAGTCCACTATTTTAATCTCCTTGGCCTATCTAAACGAAAATATTATGTTCATCTATCATCAATCAACACCTAACACCATCAATATGACATCTGACATAACCATGTTAAGACTCATATTTAGACAAATCGACGCATTATAGGCAATATGCCTATAGAGAATGGCCCTCGACAAAGCCCCCTGCGTCCCTCACATGTGTAACAATTCAAATAAAAGACGGCACTCATGTACATCTACAAACCGAAGGCTAAAGGCGGGTCTACGCTAGACGAACCGAGCACGAGCGAAGCACAAGCGGAGCCGTTCTCGGCTTCGTCGTTCGCGGCGTCAAGTGTGGACGTACAACGAACCTACAACGATCACTGTTCTCGAACGTGGTTTTCCGCAGTGAGTTCGCGGCTCTTGGCGAATATGGACGATATTAATAATATTGCAGTAGCCGCTGCTGTTGCAGCGATTATTATAGCGGTGGTCAGCAAAAATAGAAAAAGGCCAAGACGATGGGGATCTACAAATCTATATAAAATGAGATACAATCAAAATTTAGAAAAAAAAAAGTATCTTCGGTCCACGTTTCCATGATGCTCGGCTCGAGCGACCGACGTTTGTCACTAAACACGTCCACGAGCGCACTGCGAGCGCGAAGCAAATCCCTTTGTGTTCGTCAAAAAACCGACAACAGGCGGAACGCAGCCGAGCACGAACGAAATGCTCGCAGCGCGCTCGTTCGAGGCTTGTAAGTTGGTCCACACTAGACGAATTGTGTTCGGCTCGTACTCCGCTCGTGCTCGGCTCTCCTAGCGTAGACGCAGCTTTAGAACTAACCCCGAGCCACTTAACTGACAAGACAAACAACGTTTGTTATTCGAGTAGCCCGTCAATACACACATACAGTTACATATTATTTGCATAGTGACTTAAAGGTTATTAGGTATTCGATGTAAAACGCTTTTATATCGAAAGGTTTTGTAGAGAACAAAGTTCGTTTGCCAACAATAGGTTCTTTTTAAATTTCATTGAAATATCAGAGATCATGAAACGAATCGACGTCTTTGAAATAACTAGTGCGATAACATAACTTTAGACAAAGAAATAAGACAAGGTTTTTATATTAATGAAAGTAATCAATTAATACTTTGACTGCACGGATAGCCGAGTAGTATAATAGGTCACCATACTAATTACCACTGTGCGCGACGTGCTGCGGGTTCGATCCCCGCATGGGACAAGTATTTATGTGATCCACAGATGCTTGTTTCAAGTCTGGATGTTATTTGTGCATGTGATTTGAATGTTTGTGAAACCCCCGCGACACAAGGATTAAATTCCTTAGTGCGGGCGTCAAAGTCATATCACTCCTATAAGAGGCTATAAGAGTGATATGACTTTTTAAGAGGCTATGACTTTTAAGTTTGTTTCGAAATTCCTTCTCACTTAGGAAATGTCGACAACAGCGAGCAAAATGTGATTATATTATACCTTCTGCTTGCAGAAATAAATTGTTTTATTTTATTACATTCCTAACATCATAAATTATAAGTAAAAAACAAGCCCGTCTTGTAGCTCGCCAGGGGCAGATTGGATTCCAAATATTTAACAAGTTTCTTACAGTAATTGTAATTAATATTTACTTGATATTTCCCCTGGACTGTGTACCTCACCTTAAGTTTCATTCATACTTACTGAATAAAACGGTACTCAAATACAAGCATGCGCTAACAATGATCTTAACAAATCAATTTAAAAACTACCCAACTAATCTGAATCATTAAATACCATTTAATTAAATTGAAAACCAAGTCAAGAATGTGAATTATCTAATAAATAAAATTCTCGTGTCACGGTGTTTGTAATTAAACTCCTCCGAAATGGCTCGACCAAATTTCGTGAAATTTTTTATGCATATATAGGTTAGATCTGCGAATCGGACAACATCTATTTTTCATTTAAGTTATAGGGTTGGCCCTCTCCAGATTTTTTTAATATGGCAGAACGTTGGCTGGGTCAGCTAGAAATAATATGATATTTACTCCATACCTACTAGCGTCATCATGAAAAGCTATAAGATTATACAAACACTACAGCTCTGGCGCAGATAGTGGCACACTAGTGCAGCACGTGGCGTTACTCATCTTTACGTTTTTGGACCAAGTTATTATCCGAGTGGAATATTCATGTGGGATGGTGGTAACGGCGCGCTGTAAAAACTGACTCAGATTATATTTTACAACTAAGGTAGCGCACACGGTGATGTAGCTCAGCGACACTACTGGGACTTACTACATTCATTTCCATTTAATAGATTACTTTTATATAGTGTACCTAGTGCTCTGATAGTGCAGCGGCGCGGGTATCATTCAGTTAGCGCGTCAAGTGCGCTGCAGCGGTCACCCGAACTTTCTAGTGCATTGCTAACACTCACGCCATCGAATCAGTTCTATTATAGTTATAGGGTCACCACCCAGCAATTTGGATATTATATTTGGTTTTCAACTCTGCTTTCAAAAGGTTTTATGATACCAATTTTAACTGTTGCAAAAGCAATACCATTTAAATGGTTAGTTATTTGTTTGGTCCTTCAGCGAACATGTCATGTCCTCTTAACTTCACTCGTATTGGAGCCAGCAAATACGCCTTGAGTAATATGTATTTAGAATTTTGGTTTGCAGGTGTGCGAGCGTACATTGAGTTGTTCTAGCTTCGAATACAGCTTAAGTGAGCTTACAATTTATTGACCAACAATAGAACGTCGTGTATTTAGGAATATTATATATTTTTATGTAGGCAGTTCCAGTGGCTGCTCGCGCTCGCCATCCACGAGTCGTTCGCGCGCTGTTGCTGCGCAGACCACAGAAGACGCTGTGCAGTCGCACATTATTCACGGCGACCGTCCCTACCGTCGTCGGCCTGAAGGGGGAGGCGCTTCTTCCCGCACCCCGCTCCCCGTGGTCACCCGCTGTCTGCTAATCGCTACAGTTATTCCTCTTTGCAACACTATTGTGTGTGGCTTGACACCACCTACAGTGGACTTCAATATTAGTACAAGGTTCAGAGAGAAGGTACATTTCTACAATCGTTATCGCTGATCGAATCGCTCACATGTATGAAAGTGACAAGTATAAGTCACGTGACTTAGCGAAGAGAAATGTCATTGCCATACATTTAATGACATTTAAGCAAATTATATCATCGTTAATGCTTGTAGAAATATATATTTTTTAAAGGGGCTTTCGTGAAATGTAGCGCATCATTATTTTTATTGTTTTTTTTTTGGAATAATTATGCTACTTGGAAACTAGGTAAATCCATAAAGAGGATTTCATGGTCATGCAGATCATCACATAGGAAATGCTGGTTCTCGCTTATGTTTTTGTATAAAAAATCTGGTTTTCAACCAGTTTTCAACAACGTAGATTATTTTATAATGTACGCATCAAACTAGCTGTACTCATAACCCGTTAAGCTTGTTAACGTAGATCTATTCCGCGTATAATGATGCAGGCAGCATCGCAGTAACACAATAGTCGCGGCCTGCGCGGCGGCGGAGCTCACTCGTCGCTGCGCTAATTACTGTTCGCGCGCACTTCTGTGTCGCGTCGCTTCGTTACTCCATCTCTTACAGATCGCTCAAGTATCGCCGCGCGCTCTCACAGACGCTCCCAACTTATAAACATCACTCAATTATATAAATGAAATTTGTGTGTTAAGCGAGTGGCGGCGATACGACCCGCAGCCCGTAGATGACGATCCCAAATCCTTTTTATTGTTTCACGTACAGTCTTATGGCAGCAGCAATGAAGGTAATGTCTCGCTCTCATCTCATGTCTGGACGTAATAGAACTCAACTCTGCAGCAGCGCTGGTTAACGAGGCTTGAGTCTATGATCCATTCCTCGGCAGAAAGAATCTAGCTTTTGTGTCCTTTGATGCGCAAACAGAATGAGATTAAACTGCTAAATTCAAAGCAGTGCTTTTAACCAAACGGCACAAGAGCACTGACCGACCAACTAAATATTACATTCTCAATTCGGAGCCCCACGAGTTACATTTACCGGCCGCGCTGCCCGCCGCCCGCCGCCCGTCGGCTCTACCGCTACACTATACACGCTTTCAAATGCTTTTGGTTTTGTTCGCCTTCTTATAAACGTGAGCTCGAACGATAGTCGACTTGACTGTGACGCGCAGTTAAACCAGTGCTCGTCAATTTTCTTTTATAGAGCGCAGGTAGAGGGAAAACTAGGAACATTCTGAATTCGATGTGTTCCAGATTACAAAGTCAATAGTTATACAAGTGAAACCTCCGCCTCAATTGTAGGAAATCATTATACTACTTCAAACTTGATGGAAGTGACTCGTAGAAGCTTGGAAATACTAGCGCGAGCAATAAACGAGAGTCGTAAACCGGAACGGGCTCGCGCGGTCTGCCGCGGTCCGAAGGGGCGGCGCGCGCGGCGTGCTAAACAAATTAATTTAACAGTCGCTTTGTGCGCGGACACGAACGACATTCTTTGTGACTTTATAGAAGCTAGGACTGTTCGTAACTTAATGCAGAGAGATACACTGGTCGGTATAAATATAAGGCTTACGCAGGTAATTGCGGTAGCGGTATTTAGTTGATCGTAAGTTACATTCCAGAAATTATTATAATCGATGGCAAGGTTCATTCACAAATAACAGAACTCAAGTGTGTATTGGCGTCAATTTAATTTATTTCGGTTGTGAGAGCCGTGGCGGCTTGGCCACGGGGCGCGGAGGGCGCGGGGGCGCGGGTCTCGGTGGTGTGGGCGCGATGAGTTTGTTATTATTTGGTTTTCATATCGGAATTTGTTTGCCTGCCGCCGACGGACCCGGGAACTGAGCATACTTAATATCCGGAATTATTTGCCGAAACTTAAATGTCATATTCTTGAGATGCAAAATGGGTGCATTTATGTCAACCATTTTCACATGATATAATATATAAACTTATTACCGAAGACCAGTAGTGCTTGTGATTTGCGAAAAGTAGTGTGCGGACTTTTCGATCCTAGGCATTTAGCTAAATCTGAGCCCACCTTAGCATACCAAAGGAGTACATGGACACCGGCATGGCATAACCATTAAAGGCCTTGTTACAACCTGACAGAACAAAAGACATTTCAGTACTAGACTTATAGAATCCTAGAGATGTATGCCCTGGGATTTCATAATCCCTCCTCGTTTTACTTGCAGGAATGCACTTCTCAACACCTAATTGCACGCCTCATAAGCGAAGCGTTGAGGTGGGTATTACTGTCAGTTTACGCACACCGATATTTATTTTTTAAATGATGATATTTTTAAATCTCTATTTATTATTTAAACTAATTAAAAAATTGTTCAAAAAAGTTCTGTCTTGGACGTCCGTGTGTCTGTATGTAGGGATCCCGTATCGAAGCATATTACTTTTCACGGTATAATTCGATGTAGTTTAATTATTATTTACAAATAATCTCAATTTTATTGTAATGAATGAGATTATGAGGCGTGCACTTTTGGATTTTCCAACTATTTCATTCTTCAATTAGTTTTACCAGTTGCAATAGAAGCAAATACTTAGCGTATAACAAATGGGAGACTACCGGGCTCCTTCACCGCGAAGAATATCTTATAGTCTTGAAATTGCAATCAAAGAGATAAGGGGATTCAAGGGAACAGAACCACAAGGAACTCAGACTGACGAATTAAAATATTCCCTTTTCTAACCTAATTGGATCACCGTTCTGTTGAATATCCAGAAAAACTGGACAGTGAAGTACAACTCCAGCATCCTCATGCGGTACTGAATCGTAGTCATTCATATACAATACTTATATATTTTTATGGAATGCGTATATTCTTAGAACAGCTTTCCTCAAGGAACATAGGTCGAAATCTTAAAATTGAAAATGAAATATTCATTTAGTGACAGGTCGCGTGACTTAGTATGATTTTCAATTTGGGAATAGTTGTTCAGTTTTATGCACCTGATTAACTCGTTGAATATACGCACTCCATAAAAAATAATCCTGTATATATAATGTATACAAAAAGTCGATAGATATTTTTAGAATGATCTTGTTATTTACACGACATGCCTAAACGGCCGCACAGTACAGTAGAGAATTACTTTGTGTCACCGAGGTTTTCACTGCTTTCAAGTAATTGGTAAGCAGTGAATCTAGGGCACCCATCATGTATTACAGATTACAGAACTGAGTCTCTGATTGACCACATTGTCGACGGTGCGCTGGACAAACATATTTATAGAGGACTATTTGTATATGTTATCTATGACGCGTGACGTGAGTATTTTACGTAGATAACACACTTTCTCCATTCGTTCGGAGTCGGACTCTGATGCTGTCCAAATACTGCTGCTCTCGCCGACACGTCATGTAAATACTATACGTGCAAATATAAGAATACGATGAAAAATTATTTCTTGCTTGAAAGCTTAATGGCCCGCTAGCAGTGAGCACATTTAGCTTAGCCTTTGCCCTAAATGCCTGTGTTACGAGTGGGTTTGCGTCTGTCCCGCAATGAGTTGGTTTCGAATCGACAACCACTTCTTCGGTACGTCGCTAGAGCCATTAGACTACCACCGCTTCAAAACTGGATTTTACTTTAAAAAAATATTTGCGTTCCCAACAGAGGAACCTTAACAGTACCACTTGGTTGTGCAGCTATCTGCCTTTAAGATATTTTTCTCTGGAACTGAGGTATCAAACTGAAATTAATACAACTACTCAGGTCTACAGTCCCATCAATAAGCAATTCAAGGTTCTTTGACACCGCAATTAATTTTCCATTATATTTCCGAGTTAATCAAAAGGTACAGGGTAAGTATGTCGGAGCAGAATCATGAAATTGATTTTGGGTCTAACGTCACAAAAGAAAAAAACTGAAAATTGATAATTTGCTTACATTCTTGCGAACATAACAAGCATGATTATACTTTCCCAACAGTGTCCAAGTGCCAGTGTCCGGGCGGTGTGTCGGTCGCAGCTCCAACACTCGATGTCGTCACTAAACCTGATTATGTCAGCGATTAATCGCGGCTGATGACGTTGTTCCGATGCCGCTTCACGCGTGATGCCGCCCGCCACCAACCGCACAGGTGGCACTCAGTAAGGTCACTCTGAAATACCTCACCAGAATACTGGCGCAGATAGAACTAGCCATAAAGGTATTTTATAATACCTAGCATTATATAACAAACGCATGTAAAGTGCAGTGAGACGGAATGTATCGCATGTTAACAGCATGCGGCGCTATCAGTGATACTGTGACAGTCCGTGTCAACAAGCGTGGTAACTCTTCTTTTAGTATAATTTTATAGTTATGGTTTCCATGGTTTTCAGCATGTATTTGGAAAATAGGCTATTACTATTTTCCAAATACATGTTGAACAACACATACTAAAACCCATGGGAAAAATAATACATATCTAACCAATTAAATGGTCACTACCCATGAACACTAAAAACCCATTTGGTTTTCATTTCATTGTGTTCATGAAGCTGGCATGTAGATACCAACAACTACAGGTATCTTTTAACTCTTCGAAGTTTCAATTGGCTATTTCAAGTTCATGCAACATGGTCTATGAATCACTGTAGTTGAAAGTCGTCAATCTATAATGCGACCATCGCTCATATTGTTTTCACTATTGAATCAGTTAATAATTTGTTGTACTGTATCGCGGTACTTCTGCTTGCACTTCCTGTATCATTGTATCACAGATTGACTCCTCGCTACACTGTACGGCTAGCGTGCGGCCGCAGTCACACGTGGAGGTTAATCCTCGCACCGGGTGTGTTGTGACGTCATCATTTACGAGTGATATCAAGCGCATGTTACTAGGTGATGCCGCGACACGAGTACATCTGATATAACAAAGCTCGTGTTGATCAAACATGTTTATGATTATTAAACATGTTCATGTTGGATAGGGAGGAGAGGGCGCCACTCGCTACGTAAACATCTTAAATTCTGTGCTCCACATATTTAAATTAATAATAAATAGTTTTCTCTCGTAAAAAGCTGTAATTCGTAGTAAAATAGGAAGTTAAAGTGTCAATTCAGGTGCACAAGTGTTATCTACGTGAAATATCAAGAATAAAAGCCATTTAAACGATTTATTAACTCAGTGCTTATAGACATAAACAAAACTAAAAATAAAGTAACATTTGCGTGTACAATAACAAAAGCGGCAGTAAAATTGTGAATATAAAGCATCAGTAAAGAACAGTGTATAAATTATTGCCCGTTAAGTGACTTTCGTGAAAATTTTATCGTGAACGACAATTGTTTACAGAATTCAAATAGTGTATTATTAACGGTCAATAAAGAAAACGTACAATATATTCACTATTTTCGACAGTCTCAACAACGGCTTCGTGGCGGTGCGGCTACGAATATCGACTGCGTCCTATCGTGAACTGTTGTTCATGAACAACAGTTCACGATAGGACGCAGTCGATCCCATGGGATCGAATCCCGGAATACCGACATTGTTTTTGTTCATGTTTCCTTTAAATAAATATTTGTAACTCTCCAAATAACGACATCTATCAATGAACAACGATTACAAGTAAAACACCTACTTTCCATAAAACTAAATAAAAATAGATTATCCAGTAACCGACAGGGGTCGCTATCAAAGAAAGATTATCATAATGGCGGACGAAAATGTTACAATACGCAAACATAAAACAATGTTAAATGAATCCCTTGATCTCTCTTTTGAATCCACAAACTCAGAAATAAGAGGACAAAGTTTACCAGACTTGTCTACTGGATATGTTAGTGACAGGGAAGACTTGAAGACAGAGTTATTACAGCTTAGGAAGGAACTCGAAAATGCACATTTGGAAATACTAAAACTGAGTGAAGAGAATTTATCATTAAAACAAAAACTTACATTACGAACATCCCAAAGCTCAGATCCCGGGACTAAAGCGATAACGCCGAGTAACAAAGTGCCAAGAAACATTAGACTTACATTCGACGACGAGGATAACACATTGATCGATCTTGGGCAAAATACGCCAACCAGTGACCTGACAACAGATGGCGCCACCAGTCCTTCAACCGTAACATCACGAGTGAATGGAAAACATGTCACATCTTCATTGAAGCCCAAGGTGGTGAGCAATTATCTACAACCAGCGGTATCTACACCCTCCCAGTTGGATCCCGGTCAATTATTAGCTTCAAATCCATCCCGTCAAAAACTGTGTATTATCAGTAGTAACAAAGTAAATAATATTCTCACATTAGCTCTAAGTAATTTTCCATGTTATGACATATGCCATTTTGTGTCAACAAACTGCGGGATTAAAAAGTTACTCGATAATATTAACAACAAGCTGTCCAACTTTAATAAACAAGACTATTGTTTAATTTTTTTAGGAGAACATGATTTCATGTCAACTGTAAATTATTATGATCTAGTTGTCAGTATACGCGAAAGCTTAATGTCAATTAACCATACTAACCTGATATTGTGTTTGCCGACCTATAAATTTAATGGTTATAATAATATTTTTAACTCGAGGGTTGAGATTTTTAATAACTTACTATACCAAGACAATTGTAAGTATAACTATGTATTATTAGTTGATTCCAATTTAGATTTGAATTATGATAGCACAATGTTTTATAAGCGAAGTGGAGTGCTAAATAGACATGGCATGAACATCATTTTTGATACCTTAAAACACTACATTTTCCAGGACTCCAATAGTCTTTCCACGACTAATTCATTATCTAAACTTCAACCTATTAAAGGCACAATACCCTTTTATTTTTCAGCGGTCACAAAAAATAGTCATTCCTTAGAAAATTCTTCCGCACTTACCAGTAAGAACAAAGAACTGTTTTTTCGTAAATAAGTGCAGCCCTACCTCATTTTGTAGTGTTATGCACCAAAATATAGCAGGCGCGCTCAATAAAATGAATGAACTAGATTTAGCCATAAACGAATTGCAGGAGTCAAATAAACGCATTATCGCCGTGTGTCTCACGGAACATTTTATAATTGAAGGTGAGGAGAAATTTTTAAAGCTTAATAATTTTCATGTGTCATCAATTTTTTCGCGGCAGTTGCAAAGAAGAGGAGGTTCTTGTATTATGTTACGAAATGACCTTAAAGGCGTGGAACTTCTTGATATTAACAAATTGTGTAATGAAAAACATTTTGAAATCTGTAGCTTAGAGATTCCGCAATTAAAAATAATTATTATATGTATTTATAGAACTCCTAACTCCGACATCAATGTATTTTTTAACAACATGAATGAAATGCTATCGAAATTGCGCCACAAAAAGCGTAAATTAATAATATGCGGCGATTTTAATATTAACATATTGGCTCACGATGGCACAAGTACTCAATTTATAGAACTTTTATCGAACTATGGACTCCAGTGTCACATCCAGGAACCAACACGATTAAATAAATGTATAGATAACATCCTTAGTAACATTCCAACAGCAGTAGGTAGAACTCATAAAATATGTCTTTCAGATCACGATACAGCACAAACAATTGAATTTCAAACCAACAAATTAGAAAATGTATCGAAACATTACTTCACAACGTCACGTGACTTCAGTAAATATAACATTAAAAAATTTGTTGAGTCTATTAGCAGTATAACTTTTTCTGAAATTTTTGGTAGTATAGATTTAAATGATGCCTTTAACGAATTTTACGAGGAACTAAGATTATTTCTTAAACTTTGCTTCCCAATAATAAGACGTAGAAGTAGTTTAAGAGCCGGAAAAATTTCTTGGATAACGAAAGGTCTTAAAAATAGTTGTAAAACCAAAAGAACGTTAAGGTATAACTACTACTTAAATAAAAGTAATAATAATAAGGTAGCTTATATAAAATATTCAAAATTGTTAAAGAAATGTATTAACAGTACTCAGTCGCTATGTAACCAAAGATACATTAACAACTCCCAAAATAAAGGTAAAGCAACTTGGGATGTAGTGAAACGTTATGTTGATGGTACTGTACCTAGATCTGGTGCTTTCATTGAAAGTATTGTGGACAACGGTACTACAGTTACATCTGGATCCGACATAGCAAACACGTTTAATAATTTTTTCATTGATTTTATACAATATTCCAGTAGTTCTGCTTCTGACCATAATGATCAGCATCCTACATCAAATCTAACAAGTAACGATTCTAGTATTTTTCTAGAACCCACAGATGAAAAGGAAGTTTTCTATACTATAATGTCCCTGAAAAATTCAAAGTCGGCAGGATATGACGAAATTTATTCTGACTTATTAAAACACATTGCTTTATTCATTGCAAAACCTTTGGCTCACATTATAAATCTATCACTTGAACAGGGAAGTTTTCCAGATCAACTTAAATTATCAGTAATAAAGCCACTACATAAGAAAGGGTCAAAAGCAGATATAAACAATTATAGGCCTATTGCTTTAACTCCTGTCGTTTCTAAGATCTTTGAAAAAATCATGCTCAAGAGAGTAGTTAACTTCCTTGATAAATATAATGTTTTGGCACCGGAACAATTTGGTTTCAGGAAACACAGATCAACACAATTAGCTGCCTTCACCTTAATAAACAAGATCATTACTAACATTAACCATAAAATTCCAACATCAGCTCTACTGCTTGATCTCAGTAAAGCATTCGATTTTGTTGATCACACAATACTTATCTCGAAACTTGACAAATATGGCATAAGGGGATCTGCTTTGTTATGGTTTCAGTCATATTTACAAAATAGGAGGCAATTCGCTAGAATAACAAAATTTGATACCGGGACAAATACTGTGGTACAGTTCGACTCAAATCAAAGAATTAATTTTTCTGGGGTACCACAAGGTAGCATACTGGGGCCCCTTCTCTTTCTCATTTATATTAATGACCTCCCTCACGCACTCAAACATGATTCTGTCTTGTTCGCAGACGACACAACTATAATATTAGACTGCAAAAATAAAGACACATTTAAAACCGAAATTTACAAAACACTTGAAGATATTATACAATGGCTAGACATAAACAAATTAAAAATAAATTTAGAAAAAACAAAGCTTATTAACTTCAAAACTTATAAGAGTAAAAACATCGAATTAAATTTAAGATACAACAACTCACCTATAAAACAAATACATAGTGCAAAATTCTTGGGTATTACTCTTGATACACATTTATCTTGGAAAGAGCATATTAATAGCTTATGCTTAAAAATAAACCGTTTTGTTTTTGCTCTTAGGAAAGTAAAAGATGTGACTAGCCTACATACCTCTATAATGGTATATCATGCCTACATATGCTCCATTATACGATACGGCATAGTGGTCTGGGGAAATTCCTGTGACATTGCGAGGGTGTTCATAGCACAGAAAAAATGCATTCGAGCACTGTTCGGCATGGGGTGGTCAGAATCATGCAAACCAATGTTTAAGTCAAAAAATCTTCTGACTGTACCCTGCATGTACATTTACGAAGTAGCCAAATTTGTAAAATATCACAGTCATCTCTTCGCCTTCAATGATAACACATTTAAACGAAAAATTAACCGGCTTCCTCTAAAAATGCCTGTACCTAAACTAGAAATGTTCAGGAAAAGTTGTGCCTACATGGCACCTCTAATATATAACTCCCTGCCGAGAGGAATGACTGACCTGCCATATAAAAGGTTCTGTTGTGCCTTACGCAGGTGGTTAATACAGGAGAGTTTCTACAGTGTAAAAGATTTTTTTAAAAAAAGCACATGCCGATTTGGTGCCCACTAAAATACTCTCTTTTTCTTTTGATCTCTTTGATGTGTTTCATTGTAATTAAATATTTGATAAAATTTTAATTCAATTCTGATTATATTATATTGTAAAACTTAGATCTAATAATTTGTAATTGTATTCGTATAACTGTAATGTGTACTTGTATAAATTTTAACTACAATGTTTTGTATGCCCGTAATGAGGGTGAAATATGTCTTTGTACCGTACCTACATAAATTTAACATCGTTTGTACCACCATATTTCAGGCAAATAAAATGATTTGATTTGATTTGAAATTAAAAACAATATTAACACGTCCAGTGTTCACACATTGCAATTACAGTTATTATATTCACATTTTGTAATGGCTGAGCACTCTAGCTCGTTTTAGTTAAAACTAAAACCTATTCGTGTCGTAGCAAGGATCTTCGGGACGACTGTAATATGAAAACGAAACTGCTAGCATCTGATTTTAAATTTTACGTCGTTAAGATGCTATAAGTAAATTTTCTCGATAGAGCTGGTGTATCAAACGATCAATAAAATAATTTACCTTTGTAGTGCTAAGTTATCCAATCGGCAATCGGCGATGGTTGGCGCCGCGCCAAGCTGGAACACTTTCCTACAAAAGACGCTTGCGTATAGAGGCGCCTTAAGAAAACTTGCAAACCAAAAAGTATACAAGAATCGGAAGAGAGCGATCGTGATTGTGGCGCGCAGCGGACGCCGGAGGGGTGAGGGCGAGTGCGGGGCAGGGGGGAGGGGCGTGTTCGTGGAGCTGCACCAAGTTGCAGCAGTCGGTAGCCACGAGACATACTATCCGCGGATACCACCGCCACACGACGAGAACTAAACGAAGGCCCACTCCAAGCGATCCGTGGAAACCATCTTGCCGTAGGTTTATCTTGAGCGAAACGATCTCTGGATGCTGTTGCTCGAATTTATACATTTTTAGCCAATTCAAATGTATAAGTGTTATTTGCATCGCGTTGAACTTTTGCGTGCCACTGTCGCGTGGTGCGGCGTGTTACGTAGCCGAACAAAACTTACTTGGTGCGCGTCAAACTGATGTTAAGAAGAACTAAGTTTTGTTTCAGACTACAGATATGAAGGAAACATTCTTTAAAAACATGCACCGCTAGTGCGACACCCTCGAGACGAGCACATGTGCGAGTGTTATTAGCGATACGTAAACTCCATTTATTTTCACACGTCGCTAAAACGCAGGCTATTATACTAAAAGTAATTTCGGTCAGCCTTTGTCACCATAATCTAGACAGCAGTCGTTAATATACACTTTCCTCAGCCACTCGGCATAGTGCGAAGGGACCGTTTATCTTCAAAACTCAAAATCTGTTCCACCATACACAAGCCTTCCTGCGTTACAACAGTGTGTACGCGGCGTACTCGCTGCTGCCCACACCCGCTGTGAGTGTGGAGCAAGCTGTCTTCTGGGAACACTGGAACTCTTGCAGTCAGTATAACATAGAATGTACACTTTAATAGCATTCGTGTTTTAAATATTTGTACAGTTACAGTTTGTATTAAATAGTGACTGCATTTTATTCTACATTATATGTTATTTCAAAATGAATAAGGTACGAAATTTACTGAAATTGCCCATTTTAAATGTTTGTCTCTCTTCGAGTCGATCAAGGGCAATCACATTATATTTTAGACCAGCTGTTCTCATCCACGAAAACAAAATTTTCAGTGGCGTTTTACAGGTCGTCGCGAGTACAAGTGGTAGGACAACTATTAAGCTATGAAGGTAAATAAGTAAGATGCGTGTAAATAACGTTAAATAAATTCAAGGCGCGTTTGTAATTCATTGCCTCCGGCTTGCCAAGAATGGACTATTAATTACCAAGATTGCCAGCGAGGTAACCAACTAAATCATTTTCTATCACGCCGTACGAGCCTCTAGCACGTGTAAAATGGACTCGAGTCTGTTTTAATGCGGACCTTGTAAATAATGGTAGTAATATTCACGCTGTGAAGGTACTCGTACCTACTCTTCCTAGCAAGATGCATGGATTGCGGCAGCTTATTGTTGGTCTCACCTGCACTTAACTAAAGTTCCCTACATATACGTCACAAGAAATTTATTACATACAGAGAGAATCAACACAATACACGTAGCATTTTGTTAGTAATAGTAGTTTTTGTAGAATAAACACATTTTGTAGCAACTCAAAATAAGTGATATCTATAGACTGTTGTACAATAGCGGTACAAAGCTGCGTGAATCCAATGAAACTTCATTACCCTAAGGTAATGAAGTTGGAGATTGGAGATTCTTTTTAGAGCAAGACATTTAGTCGCAACACGACTTTTTCACATGCAATCAAAACATAGCGACATCAAATTTGACGTCTAACGCCATCTAGTTCGAAATGTTGTAATTATAAAATAATATACATGGATTCTGTACACTGTAATGTTTTAATGGTTTATCGCGGTTTATGCAGGATTTCCGGGGTCGACTGACTAGTTTCAGACTCACCACCATTCATCATTCAATAGTTTATCGTATCACCAGAAGCAAACATACGCAGCTTAGAGCTTTTCAGTTGCGTTCCTTTGTGAGCGCGGGACTAGCTTGTAGCCTCCGCTGCCGCGCTGGTACAAAACTCGGCTGACGGTAAGTACCGGCCGAGCGGTCTCGGCGAGCCAGTGCCGCGCACTATTCATACAAACGCGCCCTCCTTCGAGAGCCGCGGGTTCCTTTATCTGTGAGTAAATGTCATTGTCGATATTGCTTGCTGGCGCTATAAAAGCATATAATAGTTTATAATAATATACAATATAATAATATAATAGTATACAAGTTAAGTTACGGTTGTGAAACAATATTATCCTTTACCTCATAATAATTGATAACTGAGTGAATAATATCCTACCTAACAAAAAGTGTCTTAAACAAGTTTTAAATTAATAAAAGAACACGAACACTCCTGTTTCTAAACTCATGAAATGCCGTAAAACAGACTGCTAAACGTAATAAATATATTTATGTAGTTCTAGTCTCTGAAAGATTTGAATTGAGGCAGCGCTTTTATGTCATATAGTTTTAACCCTGTAGCCTGCAGGCACCACCGCCTGTGAGCGGCCGCGACCGTCGCCGTCGCCTTAAAGTAAAAACAAGATTATGGTAAAAAGACAAAAGGTTCCCCAGCGAGGTTCCATTGTGACCCTTTGCTGAGATTAAAAACATAAATGCGTTATTATGGACAGACTAAAAGCCTCGGCGAGACGACGGAATTAGATTGTGTTGAGCTACACTCCCCCCCCCCTCCCACGACCCCACCCCACCTTTCACCACCCCACACCTCGTGCCACTCGTTTGATGATGTTTACTTTCAGTATGCTTTTAAAATTATAGGTAATTTGTCCAAAGCTGTCGTTTAAGTAATGCTACTCGTCGTGTAGGTAACTTCATGAGTCGTGGGCCTCAATTACTGTTCAGAACTTATAATCAGCATACTTTACAATAACTTACACGACTCGCTGATGGTGGGACCAACCATAGGTATAAGTTCTGAGGAACCAACAGTCAACAGTCGCGATAGTTAATTGCTTTACCATAGAAGGAATAGCACCGATGTGTATCGCGGTGGAAAAGATCTATAAGAGATTGCATATTAAGAGGGAGGCTCGTCCCAAGTACGTGGCTATGTAGCGGCCTGCGCGGCCCGTGTGTCGCGGCCCCACGTGCTGCTCGGAGCGTACTAATGTGCCGGCCGCCACGTGGCGTGCTAACTCATCGACATGTTCGGCGCAAACTATTATTCAAAATAAGCTATCACACACACAATTATCATATCATAATATCACCTGCATTATAGTGCGCCTATTTGCATCTGCATAATAGATCATGATCAGTGAATATATTGCTATTTTTCAATTACATTAAGTCTTAGGACTGGCATGAATAACATAATTATATTGAACACCGGGGTCGGCACGTCACCGTGGTCGGGTGGATTGTATTCATTGTTATTTGCTCATTACTCGACACAAATTAGCTCCATTTTTAGTGAGTTTAATTGAATACTTAACAGTTATCTGTCTAAAAGTCGTGTAAAGCGTAAAAGGCGGGTACGTAGTGTGCCTAAATTGCCCGCCGTGGGTCCGGAAAGGAACTGCGAGGTGTTGATTGATTATAATAAAGCAGTCGCTCCGACACCGACGCCACTGAGGCTAGAGACCGATTACATCGTGATCCGAAGTCTGTAAGATTCATCATTACAGACGATTTCTTCGGAAATCGCTCTTGTGTACCACACACAGAAATTAATATAACAGTGCCACGGCATAACAAACTAAAAACCATTTTAGTTTACAAAATGTTTAACATAATTAAATTTATTTATTTTATTTATTTGTCCACATTTATTAATTTATTGTTTAATTTTAATCCAATTCCCTTTTTTTGTATTTAACCCTATATGATAATAATTTTTGACATGGGTCTTATAACTGGCGGCGTGGAGTCCGGTAACAAGACAAGTCACATCTGAGGCGCGCCGGTCGTCGCCCTCGCCTTTACTCTACACAGTTATGCTGACGCGCGCACCTAGAACTAATAATACTAACTGGGTTAGTATTATTTAAATCTAGCAGTTCTATTGGAATAGAAAATGTAAGAATCTAAGTTAAATGAAAACAGAATAATTGTTAGGTTCAGTGCATTGTGTCCTTGGAGCCTGACCCTCATTATCCACAGGAAGTGACGCGTGGAGTGCGGGTGACGCGAGGCATGTCGCCGCCATCATTACACGTCATCTTTTAGACAACTTAGAGTCTGCACAAAAGCGTACCCATTGTTTAATATCATGCACCGTCACCGACGGGGGGGCGGGGGGGTGAGGGAGGTGCGGGGGGTTGCTTGTGTTTTGTGCGAACCGTGACTCGTTACTATCGCATATTAAAACGTTTTCATTTAAAGAAAGTTAATTGAATTTTAATAATACCTACAGGGATATTTATCATTCTGTCAGGAGTTCAGTGATTTCGTTATTTGACGGCGCGAGGCGCTGGCGCAGTCATAGGCAAGTTTTCCTGTTCTTGTTGTGCCATATATATGAGGAATATGCCTGTATAATAATTAGTACCTGGATCACCGAGCTTTGCTCGTTTTTTTTTGGTAGTGTGTTTTTTAGAAAATCTATATATTAATACGTGATGCCAAAACTTTGGACCCCTTTTTACGAAAATTGCGCGGACGCAGGAGCATAAAATTTGGCAAACTTATAGTTTATGTGTAGGAGAAGTGGAGAACGCTAATATTTTTCAATAATAATGCTTATAAAGTACATTAAATCAATAAATAAAACATTACCCACACTACCATGCATTTCACACACACATGTTTGTTTTTGAAGTGAAACTTCTTTTGGCGCATGAGGGTAAAATTTTTACAGATGAAACGTCACGCCGGTATGCAACGGAAGTAGTAGAATACATTACAATGTCTTTGAACGGAAGTGTCAGAAAAGAGAGAGAGAGTGATCGAGACCATGAAGGTTTTCATCTATACCTTCATGATCGAGACCGATTGAGAGAGAGTAAGACAGGGCGAACGTAGCATGAGCAACTAGCCGTGGAGTGAGAGTATAGCAAGCGAGTGAGAAAGATTGAGAGAAAAAGTGAGACAGAGCGAACGTCGTATCACGCATAGTGCTATCACAGTCTTAACATCATACAGTCGTTCGACGAAGACGTCTAGACAGGGCAATCGTGCGGGGTGCAAGGGGCGAGACGGGGGAAGGGCGCTCCCGAGCTGCATACATTACCATGTTAGTAGCTCGGGAGCTAACTTTCAGGGCTATCTGGTGTTAGTTTAGTTCTATTAGTTTTAATAAATATAATAATTTTATTAAAATGGGTGCCAAGAAACCAAGATGGCGTCGACGACAATTTGCAAATTTTTCGTCATGGGTGTCATTTTCATGATTTCCGAGGTCGCTTAAACGATTATGGGGTCGAAATTAAAACCCAAGATGGCGCCGAGGAAATTTTGCAAATTTTTCGTCATCGGTGTCATTTTCATGGTACCCGAGGTCGCTAAAAACGATTATGGGGTCGAAATTAGAATCCAAGATGGCGCCGAGAAAAATATGCATTTTTTTCATCATGGGTGTCATTTTCATGGTACCCGAGGTCGCTAAAAACGATTATGGGGTCGAAATTAGAATCCAAGATGGCGCCGAGAAAAATATGCATTTTTTTCATCATGGGTGTCATTTTCATGGTACCCGAGGTCGCTAAAAACGATTGTGGGGTCGAAATTAGAATCCAAGATGGCGCCGAGAAAAATATGCATTTTTTTCATCATGGGTGTCATTTTCATGGTACCCGAGGTCGCTAAAAACGATTATGGGGTCGAAATTAGAATCCAAGATGGCGCCGAGAAAAAAATGCATTTTTTTCATCATGGGTGTCATTTTCATGGTACCCGAGGTCGCTAAAAACGATTATGGGGTCGAAATTAGAATCCAAGATGGCACCGAGAAAAATATGCATTTTTTTGTGATAAGTCATTTTTAAGATTTGCGAGGTCACTAAAAATAAAAATGAGGTCAAGCTTTCGCGGAAATGTCTATCGCGCAAAAGTTCCTGATCCAAGATGGAGGACATTTCTCTATATGAAATTACATGTATTCGTCTCAATCTCAATCTAGAATTTTTGCATGTGAGACCATAGACGAAGCGCATTTGCATAATAGTTACTGTTTTACAAATTGTGTATCTCGCTATTGTTAATTATTGTAACAATACTTATTTTTATTTATTTTAGATAAACGTTATGTCAAACAATGTAAATATTGAAGAAATAAATTGAAAAAATTAAATTTATAATTTACATTAATTTTCAAACCTTTTTTTATTTTAATGACAATTAAATTCCTAACCTATCTTCCTTTTTCCCTTCCTCTTAATCTTGGAAATTTAAAGTTTTAGATTTGTATAAATATAAACAAGATTTATAAATTAGTTCGCCAAAGAAGTTTCACTTCTGACATGTGTACTTTGTACGCACGCATGTTTTTTTTTGTTTTTCATTGACTGCTTACTGACATTGACATAAATAAGTGGTTTAAGTTTTTATATATCCGAATATAACGGCCAAGGACATTTAGCAAACGATAAAAGAGGTTTTACAAAAAACATTGTTTGCAGAGAAGTTTGCAATATGCGATAAAATATGCTCTAAATGGATATGTATTTTTTATATGTATTTTCCTCTTATAGCATGTTTTCTTTTAATAAACATTTTTTAAATAGATATTCTTTATTTTACTTCCTTTTAATTTCATATAATTTGTTCAAAAAATAATTTAAATTTATATTATAAGGTCGAATTTCGACCATTGGGCGACCACTAGTATATTTAAATACGAATTACATACTGATGAAATGAGGAAGTATACCTATATCATATTTTTCGATCTTACCAACATAATAATAAAAAAATATGAACTGGTTATTTAAATTAAAAAATCACGAGTGCAATTAGTTTATTATTTTATTAGAAACAAATACTTACTTTTTTACAGCTTATCAATAAATCACAAATAACATTAAAATAAAAAAAATGTTTTAGAGACTCTAAATTATCATGGCGTTAAGAGCAAGCTGTACTCTCTAAATCTGAAAATAAATAATCCCACCAAAAACATTAAATGTATAAAGAGCCAAGTCTCTCTACGCAATTCTTCCATCGTAAAAAGTTTCGAGATCGCATAGGAGCCAAGTCCTGTTCAACTTAATTTGTAATAATAAATCAATATTTTGTGACTATATTAGTTTTGTTTACATTACAATAACAGTGACCTAGCCATGAGCACAATAAGATACAAATATAAAACTGCATATTTGGAGGAGTTCAAAGTAAATAATAAATAAATAATATCAGGACACCTTAACCGACGTCGGTATCATCCAACTGTGAACTGCACATGCACTATGGCGTATGTTTAGTCCATGGTGCACTCAAATTCCAATCAGTTACAAAATCATGTCCATAATAATAATTATATCAATTCAACGGTATTTGCACGCAATGACAAGGAGCAAACGACCTTTAACTTGTGCTCATGGCCAAGTCACTGTTATTGTAATGTAAACAAAACTAATACAGTCACAAAGTATTGATTTATTATTACAAATTAAGTTGAACAGGACTTGGCTCCTATGCGATCTCGAAACTTTTTACGATGGAAGAATTGCGTAGAGAGACTTGGCTCTTTTTACATTTAATGTTTTTGGTGGGATCTCATTTATTTTTTGTAGGTCTCTTTCTTTTCTTTTTAGGTGATTTTATTATTTCTTGTGCTACATCTGCTGCTTATCTATCGAGCGAGGATAGAGTATTTATCGCATTGCATTGATATGTATGAATGATTTTAGCTTTATTCATTTCATTTTAACCTAGCTTTGTTTATTAATATGCATATTCAATACATTATTACAATTTATTTATAAAAAAATGTGAGCCGTCACGGGACGCCTGGCTGATGTGAAACATAGAACATGTACTCGTAATTTGCTAACAGGGATCTAACTAAATGAAGCATAATAAAAAATATAATTATTAATATATTTTCCTGAAAATGCTGACTATTAAATTAATATTTTTTTTCATTAGTTACAAAACTATAAAATTAAAAAAAAAATACTTGTGACACTCGGGGACTGCCGCGGTAAAGCTTTTGTATAGTATTATTTATGCAAATATATTAATATTTATGCAATATTTTTTTGATATTAATTCATGTTTTTTTATGTTAATTCAAGTTAACTTTTTAGCGTGGTGACCGATAAGAAAACAATTTTTTTTAGTATGCAAATTTTTCTTGGGTTCTAATTTCGACCCCATAATCGTTTTCAGTGACCTCAGAAACTATGAAAATGACACCCATGACGAAAATTAGCAAATTTTCCTCGGCGCTATCCTAGGTTTTAATTTCGACCCCATAATCATTTTCAGCGACCTCAGGAACCATGAAAATGACACCCATGACAAAAATTAGCAAATTTTCCTCGGCGCTATCCTAGGTTTTAATTTCGACCCCATAATCATTTTCAGCGACCTCATGAACCATGAAAATGACACCCATGACGAAAAATTAGCAAATTTTCCTCGGCGCCATCTTGGGTTTTAATTTCGACCCCATAATCGGTTTAAGCGTCCTCAGGAACCATGAAGATGACACCCATGACGAAAAATTAGCAAATTTTCCTCGGCGCCGTCTTGGGTTCTAATTTCGACCCCATAATCGTTTTCAGCGACCTCAGGAACAATGAAAACGACACCCATGACGAAAAATTAGCAAATTTTCCTCGGCGCCGTCTTGGGTTCTAATTTCGACCCCATAATCGGTATTAGCGTCCTCAGGAACCATGAAGATGACACCCATGACGAAAATTTAGCAAATTTTCCCCGGCGCCGTCTTGGGTTCTAATTTCGACCCCATAAGCTTTTTCAGCGAACTCAGGAACCATGAAAATGACACCCATGACGAAAAATTTGCAAATTTTCCTCGGCGCCGTCTTGGGTTCTAATTTCGACCCCATAATCGGTATCAGCGTCCTCAGGAACCATGAAGATGACACCCATGACGAAAATTAGCAAATTTTCCTCGGCGCCATCTTGGGTTCTAATTTCGACCCCATTATCTTTTTCAGCGACCTCAGGAAACATGAAAATGACAGCCATGACGAAAAATTAGCAAATTTTCCTCGGCGCCATCTTGGGTTCTAATTTCGACCCCATAATCGTTTTCAGCGACCTCAGGAACCATGAAAATGACACCCATGACGAAAAATTAGCAAATTTTCCTCGGTGCCATCTTTGGGTTCTAATTTCGACCCCATAATCGTTTTCAGCGACCTCAGGAACCATGAAAATGACACCCATGACGAAAAATTAGTAAATTTTCCTCGGCGCCATCTTGGATTCTAATTTCGACCCCATAATCGTTTTCAGCGACCTCAGGAACCATGAAGATGACACCCATGACGAAAAATTAGCAAATTTTCCTCGGCGCCGTCTTGGGTTCTAACTTCGACCCCATAATCGTTTTCAGCGACCTCAGGAACAATGAAAACGACACCCATGACGAAAAATTAGCAAATTTTCCTCGGCGCCATCGTGGGTTTTAATTTCGACCCCATAATGGCTGACAGTACCGACCTCTCGGAAAATTGGTTGGTACTATCTGACAGTCAACTATAAAAACGCACGCTCATTCGTCAAAGCGAATAGCGCGCGCTTTCGCGACTTCCTGTTACACACTTCCGTCCCATTTCACGAAATCACTCCCACAAATTGCAGGAAAGCGAGAGGAAAGATGTTTCACATCATTATAAATCGATTTGTTTTACTTTTTGTACATAAACAAAGAACAAAATTAACAATGCAGTCAAAATTCATACACCATGTTCTTGTAAAACCGCAAATATAAATTTGTTTCCTATTATTTACTAAGGTATATAAATTATTACCGTTTTTATAATTTTTCCTATACATGTAGCTAAAAACCTATCTTGGTGCCAAATTTGAAGGTTCTAAGTTTGCTAGAAGTACCTTAGATTTTTGATGATCGGTCAGTGAGTGAATCAGTGAGTGAGTCAGTGTGTGACAAAATGGTGTAACTTTGATCGCTCATAACTCGTAAACTGTTGGTTCAAATGTCATGTAATTTTGAGGCTGAGCTTGTTTTAATACTTACTTTAGGTCATCGAAAACCTAAACCCCTAGCTTTGTCCGTATTGATGATACAGGGGGGGTGAAATAGCCGCGAAACGCTTCGAGAAAAGAATGGTACGGCCGTGCCCGTTTTGCTCGAGACTTGGCTGGGGCACTGCCGTGCCCCCAGATAATCGAGCGGATTAAGATCGAGGCTAGACGACGGCCAGTCTTCAGCACTGATGAAGTCCGAAACGTTCATTTCCAACCAAGACTGCGTAGACCGAGCTTTATGACCCGGCGCCGAGTCTTGCTGGAAGGACCATTCTTGGTTATTGAACATGGTGTTGTTAAGGGGCTTCACTACCTTCTCAAGAATGGTATCTTGATTCCCTTGTGCTGATGTTTTGATACCTTTTTCACAAAAGTATGGCTCAGTCACTCCTTCATAGCTAATAGCTCACCAAACCATCACTAAAGTTGGATAATGCCTACGTTGCACTTTGTCGACTAATTGGGAAACTTTCTTAGAGCTGTGAGCATAAATACGGTCATTTTGTTTGTTAAATAGTTGCTCAATTGTAAAAAAAATCTCATCCGTAAACAATTTTTTTCTGTACTCTCCTTTTGCGAACCGCTTCAGTAGTTGTTTCGATTTTACCAGCCTATTATTTTTTTAATTATCAGTTAAGAAATGACCAGTACGTCTCTTAAAGGCTGCAAGTCCTAAGTCAGCTTTTAAAATACGAGACATGAGTTCTAGGTGCTAGTATCTTCATCTCCCGAGATAAAATCTTTTGCTTTCGGACAGGATTTCTTCGAATTTTTTCCCTTACTGCTTTGACAACCTTTTTCGTACGAATACTACGTGGACGGCCTGATCTTTTTTATGTTACAAACAGAGGAGGTCTCAATGTATTGGCGCCAAAATGAGAAAACACAATGAAGAATCATATAAAAATGACAGATTCCAAATTCAAATTAATATAATTTGGGATTTTAAGTAAAACAACGTGTGATCGGTTTCGCTGACAAGACCAGAAGAAGGTTTATTCTCTATGAAAATAGATACATTACACCATTGACAAATTTACACTTCCGTCACAGATAATAAAAGATATAGCATCTATAGACATTACAGATGGTATGGTGTAACTAGTATTTTGAGCACATAATAACACCCCCACTCTCAAAATATCAAAATACATTAATTACAACAGACATTAACAATACCTAAAATGTTCATAAACTTACTATGTTTAATAAAATTCAAACTCTTTGTAAACATGTCTGCTGGCATGTCACTTGTAGGCAAATAACTAACTTTAACTATACCATTAGAAATTACTTCTCTACAATAGTGATAACGAATATCAATATGTTTTGTCCTATTGTGAAAAATAGGATTTTCTGACAATTTTTTAGCACTTTGATTATCATTATATAATTCAATTGTATATAATCTTTCAGTAATCTCACTTTGCAAGTTTCTAAGATATACAGATTCACGACAACCTTCTGTAAGTGCCATGTATTCAGCCTCTGTGCTAGACAGTGCCACTGTTCTCTGCTTCTTACAACTCCATGATATGACAGAACCCGATAACATGAAACAGTAACCTGAGTAAGATTTTCTATCTTCTGAACAATTTCCCCAATCACTATCAACATAACCCACAATATCAACATTACCATTTTTACAATATTTTAAACCTATATTTTTACTCCCCTTTAAATATTTTAATATTCTTTTAGCATAGGACCAGTGCTCACCATTAGAACAATTATTAAATTGACTTAAATATCCTACAGCATATGAAATATCAGGCCTTGTAAGAACAGCAAGATACATAAGGCTACCTATAAGTTGCTGATAAGGATTATCACACTTCTGCCCCTTATTTTTAACAATATTTAATTTAGGCTCCATAGGAGTCTCAAAAGTTTTACATTCATTCATGTTAAATTTATGCAACAACTCATTAATATAGTTTTCTTGACTAACTCTATTATATACTTATTCACTTTATCTATGTTTACATTCATACCAAGACATTTTTTAATTTCTCCTAAATCTTTTATCTTAAATTTACTACTTAAAGTTTGTTTTAACAGAGCCATTTCAGATTTATCATTCGAAAAAATAAAAAAATCATCAACATACAATGTTACTATTGTCCTAAGACCATTAACAATTTTTGTATATAAACATGGCTCAATTTTTGATTTTCTATAACCACTACATAACAACACACTATCTACTTTTTTATGCCACGCCCTAGAGGATTGCTTGAGACCATATATAGCTTTGTGTAACTTAAGAACTTTATTTTCATTTACATTATCATTAAAATATTCAAAACCATCTGGTTTCTGCATAAATATGATCTCCTCCAATTCTCCATTTAGGAAGGCTGTCTTAACATCTAAGTGAGATGTTTCTAAATCTAGTTGTACTGCTAATGCAAACAATAATCTTAGTGTAGAGTGACGGACTACTGGGGAGAAGGTTTCATTGTAATCAATTCCACATTTTTGATTATAACCCTTCGCTACCAGTCTGGCACGATAACAAACATTATTGTCTTTATCATACTTCTTTTTTAGCACCCACTTGGACTTTACAACAGTTCCTTCTTTAGGAGCGTCTACAAGCTCCCACGCACGGTTATCATGAAAACACTGCAACTCCTCTTTGACAGCACGCAACCAATGTTCTCTTTCTGGACATTGTAGGGCTTCCTCCAAAGTGAGTTCATTGTTATCTGCACTGGAACTGTCTATACACATATTAGAGAAACCATACCTATCTGGTTTTCGCCTTTCTCTGGCAGGTATGACTTTTACCACACTCTCAGTGTTCCCCATAGAACTGTCAGTATCTTCATTCTCACTCGGCACATAAGAAGGATCTTCTGTGTAATCTGCTGAAGACAAAAAAGAGTCATCTGACTGACAATTGTCCCCCACTGCATCTGATGTCTCCTTTTCTTCTTCGACACAAGGAGCATCCAAGTCTAAGTTTTCAACAGTAGCTGTCACATTGCTCACTGGCAATTTATTTTCAATTATTATGACATCTCGACTGCATGTTATTGACTTGGTATGGGGATTATAAACTCTGTATCCTTTAATATTATCTGGATAGCCCACTAGAATGCATTTGACTGATTTCTTATCCCACTTTAACCTTTTTTCTTTAGGTATATGAACCATGCAAGTACTACCAAACACACGAAGATGACTAATATCAGGTTTCTTATTAGTCCACAGCTCATAAGGCGTTTTATTGTTTAAACCCGCTGATACTGTTCGGTTCTGTAAGTAAACAGCAGTATTAGTTGCCTCTGCCCAGAATTCTTTTTCTAAACTAGCATCGAATAGTAAACATCGAGCCTTTTCAACAATACTGCGGTTCATACGCTCACTTAAGCCGTTTTGTTCTGGCGTGTATGTATTAGATTTCTGGTGAATAATTCCCTTTTGCTTAAGATAATTTTCAAATTCATGACTGCAATATTCACGACCATTATCACTGCGCAATATCTTTATCTTTTTATTTTGTGTATTCTCCACTTTGGACACATAATCTCTAAAGCATTGAAAAGATTCACTCTTGTTTTTCATAAAATAGATGTGAGTCATGCGGCTATAATCGTCAATAAAAATTATAAAATACCTTGATCCTCCATGAGAGCAGCTCTCCATAGGTCCGCACACATCACTATGAATTACCTCCAGCAACTGACTGCTTCTATTTCCATTACTCGGGAAAGGCAGGCGAGTTTGTTTTCCTTCACAGCATGTAACGCAGGAATTTTTACTTGTCTCTGCCTTATCATCCATAATAAAACCTTCCACAGCATCCTTCATTTTATTCAGGTAAGAGCTATTGACATGCCCCAACCTCCGGTGCCAAGTTTCACTGGAAACCACAGCCACTGCTGACAGATGCACTGGTGAATTAAGTCTGTAAACACCATTGACTAGGATTGCTGTCGCCACCAAAATTCCCTTTCGATTATAAATATCACAACCGCCTGCTCTGAAGTCCACTTTATTTCCCTTCTTTATGAGTTGGCTCACAGACTGAAGATTAGTTGTGAGACTCGGTACACACATAACCTCTTCCACGGTCACATCGAAATTGCATTCATCAGTACAAGTAGTAATGTTTACTTCACCGCAACATTTTACTGGAACTTTACTCTCGTTGGCAACCACAATTTCCTTCATACTATGTTCGTAAGATGGATTTACAATCCAATGTTCATTCGTCGTCAGATGTACGCTGGCGCCGGAATCGACATACCAATCAGATTTACTGTAAAACCCGCTCAGAAACACAGCACTGAATGCGTTCGTCTGTTTTTGATCCATTTCTTTGGTATTCACTGAATTCGTGCACTGATTACGATAATGTCCCGTTTGTTTACATCGGAAACATTTTATTTTCGACTTTGATCGCGCGTCGCCATCTTTGCCGCGATTTTTGACTTTGGTTTTTTCTTCCTTGTCATTCATTTTGACATTTCTCTTATGTTGGTACCATTGACTTTTGTTACTATGAAATGAACCAAATGCAGCACTTTCATTACGAACTTCAGATTCCATGTCTAATAATTTAGATTTGATTGAATCCGTCGTGATACATATACCCGAGTGTTCAATCGCCATAATCATTGGCGAAAATTTATCGGGTAATCCAGCCAGTAACAAAGAGCCAATCCACTCGTCGTTAATGTTGAAACCAGTTCCCGCCAATTTCTGACCCGTCTCCACTAATTGAGTTACATATGAATTCATGGAATCACAGTCATCTAGTCTTATTGAAATCAGATTTCTCAATAGGCTTATCCTTCTCGTGAATCCAGAATCATCATACAGCGACTTCAATTTTTCCCATAGTTCCTTCGTAGATTTTACTTCTTTGATATGAACATAAATGGAGGGATCTATCGTTAAGATCAATTTGGCTCTGGTTTTAGCATCATCCGAGGCTGCAACTGTCGCTTGACCTGCTTCTGGCTTGACACATCCTAGCGTTCCTTCTAAAATTAAGAAGTTTTCCGCCGCGAAACACCATTCACTATAGTTTTCTCGTCCTTTGAGTTTAGGTACATTCACCAAATAGTTTGTTGGCGCCATTATGAATGTTCAGTTCAAATCACAAGTACCTACTAACCGACACTGCACAAATCCACAAAACAATTCTGTCCAGTTACTGCAACTGTTATCAATGTCCACAATAACTACTGTCGCGAGAACTAACTGAATATTAACCAGAAACGCTCTGGGCCCATAACCTAATATAATTTGGGATTTTAAGTAAAACAACGTGTGATCGGTTTCGCTGACAAGACCAGAAGAAGGTTTATTCTCTATGAAAATAGATACATTACACCATTGACAAATTTACACTTCCGTCACAGATAATAAAAGATATAGCATCTATAGACATTACAGATGGTATGGTGTAACTAGTATTTTGAGCACATAATAACACAAATGTAATATTTTGTTTATTTTCAATTGTAACAGTATTGATGGCCGTAAATACAAGAATTGCTCGTTTAAAGATTTAAGATTACTAAAAACACGGATAAAACGATATTTTCTGAGAATGAATCCTAGCTAGATCGATTTAACGGCCCCGAAACTCCCCGCATACTAAATTTCATGAAAATCGTTGGAGCCGTTTCTGAGATTCAGATTATATATATATATACAAGAATTGCTCGTTTAATACAAGAATTGCTCGTTTAAAGATATAAGATAAGATTATTGTGTATGGACTGCGACAGCAATAAGATATATTCTTACTAAAAGCATCGTGAGTCGGCGGGGCGCTAGTTATTATTCATGTTACTTATCCTTATAATCTTTGATAACTTTCATTATTTTAAATTCTTGTTTTGAATCAAGAACTGTTCGAATAGATATCTTGATAAATATGTATTTTTTTATTATTATTATTATTTTTGTGAAGGGTACTAGCAATGTGGGTCGCACGAGTGGGTTCACGTCGGTAGTGTAATGGGTGGGATTCGAACCCGCAACCACCTGATCGCAAGTCCAACGCCCTAGCGATTAGGCTACCGCCGCTTTATTCATTATTTTACCCTGAATAACCCGTGCATCGTTCTAAGTTGGAAGTATCCGTTCTTCAAACCGGTTACACTTATATCTACCCGGTTTATATTTCCTTACTCCAATCCCTGCATAGGTTGTCTGCAGGAGATTACAATTGGTATAAGACCGCCGACAATTGTACCCGCTATTGATATACACACATCAAAAGTGTCTAGGGATCAAGCATTTTTATGCGGATTTCTTGAGATTGAGATGTGGCTTTGTAATAAATTTATGATTTTATAAATTTATATGGATCCTTTTTGGTGCATTTCATAATTCGAATCAGGAACTGTGAATCAAATTCGAGTAAAAGATGAAAATCAGCTGTCAATATTTTCCCTATAAAAACATACAACGCATTGAAGACATTATTAGTGCTACTGTTTCCCTACTACTGATTAAAACCAACGTTATTATGGAGCGGCGACGTCATTTAAGCAGGGAAGAAATGCTCAGAGCCGTGGGAATGATAGAAGCTGGTTCCCGGCAACGTACTGTGGCTTTAGCTCTGAATACAAGTCAGAGTGTTATCAGTCGACTTTGGACACGTTACCGAAGCACTGGTACCGTGGCTGAGCGCCATGGAGGACGGTATCGCTGCACCACACGGAGACAAGACCGATACATTCAAATCTTAACTCGAAGAGCTCCAACAATAACCGCCATGATGTTAGCCGTGAGGCTTCATCACTCTTCAGGGAACTTAATTAGCGACCAAACAGTCAGAAACCGCTTGCATGAAGTGAACCTTCATTCCCGAAGACCGCTACGGATACCACCTATAGCAATGCACAATCGTAGGATTCGATATCAATGGGCTCTTGAACACAGAAATTGGGCAGAAGAACAATGGCGTTTCGTGTGCTTTTCTGATGAGTCTGGAGAACCCCTGGACGCCAACAGCGATTAAAATCCTGCCAGGAAGTCCATCCTTATAGTGGTGGAACCATCATGGTATGGGCGGGTATTTGGATCGGCGGAAGAACTGAGTTGATTTGGATCAGAAGCAACCTCAACGCTCAAATTTATGCTGAGACGATTGTATCAGACGTCATCGTTCCTCTACAAGTGCAAATCGGTCCCTTATTTCAGTTAATGCATGATAATGCACGACCGCACACCGCAAGAGTTGTAAGACAGACTCTCGCCGCAGCTAACATCAATGTCCTGCCCTGGCCTGCTCAGTCGCCAGACTTCAACCCGATTGAGCATGCATGGGATATGCTACAGAGAAGAGCTCTGCCGAATATGGAGGGTATCCAGTCGCAAGAAGACCTTTTTTTGTTGTTGCAACGAACATGGGCGGCCATTCCACAGCGTGATTTGGATGAACTCATTTTGAGTATGCCAAACCGATGTTCTTGTGTTGTTAGTGTTCGCGGTAGAAACACGGATTATTAATTGTTTAAGTTACCCAATAAAATTTTAAAGAAAACTGTTATTTCAGTCTTTTTTTCGAACTTTTGTGTTAGTGGTTCAAATGTCAAAAATCCCTTTATTAGGAAAATGGCAAATTTCTTTATTAATGCAAAGGTGACTTGGTTTATCGTTACTGTGACAAACGAAAACACTTTATTCGATGAATCCTTAAAGAAAATTTTAATTAATATCAATCAGGAGAAAAGTTATTGCAAAAATATATGTTGATCCCTAGACACTTTTGATGTGTGTAGTTTGCTCTAATCTTGTTTTGGTGTACAATTAAGAGTTGTTATTTTTTCCTTGTAAAATGTTTTACTAAAAAGCTACTTCTCAGTAACCAAAAAAGAAACAGTGTGACCCACAATTCAATAAATTAATAGATAAGTATGTAATTTTCAATATATATTGCCAAAAAAGGCAGTAGCCCCAAGCCATGCATAAAGTGTAATACCGAGTACATAGCAACATGTAGCGCATCTATACGCAGCAAGTGCGTAGCAAGTACGTAGCAAGTACGTAGCAAGAGCGTAGCAAGTGCGCAACCAGCATGAATTTTGCTACTTTAAAATTTTGCTATACTAAAAACTTTATTTATTAGTTTGGTCATCACTGAACGTGTGCGTGCGATCACTAGTTAAAGGGTGACGTCACCAGTGTGTGCGAGAGAAGGATCGCTTCGATGTCAATATGTATTCACGCTTAATTAGAGCCGCACCGCGCCGCGCCGCGCCGCGCCGCCTGATGAAACAGCCTGCGGTCCGCAGGCCCTTTCATCAGGCGGTTTTTGGGATTTTTTGCCAACTTTCAACACTTGTGTGTTTGAGAGCTAAAAACAGGGTGTACTATGAACTTTGTCCTGCCGCTCACTCGGTTTATTCCTGCTCTTTCTTTTTCGTTTTAAAGGCCACAAAAACCTGTTCATTTTCTACGGTTATATCCATAACTTTCGTGGGCACAGTGGAGTATTTCCTAAATTTGTGACCCTAAAATTACGACCTATGCGGCATGTGGGCGTTCGGCACCGATTTATTTTGTAAATAAAAATAAATAGAAACTGGAATTAAAACATTCCAAAACACATTCGCTTGAACAAACACAAATATTTCGGACCTTGGATGTGTCGGATCCAATTTATAAGTTACTCTTATCTATATTAATAATTTCGTTCAGGGGTACGGTAGACTCGATCGAAACCTTATATGAATAACAAAACATAAAAAATTATTGATTTCGAGTCGACAACATATATCCGCAAAATTCGGATTATGGAGAATTTCGTTAAATTCTAATGGCGCTGACAAACAAACCGCAGTCGCCATCTTGGGTAGTGATTACAGTGCAGACAAGGCGTATGACAGTTGCATGATAGTTGGTGTTAAATGAAAGAGGTATGAGTTTCGTATAAAAACCTCCTTTACTGCTAAGTTAATTTGTTCTCTAATTTTAAAATTAAATTGTTTTTCTTTGTTGTGTGTCAATGATGTAAGAAAACATTTGCTCTGATGAAAATATATTTACTTATTATTGGTACAAGATGGTGTTATTTCACATAAAAAGCTAGGCCTCACGATTACTTAACAGTTGGGTCCAGAATCGTTTCGGAACGCGTTTGAAATAATAGTTCAAGAATATTTATTTCGCTTTTTTCACGTTCCATTGCATACTAGCTCTTATATATGCCTCGCCAATCAACACGTCGCGTGCGTCGCGCCAAAGAAGTATCCATCACAAAGAACTGCGACTCATTTGACTGTGTAAAACGAAACGTCTTGCTTGTGTAAAAAATAAAAATTATGTGTGTGAAAACTATTGCAGTTTTTATTTACTATATTTATTAAACACAATGAACGAAGCTATACGAATCTATGGCTTGCTTACATTTAATATTCCTTAAAAACCGATGACTACAGAAATATTTACCTACATTGTGTATCATGAGTCACATTTCAACCGAGCGGAGCCGGGTTTTCATCTAGTTAATATTATAAAATGATTGTCACGATGTTCTGCGGTGACCTATAAAGGTTCCATGTATCACACTCAGATACGATCCATGAAGATACGGGAGGCATGACACGTCAACTGCTGTTGATTGTTGAATTTGTTAAATTATTAATGTCTTTTTCAATATCTGGGGGCACGGCAGTGCCCCAGCCAAGTCTCGAGCAAAACGGGCACGGCCGTACCATACTTTTCTCGAAGCGTTTCGGGGCTATTTCACCCCCCCTGTGTCATCAATACGGACAAAGCTAGGGGTTTAGGTTTTCGATGACCTAGAGTAAGTATTAAAACAAGCTCAGCCTCAAAATTACATGACATTTGAACCAATAGTTAACGAGTTATGAGGGATCAAAGTTACACCATTTTGTCACACACTGACTCACTCACTGATTCACTCACTGACCGATCATCAAAAATCTAAGGTACTTCTAGCAAACTTAGAACCTTCAAATTTGGCACCAAGATAGGTTTTTAGCTACATGTATAGGAAAAATTATAAAAACGGTACATAATAATTTATATACCTTAGTAAAGAATAGGAAACAAATTTATATTTGCGGTTTCACAAGAACATGGTGTATGAATTTTGACTGCATTGTTAATTTTGTTCTTTGTTTATGTACAAAAAGTGAAACAAATCGATTTATATTGATGTGAAACATCTTTCCTCTCGCTTTCCTGCAATTTGTGGGAGTTATTTCGTGAAATGGGACGGAAGTGTGTTACAGGAAGTCGCGAAAGCGCGCGCTATTCGATTTGACGAATGAGCGCGCGGTTTTAGAGTTGACTGTCAGATAGTACCAACCAATTTTCCGAGAGGTCGGTACAGCTGTCAGCCATTATGGGGTCGAAATTAAATCCTGGTTGGCGCCGAGGAAAATTTGCAAATTTTTCGTCATGGGTGTCATTTTCATGGTTCCTGAGGTCACTAAAAACGATTATGGGGTCGAAATTAGAACCCAAGATGGCGCCGAGGAAAATTTGCTAATTTTCGTCATGGGTGTCACTTTCATGGTTCCTGAGGTCGCTGAAAACGATTATGGGGTCGAAATTAAAGCCCAGGATGGCGCCGAGGAAAATTTGCTAATTTTCGTCATGGGTGTCATTTTCATGGTTCCTGAGGTCGCTGAAAACGATTATGGGGTCGAAATTAAAACCCAGGATGGCGCCGAGGAAAATTTGCTAATTTTCGTCATGGGTGTCACTTTCATGGTTCCTGAAGTCGCTGAAAACGATTATGGGGTCGAAATTAGAACCCAAGACGGCGCCGAGAGAATTTGCAAATTTTTCGTCATGGGTGTCATTTTCATGGTTCCTGAGGTCGCTGAAAACGATTATGGGGTCGAAATTAAAACCCAGGATGGCGCCGAGGAAAATTTGCTAATTTTCGTCATGGGTGTCATCTTCATGGTTCCTGAGGTCACTAAAAACGATTATGGGGTCGAAATTAGAACCCAAGATGGCGCCGAGGAAAATTTACAAATTTTTCGTGATGGGTGTCATTTTCATGGTTCCTGAGGTCGCCAAAAACGATTATGGGGTTGTAATTAGAACCCAAGATGGCGCCGAGGTAAATTTGCAGAGGTCGCCAAAAACGATTATGGGGTTGTAATGAGAACCCAAGATGGCGCCGAGGTAAATTTGCAGAATAAAAAATTTTTTGATTATCGGTCACCACGCTTAAAAGTTAACTTGAATTAATATAAAAAAAAACGAATTAATATCAAAAAAATATTGCATAAAATATATTTGCATAAGTTGATAAAAAATGAGTCCCTGAGTGCCACACGTATTTTTTTTTTAATTTTATAGTTTTGTATCTAATGAAAATAAATATTTATTTAATAGTCAGCATTTTCAGGAAAATATATTAATATATTTTTTATTATGCTTCATTTAGATTCTTGTTAGCAGATTTCGAGTACATGTTCTATGTTTCACATCAACCAGGCGTCCCGTGACGGCTCACATTTTTTATTAATAAATTGTAATAATGTATTGAATATGCATATTAATAAACAAAGCTAGGTTAAAATGAAATGAATAAAGATAAAATCTTTCATTGTATATCAATACTCTATGCTCGCTTGATAGATAAGCAGCAGCTGAAGCACAAGAAATAATAAAATCACCTAAAAAGAAAAGAAAGAGACCTACAAAAAATAAATGAGATCCCACCAAAAACATTCAATGTAAAAAGAGCCAAGTCTCTCTACGCAATTCTTCCATCGTAAAAAGATTTGAGATCGCATAGGAGCCAAGTCCTGTTCAACTTAATTTGTAATAATAAATCAATATTTTGTGACTAAATTAGTTTTGTTTACATTACAATAACAGTGACTTGGCGATGAGCACAAGTTAAAGATCGTTTGCTCCTGGTCATTACGTGCAAATACCGTTGAATTGATATATTATTATGGACATGATTTTGTAACTGATTGGAATTTGAGATCACCATGGACTAAACATACGCCATAGTGCATGTGCAGTTCACAGTTGGATGATACCGACGTCGGTTAAGGTGTCCTGATATTATTTATTTATTATTTACTTTGAACTCCTCCAAATATGCAGTTTTATATTTGTATCTTATTGTGCTCATGGCCAGGTCACTGTTATTGTAATGTAAACAAAACTAATATAGTCACAAAATATTGATTTATTATTACAAATTAAGTTGAACAGGACTTGGCTCCTATGCGATCTCAAATCTTTTTACGATGGAAGAATTGCGTAGAGAGACTTGGCTCTTTTTACATTGAATGTTTTTGGTGGGATAGGTATTACTTGTATTGAAAAAGACATTTCACACTGTAAACCAATAAATTTTGGCATAGAGATCATAGTATACAATAAACGTTTGGAATTATCAGTTTTATAAACGCACATCATATCAGTATAAAAAAATCGAGTTCAGAACAGACTTTGTCAACCCTGACATGCCGTAGTCTTTTCTGTCCTACCCCAAGAGTGTTTTTTAGAGCCCGGAGGCGCGGGAGGAGGGCAGCCCCCGCCTGCTGTGACAAAGTCACTGACATCAAGCGCCCCGTAGCGACCGACGACTTGTGTTATGGAATCAGAGACAAAGAAGGTACCACAAACACCCAGACCCGAGACAAATTAAAAAAATGTTTTTTTTTATTCTAACCCGTCCGGGAATCGAACCCGGGACCTCAGAGCTAGTGACACCTTTAAAACCGGTGTGTACGCAATTCGACCACGAAGTTCGTCATTGCAAAAAAAAAGTGGAATCTGAAATCGCCTCCCGCAATTAGCAAGCGTGGTGATCAAAGTTCATGGCCTCTTCTCAATATGAAAAGAGGCCTGTGCCCAGAATTGGAACACATTAATTAGATATTATAGGTATAATTTTTTGCTCCCGACGACTCAGCACGTCCAATACATTCACAACGGTGCTGCTGCGTGCCACTGTGGCACCTCAACGAGCTTCAAGCTCATCATCAGTTTTATTTTCATAGTTCTTCTACAGCCGTCTTATCTGTAACGTCAAAAATATATTTGTGTGTCTTTGATGCTGGACTTTCTGTCGTGTGCGGCGATGTGAACTGCGACGCGCCGCGTCACATGAAATCGGCTAGCAGTGACGCAACCGAACGTATCTATTTCAATTTCATGGCTGGTCTAACATTCCCCCCTCCCTCCCTCCACAGCTAGGCCCGCATTTCACCGGATGGACAATAAACAACAGTTAGTTATATCAAACAATTTTTTTTTAAATTTAGGCATAGTTGTAAACAAAACGAAAGTGATCGTTCTACTCAAACACTATTGGCATTTAGTATTGTGCACCTGCAACCGAGGTGCTTGCAGGTGCTCAATCGCAGGATTTCATTTCCTTGCCCTTACCAGGAGTACTGCGTGAGCGAGGTATGCGTCGCGACGCGACGCAACCATACTTGCGGCCTATGGGGGCTCAGAAGCGAAAAGCAAAATTGTACAATACTTCTCCATAACTCGAGAGGCCAAGCCGCGATTCTGGTTGTAAAACCAGAATCACGGCTATGTCGCGTATAGCATTGTGTCGCATTGCATCGTGTCGTGTCACATCGTTTTCGTCGCTGGACACCTCGTTATTAGCCAAGAGTATTCGTTTTTAGTAAAACTCTCTCCCGAGACTAACTGCAGATGAAGTTTTTCTTTTACTAACGATTTACCTTCTATTATCAAAAGCAAGCTATAATTTTGACTAGATTGTCATTTTTTCACTGCTTCTAATTAAATTAACCTTGTGCTTTACAACTTGGTTTTATACTGCTCATTTAAATCCAAGGAGTTGTAATGTTCCAACTCTAAACCAAAAATACCACAGTATTTTTGGTTTAGAGTATGCATTACTAATAATCTGAAAAAAAAGGGCTGGTTATGAATATGTGAATGCTAAGTGCCTGGACTGGAAGATTTTTCTATTTTAAGTGAAAATAATAATACTTTATAACACATTTGCTCGAAAGGGTCTTCTTATTTCACCAATTTCAATATTGTATCGTATCTCATTACGTACTTGTGCGTATTGTAATGTAAAACATGTGTAAAACGCACGAGGTTTTTTTTAGTGGTTTATCAAGTAGCTCCGTCTAAAAACGACCGGTACTTTTTAAATACTAGCAAAGAGTATTTATGTCAGCAATGGGTCGACATAATTATTATGAATAAAATTAACGTTGAGAGATAAAATTTATGAAATAAATATCAAATTCTTTAATTTAATTAATTTTGATGATAAATTACAACCTAATTATTTAAGGATTCAACGGTTTACTCACGCGCATTCTCGGGATCGCCCGACTAGTTTCAGACTCAATAGGAGTCCTTAATCATGAGCTGACGCGGCGGCGGCGGTGTCGCGAGTCGAACTGATGTCGGTGGCACCACACCGTGCTGCGTAGCGGCGCGCTCGCGCGGAGAGCGGCGGTGGCGCCAGCGTCGCAGATGTAGGCACGGGGGTAGGTGCCGCTGTCGTCGCTATCGTCGTCTGCGCTCCCGTAGCTGTGGTTGAGTCGGTGCATACCATGCTGACTGTGTCGTGCTCCAGACTCGGCTTTGTCATATAAGAAGACCTCTTTAGTGCCGGTTTCCATGCCGCCGACAGGGCCCAACCACCATCTCTATTGAAATTAGGGTGACGGCTGATTTCAATAGCCTCACGTACTTTTCGCGGCACGAAATATTTTTCCCTCGCTAGTACGGAGACTTTATCAAAACGTATGTAATGTGCTGTCCCTTCATTGCAGATGTGTTCTGCCACTGCCGACTTATCCGTGTCCAAGTTCTTCATACTTCTTATATGTTCACCGAGCCTGGTTTTAACATTGCGCCGGGTTTCCCCAATGTAACTCAGACCACAGTCGCATGGTATCATGTACACTCCAGGTACACCTAACGGATCTTTGTCCTTGGGAGAACGGACATATTGTCGTAACTGCCCCGGCGGCCGATAGATCGTCTTGATGCTGTACCTTCGGCGTAACAAGCGACCTATCTTGTCGGTGACTCCCTCAACGTATGGTAAGTACGCAGGGGTTCGCTCCACATCCGCTGGACGTCTACGAGTCTCATCCATTCTGTCCAGTACACGGCTACATTTGCGCCACCGATACCCGTTGCACTCCAGTACGTCACGTACGTGCCCTAGTTCTTTGCTCACATATTTAGGGTCACATAGGGCGAGCGCACGGTTCAGTAGCGTGCGAGGCACCGAAAGTAGGTGTAAAGGGTGATGGTGTGAGTCTGCCCTTAGGTACCGGTCGGTATGTGTCGGTTTCCTATAGACGGTGTGAGTTAAACGTCCGTTCGGCTCTCGAACGACCAGTACGTCTAGGAACGGCAATTTCCCATCACTTTCTTCTTCTGTAGTGACCTCTACTTTCAAATGCACTCGATTTAGGTGGTCTGTGAGGGAGGTCCTTCAGTGTATCCCGTTCGACGATAGCAAAAATGTCATCAACATAACGCCACCAGTATCGAGGTCTAACGCTTGCGGAATCTATCGCTTTTTGTTCGAACCACTCCATGAAGATGTTAGCCACCACTGGAGCCAGCGGCGAACCCATGGCCACTCCGTCAACCTGCAGGTAAAAATCACCTCTCCACAGGAAATAGCCGCTTTTTAAACAGTATGTTATGCTCTCAATGTATCCGGTAGGTAATGCTGCTCCGCCTAACAGGGTTTTGATGATCAAGATTACTTCATCCACCGGTACATTGGTAAACAACGAGGTGACATCAAAGCTGACCATTATTTCTGTTTCCCGTAGTTGTATACCATCTAATAAGGTGACAAAATGGCGTGAGTCTTTCACGTAACTGCTCGTTTTGCCCGTGTGTGGCTGTAAAAGTGTAGCCAAGTGACGCGACAGTTTGTAGGTCGGTGCATCTATTTGACTAACAATAGGTCTCAGGGGCCAATCAGGTTTATGGATTTTTGGCAACCCGTAAATCTTGGGTGGTGTGGGATTTAGTGGACGTAGTAGCGTTATCAACTCCTTGTCACCTATGTTGTGGAGTAGTTTGTTTACCTTCGATGTGACTCTGGAAGTAGGGTTGTAACGCACTTTTTTATACGTACTTGTGTCGCTCACCCGCATACCCGCATAAGTCGTCCAAGGTCATACCTCAAGGACTTGCCGTTAAAACGGTAGTCAATTTGTCCTCCAAAGAATTGTCGAAGGAAACCACATCGGTGTTGTCCCGTGGACTAAATTTTGCGCCGGCTCCACGTAGAATACCCGTTGAGGAGATAATCACAAGTATTGAAAACACCGTCTTTCAAAATAAAATACCTCACGGAGATGCCGAGTGTCTACGACAAGATGTGTCGACGTTATTGCGTAAATCATCGCCTCCGCTAAGTAATATTAAAAAAGAGGAAATCACTGCTCTGCGTGAGTTACGCAATGACCAATCTTTGCTTGTGTTACCAGCGGACAAAGGCAACGCCACTGTGGTCGTCGATACCGATGCGTACGAGAACAAGATAACGCAAATGGTGAGCGACACAAGTACGTATAAAAAAGTGCGTTACAACCCTACTTCCAGAGTCACATCGAAGGTAAACAAACTACTCCACAACATAGGTGACAAGGAGTTGATAACGCTACTACGTCCACTAAATCCCACACCACCCAAGATTTACGGGTTGCCAAAAATCCATAAACCTGATTGGCCCCTGAGACCTATTGTTAGTCAAATAGATGCACCGACCTACAAACTGTCGCGTCACTTGGCTACACTTTTACAGCCACACACGGGCAAAACGAGCAGTTACGTGAAAGACTCACGCCATTTTGTCACCTTATTAGATGGTATACAACTACGGGAAACAGAAATAATGGTCAGCTTTGATGTCACCTCGTTGTTTACCAATGTACCGGTGGATGAAGTAATCTTGATCATCAAAACCCTGTTAGGCGGAGCAGCATTACCTACCGGATACATTGAGAGCATAACATACTGTTTAAAAAGCGGCTATTTCCTGTGGAGAGGTGATTTTTACCTGCAGGTTGACGGAGTGGCCATGGGTTCGCCGCTGGCTCCAGTGGTGGCTAACATCTTCATGGAGTGGTTCGAACAAAAAGCGATAGATTCCGCAAGCGTTAGACCTCGATACTGGTGGCGTTATGTTGATGACATTTTTGCTATCGTCGAACGGGATACACTGAAGGACCTCACAGACCACCTAAATCGAGTGCATTTGAAAGTAGAGGTCACTACAGAAGAAGAAAGTGATGGGAAATTGCCGTTCCTAGACGTACTGGTCGTTCGAGAGCCGAACGGACGTTTAACTCACACCGTCTATAGGAAACCGACACATACCGACCGGTACCTAAGGGCAGACTCACACCATCACCCTTTACACCTACTTTCGGTGCCTCGCACGCTACTGAACCGTGCGCTCGCCCTATGTGACCCTAAATATGTGAGCAAAGAACTAGGGCACGTACGTGACGTACTGGAGTGCAACGGGTATCGGTGGCGCAAATGTAGCCGTGTACTGGACAGAATGGATGAGACTCGTAGACGTCCAGCGGATGTGGAGCGAACCCCTGCGTACTTACCATACGTTGAGGGAGTCACCGACAAGATAGGTCGCTTGTTACGCCGAAGGTACAGCATCAAGACGATCTATCGGCCGCCGGGGCAGTTACGACAATATGTCCGTTCTCCCAAGGACAAAGATCCGTTAGGTGTACCTGGAGTGTACATGATACCATGCGACTGTGGTCTGAGTTACATTGGGGAAACCCGGCGCAATGTTAAAACCAGGCTCGGTGAACATATAAGAAGTATGAAGAACTTGGACACGGATAAGTCGGCAGTGGCAGAACACATCTGCAATGAAGGGACAGCACATTACATACGTTTTGATAAAGTCTCCGTACTAGCGAGGGAAAAATATTTCGTGCCGCGAAAAGTACGTGAGGCTATTGAAATCAGCCGTCACCCTAATTTCAATAGAGATGGTGGTTGGGCCCTGTCGGCGGCATGGAAACCGGCACTAAAGAGGTCTTCTTATATGACAAAGCCGAGTCTGGAGCACGACACAGTCAGCATGGTATGCACCGACTCAACCACAGCTACGGGAGCGCAGACGACGATAGCGACGACAGCGGCACCTACCCCCGTGCCTACATCTGCGACGCTGGCGCCACCGCCGCTCTCCGCGCGAGCGCGCCGCTACGCAGCACGGTGTGGTGCCACCGACATCAGTTCGACTCGCGACACCGCCGCCGCCGCGTCAGCTCATGATTAAGGACTCCTATTGAGTCTGAAACTAGTCGGGCGATCCCGAGAATGCGCGTGAGTAAACCGTTGAATCCTTAAATAATTATGAATTCGTCTCACGGAAGTTATTATAATAAAATTACAACCTGTAACCAAAAACACAAAAATATTAATTTACGATACTAGTAAAACTGGCGGTTTTTTTGTGCCCATGTCTAAGAAAAGCCTGCAGAACTGCCACATGTACTTGCAAACTGACTTCGGATTCGTCCGGTCTGCTGGCTTACTATAACCACTGAAAAATTTTGCAAGTTAGGGATCCGAATGAGGCACACACCGCACGCGCGCGGCTCGCGGCCGGGACCCGCACTCTGATACCTCAGCGGATGCAGATTTCTGCTTATTCATTCACTGCTCATTTCTCGCAGGTGTACAAAATGTTATTCCAAAATTATAATCTATATAAATAAAATGAATCGCCAAACGTGTTGCTAAGTTTCATAACTTCCGAACGCCTGCACCATATTGGATATTTTTTTTAAATTGGTTTATAATATAAAAGAAAACAAAAAGATATGTTCTAAATCTCATAATAAGAAAAAATTGTGAGAGAATAAAACAGAAGGGTGTCATATAAATATAATATATTGTCTTGTTGTTGTTATTGTACATCTAAAACCGCGGGCCTCAGGTAATTAGAATAGTTTTTGGGATATAATAATATTATACTTCTAGTGGGTAAGTAACCTAATTGAAGTGAAATGGCATTGCCAATTTTAATTAATTAATTAGAAATTGACGAGGTAATGAACATAAGGCGAGCAATATCAATGGTAAGTCATGGTTTTTAAGAACAATACTCCACGACTCAGGAACCATTGAAAAAGTCAATAACTGCAAGGCTTTGGGCTTTGTAAGTTATTGTTGCGACTCCGTGTGGAGAGGCCTCGGGCAGACAATGGCCGCTCCGCAGTTGCTGTAGTCATTGTTAAAGATACAAGCAACGTGCGCCGCTCTACGACGGCTGACTATCGTGCGTGGGAGTACACTAGGGTACTTATAATACACCTGGAAGAAAAGTATTCTAAATAGTATTCCCGGCGGTGCACAATTGTACTTATTTCCAAAAAAAGATGAATGCAATTTTATTTCTTTAAAAAAATTAAAGAATGTTTACTTCGAGCATAATAAAAATAGTTCTAGGCCGACGAGAACTACTAGTAATATACATTTTTTGCGGCATTAACGCTCGTAACTTTTTTCCACGTTAGCTTAGATGTTAGCTTATAGTCTGTAACCTTAATTAGTTTAGTAGTTGTAGGTTTTATATTCAACTCGATACCTTCACGCGTTTTCTGAGACAAAGGGTCATAATAAACGGACAGACAGACGAGACAACCAGCAACCACATGATCGCTACTCCAACCGTGTCTATTTAATTCAATATTTGATTAAAATGTTTTAAGCGAACTGCGGAGGGCCCGGTCCGTACACGTTTAATGCTGTCGTGACGAATATCTTTATTTTATTTTATCCGTTGGTATAAATTACATAGATCAGATAATTATTTAGATTTTAATAAAAATGATGCAGTCGCAGGCCGGTGCGTTGCAGAACGGCGCGGGGGGAACGTCACAGTTAGGAAACCGCAGGTCGACAGCCGAATTGAGTTGACAGCGATAAAAAGACAAACTCCGGGAATTCTTTAGTAAAGGCACAATAGAGGCCGGCGCGGCGGCGTGACCTGGAAACGCCCTCAAAAGATGTGCCGGCTTAAAGGAATGAGCACGTCTTGTATAATGCACCGGCGGGAGGGGAGGGGGCGCGGGCAGAGGCAAGTTTATATTGGCACGCAACTCTTTTCGGCTATTGGATATTTTTTCACCTTTTCCATTAAATTATGCTCCATTATATTATTTTTCCATTAAACTATGCTCTGTGGCCACGAACACAGTGCTGAAAACATATTACTTTACTGCTCGTAAACCCCTTTCCCTCTGATTGCGGGACGAAGCCAGAGGCACGGCTCACTTTCGCTAGTCGTTTGGCCGCTCAGCTTGTTACCTGCAGCAGGCCCTTTCTTACCAGCCACGACCACTACCTGATTAGCATTTTAATTGAAAGTGTATATTTCACATTCAAACCACCAGCCATAACGTCGCGACGCCGTTCAACTATGGCGTCGCGATGCGAAAACGCGAACAACGTTGCGGGTACAGCTAGTTATATAATATGGGTCTCAATTTAGTGGTTACTTGACGTGCAGAATACGAAAATGGCATCCATTGTCAGATTAAAGACGGCCGACTTTTTTTTTAAGCCATCTAGCAATGTAGTACATAACAAGTACAATTTACTAGTATTCTTGTTTACCCCTCGTGCTAAGCTAAATTGCTTGTATAATGAGTGGGTGCAGGTCGGTAGTATAATGGGTGGGATTCGAACCCTCAACCACATGATCGCAAGTGCGACGTCCTAGCCATTAGGTAGGCTACCACCGCGCCGCTTCAATTAAATTGAAATTGTATATGAATTATATAACATGGATGACAATTAATTTCTTTATCTGCATCTTCCATGACTTTTTATACAGAAAAACAATATCTAAATAAAATAAAATTCTATTGAAAAAACTAAAAACCCGACTGCGTAAAAAAAGATTTTCGAATATTTTCTTGTTTCGTCCTTTTGAGACCTTTTTTACGTAGCTGGGTTATAGTTTTTTATTTCATACTTTTACGTTTTCCAATCTGGCATATACACTAACCTAGTCTGCCCATGACCATGATACCTACAAAGAAATTACTTAGAATATAATATGTTTAAAAAGTAATTTTTTTTTTCAAGATATTTTTGTGTTATATTATAGTAAGTATATCAATTTAATTTTGTATTGTGTCCAACCAAACAAATATGGTGAAGATGATCGTCAACATGTCGATGGTTAGAGAGTAAACAGTGTGCAGCACATGGTGCACCAGATATGTTTGATGTCTCAACTCTCTATTTATTAAGCGCTCGGTCCGTCGAGCGGCGAGCTCCGTGCTTCCTAGCCAGACGTGTGCTAATGCCAGCTCAGTGGAGTGGGGCCGCTCTTAATTACGACGCTCACGGCACGCTCGCTGTCGAGTGCCGGCTATCGCAGCTTTCGAACTGATTCGTTCGCACTGGAGTGGCGATGTAAGACGACATCAGCGAGTTCCTAGCTCACATAGTTCGTGGTGGAGCGTTGCCGCTTATGCTCCACCGAGTACACGCTGAGAGGAGAGCGGGGAAAAAATTCAGGTCTTTCAAATTATTGTTACACTTTCAGAGGCTACTCATACACAATTTGATCAATGCTATATAATTGTCGACGAGCACTTACCAATTCGCATTCTAATAACTTTCAAATTATTATGTGAAAACATTTTTGCAATAATTTCTCTAGCAACTCACACGGTGCTTCCTGTTTATAATGTAAGTAATGTAAACTCTGACACCACACGGCGCGCGATGATACGGCGAGGAGCGCTGACATCTTCAGACAAATTACGCGACACGCGAGCACTTCACCTACAACGTTAGTAATCTTTCTTTTATCGCCAATAAAGCGTTGTGTCAGCGGCGAGGGGAAACCGAGGCATGTTATATTGTAACGCATTCACGGCCATGTTGTTACTGATCAGGGTCAATGTATGCTCTATGAGGTACTACTGGTGAAGTTAAAGACGTACAGGTCGATATTTCGCAATAATTAAGCGGTCCTAGCCTAGCAAGATCATACGGATCATTCAAAATTTTTTGATTCCATCCGCGCTAAGGGGAGCAGTTTGCCCAACGCTGTGAATGTTGTCGCCTCCAGTTACCGGGAACAATAAGCGCAAGTCTATTTAAAATGTATGCCGTCAATTTAACTTGCCGACCGTAATATTATGCAAATGCAATGTATAAGCATCCCGCTGGCTACAAAATCCTACGTGTGGTAATACTAAATTCATGTCTGATGAAATATACGATACATGATGACGTACTACTCTGAATAATCCCGAGGGTTAACAAGGAAAAAACAGTTTTATGTAAAATTTCATTTTTTAATTATATAACAAACCGTGTCCAAACCAACAATTCTATAGCTAGGTAACGTCGTCGTCACATGAAGACGTCGTCGGCGAGCAGCTTACTGGGCCGGTCGTCCTCGAACGTGACCATCTTGTCGCGCGCCTTGCTGGCCGAGCCCGCGAGCGCGGCCCCCGCGGCCCCGGCCCCGGCCCCAGCCGCGGGCTGCGCGAGCCGCTCTGGCGCACGGCCCCGCTCACCGAACGCCGCCAGCTCGTACAGCTCGCCGGCTGCGCCGCTCAGGTTGAACTCACTGAGGCTGCGCGGCACGAAGTACTCCACGCACTTATCGGCGTGGCCGGCAGACCGTCGTGCTGGCGTGTTCCGCTGGAAGCTCTCTTCTCCGTAGTTAGAGGACTTCCGCCTTGGCAAACTGTTAAATTTCGTTGGATTTGAAGTGTCTATCTTAAACGTGACCTGTTGCCGTTTCTCGCAGCCGGCGAACGTTACAGACGGCCCCGAGTCGGCCGTCTCGTGGTGTCAGGACACCACCGACATGGAGATCTTGTCGTCGCACACTGTCTCCGCGCTGTGCACGGCGCGGGACTTGGCTGCGCCTGCGCACAACGAAGTGAAACCGCGCACCACCACACTCATGTCCTCTTGAATTAAGTTAAAGCACATCGCTATCACCACAATCCCAACTAGGATATAGATACAACACACGCCCACGGCGATGTCCTCGGCCTTGGCCGACACCGTACTCGCGTATAAGCCAGGCTTCAGGTCCCCGAAGCCGATCGTCGCGAGGCTCGAGAACGAGAAGTAACATCCGTCAACTAAGGTCCACCTCTCTGTTGTATTGAACACGAAAGTACCTAATGCTATATACAGTACGATGAGCAATAAACTTAGTATAATTGGCACTCGCGTATGGTCCCGACAAGTCCAATGGTAACCGCCACTGAAACTATCCAAGTTCAACGCCGCTTGAAACGGAGTCCTTTTTTGTCTATCATATAAGTCTCTTTTGTCACATTCGTACTGCTTGCACTCCCCGGGCAGGGAGTAGCGCGCCAGGCAGTCGGCCTTCTTGTGGAAGCTGTCAGTGCTGAGGCGCGCGGGGCACAGCCGCGAGTAGAGCACGCGGAAGTTCCGCGCGAGCGCCGCGCCGATGGTGGACAGGTACAGCATGATGATGGGGATGCCCACGCAGGCGTACGCCACCGCCACGGCGCGCCCTGCCGACGACTTCGGCGTCACGTTGCCGTGCCCTGTGGACATATACACCAACCATATTAATCAATAAGATTACATAAGAATTTTCCATTATCAAGATGTATAAAGTAAAGATATTAAAGAAAAAGTTTTTTTAAACGAACGCCCAGGAAAAATCGATATTATATTGCTATTAGCGAAGCGAAAATATTATGTAAATAGGTCGCGTAGCCAATTAGAAGAAAACTTCGTCTATTTTCCTAATCAGGAATCGATTTCGTTAATATTACGAAAAAACACCACATATAACTAGTTTTAAAACGCATTCTATCGCGGTTCATTTTAATTTTAGTTCCCGTCGTTTTAACAACTTTGCAGGTGTCAGTCTGCCCGCCAACATGACATACCGTGATAGAATCCGTTTTCAAAGTCATTTATTTTAATGTATAACTAAGTTTAGCCCGCCACTTCGTCCGCGTAAAAGTCGAAAATAGTTCTAATAGGATTTTTAATTGTTTTTATTAATTTTGTTATAACATCTAAATTATTATGTAAAAATGTTCAAATACTTATAAAATATAACAATCGATGATAGTGTAGGGATTAAAGGGCCTAATAAACATGGAAGGAAAAATAATTTTGCTATATTTTATAATTTAGCAAAATGATAATAACACGAAGCAATGCAGTGTATTACAAATAAGAAAGCGTACGGAAAAGGCATGCGCCTTGCTCCACTATTGGTCAATAGTAAGGTTTATTAATTTCCCATTGATGTAACCAACTCTGCTCCCATTTTTAGGGTTCCGTAACCAAACATTTTTTTGCGTCAAACATTTACGTGTGGTGTATGGATAGGTCTCCAAAAATTGAGATATTGAGGTTTCTCATATCATTTTTTTAACTGAATAGTTTGCGCGAGAGACACTTTCAAAGTGGTAAAGTGTGTATGGCAATGCTTATTCTCTGTCCGAAGTCCCCAAACGGCTCGAATATGTAACGGCCCACATAAACATACATAGAAACATTCACGTTTATAATATTAGTAGGATATTTGCGTACACCTCAGAAAACAAAAAAAAAAGACTAGTAATAGAAATCAAAAAGACAGACGACAGGACTTGAACCCAAGACAAAGCGTGGTTAAACGCACCAACCGCTTTACCAACTAAGCCACAGAGATCAACGACGAAAACTTCAAATTTCTCCTCTGTATTATGTTGCACTTTTTAAGAGGCTTAATTAAGAGAGGCGGCGAATCAACATCGAAAAAATTGATTCACATATCGGTATTGTCACGTTTTATGACCAAGGTTCCAACAAGACGTTTGGCATTAGTATTATGGAGCAGTAGAAACATTACTGAGATAATATTATTTAATTTACTCTTCTTTCTTTCTTCTATAATAAGAGTCAGTATTTGCATGAGCTCCGTTGATAAGTTCACTGTTTAACAAATATTTGCTGAGTGCAGCGTCACTTACCGATGGTAGTGATGAGCGTAAGCGCGTACAGGAAGCTGGTAGAGAAGGTCCAGCGGTAGTCGGCGTCGGCTTCGAGCGCCAGGCGAGCGCGGACCGCGCCGCCGCGCATCGACTTCACTAGCACCTTTTGGAACTCCAGCAACTCCTTGGCGGCCAATTTCGTCCAATTCTCTTTATACAAGATGTTTAGGTCTTCCGTTATAGACCACAGCCGCTCTACCGTCTTCGATCGTATTTCGTTGTTGTTGCTGTGAGACTGGCTAAGATTCGGCTTGGAAGCGGCGACTGCGGTCTCCTCAGTGGCCACGTTGCCTTCCAACGCGAGGAAGAGGAAGCCCCCCAGCAGGTTGTAGGTGAGCACGAGGAAGCATATGGCGAGGCAGGTGAGCGGCGATGCGCGGCGCTGGTGCGCGCAGCGGCAGCAGGCGGGCCGGCCGCCGCAGCAGCGCTCGTCGCCGGGCGGCGCCGCGCGCTCGCCGTACGCTCGCTTGGCCAGCTCGCGGCTGCCTTCCTCTAGCATCGTGCTCTATCGCATGGCGCCGCTCACCGCACCTTGTACTTCTTGTGATGGCGAATCTTCTTCGCAAACATCTCAGCTTGTCGGCAGCCGCGCGACGCTCTCGTCACGCCTCAAACCTGCAATTATATCGTTTCTCAACAACATTGATCTTAAACGGTTAACTTAATTAACAGGCAATATATTTTGTCAATAGACTGTTCAATCAGATATGTTTTTAGTACCTAATACGCACTTATCGATTGGCATATCAATTAGAATCGCAATCCATATTATATTTACAAGATCAACATAGAGAAATACCGCCTTCGCCACGTCACTTTCACGGTTGTAGCGGAACAGGACCACGTACTAACTACGACATAACTGGTCATCACTATCAGAAGCGTTTTATTTCCATTCGTATTCATTATTTAATCTACTAAACAAAGTGCGAGTCAAACATGCATACAAACGGTCCCTTTTGATTGGATTTTATACTTTTGCACGCCTCATAAGCGAAGCGTTGAGGTGGGTATTACTGTCAGTTTACGCACACCGAGTGATTCTCCAACTTAAAATGTCACTTTTTTTATTCTTTATTGCTTTTATAAGTGAACTAGCTGTTGCCCGCGGCTTCGCTCGCGCGTCATGTAAAAAATAGTATTAAAGGATAGATGATGTATTCTGTGATTATCAAAGTAAGGAGTATGAATAAAATTTTTCATAAAATATTATGGCGTTAAAATAATAATTCTAGTAAAGTAAGTAGCAAAGCACTTGTATTATGGAATCGGAGACAACGAAGGTACCATAAAAACCCAGACTCGAGACAATATAGAAAAGTGATTTTCTACATGGACCGGGGATCGAACCCGGGACCTTAGAGCTGGCGACGCGTTAAAAATCGTCATTATAGACATGCTTAAATGGTCATTATCTTATCTACTTATCATCTGTCTATCTTTGAGAATACCGAACTTCACATACCATCTATTTCAGCCCCTAATTCACCCCCATAGGGGGTAGATTTTCCTAAGAAAAGTAACGTATAGCCTTCCTCAATAAGTGGGCTATCTAACAAAAAAATAATTTTTCAAATCGGCCCTGTAGTTCGTGAGATTAGCGCGTTCAAACAAACAAACTCTTCAGCTTTGTAATATTAGTATAGATCATGTGTCTATCTTTGAAAATGACACAATTCATATAAATACTTCCAACCCCTATTTCACCCTCTTAAAGATATAGATTATCAAAATTGCTGAAATATAATATGTGTTTATTTGTATCGAACCAGAAACAGGCATAAGAAATTTCATGTCCCTATCTTTAATAAATTAAGTTTTTAATATAATACCTTGCAACCCCTATTTTACTCGGGAGAGGTTTCAAAAATCGCTAAAATACGTGTTTATTTATTGTACTTATTTTCGTGGGGGATACTCACACACCACGTACTGGCGCCGTTGTAGTACATGCTATGTATCAGAGATGGCGCTGTATGTGAAAAATGATTTTCCCTACCTGCTTTTTTTCTTGAATTTTTTTTCCTGAATTTTCTTTACTATAAACCTCACGAAGCCCGAGACCTTTCCAACGAATGCAAAACCGTGGAAATCGGTTCGTGCGTTCTGGAGTTATAGCGTCAGGAAGGAAAACCCGACTTATTTTTATATAGTAGATATAAATAGACAAATGTTGAGAAAAAACACTATTCTTAACACTCATGATATTTTTAAATCTCTTTTTATTATTTAAACTAATTAAAAAATTGTTTAAAAAAGTTCTGTCTTGGACGTCCGTGTGTCTGTATGTACGGATCCCGTATCTTGTGGTCACGATAACGAGCGAAATACTTCACTTATCGAGTTGGTTTTTTTTTATAGGCTTCAGTATTTTGAGGAATAGAAGCCTATTACTTTTCACGGTATAATTCGATGTAGTTTAATTATTATTTACAAATAATCTCAATTTTATTGTAATGAATGAGATTATGAAGCGTGCACTTTTGGATTTTCCAACTATTTGTTATTATTTATTTAAATAATTCGATAATACAAAAACATTTAACAGTAGTATTTTTAAGTATATAAATAGTATAAATACAAACAAATATAAATATCGTCAAGTTAATAAGATATATCGTTCCCTTTTACTCTTTTCTTAAAGACTGAGGTGGAGAAGTCTACCAAACAATACTGGTCAGTATTGTGAGTTACACTTCTCCTGGGTAAGAATTTAAGGGTTTTGAAGTGGGTGGGTGAAATCTTCTTTAACATAGAAAAAACGCTCGCGCAAATAGTTAGAAAATAGTAGTAGTAGTAGCAAATAGTCCTATTTATACTGGGGGCATAATAATATATCCGAGTGGTCCGGTGAAGGTATAGAGACCTTGCGAAATTCAGAGATGTTGTCATACTTGCGTAATCCAAAAACAAAGTGACCTACACAAATTTTACAAGCGCTCAAGCTTGTGTAATAGATCCTAGTAGGGTCTACATAGCAGGCATCAACGTAGTCAATTATAAGCTGGATCGGGGTTTGGGACAGGAAAATGTTTATTTTAAGTGGCAAAATACTTTGAAGTTGTTTATGTGAGTGAGGGGACAAGTGCACCTTAAGGTACGATTCCACCAGTGTGCAGAACTGTGCGGCACTGCAATGCACATTGTAGGACACAAATGTTTATTCTGGTCGACTCACTAAAGCACACAATAACAAATGTGCGCGAGCATTCTAGTAATGTTCGCGCACATCTGTATACTTTTGTGCGCGCACACATGCTGGCAGTGGAATCGCATCGACGTGTACAAACCTGTTGTGCGCGAACTCAGTCTTGCCTGTGGTCTTGCTTCCGCTACCGGAGTGAAAACATTGATTTGTGCGCGTACATTGTTAATTAACCAAGTTTAATATGGATTGGACGAATGATAAAATTATTAATTTTATTCAAGCTATTGAAACTTATCCTGTATTATGGGATTCTAGTCACAGTGATTATAAAAATAAAAACAAAAAACACGACGCCACTCAAGAGTTGGCGCAACGTTTCAATTGTGACTCGACTGAGGTAATGAGAAAATGGAAGATTATTTTGGCTCTACCAAGTTTTTTTGGTACTAACTACTGAACTGTCTTCGGCAGAAACTCTGCTCAGTGGACATGTTCGCGCACAAGTGTGCTGAACTGTGCGCTTACAAAAGTTACGCACAGCCTTACCAGTGGAGACGGAAGCCAAATGCGACACCAGCTTAGTACCTGCACTGCTGGAAGTTTTGCACAAAATGTTTGCAAGCAAATGTGCTGCACACTATTTTGGTGGAATCGTACCTTTATACTCTGTTTTTTTTAATTTCTACATTTTACTTGTTTTTTATTTATTTTTGTATTATTAATTTTTTTTTTTTTTTCTCTCCATATTTATTATGTAAAAATTGAATTTACTTGTACTTTTAATTTGTAAATAAGATTATCTTATAAAAAAGTGCCTGCTATCTATTGTAACAATAATGCTATGGAACTCTAAGTCTGTACGTACCTAATTGTACTGTAATCATTATTTTGTTAAAGACTGTTTGTTTCCTAAATAAAAATAAATAAATTATCTTGATTTTTGAAAAGCCACTTTGGCCGCTGCTCTTCAGTCGCTGTCAGTTGTCGCTGTCTAAGTCGTACACTTTCACGTTGGAAGCGTAAAGCAGACGAACATAGTTTCTGCTCTTACATTTACAATATTAGTTAACTTTGGCAGAGATGATGATAATTTTTTGATGCTTGTTAATACGAGCTGCGTGAGATCCTATAGGACCAAAAATATGTACAGTGTAATGCGGAAATGCGGTACTTCGTTAATTGTTGTACCTAATTATTTTGATATGGAAGAGCGGGTCTCATATCACAAGCAAAAATCTACTTAAAAGGAGTCCCCAATACAACCACCCGTTGTTGTAACAAATTTCACGAATAAAACATTTTTGTATTTGTAAATAATATTATATACATATATGTAGTATAATGGTTTTACTCAAAATTATTATTCTCTTATAAATTATAAAGTTTATTGTTCTGTTCCACTATTATTTGTTATACGGTTAAAATGTTAGTAAACTATTTTAAATGAAATAATTATTAGAATGTTGCGTTGAAAGCACCTGAATGTCGCGGTCACACAAAGTGCACTGACTGTATTTTACAATATTTGTAATAATTAAGTTTTGATGTACCTATAATAAGCAAGTGCTTATTGCCTAGTAAGGTGTTCGGTGATGTTACACCGAACAGCTTATCAATCAATTTTGGTTGATAATGGTTTATAAGTTTTTTTGTTGGATAGCTTTATTTATTATAAGTTTTTATTTAAGTCTGTTTATATTAAAAGGTTTTAGTTAAGTTATAATAATAATGAAATAGTGTAGTTTTATTTGAAATTTAATTAAAATAAGTAATATGTGTACATAAATAAAATCAAAGTAAAGATTAAAAACATTAACTCCATGTAATGTTTGTTCCATCTTAATCTTTTTGTGTTATGGGAGTAATGGTTTGTTGACACCCGTGGAAATATACCTATTATTATAGTAATTTCTTGCTGGTCGGTCCAATCATGTAGCCAGTGAAACTATCTGTTTACCCCAATCGAGTACGGGTCCAGTTTGACAGACCACGCATAGCAAACATTCTACAAAACTTGATTGTACTTTTAACAGTTAAACGATCTTACTTTACATCAAATAATGTAAGAACCCTTAGATACCTTGGGTAACGCCAGCACCTACATTTTTGTAGGTATTTACATTATAAAATAAGGGTCCACAAATACTGTATACCTACATAGGTACGTACGTCAGTATTTATGACTCTCCTCGATTAAATTATTTTGTCTTTTTTTGTAGTAACTTCTAGTTTAGTAAGTTTATGGAGAGAGAGAAATACGGAGAGGTTAGGAAGACTAAAGGGGAGGTCTTTGCTCAGCATCCGTGGGATCGAATAGTACACGCTATGAAAATAAAATTTATTTAATCACTCAAATAAATGCAGAAATAACTGGTCAGGGTAGAGCCGTGGTGCTTATTGTATACCTGGTATGATTACGTGGGCGCCGAACATGGTACAGTGTTGGTACCATGTTTCTGGTTGGTTTGACCACGGCTCTATCTTGACCATTTTTAATCCTATTCGTTGTTGGATTTATATTTGAATTATTTTCTTATTTCGTCGTTTTGAGAACCCTTTAGTACGATGGACGATCCCAAAAGATAATTAAAGTTTTTTTTATCAGATGTCTTATTTTTTCGGCTAGCCTGTATAATCCAGGGTGTAAGTTGCCTCCATAGCAAATTATATCAAAATTGATCTAGCCGTTTGAGCGTGAAACGGTAACAAACATACACACACACACAACTTTCATCTCTATAATATTAGTGTGATTAAAATAAGATCATTCATATATTTTTGTCTACATACGAATGCACGGTACCTATCTATCAGCGTTGACATTCCTCTTGTTAGGTACTTTTATAATTTCATCTAAATCGGAGTTTTAGATTTAAATCCTGAATTCGATTCAATTTTATCATAAATGAGGCAATCATTATTGTCATTGCCATAAGCATTCGATGGTGGCTGTAAAACCCAATAAAATAATCATAATCAAAAGTTTTTATTGATATTTATTTATAACGCATTCATGGTTCACCATACCTAAGTAAAAACTAACTTTCATCAAAGTTAATAATTAATGTTTTATTTAATTATGCTGCAACACTATAAACCTTTGAAAAGATTTATTATAAAACTACGAGTAGCTGTGCCCTGCAGTTTCACCCGCGTCAGATGTCCTCGCTCCCGGAAACATCATTTTAAGATTCCGTACCTAAAGGGTAAGGCGGCACACGGTAGGTATTACTAAACACCGCTGTCCGTCCGTCACCAGCCCGTATCTCATGATCCGTGATAGTTAGTCGGTTAATATATTCACAGATGAAGTAGGTATTTCTCATATCCTGTCAATCAATCTCTCTCGTAAGGATCACGTACACGTAAGGATAAAATTTTAGTTGTAACCTTGAATTGAATCTTTTGTGTTCCTACATTCCTACATTTACTCTCGTCAGTTCTTTCACCGTGTTAGGTACCTACTAAAGCTCCCACCCTATGACCTTACCGGAATATAATTATGAAATTAATATAGAAGTAAACTTGCTTACAATCCATGTCCTGTGTCCATTTTTTTACTTTTCTAGTAGATTATTTTTTATATTTTAGAAAAAAAAAGAAGCGCCATTGCCCATTTTTTTATCAGTTATCTTCAAAATTATACGTTTTGTCTGTGGACTCGGTAGGTACGTCATAGAGTTTCTAATTCCGCAGCACACATCTGCTTCTTGCCATTTTTACCCGACTGCGCCAGAAGGAGGGTTATGTATTTTCGAGAGTAAGTAGGTTTTAAAATCGCAATCGGTAGAGGCCTCAAACATGAACCATGTGATAGCGTTTGTGGTAATTTTTAGACGAAAGGGACTCTTGAGTTATAGTAATGGTGGGAGGAACTCACATGCAAGAGCCGTGTGGTAATAACCAATGAGCAGCCGCGGCGAGCCAACTCGCGACTCCTGCCGCCGTCAGCAGCCGGTCATCCCTCACTGATCATTGATTAACCAATGACACACAGCGCGCACTCACACTTGCATACCACTCCACCACACACTCACGCCGTCCGCCTTGGAAACAGCACTGGTTCATGAAAAGTTGTAAATATAAAGTTGCCTTGTTGTGTCGTTACGTACGTAAACGCTAGTGGGTCGGCGCGCCGCGTGACGCGTACTGTACGGCGGAGCGTCGCGCGGTCACTGGCTGCGGCCGCGTACGTACTCCGCGCTCGCCGCCGCTGTCGGCCAGTGCGCGCGCACCGCTCTCTACTCCGCACAGCACGGCGCTACATGGCACGACACCGCGCAGCAACACTATACGTGACACCACACCGACATCACCAGGAATGCCATAAATCATTTTGCTTAAAGGAAATGCGTAACTGAGTAATGAATGCAGTGCTGAGTCACAGCATTCAAATCAAAATAAAAAATGATTTATTTCAAATTAGGCTGCTATATACATGTAGCACTCCAAAAGGTCAAGATATACATAGACAGCACCGCAAGTTCCTAAATGCTCTAGCTGTGGCGAAGAAACGGCAAAACAAACTCCTCAGTAGCACGCTATCACATTATAACAAAGAAAATTGAATAAAAAAACATCAATGTTTTAAAAATTAAGATGGGACCACGCCACATAAACACAAACTATGAATTAATAATAATAAGTTTATTAGTCGTTACTGAGCCCAAGGTCAGGTCAGCAGAAAGAACAGTCGGCGCCAGCAGCATCCGTTTACGAGTATGACGCAAGGATTAGCCATCACCTCCCTCGCTGTATTAGTGTGGAGAAGAGGTGCGATGACCCGACCCCTAACGCCACCGCTTGCATTGACAACTAAGCCTGCCGCCGAATTAATAATTTACATCATACTTACACAGGAAAATACCACAACACTGATTCACCGCACAGTCCCTCAATACGGAGGCAATATAGATGGCTACGTAATTAAATTTGTTTTTTGGTCAAGTAATTGCCATAGCATTAAGCTTTTGGTAACCTGATTTACGTAAAATAAACATATTATATATTTCATGAATTACTACATAAAAAGAAGTAGTTCCCTGAACTGTTTTTTCCATAACCTTAAACGATTAAAATTACAGTTGTTAAGATATTTTGTTTAGATTTTTATAATAATAAAACTAATGTATTATACATCATGTGCCATACCCGTTTTACGAAACACATTATCTCATCTTATCTTTTCTTTATTCCAATATAAAAAAAACATTTTTTCGGGGACATTATGTTATTAAAATAGAACAAACTTTTAGCACTCGCACTATCCGATACGATACATTGTATTTAACATTTAAATAATAATTAATTCACATATTTTATTTCATATATAATTCAACTGTCATGGTATTATTTTGGTATATTCACCAGGCAACCCTGAAAAGGTACGTTGTCTTTGTCGCGCACTGAGTTCTTTGAAGCAACCTTTCTCTGTTACACACCGACTGTTTGAAATTGAATGAATATAAATTGTCGGTTTTATTTCAGGGGATTCCTCCGTAGTAGTGTTCAATTTGACTGTCTACGCTGTCCGATGATTTTTGCCTTATTTGTAAATACCAAATAAGGCAAAAATCATCGGATTGCATAGGTGGGTAGGTAGCATCAACAATAGTTACGTGTATTTGCGTTTCGATTACTTCGGTCGGTTTATGGCGGTTGTTTCACTATTAAGTGCAAATATGAAACAAAAATATAGAGCGTAATGGGAACAAAAAACCGGAATTCTCTTCTTAGTTAACTATAGACAATTATAGTGAAAATGTAATGTGTAAAGCCTGTGGAGTGACGTTTTTAAGTAGAATCGCTCAAAATGTTGATTAAAAATTATGTCTTATTTGCAATATTTTCAAAATATGAAGCAAACATTTTATTAGTATTTTGGTATAATTATAATTGAATTTTGTTTTTAGTAATTTTTTTGTATATTTCCAAGATTCCGTTGGTAGGTTTATAAAATTAGAAAGGGTCACACTTCCGAGCGCCGACTAGTCACTCATCGCATGCGCTCCCGTGACGTCGCGCTCAATCGCGTTCCCGCGCAACCTCCGCGCCGCAAGAGTGTCGTACTCGGTCACGATGTCGGCGGACTTCAGTAACCGCGAGTGTATTTATTATTAAGTGGTAATCACTTTCGCGCAACTCGCAGGATGTACGTATCGGCGAGAGCTTACCTCGAATGCGAGCCCATTGCGAGATTGTTCTTTGTGAGTTACGGGCGAAAAACACGAAAACTGGTCGGTTGGCCCAGTCCTTCGCTGTTAACATTAAAACTATAAGTGTGCGGTTTATTGTGCACACGTATTATTCAGGTGCACCTCTCGAATACCTATACGTAGATACTCATCTTCTTCACCTTACTGTGTGCTATCGAGTAGATATTGTTTGAAACGTGCATATTCAAGGTCACGAACAGATAATTGCCTCCCTTGGGTATACTGATCGGGCACGCAGACCCAGTTGCGCATAGTGACGTCGATATACAATACCTTTCGTATAGATTTCAACATAAAACTACTTTCCTCGATTCCGCGACTTTTCATTTGCCTGCTGCTTGAAGGTACTGGCTGTTGATTGCATTGTTGCAGTGCACAAATTGATTTTGGCAGTGTCCCTGTGTATGCTGAAAATTTCAGACTGATAGGACAAAAACTGAAGAAGTCAATTTTCAAGTACGAGTTTCGTAAATCGGGGCCAAAAATACGTCAAAAAAGGACCTGACGAAAAACAGCGACCAGTAAGTACATTGTCTATTAATTATCTAATTGTAACTGTACTATTGTGCTCGTACCTACCTAAGCCCGTAAACGAAAAATGAACGAGCGCACATCCGTAGTATAAATTTCAAAGAAAGCATCTTTCAGTATGGCTAACTTTTTTTTGTACTAAACAGGTGTTTAATAAAATTCATTTAAGTTTAATTTGTGAAAGTTTACGCATTCAATACAAAATATTCCTGCTTATATTAGTCGGAAATATAAACTTCTTTTTGTTATTAATGTTTGGATCGTGGAAATCTTAATCGTCATAAAGTAGGCGTAAAACATTAAATATTAACAGGTTCCAACATTGTTTATTAAACCTCGCTGGTTTTACTGGCACATTGGTAAACGTCAAGCAGTATGTTTAGATAAAAACAAAGTTGGGACGTGATGGTCGATTGCCCTCTATGTAAAATATCGCTGTGGGTCGAATATTGTCGAATTGGAATAGATTGATGTGTTACAAACGATTGTCGTAAAACTAACAGTAATATGATTATTCAATGACAAATTGGATAATACAAGGACATTTCTGCAACTCCGTGATTATCGCGTTTACTAATGCGTTAGCATGTATGATGTTAACAACTTTATTGTAAAGCAACTAGACGACCGCGTGCCGCTGGAGAATTTGTTCCGCCGCTTGTTCTATCTGGCCTGTCACTAGTACCGGTAGTTGAAATTATTACCATACATTAACAAGATAAACAGTCCCTTAATGCTATGAAAAAATCAAGCATCAACGTTGACAAAAGATAATAAAAGTTAATAAAAGATACGCTGTTTATATCGCAAAAAAACGTATATTTCGATGTCAATGGAATTTGGCAAGTAATATTGTCCTATACTACAAATACAGGAAAACCTAAAAACTATACAACTTTAGTTACGTAAATCGTAATAAGTATAGTTAGGGTTCCGTACCTTCAAAAGAAAAAAATGGAACCCTAATAGGTTCACTTTGTTGTTCGTCTGTCCATCCGTCCTTCCGTCCGTCCGTCTATCTATCCGTCCGTCAGTCCATCCGTCCGTCTGTCAAAACTTTTTTTTTTGTTTTCCCATACTATATACATATTTTCAGCTTGATACTTGTAGGTACAGGTATCAAGCTGAAATATATATCAAATACTCAGGTCTACTGTCCCTTGGAGCTGTGAAAAATTAAACTTCTAAGCTAACGCAATCAATAGATACAGCCATTTATGCCGCAAATTTTCGACACACACAAGGGAATCAAAACCTACAGGGTACTTCCCGTGAACTTAGATATTTTGTAACTTTGCACGTTATTTTGTGTAGTAATAAATAGTAAATATCGCCGTAAGCATATTTTAAAGTAAAATACTCATTCCAATATAATGAGCCGTAAGCCGCGCGCCGCATAACTAACCGCGTCACGGAAACCGGTTTTACGAATGATCCCTTCCACCTAGACTGCGAGTCGCCGCTGGCGAGGAATATTCCACAATTTTGAAAAAAGAGACGGCCTACCACGCAACAGCGAACAGACGCCTATAGTCACTTGTACTAAATTCTAATTTCGCAATACTATTTTAATTATCTGGGGGCACGGCAGTGCCCCAGCCAAGTCTCGAGCAAAACGGGCACGGCCGTACCATTCTTTTCTAGAAGCGTTTCGCGGCTATTTCACCCCCCCTGTATCATCAATACGGACAAAGCTAGGGGTTTAGGTTTTCGATGACCTAAAGTAAGTATTAAAACAAGCTCAGCCTCAAAATTACATGACATTTGAACCAACAGTTTACGAGTTATGAGCGATCAAAGTTACACCATTTTGTCACTCAGTGACTCACTCACTGATTCACTCACTGACCGATCATCAAAAATCTAAGGTACTTCTAGCAAACTTAGAACCTTCAAATTTGGCACCAAGATAGCTTTTTAGCTACATGTATAGGAAAAATTATAAAAACGGTAATAATTTATATACCTTAGTAAATAATAGGAAACAAATTTATATTTGCGGTTTTACAAGAACATGATGTATGAATTTTGACTGCATTGTTAATTTTGTTCTTTGTTTATGTACAAAAAGTAAAACAAATCGATTTATAATGATGTGAAACATCTCTGCCGTGTCACGCACATCTCTGCTATCTTAAAATAATATAGTTTCGCCTAACCACTGCAAAATGATTTTATACACCTTAACTATCATTATATTAAAACAAAATTTTAAAACTTGTCGTTAGTTTCTGAGATATTTGTAATGGCAAGATCGTTCAACTTTATTTTTTAAAGATTAAATCATGCCTAACTCTTTTAACTCAAGTTAGAATAGTTGTGCATTACTCGCTTTAGCTGTCGCAGCGTAGTCAATTTCTGTTACATATTAGTTAGAAGAGTTACGCGTGATCGAGGTCGCCGTACGCGCCTTTTATGATTACATTCTCTCATTTCACTTGTAACTACGTCACGGGTAACTTCGCTCCGTTGTTTTTTATTTTAATAAGAAGTTAGATTCCAAATATAAGTGTTAAATATGAGTTCAGTTCGAGGAAAGACGTTAATACGTATGTGTAGTGATAAAAGTGTTATAGAAAATAGGGGATATCCAACAAATTACTCTCAAGTATTAGCTCAACCAAGAGAAGATCATGCGGTGATCCATTCACAAAATGAAGCCGAAATAAATAGTTATAAAGAAAACTTATGTCCAACAACTGTTTATCACGAACTTCAACCGGTGCCTTTAAACTTGGTGACGCCAGTTTCTAAATTAATTGAAGAAGTCTCAGATTCACAGAATAAAACAATATGTTTGAATCGTCAGAATTTATTATCACCTATTAGTTTTTGTGATCTTCAACGGGCACCGATGAGCAATACTTCGACACCCATTCCAGAATTGCGCAAGGAAGACTTAATAGAATTAAATGGAACATATTGTAGTGAAGATATTGATTTCAACGATATGGAATCAATAAATGAGAATATATTATTGGATTTAGCTGTAAAGAAACGAAAATTATGTAATGAAAATTATGAACTTCAAGAGTCTTGCAAAAGTACTGAGCTATTCCGATCTGACCATGTATTAAATGAAACTACGAGTGCTGCGGTGAATGCAAAAAAACAATTCATAACAAACGCAGGTGAAAAGCAATACCACACTATATCCAACATCTTAAATGAAAGTCGAGTAGACCATATTGGCCCGTATACTTCAACTCCAAAGCAAGCCATAGAGTGTCGTCTTAATACAGAAACACAAATATCTTCCATTATCCAAAAAACATCATTTGATGACAGCGTAGAAGAATTAGTACAGCAACTTAGTGATAACAAAACTAACAGCCAACAAAACGATTCTAAATGTGTAAAGACCAGCAAATCAAAAAGGAAACATAAGAAGGGTGACAGTAAGTCCAAGAGTCAGGAAAATTCGAAAACGGAACAATCTAACAAGTCCAAAGATAAAATAAATAAGAGTGACAATGTGTTAAAAAGTCGAGAATTTACGGCAATTGAGAAATCTAATAATACCAAAAAGGATAGTGAAAGCAGGTCCCAAAGCCAGGAGAATTCAGAATTTGAGAAGGATAAAGAGAAAACAAAGAACAGTAAAAATGTGTCCAAAAGTAAGGAAAAATTGGAAATCGATAAGTCTAGGAACCAAGAAGAAACATTGCCGACAGATAACTCAAATAACTCGAGTACAAATAAGTCTTTAACTGGAAGTAAGAAAAGGAGAGAAAGAAATGCTACAAAGCGCCTTCAACTAGAGAAAAAAAAATACACAATGAAACCGCCCTGCACACAGAAATGTAGAAAAAATGTACCCAAAAGTTTACAGAGGAAGATAGATATCAAATCTGGTCAAATTTTAGAGATTTAAGTAAACAAAACCAAAGAAATTTTATAAGCAGAAATGTACGGAAGCATCCTAAAAAACTTACTACGAATGAAAACTCACAACGACACAATTCTTTGACGTGGTCTTTACGGAATATAGAGGTATGTCGGCCGTTTTTTTTAAATACGTTGGGATTTCTTAATGCTCAAACAGTGGTCACTGTTCTGAAAGCAAATTTCAAGAACAGAATAATAGATGTAGATACACAAGACGCGGCACCTGAACAACGAGGGTCTAAAAAACCATGGAATTGTTTTCCTGAAGGGTATGCACAAGGAGTCAAAGAATTTATAGAAAAAATAAAACCAACCGTGTCTCACTACAATCTTAAGCATGCTCCAAACAGACGATATCTTCCATGTGGAGTATCTTTTAGAGACCTTTACAGAGCATATCTTTCACAATGCGACGAAATAAATATTCGCAAATGTAGTTGGGCGTATTTTCACAAAATAATTAAAGCAATGAATTTGTCAACCTCAAACCCAATACAAGATTTGTGTACTTTATGCCAAAATCATAGAGAGAACCACAGTGAACTGGATCACATATGTTCTGAATGTAATTGTGCATTATGCAAGGAATATCCCAATCATGTACTGAACAAAACGGAATCCCGTAAAGCATTAGAAGATGATCTCAAAAACAAATGCACAACTAGAAAAGTGTACACGGTAGATATGCAGAAGGCAATTTGCATGCCTAAATTAACCATAAAAGATTATTATTTTTCCAGAAAATTAGTACTATTTAATGAAACCTTCGTTCCTCCAGGAAAAAATGAAGATGCATATTGCATAGTTTGGCATGAAGGCGAAAGCGGGAGAAAAGCACACAACGTTGCATCATCATATATTTATTTTATTGTGAATAATGCACGCGACTATAGTGAAATAGTATTTTATTGTGATAACTGTTTATCACAAAATAAGAACAGAATTTTATTTACGGCTATGATAAGATTGGTTAATTCACCGTCACTTATATCAGCAGAAAAAATAAAGTTTGTATACTTTGAACCGGGTCACACATATATGGCGGCTGATACTGTACACGGTTGTATAGCAAACAAATTCGCTAAGGTAAAAGAGATGTATGATTTATCAGATTATACAGATAAAATGAAAAAATCACGAAAAAATACGACAGTTCAAACAATCACTCATAATAACATGATTTTGTTTAAAGACGAATTAAAAAAGAACTTTCCTAAAGACTACAACATCAAAGCTTTGAAAATGATTGAGTTTCGACGAGGCACAACAAGTATATTTGCTAAAAACTCCTATGTTTCGAATGATTTTAAAGAAATTAAGGTAATGAACCAAAGATCTTTTAATCCTAATGATTCTGTTGATTTTATTAGCAATATTCCTTACGAAGAAAGCCCTCGAGGAGTAAGTGCAGTAAAAAAACAGGAGCTGTTGAAATTGTGTGAATCAATGCCAATTACACGCAGACCTTTTTTTGAAGAACTTGTGGTGAATGATAACGTTTGTGATTTAGATGCTGTACTTGATAATTAAGTACTTAGTTTCATTTATCATTTCAAATGAATCTGTTTCATTTTTGGTTTATCTTAAATCGGTTGATTTTAACTACTTAGTCTTTAATTTGTTCCTATGTTTTCTTATTATTCATATATTTTATTACTAAGTGATAAAAAGTTTTTGTTACAGGAGTTTGTTTAGTTTATTATATTACAACAGACTAAGGTTGCATTATTATGTTGATACTGTTTTAACTAGTTTTATAAGTAACTTAATTGAGTATGTTAAAAATTACCATAACACTAAAAAAGCTACAAAAATACAAAGAAAAAAAACTTGATTTTTACTGATGTTACTGATTATTTTGCTCATTGTGTAATTACTTATCCTAAATTGAATGAATGTTTTTGATTAATTAAAATGACTGAATACCCACCACATTCAGTAAGTTTAAGTTTTAATTTTTTTATTTACTTACCCTTAAATTAGACGTGTTCTATATCGACCGACCCGACAAGTTACACACATCTCACACAACTATTAGTTAGCAGACATAGTTCTTGGAATCACATGGTAATACTTTATTGCGCAAAACTCTTCTAACTTAAGATAATACATGACGCGTGACCACGTTTGTATGAAACAGTGGTTATACCTAACTCTTTTAATTCGAATAAAAAGTTTAATTACCAAAATTTACAAAAAATAAATTAGACCCCATAATCTTTACTTCTTCCAAAAATTTATTCATCAGTCCTATAGTACTTTATACAATTAACACTAGAAATACATACATTAGTTTATTTAATATTTCAAAGACGATATACTGAAAACGCTGTTTTTCAAGATAGAAGAGTTGTGCGTGACACGGCAGATCTTTCCTCTTGCTTTCCTGCAATTTGTGGGAGTGATTTCGTGAAATGGGACGGAAGTGTGTAACAGGAAGTCGCGAAAGCGCGCGCTATTCGCTTTGACGAATGAGCGTGCGTTTTTATAGTTGACTGTCAGATAGTACCAACCAATTTTCCGAGAGGTCGGTACTGTCAGCCAATTATGGGGTCGAAATTAAAACCCAGGATGGCGCCGAGGAAAATTTGCTAATTTTTCGTCATGGGTGTCATTTTCATGGTTCCTGAGTTCGCTAAAAACGATTATGGGGTCGAAATTAGAATCCAAGATGGCGCCGAGGAAAATTTACTAATTTTTAGTCATGGGTGTCATTTTCATGGTTCCTGAGGTCGCTGAAAACGATTATGGGGTCGAAATTAGAACCCAAAGATGGCACCGAGGAAAATTTGCTAATTTTTCGTCAGGGGTGTCATTTTCACGGTTCCTGAGGTCGCTGAAAACGATTATGGGGTCGAAATTAGAACCCAAGATGGCGCCGAGGAAAATTTGCTAATTTTTCGTCATGGGTGTCATTCTCATGGTTCCTGAGGTCGCTAACAACGATTATGGGGTCGAAATTAGAATCCAAGATGGCGCCGAGGAAAATTTACTAATTTTTCGTCATGGGTGTCATTTTCATGGTTCCTGAGGTAGCTGAAAACGATTATGGGGTCGAAATTAGAACCCAAAGATGGCGCCGAGGAAAATTTGCTAATTTTTCGTCATGGGTGTAATCTTCATGGTTCCTGAGGACGCTAATACCGATTATGGGGTCGAAATTAGAACCCAAGATGGCGCCGAGGAAAATTTGCTAATTTTTCGTCATGGGTGTCATTTTCAAGGTTCCTGAGGTCGCTGAAAAAGATTATGGGGTCGAAATTAGAACCCAAGACGGCGCCGAGGAAAATTTCCTAAATTTTCGTCATGGGTGTCATCTTCATGGTTCCTGATGACGCTAATACCGATTATGGGGTCAAAATTAGAATCCAAGACGGCGCCGAGGAAAATTTGCTAATTTTTCGTCATGGGTGTCATTTTCATTGTTCCTGAGGTCGCTGACAACGATTATGGGCTCGAAATTAGAACCCAAGACGGCGCCGAGGAAAATTTGCAAATTTTTCGTCATGGGTGTCATTTTCATGGTTCCTGAGGTAGCTGAAAACGATTATGGGGTCGAAATTAGAACCCAAAGATGGCGCCGAGGAAAATTTGCTAATTTTTCGTCAGGGGTGTCATTTTCATGGTTCCTGAGGTCGCTGAAAACGATTATGGGGTCGTAATTAGAACCCAAGATGGCGCCGAGGAAAATTTGCTAATTTTTTTTTTTTTTTTTTCGTCATGGGTGTAATCTTCATGGTTCCTGAGGACGCTAATACCGATTATGGGGTCGAAATTAGAACCCAAGATGGCGCCGAGGAAAATTTGCTAATTTTTCGTCATGGGTGTCATTTTCAAGGTTCCTGAGGTCGCTGAAAAAGATTATGGGGTCGAAATTAGAACCCAAGACGGCGCCGAGGAAAATTTCCTAAATTTTCGTCATGGGTGTCATCTTCATGGTTCCTGATGACGCTAATACCGATTATGGGGTCAAAATTAGAATCCAAGACGGCGCCGAGGAAAATTTGCTAATTTTTCGTCATGGGTGTCATTTTCATTGTTCCTGAGGTCGCTGACAACGATTATGGGCTCGAAATTAGAACCCAAGACGGCGCCGAGGAAAATTTGCAAATTTTTCGTCATGGGTGTCATTTTCATGGTTCCTGAGGTAGCTGAAAACGATTATGGGGTCGAAATTAGAACCCAAGATGGCGCCGAGGAAAATTTGCTAATTTTTCGTCATGGGTGTCATTTTCAGGGTTCCTGAGGTCGCTAAGAAGAAGAAGAAGAAGAAGAAGAAGAAGAAGAAGAAGAAGAAGAAGAAGAAGAAGAAGAAGAAGAAGAAGAAGAAGAAGAAGGTTAGGTTAGGTTAGGTTTTTTTTTTTTTTTTTTTCTAAAACCCCACTCCTGCCATGCGGAAGGCCCCCTGCCATTCCAGGACGCAGGGACGTTGTATAGGCTGTAGGTATTTTTATTATTCAGATTTATTGTTTACACTATTGAATATACTTAAATTGTTATACCATGTTATCCTCATTTCCAATATAATTTACAATTTGTAGATATTGTATAGATAAATGCTTTAATTAATTTAATAAATTATTTCCATTACATAAAATAAGTGCTATTATTAATTCAATAAATTTTTTATATATAAATGCGATTAAATTCCATAATTTTCAATAAATAAATTCATCAATAATTCAATAAAAATTTCAAATTAATTTAGGTTATACATTTTCGTCAGTAAATAAAGGAGTGTCAATTAAAATAAAAACTAAAAATATCAAATCATTAAAAAATGTCAATTACGTTTTATTCCGTTTATTTACTGACCTGACAATTTTCGTAATAAACTGAATAAATTTTGGTCTATATATTTTATTTCTTATGAAAACGCAGAGATTTCCTAAAATCATTTTCTCTCCGATCTCGTTTTCTAGGTCGTTTCTTAAGGAGGCATACACCGGGCAGTCCGTCAGGAGATGGAGGACTGTCTCCTGCTTGTCGGGGTCGCAGGCGCACGCCGGATTCTCCTTACACTTGAAACGAGTCAGGTATTCGGAGAACCCGCCGTGCCCCGTAAGGGCTTGGGTCAACTCTTTCGTGGTCTCCATCTTACGCACTGTCCTGTACGCGGCGATCGCGCACGGAAAGAACATCTTGGTGGTGGCCGCCGTTTCTCCTGCACAATATCTCCGGTTCCATTCGCCCAGCGTCTCCATTCGGATCATGCGCTTGACGAATGAAACCGGGCACTTATTGTAGTCGGGTTGCCGCTTCGACCTCAGGGCAGCCTCCTTCGCGAGCAAGTCGGCTCTCTCGTTGCCCTCCAGCCCCGCATGAGCTTTTACCCAGAACAAGGAGACGCTCTTGTTCTGGCAGTTGCTGCGGCGGATGGCGTCCCTTGTTTCCACTGCAAGGGCGTGAAGGGCTTCGGGGTTCACGACTGATTGGAGTGCTGCCATGGAGTCACTGTAAATGGCGAACGCCGTCTCTGGCCTTCGGAGGACCTCGTTTGCTGCTTTGCAGAGGGCGAGAAGCTCAGCCTGGTAGACGGTGCTGTAAGACGGCAGAGCAAGCTTGAGGGTCTTGGTCTCCGCATCATTTGTCCACACCGACAGTGCGGCACCGACTTTGCCCTCAATCTTGCTGCCGTCTGTAAAGATACGCACCGCATAATTGCGGTGCTCATTGAACTGTTCCTCGTCTACCAGGCGTCGCAGTGCAATGGCCCTCTGCTCAGCCGGATGCGGCATTTCCAGCGCCGATACCACCCGTTCGACCTCCCAATCCCCTAGCGCTGGCTGAGATACCCCCCTCTTGGCCTCGTATAGCGAGGCTGCTTCGCGGATTCGCAGGTCGAGAGGGAGTATCCCCGCCAGCACCAGTGCTGAGTTTAGGGAGACCGTGCGGTAGGCTCGGCACAGTTTTTGGGCGAAGCTCCTCTGGACGGCGTTCAACTTCTTCTGCACCCCGACGGTTAGGTTAGGTTAGGTTAGGTTAGGTTAGGTTAGGTTAGGTTAGGTTAGGTTAGGTTTCCTGGCGGAGGATGCGGTGTCCCGGGGTGGGGTGGTGCTGGCGGTGTCCTTGGACATCGCCAACGCGTTTAACACCCTGCCCTGGAGTTGTATTAGGGAGGCACTTCGCTATCATCGAGTGCCTTCCTACCTCCGCCGCGTGGTTGGGGCCTATTTGGCGGAAAGGTGTGTCACCTACGTGGGACGCGACGGCAGAGGCCGGCGCGACATGTCGTGCGGTGTTCCACAGGGTTCGGTACTTGGGCCGCTCCTGTGGAACATCGGGTACGACTGGGTGCTGAGGGGCGAGCGTCTCCCGGGGGTGGACCTGACGTGTTACGCGGACGACACGCTGGTCACCGTTCGGGGGAGCTCGCACAGGGAGGCAGCGATGCTCGCTACGGCTGCGGTCTCACAGGTGGTGGGCCGCATCCGGCGCCTGGGCCTGGAGGTGGCCCTCGACAAGTCGGAGGCCATAGTTTTTCATGGCCCCCGACGGGCGCCGCCGCCGGGACTGCACATCGTGGTCGGGGGGGCCCGGATAGCTGTCGAGCCCACCATGAAGTACCTTGGTCTGGTGCTCGACAGCAGGTGGGACTTCGGCCCCCACTTCCGGCGGCTGGTGCCCAGGTTGATGGGCGCGGCGGGCGCGCTTGCATCGCTGCTTCCCAACTTGGGGGGCCCGAGCACCGCCTGCAGGCGGTTGTACGTGGGGATCGTGCGATCCATGGCCCTGTATGGGGCCCCAGTGTGGGCGGGTGACCTGACGGCCCGTGCCTTCGCAATACTGCGAAGGCCGCAGAGGGCGATGGCCGTCAGGGTCATCAGGGGGTATCGCACGATCTCCTACGAGGCGGCTTGTGCACTGGCCGGATCCCCGCCGTGGGACCTGGACGCGAGGGCCCTCGCGTCAGTATATCGCTGGCGCGAGGAGGCGCGAACGCGGGGCGAAGGACTGGCGCCGCGGCAGATAGAGCGGCGCCGGGACGAGCTCCGCCGGGTCCTGGTGGCGGAATGGCGGGAAAGGCTTCTGCGCCCTACCGCCGGCCTCGCTACCGTCGAGGCGATCCGACCAGTGCTCGAGGAATGGCTCGGGAGGAGGCACGGCTCCCTGTCGTTTCGGGCGACGCAGGTGCTCTCGGGGCACGGTTGCTTCGGGAAGTACCTGTGTCGCATAAACAGGGAGCCGGACGCCCGGTGTCATCACTGCGTCCATTGCGGGGAGGACACGGCGCGGCATACGCTGGCAGAGTGTGCCGCATGGGAGGGGCCGCGCCGTGCCCTCGTCGCTGAAGTGGGAACCGACCTGTCGCTGCCGGCCGTGATTCGAGCTATGGTCGGTGGCGCAGAGTCGTGGGACGCGGTGATCTCCTTCTGCGAGACAGTCATGTCGCAGAAGGAGGCTGCGGAGAGGGAGAGGGAGATCGCGACCTCTCTCTCGAGCCGCAGCAGGCGCACCGGGCGTCGGCGGAGGGCGGACAACGCCCTCCTCCAACCCCCCTAAATCGGTCCAGGGGCGGCGGATCCGGGGACATCCGTCGCCCTCCACCAACTGGACCCGAGGAGGCGGCGCGTCGCGTTCCTCGCGCGCGCCTCTTAAGCGATACGTCACGGGGGGAGTTTAACACCTCACTCCCCCCCTGACGGGACGGGGCCCGCGGCAGCGGGCCGGCCATCGGTCGGAGGTTGCGGAGGCCATTAACATTCCCGCGACCTCCGACTATAATGGGCGAGGGAACGCCGGGGTGGTTTTAGCCGGTAGGAGTCCGGCACGCCCCTCCGCCTCTCCCCAGGCGGAGGATGTCCATGAGGATTTCCCCCCGTAAAAAAAAAAAAAAAAAAAAAAAAAAAAAAAAAGGTTAGGTTAGGTTAGGTTAGGTTAGGTTAGGTTAGGTTAGGTTAGGTTAGGTTAGGTTAGGTTAGGTTAGGTTAGGTTAGGTTAGGTTAGGTTAGGTTAGGTTAGGTTAGGTTAGGTTAGGTTAGGTTAGGTTAGGTTAGGTTAGGTTAGGTTAGGTTAGGTTAGGTTAGGTTAGGTTAGGTTAGGTTTTTTTTTTTTTTTTTTTTTTTTTTTTTTTTTTTTGTGATGTTATGCTATTTGTCCCTCTAACATGATTAGAGACCTTGGGTACGGCGGTCACATAAGTGCAATTATATGGGTGTTATTTTTAGTGTAGGAATGGGGGTTGGGCAGGTTCTGGCTTTAGGGCCTCCTGCTTCTTTACCTCTCTCTAATCCTTACTGTATGTTGCGTTTGCTATGTTACAGGTTTCAGATGAAAAATCCGTGAGATGCAAAAGAAACCGTCATGCAATAGGAAGGTTCATGTTTATCATGCGACCTTTTTATCACTATTGCGGCTTGTTGCCTCCTCGCATAGCAATACGCATTGGCGCTGATATGATTCTCAGTCTGCTGCATTTGTGCTCCAATTTATGCGGAGATGTTCTCTGAGAGTCAACTTTCCTGCGGGCGGGAAGATCATTGCACGATCTTCTCTCAGCTCTGGCTCGGGTTTGCTTTGCAATTGATGCATCAAGCCACGACGGCATGGTGAGTCTGGTTTCCTGTTTTAATTGATCTGGTTTCGCACAAAACCAGATGCAATTAACTTTCTGCCTTTTGTTTTTATGCACAGTACCGTCGCGATTCGGACCCGCTATCATTGCATGCTCTTTATTTGCCTCTGCCAGGCCAGGAAGAACCACTTCGCTCTCATAACTAGTGGCACATGATGCCACGATGCCACAGGGGCGGCCCTCAGCAGTAAGCAGTTTTTGCTCGAGCCAGCGCATCCCACTTGCGTCGCACGGGGCACTCCATGCTGAACGCACCGTGCCCCGTCTTCTCCATGTTGGCCTTGACGCAATTGCAACAGGTGGGTTGTGCGCTGGCGAGCTTCTCTGCACATTCTCTCCTCTGGTGGGGGCCGCCACAGTGTCCACACTTCTCCAAGGTCTCGGTACAGAGGCGCCTGGTATGCCCATACTCCAGACACATCGAACATTGGACCAGTGGAGACTGGTCCTCCGCTCTGATGAGCTGGAGATCAAGGTACACCTCGGACGCCTCGAGAAACCTATTCCAGAGGATTGGGGACACCCTGAGGACAACGTGGCAGAAGAGTGAACTTGCAGCAGTTTTCCGGAACCGTATTTCGGCTCGATCGTCACCAGTTGGGAGGTCACGAAACAGGGTTTTGTTTTGCATCCTCAGGAATCCCAGTATTTCTTCGTCCGTGTGGGTCTTAAGGACGTCCCTGAGGATGACGAGGGGGTCCTGATTTTTAACAACCAGGACCTCGAGCTGTTGGTCGGCTTCCTCAATGCGTGTTTGTACCCTGTTCCGCTCCTCTTCTGTTCTACAACTGATGACGATCCTCCTATCTTTAGCCTTACGGATCCTGTCGATCATTATTCCGCCCTCCCTTGCATTGACCGCTTTCCTAATTTTACCAAGGACCTCCTCACCGGTGTCCATGACATCCCTGGAGGCGACCACAACCGAGTGCAGTGCAGCAGGCTCTGGGCGTTTGCACCCCTTTGGTTTCGCCGCCATACTCGCGTATGTGACCGCCCCCAGGGACTCGCTCTTTTCTTGAAGGGCCTCTTTTAATTTTTCCACTTTCTCGTTGCTCTCCCTCATCAGCTTACTATGTTCAGCTATGGAGGAGAGCAACTGAGAAACCCCAGTTTGGTCAAGCACCCCCTTTTCCTCTTCTTTCGGCTTCGGGTCCTCCGTGTTTTCGCTCACGTCCACACAGCTGAGCACTGTCGGGGACGAGCACACGGGGTTTCCGACTCCGGCCTCTTTAATAATCTGGAACAGCCTATCGATGGCCTGGGTGACGGAAGCCTTAATGTCTGTCTTCAAGTTTCGAGATGCGTTGAGAGCTATTTTGGCTTTCGTCACCCATGCCCTCGCTTCCTGCAACTTACTAGGCTGCACCTGGCTGGCCAAAATCTCCTCAGGGAAGAGGACCTTACCAGCCTCCCACTCCCCCGCGTCTCTCCTAGCCTTTGTTTGTGTACGAAAAGCACTGGCTTTCTGTACTAGCTTTGGGGGAGTGGTTGGTGGGGAGGGGTCAGCAGACACTTTGGCGGGGGTGCGGAACATTTTTATGTTGTTATATGAGGGGCTTGGGGAATCTGAGGTTCGAACCCTTTGTAACCCAACCTAACCAATTTGTTTAAGGTAAGTTTGTAAAAGTTGTAAATACATTAACTAAAACTAAGTCTTGTAGAAGTTGTAAAAGTGTAAAAAGAGATTGTGTGTATATTTGTAAAAACTTGATAAATTGTTTAATGAATAAATAAGTGTTTCAATATAATTAAGAGCCACTAGGTCGTAGGTTTATATTTTAATGCTGCTTTAGCTATAATTATAGAATTGATAAAATTTTGTGTCTTAAATTGGTGGTAAATAATTATAGCGTGTTTTCAGGAGCGTCACACAACCGATGCAAATCCAGAGAGGCCCCAGCTGCTCAATAGCAAGATCAACTTAGCAGGTAAACACTTCTTGCTATGCAAGAAGTGTCCAAAACTGACCAACCGAGCTAAATTTTTGTGCACCTGAATACAAGTGCCAGGTCCTAAAGGCCGTCCAACAACAAAGCGTTATTGGAATGTGTCAATATATAAAGAACAGTCTGTGACCTATCCGGCAACGCAAACCGCAGCTCTCTAGCCCTATCAATTCCGGAGATATGGCCCGTCAAAGTTGGCAGGTACCAAAACCGGACGGGCAAAATCCCTCCGGAATCGATATGCCCAATGAGATTAGGGTGGGTGGGCGGGCCCGAAACTAATTTTTTCACGTTCTCCTGGTGGTCGGAGCACCACGTGAGTGGTGTCGGCAGATCGGGCTCGACGCCCTCTATCCAACGACGGGAATATGGAATGGTATCCGGGAACAAATTTTCCGGGAAAACCGCGAAAAACAGGAAAAATTTCGGAAAAATCTAATTATTTAAAAAATTTTGTATAGACACACCCTACGTGTGCTATATCGTTGAATAGGTCTTTAAGAGACCTTTAATTAGAATACAATATTGGCTAGTTTTAGAAAAAGAATTTACTTAGAAAATGTTTTAAATGAATTTTTATGTGATTTTTTATAAAAAATTTAAAAATATATAAACTTTAAGTGCCAAATGGGGTGTCGTTAGAAAGATCTCGTCGAGATCTACGCGTCAACGCAAAAATCAAGAAAATCCGATAATAAGCAGCAGAGTTATAAATGGATAAAATATACACAATTAAAAAATATCAATTTTCATGAAAATTATGAAAATGTTAAAGTTTTTCCGCGTGTAAAAGCGCGGAACGTTATAGTATAGTCAAAAAGAAACTGTGTATAAAGAAAACCCGACCAAAATCAAGCAATTAACAAAAAAGTTGTCGAACGGTTAGGTTAGGTTTTTTTTTTTTTTTTTTTTTTTTTTTTTGTAGATAGTGCGACATCCCTCTGACATGATCAGAGACTTTGTCTTCGAGTTTTTCTTAATATAGCATGATGACTTTTCAACTCCGGGGTCACTTGTTTCGCTTTATCGTGGCGCTGCAAACGCTCACTGCGAATTCCAAGAATAGTTTCCGGTATTTGCTATTCGCTATGAGGCAGTGAGCGTTTGCAGCGCTCACCTCAGCCTCGAGCTGTTGCGAAAGTTGGTATCGCGGCGTTTCATAAATCGGGCATTCAAACAGAAGGTGCAATACGCCTTCAGATGCCTCGGGGTCGCAGACGCATGACGGGCTCTCCTTACACTTGAAACGGTGCAGATACTGGGAGAACCCGCCATGTCCCGTCAGCATCTGCGTCACTACCCCAACCGGTGCAATTTTTCGCGCGATCTTGTAGGCACCCACCGCGTCTGGGAGGAACGTCCTAGTTACGGAGGCCGTCTCTCCGGCCAGGTATCTCCGGTTCCATTCGTCAAGGGAGAGGTTTCGAAGCTGTCTCTTGACGAATGAAACCGGGCACAGATCGTAATCCGGAGCTCTCCGGCTCGAGGTTGCAGCCTCCTTCGCCAGGACATCCGCTCGCTCGTTGCCCTCAAATCCGGCGTGGGCCTTGATCCAGAACAAGGCCACAACTTTGTCCCGGGTCAAGGCTTCGCAGAGGTTTTTGCGAGCCCGATGCGCGAGTGGGTGCATGGAGCCATGGTTAGTGACCGCCTGCAGTGCCGCCATCGAGTCACTGTATATGCCATAGCTCCTTTCGCTACCTTTGAGGGTTTCGCCCGTAGCCCGGCACAAGGCCAGGAGTTCGGCCTGGTAGACTGTGCAGTAAGCCGGCAAGGATAGTTTTCGGGACTTGATTTCGGAGTGGCTGTCCCAAATGGACAGCGCAGCTCCTACTTTGCCCCCTATCCTGCTGCCGTCGGTGAAAATGCGGCGCTCCTGCACGTTCTGACGGTCTACCAGACTTTGCTCATCCAGACACTCAAAGTTGAGCTCTAGACGTTGTGCCGGATGTGGTGTATCGGCAAAGCCCACCACACGTTCGACCTCCCGGTCTCCCAGCACTAGCCGGGATGACCCTTTGCGCGCGTCATACAGGGCTGCTGCTTCCTGTATGCGCAGATCCAAAGGAAGTATCCCAGCCAGGATTAGAGCCGAGTGTAGTGAGACCGTGCGGTAGGCCTTGCAGATCTTTTGGGCTACTCCCCTCTGCACCGCGTTGAGACGCTTTTGCACCCCCAGCTTTTTTGCAGCCGGTGCCCAGGCTGCAGCCGCGTACAGGACGACGGGCTCAATCACCGCCGTGTACAGGGTCCGGACCACGTCTGGGTGCAGACCCCAGCTAATTTTAGCTGCGCGTTGGAGCTGCTTGTAAAAGTTTAGGGCCTTCCTACAGACGACTTCGACGTGGCTGTTGAAGGTCAGTCTGTCGTCTATGGTCAGCCCCAAGATTTTCACCTCGCGTGACATGCCAATGTCAACCCCGCCCATGCTCAGGATTGGAGTGTCATACTTCAATTTTCTCGTGAGGAGAATGGCGCAGGTCTTTTGTGGCGCGAATTTTAGTTTGTTTCTGACACCCCATCTCCGAACATGCTCGAGGGCGGCATTGGCCTGTCGCTGCACCTCCAACGCGGTGTACCCGGCGAATAAAAGGACCACATCGTCCGCAAAGGCCTGGCAGTTGACCCCTTCGTTGTCAAGCGATTTAAGGAGGGAGTCCAAGAGGACATTCCAGAGTATTGGGCCCCCTATAGAACCCTGGACGCAACCCTTTTCCGTGTTACGGACGTGTTCGACCCCAGCATATCTAAGCTTGATACATCTGTCGCCTAGGTAGCTATCCAGTAGCCGCCTGATGTTCACCGGACACTCTTCCTCAGCCAGTCTGACCTTGATGGCTGGCCACCAAGCGCTATCGAAGGCTCCCTCTATATCCAGTGAAACCAGCGTTACTAGCTTTTTCAGCTCAATCTCTGCTTTGATTTGGTTCACCAGATTATAGAGAGAGTCCTCCGTGCTTCTCTGGGGCATAAAGCCATACTGGCGAGTACTTAGTCTCGGTACCAGGTGCCACTGGAGTCTCGCTACTACCATCTTTTCCAGGACCTTACCGAGGACAGGTAACAGGCCGATTGGCCTGTAGGACTTTGCCGCTCGGTAGTCGTCCTTGCCCGGCTTCCTCAGGGCCACGACTGTGGCCTCTTTCCAGGGCTTTGGGAAATGCCCCAGACTGAGGCATTTGTTGGCCAGGGCAAGGAACGTTTCGGGGTCCTGGAAAATGGCCTGACGACAGATGTCAGCTGTAAAACCGTCCGCTCCCGGCGCCTTCCTCGGGTTGAATGCAAGGACCGAGGACCTCAGCTCGTGCGCTGTGAACGGCGGGTCATGTATCTCACCATGGACCCGCTCGTTTACCCGCTTCGCGAGATTCCTGATAGTCCTCTGGTCCTCGCTGTCCTCGCTCTCCGGGTCATTCGGGTAAAAAGTCTCCGCGAGTAAGGCCGCCGATTGCGTCGGGTCTAGGGCCATTCCGTCCTTCACCAGGGTCACGTCCTCCTCTCTTTTCGCAGTTCTTCCCAACACCCTGTATATGCCCTCCCAGACCCCCTCCCTGTCTTGTTTCGTGCAGAACTCCTTCCAGCTTTTAATCTGGGCACTTTTTGCTCGGACCTCATATTCTTCTTTTGCTTTCATGTACTCAGCAACGACACCATCTCTACGGACGGGAGCAGCGCAACGGATCCTTCTCTTCCTGGTAGCGACCGCCTTCTTCAGGACGGCGAGTTCCTCGGACCACCACGGCAAGGTATGTCTATTTTGTTTTGTCTTTTTAGGTATAGTTTGATTACATGATTTTTCTATTGTATTTATGTATTTAGTTAAAATGTTTTCTAATTCAATTTTTGTACTAATATTTTCAATTTCTATTTTGTTGATTTTGTCTTCTATTTTAAATTGGGCCAGTTTCTCACGAAACTGGTCCCAATTTGCTTTCCTTGTATTATATATTCTAGTAGTTGATTTTATGTTTATGCCAATCGATTTTTTGAGATTAATACTAAATACAATGCCGTTGTGATCCGAGCTTGTCATGCCTACATCCACTCTCCAGCCCTCCACCAGGCCGAGAAGGTCCGTCGAGCATGCCGTGATGTCGACGTGGCTGCTGTATATTTTCCCGCCCCTTACAGTGTCGAAGGTAGGTGTGGTGCCGCTGTTGAGCACCTGAAGGTCCCACTCGTTTAGATGGCCACACAGTTCTTCGCCCCTGGCGTCCTCCACTCTACTGCCCCACCACGGGCTCTTGGCGTTTACGTCCCCACCGATAAGCAGGCTGCCAGGTCCAAGGCGCCGCCGAATCGTCTCAAGGTGCTCCAAGTATGGTTCCATGGGTGTATTCGGCTCGAAGTATATGGAGACCACCGTGAGCTCCCAGGCGCTAGTGCGGATCCTCACCACAGCAATGTTGTGTGTGGTGAGTTCTGGGTACTGTAAGACGTCTAAGTCTTTGTCAAAGACAGCTATAGCCGCCTTCACAGTCCCACTTCCTTCGTCCAGCGCCTGAAAAATCCTCGACCCACGGTAGTCTCTCATTCTTCTTTTGCCCCCGACATATGGCTCTTGTAGAAGAGCCATAGTTGTTCTCCTTTCCATAGCACCCTGAAACAACTCAGCAGTCGCCAGCTCCTTTCTTTGCAGGTTTGCCTGCATTATCGGGTACGCCTTTCGTCCCGCGGTGTTGGTAGCCACTTGTTCTGCAGTGGAGCCCTCAGCAATACGCTATTTTCGCTCTAGCCAGCGCGTCCCACCTGCGTCGGACGGGGCAATCCGAGCTAAATGCGTTGTGCCCCGTCATATCCAGTTTTGCTACAACGCAGTTGCAGCAGGTAGGAGCTGCGTTGGCGAGCTTTTCCGCGCAGTCTCTTCGTTGGTGAGGGCCCCCGCAGTGGCCGCACTTTTCGATTGTCTCGGTGCAGAGGCGCCTGCTATGACCATACCCCAGACACATAGAACATTGGACCAGCGGTGACTGGTCCTCTACCCTTATGTGCTGGAGATCTAGGTACACCTCAGACGCCCCCAAAAACCGACCCCAGAGAGCGGGAGACACCCGGGCGACTATGTGGCATAGCAAATCGTTGCGTGCCCTCTTGCGGAATCTGATTTCGATTCGATCGTCATCAGCCGGCAGGTCGCGGAACAGCTTTTTGTTCTGCACCCTCAGGAACTCGAGTACGTCCTCGTTTTTATGCGAACTGAGGACGTCCCTGAGGATGATAAGGGGGTCCAGGTTTTTTACCACCTGGACCTCTAGCTGCTGGTCAGCCTCCTCGATTTTCCTGCTGACCAGGTTCCGCTGTTCTTCACTCCTGCAGCTGATGACGATCTTTCTATCTTTTCCTTTGCGCACGCGGTGGACTTGTACATCCCCCTGTTTGGCGTTAACGGCTTTCCTTATTCTGCCGAGTACTTCTTCCCCAGTCTCCATCTCATCCCTAGAAGCGATCACCATCGAGTGTAGCGATGTTGCCTCTGGACGCTTCTGTCCTTTAGCACTTGCCGCCACACTCGCATACGTGATCGCCTCCAGGGTTTGCGTTTTCTCCTTTAAGGCCTCTTTTAGTTCTTCAGCTCTCTCGTTGCTCTCCCTCATGAGCCTGCTATGCTCGGCCAAGGAGGAGAGCAACTGAGAGACCTCCGAATTTTCCCTCCTCTGTTCCCGCTCATCCTCTTCTCTCCGAGGAACGACAATCACAGTTTCGTTCCCACCCGCACCGACTGGTTGTGGGCGGGAAGAAGACGCGGGCTCGGCTTCACCCTCCTTCACGAGCTGATAGAGCCGATCGATGGCCTGTGTGACGTCCGCCTTGATGTCCGTCTTGAGGTTGCGGGACGCACCCAGAGCCGTTTTCGCCTTCGTCACACAGGCCCGCGCCTCTTTGACTCTACCAGCCCGCGCAGCCGACGCCACCTGAATCGTCCTCGGTGGAGGTATAGAGGACGGGATGGTTTCCACGTCTTGGAGCGGGACAACAGAAACCTCTTCAGGGAAGAGCACTTTGCCTGACTCCCACTCCCCAATGCTCCGGCGTACGTTGGTCCGGGTTTTTATAATTGTGGCCATTAATCTTGCCTTTGGCGGGCTTGTCGGGGGGGAGGAAGAAGCAATATCTTTAACGGGGGTGCGGAACATTGTGGCCACGTACGTGAGGGATGTGCTTATTTAAAAACCTAACCTTATAGTAACAGGAGTAAAATTGTAAAAGTTGTAAAGATCTGTTACTATAATAAATAAAGTATATAGTCAAATAAATATTTAAAATTCAAATTACAAATTAAAAGAGTAAAATAATAAGTGTATAAATAAGGTATTAAAATCGCTAAAATAATTTCAATGGATAAAATTGTTAAAATTGGTCGTTTGGCGCTGCAGGTGGAGATCCCACCCTCTGCGTCGCCGGAGAAGCCCTGGTCGCTCTGCCTTGTAGCCGCTTTAGCAGGGATACACTTCTTGCTTAAGCAAGAAGTGTCCAAAAACGGCCTGAAAAGGGTGAATTTAGGGTCCCTGCTGAGCAAGAACAGGTGTCCAATTTAAGTCCCAAGGCGGATAGCAAAGAGACTATGTAAAAAAGACAGAGCGATTCAATACCAACCCAGCGATACAAACCCCAGCCCTCTAGCCCTATTGGTTCCGGAGAAATTGCCTGTCGAAGTTGGTAAGTGCCAAAACCGGTGTGGCAAAATTCCTCCGGAATCGATATGCCTGATCACTCATGGGTGGGTGGGCGGGCCCGAAACTAATTTTTTCACGTTTTCCTGGTGGTCGGAGCACCACGTGAGTGGTGTCGGCAGATCGGGCTCGACGCCCTCTATCCAACGACGGGGATA